>JAJQJQ010000023.1:2548762-3823143 GCA_028622995.1 Panagrolaimus kolymaensis
TCTTCCTCTCTTGCTATGGATTTTTCTTATTTTTAAAGATAGCTGCACTGCTTGCGAGTTTCATCGACTATGATTCATACAGAGCAGAATTGAATTTTATGAGACAACGTAGGGTTTAAACTACGAAGTTGTTAAATAATATTACAATTTCTGAGCTAAAACTATGCTAATTGTGTTGACTTACAAGCAAATTTAGACATGTCCATAGTAGGAATCGTTTGATGTGAACCCGAATCGAAGCATTTCGAAGTTTATAAAAACTCAAGTTATTTCTTCTGCTCGATCATCTCTTGAGACAAAAAAATCAACGGAAACTATTAAAGCCTTTTTTGCTTTTAGTTAATCAAAAGTAAATTTTACGCATAAATAGCTATCTTACGGTAACTATTTTTTTAATTTGATGTTAATTTTTGATGCATTTGCTTCTAATTGTAAACCCTTTTTCTTCATTTACAATTAATATCAAATTATGGTAGTTTTATAATAATTTTGTCTTTTTTATTTATTCAAATATGAGATTTATTCGTGATAATATTCCACTCCTTCATTTCTTTACTTTTCATTCTGCTTGAAATGAACCTTCTTAGGGCTTCAATAATGAAAGGCGGAGCTTCATAGCCAACCAGGCATTGCCCTGGCTCTTCATCATATTTAACTTGAGTTTTTGCAACAATCAAGACGACGACGACGATATACCCGCCTTTTATAGAAGTAATGCCTTGCTCCCTTTACATATTTTTTTTCTGTTTCTTTCTTGCATGAGCTATTTTTTTCTTTCCATCTTTCTTTCACTTTTTTATATTTTAACTTTACGGAAGGACGCTTGGTTGTGGTTGTGAGCGTTGGCGCGCTTTAGATTTTTTTTAAACATATATGTTTGTTCTTCTTTTTGGCTTTCCTCCTCCTTCTTCATCACTAGTTTTTTTGTTGCTTGTTAGAATGAAGTCCGTCAGTCAAAGAACAGAAAAAAAGTGTGTGCAGTGACGACGTATTTTTTTCTTCATACTAAGCATAACGAAAAAAATGAATACATTGTAGCTGTAATAATTTACTTCGCCGTGATCGTCATTGTCGAAGGATGACGATTTGCCGAATTTTGTCTTGCCCTTTTCTGATTTCTTTTTTCCTTTTTAGGCTCTTCACTCATGAAAATCATGAATCGAAGGAGTCAAACAACAGCTAATCGAGCCTCTTCATCTGGTACAACTGCAACAGCCCCTGTTGTTGTTGCTACTACTACTACGCCATCATCTTCTGGTGTAATCAATTTTGATGACGAAGAAAATGTAATCATGAGCTTTTTAATTGCATTACATGAAGGTATATTAGCAAATACTGCTGCAACTGGGCCAGCTATGGATGCTAAAAATAAAGTTTGGGAATTGATCCGTGAACGATTATGTAACAAAATTGGTGGTATTGAACGCACTGACGAACAGGTAAGCATTGTTATTCATTTATTCACTTTGGTGAGTCCTCAGTAGGTTGAGAATAAGAACGAAAAAAATGAAATTAAAGTTTGGGTTGTTTACTTCGTAAAAAATAACAATGATTGTGGTTGAACTTTGTGGTGGAACTTAAAGATAAGACAGATTTTTTGTAATAATGCAGCAGTGATATTGAGTAAATACATCAAACAAACGTTGTATGGGTCATGTAAAATAGTTTGTTGATAGACTGGTTTTGTGGTAGTTAAGCCCGAGAAAAATATGATTATGATTTAACTTATGCTTGGACGACTCTCATGATTATTGCTGCCATCAACTTCTAGCATGATAGCTTCTAACTCTTTTAAAGTAACACACAATAGGATCTTAAATGCCTGAGCTATTTCTTATATCACCTTTAAATAATCAAAGCGTTATTGTGACAGTGTTGCAACCTTGCTTGATATTTGAATCCTTTGTTAAACATAAGCTTTTTCCATGACCCTTTTTCGAAAACAAAATTGTAATAACAACAAAAAACAAGTTCTTTCTTTTCATTCGCTGTCCACCTGATCAATTCACGTGCTTCTCTCTCTCTCTTTCCTCAATTATTCCTTTATTTTTTTTAGGTTCGTGCTCGATGGCGTTCCATGCGGTCAGCCTATTCTTTCAAATCAGAAAAGATTCGTCACATCGCTGAATTATTTTATCGAAAAATTAGAGGGACTCAACATCGAGTTCGCCTCTCTGATATTACTGTCGATAAAGTTAAATTTCCTCAATGGATGACCAATTTGATTAAAAATGATGAATCACTGAAAGCTAAATCCCAAGAAAAAGAACCATCCACTTCGACGACAGCTTCAAAGCCGCGATCTAAACGAAGCTCACCTGAAGATAAAGATGAAGCCCCGCAATCAAAGAAAAGATTTTCAACTCGAAGTGGAGGGAGACATTCAACCATTCCAACTTTGGTATCGCAATTTCCTCCAAGCGAGTTGTCAGCATTAAGGAACAGGGTTGTTAAGGTAAGGGTTAGTGTTTTCTATTATTATTAGGTTATTGCAACGAACTTAAAGCTTCTAAAATTTTTTAATTAATGTATTTAATTTTTTTTCGTTACAATAACTTAAAAATTTAATATTTATTTTTATTTATGATTCTTATTTACTTTTATTCAGCAAGAACAAAGTTCAACTCCCGATGAAACAACATCCCCTAATTCAGCAGTTGGTGAAGAATTTAATTCTGTTACAGAATCCGGGACAAATTCACGCCCATCTTCTGCCTTTTGGGAAGAAACCGAGTACGAGTCACGCCGTCGTCGAGAAGAAGAATACCATCAAGCCAAACTCGCCCTACTTCGATCACAGAAACAAGAAGCTGATGCTAAAACTCAATTAACCAAACTTCAAATTGAAGCATTCTTGCGGGAATCCGCTTCAACTTCAGCAATTTTAAATTCTGTTGGTGAAAATGTTTCTACAGCTGTAGACACTGTTAGCGAATCAACAATCCCGGATATTCCTCCTTCAAATTCAAGCTGACGAAGAAAGCGGTTAAAATGTGTTGCTTCAATGATAAATCACATAGGAAATAAAATCAAAATTATTGGTTTATTTCCTGATGAACTATTTTTTATAAATAATCTTTCGCCTTTTGTTTTGAAAAGGATACATTCATACTTTATGCTTAATTCGGGTAATATTTTTTTCCTGCTAATTTTCTTATTGTAATTATTTAGATCTCTTTTGTACGTTGTGTTTAATTTATTTGTAATAAAATTTTGTTTGTCAAAAATGCGCACTTGGTATGAAATAAACAAAGCTTGTCAAAAGAGCATTTTAGTCCAAAAAATCTTTGGAACACAAAAATTACTTGGTTTTTAATGTTTGGGAAGTGAAAGAGCAATTTGATCATCATTTGATTTGGCCTTAGATAAAGCGCTTTTATGAATAAATAAGAAGATCGAAACTAATGACTTTTCTTTTAAAGAAAGCCGTGGCATATCGCTAACATTTGGGTAAAAAAATAGTCAGAGAACTTACAATTTTTTTATGGTCAAGCTTCGTTGGCAATACCATATACTACCAAAACAAACCATTTTGTAATAATTTTTGTTCGACAATGGATTAACAAATATTTTACCAATACAAAAATAAGCAAATTTAATGGAATAAAGAAGTGTTTACTTCGTTCTTTTGATTTCAAAAAAATATATGAACAAATTTTAAAGGAATATTATTAACATTTTTCTTTTATGAATGTTAGAAGCAACAGAAGCATATTTTTTATATCTTGTTTTTAAACAATGATGTCCTTTATGGACTCAAGCTTCATGCCAAAATTCACACATAAAAGTTTTAGAAAGCAATTAAATGCGAGTGATTTTTTGTATTATTTTTTAGTTTTTTTTTTTAAATTACAAATTCGTGAGGAAGTTTCATAATTATTGCAAAGTATTTTGCGCCCAATATTTATTCCCTTAGTGCATTAATCTTCGCTTAAACAATTCTATTGGTGCCATTCATTGCCACCTTTAAAGTGACTTTTCTTTTTTTAATAAATTGCGATAAAAATTTCGATACAATCAAATGAAGAGCCTTTTTTGCTTACTCACTCATTCAGATAAACGATTGTCCCTCCAATGACTTGAACAACTTATTTTTTTCTCTCTCTCCTCTTTTTATCGACCTCCGACCATAAAACCAACCAATCGACGACGACAACAAAAAAAAACTCTTCAAAAAATGCAATATGTGCGCATTTTCCTTTTCTTCGATGATGATGATGAAAAAAGCAAACCCCAAAAAGCTGGCTGGTCTTGCCGCTGCCTTTTTTTTATTGTTCCCCTTTTCAAGCTATAGATAAAACTTCACAATAAAATCACAAAAAAATAAGTGGATTTTTATGATAAAAATTTTAAAAATTGATTGAACTACCATTTTGAAGTTTTTTTGACTAAAAACAATCAATTAAAGTATTTTTTAAAGTCGATAATTGAGAAAGGTTTTATTTTTTGTCTTATTTTTCTTTACAACAACAATGTTTGTGTTATTTCAACCTTTCTTCTTGTCTGATGACTCATATTCTCTTTCATCCCTTTTCTCCATCGCTTTTTTTGTGAATCATTTGATGATGGCAGCAAGAAAAAAAACCTAACGTGATCGCTTGCTACTACTTAAACTTATTTCACTTTTCTTTAACTTTCAATTACCAATCTTTATATATTTTTTAGTTTTTATCATTCTCAAATAAATAAATATGGCTCCTGCACCAATTGGTGTGAAACCTACTCCACCACCAAAGCCCATAAATCTTGGTGATGATGATTGGGAAACGGAATCGGATTTTGTAAATGATATGTCTGAACGCGAAGGTCGATGGGGATCAAAAGGCGTTCAAGGTTCAGGACATCAAGAAGCTTTCAACCTTAAAAATTTTCATAAAGAAATTCTTAAAGCTGATGCAGATGAAACCAAAAAGAGATTAGAAACAATGCCAAAACCAAGCGAAGGTTATGGTGGCAAGTTCGGTGTTCAAACTGATCGAAAAGATAAGGTTGGAGATTTAATACTTTTATTATTTTTTTCATAACAAAAGTTTTCAGTGCGCTGAATCATATGAATATCAAGGAAAAGTTGTTCCACATGCATCACAAACAGATCATTCACGAGGATTTGGCGGTAAATATGGTATTGAAACGGATAAAAAGGATAAATCTGCTCATGGTTGGGAGGATCGCGAAAAGTTAAACCAACACGATTCACAAAAAGGTTTGCAACAAAATCTACAACTTTCCATTATTTTAATTTTTAATTCCAGATTATAAACACGGTTTCGGCGGACAATTTGGAGTTCAAAAGGATCGCAAAGATAAATCCGCCGTTGGTTGGGATGATCATGAAAAACTCCAACAACATGAATCTCAAAAAGATTATAAACAAGGTTTTGGAGGTCAATTTGGGATTCAAAAGGATAGAGTCGATAAATCTGCTGTAGGCTGGGATGACCACGAAAAGCTTCAACAGCATGAATCACAAACTGATTATAAGAAAGGTTTTGGCGGACAGTTTGGAATTCAAAAAGATAGAAAAGATAAGTCAGCAGTTGGTTGGGAAGATCATGAAAAGTTACAACAACACGAATCACAAACTGGTAATCTCTAAAATGTTTAAAGATCCAAACTTATATCTCCTTTAATTTTAGATTACAAGAAAGGCTTCGGTGGTCAATTTGGTATTCAAAAAGACCGCGTTGATAAATCAGCTGCAGGTTGGGATGACCACGAAAAGCTTCAACAACACGAATCACAAACGGACTATAAGAAAGGATTTGGCGGCCAATTCGGTATACAGAAAGACCGAAAAGATAAATCAGCTGCTGGATGGGAAGAGCATGAAAAAGTTCAACCTCATGAATCGCAAACTGATTATAAAAAAGGTTTTGGTGGACAATTTGGTTTGCAAAAAGATAGAGTTGATAAATCTGCAGCAGGATATGATGAACCTGGAAAACTCCAACAACATGAAAGTCAAGCAAATTCGCGAACGAAAGAACAAGATTCAACCCCACCAAAAGGTAATGCCTCATCGCTTAAAAATCGATTTGAACAACTTGCAAACCAACAACAAGGAGATAAAGTTCAAGAAGAACGTGAACGAAGAAAGCGAGAAGATGAAGAACTTCGAAAACAACAAGAACAATTTGAACATGAGCGTCAAGCTAAAATTGATCAAAAATGGCAACAAATGGATGCGGCTGGCGCTGATGGAACTGCTCCACAAGTTGAAGAAGAACGTCCAAGAGTTTCTCCACCTAAACAAAAAGCAGCCATTGGTGTTCGTTTACCATTCGCTGTTGAAAAAGCTCCCGAACCAACAGCAGCAGAAGTTAGACCAAGTTATGAAGAACCTCCTGTTGTTGAAGAGCAAGAGCCTCCACAACAACCTCAACCCCGTGTTCCTGTTCTTCCTGGAATGAATTTACCTCCACCCAATATTAGTAAGATGGTTCCAAATCGAAGTGACACAGATGAAGAAGATAATGATGATTGGGAAGATGAACCCGCAGCCAAAGTCCCAGTTTTTATTCCCCAATCGGTTCCACAATATGATGAAATTCATGAAGAACCACCTAAAGCTCCTGTACCACAATTTCATACTTTACCTCAATATGAAGCCCCACCAGAAGCAGCACCCGAACCTCCTAAAGGTCCCAGCAATCTTCCACAATATGATTACGTTCCAGAAGAAATTCCATCTCCTCAACCTCAGCAACACCAATCTCAACAACCACCTTTAAGATATGAAGAACCACCATATCATGTAAGTTTTAAACTTAAGCATAACAAAGTAATAAAATTATATTTAATTTTAGGAAATTCCTGATAATTCTCATATTTCCCAACAACATCATCAGCAACCAGCTCAACAAGCTTCTGCATCCTCAACATCGCAAGGTATTTGTGCTATAGCTTTATTTGAATACGATTGTCAAGAAGAAGATGAAATTTCATTTAATATTAATGATACCATAACGGATATTGAACAAATTGATGAAGGTTGGTGGCGTGGAAAATGCAAGGGTCGAATTGGATTATTCCCCGCAAATTATGTTCAAACAATCTAAGAATTTTCTTTGAAAACAAAAACATGTTTTAAATAATTTGTTGCCTTATTTTATTTGTTATTATTATTTTACTTTTATTTTCACAAACCCTCAAAAAATATTAAATTCTTGAATGAAACAAAAATAAGTTATTTGAAACAAAACAAAAAATGTCAGTTTTCGCGTTTTTGATTATGCTGCTTCTGCTAATTAATATAATATTTTTTTGTGTAGCAATTTTTCTGTGCAACTACATATTATTTTTGAATGAAATGTGTCTTTGTAAACTGTTGACAATAATATGAGATCGAATAAAAAATGAATTATAAACAATAAAGTATACCGTAATTTAAATTGATTGTTGAAAGAATATTAAACATAAAATAATCGAACCCTTGAAGTGCTTACAAGCATTTCATTATCGTAAAAACTTGTTTCAATTACGATATTTCCACTCAACAATGAAGCTGGCAACATTTGAGATTTTGGCGCAGCTTCGATGCTATTCTGCCATGTGTTTGTTGAATCAGGAATTACAAAACCAAAATCAAATATCCATTCTAAAAATAACTTTGTATGCGTTGTTTGAATAAAATTTATTTAAATTTAATTACCTTCAATAATATTATCTTTTAAATATACCCGTTGTTCTAAACGAAATTTTTCAATTTGTTGTTGAGATGTAAAATTAATTTCACGAGAAACTGATTTACATTTTAAAATGGCTTTAGGGATTCGGGCTTCATGGATATTATTTGGATTACTCAAGTCCACATCTGATTGCCATAAAATTCTACCAGTTTCTGCATCGCGAAGATTCATCCAATTACTAAAAAAATATTGTAATGGCTATTATCAAGGCCAGGAATTACAGAGAAAACAATTCAATCCTTTCAACTTTCCTTTCAACGAAAAAGGAAATGGAGACATAAAAAAAGAGTAAACTCACAGTTTGAACCCTTTTAAAATTTCTTCAGCTTTTTCAGGCATTTTTCTTATCGCTTTTTCTTTTCTCTAAAAGTTAAAGCTACAGTAAATCCACTTTCAAACATATGTAAATTAAACTAAAATTTTTATTTTTTAAATCGCTACAACAATGAACGAGTTTTTTTAGTAAAAAAATAAAAACCAAAAAGCGTAACTCATATTTGAGTTACTTTTTTATGACGTAAAAAAATTGAGAGATGCAAAATTCGTGATCGGATATTCTCTTCCTTAAGGAGGAGACCTTGTTAAACAAAGAAAAAATAAGAAAAAAACATAGCAAAAAAGGTAGTTCCTTTTCCTTAAAAATGAGAAGAAAAAAAATGAGCTGTCAAGAGAGGGGAAAATAACAAGAAAAAATAAAACATTTTCCAATGAGAAAAAAGGTGAAATAATGACGCACTTTTTTTTGAATCTTGTAAGCTTCATGCTCCGATATTTTAAATGTAATGTATCGATATTTTTTTAATTGTTAGTTTAAGAATAAAAAAGGAGTCCAAAAAATAAAATTATTAGAAAAGTTTTAGAAAAACTTTAAAAGCTTTTTCAAAAATTTGTGTTTAAAATGGAGATTCAAAAATAAGAAAATGAAATTAAGGTGCAAACTTTGAAATGCGGGTCCCAGTTTAAAATTATTCGCAACTTTTCTCTAATATCTTTTTTTGTTAGGCCACTAACAAGCACTGTTAATGACAGCTTTGAAAAAGAAGCACTTATAAATTAAAGCGAGAAAATGAAGCCTCATACAAAACCAGTAAACCGTGAAAAAGCCATCCTATAAAAACAAAGAACGATCCTTTATTTTTTTATGAGAAGCTTTTTGAAAGTCAACCATCTACAACAACTTCAAAATCATTCTGCTTTTAGCGAGCTTGAACATGAAAAAAAGGCTCAAAACAAAATGAAGTTTTTGAAAGATGGAAAAAAAGCTTTAATGGATTAGAAACACGAAAGTCAAACACTTTACGGAAGAATTTTAAATTAATGTTTAATTCTTAATGACTGCTATTTATCACATATTTTATTTTACATCGAACAAGAAGTGAATAGCCGCTAAAAAAAGAATAGAAGTAAATGTGCCCCGACGATGGGTTTCATTTCATCTTCTCGTTGGGCTTCTTTCTTTTTTACATATACATATATTTGTATGTTGCCAATGGCAACCTTTCCTTTCCTCTCGCATTACAATTTCAACATTCCTCGTGTGTTTATTAATACATTCTTTGTTTTAACAATTTTTTGCCCCTTGATTTTTATTTGACAAAAAACATTGGAAAATTTTCACAAAAATTGAAGAAGAAAAATGGTGTATATACAAAAGTCATACAAAAACGAAACTGCTGAGAAGAAGAAAAACGGACCATTATGCCGTTTTTTTCTTTCTTTCAAATTTGAAATTTAAAAAAATACAAAAAAGCTCAAATCATAAAAAAGGGCTAAACACAAGGAAGAAAACTACGAGAGAATTTTCAAGCGAATACAAGGTTTTTCTTTTCTTTGCTGAGAGAGTTTCCGTTTATTGATTTATTCTTCATCTCCACCATAAACGGATTCTTCGCTGTAAGCAATATACAAAAAGCAATCTTCTTCGTGGTGGTCGGAGTAAAGTTGGCCCATAGTGGTCATGGTTTGAGGAATGACATTGTTAACGAAAAAGAATAGGGCATCTTCGGGTCTAAGGTGGATTCTAAAAAGAAAATATTAATACTGAATATAAAAGATACAATTGCGAACGAACCTCTTTCTAATTAAAAAGTAGAATTGACCTATGGTAAGATCAGATGGGACAAGATACTTCTTCTTATCGAGATCCTTCAAATTGGAATTGGGAGCCTTTTCAACAATAACGGGAATGCGGTCGGGATACTTGCGGCGGATTTTGTCACCTTCAGCCTTTCTCTTATCAAAGGAGTTTTCTTCTTTGTAGGTCCACTTCATGATTGTAGTAAAAAACGATTAACTAAAAATAATTACAAAATTAAAAGTTTAGTCTTTTCGTCATTGGGCCAAAATTAATAAATCACGTAAAAAAATCGATTTTTACAACAACAAAAAATATAAATCATTCCCGCGCAATCAACGCAATAGCATGAAAGCTCTCATCCAACAAAAAATAAAGAACTGACTGCATGCAGACATTATTGTCCTAATGGTAACAGGTTTATGAAGAAGTGTCACGCCTTCCGATGGCGTTTACGCGTTCTATTTGTTGACATTTTGTATACACTTTTATGATTGAAGGTAAATGGAAAAAAGAAAGAGTGAAGACATGGGAAAGCCCCTGAGGCAAGCGAATAAAATATTATTTAAAAAACATTCACTCCATAATCAAAACAAATGATTGAAAGCTTGACAATTGGAACAGTAACAACAACAAAAAAAGAAGAAATTCTCTCTTGCGTTTGTTAAAGATGATGAAATACATATGCGCGTGCTTGTATGTATGTGACATAAAAAGCAACAAAGCATTGATATGGCATGATTGCTCACAATGAAACACACACATATGATTGAAAGAGGCCACTCACGTGGTGATGAAATTTCACATATAAGCAATTTTCAACTTTTTTACATCAATTTGCTTAATTGATGACTAAAAAACTAAAGCATAAACAGAAGAGCAATTGAATGAAGGGTTATAATTGCTTTTTTTACCAATGCAAGCAGCAGAAAAAACGCTCACAAGATCTTATTAAAAATAAACAACAACTACCTGCAAAGCGTTTCTTTTAAAACAACGTTGCCTTGCTTTCGCTCATAGAAAAAAAAAGATCAATGTCTAAAGGAAAAAGAACACATGATCAGCTGACTATTGAGCGACCAGCCTCTACCACTTACTTCTCCGCATCTATTTTTTTCAGTGCGTCGTTGTTGTTTGCAATGAAGAAAAAAAAATGCATTCGCTTTCAGTTCATGTAAAGGCAACGGAGCAGATGTATGAAGGTTTCTTGCGCTGAGATGGAATACGACGACGAACTAATGCTGCTATGTGCGTACATACAGCGCAAGAAATAAGAAAAAGGAAAGAAAATTGGGCAAAAAATAAGCCAATGACGACTTTTTTTGGCACATTCAATTTTGGTAAGGAAATTTGCTTTAGTTAGAGATGGAAAGACAAAATGAGGACTGACTTTTACAAAAAATGATAGAAATATAAAAAAGCAGAAATATTATGAAACGATGAAATAAATAAAGTTGATAAAGCGCAATCTATTTGGGGATTATGAAATAATCAAATGAATGAAAACGAGGAAATAGCAAATGCGGCTGACTAATAGCTATTGCAAAAACTAAAATGAAGAATAACAATTTTTTTTGGGAAACAACTCCACAAATAGGTTGACCTCATAGTTTATAAAGTATTGAGAAAATAGCTTCAAGTTAATATTTTCGTGACAATTCTTCATCATCAAAACAATCAAATGGTACCACAGGCCAATGCAAAAAAAATGAAACTGCACTTTGACAAAACATGTGATTTAATTCCAATCAATTCACCATTTCTTGTTCTGCCTTTCTGAACACAAAAAATGCAAAACAAATAGCAATGAATATTTTTTTTAAACGTAAACAAAATGATTTTCATTTGATGAAAAAATTTTAGCGGTTCAAAAACCGATATAAAAAACCCGACATTTTTTACAGAATATATACTTTATTTATTTAATAATTTATAAACCGAAAAAATAATACAAAAAAGGAATAAGAAACATTTTTGATTAATATCATTTGATTGAAGTAGATGACCTCAGATTTAAGCTTTCCATGAAGCAAGAGCAGCCTTGGGTGTTTTGCCTGAAAATGTTTAGTCAGATAAGAAAAGAATAAGCATTACAACTTACTTTGAACAGCAGCACGACCATCTTTGGTAATAATAGTTCCGTCGGGCTTGACAATAATAAGCGCTGGGATTCCGGAAACTCCAAACTTTTCACCGAGTGTTCTAAAATTAATGGATATAAGAATGAAGTTATGTAATCAATGATTTACTCAATATTTTTGTCGCCAAATGGAACATAGAGCCATTCACCATGAGCTTCTTTGAGATAGTTGTTCAAGTCAGATTCACTTCGATCAAAGGAAACGAAGACGATTTCAAAGTCATCATCAGCAATTTCTCCATAGAAGTCTTTGAGGATAGGAGTAAACATACCTAAAACATTTTCTTAAATATTACAACTCCTTTAAACATGGAGAAACATACGACAAGGCGGGCACCAGTGTGCTGAGAAATAAATCCCAACAACTTTGTTCTGAAAACAATAAGAGATAATAAAGTAATCCTTGTATATAAAAAAAACATACATTTAACTTTGAGCTGTCTTCTTTACCACCACCGTTGCGCATGAGAGGAACATTGTTAAAAGCGGAAGCCATTCTTCGAGCAGTAAATTGAAATGTAGGAGCGAGTCTCTGTAATAGCATCGATTTGTGTACCTGTAGTAAAATCAAAGAAAAAACGTAAACGAAATAAACGAAAAATGAGAAATCATTAGCGGAATCTCTAACCACATATAAGAAAAACGAGCAAAATTTCGACATAAGTTTTTTATCGCGTCAGTATGATGACAAATAGAGAAACACGGATGGACGTTTTAAGGCGAAATGAAACATAACAATAGCGCATCGATGACTAACAAGAAATAAGACCTAACAGAGAATATATACAACATTCATAATTAAACCCGATAATTGAAACATTAGATTTTATTTTCTTCACGAATCTTTCGAGCTTCTTCAAAGGCCATTTGCTCACGTAAAAACTTCTCATATTCTTTCTTTCTTCGTTCTTCCAATAATGATTCTTTCCATGCTCCAATTTTTGCATCGCTTTCTGTTGTATCAGGAAGTTTGTATCCTTTCATCTAAAAAATGGTAAACGTCAAAAATACATATAATGAAAAAAGGAACTAAGAAAGTATTGAACAACCTTCAAATGGAGGTTGTGTGTAAACAAATAAAAAAGTTTTTACTCAATCTTTTAAAGCAAATAAAAGTTACTCACAAAGAATTTGAAGAAAGCTGGTTGATTAAAAGCCCAAAAAGCTCCAACAGGAAAAGCCACCAAAACAAAAAATCGAGCTGATTCCAGTCTCCATCCTCCCATCGTAGAGGATAAGCTAAAAGTTTTCTTGAATATAGCATGTGAAAATATTAGCAAAAAAAGCAAAACATAAATATGTAAAAGCAAAGGTGAACAAGAAGGATATCGACAAGAATCAAAAGAGTATAAAGGGTTGATGTTTTTTGTTGTTGGTGATTTTTAGACACGTAAAATATATTAAACTTGGCTCTTTAGAAAAAAGGGAAGGAAATACATAGTTTGAATAATGGTTAAAAAAACTGTCAAAAGAAGGCAATCAAAAGTTTTTTTTGAAGGTTTGTTTGTTTACTAACAAAAAAAAGTTTTTCAACTGACTATTGTTGCCTCTGGCAACGTGTTCCTCTTCCTGTTATGATGCGGGAATTTAAAATCTTTTATGTAAAACTGCAAAATTTAATAATTAAAAAATCTTTTAATTGTAATTTGTTATTTCTGTAAAATTGTTTTTCTTCATTCCATTAATTGCAAAGTTTTGAATCACACATGTCAGATTGAAAATATGCTAAGATTAATCAAGAAAAACTTTAAAAAATGCCATACCAAAGAATGTTGGAAAAAAACTGAAGGCAATGCTTGAAATAAAAGATTTAAAAAAATTATTTTCGCTCGCCTGAAAACATTTAATGAGTAATTGCTCTAAGTTTTAAGACAACGAGTGACGAATTTTTCTTTAACTTTTTTTTAGTAATATTAAACAGGAAAAGATGAAAGCCTTTAAAAAGAAGCAAGCAATTGAAGTGTAAAAAGCAGACGAAATCAAATCATCGTTATTAGTAGGTAAGTTGAAGAACACGAAGGAGTTATTTAACCGGAGAAGACTGACTTCAAAACTACGTATGTAAAAGCGTAATCTTGTTTTGTTGTTGTTACTTTGAATAATATAAAAATATTCCATTCTACCTCGTCTTTTGAAAATTTGTTGAAATGAGTTGTTTTAAGTTATTACCCCTTTTTTTCTTTTGTTTTTTTCGTAGTTTATTTTGAATTTAAAAATAACACATTTCATGTCTCATCTTTTTCATTTACGCCATTATTATTGCAAATACTATCTTTTATTATTTATATAAAAGGATTTGAAACTTTCTATTATTACTTATAGGTAAAGGAATATTATGCAGCAAAGTCAGATGTTCCTCATCCTTGCAATGACAGCAGCTTTTATTGCCATCGTTAAAAGTAAAAATGCTGATCAAAAACTTGAAGAAATTTCTGCTGTTAAAGATGCATGGAAATCGGCTTGCCCATTATTATTATCGCCCGCTTTGGGAAGATTCAAAGAATCCAATGTGGATATTGAAGCTGCAAAGGATGCCGAACTTGAAGGTTTTCGAGTTGAAGAACAATTTTTAATGGATTCAAGAATTACAACCGAAGAAAGATATGAAGATTATTTATTAAAGCAATCAAAAGTGAACGAAAATTCACAAAAAATTGTTGATTCTCTTAAAGCTTTACCCATTGCGAATCATTTTTGTAATCCTGCAGAATTTGCTCTTTTAATTGATAATATGGAAGAACCTGTAACTTGTGAACAAGTAAGTATCGAAACATTTCGCCTCTTTTAAATTTGTTTCTTATTTTGAAATCCTTTATCGTATATGAGAGAATCGGAAACATTTTAAAATCAAAAGCTCTGTTTTTGTAATTACTGATAATTGCTTTACCAAAAATAATTATTAAAATAATCTTATTTATTTTCGAATGTCTGTTTTAAAGGCCAAAAATAGCAGATTCATGTAGGCGAAGAGCATTAGAACAAAAAGGGTTCCTAAAAATTTAATTCTTATAAAGGAACAAATATTTAATTATTTTGAGTAATCATTAAGATTTTGTGGCAATTTATTTTGAAAGGTTTTTTCTTTCTTCTTTTTCTTGATATCATTTTAAAAAAGTTTTGAAATTGTTAAAGTTATTTTTGGAAATCTGTTATTTACTCTTTCAACTTTTTGCGACTATTATCACAAAACCCTGTAAAAAATATTCGCTTTCAAATACATTTTTATCAAACACTCATTTCACTATTTTCTAATTTCAGGTATGCCTTCATTGCGTCCCCGGTTCATATCCAGTTTGTTATGCAAAAAATCGTCGATTTCCTGGTGTTGCTCGAACTTGCCTTTGTACCTATAATTTTGATGATCCAATTAATGCTGCCGCATTTGCACTAAAAAGCATTCCCGTTCCTAAAATCTCTGAAGATGCTCGTCATCGTGGAAAATCTAAGCGTGAATTGCTTCTTAGCAAAATTGCTAAGAGTATTCTTTTCTTGTAAATATATATACATAAAAATACAAATTACTCATTGGCCCATTTTACTTTTGCTTGATTTAACTTTTAAAACCGCACATGCAATATAATTTTTTAATTAATTAATAAAAAATAATAACGTTAAATTTCTTTAAACAACAAAAGTCTCATAAACGTTCGCAGTCTAATAATTCAGCAAGAAAGAATAAAGGAAAGAAAAAACAAAATTGTTCGACATCGGCGGCGGCTTTGGGTCGCCATGGAAACTATCCTCATCCTAGTCGCTTGCTCTTTTTCTTCATCAAAGTCTTAATAAAATCTTTTCTGTATTTTTTTTAATTTAATTTAGCTATTGTTTAAACCTAAAATGTCTGCAACAATTAATACTGTGGTAAGTTTCATTTAGTCTTAAAAGTATCTTCTCGATCGATGATGGATTTATTATTCCAGCGTTCATCACTTCCATTGCAAATTTTACTTTGTATTTCAAATCGGTTTTCGGTTATATATTTTATTATTATTGTAATTTGTTATGGAATTAAAATCAGTCAATTGGTTAATGCCCTGCATGTTCAAGTACCGGAAATAATCATCATTGTTTTGTTTGTTCCATTAGAATTTATGAGAATTTCATTTGGTATGTTTTGTTTTTAATTATTGCAATTTGCAAACGAAGCATACATATTTGCTTGCGTCATAGGTTTATGATTTTACATTCGGGTTATAATCAATTAAACTTTTAACTTTCTGATACGTAAAGCAATTCTTTTCGCTATCACGAATTTTATTTTTTAAAACTATAATCACAAACTACAGCAAAAACAAGAAAGTGGCGCGATTTCTGTTTCATTTTTGATCAATCTATAAATTCAGACTGATTTTATTTATTATGATTGCCACTTTTTTGTATACCTCTCTCCACCATCTTTCAAGGAGTCGATCACTGCATTGATACTATCTGAAAACTCCGCTAAAGCCGGATATATTTTCTTTCTTTGTAACATTCTTAAAAACAAAAAATGCTTCAAGCTTTTTGCCTATGAAAATAACATCTTCATTTTTTTCAATGCTTGAAAAATGAAATAAACAAATAATAATAAACAGTTTTTATTATAGACTTTTTTTATTCGTTTTGTTTTTTTTAGCTCAACGGGGAAATCTCACTGAAACGCCATCATATATATCATTTTCAATCTTGCTCAGTGTTGCCGTCATTGCGATATGCGTCTATCTCGCGTTTTTTCAAGCTAATGTATTTATGATTGAACGAATTTTATCTTGTATTCAAACAGGTCTAATTATTATTGAATCTATTATTGGTTTAGCTACCGCTGCACTTTTATCTAAAAATGCTGTATCTGAATGAATAATAATTTTCATTAAATAATGTTTGATCGCTTCAGACTTTTTTGCTTTACGTAATAAATAAAAGTTTTTTTATATCTGAAACGTTCATCATCACTCACGCTATAAATTAATGAATCATCTCCTCCAAACAGGAGCTTTAATTCAAAAAGCAAAACAAAGAAGATTTTTTAAACAGGTTTTCGAACATAGCTTTGTCTAAAGTTATTTTATGGTTTTTATTTTTTCTTTTGAACTTGGAAAAGTTCAAATTAAGAAGATCAAAATGGTTAATGGCGTTTTGTTGGAAAGAGCTTATAATTAACTACTTTTACCTATATTTTTTTTAAATATGAGACGGAAAAAATAATCCTATCATCATCAAGATGAACTTGAGTTTTTAATTTAAATTCTTCCAAAGCAAAAAAGACGGCGTTTATTTGTTCTGTTTCATATTGGAATGCTTTGTTTCATCTAAAAAAGCTTTTTCTAATATTATTTCTTCTCATTCGATACAAATTCTCCACAGCCAAAGATTATCCTCATTTTTATCCACCGACACAACAATGTGATCTATAAATATCCAATTTTAGAAATGACCTAAATTCTACAATTATCTATTGCATGACATATTCATAATTTTTGCGCTACCTCTTTTTATATAAATTTGGGCGATGAGATGATGGTCATGACTGACGTCGATCAGACTGATCTTCTTTTTTATTCTCTTTACCTTTATACCTACCACGTTGCATGTGCCTCATGTATGACCTTTCTTTCTTTTTATTTGACCGAACTCAAACTGCGGCTGTCACATCCCATCCAATTCATGCATTTTCACTTTTTTTGTACGTGAAAAGTTTTGATTCTCCTAAAAATAAAATTGATTTGATCGTTTAAGATTTTTTTCTTTTTAAATTTTACACGAATGCCCGCTTTGTTTTCTTTCTTCTTCTAACAAAGTTGCAATTGTATTTTTTATCCATTTTTTCCCAATGTTTTTTAATCATAGTCTAAGATCTTACACGTATCTATGTGTTATTTTCTTCCCGAACCATTATAAAGATGTTTGAATGAATTGTCTCTTATTCGTTTAGTAAATGAACTTTAGTTGTCCACCTTTTCTTTGTACCTCCTAGTAATGTTTGATGATTAAGTGTCATTAAACTTTGAGTCTTCGGAAACATTTTAGTTCCACATATTTTACACTCTTTTTTTATTGATAATCTAGGTATTTGTTAAACTGTATAAATTTCCAGCATCTTTTAAAAATTTTTTTTTCTTCGCGAATCTTCTTCTCTTATTCTTTTGACTCTAGGTTTAAAAAAAATCTGGATAGGTTCCAAAAATTCGATGAAGGCCATTGCATATAAAAAAAAATAACTTGACCGTATAAAGCTTTTTATTCACTTTTAATTGTTCTAACTGAAATTGTTGACGTGTTTATTAAAACCTTCAACATCAAGGAAGTCTAAACTAAATTTATAAAATTTTTTAGTTGTTAAAATGACAATTGAAAACCCAGCTCCCATTGAAGAAGATAAAGTTGAAGTTAAAGATCGAACAATTGGATATTGCAAATATGGAAATGGCCCAATAAAATGTTTATTTATTTGTGGTGGTGTAGGATGTTATAAAAAAGATTATCCTGAAGTGGTTTTACGAGCATTTGAACCTACACTCGTTACAATTATTTGCATCGATCCACCCGGATATGGAACATCACGGCCTCCAGATCGTGTACAAGAAGTTCATCGATGTAAAATGGATTCTGAATATTGCATTGAACTTATGAAAGTTCTCAATCTAACTCCTTTTGTTTGTCTTGGATGGAGTGAAGGTGGGAGAACTGCTGTTCATGTTGCATCTAACGGCAAAAGTCTTATCTCCCATTTGATTCTCCTTGCAACAAGCACAAGAGTTGATTGGAGAGGTGATATGGCTTTTAAGGGGATGAGAAATACCCGACAATGGCTGCAATCTTCTCGTGAACCATATCTTGAACATTATGATGACAATTATTTGCAAGACCAATGGAGTTCATTATGTGATGTTGTTGCAAAGTGAGTTGCATATTTTCTAAACAATTTTCTAAAAATACTAAAATATTTATTTGGAAATTTTTAAGTTTTCTATTTAAAATTTTACAATTCTTAATTTTTGAGACAAACGTTTGAAACTATTATGTCATCATTTTTTCAGAGTTTATAGCGACCTTGGAGGTCGTTTTCCATCTGATCTCGTTTTACACACAATCAAATGTCCAGTTCTTTTAATCAATGGTGGAACTGATCGATTTGTAATGGACCCAAAATTAATTATGGAAAAAATTCCTCATGCCCAGTAAGCTCATTTAAGCAAATTTTGAGATATGTGAAAACATTCAAAATTAATTTTTAGACTTGAAGTCCACGCTCAAGGCCCACATGAACTTCACATCAAATATCCTCGATGGTTTGCATTGAAAGTTTCCACTTTTATTAAATCCAATCCAGCAAAGAAATAATTTTTTTGTTGCAAAATTATTTTTGGAAACAGCTTTATCCATTTTTTCTTTTCGTAGATGTCAATATTTTAAAATAAAAATATTTCTAACCCCAAAAATTTATTGGTTGTTTTTTTACTTTTTAATTGTGCGTATTTTTTTCTTTTTGTTATAAAGCTTAATTAAATATTATATCATTTTGAAATTTTATAAATTTGTGATAAGCATGAGAAAATAATTGCGCTAAAATAATAATTTTTAATAAACAACATAAATGTTCCTTTCCTTTTCGTAATTAATTCTTAGTTCCATAATCACTACAACAACAACAAAAAGGTACGTAAAATAATATAATTAAAAGTTTAAACAAAAAAAATAAAATATTTGGAAATCGGAGTAAAGTAAACTTTTGGCTTCAAACTAATAAATGATATCAATCCATAAATTTTTAAATTTAATATAATTTTTATCAGACAAATTTTAAGTTAATTATAGAAAAAGTTTGCTAAAATTTTTCACCTGTTATAAATTTTCGGTGAAGTAACATTTCCGTGAATAAACAATATTATTAATAAAATTTCCATAAAAGCAAGCGATCAAATTACAAAATTTCATTAACCTATATTTTAGAACTTTTTTCCAAAAACAAAAAGACCTTTTCCAAAACTTGAAAAAGCATTTCCCTATAATTATCCCATGAGCTTACATACTTCTTTCTTTTTTATTTAGCAACAGCAACATAAACAAAATTTATTCGTTATTCGTCGTTGCCAAGACGAATACATGCCTCGCACAATTTTACCTTTCTTTACCTCTTTTTTTGCCTTCTTTTTTTAAACTTGAATTAACATTTTTATATTTATAAAGAAGTCGTCGTTTCCTTTGTGCTTTGACATAGTTTTAAATTAAACATTTTTATATTTCTTTTTATTCAATGAAAATAAATTTTTTCTAATTCTTTTGTAATTTTAATTGTAAATAGTATTTATTTGTTATTTTTATTTTTGGTAGCCTGATTTGGGAAGGAGTTATGACATCAAAGCCAGGTGGAAGATTTACAATACGTGTTAATTCGGATATATCTTCATCAAATTCATCCAACAATGCATCGGCTTCTTCAACATCATCATCGAGGCGAGCATCAGTTTTTAATAAAGAATCAGCAAATTTAAATTCTGCGGTACCAGATAATAGTAAATTTTACATTTATAATAGGCTAATTTTAACTTAAATTATTTTTTTAGTTGATGAATATTCGATAACGTTACCTTCAAGATTAACAGATTATAAGCCATCATTAAGGAATTCAATGCCTTCCATGTCTCGTCCGCGACATATGAGCGCTGGATCAATTGGCAGTAGGCGAGGTACAACAAGTTCCAATCCACCTGATAGTTCAAGTGAAAATGGAAGTATATATGGAAATTTCAAAGGACTTAAGTATGTTATATTTTTTATTTTATTAATACGCAATTTTATGCAATTTGACGGCTTAGAATATCTTTGGGTAACTATAAATATTTGGGAATGAAGACTATAGGCTCACATTTCGCTAAAAAAATACTAATATCATTTTTTAAAAGACACTTTTTCTTTGTTCATATTTAGTAAAGAGATATTCTGAAACTTCCATAAAGTTATAATTAATTTTTGTTTTTTTTAGTTCAAGAATGTCAACAGCAAATAGTCAAGGAGGGGGTGGCGGTGGTGTTATTGACTCAACCCATGTTCAATTATATTTACCTCGACGAGAATCTGTTGCATCTCCGCTAGGTGAAGTGTTATCGATACATCATCGACTACAAACCGCAGAAACTTCGGATGAACAAGAAAAAAATGATCATCCTGAAGATTTCCCGAAGCTTGAATCCCCTCAACTTTCTCGTCCAGTGGAAACTTGGCGTAGATTGGGTAAACAAGTGGGTCCACCTCAATTAGAAAATGTTGTAAAACAAAAAAGCCATTATATCGGTGAAATTGTATTTCAATTAAATGAATGGGTATATTTTGGTGGAATTGAATCAAGTTTAAATCATAATCTTCTTTGTCGATTAAATATTGAATTTATTATTGATGTGAGTGGCCCAGAATCGGATAATATGCTTCGAACAAGAACAGAAGTGCCATGTCTTTGTGGAAAAAGGACTCCACATTCGAGAACTACTCTCGCAATTCGAATTCGTGATGATTCAGTTGATGTGATGAAACCTGAATTTAAGGGTAATTCAAATTTAAAAACGGGACCCAATAGCATCGGCGTGGAAGAAGAACAAGATATTACTGATTATTTTGAAGAAACTATTACCTATATTCAACGATCAATAGCTTCGGGGAAATCAGTGCTAATATATTCCATGAAATGTCGAAATCGTGCCCCATCTTTTGCAGCGGCTTGGTTTATGCATGAACAAGGTTTAACTCGAATGCAAGCGATTGCAAAAGTTTCTCAGATTATTAATGATCAATTAAAGGTACGTAAAAATATGGTAAATTTCCATTTGCTCCATGGTTGAATCATAATTTTAGACAAGTAAAATTCGACCGGGTTTGTGCATATCGGATAACATGCAACGAGCATTGCGTCGATGGCAAACAAGATTAAGCAAACGAAGTTCCTCAACAAAACCTACCGATAATAATGGAATGATGGAAAGATTATTTGGAGTTCGAAAGGGTGGCGGAGGAGGAACATGGTCGTAACATTTTTTTGGGGTTTTAAATTATTACTTATTACTGTAGGATAAAGTTAAAGATTTTATAAAGATAAAAATTATTATTTATTTGATAAACGTTGATTTAAAAAAATTCAAATGGATAAAAACAACTTTATCGATTTTACATTTTTCTTACAGTTTTGAAAACAAATTTTAACCTTTTTAATTTTTTTCAGTAAATAAAATTATTAAGTAAATTTAATTTAAGGTTAATGGCTTTAAATAAAAAGAACTCGGTTGGTAAGTATTTTTGGGTTAAATTCGAACTCACAGGATATCAAAAAGCTTTGCACATCTTTAAAAAAAATACACGGAAAGCCGCTGTTTCATTTTCCCATTCTTTTATTGGTTTCATCGTCTCAGATTTCTAATAACATCATGGACAATAGACAACAACCATCTTTAGTCATTAAAATTTAATGGGTGATGGATGGAACGAGGGAGAAAAAGAGAGAGAGTTAATCGGTTTCCATAATATTAGATATTTTCTTGAATGTTGCCACTTTAGTCTTCTTTTTTTTATTTCGAACATTCAAGTTTTGGTTTTCTTTTTTTTTCAAAACCGTCATATCCTTCCTTATCTTTTTTTGACAACCCATCATTGTTGGGACACACACAATAGCGCATTTTTTGTTGTCATCCATTCCAACGACGGCGACCCTAAATAATAGCAATTTGTCAGTGTGTTTTTAAACTTTTTTTAAAAACAAATTTTCATGCTCATTTTTTTACTCGTCGCCTATTTTTGCCATGCCATTCTTACTTCCCCATTTTTGTTGTTTTGCGCAGTGTTTTATATTCTTTGTTATTTTTTTTCTTTCTTGAAAAGTATTCTGTCGAATAATACTCTCTTGAGATTTATTCTATCCCTTTTTCACAATGTCTTTTAAAGGAAGAAAAGGAGACAGCCTCAAGGGTTAGCCATTTTTTCAAAAGTTTTGTTGTAAACTTTTTTTATGCGGGGGCATCTTTTTTTTTCTGCTGCTACTCCCGCTTGCATCGAATTGCTGCTGTTTGCTTCTTGGTTAAGGCGCGGTTTTTTTTAAGTCAAGAAGCTTTTTTTCATTCGAACATATTTCTCAGAATATTTTAACACCATCAAATGACTCATTACCACCATTCGAGCTGTGAAATATTTTAAAATTTAATTACCCCAATTTTTTAAAGTTTTCACTGGTGCTTGCTTCTCTGCGTTGAACTTTTTCATTTTTTCATTTTTGGTTTTCTTCATAAAGAAATGCAATGAAAACATCGGTGGTATTAATTCTATGGGCAATATTTGAATTTTATGTGAAAAAATCAGAAGGAACTGGAGGAGTTAGGCAGCGAAATAGCAGCGTTCCAATTCGACAACTTATTCAAAGATCTCGACTTTCCTTACTTTTAGCTAAGAGAAATGGCACTGGCGGTGATGATGAAGATTGCGCTGTTTGTGATCCACTCGTTTGTCGAAACAGAGTCAGATTAGAAACTGAAGATTTATATTGTATGCGAAGTATAAACGAAGGTATTTTTTAAATCATTGATTTTTTAAAATACAGAAAAAAATATGCTAAGATAAAGTTTGATTGAAATTAAAAATTTCAAATTCAAAAAATTCTCTGTAATTACCATTCAAAAGTAAATTTTATTCTCTATCATTCAGTCAACTATTTTATTTTTGTAATAAATTATTTCCAGAATTATTCTAGCCAAAATACATAAGCAGAGCAGTAGTTTCAAATTTTTTTTAGATTTTTTTTTACCAGAAACTTTATTTTCATTGATTTTTCTAAAGATTATTTTAAAGTTAATAAAGTTTTTAATTTTGAGGTTATTAAATCAACGATTTTCATAGTGATAAGGATTTCCAAGCTTTGAAACCAAAACATTTTGAACATTATTTATTTTATAATTAGTTCAATTAAAAGTTTAATTATATTTTAGTTTTTGAACCAAATTAAAAAGCTCTATAATTTTCAGATACAGAAACTGAAATTGAAGAATGTGTGAATGAAACTGAATTACATTCAAATTTTAAAAATCAATCGCATTTCGATGAAAGGGAAGGATGTGAAACGGATCATTCATGGGAACTTTGCTGGTGTCAAGCCAATCGCTTACCTCCAATTGGAGTGATAAAAGTTAAATCACGAATGCGTAAAATTCAAAATGTTGTACAAGAAAAGCGACTAAAAGGTATGATACCTAATTCATTCAATAATAATCATTACAATAATTTTTTCCCCATTTTTACTGGTATTCTTTCGTGCCTTTATTATTTGTTAATTGTAAATTATTTTTTATAATTTCAATAAATTAAAATATTAAACGGTAGCTATGGTGAATTATCATTTCTGGAAATGCTAGATTTCTAAAACTTGTTGGACAATATAAATAATAATTGGCAAAAAAAAAGGATCTTACGTTACTACGGTTGATCATATCTCAAAGAAAGCGTTTGTAATTTTTTTTTTTGCATTTTCGTTCGAAATAAACGGTACAGTATCACCCTTAATAAAATTTCCCCTTGGTTTAGCTTATTATGATCTTCAAGAAATCCATTATTGCACTGAAAAACATTTCTATGAAATAATTTTTTGAAAAAGAGTTTTCGATAAAAAGCAAAAAATAAATATTTTCCCTTAAAAAACTTTCAAAAGAATTTTTTGACGGAATGTTATCACAAGCTTCCATCATTGCAATCATCATTGACTTCATTTTTTGAAGAATGTTATACCCCCAAGAGGGAGGAAAGGAAAGGCAAGCTTCTCCCCCATATTTTTTTTATCCTTCATCATGCAATCCAATATGTATTTGGTTTAGTTTTCTGGCAAAGAAAAAAAAATTGAGAAGGACTAAATTGGGTCAAAATAGAGATTTTTACCAACCACAACATCACAAAAAAGGGCGGTCAGTCAAACTTTAAGCGAGAAAAAAATGCCGAAAGCTTTGTGTTGAAACAAGCTTTAATCTTTTTCTTTTCATTGTCGACAGAAAAAAAAAATAGAGAGGAGCCAAAAAGCTAAAGAAGAAAAAAGAAAGAATCTATTTTTAATCTTACGTCAAATTTGTCGGAAGCTGCTTTTTCTTTTTTATTAGTCAGAATTTTAAATCTTTAAAGCTTAGTAAATTTTTTCAAATCTTTAAGTAGACAACGATCATATACGGTATTCAGGTTTGAGTGTATCCATCATCGTTCATTATCTTTTCAATCCTTGATACTGCCATTCCACAACAACCTTGGCAATCATGTTAGTCCGCATGAGAAAATGGGTTCTTATTCACGATGATACAGCAACAAAAATCCGAAAAATTAGTCCATTTTTACTTTTGGCTCTTTTGATTGGTTATCTTTTATTTGGTGCTGGAGTTTTTTGGGTTTTTGAAAACCATCAATCCACTGTTCATTTCAATAAATTTTATATTGATTTAGCTGTTAATCGGTAGATTGCTTTTTCTCATCAATGATAAACAACTAAAATTTTAGAAACAACTTTGCAAAAGAGATAACTCAAAAGATTTTCAATGAAACAAAAAATCTTTTTGTTATTATGGATTTGGATCAATCAAAGCGAGTTCAGGTTTGGTTGAAAATTAAATGCGCTTTATTAAATAAAACATTATTTTTCCGTTATTTTTTATTTGGAATTGAATTCTTAAGCAAAAAAAGCAACAACAATACATTGGGTGGATTATTTTTTTCTTTATTTTTTTTAGTAGCTTTACCAAAACATAAGAATGTCAATGACATGACTTTATTGCTGAATTCAACGAACATGCACAAACTAAAAAAAAGTTACAATTGTTGTGAATAAAAAATTAAGCTTTGATTAAAGTCTTTCCGGCGAAACTTTTCTTTCTTTTCTTTTTAACTGACACAATCTTTACTAACAAATTTTAGAATTATCTCTTGCTATTTATTTTTTTTTGTAAGCGACTATGAAGTCATAAATTTTTTTCCATAGTATTTTTGTTTAGTTTTAGAGCGTATTTTCCTTTCCTACAAAAAGCAAATGCCAAAAAAAGAGATTTAAATTTCAAAAATAAAGGAGGCAACTAAAAACCGATGGGAAAATGCAATAAAAAAAAGATAAAATAAAATTACATTGTTTCAACCAAAAATTTTTTAGGAGCAACTTGCTCACTCCCTCCGTAAATATGAATACCAATTTGATATTCCACGTCCAAAGAAGACAGAATGGAACTTTCAATCGTCATTAGCTTATGCTTGGAGTTTATTAACAACTTTGGGTCATTCATACCAAGAACCTCGAACTAATGTTGGCCAATTATTTGCTTTAGTTTATACGATTATCGGTGTACCATTGTTTGTTATTACCCTTTTATTACTTGCTCACAAAATTGTTGCATATTTATGGGTATGTTTTTTTGTTGTACAAATTATTGTAGGAAAATACAAACATGGAAATTAATTTATTATCTATCAAAAATACCGATTTTTTTTAGTCTTTTCCTGTTTAGATCTTCAAATTTTTATTAAAAAAAAAATCTTTTTTTGTTTTTTAGAAGAAAACTTTGGGTCACAAAAAGCGTAAACAACTATATATTTTTGCTGGAATTTTAACAATTTATCTTTTATTTTTACTTGGATTTGCGCTATTTTTATACAATAGCGAAATTGTTGATTCATTTTGGCGAGCAATCAATGTTGCTATTTATTCCGCTTTCACCGTTCACGTATGTTTTCTTTATTTTTCTTTCGCTAACAAAAAACAAAACACATTGTTTTTTTGATATACTTTTTCTTTTCTTTTTTAGACCGCGGAATATGCTCGATTTAGTGAAGCTGATAGATTGTTAACACAATTTGCATCAACGATCAGTTTATTATTGGGTCTTATTACCGTATATTATGGATTATTATTGTATCAAAATCATGAAATTGCTACAGATAAAGTTGCAAGTACTACACTACCTCCAACTTCAGCTTTAACCACAAATGATATTCCACGCTTTCATGTCATCGTAGATGAAGCTGGTGAAACTAAACTCCAGACTGCCTCCACTTAAAATAAAAATAAAAAATATAACTTTTACACATGTGCGTTGCGTTGCGCTTTATCTCTTTTTCTTTCTTTTTTATTTTAGCTGCTGCTTTACTTCTTTTTTTTGAAATTTGTATTCTTCCACATTTGCTGTTCTGTCATGATGTCTAAGCTTTCTTTTTTGTTTTGTTGTTTGCCGCTTAAAATGTTTAAAGTTTTTTTATAAAACAATAATTAGAGAAAAATAAAAATGGAAACCAAAAGAAAAAAATTTTATAACAAAATTTGGGAAACAATACAAAAAACATTTATTGTTATTAAATGACTTCCCTGTGTGTGTGTCTTCAAAAAGACAACACGTATGAAAAACGGAGGCGCAATACAGAACAAAACAAAAATTGCCTAACCGGTGTAATACAGAGAGGGAGAGATACTTTTATGAAATAAAAAAATAAGAACAAATACACACAGAAGAAGCAATGATTGCTTTTTTTTAAATAAAAAAATGAATAAAATGCAACATTTGAAGATAACAAAAATTATTAAATTAAAGCAAATGGTTTCCAAAAGATATTAAAAAATATGGATAATTTATTCAACGGTAAGAAGGGCAGCAGCATCACTCTCATCAGCTGCTTTTGCTTTTTTAGTTAAAACTTCTGCATCTTCGCCAGCGGGGCGTTTTTGAGCCTAAAAAAAGAAAAAAATGAATCAACCGAAATAAAAAATATGAAAGAAATAAAACCTTTTGTGGTGATTCGGCTTCTTCACCATTCTTTTCGGTTTCGACTGCCGCTGCAGTTCCATTTGTTTTGCCATTTTCTTTATGTTCGGTTTCGCTTTTATCAGAAGTTTTATCATTTTCTTCTACATCATCTTCATGATGATGTTTGTTGGCTTCTACTTCATCTTTATTGGCATCATCCTCTTCGACGCCAGTTTCAACTTCTTCGGTTGCAGCTGGGGCAGCTTTATCGGTGGGTTCTTCTTCTTCAGAAGGAGCACTAAAAAGAAAGATTTTTAAAATATGGCTTAAAAATATAGGTTGTTGCATACGGTCCAGAAGTTTCAATATCTTTCTTAGCTTCGGGATCAGCATCTGGTGGATTGGCTTCAACAACGGGTGTTTCAGCAGTGTTAAGTTCTTCGGTACTCATGTTTGAAATAATTAAAGTTAGCTGAAGAAAATTATTTCTTTAGCAAGGGTATTAAAAAATGAACAAACAAAGGGCTTGCTTGCCTATCAAGGACGTTTCAAAAATTGAGCGCCTTTTAAGGAAAGAAAAAATAAAAATAAATATAATTCGCGCAAAGCAACAATAAACGGGATGGTTTAGTAACAAATATGCGCAGCAACCAAAGAGAGATGAATGAAGACTCACGGATATCCGATATAATATGGAATAAGAAAGCTAATACATCCCTTAACGAACAGGAAAGGCAGCCACCTTAACCGCGAAAGGAATAGCGTCCAAGTCTCACACACCCCTCAAAAGCCAAACAACCAGGGAGCTGGCAAGGCAGTTAGTTGCATTTCGGGCTGACACTCCTCAATAAGGGCGGGCCCAAGTTTGCTATGTTTGTCCCTCAATGAGTGGAAACAAAAAATAGGACGTACAAACATCAAAGAAGGAATGGGAAGGCCAACATAAAGAGAGCGTGTTGGTGTATGCTGGGTGTTAAATATGGACCAAGCCGCACAGAGAGAAAAGGGATGGACAACGTCCAAGGTCGTGTCCGGGTTTTTACGTACATTGCATCCACAAAATGGGGACGTCCGGCTTCATTCTTTCAAAACAGCGCGCGAAAATAAAAGAGAAAGAGACACTAAAGAAGGCAGCTGTCAAAAAAAAAAAAAGAGCTAAGAAATCGTGATAGCGTCCGTTGTTCGTAAGCAGGCAAAAAAGAGAAAAAATAATAAAGCTAAAGTATTATAAAAAATTAGATAAAAAAAACTAGGCGCGTACTGTTTTGTTTGCAAAAAAGTTTTTTTTTCGTGAAAGAGAAACTTATGCAACTACACTAATAAAATAATAACAAACAACTGAAAGTAATTAGTGCGTTTCTTTTTTTGATAAATAAATAGTAAACAAGCCAGAAAACATCGGTTGAAAAAAAGAAAGAGAAAGATTTCAAGCAAAAATAATGCAATAAAAAAACTTTAAAGCAGGAATGAAATTTTAATGGCGAAGCCAAAAGAGATAATGAAAAATAAAGGAAAATTTTTTTGAGGTAAAAAAACATTTGACCATCTCATCTCCTTTGTTCAGAAAAATAAAAGAATCGACTGCGCGAAACTCAATCCAATTCAACGATGAAAAAAAAGGAGAAAGAAAAAAAGAGGCAAACGCCGGACGCAAACTATTTCTTTTTAAAAATGGAGTAAAAAAAGAGAAGGTGAAGGCGACTTTGTATGTATGTATCCTAAAAAAAATTGTAGAAGCAGGGATTCCATTTAAGATCTTGCGTGCATTAAAAAACAAATAAATTTCATAATTAAAACTAACAAAATAATTCTTTTCATGTTTACAAAATCGCATTATTCTTGAAATTACTTATTTCTCTTATTTAAAAAGTAAAATAAAAAAAGAAAATCAAAAATCAACAAGATCTTGTTTTAAAAAATTTTTTTTCAAACAAACAAATGACGCTTTTTGAAATAGAAGATGTCTTCGTCGCACTAACAACTCTTTTATTTTTTTCTATCAGCCGTCCATTATTTTTTTTATTTTTTTTCCCGATGGATCTCCCCTATCAGTTGAGAAAGTGCACGTGAAAATACCACCTTGAAAGAAAGCTGAAATAAACACCACCCAACAAACAATCATTTGTCTTTTTCTTTTTAGGCGTCGTAATAAAATAATTGAAGTGAATTGAATTGATAAAAATGCAACAATGAAATACAAAAAAAAACTTTGTTTTATAAAATGCATTGAAACTTCATTTCCTGTTTTCTTCTTCGTGGCCATAAAAATAAGGTGTTTGGATTATTTTTTGTAAACATAGAAGACCAAATAAATAATGCAAAAATTATCTTTTATTGAAAATTTTAACAATCATAAAAAATTAAAACCAAACAAATTATCGTGGACTAAACAAAAATTTAAGAATAATAAAAAAGGATTTGAACTTACCAAAAAAACTGTAAAGTTGTTGTTTGTATGTAAAAGAGGCAATGTCAACGAACGAATGAGGGATAACAACGAGTGGTTTAACGAACGAATGAATATATGAATGCTAGCCCAAAAGCCATTATTTTTCAGTTGATCAATGTAATGATGGAAATTGATCAAACGTGTGCTAAATTATAAAAAACAAAACAACCCAGAAAAATTAAAAAAAAAATCGCATGCTTTTTTTTGTCATCCGAATGTCTGTTTGACCAGGTGGATTGGTAATTGTGGAAATAGAAAGAGTGATAACACGAAAGAATCTGAAACTGCGATGGAAGATGCAGTTATGGAATGAATGGCTTTCATTGGACGACTGCGGATGGTGTACACAGGAATGGGGCTTTGTTGGGCTTACGGTGGATGACTGACTGAGGTCATGATTGCACTCTTTAAAAACATTAATAAATATTATTGGAAATAAATAAATAAAGACGGGAACATAACAAACAATAAAATGGAACATAAATAACAACAAAGAATATCAAAAAAGTAATAATAAAAGTTACCAAAAAAATAACTTTTTTTGTTTAGACTATTTAGAGAGATTATAATTATAAGAAGCGGTAAATGAAATATCAAGACTTACAAAATATGGTACTATATGTCATTTTGTAATTGAATCAATCAATCGCGATCCTAGCCAGAGTGAGGTGTTGAACTGCGTGAATGGGATGCTGAACGACTTCGGCTGTGTGAACGAGATTTGGATCTATCAGAACGTGGAGAACGGCTTCGATTTGGTGATCTAGAATGGGCGGGGGATTTTGATGCATCTCTTTCATGATAGGCATCTTTTTCAGGAATTTCATTATCATCTTTGGATGGCGTTGGTTTAACATTTCCATTTCTTTCCTTGGAAGATACCGAACGAGCGGGAGATGGAGTACGAACACGAGAGGTGGATTTGGCTTTCGTTGGTGGAGTCTCTGAACGACGTTTATCTGTAATAGAATTACTACGAGAACGATGCTTTTCAGGTGTTGTTGAACGACGTTTCTCATCGTGGGAAGGGCTACGGTGGCGTTTTTCAGGAGTGTCATTTCGACGACGATTAGTTGGAGAAACACTTCGATCTCGACTGGGACTGCGGTTATCACGACGTGATTTCTTTTCTGGAACAGGTGAATCAGATTCGGAACGGCGATGTGACCGTTTTTCAGGTGTTGGACTTCGGGATCGACTGGATCCGCTATCAGAACGACGGCGGCGTGAACGGTGATGACGCTCAGGGGTTCGAGATCGGGAAGGGCTACGATGACGACGAGAGCTTCGCCATGGACGTCCTTTTGCCATTTCAACGAGAACTCTAAAAAATAACATTTTAGTATGTTTCAACAAAGCTATAGCTTTACCTTTCACCCAATAGGCTTTTTCCATTCAAATCAGAAACTGCATCCTCAGCATCTCGCAAGTTGGAAAGCTCAACGAAACAATAACCATTTTTCATGAGTACATCTCGAACTCTTCCATAACCTTAAATTTTTAGAAATATTATTTAGTGTCGTTTTTAAAATTAAGTTTACCTTTAAAAAAGTTTTCCAAATCTCTGGAACGAGCTTTGTAGGGGAGGCGTCCAACGTAAACTCTTGACATGGGTACTATAAAAAATATTAATTGTAAAATGAGATTCAAAAGATCCCAAAATAAAAAGTAGAATACACCGCGTATATAAAAAAAATTAATTAATTCTCGAATATTAAATATTACGGCAATTAAATAATTCTAAGAATCGATAAATTTAAACAACGAGCAATCAGAAAAAATTGAAAAGATTGGAGGAAAAAAATCTTTGATTTTTTTTTGAATGGTTTATATTCGTTCTCGCTACAGCTGATTAAAGCATAACGAAGATGAATGAACAGTTAAAAGATCTGCACCATAAAAATTCTATGAATTCACAACAAAAACAAACAAGATGAAAGCTTTGCCAGCGCTCACTATATATTTTTTTTCTCGTCATTAGAAGGAGACACCAGGTTATTGGGAAAAGCGGGACGTAAGGAAAGAAATAAGCAAGAAAGACGCACAACAATTTTTGTTTACTGAACCGTCGCTTTCTTTAATAGTGGAAGAAGGACTGCTTGAAGGTTTTCTTACATAACGATGTTGCATAGCCTTCTTTTTTGTATGAAGAAAAGAGAAAATGTCATAAAAATTGTAAGCAATTGGAATTTAGTAAATTTATAAAAACTCGAAAAAAAATAGGACTAAAAGCAATTTTTAGTAAAAACAAATAAATAAAAACAAGAAAATAGTAATGGTAATCAAAAAGGATTTAATAATTTTCCATTTTAATCGCTATAAAAGATTCATTATTGCAAAAACAAAAAATAATACACGGTAATTTTATACAATAGCTTTGAAACCATTAACCAAAATTTGAATTCAGAAGAAAGGATTGTTTTCGTTTTTATAAAAAAAAACATGAAATCAATTTTGCGGTAATTGCAATTCAATTATAAAAATCTTTTGTTTGATAAAACATGTATGATGCTAACATCGAAAAACAAAAGAAATGATCAAACTACAAATCTGCATGCATTCCTTATATTGATATCTCCCAAAACTGGGCAAATATTTTGTATTTTTTTAAACAAACAATCTTCATTGGCAAAAAAACGATATCCTCATACTCTCTTTCAAGTTTTAAAGGAGTTATTTCAAAAAAAGGATGAAAAATTTTTTATTTTTACAAACTTGCCAAATTGTTTAATCTTTGTTTGCTTATTAGTTTCCTGTTATTAATAAAATTTAAAAAATATTTAAACTTCTAAAATGCTATTACAGTTTGAGTAAAATTTTGTTATGAAAAATATTTTTCTTAAAGGTCGAATGTCCTGTATGGAAAAGAGATAGCATAGGCGCCATTCAGAATGCATTTAATTTTTGTCATTTTTCTTTATTGGTAATAAATAAGTTTGCCATAAATTAAAAAAATCTAGTGGAATATCTAATAATATATTTTTTATACCCATCTTTTCTCATCTTGTAAAGTTAAAATATTCAAAACTTTTTCTCGCTTTCCAATTATTAACTTTCTTTTTGCGCTTTCTTGAAATTTCGCAATTTCATATATGCTCTTTACTAAAGTTTCTCTTTCCAGTCAGTCAAATTCAGCAAAGATGAAGCTCGTTCGCTTTTTAATGAAACTTACCCGAGAAACTGTTACTATTGAACTTAAAAATGGTACACAAGTTCAAGGAACAATTCTCGGCGTGGATGTCGCAATGAATATGCATCTACGATCTGTAAAAATGACCGTTAAAGGGCGAGATCAAATAGCTCTTGATGCTTTATCTATCAGAGGTAATTAAGAATCCCCAACCTTATATATGCATAAGAAATATTTTTTCCAGGAAATAATATTCGATACATTGTACTTCCTGACGCCCTCGGATTGGACCAACTTTTAGTTGATGATGAACCAAAAAACAAAAAATCCACTCGTGGACGCGGCGGTATTCGTGGACGTGGTGGTATTCGTGGAAGAGGTTAAAATTTTTATTAGTTATTTGTAATATTACTAAATTTCATTTTTAGGTCGCGGTGGTATTGGTGGTGGTCGAGGAAGAGGTGGTGGCAGAGGTCGTGGAAGACCATAAAAACTTTAACTTAAAACTTTTTTATTACAATCTTTCATACAATATTCGAACACTCGGCTGCTAAAAAAGGTTTCAAAACATTGCAAAAATTATCTTATTCCCCTACTTTTTCTGATTTTTTTTTCGTGGAGGAGCGGAACTCTCATGCTAAACAATGAAAACCACAAGACGCGGATAATATTAAAGAGTTGCTGTTTTTTCTTGATTCGGCTGATGACGCCTCCTTTTTGTAGCAAGGTGTTCGAATGCGGTTACGAGAGATTGTATTATTTTTTGTTGTTGTTTTAAATTTTTGTTTTTTCCTTATTCATTTTTTGACGCAAGATTGCTTGCTTTAATAAACTGTCTTGATTATGATGATAAATGCTTTACATTTTTATCATTTTTAGTGTTGTGAAACTCCGGCGCATCGCACTAAAAAGACGTATTACTGTATCATCTCTGCCTTATGGCCGATCCGTGACTGCAAACGCCGCCAGTATCAGTATATGAGGATTTTACTATGTGTTTCTCCCATACCGCCACTAAATTAGACATCACATTCCAACGCATAACACGTATTTGCAAGGAACAAAATAGCAATACAATTGCAAACACATTTTTTCAATTATGTACATCATCGTAAAGTCATATGTGCAACCAGTGAAATACATACTTTCAACAACCAACACATAAACCACATATAAGCTTTACGACAACCATCAACGCAACTTAATCATGTAATCTAAAAAGGCCCATATGAAATTCATCATCAATGTCGAGCAACCAACGCTATATAAATCAGCCAAATTCATTCCTTTAATTGTCGGTGGCCGCCACCAGCATTACAGCCAGGATATGATATTATTCTTATATTGTATTTGTATAGTAATTGAACCATAAATTAATGATTGAACTTGACATCGTAGGGAAACCATCATGCAAGTAGGCTGGAGTTGCGCAAACTATGGGAGATAACATTAGTTTACCATTCCACAGGTTCTTAATATCAAAACAAATTAAAATAGGTACAAGTTTCAAAGGCAATTGTCACCATAAAAGGCGTAAATCATTGATTACTCCGACCACCTTCATAAAAGATAATATAAGAAGTCTAAGAAAGAAGCAGATGCAAGAAAATAGAGTTTGACTAAAAATAAATACAAAACAAGAATACATATTTTATTTAAACAAAAATTGTTGCATCTAAACAAAGAAAACAAAGATGAAGAAAAAGTAACAAGTCAAAAATTAAAAATATTTCATTAAAAAGCTCTTCCACGAGCAGCACCTCTTCCACGAACACCACCGCGTCCACGAATAGCACCGCGCCCACGAGCAGCAAATCCACGAGCACCACCACGTCCACGTCCGGAAAGTCCACGAGCTGCTTTTTTGACCTTTGGTTCATCATCGACTAAAAGTTGATCCAGTCCGAGAGCATCAGGAAGTATAATGTATCGAATATTGTTTCCTAAAAAAATAACCATTATAAACAGTTGGTAATAAAAAGAAACTCACCTCTGATAGATAAAGCATCAAGAGCAATTTGATCTCGTCCTTGAACATTCATTTTCACAGACCGTAAGTGCATATTCATTGCGACATCCACGCCGAGAATTGTTCCTTGAACTTGTGTACCATTTTTGAGTTCAATAGTGACGGTTTCACGCGTAAGTTTCATTAAAAAGCGAACAAGTTTCATCTTGAATGAATATGCCTAAAAAGAGAAACTTTAGTAAAACACGAAGCATTAAACACGATTGTTTTAGCGAACAACGAATAAATAGGATTCAAATGATGGGCAATGAGAAGAAAAACTCATTCAGTAATAATAAATATGTATGCGAAATCAAAGATGGTAAAGCTTGAAGACAAAAAAACTAAAGTTTTGGATTTTTTTCTGAAGCGTTTGCCTTCGAAAATTACTTTACTCAATCTTATCACGAATTCAAATGAAAGCGGATTTTTGAAAAATAGTGCGAACAAACAAGGACAACTTCATCAATCAATTGATCTATCTATTTTTTTGCTTCTGAATTTAAAAAAAATTAGTTATCCCATTAAAGGAATAAAACAAAAAATACAAAAACAAAAACTCCAAGTGTTATTTAGTTTAGAAAATGGAATTGATAATTTTTTTATTAAAGCTTTATTTCAATTTACATCCTTATTATTATTGCTTAATTCTTTAACAATTTCATCAATGGATCTATTTTTTGTTTCTGGAAGTTTAAAATATAAAACAATGAGACATCCAATGGAAGGAATAACAAAAAGTACAACAAAGCTCCAAGCATGAATGAGTTTGAATAAAGGTAGAATAGCAAAAGTTGAAGCAATCACAACAAGTTGATTAATGGAGACTGAACATGCTTGAACTCGAGATCGAACATTTTGGGCAACCAATTCAGCACTAATAAATCTTGAAGTTGGACCAGCGCCTGCACTAAAAATTTTAAAAAGTTTTTGTTAGTTTTTAGTTATGGAAGTTGTTAACAATTTACCCATATGAGAATCCATAAACTACAAGAGAAAATAAACAACCATAACGAAGCCATGAAAAATATTTAGTTAATGCTGCAAAAATAGCATAAAATGCGAGAGAACTAATATTAATTGTTGAAAAGCTTAATAATGTTTGCCTTCTCGAATATCTTGCAATCCAATACATTCCACCACATGTTCCAATAACGTAGGAAGTTGCCATTAAAGCTGTGGAATATTCTGCAATTTCTGATTCAAGCCCTGAATCTTTGAGAAAATATGTTGATGAAAGTAAAATGGACCAAAAGGCTACAGTATTTTGAAGGGCCAAAACCGAAAGCATTATTGCTTTTCGAAGATATGGAATTTTAAAAATATTAATTTTTACTAGTTCGTTTTGTTCTCTTTCTGCTTCAATTTCTTCGAGAATTTTATTTACATCCACGGTTTTACCTTGATAAAAAGTAATTGAAAGTTTTGCTTCTTTATGGTCTTTTCGAGATAAAAGAAGAAACTTCGGAGTTTCATGAAATGTAAATGAACCGAGAAAGGCGAAGAAATCTATGAAGAGGAAAGGTTTTGGTTAAAGTTTTTTGTAAATGTATGACTTACTAAGTATTGCCACACCACCGCAGGCAATATCCATTCGTTTTCCAAGAAGTGAATTAATTCCAACAAGCATTGAAAATAATGCAACAATGGCAAACCATATTCCACTAAGAAATGATGACATTCCACGATCTCGTGCTGAAGAGCATTCCTATAATTTTAGAATTAATGGAAGCTTTACAATAAAATAAACAAACTTGTAAAAATAAAATTTGAGTTTGATAAACAACCGCGCAAGCAATGGATGCTAAAATTCTTGCCGCAAATAAAGCTTCTAACGAATTAAATTCTAATGCACTAAATCGAATTAAAGATGTGAGAAAATTAATTCCAGAAAAAATGATGAATGTCGCTAAAATAATTTATGGGTTTATAAGATGCGATGAGAACAAATGGTTAGGCTTACTTCGTCGACCGAATTTTTCGTTGAACACGGGACTCAACCAAATTCCAATAAAATATCCGATAAACCAAATGTGAAGTAACAAATTCCATGTTAAATTGTATCGTGAATCGGTAAATTCAATACCTAAAAAGTTGCCTTTTTTTACGTATGTATTTCTCAAATTGTCTTTACCTTTATTTACAAACCAATGTTGAATAAATTTTTTAAAATATTCAATTGGTACATTTAAATATGTGGTAGAAAAAGCATAATTTATATTTGCCGATAAAGCCACCAATGAAGCATTCCATAAAAGCTTCCAATGAATATCATCCATTTTTTTCGAAACAAATTTAAAACAAAATTATTTTGCACGCGTGATTTTGATCAAATCGGTGGCAGTGTACCGAAATATTTTGGTTTTTAAGGACACTGATAAAAAAAAATTGAGTGCAGATGTGCAAGTTAAAATTTCTTCTATTTTTTGATTGAATGTTGCAATTATCAGGACAGTGAAGATATTTATTTTGCTTTTCTTTGTGCAACAAAATCTGAAAAAAAAGTTTATCAATGAATTTTTCAATCAGTGTCACATTGTTTTGACGTAATGAAATCAAACTAAATACACGGTTATTGGATTATAAACATCTGAAATCTTAGAAGATAAGAGACGAAGAGGAGGCAATTGTCAAAGGTCATTTTATGAGCTGTGCACCTTTTGGTATAAGAAAGAGATTTTAAGAGACAGCAGCAATCAACAAATTATTTAGGCCGTTTTAAAGTGCAAGAAGGGCAAATGTATGAAAAGAACAGGCTAATATTTTTTTATTTTTCGTTATAGTTTAAACTATATTTTTAAAGCTATTCAAACTTTCAAGAAGACGTTTTTAATTCATCCATCGATTCTTCCGATTATCACATGATTAAAATAATAAAGAAAGAAATCTAAACACAAACATTGAAAGCTTTTTTTCTCTTTGAAATCAAAACAATATTCGGTGCAAAAAAATGATGAACAACAAGAAAATTGATAAACGTTCAAAATAAAAACAATTTATCGCAACTTTTTTCCACACAATTTTTAGCAAGTGTTTTGACAAAAATTCGCTAGATTAAAGGTTGTTTAATCGTATGGCTGACAATAAATTTTGTATATTTGTTTTGAAAGAATTAAAATTTAAACATTTTGCAGCAAAGCAGTGATGGAATGATTTAGTAATCAAACAACGTCTTTATCAACCATAGACAATGCCAAAGTTAATCATTTATAAGTTGATATTTATTCATTCAAAATGAGGAACTAAAAACTTCTAAAATAGGTTCAATTTTCATAAAGTGCATGTGATATCCCAGAAAATAAGCTAATTTTCTATAAACTTTTTTATGCACTTCCGAAGTTTAAAGGACTTTCAGTATTATTTTTTATTGCTATTTTTACGATCATCTGTATCGTCCAGCTGATTTGTGAATTACCCTAATTTTCTTTTGTACTTTCAAACCATTTTTTCAATTTTACGTGCGAAAAATCTGTTATGTGTTTTCTTCAATGGCCTTTTTTTTGTTCCCTCAAAATTTTTGTCAATTTTAGTAAAGTTTTAGTTCAAGAAAAAAAGATTTCATTCAAATAAACATTTTTTTTCTTCCAAAAAACTATTATTTGCTTCTTTCTTCCTTGAAAGAATCTGCGTCACATTTGACGTCGAAAATTGAAATTGAATTTAGAAAGCATCTACGTAGAAAATAGAAAAATCATGGATAAAAAAAATTATCTTAAAAATATTTAGAAATGTTTTGTATTGCACGCAAATTTAGTCATGAGCTGATGACCTCGGTAATCCCCAGAGGCTTGCTTGCTTCTTTCTGCTAACTAAAAAATGCAAACTTTTACTTAGTTGATTTTATTTTAGTATTTGTTGTTACGTAACAAATAAATTTTAAAACTTTCTTTATAGCTTTTTTGATGTTTGTGTTCCTAAAGAAAAGCTAATAATAAAAAAATAAATTGATTTATAAAATAAATATTTTCAATGAATAAAAAATAGAAGTAAAAATGTTTGATGTCTTACTGTATATTATTTCTCTCGATCAAAATAGAGAAAAAATATAAGTGTAAAAGTTGAAATAAAACAAAATGTAATTTTATGGTTCCCTTTTAATTTCATCTTCTTAGAATTAAAGTTTGCTTTACATATCCCCGACTTGTTTTATTTTCTAAACAAATCTGTAGTTTATTTCTCGCAATTTCCTTCCTTATTTTCATGTGTAATAAATAATAATTATTGTATAACCCACTCAAAAACACAATAAAAATTTCATAAAACTGCCATAATGTATTTATTTATTTATTTATTACTAAAATTAACCCCTCATTTCTTTTTCTTTATAGTCGTAATAAACAATAATTATTATTATTAATAATAAAAACAAGATAAACGAAGGAGGTGTAAGACTACTGCATTCATGAATGTTGACGCTTTTTCTCTTTCAAGTTTTAAAAAATTTTCGAAAAAGAAAAAAATAAACAAAGTTAAATTATTTAAAAAATGATTTTTAAAAATTTTAAAATAAACTGGTTTAAATAAAAAATGTTTTCAAAATTATGCATTTCCCACGCTCTTTTTTTTTATCAATCGTCGAAAGAAAATAAAAATAATAAACAATATTTTCATTTGACAATGTTAAAGGAACCGCTGATCAATAACCTACATATTTATTTATTATTGAAATTTTTTCATATTTTTAGAAACTATAAATAAGCAAATCCCTTGACTTTTCTTCTTTTTAATTGTTTTTGCTAGCAAAAACATTTTTGCTTTTTGCATCAAAAAATAACTTCCTCTTCTTCCAGAGCAAAAAAACTTTCATTCATCATTCACTTAAAGCTCAGAATTAAAAAAATTTTTGTGTGTGTTTTAGAGTAAAAAAGAAAGTTGTGAAATACATGCATACATTAGCTGTTTCGGAAGAAGAAGGTCACAAAAGCATTGTTTAAACAATGAAACAAAAATTGCGCATCTTTTTTCTTGTCATTTTTTTGTGTGGGGTTATTTTTAATATTACATAAATAAATACATTTGTATGAATCAATTCAATTACACTTTGCTCTGGAAGAAAATTCAACGTTGTTTTGTTTGGAAAATAGACAAATGAAAAAAATGAGTGGGTTGAGTGAAGCCATGAGTAAACTGTTAGAAAGAACTGATAGTTTTGAATCATTTTTTTGCAACTTGCAAAAAATGCTATTTTTAAAAAAGAGATCGAGTTAAACCGAAGAATGTAAAAGTAACAAAGTGCAAAAGAAACTTTTTTAAAAATAATTCGAGAAGTAAACTTTGGACCTAACTGGTTTTTATGTGCTTTAATACCTTAAATTTATTAAAAACTTTGAATAAAAATAATTTATACCTAAGAAACTTTTAATAAAAAATTAGCTTTAAAGTAAATTTTGGTCAAAAAACTCCTCAACTTCCCTAAAATTTTATTCGGTTTTATCAAAAACTTCTGTATACTATTTTTACTTCCTCATTCTCTACTATTTTTGCTTCATTGAAAAAAATCTTTTTTATACAAATAGTTTCATTATATTGTTGTTGTTATTTTCTCTTCGTTATTCATAAATATGTATGATAACACAAAAGGTTTTCGCCATCATCCTTGTCAATAATAAATGCTCTTTCTCTTCTCCTTTCTTTCATTGAGTGCAAAAACATTTCCTCATTATTTTTGACCGATCGAGCGATCATCATAAAGAAAGTTTGCTGTCTGATCATTTTAAACACAACAAAAAAGAAAAATTGATACATTTTTTACGTTCAAAATTTCGTCAAAACAGACGTCATAACTAACACCTACGATGAAGATTGCAACAAGGATATGTAATATCCTACGCAATATCTTTCTATTTTTTTCAAGGTTGAAAGATATTTCATAGAAAAAAAGTAATATTTTTTTAAACTAAAAAAAGATAAAACTAAATTTTTTTATCTCCCTAATTTTTTTTTGTCTGTTCTTTGTGCTGCGGTTAATTTAGTTATCATTGAAAGAAAAAAAAATATAATGACCAAATAATGGTGGTGGTGCGGGTTGAGTTGTTGATCTAGAAAAAAAAAACACTAATTTGCGATGGTGAAAATAAAAAATGATTCTAACAATTTGACGAAGAACATAAAGAAAAAAAGAAGAAGAAAAAGATAGGGTAAAAAACCAGTTTAATTTTTGAAGCTAAAAACTAAAGGAAAAATAACTCTTTCTTTTTTTTTGTGACGTTCATTATTGTTGCCTTTATTTTTTAATTAAACTATTTCGGTTTGACCTGAAGACGTAACCCCAAAGAATTTGTTTTTATTGACATGAGTGCACCGGTTATTAAATATTTTTCTTTGCAAACTAAAATTCTTTGAAATTTTTTCTTGCAAAAAATATTTAAGAAAAAATAAAAACAAAAAAAGGAAAAAAGTGGAACGCTAAAAATAAAAAATTAAGAAGAGCTTCAAAGTTGCACGTAGGTTTGCTTTTACACGATATTTGCAAGCAACCTAACATTCCATTTGAAGCTCGTGATAGATAGTAATCATTTTAAAACGAGTTGTGTTACTGTCGTCTTTAAATCATACCTAAAACACATGTTCTTAATTTTCTTTTTTCCAAATTGTTTTGGTATTTTTTTTATCCCTATTTGTGTGCAATGCAAGTTCCCTCTCCACCAAACAGGCTTATCTCATTAAAATGCCCGTAAAATAATTTAAAATACATTCCAATAAAAAAAATTTAAAACTGTTCATTTAAATTCTATAAATATTTTTCCTTTAATCTTTTATTTTAAAAAGTGCTGTTTTTAGAAAACTGATGATAACTTTAACCTGTAAAAAAGGAATATCTCGATCTATTTCTGTCCGTGGGAATTTTGGCGACATATTTGACATTCCATTAATTTTCCAGACAATAAAAAAAGTCGATAAGAGAGAACTCATGAATCATTTTTATTGTGTGGAGCGTTTTTACGGTTTTTCACCCTAAAAAATACAATTAACTTTGATTTTTTTAAAAATTATTTTTCGAAGAATTTAAATTAAAAGTTTTGAAATTCTTTTTAAACATTTTTTGATTATGACTAGATAGTGGTGGTCATGGTTGAGATAATGAATCACATAAAGACCAAAAGGGATTTATCTGGTTAAAGTTCAATGGATGGATTTATTCGAATAGAGAAAAAACTTTGGCTTGAAGGTTTTTGCAATTTTTTTATAATAGAACACAGGGTTACGATAGTTTCGAAGCCAAAAGTTTAAAATAATTTTGTTCAAGTCAATTTTTGTTAATTCTGAAAATGCTTCGAAGCTTTGAGAACCATTTTAAAATCCTTTACAAAAACAAGAAAAAATGAACTTTTAAATGTCAGAATTTAAAAGATTTGCTTTTCCTGAATTTTTAAAATTGAAAAAAAAAACAAAGATCCCAAAGTATGTAGGCGCAATTTCAAAGAAGCCTCTAATGTTTTCGTAAACAATTCCATTCATTAACCTTTTTGAAAGATGAAGGATTTTTCTTTATCTTTCAACAAAGGTGAATGAAATCATGGAAATTATTTACATTTTTAATAAATAAATTATAAAAAAACTAGTGTATAATCTTTAAATTTCTTCTTCTTTCTCCTTCGCTTTCGACTCCTTCTCATTTTTTTCTTTCAATAAAAAAAAGCGAAACCTTGACGTCAGCCACAACTAACAGCAAAATAAAAAAAAAACAAATTAAAAGTTTAACTTTTGTGCTTTTTTTGTTTCAGTAGAAAAAAAAGTTGAGTTACAAGTTATTTAAAAGAGAGGCGACATTCGGTCTCACAAAATATTTCTGCTTTGATCGAAGAAAAAAACAACAATTAATTACTGTTTTTCCCTTTTTTCTTTCTTTTCTGTGGTGTTTGACATAAGACTGTTTATTACCCAATTTTTTTATGTTCAATTAAAAGTAATCAATGATTTATTGATGATAAATAAAAAGCAAAAGAAAAAAGGTGTTAAGAAAGTAATAAATTTTAACTTCGAGAAATTAATTGTATTTTGGGGACAAATGTGGAAAAAATTGATATATATAAATAAGTGCAAAGAAAACGATGAGTATCTTTTTTTGACATTCGTTTCTTGGATTTTGTTTGTGTTGCGATATTTTGTAGTTGCTGCATATTTTTCTTTGCTGAATAATTTTATATAAGGATTTTGAATTGATTAATCACAAAATCTAAGAAAACCCCTTAGGCGTTGCTTTTTAAAGACAATTGTTTGACAAAAAGAAACAATGATTCATTGAATCATTTTTTTTTATTTCATAAAAAAGTTTCTAAATTTAAACATAAAAAACTTAAAAGTAAATATTCCAATTTTGAAACTTTCTTCTTTTGTTTACATTATTATTAAAAGACATTCCTACGCATGCTTCTTCACACACTCGTCGTTGCCTATTCCCCTTCGATTTTAAAGAACGAAAAAACTACCGTATTTTTTTGTTTGTCTGCTGATGCAACCTTTTTTTGCAATGATTCATTATGCATATATTAGTTGCTTCGATGTTGCACCAGCGACAATGTTTTTTCTTTATTAATTAAAAAATTTCTATTTTTGGATTATCAAATAATTAAACATTTAAATGACAAATCTTTTAATGCCCTCAAGAAACATTATTTGGCTGAGTTTGGGTTTTTCTTTTTGTGCGGAACTTCGTCATTATTTATATCCGGGGCCATGATTTAAAAAAAGAAAGTCTTAAAGAATTAAAAACAATAGAACTATATACTTTTTTTTAATGAAGATGTTTTTTGTTGTTTTTTTAAAAGAATTACAAAGACAATGGAAATAGAAACCTCCGCTTTTTTCATCACCACCACACTTTTTTCTTTTTTGCTTCGAAGAATAACACTTTTTTTACTACTTTGAACTTTGGAGTTTTTTTGTAAATAAAAAATTAAGGCACAAAATAATAGAAGGTTGGAAGGAAAAATTTCCATTTTTTTCTTCTTAATTATTACGACATTTAACATCACTTTTTAAATTAAACCAAATAAAAAAACCAGGAATAAAAAAATCGCACATTTCTAATTTGCACAAATTTTTATTTTTTGATCAAAAGTCTCTTTTTTCTTCTTCTTCATTTAATTTAATTGTTGAGAGGTTAAAACACTATTCCTTGTTGTGGCTACTCAACAACCTATCTCTCAAACACATGCATATGTTAATTCGATTGTTCCACTTTAAGTCCCTCAAAGAAAAAAGAGAAACAAAAAATTAAAGTTTTAAATTTTTGTTTGTGACGTTTACTTTGTTTTTTTCTTTAATTGATCTTAGTCTTATGTATTTTTTTTTGAAAGGGTGGGGCACTTTTCTGATTGTCTTTTTTTTGTATTTTTAATGAGGCGAGAAAAAAGAAGGTAAACGGTAGCTTTTTAAGTCGAAAGGTTGGAATGCAAAAAAGGAACGAACGGTAGATTAACGTTTTTTTCGTAAACAGAAAAAAAGCATGACTTCTTTAGGTGGAGTAGAAAATTAAAAAACTTATTGTTTTCTTTTCTTTTTTCTTCTTTAATCTTTCATAGAAATTTTAAAGCACTCATGTTTTTTTAGTTTTACATGTGATTTTGATTTATTTTTTGGGTGGAAAGTTAAAAAATCCAAGAAATTGCATAAATAATATTGAAATTGAGATTTGAAATTGTTTTCAAAATAGGATTTTAAAAATTGTAAACATACATGCCTTACAGTTAACTTTACGAGGACATTTTACAATAATAGAGAGTAACATGTGTTATAATTTTGCTCTTGATCATTTAAACTATGGTTCAATGTTACTTTGTTGCTTCATCGCTCATTCACAGAATTTTAAAGTAACTCATTCATTCAAGCTTATTATTTGTAGTCATGTTTGTAACCACATGCTCAAAATCTATTTTTTGCCATTTTTTTACTGAATGATTTGTTGTTTTTTGTTTCAACTTTTTGTTTAAAAAAATAAGCAGCTTTTGTTAAACCACTTAACAAAAAATCCAATATTTATAAGTTTCACCACCTTTAACCTTCCTTTACAAAAAAAGGTTTTAAATTTAAAAAATGTTAAAGCCTTAAGGGCATAAAAGTTGTTAAGTTATTTATGCAATGCAAACATATAAACAACAAAGAAGCCACATTTTCTTCTTTTTTGTTTATGCTTTTAAAACTTGGTCCCTTCCTTCATGGTGGCCTTTTAACATTTTTTATTGCTTTTAATTAAACCTAAACCAAGAAAAAAAAGCAGTTTGTTAATCATAATGATGTTAAAAAAAGGAGAAAGAAACATTGAACTTCTCCGAACATCTGAACGTTTAATGTACCCAAAAAAGAAATGATCATGCTATTAGTAGCAGTAGCCGTAGCAACATTCTCTGAACACCATCATCATAATGTTTCAGAAAAAAAAAGAAGTATGACGGCTGGTCTATGCTCTCCGTTAGCTTTTCTTTCTCTCATTAACTGCATATTTTACAAATTAAAACAAAAAAGTGCTTTTGCCTCCGGGTATTGGGCGGCAAGCAAGCAAATGATAACATTTTTTAGCTGATTAAATACGAAAATATACACCACCACCACCAATCTAAAAGAAGAAGGAGGCGAAGGAGAAGAAGAAAAAGTATATGCATCTCCAAAAATAATCAGAAACTAAAATTGATAAAACTGATGCATGCATAAATATATTCTTTGAATGTTTTTAGTGATTATATGAAGAAGAAAAAAGTTAAAAATAAAATGCTTGTCACCAAAACTTTATTTATGAGATTAGATGCGAATTCTTTCAATTCTTTGGAGTGCATATGATTTTTTTCTTTTTTTTTTATCAGCGAGCAGCAGCTTGAGAAAGTGAAAATGAAAAAATCACGGAAGTTATTATTTGAAAAAGTTTATGCGAATAATGAAAGAATGTGTAAAAAGAGCATATAATACGTATACTTAAGACATGGAAAACTAAAGGAATGCATGCAAAGCTTAATCATATTCTTGACATTTATGCAAAATTATCAATAGATTAGAAGCATGACATCAACGGAAGAAGAGCATGACAAGATTAATACTTTTGAATGAAAGAAAGAATAAGAAACATAAAATTGAAAATGAATTTAAAAAAATGAAGAAGATCCATTTTTTAATCTTTATGCAGTAAAATGTATTATGGATGCTTTTTTATAAACAGATTAGGAAAAAAAACTTAGAAGGTGGAAAAACACAAAAGAAATTTAATTAAAAATTTGGAAATTAATCCTTTCAATGATTCCGGGTCGCGTGATGATGGGTTACCGTAAAAAGAAATGAAAAAAAAGCAATTGGATTTCAGAGATAAAAGTGCTTCCAACAAAGATTTCCATATTTCGTTCGATATATAAAACAGAGTAAAAATAAATTTTCTTGTTCAAAACATTGGAAATACAAACTATATAGTAACTCCGGATATAGCTGCCACGAAGATTTAGATTTCAATAAAAACCGTAGTTTGATTCCTATAGAATATAATAATAATCTTTCGCAAAAACAATTTTGTTCAAAAAACGAAACAAGAATATTTCAATTTCAAAAGAAAATCTCCTAATCTCCTAACTTTTTAAGAAAAATTCATGCTTTGTTTATTTCCGTTGTTGCTTACCAAATAAAGAGTGTGTAATAAATCCTTTTTTGTTTTCATAAAATAAAACAATAATTCAATTTTTAGCATCATTTTGGAACAATTATTTATGATTAATGATTTCGGATGATGTGACCGCGATCACCACCTTCTTTCTTTCTCGATATTGTTTCTTCTCACACAAAATTGAGCAAACGTTTTGGTTTTTATCAATGTCGTCAATTTTTTTCCTTTTTTAGATTGTTTTTGACCAGTTCATAAAAATATATGTACATATTTCCGGATCATTCTTTCTTTGTCAAACTTATTTCATGCTTTTTTTCATTCGAGAAGATTACTAATAATAATAATAACAACAAATAAACAAAAGCAAGCTGCATATTTATCCCCCACGCAATTTTAAAAATCTCACAAAAAAAAAATAGCAAAGGAACATTTTTCTCGTCGACCGTTGTTGGTTGCACTTACATTTATGACGCAAAAGACCTCCCTTGTTTTTTCTTTTTCTTGCTGTTGTTAAAAACCACGCCCAAGACATTAGATCCATTGAAAAAAAAGGGGGAACTAAGGCTCGGTTGGTTGAAATGAAAATGATGTCGCCACGCCCGTCAAAGCTATACCCAAAAAAAATATTGGAACAATATATAAGTCTTTGAAGGGCCCACAATAAAGTCAGAGCTCAATCGGAGACCCAAAAGAAAAATATAAGCTGTTAAAATTAAGCGATAAAGAGGCAATAATTTTGTCTCATCATCCTACAATATTTCTGCTATTATTAAAACAATTTGAAATTACTATTCAATTGTTTATTCTGTCTGAATTTTATTTTTTGTTTTGTTTTATTTTTTGATCATTTTTTTGTTTACAATTTTGATCAAACAAATATATTTACTGTATCTATGGCTGCTTGCCTTCCACCGTGGCGCTTTGGTCTTGACGACAACTGCGTAGATTTATATTAAAATTATTATTTTGTTGATTCATATATTATAATTATTATTATTATGAAATCTTCAAAATATTCCATAATTAAAATGGGTATATTTGATAAACGTTGTCGACTTAAAGCATATCATCGAAGAAAATCTTGACAACGATGTATTTTTTTAACAACGAATCCCAGTGAATTTGATATGATTCTCAAATCACTTGATAACGATTACCATACACGCACACACTTGATAATGGATAACGACGATTAAAAATGGTATTACTCCAACATGGAAGACTTCAACCTAAAAAAGAAGAAGCTTCAATGATTATTATGCGATCGACATCAACAAGTGTTTTTACAAATACACATTTCCCAGCAACACAAGCTTTATTATTAATAATATTCTAAATGAACCATCACTTTTTCATCTCATCTCCTTAAAAATAAACTAGTCAACGAAGATGTAATTTCGAATTTCTCATATTTATGACATATCTCTTTTTTTTTTGTTTAATATTTATGCCGCCTAGCGGTAATATGTAATAAGGTTGTAATCAGTATCTGATACATTCGAGCGAATAATTTATTGTTTTTCCATTTTTAAATTTTTGTATTTATTGTTTTTTTACTTCACTCATTTTTTTTGTTCTCAATCGAACGATCTCGAAATTGTTTAAAACTCACTTGTTTCTTGCTGTGAAATTTCATTTTTTGTTGTGAAACACATTTTTAAATAAATTTTTATGTCCTGTAAAACTTTTTGCGATTTAAAACATTTGAAACAAAAATAATAAACACGAGATTGAGCAATATCGAAAATATGAATGAAAAAAAAAAGATCTTCCGGGAAACGATGAGGATGAGAATGAGGAGGAAAGATAATAATAGATATAACTAACTTACGCAAGCAGACACGAAATTTGATATCCAAATGCGATCGTTTTATGACGTACATATTGTGATTATGGGAAGAAAAAAACTTATAGCTAAAAAATCATAAGCAACTATGACATAATAAAATATCAAGAACATCAAAAAACATTGAAGCGTTCAAACAAAATAAAAAAATAAACAAAAATGTCACAAGCAAAAGCACCACGCAGAATAATACTGTAAGGTTGTTGAAGTCACTGGTTCACATATTTGGTTAATAACGATTATTATTTGCATATCAAAACTTTGAACTTTAATTGAAATTTGTGATGCCTAATTTTAGATTATTATTTTTCTATTTTTATCCAATTATCATAAGTGTCAATTATTGATATTTGCAAAACACATTTCCTGTTTATTTATAATAATCTCTGATTCCTCCGCCAACATCTCTTTTTTGTGCTTTTTTTTTTGAAACAAAAAAAGCAAAAAATTTCCGCAAACTTTTAATTTTACCTAATTTTTTTCTATATTTAGTAAGGTCATGTCTATTTTTAACCTTTTTTTTCTTGTGATCAAAAAAAGACTAAAGAGAATTAGGGGTTTTTTTTCTTCTTCCATCTAAAATTAGTAATAATGTCTTTGGAAGTGTATGTGTGTGTGAGAGAGAGAGACAAAGATCTAATTAGTTTGTCATGAAATGGCTGATGCTGTGTTTGGTTGTTGGGTGATGATAGTGATGTGCGGAGTGAGCGAGCAATTTCTATATTATTGCCTTTGGCGATCAATGAAAATTTGATGGCGATTCCTTCATTTTTTCTTTAAAAAACCGTAAAAATATCTAAAAATAGATTTTTGATTTTTCAAACAAGAGAGTATCATTAGTTTTTTTTGTTTCTCATCTTTTGCTATGAAATTTTTGATTATTTTTTTATAAATTTTTGCAAGAAAAAAAACGTAAAGAGAAAGACATAAACAAGTTTATTAGTTAGTTAGTTAGTAGTACACAGAGTTTGAAAAAAAAATTTAAGTTCACGTGGGTGTCTGAAAATTCTTTTGCTTCCTTGTTTGATGATAAATCAAAAACAAAAAAGACCCGAAAGGCATTCGTGCACCCAAAAAATTATAACAAAAAACGTTAAAAGAAAAAGTGATAAATTTAATTTTTCTTTTATAGGTACATCGCTATTTTTTCCTATTCTCTTTTTTCACTTCGGTGCGTTTTACTTTTTTTTTATTTTGCTTCGAGTTTTTTGCTGATATTTTTTTTAAACTTGTTGTTTATTATTGTTATTCTCAAATAGCACCGAAGACGACGAAAATGAAGAAAAGAAACACATTACTGGCAATTTCTTGAGAGTTCAGTAATGTGAAATAAGTTTGAAACGACTAAAAATTATTTTGAATGTTTTTTTCACCCCCACTAAAATCGTTTGATATAATTTGATGATGAAAAAAAGTTTTGTCAAGAAAAAAAAATTAACACAAAAAAACATTCCGAATAAAATCATGTTGCATAAAATTGAGTCAACCTGTCTGATATGATAGAGAAGAGACTATTTCAAAGTTTGATCAATGGCCAAAGTGATTTTTTATGTAACAAATTGATTAGATTATGAAGGCCACAACTCAGATATTTGGACATTTGATTGGTTAAAAAAAATAAATTGAAAATATTATATTTCTTTTGAGTCATTTTCTTCTATAAAACTTTCTGATATTACATTGGATCTATTTCCTTAACTTTTTCACCACCTGATAAAAAATAATTCTCATCCGATTTTTTTTTCTTTAAAGCTATTTTAAGCTCCTTTTACTTATTCTAAGAAAAAGATTTGACGTAAATCATTTTAATATTTGTGTCCTCCTCGCCTCGAGGTTCTTAGAATATCCAACAAACCGACGACATCATCATTCTCATCAATGTCGTCGTCAATGAGATCAAATTACCTAAACTTTGATTCGATACACTTTATTTTGTTTGCTTCTTTTAGAACCAACTAATTTTTTTTAAATGTGTTACTTTTTATGGAACGAAAATCATCGTGCACTTTTCCTCCTAGTTCTAGTGTACCCTGCTGCAAAGAATTTGAGCATTCATCCATAACAATCAAGCTTTTAATTTTTTCGCAACCCAAAAAAAGCAGCACTAAAACTTGCGCATTCTTAACATTTTATTTTTTTTAATGATGTTGATTGCAGATTAAATATATTTAAAAAATGGCGTTCCTAAAGGGTTTGTTGATCAATCAAAAACAATTATTTTCCTTCTAAAAAAGGGAAAGAAAATTTTTATTTATTTGGATTTCATTATTTTGCACTGAAATTTTTTCAAAAATGTTTATTAAAAATAGTAAGAATAGACTTGAAATTAAAAAGAAAATATGTAAACACCGACTATGATTTCAATGACGATTTTTTTTTAGTTCAATTTTAGTGCGATTAATTTTGTGGACCGATCCTTTTGTTTGTATGTTGTTTTGCTGCAAAATAAAAAATAATTTTCTTTTTGAAAAATTATCGACCAAAAAATTACGAGAAAACAACAAGTCTTAAGACATAAAAGAAGGTTGTCGGCTTGAAAATAACTTAAATTTTTTAACAAGATTATAAATATTTTTCTGATTTTTGGCTGCTGATTAAGTTTGTTTTTGGTCGAAAATTAGGTTGCATTTTGGGTGGGGTTACAGTAATACCGAATAATGTTTCCACAAAGATATTGTAATTAAGTTCCTTATGACACTTTCATTCATTTCTTAGTCGACGTTGAATAGAGCTATAAATTGAATAATGAAATCACAATCACATTGAAATATTCTATGACAAAAAATTTCAAAATCTCAAGTATGCGTGTATGTTTTAGCAGTCTTTTAAAATTGCTTCACATTCTTTTTTCATTGATGAAACAAACCACAAAAAGCACACATCGTTTATTTACCTCATCTTTTTTTTCTCAATGGATACTTTTACTTTACTACAAGATCACTGTTGCTTAAAAGCTTGTTAAACTTTGAAATGAATGAATGAAAATGAACTCAAAGTTCAACTAGAAACATTTAAGTCGTCCTCGTTGGTTGTTGATGACGACAATGTCACGAAAAATGGCATAAGGAACAAAAAAAAGATATTCTCGCAAACTATGTGGTTTACGTGCAAATTTTTGAGTGCTTTAGCTTAACTTTAAAATAACATTTTTGACTTTTATTACCGACAATGAACGTATTATTTTTTAAAAGGAGAGCATTTTTTAAGTGTTTTTTTGAATAGTTAAAACCACGTGGGGATTTTTTTGGTAAGGTAGCTTAGAGACGATGTACTGCCAATTCGTCTGATGATGAAGTCAAAGGAGGAAATGTGATAAACAAAACACTTATCATTCGAAGAAAAAAAGCATGTGGTTTACAAAAACGCGTGAATGATGACCTGTAAAATTTTAAAATACATAGAAGTGGATAATAGCTTCAAGAAAGGGAGCTGGAAAAAACATTCTCTTTTATAGAGAGTAGTAGCATTAAGTCTTCCGCAATTAGATAGAAAATACCATAAACAAATAAAAAGGATGAAGACAAATTTTTTTATCTTTTGTTAGTCAATAAACTCTCTCAAATTCAATTTCATCTTCGTTAAGATGCGTGTTGGGATTATTAAAAAAAATTTTTAAGAAGATATTTAAAATAATACTAATTATAAATACTAAAAAATATTTTCGGTCGCTTTAAAAAATTCAGGGTTCATAAATGTTAAATTTTTAACTGAGGATTGATATTTTAAAATAAAAAACTTTTTTTGACCATTATTAATATCATATTTACAACGGCACGTATTAGCTTTATAGGGTATCCATAAAAAATGTTTAGAAATTAATTTATTTGTAGTTAATTTCGACCATCAAAGCACAAACTTTTTTTTATTCAAAACAATTAAATTCAGAAAAACAAATTGGGAGCAATCACGTACCTACCTATCACACATTATCTTGGCATCTTTCTTTTTTATTTTAAATTAAGATACTGTACTGTACTTGACATCATAAAATTTTTATGGACATCGTAGTTTGATCTAAGTGGGAAAAATAAAGTTTTGATCGCTCTTTGATTTATTTTATCGAAAATGGGTGTTAAAATAAATTTTAATTTGTAACTTAAATATAAAAAAGAGGGTAATTAGCTTACGTCACAATTCGATAAATTACCATTTTATGTTTTTATCACGCTATACGAAATGTATTTTTTTTGTGCCTTAAAACATCTTTTTTTTAACTTTCAAACAAACATGTTCAAATCGAAAAAAACATAAGGGCTAAAGACTAAAGTGATTTGAAAATTTTTTTGGGTGTGGTCACCAACCACAAAATCACTATCATCATCACCCCCAAATTTTTTTTAACCAAAGATTTACCTCAATTTTCTTAAAAACTAAAAAGAAATTAGGAAGAAAAGAAAAACACGAAACAAATCTTTAATTTTATTTTTTTCGTGGTCTTCTGAACATTTATTTTTTCGCCACCACATTTGTTTGAAGGAGAGAGACAGAATCAAGTTGAAAAGAGTAACGATTAGTTGAGTTTCTGATCATCACCACCATCACAAAGAAAAACTTTGATACTAATCAAAAAATTTTTTTGGGTAATTTAAATTAAAAAAGGAGGTTTTCGGTTCAATGCCTTTTCCTATTTTATTTTTCATCTGATATACATATTTATCGTATATAATTTTAGTAATTAAATCTCGTTAAAACGAATTAACACTCTCATTAATTAATGTTACGGACGGAGATCATAAGATTTTCTAGTCATGGGTATCTATCGTAAGATAACTGCAAAATATTTATGTATAATCTTGCAAATAAAAAAAGCATGAGACATGGTTTTATTTAATAAAAAAAACTTACTCATTTGGGCATCGACCATATATGAGTTTAATTTGCAAAAGAATTTTCATCTCATCAAAAAATAAAGAAAAAAACCATTCGATTTTCGAGGAAGTAAATTCATCGAATTTTGTCATGCGTGTTTGTGCGATTAAACTTGGGAAAAAACATGCAATGCATAAGTATGTTAAAAAAAATTTTTGGGAGACAATAACAAAATAAAAAAGTTCAATTGTATTTTTATTATAAACATTTTTTTCAAATACACCGTTTATATTATGGAAAAAATACAAAACAGTAATAAATAATATTATTAAGTAAATCAATGAAGGAAGGAAAGATATGCGGTAGTATCTTTTTTTGTTACCATAAAACATTGCAAAGTCGGAATATTTTAAAGAAATTAAATTGAAGCTGCTACTAAAAAGCTAAACTTGATTTTGAAATGAATTCAAAATCCGGAGTAAGCTTTTGGCACAACTACCAAAAACAACTAAACGTGTGATATCTAAGTAAGGAGAAACAGATATGAATACAAAAAAATAACAAATATAAAAAGTAATAGTATTTTGAAAGATCATTATCATATTATTCATTCGGGTAAAGTTTTATTCGTTTCATCATCGTTTGTGCCTTCTGTATTTTTCGAATCTAAAACCATTGCAAAAAATAATGAATTTCTATTTTCCATAAGTTTTGATGGTGAATCCAATTCTTTTATTTCACCCTTATCCAATACCATAACCCTAAAATTATTTGTCATTAAAATAATCCTATGCTTTAATAAACTATGCCTACCGATCATAATCCATAATAGTATTTAATCGATGTGCAATGGTAAAGATTGTGGAATCTTTAAATTCTTTTCGAATTGTATCTTGGATTAATGTATCGGTGGCTAAATCAACAGCTGCAGTGGCTTCATCCAAAACAAGAATTTTGCTTCGACGAAGAAGAGCTCTCGCCAAACAAACAAGTTGTCGTTGCCCAACGCTAATATTATCTCCACCTTCGGTAATTACATGAGAAAGTCCATCAGCCAATGAAGCAACAAAATGTTTTAAATGTGCATGTTCGAGAGCATTCCAAACTTCCATATCCGAATATTTTCCAAATGGGTCAAGATTAAATCGAAGTGTGCCTGAGAATAAAACGGGATCTTGAGGGATGATAGTAATATTAGATCGAAGATCATGTAAACCAATTTCGGAAATTACAGTATTATCAATAATAATTTTGCCCTCAGCTGCTTCGATCATACGGAAAAGTGCCAAAGTGAGTGAGGATTTGCCAGCGCCTGTTCTTCCAACAATTCCAACTTTCTCACCAGGTCGAACAAAAGCATCAATATTTTTAACTACTAGTTCAAGACCTGCGCGATATCTAGTGGAATAACCTTTGAATTCGATTCGACCTTGTTGAGGCCATCCTTGTGGTGGGGCTTTGCCTTCAATGGTCCATGGAGCTTCTGTTTCCACTTCAGTGTATTCTTTTAAACGTTCGACCGAAACAATATTTGTTTCAAGTTCAGATACTTGTCGAACAGCAAAATTTAAAACTTCTGTTATCTTAAATAAAAAAAATTTAATAAAATAAATTAAGCTTCAATAATTTAACTTACATTCAAAGCATACGAAACGGATAAACCAACAAGACCTGGACTTGAAATCCAACCCCAATAATTGGATAAAACTGCGAAGAGAGCAGAAAAAAGTACAACTAAATTTCCAATAAATTCCAATCGAACTGCTAACCACCGATTTGCAATTAAATTCATATATTTAACTTGGCAAAATTTATCCACATAATTATCCATTAAAGCACAAAAGCTTTCATTTCTTTGAAATGCTCGAATAACCGCCGCACCTTGAATGGTTTCACCAAAATGTGAATAAATGGGTGAACGACTATTACTTTCAAGGCGTTTAAGTTGACGAGAAGTTGGAACATAATATCGCTAAAAAAATAGTTATTATTATATTTCACTTTAGTTATTATTTTAGTTACCAATGAAAAAACATAAATTATTGAAAGTGGAATAATTACTGCTGTGAAAATTGGTGTTGTAATACAAATAATCAAAAGAGTAAATGAAACTTGAGTTAAGCACATTCCAAAATATCGGAAATTCATGGGTAATCTCATATCTATGACTTCGATATCCTTTGATAATCGATTAAGAATTCGACCAACTGGAGTGGTATCAAAAAAGGACATGGGTGATCGAAGAATATTGTATAAAACAGGAGCATGCAATTTTTTGGAAGCTTGAAGTCCACCAAAAGCCAAAGATAAAAGACCAAATAACATCATAACAACTTCCAAACATCCAAGGGCTGCGTAAATTGCGAGGCGATTATTACTACTCATATGAGGTTTATCAATTTGGGATGGATCATTATCATCAGCCCATTCAGAAAGCCAAAAGTTCCTTCCAGTGGAAATTCCTTGATTTGCAAGATAAAATAGCAAAAAGAATGCCATAAGGAAATAACCTGCAGCTTTAACATATTCCATATAAACTGAAGCTTTAACTCTGCCCGTCTCAACTTTTTCTTTTTGAATTAATTTTTCTGGGCCTTCTGATTTTGTTCGTTTTCTCAAACTTGTTGTCGATGATCGGAAGCTTGAAGTTTTGCGACCTCCTGCTCTTGCCAAAATAGAAATTGTGGAAAGTTTTCGTTCAACTGTAACATCAACGAGATCGGTAGCGTTATCTCCAACTACAGAGAGATCAGGTTCATCATATTCATCGGTGTCTTCTTCATCAAAAGCTTCAAGTTGTTTTTTATTTGGTTTGGGTGAAGATTTGGAACTTTGACTTGGAGTTGTTTCATCATTTCCAGCTGCAACAATTTCAGTGAGTTTACCATTTTCTCGAATGAGATCATCATATAAGCCTTGTTCAACAATTTCACCTTTATCCAAAACAATGACTTTGTTGGTTTTAGGAAGGAAAGTGATGCCATGAGTAACAAGGATTCGAGTTTTATTTTTAAGAAGTCCATAAGGTCCAAGAGCTTTGTTGTAAATATGTTTACCAACATGTGAATCCACAGCTGATAATGGATCATCAAGGAAATAAACATCACAATTTTGATATATCGCTCTTGCAAGAGAGATTCTAGCTTTTTGGCCACCGCTTAAATTAATTCCTTTTTCTCCTATTTCTGTCATATCCCCATCCGGCAGGATATCAAGGTCAGGTTTTAAAGCACATGCATCGATGACTTTGTCATATAAAACTTTGTTGAAAGGTAGTCCAAAGCAAATATTATCTTTCAATGTCATATTTTGAATCCACGCTTGTTGGGGCACGTATGCTACTTTACCCCTTACAGCAACATGACCTCGAAGTTTTTCCATTTCACCCAAAAGTGCTGAAAGTAGGGAAGATTTTCCTGCTCCAACTCGGCCAACGATAGCAATGAAATCTCCGCGATTAATTTGAAGGGTAATATCTCGAAGGCTGGAAGCTGTGTGCATAACACTTCCAGAATCTGCAGCAACATCCCATGAGAAATCAGCTTCATGGGATTCAATGAGCTCATATTTTCCACTTGTTTGGGGAGTACGATCAATAGATTTTTCATCAAGTTCTTCAGCAACCATAAATTCCTTTAAACGACGATTTGATACAACAGCCTAAAAATTAGCACCTTATTTTTCAGAACATTTTAGATTCGAGTATATTATGCTTCTTTTTTTACGTTTATCATCTAACTAATAAACTTACTTCAACGGTGATATTAATAAGAAGCCCAATCATAGTCATAGGTGATCGAAGTTGATTGAATAAAGTTAAAGAAACGAAAGCAATTGCGGGTGTAAGTTTATGATTTTCTGGATCAGTCATGGTGTAAGTCATAAAAGCAAAAAGTGCAACCAAAAAGGGTGTCGCCCAATTGAAGACATCCACACTAGCTCGAACAAGGGAAGATTTAAAAATGCAATTTAATTCCTTTTTACGAATTTTTTCAATTAATTCCATCATTGGCTTTTCCCATGCATAAAGTTTGATAACTTTAATACCATTTAATACTTCATTACTTATTTTTGTTCTTTCATCTTTAAGTTTCATTTGTGTATGCATCCATCGTCTCATAAAGAATGATGTAAAAATATTATATGGAATGAAAAGGGCTGTAATTAGAACACCTGGCAATGCTGCAACTCCAAGGGTATTAAAAAGAAAAATCAAAGCAAGGACAATTTGAAAAGGTGAAGACCAATATTGTTGAATTTGAGATGTAATTAATTGAAATCTTTCAATATCAATTGCCATAATATTTACAATTTCTCCTACAGTTTTATCTTTTCTTGCTGTGTTTGAAAGACGTAGCGTCTAAAATTAGGTATTTTTTTAGACATTTGCAACTATAAAAAAAGAAAACTAACTTTTCGATAAACAGCTGCTGTTAAAGATGATTGAAGTTTGATACCAAGACGAAACATAATGAAAAAGTAATAATTAACCAAAACTGAATAATTTTTTGTTATTAAAAATAAAGGGAAAAATAAAAAAAAATTACATGATCGAAGTTGACTGGCACCAAACATTAAAAATCCAAAAGCTAGACCCTGCCAAAGATGAGCGTCTTTATTCGAGACATAATTTATTAAAGCTCTGAAAAAAATTTAGTCAAAAATTTTCCAATTTACCCCTAATAAAAATACTTACTTTAAAAGAAATGGATTAGCAAATTGTAAAACATCAGCAAAACCTTTAATAATCATCGCAGCAAAGAATTCAAATTTAAACATTTTAAACAAATTATAAATTACTGATGGAGGCTCCACTTTTTGTTGAACTTCTCCTTCCTTCGATTTAGGTATACTTTCTTCTGAAAGATGACCATTTCCATTTAAAAGTTTTTCTGATGTGGATTCTTGAACTAATTTTCGCTTCTTTTCAAAATATTCTTCAACCGTGGGTGTCCAATAGTGTTTCCATTGTTCTTGTAAGAAATGTGATTGATTGCCTTCGTTCAATTCAAAACAATCAGTAAATTCAAGATCTCTTTTAGCTCCAATAGCCGGTAGAGGAGTAAACCACCAAAGTGTTAAACGATTAAGGAATGATGAATCTAATTCTGTGTTAGGTTCTTGTTTGGGTGATCGTTTATCAGCAAAACAATAAAGGAATGTTTGAATCAAGCATCCAAACCACCAAACGTAAAAACCAATATTTCTTCCATTTGTTGATGGAAGCGAATCATCTGTAGATTGTTGAATCCATTCATATAATTCTGGAATCCCCGCAAATGTGAAAACAAGATATGAATTGAAAATAATTCCAGATGAAACAATTCCAACTTTTTTAGCTATTAAATGACAAAAAAGCAGACCAGCCTAAACGTATACAATTTTATAATTTAGAATTTTAGTATAAACAAATTTACCGCAGTCAAAGCCAAAATGATAGGATAAATCCAATTCACCGGTGGTGAAGGAGAATCACCAAAATGTCGAGAAAATATAAATATGGCGTCACCAAATAATAACACTGCGATAAGGGCTTTTATCACATATAATGGACTGAGTGGGAGAGGAAGAAAACGGCCGGATTGTTGAAGGCGACGTGATTGAAGTAAGAATGCTGGAAAAAGGACCCAAAAAAATAATGCTGGAACATATACAAGTATTGTGTGTTGAAAACACATGGATACATTTGGAATTGAGCTTGAATTATATACTGAGCCATCGTGCTAAAAAATTTAGTGGAATAAACAACTGGAATTCGAAAAAGTAAACTATTTTTTAAAGTCTTTATAGTTATTAAAATAGTCCTTCGCTTACCATTAATGGTTCACCACAAAATGTACCATCTGTTAATAATCCCGAAGTGAATGAAGAGATCGAAGTAGTCATGATTATTATTTCGTAGATTTTTTAAAATTCAACAATTAAAGAAAACAGCAACAACAAAACATTCCAATAAAAAAAATTCACCGCTTTTAAAGGACCCGTCTTTTGTTAAGAAATATCACAAAATATAATTTTTGATACCACAATTTTTGAGGACAATGAAGAAAAAAAATATTGAGTGTACCTAAAAAATTCACGGATCCTTTTTTGATTTGTGTCTTTTTAGACCTGAAACGCACGATGATAATGGGAAAAAGATCTTTTTTCTCGATGGAATGTTTATAATATGGGTATGATTATAATATTTTTATAGATATGGAAATTTAATTCAAATTTTTTGATGATATAATATTTGGTTTATGATTTAATAAAAAAAACGAGTGGCGCAGAGGTGGGAATTTTAATTGAATAAAAAAAAGCTTGCACACATTTTTAAAGGTTCAGACTTTGGAATCTTTCAAAAAAAAATTTGCGCAACAAAAATGATCAGGTATAAAAAAATGGCAGCCTAAAAAACAAAGCAAAGAACAGAACACTCTTTTGAAATAATAAACTTCGAAGAAAAAGTGTTATTTGAAAAATGAAGCGCTTCACTATTGGTATTAATACGCAACCAGGACAACGAAAAAAATAAAATGGTTTTAAAACAAAAAGTATAAATTATCGCTGATGTCTCTTTGATCGGCTGTGAAAAGCACAAGCTAGAAAAAATAACATTTTCATTCAAATGATTATTCCAAGGGAACTACAAAAGAGTTGAAACGTTTTTGTGACGCTCTAATACCCTTTATCATTAAAAAAAAAAACAGAGACCATGCTTTTTGAACAACATCCTGAGTTTCATGTGTTTTTCTTTTTGGTGACAAAAAAGATGAAGATAAAGAAAAATTAAAAGTTCAAAATACCAGACGTTTGAGAAAATGAAAGCAGACAAAAACGGAGTTTGTAAAAAGTATTCATACAAGACTGCTGCTTTCTTTGCAGCCGCCATTGGTTTAACTACTGGGCATTTTTTGTGCTCGTTGTTTGGGAGCTTTATATATATTTTTTCTTTCTTGCTTTGTTTTTTATTTTTAGTTCTGCCGCTATTTTTTGTTTTGTTCGAGGTGAGCTTTGGGCGCTAAGGCAAAAATATAGCAGTAAAGAGTTGTCTGCGGCCGTCAGTCATCAAGCACAAGGAAATGTTTTTGTGCTTATAATGTGCTTGCATCTTTTTCTAGTTTATGCTTTATGCAAAAAATGGGTATAAATACATTTTGTCACTCTTTTTATTCTTAAAAAACATTTAAAGGACTTTAAAGTATGGTTTTTATCATCATTGAATAAATTATTAGTTACAAAAAACTCTAATTTAGCAATTTGTAAATTATTTGAAGTACACCAAAATTTGATGATAAATAAAATATCAACATTAAGTACGTCTCATAGGATTTATAAATATTTTTTGTAACCAACTATCTATACACAAAATTGCCGGCCACAAAAAAATTTAATCGAAAGCCATTTGAACACTTTTCATGGAACTAATTAAAGAAACTTTGTGCAAAAACGGCATTAGTATAATTAAAGTTCAGCTTTATCATCAAGGATTATAAAACGATCCCCACCAACAACTCGATCAAGTTGTTCTTGAAGCTTTTTTTTTGTGATTTAGCCTCAAATAAATTAGCAACCATGAGATGGATGCGGTTTCTTAAACCGCTATCCAAAGGTCTTAACAAATTCCATAAAGTTGATTGTCGCTAAAAAAGAGATATGTTAAAAGCTTTCATGAACCCTTTAAAAGCTTACATAAAAGTATGATCTTTTACTCCATCTTTTTCCAAAGCATATCGTTTCCTTAAAATTTTTTCAACATAATCTGTTGGTTCGCTATCTATTTTATAATTGATATCTTTTTTATGAATATTAATTTGTTTCATAAAAATATCTGTCATTTTATTGGAAGTTCGGGTGACATCTTTGTATACAATGGGAAAAAATGAAAACATCAATGCATTACGATCACAATGTCGAATAAATGGGTTTTCCATTGTTCTTACAAGTTGTAGAATATATGATTTAACTTAATAGAATTCCAGATTTTTATCCTAAAATAATAATAATTTTCTGCAACTCGTCTTTGTTTTTTGTTTTAAAAAATTTCAATTTTTTTTTGTTTATTTTGCTTTTGATTTAAGGGTTTATGACAGGACAAAATTACATCCCTCTATTTTTAATAGCTGACTAGCATTGAAAATCAGAAAATAAGAACGCTTTGCTTCCATTAACTTATTTAGTGAACAAAAGATAAAAAAAATTTCTAAAGTTTTAGTGGGAACTAAAGTAAATTTTGAAACTCCTTTTTTCTAGGATACTTTTTTTCTCTACCATAGCAATACCGGAAAAAAATCATCGCGACTAATTTCACTTTCTTTTTTTTGCGTAACATTCTCCTTTATTTTTTCACTTTATTTTTTTAACAATGGAACTACTAAAAACATCATCGCATCATAAAACTGAAAACTGAAGAAAAATCCGAAAGTAATTTATTCATCTTTCATTTTGAACAATTAAGGTTATTTTGTGGGTCATTGACTTTTTCGAAAGAATAATAAAAAAAAAGATTACAAAAGGTAAAAAAAGTCAATGAACATTTTTTTAAGGAACTTACTTACTTGGAAGAGGCGGATAGCCGCTGCAAAATTGTCGTCAGTCAATTCAAAAACCGAATGAACAACTGCACTGATTCAACAAATTTTTAAGTTCATTTTTTCATTTATTTTTCAAAGAATCGTTGATTTTCAAAGAAAGAGTTTTGAACGAGTGGAGATGAAAAGTTTTGTAATAATATTAATTTATTGTTATGGATGTGTTTTTTATGTTGGAAATGGGTGCATTGCTACTAATCCTGGTGGAACACCAGGTGATGCGGTAACAACTACAACTACCACTACCACCACAACAACTACTACAACAACCACAGGTTTGTTATCAGGATAATTATTTCGATTTATTAAGTTAAGTTATTTCAGCTTGCACTACTTGCACCACCGGACAAATTACATTTACTCCCGGGGGTGGAGCTGGAACGGGAACTGAAACACCCACTTCTCAAGGACCTAATACAGTTAATGGTTGCCTTCAATTAATTGCTATTTGTCCCGCAGCTGGTTTAGAAGTATTTATGCAGGTTTGTACCTATTCTTTTCTACTTTTTCGTTTTGTTTATTTATTTTTGTTGATTTTCAGTTTAATAATGGCGCTCTAGGTGGTCCCACCGATGCAGCGGGTGGTGAAGTACAAGCTGAATTAAATTGCGTTAATGGAAATTGGGTTTATGCTCCTCCTGGCCTATCAAGTGCAATTATTACCGAAGTTAATTGTGTTGTTGCGGCTTAAATAACTAAACATCGTCATTTAACGCCATTTTACTATTGTTAAAAAAAACTTGTAAATTCTAATGAAAATTTTTTTTTGAAATTTTTGCTTTTTTAAAAAGCTCAAATTTGTCATTTTCAAAACCTTCATAAGCTGATATTTCTATTGGGTCAATTTTCCATTGCTTTTTTCTGTTGACCGACTTGTAGGCTAAGCCTTTTCCATTAAAGTTTTATTTGATGTTTTTGTTTGACAAAAAATAACTTTTAAAAAATTGTTACAAGGACAAGGACCCGCTTTCATAAACCACACTTTTATTATTTTTTTGCCTGCACTTATCCTTGTCTGAAAAAAAAACTTCTGAAATGTTTTAAATTTATTCTTGTATGTATTAAAAAAATAAATAAAAATACGGTATTTTATTTTTGTAAAAAAATGGTTTTTGCTTCTAAAGCAACGTGTATTCTCAGCCGTTTTTTGTTGACGTTTTGTAATCTTTCTGATTATTTTTTTATTATCTCTTTTTAAATTTATTTTGATCAACCTAAAAAAAAATTTTTAAAAACATTTACTTTTCTCATTAATTCTTTGAAATAAACTTAAAATAAACTTTTTCTTCCGTAAAAGAGAATTAATACGGATCTGCGTTACTAATTTGATTTACTCATGAGTGGGTGAGATTAGTAATTGCTTCCTTTTTCATAGGCATGAACATTTGTTCACGATTTTATTGTTACTTTCTTTTTTTTCTGAACTAATGCATTCACTTTTTTTTTGTTGCGATGACCTCAATACTACATAGCGGATGCAATATTTAATGGTGAGTGTTGGTTGACTACAATTTTTGCTCTTCTCATTTTTCAATTTTGTCAGCAACGAATGACTACAAAAACATCGTTACCGTAGCTTCCATAAAATAAACACATTTGAAGCAAAAATAAAGCCATTAAAGTAGTCGATTGAGCAATCCAATGGTGTTGGTCCTAAATTAAAGCTTTTGATAATTAATGAATTACATAAGTATAAAAGATTCAAGTAAAAGAAAATATTTTTATTGTTTGTTTGTTCAAGACAAAAAAAATTGGTTAACGATAGTATGAGTTTTGCACTTTCGACTTTGTTGTTACTCGATCGATTTAAAAAAAAAATAAAGCGTTATTTGCAATGGGAATTTCAATAACAGATTCTGGTAAGAACCTCGCATCCAACATCTATGGATATTTTTTACATTACCGTAGTGTGGAGATCCAAGTTAATTCTAATGTAATTATCGATTAAATGTTTGAGAAAACAAAATCGTGACAGATTATGTATCTTGTATGATTTTCTTATCAATAAAAATTTATAGCCTCTACTATTTCATTTTAAAAGCAAAAAAATAAAGCAAATAGTGTTTAGTTTCGGCAATCAAAGATTTTTGTAACACAAGAAAATGAATTTTTATGTTTCATTTTTCTTGGTAGCTTACATTCATTGTGTTTTTGCAACCTATAATGATACATTAAGTCGATATTTTCTTTGGCCTTTATCCGCTGCAGCAAATAGTGATCATCCAGAAAAATGTGTAGCAAATATTTTGGATAATGCACAAGTTTGTTTTTGTTTTTATTATTCAAAAGTTTAAAAATATAAAAAACTCGTTATTTAGTTTCAACGAAGAATTTCACTTCCATGTGACATTAATAAAGGTGATGATTGCACTGGATATACAGCTGTTTCACATTCGGATAAAGCTATTATAATTTCATTTCGAGGATCAACTTTACCTGAAGTTGCTGTAGAAATTGCGGATGCCCTTGAAGATGCTCCAGTTTCTCCTTTTGCTGGCGGAGGAAATGTATTATTATATTTTCTTGATGCATTTAATTTACTTTGGAATGGCGGAATGAGGGATGATTTTTATAAGCTTAAAAATGCCAATGCTGGTTATGAACTTTGGGTTACTGGGCATTCATTAGGTATGCATCTTTCCTTTAGAAGAAGGTCGAATTTTTTTGTGTCTGTGAATCACAAAAATACATCTAAATCAAACGTTTTTTAGTATTTAATTTATTTTTCCATTATTTTAGGTGCCGCTATGGCATCTATCACAGCCACAACGATAGCGCATTTGAAACTGTTTCCTCTCGATAAAATTAAATTGGTCACTTATGGTCAACCAAGAGTCGGAGATAAAGATTATGCGAGTGTTGTTGATTCATTGCTTCCTTATTCATATCGGGTAATTCATAACCATGATTTATTTGCTCATGTTCCACCTCAATGGCTTAAAAATTATACTCATCATAAATCTGAAATTTGGTATAATAATGATATGGCCGTTGGTTCAACTTTTATTGAATGTGATATTGATGAAGGACCAGGATGTAGCAATAGTCAACTAGATTTAAATATTGCTGTATGCTTTTGAAATTATTAATTTAAAAATTAAAATTAAATTTTTTAGGATCATTTGATTTATTTCAACCATGCCACAGAGCTTGCAGCTTTTGATGATTGCAAAGGATGGAATCCATACAAAAGTCCAACATTTTAATCTATGTTTCGTTTGTAATATAATAATAATAAATTTTTTTAAACAATTTTTTACCTGTTTCTCTATTGGCAAACCTAGGGCAAATTGGCGGAGAAGTTCACGAGCATTTTGTGGTGATAGGCGATTGGGATCCAGAAGCCATTCAATGGTTTTAGACATACCTGTTCCAGAGGTATCAATTAGGCGAATTGGAAGCCTTCGATCTTCATAAATTCGTATAAATCTTTCATCTTCGGGTGTTACAGATTGTGAGCGGTGGCATTTTGTTTTGGCAGGAGTAAAAGGACGAGTATTTTGTTGTTCAGCTTGGATTGTGAATGCTGGAACCTTAAATTATAACAATTAACTTTGATCCAAACAAAATTCGTATTTCTGTTCATTAACTTCCCACTCCCTTTCTTTCCCCCATTTTAAAACTCTTTCTCACCTTTCTAAACGATGATTGCTTCTTTCGATACAGTATTTGTTCTCTTTTATTATCAGCGACAATATCCTTTCTTCCTATTGGTATACGAAATCCTGGACTCACTGATCGGCATCGAGGTTGTTGACATTTTCTTGTAATGTCGTAACTAATCATTCTCTGTACTTTTTGTTGTTGTTGAGAAAACTACAAGCTGCTTTTTTCATTTCTTTTTATATTTTTTACTTCTTTTCGACGACTTTATGCTTCGCTGATCCTCTTTCTTTCCTTCTCTTTTGCCTTAATCTGCTTTTTACTTTTCTTTAGTTGGATTTGCTTCCGGAAGAGCTACATTTGTGAAAACAAAATGCTTAAAATATTTATTGTTTGTTTCTTTTCCTTACAAACAAAACAAATATACAAAAAAGTGAGAAAGAAATGTTGCAATAAGAACCATTTAAGGCAACTTTTATATTAACCGTTTTATTTATTTATATTGTTGTTTTTAATAAGTTTTAATTTTTATAACATCACTGAGGTAAATGCTCCAATAAGCAAAATTAAATAAAATAAATGCCACGGGAAATATCATTCTGAAAATCAAGCAAAAAGATTATTACTTGTTTGTATTTTGGTTTTGAAAAGATGGATTTTACCTTGCAACAATATCAATGCTTTCCACTCTTCCTTTGGTTGATAGATAACATGCTGCACCATCGAACCAATTCAACTCTTTTTCTTTGATCAACATAAAGAACGAATTAATAAAAGGTCGAAGAATGGTTTACACATTAATAATTTATAATGTGATTGAACAAGATTTCTTTTATAAATTTTTATCAAATTTTAACAGCAGTTTTTACACATTTAACGTTATTACAACCTTTTTTATGCTTTTTTCCCAATCAATGATAGTTGCGTTTTTTTGCATTCTTTAGTACATATGTTAAAACAAGCAAAATTCCAAAAAAAAACATAATCCAAAATATTTCAAATTTTTTTTGAGTTTCAGTCGTTTTTTTACAACTGTAATTACCTTTTATGTTTTATTCCTTGAATCGATACATAAATTCGAAAATGATTTTACATCTTGAATTGGCATCCAACTTTCGATTTCTTCGAGAACTTATGTTGAAGGAAAAAATTATGAAGGATATTTAGGTTTTAGACTTACTTCCTCGATGGCTTGATGGAATGGCTGGATTAACTTCTAACTTCACCTCGTCAAATGTTTCGACAATTGCGAATTTTTATTGAATACGTGGCAGTTTTATTTATTATGACTGGATATCGAGAAGCTATGATGGATTTTATCAAAATTATTTAAAGCTATATTTTATTGGTCGAACAAACACATTTGTGACGATACTATTTTAATATTAGCTTTTTTGGTTGTCTAGTTTTTTATTGTAAGAAAATTTAGTAAAGCATAAACTTTTCTTTTAAAAAATTCCTTTATTTATTACATACCTTGATTTATCAATGCAAACAGGGTTGAAAGCGAAATCCATCGTTGATCATCATAAACAATGGCCCGATTTTTTTCTTTTTTCTATTGCATATTTCCTTGAACTTTAAGAATGGAGCGAGCAATTTTAATATTGATTTTGTTTACTAAAAAAAATATTTTTTTCAATAGGCATCAAACATTAAAAAAATATTCCTATAGTTTATGTGAATGTTTTTTATTTTTATAAAAAATTTTGTCATTTCTTTTTTCCTAAATCTTTAAACGTTTTTTAATTTTGGAAAAAAAGGAAAAAGGGTTCAAGGTTTATTGTCATCACCCTTGTTTTTTTTTTGCTCGAAAGAAACAAAACTCATTTTGTCTGCAAAAAAAAATATTGTTTTGTTTTTGTTACAAACTCTTTTTTTCTGTCCACTTTCATTCTTGTTTATGTTTTTTAATTCCCTCAAGAAATAATAAATAAAAAAGAGAGGAAAAACAACGCACGAAGAAAAAAAGCAAGCAAATATTTTGACTCTTTTTCTTTTTTTCAAAATTGTTTGGATGTTTTTTCTACTAAAAAATTACCATTTTTTATTAAAATTATATTTTTTTTTGACATGTTTGGGGAAAAGAAGTTCTCCTCTTTCTAATGATTTAAAAAACGAGCAGACATTTAGTTGCAATTTATTTGACATTTCATGCGCCTTTTTGGGTGCCTATGAAATTTTTGTTTTCCTTAAATTTATAATTGCAAAATCAATATTTCAAATCTTTACTGCCTCTTTTGAAAACCCGAAAATTAACTCCAGACAAAAAAACCCAAATAAGTTTTTTTTTCAATGTCAGTGCGTCTCTTTTTCTTTCTTTATTTCCTTTTCCATTCAATTTTATGTTTCGTTTTCTTCCCTCTCAAGTCATCACGCAAAAAAATAAATAAGTCAAATCGAGTTTATCCGATTTTATTCAAGTTTTTTAAACCTCCATAAAAGTAACTTTAAATTTTTTTAACCTTTTAATGTTTTTCTAAGTTTTGAATTTGATGATTTTTTGTATTTTTGCAACAGCAAAAAAAATTAATAGGACCTTGAAAATGTGTATTTTCTTTTCCATATTTTTTTTAAATGAACGTATTTGGCGTATAAAAAGTTCTGTTTAGCCAACTACCTTTAAAACAAAAACTTTACGTGGGCTTTTTTAATAAATGAAAGTGACTTTTGAAACGTTGTCATTGGGGTCTTTTTTGATTAAAGATAAAATTTCACTTTTTTGATCGTTTGACGTTTTTGTGATTGAAAAATTATTAAAGTAAAATAAACTTGTTATTTTTCTAATGGTTTTATTTATTTCTCCTTTATAAAAAGGGCATTGAACCATAGCGGAAGAAATTATTATTTTTTTGATAAGATGAGTGTTAAAAAGCATGAGAGATTTTTTTCTATTTATTTTGTAGCATTCTTTTTTTTCTGGTTTTAGCCAAACTTTAGATGTTAAAGTTCAATCATAATCGATCAACAAAAAAATGTTTTTTTTTTCTTCAATATCCGCGATAATAAAAATGTTAGCTTTTTAGTGTAAAGGTATTTGAAAAATTTTGAATTTATGATTTCTAAAAAGATTATTTTTTTTAAATGTTTTTCTTTGGAAACATATAAATACGATTTCATAGCAATAGTTTTTCATAAAATTTTGCAAACATCCATCTTTAGGAAACATGCTTTTAGAGTATTGTTCTTTCACCAAACCCGAATTAATAGGTATACAAGTTTTGATTGTGCCCAATTAAAAATTGCTTCAAAGTATCTATAAAAAAGGTTCACAAAAATTGACCAGTTTTTATTTTCCCTAAAAACCTTTGTTTTATTGTTTGCATCTCCTCTCTTTTTTTGTTGCTGTCATAATTGTTGTTGGCCGTGATTTGCCACTGCTCCGCTTCTGGTTTTTTTTGAAAACAATGATCTCACCATCATCATTTTGTTTCTACCAACTTTAATCCTTCTTTCTTTTTTTTATCCAACTCAGGTATCATTCATCGTTCATATATCCCGTTTTAATCCGTATATATGTATTTTTTACCTAATAACCGTGGAGAGAACCTTTTTGTTTATTCCTTTTTTCGTTTAAATGAGGTCAAAAAACTTTCAACAGGAGTTTAATAAAGTATTAAAATAATTGAATGAATGTTTAAATGTATGGAATGGGAGATATTTTTAAATATTTTTAATCTTTTAAACAACAAATCAATAATAATAAAGAATTTGTGCGCAAAATTTCTTCCAAACGTGTATGTCAGCAGCCTCCCATCCCAGTTCGTGTACACTTGAATCGACTTTTTTTTTGTTGGATTGAGAGAAGATGACCTATAAAATTTGACCATGGTCTCTCTCATGTTAATAGTTGATTGAGAGAGAAAAAATGTTGGGCAGCATGGGTTTTTTGCGTGTGAAATGTTTCTGGGGTAAAAAGATAAAAAGAGGATGTATAAAATCCATCAAAAAAAGTGAAATTAACAGGTATACAAAATATTAGGTTTTACGATTTTGGTTTTTGATATTTTCATTTACTTTTTGTTTTTTGGCGCTTTTATTTTTGATGAGAGAGAATTTTTTTTGTTTTGTTATAATTAAAAACTTTTGAAATTTTTTATTTCATTTTGGTGCCGAACGGGTCTCAGTTTGAGGAGATAGAAAGATTAATTAAGAAATAATCCCAAAATATTTATTATTATTTTTTTTTGCATTGAGATATTTCAAGTATAAAAAATTGCTATTACATTACTTTTCTGTCCTCAAAATTGTATAAACCTTAGTCTTAAGAAAATTCTTGGCTACGTAGTCTTGAATGTATTCATTCATCGCTTTCTTAAATTTTCTCATTATCTGTTGCGTTCAAATATATTTTTTAATGCCCACATCAACGTCATTTTCGACAAACAAAGATTTTTTAATCAAAGATAAACCCGTTTATTTTTTTTTTTCATATTTCTCAAAAAAAAACATTCGACTATTTCCGAAGACAACCAAAAGGTGATGTGGCCCATTTCAATAACCATTGATGCGGGGAAATAGGGACCATTTTCTTCTTCTTCTCTCATTTCAAAAGGCGTTTAAAAAATATAGCAGCCTTGATGCCACCTTCGGTTCCAATCAGAATAAAAAAATAATTGAAAAATAGGAAATTTTTGTGATGATACAAAAGTTTTTAAATAAACGTGATAAAACTTTTAAAACGTTTACTTTTTTGTAGTGAAAAAAGGAGAAAATTTCTTTCAATCGTCTGGTATTTTTAAATGGTGATGATACTTTGATACTAATCACGTATTTTTGTCTAATTCTAATGAAACAATTATTTCTTTCTTCCTTTCGATTGACTGGGGTCATTTAGTTCAAAATCAACTTGTTTAAAAAGGTTTGGACAAAGAACAATGTTCACTCATTTTTACTAAATTTGGGTACCAGAAATAAAAAAAATTTTGCTATAAAAATTGCACGTGTTTTTGCATTTTTCAATCGAGTAGGTACTTGAGAACATGAAAACCTTGTTCAGATTAAGTTACTTTTGAGTCTAGTGTCGTTTAATTTTTTTTGTTGCAAAAATGTTTACATCCTTCCCGGCATATCTATTTAATCATTCGCGCGTTTTTTTTTCTCATGATCAATTAAAGTTTTATTTCTTATATTTCTACATATTTTAGTTTTTAAAATGCTCGACTCCCAGCTGGGGATATTATTATTATTACTTATTTCAATATCAGTGATTGGTAATGTAAATAGTAAAGATGATAATTATCCTACCACAAGTTTAATTACATATCCTGAAGCAACTGTATGGTCATTTATTAATACATTTCCAAAACATAAAGCATCAGAGAAATGTGAAAGCAGCTTGAATAAGGTATGATTTTGACTTTCATAAAAATGGTTTTATCTTTGGATCAGTTTTTTTGGACTTGAATTTGTGTACTTTTTCTAAGTTAATAATCCAAAATCCCTTCTTTTCGAAAGCTTTTTTTCATTTTAGGTTAGGCTAAAAGAGACATTCATTTTAAGGTAAACAAATCCTTTTAAGATTTAATTTATTATTTTCTCAAATTTTGGATCATTTATTTTCTTTTTTTGTCATTCATTCTAGTTTAGGGTTTTTGAAATCACTAAGTTCCAAAACATATTTACATCATCGCTATAAAAAACCATCTCGAATTTCTAAACAAAGTCGCCACAAATTTTTAATCAACAAATTTCATTTTATTTATTCTTTATTGGCTTTTCAGGTTGAAGAATATCTCACCGATAAATCCACATTAAAAGAACAAAGAGATTTTTATCATGAATCTTTCACAACTGGTATGATTTCTTGATTTGTTTATTAACTTCTATGATGACTCATCGTTTGATATTTTAGGTGATGCATCACAGTTTATTAGCCGCGATCAAGATCGATGGATATTCCGTGCATTTAAATGCATTAAATCCGCAGGTGAAACCAGCTATTCAGCTTCACAATATCCATTGAATTATTGTTATGCTTTAAATGATGATAATTTTGGCACGGCATATGGAGCATGCATTCCATCAACATGTGAAAATGATAGATTTGAATTACTTAAGCATTGGCAAAATATTTCATCCTCCAATAAAGATCATCAAGAGCTACCATATGAAGGTTGTGTGAAATCTCGACATACCCATCAATGGTATGAACAATTCATTCCTATGGCTGATTTTAGTTTTGATATGTTTTTATATATCCTTGTTGGATTAGCTACTGTATTGCATTGGAAACGAGGAGATAAAGCCAAGGATATGCCAACAAGATTACTTTTGGCATTTTCACTTAAAAAGAATATTGGAAAATTAACTCAAATGCCTAAAGATACTCAATCAACAATTACTTGCATGTTTGGCCTTCGCTTTTTATCCCTTGTTTGGACTCTTATCGGACATTCTTTCATCTTCGTTCAAGCTTATCTCGAAAATGTTGATGATTACAAAGATGATCTAGTGGATAATTTCGGAAATCAATGGATCACAAACTTCACCCTCTCCGTCGATGTTTTCCTAACCCTTAGTGGATGTCTCACTGCTTTTAGCTGGTTTAAAAAATGGCAGAAAAATACCACCGAAGAAGAACCCACTTGGACAAGCTACGGGTATTGGCTTCGATTTTATCGTCATCGTCTCGTTCGTCTTTGGCCTGCATATATTTACACCATTTTAACTGTTACCACTCGAATCTCTGTAACTCATTTCCATCCAATGTGGCCTCCAACAGATCCAGCAGTTCAATGCCCCAAACATTGGTGGGAAAATATTCTTTTTATCAACAGTTTAATGGAAAATCGATGCATGCCTTGGACATGGTATATTGGAACTGAATTTATTTTTTATGTTTTATCACCAATTTTCTTGCTTTCGCTTCGACGAAATCCTACCATTGGATTGTTTATTTCTGGCGTCGTAATTAGTGCAAGTTCATTAGCAAATGTTTGGGGAATGTGGTATTATAATTTCCCACCAACTCAATTTTTATGGAAACAACCTGAATTATTTAATCCTGATTACATCAAACATCATTTGTTGATTTATATTAAACCTCAATATCGTATTGGACCATATATCGTTGGTTTACTTCTTGGTTATTACCTTGCTGGTTTTCAATCCCAAACACAAAAAAAACAACATTCAAGAAAATTTGTATTCATTGGTTGGACGATATCCATTGCCACGGGCTTTTGGGCTTTATATGGATTATATCCATCCTTGCAAGCATGGAATTGGCCCATTTATCATTATTTTTATGGTGCCGCACATCGAACTGTTTTTTCATTATCTTTGAGTTGGCTCATTTATGCATGCCACACTGGCATTGGAGGATATCTCAATACTGTACTCTCGCATCGTTGGTTGCTTCCACTTTCAACTCTCAGTTATTCCGTATATCTATTCCATATGATTCCCGTCGTTTTTACATATCTTCTTGCTCCATTCCCAATGATCTTTAAATGGAAGATTCGAATGCTTGCCCATTGCGTGATTCAACTAATAATTAGTTATTTCTTTGGAATAATTTGTACCATGGTTGCTGAATTACCTGCACTCAATATTGAAAGAATTTTACTTACAAGAAATGTTAAAAAAGATACCTTTAAACCTTTATCAACTCAAGCGGATTGTGAAGCTCAAATACAACTTAAACCAGGGGAATCAATTGCACTTTCATCCAATGGTGCTGTATCACCTACACCCAATCCAAATCCTCCAGCTCAAGCATGCTGAAACGTTTTTGCTTTTTGATGATCTCATCTCTCTTGCTCGTCCCTATTTTTTGATAGACAATTTACTTTCATGCGAAAAATAAAGAAAAACATGTACAGAATTATTTTTAATATTTTTTTAAGAGCAATGAAAGCATATCTTTAATTTTGATTGATTGTTTTTTAGGAAATTTTATGCAAAGTTTGTAAAATTTATGTATTGTTGTTTGTTTTTTGAAAAAAATAAAATTATAATTAACGTTAAATTGGTTTTTAAACAAAAGTAAAAAAGAGAAAAAGAAATTGCGTTTTCACAAATTGATTGAAAGAAAAACAGCTGACAAAAGAAAAAAAGGTAGTTAATTAAACTCGATTTTTTCATTAATCAAATGTCTCCTACTTTTTTTATTATTATTAAAACTAAAATTTTATAATAGTACAATGTGGGACTTAAATTAAAAAAAGATGAGTGACGAAAAAAAGTAAAATGAAATAGTTTTTGAAAATTTCTTTTGTTTCAAAACATATTTTTATCACTTTTTTTGCAAAGCTATTTAGTTCATCATTAGTTTAGAAAGGCGTAATTAAATATTATTGGAAATATTTATAACTTTCCAAGAAAGACATTAGCTTCAGTGGCGCCATCAACCAAATCTTTGAAAACTATTTGGCCATTAACAATATATTTATCATATGGAAACGAAAAAAGACGATGAAAGGTTTTCTGAAACCGATATTAAAAAAATAATAAAATGTTTAAATCATACTTTGAAAGCAATTTGAGAACTTTTCTTTGCAACAGCAATGCTTCCAATATATTCGCAACCATGAGAATGGGCTAATCTCTCACTTGCATGACTAATAATTTTACCGATATCATGGCTGAAACCAACCACTTTAAAAAACCCTTTGAACTTCATGGATTACTTTTTAAAATGATCATGAACAAAAACAGCTTCACCAAAAGCAATTTTATTTGTTCTTTTTGGAATAAATTGATTGATTTGGCTTTCGCATGTAAGAAGAAAGCTTGCAAGGATTCGAGATTTTAAATTTGGGAGTGGTATTTTTGCAACATCTTCAGCGTAATCGGATTTTATAATGAATTGTGGATGTTTGCCAGGAAAACGCTGAGGTCCAAAAAATTCTTCAAAATCTTCGTAACCACTGTAGCGAACAATTCGAAAACAAACAAGTTTATCTTCATGAAAGCCAAGAATTGTTCCACGAAATGGAAGACAATTTCGAATCATATCAAAATGCATAAAAGCAAAATCATTAAAGGTAGCATCTGAAAATTATTTAGAGTAAGTAAATGTGTTAGCTGTTTCGATTCATTTATTTCTTCTTCAGAAAATTAGTCAAACATCGAAAACCAAAAATCAGGTTTATAATAATGTTGCCTAATTTATTTGCCAAAACATCTGTGTAAACACTTACTTAATGCTTTACAAATATTAACTTCTCGAACAAATCCATCATTCATTTGTTGAGCAATCAAAACCAAATCAAATTCATCAGCAATTTCAAATCGAATAAGTCTTCCATCTTTGAGCTTTTTATTATATCCAACACAACTTTCGCGTTCACCTTGCTTTCTTTTATCAATCAAATATCCATCTGATGTCCATGGAATCAAATTAGGTATGTATTCCCGTTTAATCAAGACTCTTCTATTTAAGTTTCTCAAACTTTGAATTTTAACTAAATTTTTACAAAACATGGAACGATTTTTTTAAGAATATTTTTCTTTGCCAAATGAATCAGAAAATGTATGTGAATAATATTTTCTCATGAGTTTGTTTAATTTTCTTTTAAAAACACTTTATTGTGGACCTTTTATTTTAATTGTGATGATAATTCTCATGAGAGAGAAGGAAAAAAATGAAGAGAGAAATATAGCGGAAAGCATCGTTGTAAATCTAAAAGTGAATTTTGTACATAGAGAAAGACAAAGAAGAAAAATAAGAAGAAGAAAAACAGATGGCAACGAAAGCACAAAAAGTTAATGGCCAAATAAGAATAGTTAATTTGAATCAGCGTCGGTTTAAACTTTGATGACATATTAATAAGCAGACATGAATATCATAATTTATTGAGCTGGTAAGCAAGCGATGAATCATAGGATTGAAAACACTCATTTTTTTGCCATCACGTTTAGCACAAAATAGGTTGAAAGCGTTTGCAATTGCTTCCCTTCAAAAAATAAAGTAAGAACTAATTTTCAAATATATACATATAAACATTTTATTTAAACTTCTTCAATTGCTGAAGGTTTTGTAAATTGCGTTACGGTATTATTATGAGTTTGTTGTCCCGTTGATAATAAGCTTATTTCAATCTAAAAAAGAAAATCTTAAATTAGCATTACGATGGACATCTTATGTGCCTACCACTCTTAATCCACGTTCCATAGGATCAGTAATACAAATTCCAGATGGAATTAATATTGATTTATTTCTATCTTCAATATATTGCCGTATTTTAACCAATTGTTTTTCATATCTTGTTGGAACAAAAAATCGATTAACATAACACGTTCCACAACTTATAATTGTTTCAAGCATGGAACCAAAACAAACTTCTTCAACTTCGCCAAATAATGCATTTATTGAAGTTATGGTTTCTTCATAAATTCTATAATCAATCTAAAATGCAATTTTTTATTAATGTCAATTAAAGTCATTAGCAATTTTGATGTTTTAACTTACAATTCCTTCAAGCTGCATTGGCATTTCTCTATGAAACGCTATTCCATTTCCGCTTGAATAATCTCGTTCAACATAAATTTTTCGACAAGTATCTAATAAAATTTGAGCTGACATATCATTCAATAATAATTTAATTGATTGAATTGTTTCACCACCATCCAAAACAAAACTTTTGTTTTCAAGCTTTTTTAACTTTTTGACTTGAACCATTGTTCGTTTTAAGACTTTAAGATTTAACTGTTTTTGCCATGGAAATAAAAAAATATCAAAACTTTTTTTATTTCTTAATAGCTTTTTTTTAATGTATGATAACATAATTTTTCTTTTTTGTTCATGATTTATTTATTACAAATATATTCGTTTCTTATTACATAACATCTTTTGTATATTAATTGAACTGATTATCATATGAATTAATACAATGGTAGGAAAGAGAGAAAAACAAAGAAAAAGAAAAGAAGATTAAATAGATTGTTGGGGATTTTTGGGTTTATTTATAAGACTCGTTGGTTCATATTCATCCAAAAGTTCATTATCTGGAGACTAAAAAAATACATTTTTAATTCGAAATCAAAGACATGCTATTAATCTAAAAAATAATGGAAACTTACAATGTGATATGCTTTACGAGTTTGGATGGAACCTGAGAAAATAATTTTTATCAGTATAAAATAATGTTTTTACGTACGCTTACGCTTTTCTCGATACAATTCTTTATCATTATCAAGTTCCAAGGAGTCTAAAAATAATTCAGTTTTAAAATTTTAAAGCCTTTCATAAACTCACTGCTTTGACCAAGTTTTAAAGATGAAGTAACAAAACGATGAGTACTTCCTTGATTGTTGGAAGGACGGCTAGAAGCTGTATTGTATGGATCATAGCGACCGCTTTGTCCATGAAGAATTCCATCATCATCCCGAGCACGTGGATATTGAGAAGAGCGAGAAATTTCACTTCCTTCACTGCCATGACGACGTGGAGCTGGGCTGTAAGGATCGTAATATCGATCTTGTCCACGGACATTGTCTTCGCGAGGGCGGGGTTGTTGTTGAGAGGATTGAGAGACTTCATATTCATCAGGTTTAAATCCTTGATTCTTCAAGTAAACAATGTTATCAATTTCTGTGCAATTTTTGCGGCCATGAGATACTCGCCAACATGTGTATTCAGATGGAGTGCTAATGCTTGCTAAAAAAAAGTTTAATGAATGCATTAAAACATGTCACAAACTAACGATTTGTATAAACTCGATAGCAAATAACTTTGCCATAATATGAATTGCATTCTTTAGCAAAACCAGTATCAAAACGATCAAATTGCGAATTACGTCGAGCACGATTAGCACGTATTCCACTTCCAATTTTTACTTCATCACCAAGTGCTGTGTTGATTCCATCTTTATCTGATTCAAGAACCACACTGTCACCTAGGGAATCAGAATCAGTGGTGCCTTTTCCAATTTTGTAATCTTCTTTGCTTTCACTGTTAACTCCTTGACCAATTTGATAAGTTCTTCGAGTGGTTTGAATGGTGCCATATCCAACTTCAGCAATATCATCAACAACTCCACTACCAACAGCTGGAGGTTTACCTCCAATTTTAACACCATGCCCAACACCTGGATTGTATTCACCAGCTCCCGTGCCTGAGCCAATTCCATTAGTGCCAACAACTGTCCCCGTACCATGACCAACACTAGGCTGATTATTGATACCGTAGCCAATTCCAGGGGCTCGTGTTACTTGATCTAATTCTGTATTTCGACCGAGATAACCCATACCAGGAGCTTTTGTAACTTCATCAAATTCGGGAGTTCGACGAAGAGAATTAACTGGTTCATTGTTGGAATTACTAACCGTTCTTGTTTCAACTGAAACAAAATTTATCACTCTTTAGTTTAGTAACACGAAACTTACATCTGCGAACACGTGGAGGGTGTGTAACTTCATCTAATTCAGGAGTTCGATGAAGAGAATGAGCCTTAATGGAGCCGCTGCCAGTGCCTTGGTTTTCACCTAAAATTAAATTATTTATTTTTTTACAGAGTTTTTTAAATTGAAACTTACCTCTGCGAACGCGATCTATTTGAATGGGTTGAGTATTTGCTGTTTTAAGATAAACTTCTTGCTTAACTGATTCAGCAACTTCTGTAGATGAAAGATTTTCTTCCTTTCGACCCTCATCGACTCCAATACCCTGTCCAGTGCCAGCTAAAAATTTGCTTCGATTAACTGATGTCCCATCAATCTTTTATCTTCTAATGAAATTTGGTACGATTACTTACCTAAAATAACGTGCACACAAGCAGCAATAATTAAACCTCGTAATATAATCATTTTTTAAATCCAATTAAACTTAAAATTTTTGAGAAATTTTCCTTTCTATTTCAAACTGAAAAAACAAACAATTTCAAAAACGTTTATTGTGATTAAAGCTGCTTTTAACCTTTTATTTTTTCTTCTTTCCTTTTGATTTTTCTCGACAACAATACCTCCTTCGTTTTATTTTAAGAAAACTTATATGTCTGATTAAATGAAGCAGACATATGCCCTCAAGGGTTGCTGCCAGTCGATAACAGAACATCTGTTCAATCATTGATTTTTAAGAAATAGAAAAACCTTATCATTTATGTTTTTTCTTATGTTTTTTTTTATTGAAGGATCAAAACAAAACAGGCGCCTTTGCTTTTGCGGATGACAAATGTCCATGTGTTTTTTTTGTTGTTGTTGCAAGCTTCAACGGAAGAAAAAAAGAAGCTATAAATGAATCAGCTTGTTTGAGGCCAAAGAATAATGATATATCTGGCTGCATCATGTCATCTGACATTTAACCGCATTTATGCCATATTTCTTTTCTATTTGGGTTTGATATCATACTTTTGCATTTGTATTCAAGTTTTAAAATTAATATACGTAAACTGAAAATATGTTGTCAAAAACTTTGTTTTTTCCTGTAAACAACAATAAAACATCAAAAATTTTGAAAGCAAACATGTGCTGTGATTTCTATTGGTTTGTTTAAATGGGTTTATAAATTTGAAGCATACATCCTCCCGAAAATTTGTTGCACTTTAATTTAAATAAAGAATGTCAAAATTAGCTTTATAAATTATGCGTATATTGCACCTTAATTACCGGGATTAAGCACGTTTAAAGCTAAATTTATTCAAGAAAAAAAGCATTCATAAATTTTGATTTCAACGATGTTTGTTTGTTTTTGCCATTTATTTGTTCCGAAAATAAACAATGCAACTTTTAAAAATGTTGTTGTTACAACAAAAAAAAATTTCTATGGTAATGAACGAAAATAGAAACACTATTTGTTTGTACATATATTTTTTGTTCCGCAATAAACTTTGAAAACAAATTTGACACTTTTTTCATCATTGATCAGCATAAATTAAGATTTAAAAAAAGTTTGTGCTCATAGCAAATTTTAAAATTTATGACGATTTGTCTCTGGCCCTCTTCTATTTTTACGTCAAAAGTGCCGAAGATGCTTTTGTTTTTTTTTCTCGCGCAGCTATAAAATCGTTTTTTTCTTTAAATGTTAAAAGAGCTCCATGGCAACTAACCTTAAAGTAGTGCAGTCGGCTGTTTTTTTTTCGTTGTTGTTGTAGGAATGAATGTATCATAATTTTTATGAATTCAATGGACACGTAAAATTTAAAGGCCGGTCTTAAGGGTTTTTTTTGCAACAACAAAAAAGCATATTAAAAAAAAGTTAAAAATTGTATTTTCTCGAGTACAGGCCGCTTTTCGACTACGTAGACGGTTTCCGGTGGCAGTTAAAGAGAAAAGGATAACATTCTTATTATTAATCTTTTTTTGTGTGGCCAATATAAAAGGAAGTGTATGTTTTCTGGTGATTATTATAATCTTTAATTGGAAGCCTATTCAGAAAATAAAAAAATGGTGAGTTATAATTACTGATTGACAAATTGTTTAATAATAAATATTTTTCAATTTTATTTTGTTTTATTACTATTTATTTAGGATTATATTTTTCTTTTTGTGTCACGTTTTTAAAAGTCAATTGAACAGAAAAATGTTTCTTTCACACTTTATGATTTAAATTTATTCACAAACAAAAAAATCTCTCACATTGTGTCGATGTCGCAGACATGCCTACAAATATCGAAACATCATGACTTTTTTATTGAAACCATTTTTTTTTTTCGATTACAAAAAAAAACCATAACCGGTCAATCCATTTTTTACTCGTTCTTTTCGAGCCTTGGTCGGATAAAAGTGAAATGAGATGAATCAATATTTCATTCCATTCACTTGAAATAATTCACTGACCTCTTTCATCTCTTTGATCCTTTGGCTTTTTTTTTATTACAAAAATATTTATATTGTTCGCATTTGGTTAAAAGTTATACCAACTTTCATATACGTATTTTTGCAGACGATGGGAACACGAAATGAAATATACAAAAATCGGCAACAATTTTTTAGTCAATCTTTGCCGGCGAATGGTACAACAACAAAAAGCGATGATGAAGAGTTTGCCGATGCCAATGATGCTATTGTTTGGTAAGGCTTAGTGCGGATTAATTATCACCGATTTAATATGTTTTAGTAATTATTCATTAAATTTGTTGGACACCATAGTGGAAACAAAAATAACTCTTGATTTGTATGTTAATGTTTTTTTTTTCAAATCATCAACTTTTTCATGAGTTCTTTTTTAGATTTATGAGCAATCAATTTGAATTAGCGGAAGAAAAAATGGCTTCTTTGTAAGTTTTTAATTTTCTTCACTAAAAAAAGTTAGAATGAGGGGAAAATTTTTTTTAAATGAAAAAAGATAAGCTTCCCTAACGGGGAATCGAACCCCGGCCGCCTGGGTGAAAACCAGAAATCCTAACCACTAGACCATTAGGGATGGCGAGGTTGATCGATGAAAAAATGAATAAGTCTCTGTTGGGGCCTAAAAACATTTCACCTGAAAAAAGCATTTATTTTTAGAGCGGATCAAAGCACTTATCATGCACTTGGATATGGATCAATTTTATTTATAAAAGCCATGATGACTTGTGATCGTGCTGATATGGAAAGAGCAATGGAAGTGGCGCAAAATTCTGCTAAAGTTATTGAAAAATATCGGCCAAAATATTCATTGACCGATTCAATTTATAGAATTGGAGGATCGCATAAACCTTTAACTGATTGTAAGTGTATCAACGAAAGAATATTTATGAATGAAATTTTTAGCGGAAATACATGCAGAACTTTGTTATGCCGAATCATTAATGTTTCGAGCAGTTTTAACATTTTTCTACGATGAAACTTTTGCGAGTTTGATTAAAGGAGCATTTAAAATTCGAAGCTGTTTTCAATCTTTCAAGTTTGTGGATTTATGGCGAATAAATAAATATACCATAAAGGCTTTTTTTAGAGAATGTCAACGAATACTTTTAACCGAAAATTGGTTAACTCGTGATCCAGAAATTAAAGCCCAATTTGAAGCAGGCGTTCGAATGGGAATTGGAGCATTTAATTTAATGCTTTCAGCTTTACCATCCAAAGTTATTAAATTATTAGAAGTTGTTGGATTTAGTGGAAATAAGGTAAGCGCAAATTATTAGTTTATTTAAAAAAACTTTTCTAAACTTTAAAAAGAAATATGAAATTTAATTATACAAAAAAAATTTAGCATAATTTTCGGTATTTCATTTTCTTTGATTGATAGATTTATTTATTCAACGATTTGAGCTAAGAAAACAATGCAAACTTCGCGATTTTTGTCTTCTGGGTTATCATTGAGAGCCCAATTAACTTGAACATCATCGACGAGAGGATAGGTGGAAGCAATTTCAACCGATTGACTATAGGTTTGAGGAACACCAGCTTTAATAGGGCATTTAAGATTTCCACCAACGCAAGCATCCTCGGGATCGAGAGTGAAGGTGGTGAAAGTGGTGCCACCAGACATTTTACTTCGAACTGAAGCAGTGAGTTTGTCGACATCGCGATCTAAAAGATGTTGTTTATTATATGTCCCATGAAAGAATTTTATAACAGAATAACTATTTTAAATTTTATTATGTCCGATAATATATAATTTTCATTTTTTAAAGAGCTTATAAACTTTAAATAACTTACCAGGGGTAAAGGTGATCTTGATTATGGGTTTACTTCCACGTTTGAAGACACATTTTCCGGTTCCACCACAACCATCAGCTTCAACGGAAGTGATTGTAAATCCAGATTCTGTAAATCCTTATTTATTTCCATTCTGAATCAATGCAGCTCATTAAAACTTACTACAATCTTTATATTCAACAGGAACGAAGGCGCTCCATGAAAAAGCAATGAAGCTTAAAAGGCAAATCAAAGCCAAAAAATTTGCCATCCTTTTTTTGTTGGTGATTCAAAATGGAAAAACAAAGTTTGACTTTTAAAATAAAAATAAAGGGGCGAGGCTAACGATTTTTTGTTTCTTGCTGTGAGGAAAAAGGATAAACTTAAAGCGGATCAATCACAAACAAAAAAAGCGATCATTAATTAAAAACTTTTGTCTGTGTTCTTTGAGTTTAGCTATGAAAGATTTTTAAAAGGAAAAAAACTTAAACTTATGTTTTCGAGAAAAAATGCAATAAACTATTTATAAAAAAAACTTCTGCTAACACAAAAGCCATCAAACTCAAAGTTTGAAAAGGTGGTCTGATTTTTTGAATAAAAAATTAGATGGATTTTGAGAGAAAAAAAAATTGCAAAAATGTGTGTGGTTTTTTAAATGTCAGACATCAACTGCTCATCAACATTAGAAAAATGCTACTACCGTAATTTAATTAAAAATAAATATTAAAAAAGCAAAAAATGGAAATCATTATTTAATAAAGTAAACTTTAGACCATTGGAATGCTTGAATTGAATATTGCTGCAATGATGAAAGACACATTAAGAAATCCTTTAGTTTGTATGACTTTATTAGGATGGAATCTCATTGCTTGCTATTTTATTGGCACCGGTGAACCCGATATTCCATTTTGTGATAAACTTATGGCTCCTTTAGCTGCTGCTTATCCAAGGGTATAAAACATTATAATTACTTTTAATTATTTTCATAACAAATCCTTTTTTCTTTAGGGTGCAATAATACTTTTTCTTAAAGCAAGGTTGTATCTCGTTAAAGGGGATATTGATAATGCAATATATTTTTATAATCGTTCAATTGAAGTTCAAAATGTTTATAAACAATTTCATCATGTTTGTTATTGGGAATTATTATTTGCAAATTGTTATTTAAAAAAATGGGATCGAGCTGCAAATCATGCAAAAAAATTATTGGAAGAAAGTAAATGGAGTCGATGCTGTTATACTTATTTATTGGCCATTCTTATTGACGCAGATAAAACAGCTCCAAAACGAGAAGAAACGGTGAAATATTTATTAGAGTAAGTCCAAAAGTTTTGAATTTCTAAAATTAAAATAAAATTTCAGCAAAATCCCAAAAATTCGTCTTCGCATTGCTGGAAAATCCATTCCAGTTGAAAAATTTTGTGAACGCAAAGCTCTTCGTTATAATCGAGAAGGCAAATTACTTTATCCTCATTATGAATTTTTATATTTCTGGAATGGATTTACCATTCTCGCAAACAATTTAACCCTCGCTCGACCAATTTTGGAAGACATCGAAGAAACTTGGAAGCTTGAAGGTTCGATGGCAGACAAAAACGATGAAGCTTTATATTTTTTTCTCAAAGGTGGCTGCTTAAAAATTCTCAAAGATTCTTATCAAGCTGAACTTTGTTTTCTCAAAATTATGGAAAAGTATGATTTTTTTCTTTCTTCCATCTTAAAAAACAAACAAATCACAAGTTTTATATTTATTTTAGTGAAAGGCTTATTACCGAATTCTCTTATCTAATACCAAATACGTGCTTTGAGCTTGCAATGCTTAGAAAAGAATTGGGACGAGGTGAAGAAGTTGTGGCATTGTTGAATAAAGCTTTATCATATAAAGGATATTCATTGGAAACAAAATTACATTTTAAAATTCATGCTGCCATGGAAGCTGAAGGAGCTAAAACTCCTAATTAAATTGTGTGATTTATCCTAAAAAAATGTTTTTACATAGTACGACGCTAAATTAAAAAATGTGTCTGCCTACCCGTGATAGCTGCTTTTTTGGTTGATCTCTAATTTCAGAGCTTTTATTTAAATTGTTTGTAAATTATGTTTTGATCTAAATGATTTGTGTAAATAAAAAGTTCTAAAAAACATGCGATATTATACGCCGGAAATAAGCTTTTTTCATTTTGCACTTTTTTTATATTATCAATTACTTCTTTTCTCTTTATTCTTATCTTTCTTTTTATCAAACAAGTCAAAAATCAACTTTAGCTTTGGCCTTTTTTGTTTCTCTTTTTTAGTCATTGTTTTATTTGACATTGTCTCCAAAGATGGGAGTTTTTATTTATTTTACATTTGCAACAGCAACTTTGCTTTTTAATTTTGCGATTGCTCAACAAGCTTGCACCGCTGTGGATTTAAGTGCAAATTTTGCGGTCGGAAATGAAACAGTTTTTCAATGGAATGCCACTCTTCGAGCTGATTCATCTGATAATCCTGTAACTAAACTTTTTGTTGAAAAAGAAGCAACTAAATCCAAAGATTCATCAAAATATCATTTGATGGCAGATTCAAATGCTCGAGCATCAATTAACGGTGGAGATTTGAAAGCTTGTTCTAAAAGTAAAGAAGTATCTTGTAATTGGCTTGCCACAAATTCATCTTTAAAAATTTTCGTTCCCGTTGTTATTGATGGAAATAGCGGTGAAGCCCCTGTTTTTGAAAGTATCGTTGATGAAGGCGCTATTAGTCTTGCATGGGGTCCTATGCTTGAAGAAAATAATAAATGTAATCAAGATGGTGAAGAAAGTAAGTTGTTGTCGCAATTTAAATATTAGCAAATTTGAGCAAAAAAGAATTTTATTTTTTTAGTTAGCGAATTACCAAATGTTCAAATTAAAATTTCTCAATGTTGTTCATCCTTTATCAAAGTGAAGCCTCCACCAAGCTCTCCTCCAACTTGCAATCGATTCCAAAGCCGTTCGGTCATTTACAATAGTGATTTTAGTATTTTTGCAACTGTTAATTCTACTATTGTACAAAATATGATGTCACTTGACATGACCTCAGATTACACCGGTCCAAGCGGATCAAGCTTTATCCTTGAAGCCAATGATTATTATAAAATGTGCATGTAAGCGTTTCTTAGAAGCAAGATTTTGATTAACAAAAATATATTATATCTTAGGACACAGACGAATACCACATCACATTGTTCATTTCCATTAGCTATGGGTGATACAAAATATCTTTTCTTCCTTCAAATTCATGGTTCTGATTGGAAATACACTTTAAGTGCTGGAAGATTGGTGATTCGAAATAAAGAATTACTCATGGAAGAGGGTCATGCATTCACTCAAAATGATGACTGCTTTTACACTTCAGTAACATATGATGATAAACGATTAGGCACCACTTATTTATGTTGCAAAGAATTTGCTTAATTTTTAAATAAAAAGTTTTGATTGTTAAAAAAGCGAGAGATAAAACACACGAAGAGAAAAGGAGATAAAGCATTCGATTATAAGATTTTTTTTGAAAGTAGTATATTTTTTGGTTCTATAATTCTAGCAATTCATTGAAACCTTCTAACTTCAACTTTACCATTCTAAAAGTAACTTAAAAGCAAATCATTTTTTTTCTTTTCAACTCCTTTATACAAGCTTTTATAGCCAATTTGCTTGAAAAGTGAAATAAAAAACCTTTTTTCTTTCATGTTTTTAGCTAACAATCTTCTTTCATCTTGTTTTTTTGCCTTCATCTCAAGATGTCCTTTTTTTAGTTATACTACAAACAACAACACAAAAAGGATGGTTGGCTCCCTCGAAGGGCATATATCATGTTTGGACTCGTTTTCGTTCGTTTCCCCTGACTTCAAATAAAAAAATAAATAAAACTCACTTTTAGTAAAAACACTCGTTTTTTGCTCGTTTTTTTTACTCTTCGTGGTGCTGTTTTTTGTCGGTTGAAGCTCCTGAAAAATGCTAATTTTAAATTTCGAGACTTTGTTTGCCAAAACAAAAACAAAAAGAAAATTGTTTCATTTTATCCTCTTCGATTACATTGGATTTTAGGTTGGACATTTCCTTTATTTTTTTGGTTTAGGTAAAGTCATTTTTTGGAAGAACCATATAACGGAAGCAGAGAATTATCCTTTTTGAATGATACAAAAAAATGAGAAATAATTTGTTTAAGAAATTGATATTCAGCGATTTCTAAAATGTATCCTTTAAAATTAAAGACTTTTTTACTTGATGTCAATCATTTTATAAATTATTATCTACAGAGATTCTCCGTCGAGCTTTTAAGTTTATCTGTGAGGAGATCACCTCCAAAATTTATTTACTTTCTGATGCCCGAGTTAACGTTTATTACATTCACATATTTTCCATACCATTTTTAAAATTCACTTTTATTTTCTCTACTATCATCCAGTTTATTTTTCACATATAAAATTCTAAAATACGATATCAGTAAAAAATATATATACTTTTTTAATCAAAGGCAACAATCATTTGAAGTTTATTTCATTTTTCCTCCAAATGTGTCGATAGTGCTGCTGCCACATGGTGAAATAATCGTTGGTTTCACAGTTAATACTTCGCCATCAATTGAAGGTGGAGGAGCAGCTAATGATGTTGTTGGATTTTGTTGTTGACGAATAATTTCTGATGGCATAGGTATTGGATTTCCTTGAGATGTTGCTTGCTTTTGAAGTTCATTCCAAAGTCTTAAAATCATTTCAAGTTTTGATCGACGATCTTTCTTTGTTCGTAATTCGGTGTGAAATTGTCGCAGGAATACACACATCAAAGAGATTGTTTTCTGAAAAAAAAAATAATATGTCAAACATTGTTGTATATGTTATTTGAACTAAAATTAATCAAAAGCGTGCAATAAATTGCAAACAAAAAATGATTAAACTTTCGTTCATCGGCAAACAGAAATATATAATAAAATTAATCATTTTTTCCTCCACAATGGTTTGCACTTTTCTATTATTATACATAGTTAGAATACTCACCAAAAGACTTTTTTCGATTGAATTCTTAGGCGCAAGAAGTATCAATTTTTCCAATGCATTTACTGAACGATCAACAGCTTTAACAGCAGCTTCTGTGGCACAATGAAGTTCAATTGGAGCATAAAGTTGATGATTGAGAGTTGAAAGAGCCATTGCATCTTCAGGAGCTGGAATTGAACAAGTTCGAGTTCGTAGTTTTGGCCTAAAATAGATATGTTATTAACCTCCCTCAAAATCATTAGATAAAAAATATACTTTGGAATTTCTTTTAGTGGTGATGGTAGAGCAAGTTCGATAACTTTTTGAGGTATTTTCTTTTTGCTATTTTGTTCTTTCCATGTCCTTTTTCCATCCAATTTTCTTTCACGTTTTCCCAAAAATGAATCACTTACAGTTTCGGTAATGGTAAAGCTTTCATCAATTTGTTTGCTGGCAACTACTTCTTCATTTTCTTTCATTCCAATGAGATCATCCGTTTGAGTTGAAGAGTCACACATTTTTGAAATCTTCTTCAACTTTGGGTGTTGCTGTTGTTGTTGTCGTCGTCCAGGATGATATCGTTGTTGTTTACCAGTGATTGTAGTAATTGTTGAATGTGTTTTGTCAATTTGAACTTCGGATATTCTTCTTTTCACAGATTTTGGTGGTCCATGCAAGCGTTGCTGAATAGGATTTTTTGCAGTTAAGAGTGCACAATCACCACAATGTGGCCCAAGTTTAGAATATAATGGAAACTTTGCAACACCAATAGCAGCTTTTTCAATTTGAGCACGATTTATTGGAACTTGAAGTGACTTTTCAAAGCTTCTTGCAGCATCTCGACGCCAAATATCTTCTGTCTGAAAAAACAATGTAAAAAGTGCGTAACAATTAATTTTCAATATTTTTCTCCACGATAAAAAAAAGTTTTAATATTTTTAATGAAAGCGGCCAAACTAGGCTGTATTATAAAAAGTGTAATCAAATCATGTGTTATGATTTAAACAACTTAAGAAATATAAATAAGTTCCCCAAAAAGCAAAAAAAACTTACCAGATCTGAATGCAGCTCATGTCCGAGTCGATGTAAAATATTGCTGAGATTTGGAAAGGGTCGAGAATCATCAACCATTTTAGTTACTTCGGCGAGCGCTGAAATGATATTTTCATTGATGTTTTTTATTCATTTTGCCTTTTCAACACTTTTTTTGCGTTCACATGGAAAATTTGAATAAACTCACGTTTCTTTCTCATGATTTTGGCGCTTTGCTATCATCGCCTAATAGTTTCTTTGATTCTTTATGTCTTTTTTATTTTCGATGCTTATGTTTTCTAAACTCGAAACCGATAAAAAGCAAATTTTATGTTTTTCAAGTTCATATTATTGCAATATGTCTTTTTATGGCCCATATTTCCATCGCTCTTTCTAAAATTGACTTAAACTCAATCAACGCTAATTAAAAATTTTCTAGTTGCTTGAAAAGCAAGCTTTAAAGCCGATTATTGTTTCACTAATAAGAAGAAGGCTCTTGCATCTTCGTTTTCAAGCTGCTTAAGCTTGTGAACCTTTGCAATATGTTTGTTTCAAAAAAAAAAGCTTCCCCATTATTCGCACATTCATTTTTACTCCAAAATAAAGCAAAAAACCCGATGGTTTGAGGTTTTCGCTTGTTTTGGAGCACTTGTTTTATGTCATTTTTTTAGTTTCACCCTTTAAAAAAATTGGAATGTGTCTTTTTAGCTGTCGGCAGTAATCGACTCACTCATTTAAAAAAATGAAAAGCGTAAATGACTCTTCGTGTGTTTTTTTAAATTTCGTTTATCATCAAAAAGGCTGCCATTGCAATAAAAATTTGTGACCTGTTTTAAAACCTAAATTTCCAATTTTTATAGTTTTTTTATTTGAACCTCTTTAATTACCATTATTATATAAAATGTTGCCCACAAATTACTTTGATACACAATGCTGATAATTTAATGGATACAGTATTTATTTCCCCATTCGAAGCAGCAATTCCATTAGCGGCAAAAGAAGAATGTTGCCGAGGCCAGGAAGTAGTCAAAATGGAAGTTTGGGATTTGCTGCATCATATTATAATGTTCCAGTTGATGTTTATGTTCGTCAAAGAGCTATCACCCGAGCTAAGACAGCAACTGAAAATATTTCATGGTGGGAGAGATTATGGAATTGTGCATGCTGTTGTCAACAAAATCGAAGGGATACCAAAATAACGCAAAGATGGACAAATGACGCCGTAACACAAACTAGCGATCAGGACTCGACTGTAAGTAGACATATTTTTCGCTTTTAATTTTGATTCAGCATTATGTAATTCGCTTTCCGATCTTTTTTAAATTAAAAGCTCCAACTTATCATTATCTAATTAAAACTTTATTTTAAATGTCATTTCATTATTTTATTTTTGTTTTTGATTTGATCTTTGGAATACTGATAGACTGGAGAGCATTTTTATCAATGAAAATCTTAAATTATTTATTCCGTAAACATTATCTTTAACATTATCTCAAATTAGAAAAAACTAAAGCACTATATAAAATTTGACTTTTGTATGCTAACATTTAACCCCTCATTCTTAATGTTTCCTCCTTTATTCTTTTTTTGGGTTTTTTGAAAGAAAAGACAAAACTAAAACGGAAAAGCCTCTTCGTAACGCCATTAATTCGAAGAACTGCGCATTTTTTGTCTCGATTTTCCAGGCTATTAGTCATTTTTGCCATGGTTTTTAGAATTTGTGAACACCCTTCTTTTTATTCCTAAAAAACATTCTTTTAAGCTTCAAAAATGAATAAAAAATGGTTTAAAAAATAAGACTAAAAATATAATTTCTATGTGTTATTTTTAGCAAACTTTATTTGAAAAAAATAATAAACAAAATTTTTTATTGGGTCATGATTTTTTGACTTTTCATTGCTTCATTTTTATCGGCGTTCGAATTTCCCATTGTCCACTTATTGCTTCTGCTGTCCGAAACGAGGACGCTCGCAACAACAAAAATAGAGAAGCATTAACCAAAGGGAATCTTTTTTTCTTGCATGAGAATCGCCGCAGCCGAACAAACCAAAAATCCTTTTCTTTTTTTGCATTCTTTTGGCTTCACAAAATTTTGTTTTTCATCCACAGTTAAAAGCTGCTGCGCAAAAATATATATCCCCTCTTTTTTTATTTGGGCAATGTGCCATCATGGCTGCTGTTTCTAACAATCTGCTTGTATGTGTGCTTCTTTCATCGTCGTCTTCGCCTTATTTTTTATTTTATTTTTCGTATGTTTGTATGTGTTAGCTTAAAACCATGCAACTAAAAAAAAGAAAAGCCCCGGAGGGCATTAGCCGATGCCAGCCATCGCGCCCATTGCTCTTCATTTTTTTCTTCTTCTTCTCAAAAAAAAGAGAAAAGCTCCCTTGACGGCGTCAACGATGGCGCCACTGCAATTTTGCCACTCATTGGACTAGCTTGTTTTGAAGCAGCAACGGCACCAGCTACTACTACTAGCAAGCAGCTCAAGTGCCTTCAACTCGTCGTCTACTGCTACAGCTAACATCGAAGAAGCACCCACACCAAACTTTTTTCCTTCCTCTTTTTTTAGAGAGGGTCTCAGACATTTGCAATGTTTTTGGTTGTTGTGTCATCGTTATCGGCTTATAATATATAAAAACGATTTATATTTTTCAAATTTTCCTCTTCCATAACCTCCTAAAACGTCTTCTATTTCTGTGTTTATTTAAATTTTATTTTTTAATTAAAATTGTTATTTTCATACCCATCTTTTAAAGATAGTCGTCTATGTAAACGCTACATAACAGTGTTCCTTCTTTTAAAAGCATAGTTTTATCGATTTAAATATTGGGTTTAATAAAAAATGACAGCTTAAATATATAAAATCTATAAATTTTATAAGTAATTTAGTTTTTAAATTTTATACCAAAACGCGTTTTTATTTATTTTCCAATAAAGAAATGGAATGACTTGAGTTCTAGAGGAAATTTTAAATCAAAAGAGCGGTTTTTTTTCTTATTACGAGAATTGTATTTTTCAAATAATAAAATTTATTTTTTTTTTTTTTTAAATTAAGATAAAGTTAAGATTCTAAAAAATACTTTCAAACTTAAAATTGATCAATATTCCCAAAATTTTATTTTATTTGTTTATTATTCTTTTTTGTTGTTGATTTGAAGCTTAATAATCTCTTTATTGCGTCTATCATTGTTTAATCTATGCAATAAAAAAATATTTTGATAAAAAAATTAAATCTGAGTCATAAATTTTTGTTTTTAGAAGTAAGATCGATAAAGATTTACTTCCTTCCATATTTCCGCCAAAGAATTATTTTTATGTTTCAAAAACTTTTGAGTTTTTTTTTTCACTTTGCTTTTTTGCTTTCATTTTCCGTCACTTCTAATCAACTAATTAGCTTCCAAAATTGTATTTCACCAAATATTTTTATTATCGCTAATGCCCTCGCTTTCATCTCTCAACTTTTTTTCATCCACATTCCATTTTTCTTTCTTTAAAAAGCTAAGACGTAAAAATTTATAAATAAATAATATTCTTTTTCATGTCCCCAAAATATATTTTTGCTTTCGAAGGAATCATAGAAGTTTTTTTCTTACAAAAAAAGTAATAAACTTTGAAGCTGAAAAAAAACTTTTGTCTTTTAATTTATTTTTACTTCTTTTTCTTTTTGGCTTTCGGTTGCCCTTTTTTAAATGATATTACTTTTATGTAATTTTATTATATTTTTCTCTTTTTCCTTTATTCCATGTTGCTAAAAGTCAAAAAATTATTTTAAGGCAATATTGTTATTTATCGTGTTGGTTTCAGCCCGAGCAACAGCTTATGCCTTGGGGCCACCAACAACAGCCCAATAGCAGCAGAGCCGACTACCAATGTTCTACTGGTATGTTATCCTTCTTACAAAATTAAATTTTACAGAGAAATTTAATAATATTGTTTATTGATTTTTTTTTTCACTTTTAATCAAGTTTTAATCCAATTCTTCGTCTTTGCTTGCTTGTGTCGTCGTCTGTCTTACATTGGATTTAGCTCGCACATTTTTAAATTACTTTATTATTACTCTCTTTCTTACAAACCACAAATTAACTTTTTTTTTACTTTTTTTAAACTTTTGAGTAATTTCATTAGATCAAAGATCTTTCAAATTATCTTATTTTTTTTCTAAATTTTTTAAGAAAAAAAGATTAGCGGGAAGTATAGCTTTACTCCTAAATATTTTGTTGCCTCATCATAATGGCTACAAATATTCTAAATGCACTAGTATTATTACTTAGTCCACTTTTAGTTTTAAATTTTTTTTTGTAAAAAATAAATGGTACATACCCAGATTATGGAACAGACTTCCTTTAGGATTTTGGATAGAATTTATGTAATTAAAGCTAAATCCATAGTTACTATAAAAATGGAACAGCATTTTATATTTATTTTGTGGACGCTGGTCATTTGCCAAGTTGTATGGATTCTATACCTTGCAATACTTGTATCTTTTTTAAAACATAAACATCATAATTTTTTATTTGCTTTCACCAAAGATAAATGGCTTCATCATAAATTTTTGTTTTGATCTGTCAGCTTATTACTTTTGTCAATATTAATTCTTTTGGGGATTCACTAACAACTTTTTTTCTGCTTATTTTTTGACCCTTTCCCTTTTTTTCTAATATTCCAACTTTTATCAAATCTTCCATTTTTAGTTTTTTTCTTACTCCAAAAATAAAAAAACTTGAATGCTTTTGATTTTGATATATAAAAAAATGCTTTTATTCTATGGGATTTTATTTTATTTTTTGATGGTTAACCACCGTTAAAAATATGAGAAATAAAAAGAAAAAATATGAAAGGGAAGACTTTGCCTCATCTCTCTCGAAGTAAGCATCGACAGCTTATTTGCGTTTCCGGAATGAAGGAGAGAGAAGAACTTACCCAACAACAACAAACTAACTGCCAAAAAAAAGCGGCGCGTCTTCCCTTCTTCTTTTTTTTCCATATTCAGTCAATCGAAGCAAAAAATACACGACCAGCAACGTTTATGTATTCTTTTTTTCTTCTTCGTCTTTTGTCCACCACCACCATTCAGCAACAACGACATTGCCAAAAGCAAAAAGCAGACAGACTATAAAAAAATATATTTGTTTTTATTTATTAAAAAAATACATAGTAGCAGACGACTGTCTTGAATTGATTAAAAACTTGATATACAAATGATTTCAAAAATTTATTATTTAATTTTTTGGCGATGATATGACTCGAAGATATATTCTTTCAGCGCCCGGTGCCTCATCCAATTTACCAGAAGAAGTATATCGAAAAATCCGTCAAGTTGATCAACAACCTTCAACATTAACAAATCAAGGAGTTGTTGGATTTTCTGCAAGGGTTTTAAGCAGGTAAGCAAACAACTTCTCTAATAGATCGTTAGTTTAAAAAAAAGTAATTTTTTATATTTTGACTTATGAGGAAGGCAAAGCGTATCGCACGATAATTTTTCATATAAAAATGTCTGCACAAAAAAATTTTACGCAAAAATAATAATAAAGAAAAATGAAAAAAACTGTGTTCAACCTAAAATTTTAAATTAATTTTGTTAATTTTACGCTAAATTTTATTACTTTTTTTAGAGAAGAACAGCGACGTCCTGGAAGTAATGAAACTGTTATTGTGCAACTTGTTGAAATTATTAAAAAACCCGGACAATCTTTGGGTCTTTATTTACGAGAGGGAAATGGTTATGATAAATTCTCAGGCGTATTCGCATCAAGGTTTGGTGAAAATTCTGAACTTGAAAGATATGGAGATATATTAAAACCCGGCGATGAAATATTAACTGTAAATAATGTGGATGTGTCGCAAATGGCCATCGATGATGTTGTTTTGATTTTATCTATTCCAAGAAGGCTATTGTTGAGAATATGTTATCCTAAAAATAAGAGAGAAAATAATCCTCGAAGTATGCAAGATCGTGAACGACCAGTTGTAGTGGTGCATAAAAGAGATGATTCAAGAAGTGGAGTGACGGATAATTCGGGTGGATTATTATCGAGACCTCCAACCACAGCTTCAACATGGTTGGGAAAACGAGTGAGGCAGCAAAAACAAGATATGCTTTATGGAAGTATGCAAAGAATGTCAGCTCCAACGATCCCTGATCCATATGCAATGCAGCCATCCACAAGTCGGCACTATGAAGAAGTTCCAAAACCCGTGGGAATGATGAGTCCTCGACAGCAATATGCTCCTAGGTTGCTTGATAGTCAAGGAAAACCTATTCTTAATGATCAAGGCAGTAGCATCGCCGCTACGGCTATGGTTCCACCACCCAAAATGCGACCTAAACAACCTGCATATTCTTCCGCAACTCTTGGAAGACTTCCTTCAACTATGAATGATGCATTTCGTCGCCCTCTTCGTCCTTCTCTGGTTCAAACAGATCCCTCAAGAATTCGCCCCTCGCCTTATTCAAATCCAACAGCTCCCATTTATCCTGACCCATATTCAATAACTTCATCATCAGCTGCCACAGCTATTGGGTTGCCTTCAACTTCGTCAGCTGCCGCTGGTCCTTCGGGATCATCCAATTTTACCTCATCTGCATACAAATCAAATTCATTACCTCGTCGTCGAGTTCAATCGGGCGCAATTGGAACTCTCCCAAGAACAGTGAAATGGAGAAATGATGTTGTTGATGGTCCACAAGGTCGTTCAACAATGTCAGATGTCGAAGATTTTACTTATTTAACCACTGATCCATCTGGATTTACTTCAGATCCTTTACGAAATCGTAAATATTTTTTCTTTTTTTGAAAATTCTTATCATAATAATTTTAGGCATGGCTGGATTATCCTTATCAGCTCGTGGACCAACTAGTGGTCGAACGATAGCTGATATATTTTCTGCTCAAGAATATCGAAATTGGGCTGGTGCTGATACTCGATATTTTCCAAATCCAATGGATCAAAGAAGATCACGATGGTCTGATCCTAGATTTGCGATGGGTGCTAATTCTGTTCGATCATCATCACTGCCTCCTAAAGCTTTGCTTTCAACGGTAGCTTTTACATTTTATGTAAAAAACTTTTCATTTATTTTTTAGTCATTATATGCAACTCCATCAACATCAAATATTGCTCCTATGCCTATAAATTCTATAAATCCATCACCATATGCAAATGTATCCCAACCAATTTCCAATAGATATGGATCCCATACAGTTGTTGGAGCAGTTCCACCTTATGTTCCACCAGGTGAAAGACCAAATGATGTCTTTGATCGGCTTCATGTTAGTCCACTTATGAATCGAAGAGTTCCATTACGAGCTGCTGGACCTGGATTTGATGTTGATCGATTGAGTCTTAGCTCATTATCTGGAATGCTAAGCGTTTTTGTGAGCATTAATCTTGTGAATATTTCAAATTTAAAAAATACCAACTTTAGATAATGGAAGGACGGAATCTTAAAGTTCCAGAAAAACAACAAACTAGGCAAATGTACGTGGTATTAGAAGTAGATGAGGTTCATCGAGCGAGAACAGGTGTATCAACACCTGAACAAAAATTCCGTTGGCGTGAAGGTTTTGAAATTGATATACAAAATGCAACCCATGCTCAATTTTTCGTTTATTCATGGCATCCACAAATGAGGTTTTTTATTTTTAGTTTCATAAAATTCGCAAATTAAGTAAATTTTAGGCATAAACTTTGTCATAAAGGCTCGCTAAAATTACTTGAAGCATTTTTTGTTGATCAGTTAAATGGTTCGAGAATGTTTGCATTGAATTTGGAGCCTCGAGGACAACTCATGGTTCGAATAAGTTTCCACGATCAAGCAACGATTTATAGGCGTTGCGTTAATTGCAATTATGGCTCAACTTTTGCTGTGCCTTTAACAAAATTATGTCAAATGGAAAATAAAGAAATCCCCACAGTTCTTTCAAGATTAGTGGAGGAAGTGGAAAGACGAGGCGTGGATTCACCTGGTTTATATGTTTGTAAGTTAATTGTTTTTAAATTTCACAAAATCTTTATCGAAATTGTTTTAGTGTGTGGTTCATTGGAGAAAAAACATTATCTCAAGCAAGAACTAGATCGAGATCCTCGTAATGCCGATATCGGACCTGAAAGTGTCGCGGATCATAATGTTTTGACATGTCTTATTAAAGATTTTCTCAGAGAATTACCCGAACCCATTATTCCGCAAACAGTATTTGCAATGATTCTTGATGCTGGAACAGTAATGTTTCCAACAGAAAAAGATGGAAATCGAAAACTTTTACTTCGAATTGTTGATTGTTTGCCATCAGCTAATAAAGTAAGCTAAAAAAATTAGGTAAAATTAATAATTTATTTTTTTAGAATGCTTTAATATTTGTTATGGACCACCTTCGTAATGTCCTTGCAAGTGAACCACATAATGGAATAACCACAGCAAGATTAACATTAATATTTTCGCCCTTATTATTTTGTAGTGCTGAACCTCCATCTATTTCATCCACGTATCAAACAAATATACGAGTAAATCCATTAGATTCACAACAAGCTAATCAAGCTCTAAAACTTTTATTGGAATTTTGGCCTAGCAGAGTTAGTAAGTTTTGTCTTAAAATGCAATTTCTAACAACCAGCTTTTTGTGAGTGATTGGAAAAGCACACAATATACTAACATAAGCTTTCGTGCACTAAAAAATGCTTTTGCCGTAAAAATGGTGTCTCGTATTAATATAACTCACAATATTTCAATCTCCAAATCAAACTTTTATATGCAAACTTTTTTTAGGCAGCAGTGATGGAAGCAACAGTGCCACCAGCCCCGATGAATATTCGCTCCAACCTCGCTCGGAATCTCAGTGTTGATTAACCAAACAAAAAAAAATAGTTTTTCATTGCCAATTTTTATTGTTCCATAATTTTTTCAATCAAAAAAAGCGAAAAGGCTGCCTTTTTCAAAAAGTTCTTTCAAATGTTTTCATAAAATATTATTTTTTATTTTGCCTTCTTATTTTTTAAAGTGTTTATTTTTTGTTTTTGAAATTTTACTTCACTTTTTTTATACAGAAAGATAATCTTGTTTTATACTGCCTTTTTAATTTTAAAAAATGTTGTACATTGTAATAATAATTTATAAAAGTTATATAAAATAATACCATAACCATGGAATTCTTTGGATTCTCTTTTCAACAATCAAAACCAAAACGTTGCTATGTTTAAAAAAATTAATGAATTTATTTATAAAATTTCTTTAAACTTTTAACCCTGATTTTTTCCAAGAACCACAACCACATTTCCAACTTTTATCTAATTACCGCGTTTAAAGAAACAATAAACAAAAAATCAAAAAACACTATTTTTTATTTATTTTTGTGCGCTAATTTAAACAATTTAAATTTCAATGTTATTTTTTGATGTTTTGACAACGACGACAATAAAATGCATACATTGTCAAAGATTATTATTATTCAAGAAATTTTCTTTTCCATCAAAGCTTATTGCCCATTTTTATGTACATATGTGAGTATATATAAAATTGAAGGCTTCATAAAAAAATAAAACCGAATAATTAATAATTCGTTCATCTTCAGTAAAATCTTCCTTTGAAACTATTTTTTAGTTTATACTTGGCTCTGAGAAAATGCGATGGAACTTTTTCATTTTTTAGAAAAATAATTCAATTTCAAAAGTAAATTTTTTTAATTGTGTTTTTTTACTAACTACAGGGAAAAAATGATCATTGTAATAAATGGAGATTAAAATCCACCGAATACCGTGCTTAAAATAAACATGAATAAAAAGAAATTCTCAATAAATCTAAAAGTAAGAAAAGATGATATCTTTTCGTAACTTTTTAGAATCGCTTACTAGCCTTTCATTCTTAAAAGTGAAAGTCCAACAAAAGCGCATGTCTTTTATTCATTTGTAATTATTTTGAGAAAATATTATTTTTAACGAACAAAGGTTTTATTGAGATCAGGAAACGCTAATCCGAAAACGTCAAAAAGTGTGCCCCTTAAATAAATCCTTATAAAAGGCGCCCACAAAATACTGTTGCAATTTTCAGTTGCGTGTGGGCCATTGAAAATAGTAAAAGTATAGTAAAACTCTGAGAGTCAAGATTCATCATTCAAGGAAAGTGACAAAAAAATGGAGACTTTTTTCTTTCGACCCGATATTATGGCTGAATATTACAATTGTTCAGGAAGAACTTATGAAGAATGGGAAGCTTTTGCTATGCCGAATCCATTCATTGGATTATTGTATGTCAGCTTGGGATTCATCTTTTGGGTTGGTTTACTTCGATATTATAGAAACGGCACGTTTAAAATATTTTTAGGTAACATACCTTCCATTTATGGTAGTTTTTGTAAAATCTGACATCATGAAATATTCATGTTATAAGGTTTGTTTTCCAATTTTACTTCCAAATATTTTTAATGCATGCCATTTAGATTATGTTTTTTCTTGGAATCATCGACATTTTAGCTATTCCCCTCATTGGCTTTTTCTGTGGTTACTTTGCTACCGTGGGCGTTGTTTATTGTATGCATCCAACTATTCTTTACTTTGCTGGATTAATTGGACTTGGGTTTTGGTGCAGCGGATCCACCACTTGCATGATTCTCGGCTTCAATCGTTGCTTAGATTTATGCAATCCTCCATTGGCTCGAAAACTTTTCGTTGGAAATAAAACTTATATTTGGCTTTTAATTCCAACCTTTTATTTTCTTTATATTGTTTGGTTTCACACAACCGCAATTTTTACATCCACCTTGTATGCATTCTTTTTTGATCCATTTATTGGAATGCCTGAACGCAATGGACTTGTTGATAGCATTCATGTAAGCTGTAGTCATTTTTTGGATGAAAAACTTTTTAATTTGCCTTCATTTTTTAGTACTCTCACACTGTACATTCCATTCATAATATCATCGTAATTGTTGTTCTTTCCATTTCATACGTTGGACTTTGCGTAGCTTTAACTTTTCGAATTCGTGGCACATACAATGTTCAAGTAACAAAACTTCAACGTCAAACCTTTCTTCAATCGACCCTCATTTGCAGTGGAACTTTTATCGCTGATATCATTTATGTAAGCATCAAAACATTGCAAAATTAACCAAATTTACTAAAATTTAAGGTTTACATGCAATTTTTTTATACTCCAGTTTGGTTAGTTGTTATTGCACAAGTTTCTTGGCTCACAAGTCATGGAATCGTTGGAATAATTTATTTTTTCTTCAACCCTACAATGCGTCGAGAAGCTGCTAAAATCTTTTGCCGTGCTGAAAAGGCAACTAAATCATCCCTTAAACCGACGATATCAACCGTTGGAAACACGAAACGAAGATCAGAAACAACACTCACAGATGGTGAAAATATTTACTAAAAACACTACCATTCACTACAACTTTTCTATTATATATCTCTAACCTCTTACTTTATTCTTAATTTTATTACATGTCTACCGTAATTTGAATTTCATTTTGTGCATTTAACCTTTTAATCCATTTCAAAAGTTCTTGTAATCCTTTTTACTATTATATTCATTGTTGCTATTTTTAGAAGCAAAAATTATGAAGAAAAATTGCAAAAATTAAATAAATGAGTAAAAAACCCAACTAAAAAAATTATCATTTTGAATTTGCAAAAAAACACAAACTCGCTTTATGACATTTTTATAAATTTGCATAAATTTTTTCTTTGGAGAAAAGTTTTTTACATATCTTTTTCTTTCTTCAGTTCAGTAAAAAGTAACAGCTTTGTGAATTTCCGCTACAATGAAAAGTGAAAATACTCAAGCATCAAGAAGTCTTTCAACTGTATTATCATCAAAAAATCTCATTTCTGATCGAGCTGATCTTCGAACAAGTATGTTTCTTTTTAAAAAAATATTGAATCGATGTAATCACGCGCATTTTTAGGCCGTTCTTCAATTGGTACTTCAGATTGTAGCTTTACTTCGACATGTTTTGCACCAACAGTTTATGGATTAATCATGCTTGGACTTTTTCATGTTTTTCTCTCATCTTTGCTCAATTCTTTTCCAATGATTCATGGAATATTTCAATTATGTTTAGCATATTTTGGATGGGAATGGTTTGATCTTTTTGGTTCAAGATTAACAAGAAATGAACGAGTTTTCTTTGATGAAAAAAATATTCTTGAAACTAGTAAAGATTTTGATTTCTTGTTAGGTCCTGTGCTTGATGATTCAACTCCTGGTGGCTCTGGAAATGATCCATGTTGTGGCAAATACCCTACTGTTGAACTTTTGAAAATTATGGTAGCTGATCCAAAACAAGCTGAAATGCAACAAGTATGCTTTACGATTCTTTTTTTTCATCGTTTTTTCACATTCATTGATTTGGTTTTTCAGTTTTATAAGCAACATTATGGTAATATGTACAACATTGCAGTTCGTGCAAATCAAGAAGCCAAAGCTACTGATGCCGGTGCACAATCTTCTTCATCAACAAATTCTCTTCAAACTGTCAAACCATCAAAATCAGATGTCAGTGTTAGTCCAAGTGGTGATGTAAAAACAGATGAATCTCAACATGCTGCAAAAAAGTAACGCAATTTAATCATTGTTGTTTCATTTAAATATGTATATTTTTTGATAATAAAGTTACAAATGTAAGACCGCTCAATAATTTTCCAATGCACACATGAGACGAACGAACGAAATGGCAATAAAAATTATAAAGAAGGGTATTATCATAAACAAAGAACTAATTCGTGACTTTATTTTTTAAACAGACAATACCAACCATGTTTTGAAAGAAAGAAATTATAAAATAATGTAAGATTTTTGACTCATCATTTTAACCATTATTACAAACCGCGGCTTCATTTTAAATTTAATTACATCCACCTTAAACAAAAATCATAAAAAATTGTTTATTTTTGCTCATTGTTGTCTTTTTACTTTATACGTTGAGCTTTGCATAGCTTCCGTGGCAATGTTCAAGAAACAAAACTTCAATGTCAAACATTTCTTACTCTCATTTGCAACGAAATTTTTATCGATGATGACATTTCGAATAAATCACTTTTATCGTATTGAACTGGTTTATTTCAAAAAAGGTAAAAATAGAAAGAATAAACCCAAATTTTCTGGTAATGAAAGTTTCAAAAACCACATACCCTTTATGCAAAGTAAGAAAAACCACAAACATTCAAATCGATATTATTTATTTAGAGAAAAAAACAAAGAAAATAAAAATTATTTACTCATAGTTCAATACAACCATTCAGAAGCCCATTGATCATCATTGTAAGAAATTGAAGAATGGCGTTTATGCACAAGCTCTGAAAATGATACAGTAGAGTATGAAATGATAAAAGCATATATGAACTTACCTCCATTTTCAATGATCGTGCGTGTAGTGAAGTATGATTCCTTCTTAAGACATTCAATTTTACGTTCAGATTCAACAAAAGCGTTCATAAAAACAATATCACCAGTGTTGAAATTGAAAAGTTCAAAGTTGAGATGCTTAGACATTTTACGAAGTTGAGCACGAGATGAAAGAAGTTTTTGAAGAAATGAACGTTGATACTTGATAACCTAAAGACACAAAAGAATAAGAAAACAAGGTAAAGACATTGAATTTAAGCCATTATTCTAATAAAACATTACGATAAAACCAACTTACATCAATTTCAGAATCCAATTCATTTTTTCTCAATGAAGCTTCAGTATGTCTTCTCCAACGAGTTGCAGGTGGTAACACACGTTTCTTTGGACGAGAGTAATCAAAAGCACGCATTGTCATTGCAATAAACAATTGAGTATCAGCAAATAAGACAAAAAGAAGAGGATATGAGCTGAAAAACAAATTATTAAAGTTTAAATGAAGCAAAAAAAAAGAAGAGTAAAATTAACCTTTGAAAAGCATCTTTGTTTTTGAGACAATTGCAACAAATAACTTTGTTTTGAGAGAAATTCCAGAACAGGAAACGAATATCAGAAGATTGACGAACCTTGCAGCGACGACATGTTGAACATTCAATCATCATCCTTTGTTGAGCTTGTTGAAATAAGCGACCACACGATGAGAAACTTTTGAACAGGAAATGATCTTGAGAAAAGTTTCGTTGAGCTTATATTAACATTATTAAAGCATTATTGATTTAAGCATATGCAAATCAGTAGAATGAAAGCTTGATTTGCATAAATCTTGAACGACCAAAGCAATAACAATTCTAAACGAACAAATAATTAACGTTAATTTTTATATGATAATAAAGATAAATAAAGAATTATTAAATTTTGTTTGACTTTGAGGTGCTTCTTTTTACTTGGAAATTTGTAGTTATATTTAAAGGAGATTTTGAAACATAAAAATAAAAGTGATAAAAAAAGAAACGGTCATTTTGATGCTACTAGCAATGAGATTACTTCCGTTTAGCATTTCCATTTCACAATACTGTGCCTTGGAAAACGAAAGTTCAGAATTTTTGATAATACGATTTTGACAAGCTTTTGTAAACACTTTCAAATCATAAACTCCGAAAGTTGACCACCACATTTAGCACGAGTTTACTCAAAATAATTGTTTATCATTTTACTGCTGCTGCTGATTATTTGTAAGCGCTTTTCAATAAAAATTGCAAGTTTTTGGCCTCATAAATTATGTTTTACGACGGAAGTGTTTCCGTTTTGTTTTTCAAGTAAAAAAAGCTGTTTGTATAGTCACAACTTTTAGGTGTCATGGGCACAAAAGTTTTGTAACTACAATGATTACAAGCTCTACTCTATTCAAATTAGATTAAATTTTATGCGATAACATGGTTATATAAAGTCACCTTTCTTTTCTCAAAAGTCTAGTTTTTTCAATAGCATTCATTAGTGTTTTTTACTTTCATAAGAGCTACGTGTGTTATTTGAAGAATTGAAAAAATGGAATATGCTGGAGTTTTTGAAAGCCGTTATAATCTTTCTGAATTGTTTTTTAAAGAATCTGAAGAAACTCTGGCATGGATAATTCAATGGTTTTCGATGGCCAATTGTATTCTTTCGATTGTTGGAGGATTGATTGTAGCCACTCAAACACCAGACACTATGAGATCCTTCAAGTATTTGCTATTAACAATAATGGGCGTTAGCATTGTCTATGATATTTTTTGCACATTTTACAAACCCGCTGTATTATTACCTCTTCCTGTTTTCATCCCAGTGAATCCCATTGGTTCAATTACGTATGCATTGGAAAGTATTGGTCCATTCGTTCATCTTGTAAACATGGTAGTTATTGCTGATTTAATTCTTTGCTTATTCATCCAACGATATTTCAATATGACTAATATCATCGTTGCTCATCCTCGTTATCTCGAACCTATTGTTTATGTCATTTTATTTACCACTAATATTTTCTTTTGCGCTTTTATAATTCTTTCAAATTGTGTTTTTGGAGATAGACTCGATCAAAATCAAACCATATCATTCTTACAAACATACATCATTGATTGGGAGAAGTTGTTAACATCCGAGCATTATCCATTTATAACAGTTACATTTTTATCATCAGCACCTTCAGCAATTTTTATAAAATATTATGCAATGTTTTTTGGAATTTCTCGACTTTTGGCTTTTGTATTTTTCACCCATAAAAATATGATGGTCGTCAAAAATAGTATTGTAACAAATGCAGATTCAAAGAAGCATCATAAAATGATAATTAAACTTCTCAAATTTGAACTTTTTGCTGTTCTTCTTTTTGTTGTATTACCTGCAAATGTTTCAATTTGGTTGATCGCAGCAAAATCAAAAAGTCCCATGCTTTTTATGTATTGCAATTTATTTCTTAAATTTTATCCTCCAATTGATAGCTTTTTAACAATAATTTTAATTAAACCTTATCGAAAATTTGTTAAAAAACTTATTTGTAAGCTTTGCCGAATCAAAAATAACAAAATTAATAATAGCAGTTCCAACAATATTCGATCCAATTATCACGTCGATCAAGCAAAAGCAGATGGTGTTGTAGCTAACAAATTTTAAAATCGTTTATTTAAAAAAATGTTGTCATTTTTAATTTTTCGTTTCTTGGTAAAGCTCAATTTATTTGTGTTTGAATTATAAAAATAAAATTGTAATATGTTTAATGCATAAATTTTGCCTTTATGACAATTTATTTTACGGTAATAAAAAATGAAAAAGAAGCCGTCATTTTTAGAAAAATAAAAAAAACAATTTTAACTATTTTAATTGTTCTGTATTTTTTTTAACAAAATAAATAAAAGATGAAGGTGAATTTGTACTAAAATTTTACAAGGTTTTATAATGACTACAAACTATACCATATCATTGCCTAATAATCATAGAAAGTTTAAAGAAAATAAAAAAGTTTATAAAATTTTTATGAACCAATTTCTCCTCGATTTTTTTTTCTACGATTTTTTTTTTGTTGGTTAGTTCCATTTAATGATTCCAAACCCTGCAACTTTCTTCTAAATTTTAATGGGAACTAATGAGACTTATTTCCTTCCAATTTGCCTTAAATTTATTTTGAAAAATTTTTATTATTGGCAAAATTTTATTTTTCAAAAGTTTCTCTTATTTCACACTTTCTATTCTACTAATTTCTTGGTCCTTAAGTAATAGGCTTTGAAAGGTCAACCTTGCGAGGTTCACCTTTAATAATATCCCATCTGACATAATAGTATGAGGTAGTGGCACCCTTTCTCTTGAAGGATGGGTTAAGAGCATCAAAGTCGGTTCGGTAAAACTTCAAAAAAATTTATGAATTAAGAAGGAATCATGCCGCCTGTTGTAAGGTGTATTTTTAGAGATTTTTTAATGGAAAAAATGAAAAATAACGCAAAAATATTGACTCAATATCAGTTTAACTTTTTTCCTCTCGAATGTGATTGCTTGATTTTCTTAATTTTTTTTATCCTGAAACTGTGGATCCAAATAATATTCGAGAAATAATGGATCCAAATATTCTAACTCAAAAAAGAGTTAATAGAAATGGCGGAAATTATCAAAATGGCAAAGCTTTAGATTTAGATATGAGAAAAGAAATTATTGAACGATTTCAAAGTGGAGAAAAGTTTGTTTGATTTCAAATCATAATATCCTCAAACATTTAACAATCTTTTAAGAGTCACAGCAATTGCTGCAAGCTTGAAGGTTACACACGGCGTAGTATCCAAAATTACCAGACACTTCCAAAAGACGGGGTCGATGTTGCCTAAAACTGTAAGCATATATTTACTTTAATGTTTTCATAAAACTCATTTTTAGCGTACAACTAGGAAGCCAGCGGCGGTGAAGAAAAAGACGACAGAATTTACGGTCGATGGATTCCTTGGTGAAAGCTCGCCTGAAGTGAAAAGAGAAAGGCATCTATTTAAAAAGGAACAAGTAGCTACAATGGAAGAATATTTTGTAATCAATCCTTATCCCGAAGTGGATATGAAAAAAGAAATTATGGAAAAGACGGGATTATCGGATAGAGAAATTACTGTATGATAAAACATTGAATGAAATGGGACGGTTGCATAAAGTATTTTGTTTTTCAGACGTGGTTTAATAATCGACGATGCCGAATTCGCAAACAATTGGTTGATACTTCATCTTCTTCCATCTCATCCGCTTCGTCTACTTCTTTGCACAATGATAGTTCCACAACAAGTACTTCCAGTTCAACGGCGGATGAATCGCCACTATCAGCTGTCCCAAATTTTCTCCCATTCAATCCATTTTTGCAAACACCAAGGACATCTAGACCTTCTCGAGTTTCTCGACCTCTTCCATATCTTCACTCGAATCCTCCTCTTCCTCCACCTCCAATGCCAATGACTTTACCATATTCTCTTGAACAATTTCAATTTTTTTCAAATATATTACAACAAGCTTCTTTGTATAATCTTATGCAACAAGCTTTACAAAGACCTACACAGCCTTAAATTTTCTTGGTTTTAATGGTCAAATGAAAGCAGAGTCAGTTTTTTTAAAGCTGTTGAAAAGAGGAAATAAAGATTCTAAGAAATTATGTGTTTTCTCGAAATTTTGTCAATTTTTCTTTTTGTTCATGAAATTTTATAAAACCCTGCATCAAAATATAAATAAATCTTTTTTTTAAACAATTTTTTTACTGGTTTTGATCCCGTTGTTCTCTTTGTTTAAAAAACGTTAATGAATAAGGGTTTCCAATAAGCTTTCTATTTACCTTTCATTGCTATTAAAGAAGTACTTTAGCCATGACAATTGTTTTAATTAAAACTTTTTAGACTACAAAAAAGATCTTTAGGCGAATGCAGAGTATTTTTGGTGAAACGACAAAAGGGTAATAAAATTAAACGTAGAATAAGCTACTAAGAAATACGACCCATGAAGATTTTATATCAAGCACTTTCCCGATGAGAAGAAGCTTTCTTTTCGCCACTGGCTCGGATTATTTTAAAATTTAGCATTTAGTTTTTAAAGTTTTTAGACTAAAAATTAATGATTGCGTGTGTGTGTACTTTAACTAATTCATACTAAATGGGCGCCATACATTAATATTTTAATTACTAATACAAACCTTTATTTTATTCTTTGCTTTTTTTCTTTCATACATTTTATTTAAACATTTTTGTTATTTACTAAAGTTTTACGTAAGCTCTCTGCTATAATTTTTTTTACAATTGTAAAAAGTAGGTAGTAAATTATAACAAAAAAATGTGAGAATGTATGTGTTGGTTAATCTTTAAAAAATCGTTTTAGAGAAATAAATATTTATTTCTTTCAAACGAAAAAATTGTTTACTGCTGTGTTATAAAGTTTCCGTTTTCCCCGCACAATTAATTTTTTATTTAAAGAAAGCAGCATCTTCTCAAAGATCATCAAGCTGTATTTTGGGGATTAAAGCATAATTATTTCTCGGCACTTTTTTCTTCTCAAGCTATTAAATTTCTTTATAACTTTATTATTATTTTCTTCAACAAGAAATGGATCCAACCTTACAATTGCTTTATACGATACTTGTGGCATCTTCAGCAGTGACGCTGATTTTTGCTCCAATAGGAATGATATTTTCAACAATATGTCTAAAAAATGTTCATTTTAATTTAAGAATTATTACTCTTTCCCTTGGAATATTATGGTGTATATTTCCAATCGGCGGACTTTTATTCATTTTTATTCTTGATTCAAATGAAAATCCACCAAAATTATATGGATTTTTAAGCTATCAAATTGCTAAAAATATTTGTGCCACAGTTGCTTATGCCTTCCGAGTGGTTGAAATGTCAGCTTCTCTCGAGCGATTCTTTGCTACAGTATATTTTAAAAATTATGAAAATAGTTGGACTTTTAATGCTTTTTCATTTTTGGCTGTTATTATTTCCATTTTAACGGCGGCTTGCTTTTCTATTTTATTTAATTTTTGTAAGTTTTTTTTGGGATGTTTAAATACGTTTGAACACTTCTTAATTTTAGTGCACATACATGTTGTTGTTATTTATGTTTTTATGTTTACTGTTGAATTTATTAATTTTATTGTAAGTTTTTTTTATTATTATTTGACTTGAAGTTCGTCCTAGAGTTTTAGCATTTTGTTAGTAATTAAATCATAATCGATCGTAAATTCTAAACAACAAGTTTTTTCCTTGCGCCATTTTTTGATAATGCACTTTTATGTTACAACCATTTTGAGAAAAAAATATTTCTCGTAATGCTGTTGGTATTTTTGACACAAATTTAAAAGAAATTTTTCAAAGGATAAAATCATTGCAACCATTTCTCTTACGAACTTTTTTTGTGAAAAAAAATAAGATAACATAAGAAGCTACCGTATAACACCTTAAATTTGACTTTTATTTTTTGCTAAATTTCTAAGAATAGTTTTTTTCCTTTTTTTAAAGCTTTAAGTAAGTTTTACAAACGATCAATGAGTTCAAAATCACAAAATAATATAATTTTTTAAATGAAGCATACCGTAAAATTGAATTTAAAGAGATTACAAATAAAAAATACCAATGTTTTTTATACGCACCAAAAGGCAAGAAATTTAAGATTACAGGGGTGACCAATGTTTTCTATTAACTTTTTGGACTTCTTTTTAACAATAAATGTAGCCTAAAATAAAAAAAGAGTTCAAATTAGTCTGAAATTATATTATATTGTATTGAATGAATAATAATATGGTGATAATTAAAAATACGTATTTCAGTTACTACATTTTTTACGGAAGCAAAACCTTGTTTTGCGTCAAATGAGTAATTCCAAAAGAGCTTTATTAACAAGTAAATATCAATTAATTGAAAATATTAGATCATTAAATTTATTGTTTCCTCAAGCTATGATTAGTTTTGTAATTTCAAACGCTGCCATTTTATCAACGTTAATTATGAGAATTTGGAGTGACACCCTTCCTGTTCCAATCTTTTTTACTGTGAGTTTAAAAAAATAAAGATCAAAATTTTGCAACACAAACTTTTTAGCTTTATAATATCAACGTGGTCATTATGTCCGTGTATTGGGTTTTTCGATCGGCTTGGTTTAAAGCTAAATATAATCGAATAAATGATTCCACGAATGTTATGAATGTTAAAGTAACTACAGTGCAAACAGCTCTCGGAAAAACAGTTAAAATTCAACAAACAATAGAAGAATATTTTAGAGATTTAAAGATTGTATGGAAATAATTGTCTCACTCACATTTTTTGGTGTAATAATAAATAGTTGTTTATTTGAAAATGCAATTTTTACATTCATAATTACAAACAACGATTAAATAAATAAACCAACAATAATTACACATTTTTGTTTTGGCTTAAACTTTAATAATGAATGAATAGTTTTAGTTCATTTTACGTACATTGACATCATCCCATTGTACATAGTTTATTTTGAAACCAATAATCAACTGCATCAGTTTTACCAAGTTTTACATTAAAAAGATAATCAACGATGTTGGATTGTCGCCGAGGGAAAATTAAACTTTGAAAATTTTAAATTTATTTTTAATTTAATGGTGCTTTCATTTTGATTTAAAAAAGCTTGCTAGAATTTTTTTTAAAGAACCTATTATGTTTTGAAAAAAGGTTTCAAAACTTCCGTCGCTGGGAGTTTGGTATAATTTTTAATTTATTATTACGCTTTGTTGCTTGCCAGTAAGCAATTAGGCTTCATTAAAAAATAAACATATTAATTCATTTCCCGTTTCCATAGAGAAGAAAAAAAGTACAAAGCAATTAGAGTGTAAAAAAGGTTTTTCTTCTAATGTTGGTCATTATAAAAGAGTTTACAAGCTTTTAAAACTTTTGAAATTTGGATGGAAAATGATAAATCATAAAATAGGGGAATCCAAACAATCTAAAATTTTCATTGTTATTAGCCATGATTTCGTGATCAGTCCAAACTCTTCAGTCTTTCATTCCTAGAGTTGCTTTGAATGAAGAAAAATTTCTAGATCGACATCCTTTTCAAGAATCTTTTTATCCTTTTTATATCCATTCAACATCTCGTACAATATCATTCTCAAAGCCTTACATATTATAAAATAAACCTACTTTTTGAAAAGCTCTTTCGACAAAATATTAAGCGCTTTTCATTGTTCCCACAAACAACATAAAAATAAAGTGAATTTTTTATACATATTAACATTACACACACAATGACATGTAAAAAATCACAATGAAAAAATAATTAGAAAGAATGAATCACATCAGATCATCACATCAGAAGCACGATTTAGCGGAAAGAAGATCCATTGATCATCGAAGCAAGATTTTGTACGATGTTATCAGAAAGCATCTTATTGACTGTTTCATTCAAGCGGCGTTTAGGATTTAATTTACCAACATTTTGGATAGCTTTTTGTTTATCAGTCATATTTTCATCTTCTTCAATTGATTTCTTATAAAGTTTAGAAAGTTTGAGAATTTGAGAAACTGATTCTTCATTATGACGACAATGAGATGGGAAGTTTTCCATTGTGAGAGATTCCATCCAGCTTTGTTTGTTCAAGTTGAGAAGCATCTAAAAAGAAATAAACTTTAGAAATATGCTTATTAGTTTTAGAAACATTATGCATACCTTTTGACTGAGGTTATGAGTTCGATAAGCAATAGGAATAGAATAGTAACGACGACCGAGTCCATGAACTACAGCAAGAATTGATGGTTTTTGAAGATGACCAATATTTGATGTTGTTTGACGAGGTTCTTGATTCAATGCTATTGTTTGAGGATTAATTGATCGAAAAGCATCAATGACCACTTTTCCTTTAACAGATTGAATAGGATCAACTACAACAGCAACAGCTCGTTCACTGAATGCTTCAAACGATTGTTGAGTTGCAATATCAGTAGATGATAACCAGCAACCAAAACCAGGATGAGAATGATACCAACCAACAACCATTTCAGGACGTCCAGCATTTTTAAGCATATCTAACATCTTTGTTTGATATACAGGGTCCACGGCTTCAACAGAGACACCAGTACCAGATTGAGGCATTGCAAAAACATCAACAACATTGATAGTGTAATCATCGACGAATTCACCAAGCATTAAACCCAAAACCTATAATAATAAAAAATATTAGAAAAGGTTAACTAAAAAAGCTCGAGTCGAGCATTTCTAATGATAAAAAAATATATTTCCAATCAGCTATAACGCCCTAAAAAAATTAAACTTACTTCCATAGGAACACCAGCACGACCATGCTTAAGCATTTTTATAAGAGCAAGAGATGAAATGTAGAGCGTTTCAGATGTATCCAATTGATTTGAATCAACTGGAGCCTTTGCACCACGGCCACCAGAAAGATTGCACAAACGCAGTAAGCGGTCCATTTTTTTCTTATGAATTTGAAGGTATGAAAGAAAAAGTACTAACACATGTGAGCTTATATATAAAAAAAGAGGAAAACTAAGAATTATAAAATTTGCATATTTTCATGAGAACAACTTCTCTGTCCACAACCGATAAATAGAGAAGCGCAAAAAGTACTTTCATTCATTTAATTTAAAAAGTTTGCATAATATTTCCACTTTTATGAAGAAAAAAAATTCTTTTCCTCTCCTTCAATAAAAATAAATGTCCTTCATGGTTTAAAACGTGGCGAAAAATTTTATTTTTTACAAAAATTCAAATAAATTAGTATACACACATTTTATCATTTTTATAAACATCTCATGAAAGTGACCGACTAAAATAAATTCCAAAATCCCTCTATCACAGATTAAAATTTATGTAAAACAAAACATATAAATACAAAAAATATTATACAATTAGTTGCTTTTAGTCGCAAGCCTTTGCATTTGAACAGCTTCGGATTTCTTTACAGTACGATTTTCTTTAGGAACATCCTCTACCTTCTTTTCGGATTTCATTTTATTAGGTTCAATTTTTTCGACATCTTTTTTGCCTCCGGTGACACTAGGAGCATCTTCAGGAGGTAAAACATCATCTGTAGCTTTAGGTAATTCTGTTCCAGGATCAGGAGCATCTCTTTCAGTAACTTTCTTTGTTGTGTCATTAACACCAATTAAAGCAGCAGCTTCAGGTTCAGTTTTCTTTACATCACCGGCTTGAACAGCAGCGTTATCAGGAGAAGGGATTGCAGGAATTTCAGGATGTGGAACTAATCCATGTTGAGAAGGAATAACGGAATCAAAGTAATATGCTTTGAAGCCAAGAGCAAGAGAGGCATGAAAAAAAAGTACACCACCAACGATGGCAAAAGCAAGCTAAAAAGGGTACATAAACGAAAGTAAGTAATTGGTTTTAGAAGAAAGAAAAATTTACAGCTTTATTAGGATCACTTCGAATAGCAGGCCAAACAATATTATACAGCATCATTCCACCAATACCGATAGCACCAAGAATCAAAATCCAACGGAACCAATGAAAATGGATAACCCAAAGAACTGAAACAGGAACAAAAACAGCCAACGAATAACCATAAGCACTTAGAAGTTCAAGATAAGAATATTGGATTGCAGATTTACGATACCAAAGAATCCAGTAAAGGATGAATGGAATGAAAATGACGTAAGATGATATTAAAGTAGTAGCTCCTGTCACGAGAGTGAAATCGTTTTCATAACGATTTTGTCCATGCGTTTCAATGTCTAAAATTAAAAAATGAGTATCAATGAGTAAATTAAAAAAACTTACAATGAGCAAGATTTCCACAAATTGCAGTTGAAAAAACGAATGTAATACAAATCCATAAAGGTCCATATAAATCAGGAATTGGTTGAATATGATCATGAATGAAATTACTATTTGGTGTTGGTATTAAGGAGCGAAGAAGACGAGTATAAACTTGTTCTTGGTCGACATCAAAAAATTGTTGATAATATTTAAAAGAAAATATGTTATGAGCATTTGGAAGTTTATTTTCTGTTCCAGTATTTGAATCGTCGTTAAGATCAATATTTCCTGTAACAAGCTAAAAAATGAACACATTATAAACCGATAAATTAAAGCAACTAGCAAATGTTGGAAAGGGTACTAGGAACTGAATATAAGCGAAACAAAAGTCTCGTAAACGGTTCCTTGAGATCAAACCAATTTGATATAGCGCTTTATCACCAAATAATGGTAAAAAACATCAATTGATAAACATTTGATCAACCAATGACTATTCAAAGCGCAAAAAAAAGAAGGAAAAAAAACTCACATTAGCACTATCTTTCACAGTTGAAGGATTACGACGATCAGTATTTGGATTTGTAAAGGGAGAATCATCCATACCGAAGTTTTGAAAATTCAGATCGGACATGACCTAAAAATGAAAATGTAAAGAAACACAGAAGAATGGTAAATAAAGCAGAAATGAGGCATTTTGAGAAGCTGATATTCATGATATGCAAATTTTAAGAAAAGTACAGTAAGAAAGATATATATAAGCGTAAATACGCATTTCATAATGAAAAAAAAATAATGGATAACGCAAATTTATAAAAATGTGATACAAGTAAATAAGAAGCAAGTTAACGCCGATAATAATTTCCAGTTCTTTCATGGCCACGATCGCGATGAGATGAGCGTTCTTTCGGTGATTTTGAACGCCTTCGAGATTTATAAGAATCGCGGCCTCTTTCCCTTTCTTTATCAGATTTTCGACGGCGACGATCATCATCACTATAAATAACAATAGGTAATTATACGTTAGAAAGAGTAACAAAGTAATAAAGAGTCTATTTCACATCATGATAGATTTACACACTTCAAACATAAAACTTACGATCCATCCGAATCTCTCCTTCTTTCGCGGTCTTTATCCCGAGATCTTTCACGAACTCTTCGATCTGAACGAGATGAATCAAGTTCACGGCTTTTACTTCGATATTTATCATCTTTCTGACCGTTTGCAGATTCGGGTTCATCTTCAGGGCATGAGCATTCTCCACCGCTACAAGAACACGAACAACTAAAAATAAGGCTAAATGAAAAGAGTTTACAAAAGTTGCAGCTTACTCAGAACTGACAAAAGAATCCGCTCTTGAATTATTTGAATAAAATTTTGAAATTATGGCGTCTTTTTTTTCAAGCACTTCAGGATCAGCAGTGAGATCATATTTGTCCAAGTCTTCATCGTCACCATCCTCTTCTTCTTCATCATCGCTCAATAATTTGTACTTTGCCAATGCAGCAGGATCTTCATCATCTTCCTCATCCTCGTCTCCTTCTTCTTTTTGAATTTTAGGCTTCTTTTCATCGATAGATTCATCATTGTCTTGTTTAGCGCCTTTCCTTTTTCTGCGACCAAATTCATCGAATTCTTCTTCATTTGATTCTTTCTTCTCTTTATATTCTACAGCTTGGCGATCCATAAAACCACCACCATATCCAGTTCTTTGTGCGGAATCAGCATTTCGTGAAGCATTACACAGGTTACATGTGCCTCGTCTGGCCCAATTAACATTACCACATCTTAAAATTATAGTATTTTAGACAAGTGAAAAAAGATAAAAAAAAAAAAGCACAACACTTACTTTGTGCAAACCCAATCATCAGCTGAGAACAAACCTTTAGATTTTTCGGCTCCATCCTTGCCAATTTCAGGTATAGGACCTTTCTTTTGTGGTTTACCTGTAAAATGAGCTTTTTAAAAAAGATAAAAGTTTAGTTGAAACATACTAATTCCACAGGATTCACAATGATGACGGCGTTCAGAATTTATATGAGCACATTTTGCATCAACGCAAGACCATTCACCTGGTTGTAATGCCCGTCGGTTAGTTTGTCGATGATCTTTAGTATCCATGAATAATCAACATCAAGTTAATGGTGATTGAAAGCTAATTCAAATCGAATAAAAAAGAGAGAAGAGACGAAAATAAATCTTTTCTTCTTTTTGTTATCGAAGAAGATGACGTTGAAAAATTGGCTGGCAAAATGCATGCTCGTCACAAAAAAATGCTTACGCGGGAAATTTCAAAAAAGATACATGAAGTTGGTTGTTAGAAAGCATAACTAACATAAGCTAGCTATGTATGGTAATCCATAATATTTGATAAAACAAAAAACTCATTCAGCATAATACTATACAGTGAAAAGCTGAATAATAAGAGATAAACAACATATAAACTTGCATCTTTACTTAGTGGGATGGAAGTGTTTGTATTGTTGGTAGTTGGATGTAATAAATTAATGTTAAAATGATTAGAGAAAAATAAGTTACAATAAAATTAATAAGTACTACATAAAAGTTTGTTATTGGTATATTTTATTATTACAAAGTTTACAAAAAAAGTTTTAAATGAAAGCAATATACAATTATTAATTTTGTTCTTTGAAGTTTGATGATAGCTATTGTTTATGCCATAGATTTCTCTTTGTTGTTCTCCATTGGACTTTGGACATTTGATTTCAGCTTTTGATAGCTTTTTGGAAGAGCTTTTGCCGTTTGACATTTTTCATCGTTATTCATTTCTGGCGCCATTAGTGGAGTTTTTTCATTTGGTTTTGATTTCCGATGTTGCTTTCTTTTCTTTGAACTTTTATGGGGTTTCTTTGATGATTTCTTCTTTGGAGCATCGTTTTCGTCTCGAATAGGTTGAAGGGCATCCACGTTATTGATTTCTCTAAAACAAAAGAAAGTTACATATTATACTAGCAAGATAAACAAACAAAAACTTACTTTCTAATGAATTGTTTGACTCTATACCATAGATTACTGCTGTTTGGTGTATTATTATGTGTGACATCTTTATCCCAGTAACCATAAACTTTTGAGTTGGTTTTTTGCGCTTGTGCAAGAAGAGCTTGACCATGAGTGATTGGAATAAGACGATCTTTTTCACCATGACATATCAGGATCGGAGATTGTACACGAGATATCTGAAAACAAAAAAATAATAAAGCTTGTAATCTTTTCTTTAAAAAATTCAGCTACCATATCCAAAGTTGAGAATGAATCAAATGAAGAAGTTTTCGGATTGAATTTTGTTGGATCATGATATATGTAATTCTTTATTCCTCTCATAATTGATGCAACAGGAGCGAACAATAGAACACCAGCAACAGGAAAGTTCATAGCAGCATGCACCGAACATACTGTGCCAATGGAATATCCCCATAAAACCATATGTTCAATAGGAATGCGGTATGTTTTGTGAATGTAATTGATGATTGAATCCATGGTTCCATAGAAGTTTTCTTCATTTGCTTTTCCTGTTGATAAACCATAACCAGGATAATCATATGCCACTACATTGGCGCATAGGTAATCGGCGATATGGACTGGTGAAGGCATGACTAAAAAAATGAAAAGTTTAAATAAGGAAAGTTAAAACAAAATTGGAGAAATTACTTGTCATTACGTCAGATAGATCACCTCCATTCGGATGAGAATAAATAACCCATAGATTTGTCGAGATGAAACGAGGTCTGGCAAGAACTCCAGCGATGAATTGTTTGTGAGTATTTTGGATAACAAACGGTGTAATGTTGTCCACACGATCACAGCAGCTATGTTCCACTCCAAATGAGTAATTTTCTTCGATTGCGATTGTCCTAAAAAAATAATCCAAAGATTTGTTATTATAATCTTAACTTTAACTTACTTATTAGGCTTGACGATTTTGTGATTTTCATTCAATGCAGCTGACCATGGAAGATTTTCATTGTATTTTACGAAGTAATATCCACGTTTTGGCGGCCAAAATGCACATTTGGAAAAGATTTTACGAGGCATTGGAGGACAGCAACCTTTGGAACAAGCTTCTCCTATTCGACGACCGATGTTTGAAATCCACGAGCCCGCATGTTTTAATGATCGACAACTTTCGGGTTCACAGAAACAGGAAATGATTATTGGGTTATCTCTAAAAATTACAAAAATTAGTAATTGTGTTAAACAATGTAAAAAAAAACTAACCGAAAATCATCAAGACATTTCATAAAATCACCAGTTCGTAATCTTCTCATACCAAGAATTTCTGTGCTTCGGTAGTACTTGCGTTTTTCTTCAATGCATTTTTTATCATGAGGCTTTTCATCATCGTCAACTGTTGGAACAGCAGTTAAAGCTTCTTGTCGTACTTCTTTCTTAGAAAATAATCCAAAACAATGAGTTTGAGATGGTTGTTTCACATGAGGCTTTTTTGAACTTTGTTTAATAGGCTTGATGAGCTTTCTACCAGGAAGTTGAAGTGGTTTTATTGGATGGAAGTTAACAATAAAATGACTAGGATCATACTTGGTTGAAAGTTGCGTTTCGTCAGCATGTGTTGATTCACCTGAAGATGGTGCTTGATTTGGATTTTGTTGAAACTTAAAAACAAAAAAACATTAAATTTTTAAAGAAAAAAAAGTATCTAAAGGTTGAATATGATGTTTTTACTGTTATGAAACACGTAACACAAACAAGCATTGAACAAATAATGATTGAAACACCTACCTTTTTATCATCCATAATTTCTTTTGTTCCAGTTTGACTTCTTCCTGATTTATTGATTGATTGTGTTTCATCAAGTGGAATTTGAGATGGTTCAGGTGTTGCAGCTACTTGCAAAACAGGTGTTTGAGAACTTTGAGTTGATTGACATCTTCTTGATTGAGTGGCCGATTCTTTCTTCATTTTTTCTTCTTTTCTTGAGCAGCTCGTTCACTAGATTGAACTTTCGAAATCGTTGAATGTGAGAAAAAGTTTTTCTAAAAACCAAGAAATGATGAAAATCCCAAAATTTGCATGGATTTTGACGATAGGAATTTTTTGAATGCTGCTCGGAAAAATAATAAGGCAAATACAATAATCAAAAAGGATCTGTTTAAAACCATAAATTGTTTCAAAAAGGGGCATCATACAATTAACGATTGGTTGAAGTGATCAAAGCTTTCTTTTTTTAATATATTCAACTCGATCAGCTTTCAAGACAATTTTGGGAGAAATTAAAAGTTTACCTTTTTCATTTATTTTATGCACTCGTATTGGTCAAACTTAAAATAATTATCCAAGGCTTGCAAGAAGCATGAAACTGACAAATGTTTACTAAATCTTGTGAACTCTTTAAACACTACAACACATTTACAAGCTTAAATTTATTTTCATAGTTAACATAAAAAAATACAAGTTAAAACTTAAAAACTATACAGACAAATTTAAAAAAATGTAAGTATCTTACAATTCAGCTCTAAACTTTTCGATTCCTTTCTTGAGTCCGTTGACATTTTCAATCATGAGACGAGGCTTGAAACGATCAGCAAGGCTTGCGATGAGCTTAGGACCAGGAAGATTGAGATCAGCATGGAAGATGATGGTGAAACGGCTGCGATCACTAGCAAGCTTTTCGATGACATATCCACCAACATATTGATGAGTACGAACATAAGCATTTGATGGAGGAAAACCATTATGAGAAGAGCCACAGGAGCCAAAGACTATACGATCATCAGTTCGAAGAATTTTTACGATGTCTACAGATTCACGAGATGAAAGAGGGAGCATTTTCTTTGTGATATTACGAACGAGGTAGACGTCATTTGGATAAGAAGCGATGGTGGTTGCATCTTCAAGCATGTCGTCCCATTCAAGACGATACTTCTTCGAGAGGATGACTTCAAGCTTTTTAGGAGCCAACTAAAAACAAAAAAAGCAATAGCATAGTCAAAGTAAATAATTAAATAAATAAAACATACGTCAATTTCAGTTTGAAGCATCAACATGCATTCTTTAGCATCCATGATATCACTTTTACGAGTGTATATCTGAAAAATAAGAAGTTCATTAAATTTCAAAAAATAAACTCACAGTGCAGCTATCATCACCGCTGTTGGTCAAAGTCCAGTTTTGCTTGTCATTAAAGAGTTGCATAACATCACGAGCAGCTTTTTCACCAAGTCCAATGTATTCAGCATCAGATAAAGTTTGAGTTTTATCAATAGGTGCAGGAGTTCCCATATTTGAAGATGACAAAGTTGAGACTTGATCAAAAAAGACGATAAAAAGCTAGAATCGAGAAGAACGAGCTGAATTTAAAAAAATAAAAAAGTTTGGATTGAACGAAGATAAAAATGTGAAACGACTCGCGGCATTTTCCATTGCTTCTCTTCGCTTGCCTAAATACGTGAGCTGGACAAACATACGGTTAAACGCGCTTATTTGAAAATGATGATCTAATTTTTTTACAATCCGACGCATCGCCTTCAATACAACCGACCTGAAAAAATGACACTAAAAAACCGGCAAAAACCGACCGACTTCGACCGACTTGGATTTTTTTGTGGGATTTTTTCCGATTTTTGGAGGTCGGTTGTATTGAAGGCGATGCGTCGGATTGTAGTTTGCCTTCTGCTTTTTATGAATATCAAAATCAGGGATGTCCGAACGTTCGGAGTTCGGGGTTCGGAAGTTCGGATGTTCGGCCTTTTTGTCCGAACATTGTTCGGAGTTCGGATGTTCGGATTTAAAAAAAAGCAAATTTTAACGTATCCGAACAATGTTCGAGGGTTCGGAAGTTCGGATGTTCGGCCTTTTTGGCCGAACATTGTTCGGAGTTCGGATGTTCGGATCAGTCAAAACTCATGTTCGGACATCCCTGATCAAAATGTTAGATTTGAATGAGTTCAGTTCGTTAAAGTGAGATCGAACTATCAACGCTTAATTCGTTTTGCGTTGGGTTTAATTTTGAGCCTGACCTTTCAATTTTTAAACAGGGCTTTTAGGAACTCATTTTTTTATATGTTAGAGGTACTTGCTTGGTCTCATTTTTTTTATTATCTTTCATACTAAGGGAAACATTAAGAAATAAAAATTCATTTTTATTTATAAAACTTATACATACAAATAAGATTCCTAATAAATTACAATTACAAAAGAAAAATATAAATTAGTTTGGTTTAATTTCTCCATTAAGAGCAGGTTGAAGTTTTTCATTAACAAAGAGTCTATGCATGTCACGTAGTGATTGAATGAGATCTTCACGGAATTTCTTTGAGCTCTAAAAAATTATACGAATAAATAAATCAACAAATGAGTTAACACCATACAGTATTTTCAGCAGATTTTTTAGACGAAATATGGAAGGATATTTGATTTTCACCAGCAATAATATATGAAATACCATAACCTTGATCAGCAACAGGTCCAAATCCTCCTCCAGCAGTTACCTAAAAAGGAATATTTTTTATTTATTAGATTTGGGAAGAAAATACCAATGAATTTCGAGCTTCGGTTGATAAATCTTTAACTTCTTCTTGACATTGGTTGAGTGGTGTTTGAGAAGTTGAAAGAAGATAAGATGGAGGGAAAATTTTATTGAAGAATGGTGATTCCTTTTTGAGATAACGTAGAACAAGATAGAGACCAAAAAGATGACGATCAACTCCACGACCAAGCATTGCATCACGAGAAAGTTCTTGATGACGATCAGATGCGATTCGAAGAAGGCGAAGACGTTCTTCACGAGAAGAATCTTGGTTAAGCATAGCACGAACAAAATCACATGATTGAATTGTACAACTTCGAATAGTTTCAGTACGTCCATGAAGGAATAAACGAGTCATGGAAGCTTCGTAAGTTAATGAAAATTTCTGTTGATTCTAAAAATAAATTATTAATTTTAAGTTCACAGTTAAAGAAAACTTACTCTAAAGTATGCCAATTGAAGGCACATTTGAACAAAAGCATCTGGAGAAATTTTCAATTTTTTGATTGTGCCCTTGCCAAATTCAGTCCAAACCAGAAGAGCCATTTCAACGTCATCAATAAGCGCTTGAGCCACCTTCATTGAAACATCCATATCCTTTCGTACATTGTCTTCTAATTCCCATTTAAGATGTTCGGCAGGTACAACAGTTTCTTTAATTCCAACACAATTTCCATCTTTATCATAACCTTTTCGAATCATATCATTGAGAAGGATATGTTCAGCAGCATGAGCAGTAACAGGTGCATCACCCCAGGAATGTTCAATATTGATTCCCATTCTTCCATTTTTGAGAACAATAAAGTTGAAAGATTTATCAAACCAACGATCGTAGCCTTTACCATGAAGAAGATTGTGAGCGAACGCATCGAGCTTTGATGGATCATTTGGATCATAACCATGTTCATTTTCATCCAAAATAACAACAAAAGCAGAACGTTCAATTGCATCCAAAGAAGTTTTGTTTACACCAGTATTAAAGAACTTATTACGAGCTATCGCCCAATGAGTTCGTTCTCCAGCAGTAAAAACAGCAAGTTTATCTTCACCCGGAGTTGGAGAATGTTTACCATCGAGAATCTGTTGATAAGCAGCTTGAAGTTCAGCAGGTTCCAAAAGTCGTTTACCAGTATGAATTGGAAGTTTAAACCAGCAACCTTTACCATAAACTGCAACATGTTGAATATCTTTCCATTGACAAAGTTTATCACTTTCTTCACCGGGGATTCGACAGCTGTTAAACAAGCGTTGATATTGCATTGTACCTAAAAAAGAATATAAATATTTAAACACACAAAAATGGAAATAACTTACAGAAAGGAATTTTAGTTCGGTAAGATAAAGAAAATGGTGAAACTTCTTCACGTTCAACGAGATCACGGAATTGACAAGCAGCCCAAGTGATGTTAGCTGCTCGAGCTGCTTGATTGCTTGTTGGATGCAAGTTCAATGTTTCAAATCCATAATAATTGCTGCTGATCATAATTGGAGTACGTTGACGAAGATAAACATATTCTTCCCACCATTCAGTAACATAGTTTTTGGACATCCAAGATTTGACTTTAAGATAAAGTTGAAGGCGACGACCAATATTTTTACGAAATTCTTCAGAAAGTTCAGCAATTTCATTGTATTCTTTTTCCGTTGTAATTGGTTTGAGTGAAAGTAAATGTTTTTCAAGCGTTTCATTTAATGATGGCAGCGGTAAACGAGGAAGAGCACGTTGAAACGAGTAAAGCTTTGGTTGTTGATTTTTTGCGAGGAGATGTAACATTTGAAACCATAATTTTGTTTTGGTTGAAAGTTCTTTGGGATTATTTTCATACATCCATCCTTTGTACGATAATAAAAACTTGATTGGAAGACGAAATAGTTTGAGCAGCGGCATTGTAGGTTTAATTATTGAGATTTGCAAGGAAACCACCAGCCAAGACCATTCAAGAATTCCTTGAACAAACTTTTATTATGAAACAAAATAAACATCAGAAAATATTCGGAGCAATTCACAAAATAATTAACATATTTTTTAGAGAAAAAGTAAAGTCATCGACGAACAATTAGCAAAAAATGAAAGGCGTTTTGTAAAGCTTTCCCGCCACTTTTTTTTAGGTAAAAAATCGTTGCATGTGAAAGCTCTCTGCTTTTAGCTTGTTTGTAATTACATACAAAGTTTAATGCCATTTTTTAAAATTGCCTTCTAAAAAATAAGATCTTTGCTTTCAAAAAGGGGAAAAACTCACTTCGTTATACTCACTTCGTTATACACTCACTTCGTTATGCATTACCTCACTTCGTTATACTCACTTCGTTATTTTACTCACTTCGTTATTAGTGACCTCACTTCGTTATATGAAAGATAGGATCCTTGTTTCAACCGATGATGATAGGGCAGTAATGTCCGTTTAATTATAAATATTTCAAACATGGGTTATGTTAAAGAAATGATTTAAGTAATTCTTTTTACTCCTTTTAAATTAATGTTACATGAGAAGATGGCTATTTAAGAGATGATTACTATAGTAGATAGAAAAGGTTTCCAAGTGATTTGGTAAAATTTTAATTCTAATGCAAATTTTTTCGTCGATTCATGTTCTAAGCAGCCATCATGTTTCATAAATGATCAACTGAGGTAAGAAAAACGAAACATGAGTAATCAGATTTTATGACAATGTTGCTGCCCTCTTTTACTAATCAGAAGAAGTTGCGAACAATAAATTTTTTATGTACATACATAACTTATCCCAACAGTAGTTCTAAATTTGCATATTCTTTGTTCAAGATGTACGTGTACCTCTTTCTCTTCCAAAAATTAAAAAAACTAGTACATTACCAAAAATTATCCATAACGAAGTGAGGTCACTGATAACGAAGTGAGATTCGTAACGAAGTGAGTATAACGAAGTGAGGAAAATAACGAAGTGAGTGCATAACGAAGTGAGTAAATAACGAAGTGAGGTGCGCTCAAAAAAAACACGAATAAAACACTTTCAAACAATTTTATCAACAACGTTGTCGCTTTCTTTGCTATGAATTAACTCCTTTCGAATTTCTTCCAATATTTTTGATTGCATTATAAAATCAGATTTTAACTTCTCATATTCATCGATCGAGTTGTCTAATTCATCAATTTTATTTATGGCAATTTTTGTAACTTCATCAAGCTGTAAAATAATATTTGAGAATATTTGAGAAGATAGTTTATCTAAACAAACTTACAGTCTTTTTACACCTTTCAAGTTCCTTTTCAACTTTCCAAAATTTTGCTCCATTATATTCAATAACATCTCGAGCTGTTTTTAAAGCATTATAAAGCTTCTCATAATCATTAACAAATTCATTCCCTTCATTTTTATATTTTTGAAGATGTTGATTAAAGCTATCATCTTCATTAACTTTTTGCAATGATTGGGAATCTTCCTTTAAGGGAATAAGAGGTGCCATTTTATGTGATTTTTTTGCCACTAAAGCGTTGGTCATTGATGATGATGAAGTTTGACGTCTTTGACGTAAATTATATGGGTGTTGCTAAAATCAAACATGTTTGTAAAATGGTATCAATTTGATCACTAACGTTTATTATCGTATCATTATTTTCTTTATCGCTCCTATTCATTTCGCATTTTTCTTCCAATTCAACTTGAAGTCTTTCAACTTCTAAATCCTTCTCTTTTAAAGTGTTGTTCAGTGAAATTATTTCATCTAAAACATTTTTATCTGTCGAATGTGGAGGATTCGATTCATTCAAGCTCTCAGGTTTATTTTCTATTGTTTCATCCATATTCTGTCTTCTTGCTAAACTAATGATTGGTATATTCTTTTAAAAGAAAAGTGATAACTTACAATTTTTAAGAGGGAATGGACTCGATTTTGTTTCACTAGCTAATTCTTCCACACCATCATAGAGTCTAAAAATCAAGGGAAGTTGACCAACATTAAATTTATTTAAAACTTGCAATGAATAATTTATTGCCATTTGTAATAAATGTATTTAATAAAGATTAGAATAAGGAGTAATAAGTATCAACAATACCAAATATTGAAAGCTTCGAAGACAAAACAAATAAGTCAAAGCCCGCAATTGGTTCTCTTTCGTTAAAGGAAAAAAGCAATAACAACAAATAAACGATTGTCCCTTTTAATTTCATTGAGAAATGTCTAACCATAGAGAATGAAAATAACAAGTTAAAAGGCATATAAAAAAAGATTTATTAAACAAACAAAAAATCAGAAAACTAAAAAAATAAGAAAATTTAACAACTTTAATAAAGATTAATTTTTACTATCAAGATTATTAACATCTTTAACATAGGAAAGCATAGAAGAATCGAGCCAACAGGAAGAAGGATTACGAAAATGTTCAGTGAGTCTTTGCTTAGAAGTATAACTTTTATCACAAGTATCACAAATAAAGCGTTGTCCAGTGTGGCGAGGCATATGACGTTCAAGATCGGAGTTGGACAAAAAACCAGCATTACAAAAATTACAAATATGACGTCTATGACGAAGTTGAACACGTTGAGAGAGAGAAAGCTTTTCAGGGACCAACTAAAAAGACAAAAAGAATTATCATAGTAAAAAAAAGTAAACAAAACATACGTCCAATTCAGTTTGAAGCATCAACATGCATTCTTTAGCATCCATGATATCACTTTTCCGAGTGTTGACCTGAAAAATAAGAAGTTCATTAAATTTCAAGGATATCAAAAAAAAAAATCACAGTGCAGCTATCATCACCGCTGTTGGTCAAAGTCCAGTTTTGCTTGTCATCAAAGAGTTGCATAACATCACGAGCAGCTTTTTCACCAAGTCCAATGTATTCAGCTTCATATAAAGTTTGAGTTTTATCAATAGAGGCAAGAGTTTCCATATTTGAAGATTCATTAAAATCTGAGATGCCAATATCTTCGTAAATGTTGGGAATATTGATAGGATCGAAATCGTCAAAAAAAAAGCGATCTAAGTAATCTTCATCCATCTTTCAAACTAAAAAAAATTCTTACATCAGAAAATTTGAACAAAAAACGAGAATTTATAAAAAGTTTCTTTTTTTTATCTTTGAAACATAGATACCTAATCAGAGTACCGTATCTTTTGGCGTTATGCCCTCCAGGATGAAGTTTGATCAAAGCTTGGAAAATTTGCAAACCCGCTAACTTTTACTTCAGTAGTTTTTATTTTTGTATTTTTGTATGTGAAAAATTAAAGTTTGGAATTTATTCCATTTTCTTGCTTCAATGGTATGTTCATTTTTTTTTATTGTTTCATAAGTATCACTAAAAAATATTTTTGTTTTAGACGTCTCTTCATTACATCAACCATTTATTTCACAAATGTTTCAATCTTTTTGGTTTAACACTCAAAGTTCGACTTTATAACACTTTTGCTTTTATAATTTTTACATTTTTCTTCCTTGGATTCTTTATTGCTGCATCTTTATATCAACACGATGCTTACTCAAGTTTTGTCAGGTTAGTTTTGTATTACTTTTAAATGGATTTTCATTGTTTTAATTTTAGCTTTGTTGTAGCAGGTGGATGTGCTGGTTTGGTTGAAGTTCTTTTGTTGCATCCTTTAGATCTGCTCAAAACAAGACTACAAATTCAAGGTGGAAATTATTCAGGAGTAATCGATTGCTTCAATCAAACTTGGAAGAACGAAGGCATCAGCGCTTTTTATAAAGGTAATTTTGTTGCTTTAATCTTGTTTCTTTTCTTTCTTTAACCATTATTTTTTATAGGAATCCTCTTGCCTCTTTTAGCAGAAATCCCAAAGTGTGCCACGAAATTTTTTACTTTTGAACAATACAAGAAGGCTTTTGTATTTGATAGCATACCTATATGGGTTTGTATATCGTGCGCTGGTTTATGTTCTGGTTTGACTGAAGCTTTTATCGCATGTCCTTTTGAAGTTGTGAAAGTACGAATGCAAGCTGACAAAACTGCATCCTTTGAGAAAGTAAGCTTTCCTTTTTTTTACACTTCTAATACTATTATTTTTTTTAGAGAGAAAGTACATTGTCTGTCGCTCGTGAAGTTATTCGGAAACATGGTTATGGTACTGAAGGGCTTTATCGTGGTCTTGATGCAACTTTGATAAAATCTGGTATATGGAATATGATTTATTTCGGTCTTTATTATAACTTAAAACAATATATTCCTGTTGGAGGAAATGCTAATGGCAACTTTTTACTACGGCTGGGCTTGGGATTTCTTGCAGGAAGTATAGCTTCTATTGTAAGTATCCCTTTTGATGTGGCAAAAAGTCGAATTCAAGGACCTCAACCTTCAACTGGAAGAATGTATCATGGATGTTTTCAAACAATTGATTTAATCATAAAAAGAGAAGGCTATGTAGCATTGTGTTGTGGAATAATACCGAAAGTGATTCGTCTCGGTCCTGGAGGTAACTTTTTTTTTTGAATGGTTCCAAAATTTTCTATCATACTGCGTTTTAGGTGAAATTATGTTGGTCGTTTACGAAAATGTTCATGATTTTCTTCAAAAACATCTGTAGATTTTTATTGTAAATAGGTATAATTAACTATGATATTTAAAATTAATTGTTATTATTTCACTTAATCTATTAATGTTTTATTTGTTAAGACTAATAAATAATAAAAAAACTTTTCTTACCTGTCTTTTTTATAACATCTTGATGGATTCAGTGATTTTAAAGTTACAGTTGTGGAAAAAGTGAAGTGAAACTTAAATGCTTGCCATAACACGACATACAGCTCCATTCACTCATCAATGCTTAAACAGTTTCCAATTAACAAACTTGTCAATTTCATTTCCCTTTTCTCTCGAAAAAACTTCAATTTTAAAATTTAACTGTGAGATTCAACCCATAATTAGGCTGTCATTTTACTTTTCAAAGAATTGGCACTTTTTTTCTCACAAATTTTATTCAAACTTACTTCATCTTAAAAAAAGAGTTTTTTTACTTATTTTTATTAATTTGAGTTTGTTATATTTTTTCGTAGTCACCTCTTGTTGGTAAAAGTAAATGACGTAGAATAAATGGTAAAAAGGCTGCTGCTGTGTTACCTTAGTAATAATAATTGTGTTGCTTTTTTTTACACCCAGAAATGTTGGATAAAAAAAACTTTTTTTCTCGTAAATATAAAGTTAAAAAGGGAATGTCTTTTTATTTTTTGAATGTAGGCATTGACTACCTACTGCGAATGCTTCTTCATAAACTATTAGAGACTTCGGCATTCCAAAAAAGCAGCATTTATTTTGTAAATTTTTTTATTTTACAAAGTTTTAAAAAAATCCTTTCATCGCCAATGGCAACTTTATTTTGGCTTTCATTGTTTGGCTTTACATCTTTCAAACTTTGGACACTAAATAAAATAAATCTGTATCATTCTCATTATTCAGTTTTATTTCATACATGTTAGGCAAACAGATTATAACTTTCAATATTTTCTTATCAGCGCGTGAGCGAGAGAAACCATAAAAAGGAGACGATCCCTTTTTAGGAACTATTTTTTATTGAGGCTTGGAAAAGAAGAGTCTCTCGCATACAAAACGATTCAATCAATTCATGTGTTTTCACATTTGTGTTTCTCTACTATTTATTTTTTTCAAGCTTTTTATGGTTCCGTTATGAGCCATTTAATCATCGTCGTTTTATGCAATAACAGCCATTGAAAAAAAAGAAGAGAATAAGCGAGGGAAAAAAATGAATATGGACGTGTTTTATATTGTTGGACAAATATAAAAAATATTTTCATAACAAAAATGCGGTTATAATTATTACATAACTTTCATTTGTTTTTTCAAAAATTTTATAACCTCGGGAATTACTCATGGTTGTAATTAATATTTCTGTAGCACTGTCATTTTCTTTATTTGATTACTGTCTCCAGAAATTCAATTTGCTTGTGCCACAAAATTACTGATTTCCCTTTTTTTATTTATTTTTTTCTTTTATCAAGTAAAGCCTCATCCATGTCTCCCTTTTTTAAACAGGTTTTTTATCATTAAAAAGGTACAAACTTTTTTCTTTTCTTCCGCAAATTCTTTTCTATCAGCTGTTTCCATTTATGTATTCATTCATCGCCCCTTAGGGCCACCACGCATGTTTTTCTATAAAAAAACCTTTCACTGATTATGAGTGTTGTGCAACAAAAAAAATTTAAAGAAATAATAAAAGTTATAACATGAGAAAAAAATAAATAAAACCACAACCACAAAAACCCCTTAGCATCATCACCATAAATGACTAAGAAAAAGAAAAAAAGATGCTTCTTCTTTTCTCTTTTTTTCTTTTTGTTGGTTTTTATTTGCAACAAAGAAAACACTGTTTTTTCCGCTAAAATAAACAAGCTAAATGAAAATAATTGAAAGTAATTTTGTTAAAGAAAAAAAATAAATAAAATAAAGAGGAGTTTTTTGGTTCTAAAAATTTCTTTGGAAAACGTTTTAAAATTAACGTTAACCCACCATATAAAATTGTTAGTAATTATCGTAATCACATCTTTTTAATTAGTTTATACTTTACCCATTTTTAAAAATAAACTGCAACTTATAATTCTTTATAAACATTAAATTATGTTTTTTGCTATTATCCTCTTCCTTATTTTTCTCTGATATTACTTTTTTTAAAGCTTCAAATTTTTTAATGACACTTTCATGAATGAATGTTTGCATCATTTTTAATTGCATCCAATAAAGTCAACAACCCAAAAAGCTTTTCACTTTTTGCTGCTTTTATTGCACCCATGAACTTCCACGATTTTTTTCCATTCATTTTTTTTTGTAAACAAACAACGTAAAATTTGCATTTGCCAGATGATCGGGCCCTTTTTAACGCCTCTAATTTCTTCTCTATTTTAAAGTCTTTCAACCAATATTAGCATCCAAAGCAAATCCGGGCAGTATCTTCTTGTTCAATCATCACAGAAGATAGGTCTGGTTTCACTAATCATAATTTGCCATCATCTTTAACGGGTTGTGTGAGGTGCGTGTAATACAGAAATGTTGATTCCAAGGCGTTGGAGAAGTGTACCATTTCGATGGAAACCATTTTTAATTGCATGTGGATTCATTTACGTTTTTGTATCATTTTTATCATATTTTTCATCAGATATTCATGTGAAACAAACTAATAAAATTGAAGTAAGTTTAATATTTTTTCTTATAACTCTCCTCCTATTTAAAATCAGAAAAAGTTTATAGTCACTTTCGTTTTTTGGGGTTTGAAAGTTTTTTTTGTAATCTTTAACCTCTTTTTGAATACCTAAAAAGCTTTTGTTTGAACAAAAACTCCAATTTTGTTCAAATTGTTTTCTAATAAAAAATTTAATTTCAATTTAGTGTTTTTCTTCTTCATTTGTAGATTATCAAGGGAATTGATGTTGCCTCAGCTGTGTCTGCTGCTAATTCAACGCTCAACGTGCCATCATCATCTTTAAGAAATGAACAAATAAACAAACGTAAGAATTTTTTTCTCTTTCTTTTTTTTTGTCTTATTTTTAAACAAATTATAGTTTTTTCTTTTTTTAGCTCTTCAAAGGCCGAATCCAAAAATAATAAAACCAAAGGATGACAAAAGTGAAAAATATTATTATAAAATGAATTACAACAAAAAAGAAATATATATTGAGCAGCTGCTTACTCGTTCAAATGCTGATTCATTGATGGATAAAACTTTACTTGATCCTAGTTTAATAAGTATGTTATAATATTTTAAGCAACAACAACTAATAAAACATGGTTAAATATTTAGAATCTAAAAAGAAAATTATCGCTGTGGATGTTGGTTTTACTCAAGTGAATCTTGGTGGATGTCCAGATTGGAATTGTGAACTTTCATATTCTAATGATATTAGTTCGGCTGATGTTCTTATTATGCAAAGTGTACGATCTATGGATAGAAAACCTCATCAACTAGTTGTTTATTACAGTCAAGTAAATAATGTTTTATTTTTATGATTTGATGGTATATTCGCAATTTTAGGAATCTCCACGAAATTCTGGTTCCCTTGGAGGCCATAATGAATTTTTCAACATGACACTCGGCTTCAGACATGATTCGCCTGGTGCTTCACCTTATGGATACACCGTTAAACTTGCACCACAATCTCAATTACCAACAAATGAATCCACGGTTGATGAAAAACTTGTCAAAGGAAAATCAAAAGGAGCTGCATGGTTCGTGTCTCATTGTGGAACTCAAAGCTTGCGTGAAAGACTCGTTTCACAACTTCAGGTGTGTTTTTCTTTGGTAACATCAGCCTTAAAATTTTATGTTTGTACGTTTTAGAAATTTATTGATGTCGATATTTATGGTGCTTGTGGACCTTTTAAGTGTGCGAAAGGAACAGATTGTGAAAATTCAATAAACAACGAGTTTGTTTTTAATCAAGCCGTTAATATTTGCTTTATGACTTCTTTTTATAGCTATCATTTTTATATGGCGCTGGAAAATTCAATTTGTGAAGATTATATTACTGAAAAGATATGGAATCAAGGTTATGGCCATACAGTGATTCCAGTGGTATTGAAACGACACATTATTGAATCATACGTTCCACCAAATTCATTTATCGCTTTTGATGATTACGAAAATGTACAAAAGATGGGTGAACATTTGAAATTTTTAATGGAAAATAAGAAGGAATACATGTGAGCTTTTAAATTAACCATATACCTTTGCATTGAAGATTCGTACTATGTTGTTTTATTCACCACTTTAATTTTAGGAAATATTTTGATTGGAAACGCGAATATCAAGTTATTTATTTAAACGGACAAAACCATGATGAATTGGAACGTCCATGGGGCTTTTGTCAACTATGTCGAATATCTCACATTCTTGCATCAAATCCATCTGCTTCAATATCGTTTCTGAATAACACAAATCTTGGAACAAATTGGGATAATTCGTGTGAAAGTGATGGCAGCTTTGCAAATAAAATGTTATCCAAGCTTGAATCTGCTTCAAAAGGTGATGATAATGCAAACAAAATGGAAAACGGGAAACTCTCTGATACATTAGTGACAAGTGCAATGCGGGTTAGAATATAAAGAAAATGGAATACTAATTTTAGGGTAAAGCTTGGTTTGGTTGGTTTGATTGAAGTTTATAATTTATGTAATTTATGCCAGAAAAAATGCTCATTTTTAATTTTGTTGTTGTTGTTGTATTTCTTAATTTTTGTATAACACCAAATCATGCCAAGTTTTAATCATTTTATCAGGTGAAAATTTTATGATGGTCATTATGTTTTGTTTTGTTATTTGTTATTGTTAATTATGTATAAAATAAAGCAACTAAATTTTTATTGTTTAAGAATAATAATGGATAAAAAATAATGCACGAAGTGGTATTGCAAAAAAAAAAAATTTCAGATATAATTAATTATAAACGCCAAGTGTGATGAGCTGCTTTGTATGGGGCTGGTCCATTATCTCCTGTTTGAGAGCCACCAGTTAAGAAGTCATCGCCTGGTAATTTATCCTTACGTGGAGAAGCATAAGCAAGGATGAAACTGAAAGAAGTTAATAAGACTCCTTGTTGTTGTAAAGAAAAAGTTACCGATTATCACGTTCAATTTTGCAAATGAGATTATGATAAAAATGGGATTTGGAAGCATAATCGCCGACACCAGCAAGAGTTTCAAAAGTTGTATTGAAACGTGCTTCAGCAAGGCCCTAAAAATTGAAATAGTAAACTTTGAAAGCCTATGAATAATTGACTTACCGAAACTTTGTTAGCAATTTGTTGGATGTTGCAATTTGACCATTTTCCATCGCGACTGGCTTTAAGTTCGTCATAAGCTTTATCCATGATATCTTCAAGCTCGTGGTTGCAGCACATGAAACCATCTTTGTTGGTATAACATTCAGGAAGAGGATATTTTGGGCCAACTGGAGCTGGTTGTGGTGGAGGTGGTGTAGGAGGAGGAGCGGGTGGAGTATCAATATGAGCGTTTAATGAGCCTTGGTTCAAGTTTCCTTGTGCGCCTTGTTCTTGAACAGGCAAATTTTGGAAGCTTGGTTGTTGTTGAGAGTAATCGGGAACGGGACTTTCATATCCTTGAGGAGCAACGGGTGGGGTTGGATTACTATCATATCCTCCAGAGAATTGAGGAACGCCTAAATTGATTATTTTAATTGGGAAATATTAAAAGAAGAAGCATTAGAAAAGACAAGAAGGAGGAAAGTAAAAGCTCGGACTTGCAACAGGAGGGCCTGGACTTTGGCCTCCATATCCGAAGCTTGGTGGAGGACCAAATAATCCAGCAAATATGCCGAAGCATCGCTTCTTTCTTGAATGCGATTTAGAAGATTCTAAAATGAGAAAAGAAATGGATTATAAAGATGGAAGAGGGTGCAAATGTGTTAGTGGAAGTAAAAGAAGAAATACACGATCAATGAACGAAGATGAGTTGCTAATTGTTGAATTTCAAAGTGCCTGCTTGTTGATAAACTTTGCAAATGATGAAGTGAGAAAATCAAAAGCAAAAAGAAAATAGAGAAAGAAAGGTTTCACACGTGCAATTTTCTTTAAGTGGAGTGTTGTTTTTGTTCGGTTGGTTGGTGTCACGTCAAACTGGTTGTTCACTCTTGAATCACTCAGAAAACGCACCGAAACCATGAAGATAACGAATTGGATTGACAAAAGATTGCCTAACGTAAACTGGCCTACCATGAACAAAAATCTTTTTGATGGGCAAATTTGATGGTGGATTACTGAATTTTGCCTAAAAAAATAATCATTTATCAAAGGTTGTGAAGTCTTTATTTGATACATAAAAGAAAAGCGCTAATAATAATATTTAACCAAGAAAGCAAAATTAATAAAGCCATAGTTAGTACAAATTCTGAAAATAACTTACTTCTTCAGCAAAAGCTAAAGTACCAAAAATAAGACACAAAATTGTTAATCCAACTTTCATGTTTTGCTACGATTGAACAATACTGAAATAAAAATGTGGAGGAAGCCTTCGTTTTGATTAGCCAAGAAAATATAGGATTTTATGCGCCTCCTTCGATTACGTTAAAAATTCCAGTTTGGTCGTAATCGAGAATTAAATAAAATATAGAGAAACGCCGATGACGATGAAGAAACAACGATGGAAGAAGAGATGCGATGCGTAGGATGGATAAAGAAAAAGGTCCTAAACCCCTTTAAAATAAGGAAGAGAAAATTGAATTACGTGAGGTGCTTGCCGTCTTTTAAAACCTGTTTTAAAGCAATTTGATGGGATTCAATCTTTTTGATGTCCAAAAAGTTAATGCAATGGTCAGTCGCTCCGTTGTCGTTCTTGTCCAAAGAAGTTTTTTATATCTCAAAAAAAAAGTGGTGAAGCAGAAAAAATTAAGAAACTTTTTCTAACTTTTTGTTTTGTTGTCCATACAAAAATTAGAATTACAAAAGAGTCGCGTGCTTTTTGGTGGAAAAGAAAAAAGGCGCAGAAACATCTGAGATCAACGAGGAAAGCGTTACAGAGATTTGACCAAAGTCGGCGAAGAATACCAAAGATGACCAGTTATTTACTAGTTGTGTCTCTCAAAAAAAAAAAAGAAGAAAAGAATAAAGACTAGTAAATGTTTATGGGCAAAAAATTATGTAATCATATTCATATGGATTTTCGAGTAAAACATGTTTTGGTGGTCTTTGATAGCAAAAATTTATCTGGACAATGCAAAGAATGAAAAAACACACAAATTTGTAATAAACTTGCATCAGACAAGTGTGACATAAGAAATTAATAACTCTTTGAATTTTATCCAACTTTTCACGAAGTCCATGGAAAACTTTGCACAATTTTATCTTTTTTCTGTTATTATTTTTTTAGCCAAAAATCCGTTATGCTTGTTACTTTATCTATCTATCTATCATTAATTTCCCAAGAAAAATAATGGGGCTTCAATCAACAACGCAAAGATGAACAAAGAAGCGAGGCATTTTTTTTATTACCCAAAAACAAAAACTGACCATTCCATAACCGGTTTTTATCCCGCTTTTTTTGGAAGCAATTGCTTACGTTGAATGATATGTTGTCATTCATTTTTTTTTTGCACATACAAGATATTAAATTTATTTTATTTTTTTATGTCACAATTTTATGACAAAATCTTCACAAGAAGAAGAAAAATTAAGAGCACCGGATTTGATATAAATGTTTAGGCGTTGAAACAAACAAATGCATATTTTTTTGTTCAACCAGCTTTACTATTTTTTAATCCATCGATAAATGAGTTAAAAAAAATAATTTTAAAAGGTTATCTTGAAAAAATAAGTGTCATTTTATTATTTTGTAACAATGTTTCATCTAGTGAATATGAAGGTTATTTATTGAGTTTACGTTACTATTTTTAACTATAAGTTTGTGATCATTCGAATAAAAATTGCATGAACTTTATTTTAAACGTTTTGTAGTAACAAAAAAATGCCCTTACACATGCTCCAAAAGTAAACATTTCTTTTTACACGCAAAAAATGGCAAATTTTGCAATAGTCTAAGGATAATAGGATTCTATTCAAATCCAAACACAAAAGAGGAGCGTAAAAAATGCGAACATTGTCCTCTCTCGAATCCATATTTCTTATTCATCAATAAAAAAAAGTGTGTCGCTACGTTCGTTTTGCTTTCAAAGATTCGTAAAAGCAGTAAAGTTCAAGTCCATTAAAGAATAAAAAAATCATGGTTGTCAAGGGAAAGTGGAGGAAAGACAATTGCGACTAACATCCAGAACAAAAAATCAGATGTTAGCAACCAATGCCTGCCACCGTCTATTGTTGCTAATGCCGAAAAGTTTTCTGGCATCAAAAAGTAGTGAAAGAAAAAAAGATTTTAGTCATCATGTTTGTATATTTTTTACGAAATTGAAGTGACTGAAAATTTTCTTTAATCCATTTTCAACGAATATTAGCTATTTTTTAAACAATATTAGCTCTTTCTCGATTTTTTTTTTCACGCATCTCGACAATATTCTAATCAAGATTTAAGTAGCTCAATTCACCACCATGACCCAATTAACTCCTTCAATATTATTCATTTTAACATTTTTATTAATGATAAAAGGTTGGTTACATTAAATCCAATAAAACAAACATATGAAGAATATCAGCAAATGGTGATAATTAAGCTTGACCAATTGATTTTTTCGATTTGTTTTCTTCAAGTTTCATATTCTTTGTATTTTTGAAAGCCCAATGAAAATGTGAGCGCATGATCATACCATACAGAAAAACAGCCAATAGTGCAACACCACATAAGACACAACCAATTATAAAAAATATGAATGATAAATCAATAGTACTAAAAAAAGATAAAGAGATTAAAAAAAGTTTTCAAAAAAAATTTACCATGCGTTTTCTTCAGCCATTATTAAAGTAACCTTTCAAAGTTGATGATCCACACAAAAATAGAGGCTTTGCAACAGAACAACACAATGTGAAAGAAAAAAAAAATGATTGAGAAAGAAATAAAAAAAGAAGAATGGAAATTTTTGAGCTTTTTTTATTCGCAAAAATTGGAATTTGAATATTTCTCATTTGATGCGTTGCTTTTTCGAGGCTTCATGTGAATATTAAATCTGCATCAAAGCTAATCAAAAAAGCAATATTCCATCACCAACAACTACTTTAATTAAACTTTAATACCACTTATCCCCTAAATTTTGCAAGGAATCGATATGGACCTAAAAAAATTTTTACCTTAAAAAGACATCCCTCAGCTTATGGTTTACTTTTCAGATGCCATTTCATTAACATGTCATCAATGTAATGGTTGGTCTGGGCGAGGATATAACCCCGGAAAAACTGCGGTTTCAACATGTGACAATCGAAATAATGAATGCGCTACAACCCAATATTGTGTAAAAATTGTGGATCCCATTGATTCCGTTAATCATTATATTACTTATAAATCTGATTGTTGGTTTGAAACTACCGTTCTCACAAATGCCACGATTACACAAGCTATCAGTAACAAACAATGTTATCCATGGTCGGATGGAGGAAATCCACCCAAAAAGTAAATATTTTTTACGTTTCATGATAGAAATAAATTTGGACATTTTAGGTATTTATATTGCTTTTGTAATGACTCTGATTTCTGTAATGATTCGGCGAAAATGACAATTTCTGGTTTTATTATGTTTTCAATGTTAGCTTTTAAAGCAATTTTCTAACTTATTCGTTTATTTTATGATTGATTTAAAAAAAAAAGATTAGTAAATTTTTATTATTTTTTTAATCGGATAAAATTTAAAATTATGAAGTGATTCTTTGAGAAATGGTTCCAATCGAAGATAATTTTATTTTTTGATCGATTCTCAAAATGCTTGAAATGTATCTTCGATATGGAGTTACAAAATAAAGGGTTGCAATAAAATCCATTATACAGTGAGAAACAAAAATAGACATAAGCCAAGCTTGAAGAATTGCAATATTTTGTATATCAAAAGCCAACGACATCATATTAATAAAAACCGGAGTAATTAAAAAAATATTTGTTAATAAAACTTGAATCAGGCTGCTTAGAATTAGAGAGCGTTGAACTCGACTTGTGAGAAGTTGAGTTCGTTGACGGAGGATTTTAGTAATAAAAAACCAAACAATAAAAACTGAACCAAAATAAAATAGAATCATGAAAATGGATATAAAATAAAGCGGTAATCGAACATAAGATTTATCAACGATGAGGAGACTTTGTTCATTTGAAAATTGTTCCAACGATGGATCAAAGTTTATTGCCCATTTAACAATGGAATCATGATCAAAGTTAAGCATCGACATGCATGCCAAAATTATGAGAGCAAATGAAATAATATGTATTAAAACAATAAAAGTCCAAAATTTTTTAGTTAAAAATAATTTTCTCCATGGAGTTGAAGCAAATGCTACCGTATATCGATTTCCAAGAGTCAATGCAAGACCAAAAAAGCAATTACAAAGAAAACCAAAACCAAAAATTAAACAAATAATTGAACATCGAACATTTTTATTTCGAAATATTCCGACTCCAAATCCTCCAGCAGCAGGTGGAAGAAACACAGGCTTCAAAGAACAAACAATAGTTGAACTTGCGAGGCACCAAAATGAATGATTAAATATTAGCCATTTAAAGCTTCCAAGTTGTTTGGATTTGATTAAAATGATATAAAACAAAAATGGAGCGATCAGCCATTCACCAATTAACGTTAAAGTTGAATAAAAAATGTAAAAATTTATTGGAGCCACAATGTCAAAGCTTCCACTTTCGTTGTTGTTGCTACTAGATGCCATTTTGTGAAAAAAGAGTTAAGGACTAAAAAAGAGCTTCGTGTAAATTCAATTAAAAAAAGAAGCAAAACAATTTCAAGGAAAAATTGAAATAAGTAACATAAATAAAATGGCTAATTTGTAACGGATAAAGTAAAAAACAACTAAAACGAAGTTTACTAAATTTAGATGCAAAAGAAAAAAAGGGTCTGGAAATTGGAAAATAGGTTTTGCAACAACAAAAAATGTAAAGAAAGAAAATATTTACTTTGGTTTTAAAAATTTGTTACCTTATCTATGTACCTTCACCTCCTACATTCCAGAATTACATATAAAAAAAAAACACGTGTTGGGTTTGAAGTTCTAAATTATCATTCATAAAGCGTCACCACGTTTACAGTAAATTTTTTTTAATCATTTACAACGCGGAAAAGAAAGATTTACAATCTATTTTTGAATATAAATTTTCGAAGCATTAACTCGTGAATTTCAAAAGAAAAAAGTCTAAATAGGACACGATTAAAAAGTAATTTAAAGCTTACAATTATTGTTTAATTAAAAATATATTTAAATGCTTGAAACGGTACAAAAACATAATATTTTTCTGCAAAAGTAAAGAGTATTTTGAAAATTAAAAAATTTGTTATATGCTTTCTCACGTATGTGAAAATGAACCAACACTGCTGATACAGTACATCTTCCAAAACACATGATTAAAAAGAACAAAATTCACAAAACATGAAAGTTTATTAATTCTTATAATTAATTACATTTAAAAAAGGTGACTAATTTTTAGTTTTTGCTAGGTTTGCTTTCTGGCTTTGGAGTTTCAATTGACGCAGCTGGAACGAATTCATCTTTTGCAACATATCTTGATCCAACATCCATCGAATCTTTTAAGTTTAGCTAAAAATAAAATCAAACATAAAATATGAAAAGCAAAACCTCATAAAAAAGCAACAAACCTTTGATTTGATTTTATCATTTTTTTCAGATCGTTGAGTTAAATCTTGTACCTTTTCACGTTTATCAGATGGTGTAACATGTTTTGAAGGTTTAGATTTATGATGTTTGTGTTTCTTTGATGAGCGATGATGATGGCTATGTTTATGCTTTCGATGTTTCTTCTTTTTTGATTTTGACTTTGATTCACGCGATGATCCTTCAGAACATTCACCTTCATTACCATCGAGATTTTCTTCATGAACGCTTACACTGAAGGAATCAAAGATACTTCCAAGCACAGGAATTCCACGCTTTCCATGGCGTTTACGCTAAAATAAAATAAACCGATTAGCAAGAAACCAAATTAAAAAAACTTACATGTTTATGAATTTCATAAAAGACATATGTGATGAGAACCATAAAAAATGCAATCAAATAATTTCCCATTTTTAGCAGCCAGTTGTAAATTGATGCCAGCAAGTTTTAGAAGCAAAATAAATAAATTCGCTGCAATATTCGCCGCGCGGATGTGGCTTTGTGATAATATGCAAATTTACACAAAACTTTCACAAGCCAAAAGCGCAAAGTTGAAAGAAAAAAATAAGAAGAAGAAATCAGTTTGTTGTTTTCAAACGAAGCTTGCTTCAACGCTCTTGCAGCAGCTGCGTGAATTGACAAAATGATTTTTGAATTTTTATTTCTGACAATTATTTTATGGCTTATTTACTGGATCGATCGTGAAGTAAGTTGGCTTTTAAAAAGTACTCTATTAATCGTCTGCATATGTTTTTAGAGAAAAAGAAGTGGACGTCCTGGAATCCCGTTGATTGGACAAATATTTGAATCAATTTCAATCAATGTCACAGAAACTGTTGAACGCTCAACAAAGGAACAACTTCCACCAATTACAATTGCAATCTCTCCAAAAACTTCTGAAAAACCTGAGACTCCATCAGCACTTCTTCCTGTAGCAGCTGCACCGACCGATGTCGAAGAAAAGAAAGAAACTTCACCAAAATCTGTGGATGCTCCAGCTTCAAAGGACAAAAAATCCAAGAAGAAGAAACATAAAAAATCATCAAGGCGTTCAAAAGATGGAAAAAAGAAGCGTTCAAAGCATAAGAAAGCAAGTCGTCGCAAGCAATCCAAGGATAAGGTAGTGATAATAAGGTTAAGAATGATTAACTATATGTTGATTTTAGAATGAAAGCATCGATGAAAAGGAAGATTTAACTCCTTCAACTTCTCAAGGAACTAGCACTACTAATGAAGATCATAAACTTCAAAAGAATAAGACACGTGGTTCCAAAGAAGAAGAAGTCAAAGGTGGTGCTGAAAATGCTGAAGGCTTGGGCAATGTCAATCAAAATCCAACTGCTTCTTCCGTTGATGCTCCAGTTGATAATTCAACTCATGATCCTAAGGTTTGAAACATTTATCTTTGAAAACTTTATTTGATTTTCGTTTATTTTTTAGCCATAAATTCTATCTCATTAACTGTATAAATGGTAAATGTATCAAATAAATGAATGTAATTTTAAATTAATCTAAATGTTTTCTTTGGTGCTTTTGTCGTCGGATGATTGATTGAATCCTTTATACAGTATTCAGGAAGGCTGAAAACATCGGCTGTTGGAATGCCATTTGTCATTAAGGGATAAAAGAATTCTTCGAAATATCTTGTATTTGTGCTGTTTTTTTCTTCCTCAAAATATACTTGCCAAGCGATAGCTTTTGCTAAAATGGAATGTTTTGTTTGTAGAATATCATAATAGCGTAAACTTACAATTTGTGGCATCCATATATCCAAGTCCCAAAAAGGGTTTCTCTCCTTGATAATGATTATTACTTGAAGGATCACCTTGAAAAAAATTAACTGCTGTGTAATTTTCATCTTCGTCTTCCTCTTTTTCATCACCGCTGGAATCTGGTTTTAATACAATTTCTTCAGATCGAATGTACAAGAGATTTTCAAGACCAATATTTCTTAGAAATTCATCATAACCCCAAACATCTTTTACACATCCCTATAAAGTTTGTAGAGTTTTTACAAAACTTGAGTTAAATTACATACACTTGGAGTCGCGGTAATTGTATGATTGGAAAAAACATAATATGATTTAACCCAATCTTTTGAAAATGGTGTTCCAATTGAAAAGAATATACGTTTACTATCAACTACTTGAGCCCATTGAGTTGGTAATTTTATTGTCTGAAAGTTGAGAATTACATAGAAAGCGTTGTCAAAATTTTGTTATCAACATGATTCGAAGGAGGCACTTTATTTTGGGTGTTGAAATAATCTTCGATTCGAATTAAAACCTAATTTAAATAACTAACATTATGAAGATGATTTTCATTTTCAAATCCAGTATGATTTTCTTGAGTAAAAATTCCACCAGTCAAACAATATTGAGTTCGGTTGAGAGAAAAATATGTTTTTTCGATTGGAATTTCATCACTTTTTGCGGCATCCGCTTTAAAAAAAGAAGCGGTAAATAAAATTTATTTTTTTTTAGACAAAAGCTTACAATGAACTTCGATTGAATAATAAACAGCTACAACACCAGCACCAAGTAATAATACACCAAGAGCTAGCCTTATCAACATTGATCCAAACTACAAAAATATTTTTATTTGCTATCATTTTTTGTTTCATTATCTTTTTTTATAACAAGTTTACAACGTCTTGCTTGTTTTGTTTTTGGGTTTTCTTACGTCAATCACGGGTGTCAATTAGTGGTTCTTATTATGCTCTCATTTAAGGATTTTGGGATTTTACAAATAATGGTTTAAAAAAATTTTGTTAACATTTTTGTAATCTCTGAACTCGAAAATATAAGAACCCAATAATTTTAAGAAGTTACTGATTTACTTTATAACACCTCAATAAATAAAAATATACGGATTCAAAGTTACCAACGTAATCGATAAATTAAAGAAGTATAATTAAAGCAATAAATTATGTATTACTTACCATACCAAATCTCGGTGGGGGTTTTATCGAGACCACACCTGGTGGTAGTTTTTCCCTATAAACAAATATTTTTTAGGATTTTCAAGATTTTAACTTACTCATTTGTCGCATCTTCATGTGTCATATCTACTTTTAATAAACGTAATAAAAACTAAATACTCAAATTCTTTTTCTTCTGATTGGTAGCTTTCTTGTGTTAAAAGACGATTAAGGACGAAAGAAAGACTTCTGTTAAAAATTATTAGCGGAAGAAAAAAGGATGCACAAAAAAAGAGAAATTTTCATTGCTTTTTGCTTCCATTTTTTTGTTCCGTTTTTCTTCTTCTTATTTTCTTTAAGCTTCTGCCCTGATAAGGAGAAGTATAATGATTTTAATTTGCTTTAACATCGAAATGAGAGGATCAATAAAAAAAGAAGTTTGTTTTAAAATCAAAGTAGCAGCAACAGGAGAGAGAGAAAAAATATGATCAAGGTTGTTAAAAGCAGGAAACCACTGGGTGAGTATCAGCGTTGGTCACATGCATGCATACATTTTTCATTCCATTCCATTGCAGGCAGAGAGATTTTTGTTTATTGTTGACAAGTTTTTTCACAAACACAAATACTTTTTTTTTTGACTTTCATAAGTAATCGATGAAAAACAAATAGGTTATAAATAAACCGAAAAAAACGTTTCATTTGTTTTTGATTTGATTAGTTTTAGTTTAAATTGTTTTTTTTATAGTAATTCGAATTTAAATGCTTTTAAAAATTATGTATTATGTAGTTTGAATGCAAACAAGCCGCCATTAAAGGCTTAACATGTCTTTTTAAAATTTATTTTAAGCGAGATTTTTCAAAACAATTTTTTTATTTATAAGTAAACGTTTTTTATTTTAGAAATGTTCCTTTCTCGATATTTGCAATCTTCTATTTCTCAGGTTTGTTAAAATTTTTGTTAAATAAGGCTTTTAATTACACGTGAAAAAGTTACTCATATTCGAGTATCCTTTGTAAAAAAAATATATGATAAAAAAAATTGGGAAACATGCGAGCAATTTCTAGTGTAATCGAAATTTTTTAGAAATGTGCTTCATTGATTCCACGTTTTGAATCCATTCTCGGAAATCAAAGTGTAAAAACTTCATCATCCATTCGAGAGCAATACTCTCATGATGAATGCCATCATGAGTATGTTTTATTACAAACCTTATGTTTCTAGGGCTCAATAAAAAATTCTAGGCCGCGCAATCCTGATGTAGTTTTAATTCCAAAAAGTGTTGAAGAAGTTTCTGCGATTGCAAAATTATGCAATGAAAATAAAGTTCCAATAATTCCATTTGGAACTGGTACAGGACTTGAAGGAGGGGTTACTGCAATTCATGGAGGAGTTACAATTGATTTAAAAGAAATGGATCAAGTTTTACAAGTTAATGAAGAGGATTTTGATTGCGTTGTTCAACCTGGTGTTACAAGAACTAAACTGAATGAGGTTCTTCGTGAAACGGGACTGTTTTTTACCGTTGGTTAGTAAACTTTTTGGAGATAGTTTCTTGGAAAACATAAATTTCCAGATCCTGGTGCGGATGCATCGATTTGCGGCATGATAGCCACAGGGGCTTCTGGGACTATGTCAGGTTAGTGTCTCTCTCCATCAAATTTAGATTTTAAAAAAAACGTGGCCCTTTTTTCTAACACCAAATCAATTTCTTTCCTCTATTTTGCTTTTTTTTCTTGCAGTTCGATATGGAACTATCAAACGAAATACCAGGAATCTTGAAGTTGTCCTTGCTGATGGCTCAATTCTTTACACTAGAGGCAAAGATCGTCGACCATGGAAATCTTCAGCTGGTTATAATTTGACTGAACTTTTTGTCGGCCAAGAAGGTACTCTTGGAATCATCACATCTGCTTGTGTTCAACTCCATCCACGCCCTCAAAGTTTGAGTGCTGCAGTTTGTGGATTTAAAAGTCTCAAATCAGCCATCGATGCCGTTGTAAACATACGACAAATGGCAATTCCAATTGCTCGAATTGAATTTCTTGATGCCGAGCAAATTAAAGCTTGTAATATTTATAATCAGGATAAGCGTCATATTTTGCATGATGAAGTGCCGACTTTATTTTTGGAATTTCATGGCGCTTCACAAGTTTCAGTTCAAGAGCAAGCAACCACTGCAGGTAAATTTTAAAAGCTAAAGTAAGAGATTTTACAGTAGATGGATTTTTTTAGAAGAAATTTGTTTGGCTAATAACGGTCGAAAATTTAAATGGTCTATCGATTCCACTGAAATTCATTCACTTTGGGCTGCTCGACATAATGCTTATTATGCAACAGTGGGAACTGAAAAAGGCCACAAAGGTTTTAGCACCGATGTTTGTGTTCCTCTTAGTCGACTTGTTCAAGTCATTGTTGAAACCCAAAAAGATTTGGAAGATCATGGACTTTATGGTAAGCTACTATAATGGAAACATTATAAAATGTGGATTTCAGCAACGATGGTTGGCCACGTTGGAGAAGGGAATTTCCATTGCTTGCTTTCCGTTGATGAAAATAATGCAGAACAAATGAAACAAGTTTGGAGTTTTTCTGATCGATTAGTAAAGTAGGACTTTAACTCCCCAAGAAATTTCTTTTTTCAAACTTTTTTTTCAGACGAGCTCTCGAAGCTGATGGAACATGCACAGGAGAACATGGAGTTGGGCTCGGCAAGCGTGAATATCTTAAAGAAGAGTATGGACCCGTTGGATTTGAAGTTCTCAAACAGATTAAACGAACATTTGATCCAAATAATATTATGAATCCGGGAAAAGTTTTAGACATGTAAAAATAAAATACTTTCGTAAGTATAGAAACTTTTTTTATTATTTATTTGAAAAATCTACGATGTTTTCAAAAAACAAATATTGGATATTTTTTTGTTTACAAAATGTACAAAGAAAAAATGATAAAATAAACTAATATATTAGTAACAAGCAATAATAATTTCAATAAGGTTAATAAGATCAAAAATGAAGGTACACGTTTTTCAAAAATCAAAAAAAGTAAAAAGAAAAAGGAAAGATAGTTAAGGCTCATTTTTCGCTTTCACCGAATCATTATTAGAATTAGATGATCGTAAAATAGTATTATTATCATCTTGCCGAGGAATACTTGATGGATGAATAATAGGTTGAGACATTCCATGATTGAAACCCATTAAATTTGGAAATGAAAAGGGTGTCATTCCATTCATAGCAAAACCGAATGGACTACCCATCGAAAAACCACCCATTCCAGCAGACATTAAATTTTGCATTTGTTGCGCAGCAGCAATTGTGGATGAAAGACTTGGGGAATGCATGGTTGCAGTTGAAGGTTTAATTCCAGGGACATCAGGCAAATCACCACCTGAACCTGGAGTTGGAGGAGAATGTGAATCGTCTGACCCAGCTTCAGACCCATGATTATCTGATTCAACAAGGAGACAACGCTTCTTTCTTTTACAATGACGGCACCATTGTTCAACGTTATCAATACCGAAACGAGCTCGACATTTTTTTGATTCCATGTTTTCTGAAAGAGTAATAGTTTAACTTTCGTGGTTTCAGAAGTTTTGGGTGGCAAAAAATGCTTTCATTAAAACTCTTTCGCAAACAATTATTTTTCGATAAAATCAAAGGTCATTCCTTCCATTTTAATTTTTTAAAGTCCCAAAAAGTTTGACAAATTGTTTTCGACAAGGTTGTTTTTGGCAAAAATCCAAAATTAAAGAAACTAGTTTTATCGCAAAATTATTAAAATGCTATATCTTAACTTTTCAAAAAGACTCCATCAAAGAAAAAGAGACTTACCATTATTTCTTTCAACTCTTCGAACCTTCTTTTTCTTATGAATAGCATAATTATCTCGGGCTGACCAACCAGGATATTTTCGAGCATGTTCTTCTTTTTCAATATTGGCCTTTTCAAAATAAATTTTTTGTTCTACTTCGGTCATAGACTGCCATTTTTTACCCAAAATTGCATTAATCTCAGCTGATTGCTTACTTGAATTTCCTTCTTCCTCCAAAATTTTATGTCGATTATCTTTCATAAAAATCATGTAAGCATTGAGTGGCTTTTTTATTAATGGAACCTGCTTCTTTTCTTGACGAATTCTATTTTCTTTTGAAGCTTTTGGATTTCGAATTGGACCTGCTCCACTGCTAACATTCGTATGATGGGTGGATGGAAGTGAAGAAGTATCTGGGGCTTTAAACGAATTAAACAATAATCTTTGATTTTGCTGATGCGCTTGAGCCATCATATTGTACATTGTAAAAGTTGGGGACATTTGTAATGCAGCAAGTTGATACGCTGGTGACATGTATGGTGACTAAAAAAAATTAATTATGAAATCGCAAATGGTAAAAGGATAAAAACTAACCATCATTGGGGCAACAGGCGATATAGCTGAAAAAGCTGAAGGGTTTGTTGATAAATGAGAAAATGATGTACTTCCTAAAAATTAAAAGATTTAAGCTAATTCAAAAATAAAATTAAAGTTGACTAACCTTGTATACTGGAAGCTTCTTCAATTTCAGCTTCTGCTGCCACATCTTGCTTATCTGCAAATAATTGGTCTGCTCCTTCATCATCTATAGTCTCGTCCGTCTTTCGAAAGACTTTCACTTCATCAATTCCTTCATCGGCCATAGTTTAAGAATTAGCTGAATATGGAATAAAAGTTTAGATTTAATTTAAACCAGAACTTTTTTTTTCAATCGCGCAACCAACAAAAAAAAATTGACTCCTTTGAAATTGCTCTTATGGAGCCGCAAGAAGCCCGCGCTTTTTTTTTATTTTGCCAGTCTGGCGCGCAAAAAAGGGGAAGAAGAAAGCAAGAAAATAAAAAAGATGAAACTCAACTATGCTGCGCAGCAATAGAGTGTGTGATCAAAAAAATAAAAAAGACGAAAGCTTTTATTTCTTACTATTTTTTTCTGCCGATTATGACCTAGCATTGTATGAGCTGAAGTATAAAAATGCCCTAAGAGAAATACCTTTTTTTATTTGATTTTCATGGATGCATAAAAGTTGTGTGGATGAGAAAGGCATGTTTTTTTGTTTTATCGAAGATAGCCCTCCTGATTGAACCAAAAAAGAAAAGAAAGGAAGAACAGAAGGGGGTTGGGAAAAGAAGAAAAGGAGGAAGACAAATTGAGTGCGCATCTTTTTATGTACATAATACTCACAACGGCAAATGAGAGGAGAAGATGAAAGATTAAAAGTGACTTTTTTAAAACCAAATTTGGCAAATATTAAAAGACTTTGGTTACCGCAAAAAAACCGACCGACCGATAAGATCAAAAGCAAAAGCCTCCAACCAAAAGTGTCAAAAAAGCGGGTTTGCTTTGAATGCAAGAAAAAGCATTTTATGATTCCATTTTTTGCCACACAATATTGATGCAACTATGTTTTTTTTAATAACTGACTACGTTTGTTCATGATACATAGTAGCACACATTTACAAACTATTAGAAAACTTTTTTTTGGCGCTTATTTATTTTGCAGCAATTTTTAAAGCAAGATAAGTAAGTAAGGCAGCGGTTTTCAAAAAAGAAAGAAAAGAAGATTCGTTGTTTTTTAAATTCAAATTTAAATGTGTTAGAGAAGTTGTTGTTTTTATGAAATATGGCATCAACAAAGTCGGGTAATATGAATTAAAGAATCAAGTTTGTGAAACAACAGTGCTTACCTTAGTCAAGCTTTGTAATAGCGCTTTTGAATCATATTTTCTTGACTAAATTTGGTGGTTTATTGTCTTAAAAATGATTTTTGTTTTTGGTAAAAGTCTGATAAACATTTTTCGTATTACAAGAATTTCAAGAATGCCCTTTAATATTACATAGTTTTTGTTTAGGCATTGTCGGCATAAAAAACTTCTTCAAAGACTCTCTTCTTCCCCAAAACAGACTGTAAATTTTAGCACATTAAAGCTTTTGATGTTGTTGATGATGGCTGAATGGAAAAATAGTTTCTTTTTTATTATTTTTCCCAAAATGAAGATGTATAGGAAAACTTTATTTTGTTAGCTTCTTTTCAAAATGATGGTGTAATGTTATGTGTGTGAAATAAAATCAATTTTATTCAATAGAAATAGAAAGAAGAAAGGCAATATAAATCACAAATATTAAAAAATAGAGCAGCGCAACCCGTAATAAAATAAAAAAATAAGTAACAATTTTGTATAGATTTTTTTTGTATTTTCATAACTTCAAAGTATTCTTCACATGGAGAATAAAATTTTAGCTGACATTCCTGAAATTGCTTTAATTTTTTATTTTTGAATTATTGTTTTGAAACAAGGAAAAAATTGGGTGGTTAAGATTAGGAAGAAGTTTACTTATGGTAACAAAAAATAAACTTATGCTTTAACATGGAGGGTCTAATAGGGCCAAATAAACCAAGACTTCCACTTACCCTTTCATGTATCCATTTTCATTTTAGCTGTTTTCTTGAGGAAAGTGACTTCGATCGTTGTTGATTTTTTTGTCCCAATTTTGGTGTGGATGTTGTGGAATTGGATGTATGACCACTTGGAAAATATTTTAATACCGAAGAAAAATATCGTTTGGAGACGCCAAGTTTTTTCTGAGAATCAATCAAATTTGATACTGTATAATTTTTTATTTTTGTCTTTTTTGTTTGAAAAATTAAAACACAAAATTTTTATATAAGGAAAGAAAATTAATATCACTCGGGAAAAAGAAAAAAAGTCTTTTATATATAAAATTATTATTGAAAGAATAAAATGTTTTTGATTTTTTAAAGAAAGAAATAAAGAGACACATTTAACAATGTTTTTACAACAACACAAAGTTTTTATTTATAAAAAAAATGATAGAATAAAAGGCACAAAAACAACGGCAACAATTGACGGCAAAAAAATTAAGGACAGAAAAGTGAGTTCATTTTTTATTTTGAAGTTGTACATAGCTTTTTTTTCGGTCACTGAAAAGGTAAAGAAAATAAACATAAAGTACAAAATAATCTTCTTTTTTGTTTTAAAGGATGAAAGGTTTTTTTTTTTGCATAGTTTTGGCTCATCTCAAAGCATTCAAGAATAAGTTTTTATTTTAGGCAAAGATGTGCAAGGATGGCAGCGGGATTCTGGAATCATGCGCAGTTTTTCATCCTAAAAATATTTCTTTTTTGTTTCAAAAAATTTGTTGTAAAATTTAAATTAAAATAGTAATATGAAAGCGCATTTTCTGAATCATAAAATAATGGAGCAACACTTTGCCGAAATATTTAAATTTATTAATAAATGCTTTGGTTATGCAAGATTTTTTTTAGTAAAGCAAAGTGCAAATAAATAAACGATAGATTTGAATATTTTTATAAAATACATTTTAAAAGATCTTACCTCAAATCGACCGATTGAGGAATCGGAATTAGCAAAAACTGGGCCTCCATTGGGTAATTTTTCAGCAACATTCGCCGCCGGTAAAGCTGAACCATTCGATAATTTTTTATTATGAGTTGGACTTGAATAATCTTCGACATTATTATTAATGATAGAATTATTTGCAGAATCTTCTGATTCTTCTTCTGGTAAACATTGCATCGATGGATGATGAATATGATTCTGAGATGAATTGGTTAAAGCTAATTCCTCTGCATCTGTGGGAGTTGAAGATGATTGAGCTTCAATTTCAAGTAACCATTTTTGATGATTATGTTTTAAATTTATAATTAATTCAGGTTCTTCAAGTCCTGGCAAAACAGGTAGCAATCCAGCTTCATTGAGAGCCACCGCCAGTGGATTCACGATGTGAGCGATGAACGAATCTTGTAACTTTGCCACATCGGGTTCATTTCGATCCATATAAGGCGAAACAGCCATGCGGCGACTCTTTTCTTCATCTCCTTGTTCATAAAATTCTTGACAAATCCGTTCTGTCCATTGTCGATGAAGTTGGAAAGGTTTGGCCGGGGAATTAATATCGGCAAATTTAATCAAAGTTTGAGCCATCAATACTCGATCAGCTTCGTTTGAGAGATCCATATCCGCAGCCTTATCATTAAACTGCATTATAATATCAAAATGTTGTTTGAGATCTGTGGCAAGAATGTATTCTAATACCAAATATCTAAAAAAGAAATATGATATTTGATTCAAAGCGGCATATACGGGTTTTGATAAAATTACTTTTTTACAACAAAAATCTTGTATGTTGGACAAACTCTTACCGAAATCTTTTACACTCTGCTGAATCTAAACCTTCAATAAAATTATTTTCTCTTTGGCATAACAATCTCCAAGATTCTGAAAAGTTAAATTTGTTTGTTATGTTGGTTATTTTGATTAACGAGCTCACCCGCGGCATGATGGTTTTCGAGGACACTTCTATCATTGTATAAAATCGCCTTTAAACAAATCTCTCATTTTATTTTATATTTTAATAGCTCTCTTACTTTTTTATCCTCTGAAGCAACTAAAAAAGCATTAGTCCTTCCAGGATGATCATAATCATGCATGGCAGCCGCCGTAAAAAGGGCCATTAATTCTAAAGTGTTCATAGATTCTGAGACTGGTAATGGAGCGCTATCGAGGCCTTGAAATGGAAGATCGGGTGAACCCGGTCTTCCAACAAATGCTCGCACCGGATGACATGTGAGATAATAACAACCATGTAAAACATCAGCTGCATGAATTCGATTATGATCTAAAACTTATAGGGTCAAGAGAAGTTTTGTGGATGTAAGATAACTTACATGGAATTTCCCAATAACCACATTCCAAAGCATGAAAAAAATTGAAAAATTTGTGCATAGGTAATTTAAAAATTCTGAATAAATCTGCTTCTTTAAATACTGCCCATGTCATCTGAAAAGGAACACAAATAAAAAAATTAAAATGTTTCTATTTTTCGATTTGAAAATAAAATTCCTTGTTAACGATTACTTACTCGTGTTAATACCGTAGTTTTATATCGTTCAGCAATATGAAATATAGGAAAGCTCCATTCTGAAACCCGTTGAAGTGTTGGATCTTTTTCTAATTCATTTTTATCAAAAATAGTTCCATCACCAACAATGTATGAACTCATTGAATCTGTTGCAGTTGAAGCAACCGATTCATCACTTTCATCTTCAGCCAATCCAAATGAAACCCGATTTGATGAGGAGGTGGGAGATTTTAAAATAGGTGATTTGCAACAATTCAACGTCGTAGCCGACGATGTTGATGCAGGTGTTAATGGCGCCAGGTTGGCTGCCGGTGAAACCGAAAGCGTGGAAGTATGGGCCACCGTCGTTGTGGATGATTGGGTCGTCGTTAACGCTTCTAATGGCGTCACGACAGAATTAAATGAAATCTTTTTCACAACTTTTGGTGAAATTGGTGGTGGTAGTTGTTGTTGAGGAGAAGGCGATGGACGTGGACCCGGACTTGTAGAGGATTGCCTTCGACGATTTGATGGAGATGGGGTGCTTATTATTGGTGAAGGTGAAAGTTGAGTTTGTGTGGAACCCAATGAACTGCTAGGTTGAGATGGTTCAAGTTCGCGATCTTGTGGTTTCCAATAACTAAAAAAAGTCGAAATGAAAAATGAATTATTAAAAAATAAGGACATGACTAATCCACCGACGGGAAAAAGCGGGAGGAAGAAATGAATCATTTTTTGCGTTTTTTTTTGTTTTGAAAAATGATTTGTTTTTGAACCTAAAGTAGCAATAGTCACAAAATGAACTCAAAAAACGAGCAAGCTTTAATTTTTTATTGTTGAAATTTTTTCATTTTCACAGTTCAATCAAACTTTAGCAAACAAATAAAAAAATAATTGAAATTTTGCTTGTATTAAATCAATGCTTTTCGAGGCTCAAAACACAAAAAATTGCAACAAAAAAGCACGTTTGCATTCCTCTATGGTGACATTTTCTTTGTGAATTGGGGATTTTTTTTCAACAAAATATACTTCGAAAAAATTCTTACCTGCTTGATCGCGGCCTTGAAGGTTCCGCAGCAATTGTAGGAAGACCCGTGGCACTGGTTACAGTGGAAAAAGTAATATTTGATACACGAGGTTTTGAAGCCTAAATTAATAAAAAAAATTAATTATTGTAAAGAAAATTTCATTGATTTTAAAAAAGTCTGTTCAAACAAACAAAAAAATGAGAGAGGTTTTTCTTTTTTTCAATAAAATGAAAACAAAATAAAATCTGATTTCTGATTCAAAGAGTCAGAGTCAAAAAGCAAAAAAAGAAAAAAGAAAGAGAAAAAATGTATGTGAGATGGATGTACTTCCTTGAATAAGTAAGATTAAGGGCAAGCAAAAGGAGAAGAAGAAGAAAAGTAGTAGGAGATGAAAGCAGGCAGGAAAAAACTAATCCTTTTGTTTTTGGTGGGCTTTTTAAACTCCATTTTTTGGCACTTTTAAAACCTCTTAAAAACAAGCCTCTTTGCTTTTCTCCCGAAAAAGAAAATGACGGCAGATTTTTAGTTTGTTTTTGGAAGGTGGTGGAAATGTTTGCTTTGAGGGTGGCAATAATGAATCTTTTTAAAAGCACTTTGGCATGTTCGTGACCGACCACAAAAAGTAATGGCACGTTTTAGAATGAATCTCAGCCCTTTTTTTGTAGAATCCAGAAAAAATAAGTGTTTTTCTTTTTTTATTTTCATTCCCTCCACCACCACCGCTGCCTCAAGGATGCAAAACTCTCAACCACTGACCGCTTGCAAAACAACTGTGATATTTCTTTTCCTCAATAATTTTTTTTGTTCGTTCTCAAAAAAAGTCAATGACCATCATCATCGATGAATGTGATGAAGGGATGATTTTTCATCTCTCTTTTTTTAATATGTGTGACGTCGTCAACAGTAAACTAACGTTCGCAATGGCTCAGCCTTTTTTCATTCTCTCACTTCGTCATGTTCTTTTCCACCCTTTGTGTGACGACATAAACCCTTCAAGTAAGCAAGAAAGCAAAGCGCAAATAACGTTTTTTTATAAATATTTGTTAAACGTGTATATGAGTGACTCTTTAGTAAAAAAATGCGGGATGCAATTTTTTGCGTGTATGTTTATTCCCTTTTTTTATTTCGCAGAAGGAGAGGTAAGCAAATGTTTACCCGCATAAAAAAACTAACTCTCGTTGATGAGATGGTAATGGTCAGTTAAAAGTGAGTGAGTGGATGAGACAACAACGTCTGATCCATCTCCTGAAGAAAAGAAAAAAATGAGAGATGGAACGAGGAAATTATCAAAAGAGGGAGTGAGAGGGAACTTTCGAGGACGGTTTTTTCTGGACAATAAACACATAAAAAAGTGGAGCCAAACGGCTCAGAGAGTCAACGATTCAATCAACATTTTTTTGACGTTGAATGAGAATGCTTCTTCTTCTTCATCTCCTTCTTCAAATAGAAGAAGAATAAGAAAAATAAGAAGGAGATCATCAAATTCACAAAAGCCGCAATAGCAGCTGAGAGGAAAAAAATCAAGTGAAATATTTTTTTTTTCATTGAAAATCGAATAAAAAATCGAGTTCCTCGTGGTGTACTTTTCAGGATTTTCAGTCAGTCACGATCCATTATTTTTACAACAAAACCTTCTTGACCCGATTTTTCTTTTTAAAAAAAATTAGAGGAAAAAAAGAAACATTAAAAAACCGGCCAGATTTTTTTCTCTTTCAATTCAGGTCAAAATCACGGAAATGAAAGTTTCTTTTTTAAAATTGAAATGCGTTAGTAAAAAAAAGAGAGGGATATGTTTTGCCGGCTTTTTTTTGTTAAATCACTAAATAATTAGAAGGAAATGACATACTTTTGACATTATTTTTAATGATTGCTAATGAGAAAGAAACTTAAGCTAGATAGATACAAGCCGGAACTAGATCCTATTTAAATTTAATGAGGTAATCAAAAAAGAAAGTAAATTTCGCTTTCACGTGTGTTTCAAAAAGTATTTTTTAAAGCCGGAAAGTGGTAATAAGAAAAGCTTTCCGATTTGTTGTGTTTTGAAAGTTTCATGTCAAAATGAAAAAAAATTACATATAAAGTGAAATAAAACTTTGAACTTGATGTAATAAACATACATTCTTTACATGACATACAAATTCCGAATCCTATATACTTTTAAGTTTTTTACTACAGTAATAGTACTCATGACATACATACATAAGAACAAAAAATATTCCCATAAAAAACAACCCTCAACCGTCACATCCACAATCACAAAACTTTGCCATCGTTTTTATTTTTTCTTTCATTTAAGAAATCCAATAAAAGGTTAAGAAAAAAACCAAAATACAAAGAAAAAAAGCACTAATGTTCGAAGAAATTTTTTTTATTGTTTGTTTGCGAAAAAGAAAAGCAGCAAGGAAGAAGATGAGTTTTTTTTTCTCACCAATGTTTGTAGTGATAGAGAAAAAGAAAAAGAAAGAGGGGAAAGGGTAACACAATGATGATGACGAAACAAATGCGGGACAAGCAACAAGAAAAAAAAATAAAGAATAAGGATCGCCCTTTACCTTCTTCCTTCCGCTTTTAACCTTAAAAGATAACACACACAAAAAGATTTTTATTGAATGAATGAATGGAAGAAATAAAGGAAGCTTTTGAAAAAAAGGTGAGAAACCAGATGGTTCAATTACATACATCAAACGGATGCATGAAACAACTCATTATTCTTATCAAATCACCGAAAAAAATTTGACTTTATAGTTGTAATACAGATCTATGTACAATGGTGCTTTTAAACACGTCATAAATTTAATGTGAAAAAAAAGGTATAAAATTCACAAAGGAGCAGCAGCAACTTGAGAAAATAGAAGATTTTCGAGACTTTCATAGTGGAAAGACAAAAAAAGTGTGATAAGTCGATTAAGTAAAATAATTTAATCTCAAATTTACTGCAATAAATACAAAAAAAAGATAAATAAAAATTTATAGATAATCTTTACGTCAAGATATAAAGGTGGCTAGTTATGATGCGAGCAATCAAAACCCCAAAACGGATGTGACCAAATAAAAAACGTACTATACCATGGTGTTAGAAATAATAAAGAGAAAAAAATACAGCTTTTAAGGGTATCATAAATTTTTCAAATCAAAAAGCTTATCACAAGGTTCGTATCAAAAACAAACAAATTTCAAAAAAAGAAAAGGTTCATTTTGTACTACTAAAGTAAAGTCTCCTGCCTAAATTTATATTTACTGAGATTGGTACATTTCTTTTACGTATTTTTCTTCTGCTGTTTTTATTTAAAAAAGAAGAAACAAGAAAGTCGAGGAGGTTCTTCTTTTCTTTGCTGCCTTTTATTTCAAGGCTTACATACATATTCAAATAACTTAATTAGTAGTTGTGCTTCTTTCTCTTTTTTTTACTTACAACGAGAAAAAAAATTACACGCGATAAAAAAAGAGAAAAGGAGATTTGCTTCAGACAAAAGCGGAAGAGAGATGACGCAGACACAGAATGAGAAAGCAATAAAAAAAATAAGATGAGATTGAACACATTTGTTCAAACCACTAAAAAAATTCAAAGAAAAAATTGTTTTAAACTTAAACCTGTGAAGATAATTCCATTCCATCGCAAGTGAGACAAGATTGAAGGCATGGAACTTTACGAAGTCCACCATTTTCAAAAGTAAAATGATGCCCTTCCACATTTATCGAAGGTGCTGAACGACTATTAAATGATGTTAAAAATGCTTGTTGTGGAATATCAAATGGCTCAAAAACTGTTTTATTATAATGATATCGGCGTTTATAAAGTGATGCAAAAATTTGATGATCATGATGATGTCGAAATAATGCAGCTGCGGAAGATTCTGGTGATGTTGGTGATCGACGTGGTGAAGCCATGAAGTATAGCTTCAACCCTTTAAAAAATTAAAAAAACTTATTTTTTTTAAATTAATAAGCAAAGTTTTAAAAAGCAAAAGTAAATATTATAATTTAATTAACAATGGAGGCAAAAAGCGACAAAAGTTATGGTCTAATTGTTTTCGTCATTTTGTAAAGTAAATAAAAAAGGCTTTTATAAAAATACTGAAAAATTAATTAAAAATACACACAATATTCACGTTTTTTGCATTTTGCCTGTACTTTACTTAAACAAAAGTTACACATTCAAATTTTGGTTGCTAAAAGTAGCCGTATACAAATAAATACACGCTAATTATAAAACCAATAATTTTATCAAACAAAAAATTTCTTACATTTTTTTCTTTTTCGAGAAAGCTTCAAGAAAACTTTTTTTCTTCTTCTAATATTATTAAGTTTTTTTTAATAATTCAAAGAAAGAAACACAAAAGCATCGGCGGAAGAACTAATTATTACATCCTTCATATTTTTTTGAGGAAGGAAGGAAGAAAATGAAAAAAGAAATGTAAAAAATTGCTTCAACTCAAATAATGAAAGTCTTCTTCCAACAAATAATTAATAAAAACTTAATTTTCTTCCAATTTTGTTTTAAGAATTTTGAGTTTTTAAACCAAAAAAATGTGTTGCAAAAAACTTTTTCTTGAAGCCAAAGAAAATAGGGATTAAAAAGGTCAGCAAAAAATATTTTTGCTTGAAAAAAAATTAATTATCTTCTCAGCTTAATTCCAACCAACAAAGCTTAAACAATGGCGGCAAAAAAAGAATTAATGAATACACTTTTTTTCTGTTTGTATTTCTTTAAGCAAAAAGAAGCCGACTCCCATCGAAAAAAAAACTTGGAAGCTACAAAAAATTTGAAAAGAAAATGTTAAAAATCTTTAAACTTTTCGTTTGAAAAAAAATAAAATATTATTTATTTCCTCAGTAAAAATGGAGAGTCAAATGACTATATTTAACAACGTCGAATAATTTTTTTAAAAGCAATTTGAGTCAATTTCCTTCTTAATACTATCGTCGCAAAAAATATAAAAAAGTTAAACACAAATGGCAGTGTTGAAGAAGAAGAAAACTTAAAAACTCTCAATTATCATTTTTCGACGAAAGCAATAACAAAGTCAGAGAAGAAAAAGAAAAAAATGAAGAAATGATTACTAAGAAAATAACACAAATGTCAAGAATAAGATGAGGAAGCAAGAAAAAAAAGTGCTTAAAAAATTGAGCTAATTAGGACCTTAGCTTTGGAAGCAGCGTCCATGCTCATAGAATTTGATCGTTAAGTAAAAAAAAGAAGGAGACGATGATGAAGCAATCAAGTTTCAATTAGTCTATTTACGCATCAACAAAAAAAACATACAGTGACATAAAAAAGATGTCAACGTCTTAGAAAAATAGGATAGTAAGATTTAAGAAATAGTTAATTAAAAAACAATTATTACAAAGTATCCTATCAAGAAATTATGTATGCTTAACAAATTTTGTTCTTTTTTACACCAAAGAAAAAATTGCTTAAATTGTGTTCCAATAAAAATAAATGTATTCAAACAAAATTGAAAAATAACAAAAAAGCGTTTTTTATAAATAAATTCTATAAAAAGTTATGTTAAAATTCAATTCAAAGAGCAACAAGAAAAAAAAACTTTGTTCAACAACCAAAAAGAACAAATAATAATGCGGTGAGTTAAAACACCGTGAAGAAAAGGAAAGCAAGTCAAATGGCTTTTTTGGAACAACAACCACAAAAAAACAACCTCAAAGGCACAACTTTCTTTTTTTGTTGTTAAAAAACTTCAGGTTGAACGAACGGCTGCCAGCTGGTTTATAAAACATAGCGAGAAAAAAATGCTTTTTTTGCAGTCGGTGAAAAAGTGTGCCTTTACTAAAAAAAATAGAGCGATTTTTTTTAGCAAAAAAGAAAAATGAATGCCAGCAGCTGACTTTTTTTTGTTATTGAACCTAATTAAAATTAGAAAATATCGATGTTTCGCAAAATAAAAATTTCAGCAGTAGAAAAAACAAGAAAGTAAAGTAGATAAGGTCAAAACATATGGTGAAACACTAGTAAATCCTTAAATCCTCCCGATTTTCAGAGATACTTAAACATTAGTATTTGGATTTGGAAAAAATAAATATGAAATCTTAAAATTAAATTCAGCCTTTTTTGCTCAAGAGATTTCAAGAAAAGGCATTGTCGAAAAAATAGAGAAACTTTTCTAATGGTCAACGAAGCAAGGGTATGCTTTTATCAAACACAAAAAGATTGAGATATTCAAACACGCAAATGTCGTCATCATTGTTTTAGTGATAGATTGACTTTAAAAAATATATTTTCTTACCGGTGAATAAAAAACCATTAAATGATTACATTTTTCACAACACGCGCATTTATATTCTTTTTCACAATTTCGACATTGTCCAAGTATTTGAACATCTCGATATAAGCTTGAACCTGATCCTCTTGAAGATGATGAATTATTTTGGGTTGCATTGGTTGCTAGAGAAGATCTAGCAGTTTGAAATCCTCCATCACAAGTTATTGCTCGACCATATGAAGTGATATGGGGCTGAATGGTAGGCAACAATGGAGTTTGGGATGTTGTTGGAATTGATGCAGATCGAGATGAATCATTTGGATTAAGATAAACAACTCCTCCACTTGGAAGAGCTGAATGATCCGAGCATGATCGAATCATGGCTGATACTCGCAAAGGTGAAGCTATTTGTGAAGTCATTTTAACTACAATTATACACCTTTGGAAAAAAATAAGTAGCAATTCCACGAATTTCAAAAAATAGAAAGAAACACACGATTAAAATTGAAAAAATATATGTATTTATTTTATCCTTAGTAAATCCAACCAACCCTCAAATAAAAAAAAGATGTCGTTTCCATCGCAACAACAAAAAATAATGAAAGAAAAAAAGAAATGAAGCAAGACATAATTAGTGGGAAAATAAAAAAAAGTTATTAGAAAATTCCTGCATGAATTTAGTGTGTAATTACAACTCATGAAAACCTATGGAAAATAAATAAATAACCATTGATGAAAAAAAACGGAGTTCAAAGATTTAATGTGAAAATAGTCTTTTAATTCAAGCAAAGCAATTTTCAATATTGTGCTGCTGGTTGCTTATTAGTTTTTTTTTGTAATATTAAGCATTAATGTCTTCAAGCAGAAAATTTTTGGAATATTACAGATTTAATTAGATATTTCGCAATTTTTGATGAGAAAATACTACAGTATGAATTTTTATAAAATTATTATCAAAAGTAAAATTAGCGGTGGCATCTTTGGGTAATGGTTTTTGAATTTCAAGTTGGAGATCAAAAGTTCAACTTTAATAAATCAAATTTTAGATTGGAACTACTTATCTTAGATTTTAATAACGCCTATAAATCTTTCCGAACCAAAAAAATAAAAATTTTCCTTATTTGTCACTTTTGGTAGTATTTTTATTTCGCAGTGTATAAGTGGCTCGGAAATCGAAATAAATGAAGCAAATTTGCAAAACTTTTTTTTGGAAGCAAAAGATAACGTCACTGGGGAATTCCTCTATCTCTCTCGCACCTACTCAAAGAGCTCTTATGTGTTTGATTATTATTTTTTCTTTTTTTGATAAAAAAAAGGCTTCTCTTATAATAAATAATAAATGGCATGTTTAACATCAAAAATAATTTTTTTAAAAACTACTACTTTTAAAAGCACACAAACCTTAAAAAGCAAACTCAAACAGATTAAAAAAAACTAAAAATTAACCAAAGGCAAACCAAAAAAAAATTAATACAAATCCCCAAAAAAAATTCGATTCAAACATTATTTTGAAGCCTTACAAAGTTTCAGCCGCCGCTATTGGGTTTTTTGGATAGTGGTAGTAGTGATGATGAAAAGCAAAGTCTTTACTAACGAGTTTGTTTGAAGCGTCAATGCTTAACCAAAAAAAGAAAAAAGAAAGGCAAAGCAAAATTGAGTGTAAAATGCTTTGATGCATGGATAATGACTTTTTTATTGAACCAAAAATAAATAAAGAGTGAAAGAGACAAAAAAAAAATGGATAAAGTTTTGATAATAAAAAAACTTTGAGAGAGAAAATTATAAATCTTAGAAAAAGTTTTTTTTAAATAATTTTTTTGATGACAAAAAAGGAAGTTAAAAATTTTAAGAACCAAATCCGTTGAATTTTAATCTTCTTTTTACTACAAAATTTTATTTTAAATAAAAAAACAACTCTTTTCAAAGCCGAAAAATAGATAAAGCTTAATCCAAGACGAATGAAATATTTTCATCGTCTGCTTCTAATTTCCAAGTATTTGATTTGTCTCAAGATACTATTCACCCAAATAATATCCTTTTTTTTATGAAGAAATGCTTTTAAAAAGAAAAAAGTGAAAAATAATCAGTCATTATTATTGCATGTTTATGAATGGAATGGAAAAAAAAAAATGAATGGAAATTCTTCGATAATATAGGATTGTTGTAATGAGAGAGACTATTGGCCATTTGCATTTTTTTTGCCGAAAAAAGGAAATAGCTTTAGTTTTTTTTTCTCTGCAAAAATGCACTTTTGCATGAGGGTTTTAAAAATGACCAAATATGTTATTTTTTGTGGAAAAACAAATAAAAAGTCCGACAGATGTGGCTATTATAGAAAATGGGTATCACTCCTTCGCTCGTTAGTTTACTGCCCCTTTTTTGGACATGGAAAATTTTAAAGTTTAAAAAGGACAATTTTAAAGCATCCAAATTGCTAAAAATAACAATTTTAGTCAAAACAAATAATACTCAAACTTAACGAAAGCATCTTTTTCAAAACAATTTTATTTTCGCCTAAATTAATAGAATTATTTGTTTTTGAATAACACTAAAATTTAGTCATATCCTTCGATTAAAAGACACCTGTTTTTAAATCGAATGTAGTTAAAAAATATATCTAAGAGCTTTCTTTAAATGATTCATCTTTCCGGACTAAAAAAATGCAAAAGTGAATACATAAAATTTATTTAAAAACAAAAAATTTAAATTTCAATGTCGCAAAATCCTTTCAAAATGTTTTTGACTTTACGAGATTTAAGGAGGATTAAATTAAAAATTTTTCTTCTTCATTATCCCCAGAGACATTCAACAGGAAAGTAAAAAAAACCAAAAACAATGGTTTCAAAAAAAATAAAGTGAAATGACGAAAGTTTAAAATTAAACAAGTGCCCTTCCATTCCTTTTTTTGCAAAAACAAACTCAAGTAAGGAGTAAAGAAGAAGAAAAAAATATTAGTTTCAGAACCTCTTTTTTCGTTAACAAATTTAAACTATGCGTGCATTGAATGGAGAAAGATTCAAAGACACAATTATTTTTGTTGTTGATGGTGTTATTGCTGATCATCATACTTTGGTAGTAAAAGGAATCAAATGGTTTTGTTTTTCTTCCGGTGAAAATGAGAAAGAAAACAATCAAAAAAGATCAACAAAAAAATTACAAGAAAAAAGGTGATGATAAAAAAATATTTTTTGGGAAAAATACTGTATGAAAAAAGGTGCAAAAAAAGAAAGAAAAATAAGAGAAGTGATGGAGATTTTTTTCTATTAATGGCAAAGCTCGTATCAATACATTTTCAGATAAAATATTTCGTGCAGATCCTAATTTCAAGGCTCCAAAATAAATCTATGTGAAAAAAATTAAGTAACAAAAGAATTGATCTAAGTAAACCAATTCCCTCACAAATAACACATTTTTTTCCTTTCTTTCGTTCGTTTTCATCAAATTAAACCATGTGATAATGGAGAAAAAAATAAAATAAAAAGACACACACAAGACACAAGATTAAAGCTATGCCCTAAAGACTTAAAAACGTTGTCGTATTTTTCTTTGCACCAAAGTAAAAAATAAAATAAAACTAAGCGTTTGTTTTTTTGTGTTTCATTGGTTTATCCTATCCTCCTACTCATCACTTCTTTGCTGTTAGCTGCTTAGTTGCTTAAGGCTTCCGCCTCCTTGGGGTTGGTTGGTTTGTTTCTTATTAACTCACGATGAAACTAAGAAACCATCATTCAAAAAAGCACGTCATTAAAATATTACGTCAAAAAAAATAAAAGCAATATCTGCAGCAACAAGCAGCAACCAATATGTATGATAATTTTGTGACTGACTGATCTTATGCCACTGAAGAGTGAGTAGTCAGCCTGCTTGCCTGCCTACTTTTGAGATACACAAAATTCGTAAAAAAATTAAAATTAAAAAAACTTTGTTTGTTTTTTAAAGAAAAACCATTAAAACAAACTTTCTCACGATGTCGAATAGAAAAAAAGTGCCTTAAGCATTTCTTTAAGACTAGTACATCCAGACAAGAAAAGGAAAAAAATTTATGAACGTTGCAGTAGCAAACAAAAAAAGAAGTTATACATATTTTTTCTTACAAAGTAAAAAAAACTTTTTCTTTAAAATTTTTTGACATTAAACTTGAAATATTCACATTTCCTTGCTTTTTGCTTGTTGACAAGATAAGTGACATTAAAGTGCCAATAAAGTGGCTTTATGCAAAAAATAAAATAAAGAAGAATAAGAATAAGAAAAAAAAGTGAAACGCAAATAAACAAATAGAAAAAACCTTCTCTCTTTTTTTCTTCTGCAATTGATATGGGTTTTATTATTTTGCAGGAATATGTCAAAGATCGAAAAGAAATTAATGATAAATACTGGGCTTTGGTAAGGTGAAACACAATTCCAAAAAGTACAGTTATCCTTAATTAAAATCCAAGACACATTACCTAATAACGACCCAAAGAAATTTTTTTAAACCAACCGTATTAACAAAAAGTTGTTCGCCACTATAAGGATTTTCAATAACTCGAGGAAGTCCAAGATCAGTTAAATTAAAATTATGAACACTCTGAAAATAATTAATAACTTTTCCATATAGGATTTTTTTTCACGCAATCATATCAAAAAATATACTAATAATTATCAATTAATTTTAACCCTCCAAAAAACAAACTCAGAAAAAAGTAAACTTTCTCACGAAGTTAATATTCCAATATTTACCCAGGAACTCTATGGACGGACTGAACCCCATGGCTTCTTTTTTTTTAACTTGGTCATTGAACGAACTAAAAAACACTGGCAAGTATCCCATTACTTTTATATGTCTTATTTACCACGAAAAAAAAAGTAATATGTACTTGGGGAAAATGAAGTTAACGGAAATGATTATTAAAACAACAATGGGTATTAGTAATTTTATTAAAGACATGAAAATAATTAGATTACTAATGATTTTTTTCCTCTATTTTTTTTAAAATGAGAACGTCATTTTAAGGAACTAAGTGATTGTAAACAGTTTTATTAATCGCGGGTCATTTTTTATAAGTGAATCATTAGACGAATATTTTTTTATCATTGAATAAGTATGTGCGGCCAATAGAATTCCTAAATAAATTTGTCATAACTCCAATGCTACATAATTAAAATAAATTTTTCTTCATGGTCATTTCAAAGACTAAACCACAAAAGAAACTTTTTTTGCAGCCAAACCTTTACCACCATTTTTTAAATGTCATAAAAAAGAATCTTACCGAACTTTGGGTACTTAATAATTGTGAAACGGCTCGAAGGCAAGTTGCAACGTTGGGTGATAAATCACGATTTGCGAGCATGTCCATTACAAGGCCTCGTGCCTCGCTGATATTACTCTAAAAAAGGAAAATAAAGAAATTTAAAAAATACATAAGTAATAAATTTTATTAAAACATTATTAAACTACAAAAACGTGTCGCTTTTTTTGTATTTTGACTTTTAAAAAAAAATGGTAAAAGATAAAAAAAACTGGAGATGACGTAATGCTTTAGTGGTCATAAAGGAGCAGATTTTTTTTGGAAATAAATCAAAAGTGAAGAAGAATTTTTTGGAGGCGGATAAATAATGCAAATATGATTTTATGGGTGCTTTTTGGTTATAAAACATCATAAAAAAGAAGAAAAAAAATGTACGGAAAAAACCAACGAAATATTGAGAAAAATGAGTTCCTTATTTATCATGTTTATTGTAAAAATCCTTTCTTCGAGAAGATGTTCTAATTTGCAGAATCAAATATTTAAAAAAACAAAAATCAAAAAAGTCTAAAAACCGAAAAGTTTTCATTGTCTCTTTTTCCTTTCCGACATGGTGGTCAAAAATGATCTCAGCGACAAAAAGTCTTTTTTATTCCTTCACTTTTTTGTTACGAATAAAAAAAAGCTCGTCATTACATAGTCGCAAGGGAAGAAATGCTGACCGGAAAACGTCCCAAAAAATTTGTGTGGAGACGACATCCGGCGACACGACTCTACATAAAACCGTGAGACCCTTAGTGTAACCCAAACCCTTTTCAAATTTGAAAGAAGAGAATCACCAAAATATTTGTTTTACATTGAAAAAAAGTAATCAAAACACGAGGTTGTACAAACTCCTACGTGAAGAAAAACAATTTTTACTATACAAAATACCGTAAACCGAAAAATTTTATTTCTTTAAAAGTACTAACCCTAAAAAACCTGAACAAGAAAAAAAAGTTTTTGCCATGGGTTTTTTTGTTGTGAAAAAAAGTCTGAACGTGTGTGTATTTGCTTTGATTTTCTGTTGATAGCCCTCAAATTGTCATTGTTCACCGGAAAGAGTAATAAATCACCCAATTGTCAAATATTCTCTCCGCATTAAAAAGAAAAAAAGAAGAGTGAATACAAATTAAAGATACGAAAGAAAGAAAATAATCAAAGAGATTCAATTAAAAAGTCTACTCGCCACAATCGTGTCTTTTAAAGTTTAAAACCCTTTGAATGCAAAGACAAAAAGAAAAGAAAATTTTTGCAATAAAAATTCATACATCAAAAAACTGTCAAATCTTTATAATACACTTTTTTTGTAAAAAATCATAGAAAAAAATAATTTATGGGTGAGACGGTAAAAAAAAGGTGAAAAAATGAGGAACGCTTAATACGAGCTTGGATATCTAGAAGCGAATGACTTTTTACAAGATGAAACTTCAAAAAAATAAAATATAAATAGTAAATGGAAAAATGAAAACTAATTTAAAAATATTTTAGAAGCAAGGCTATTTATCTTATATAATTTCAAAGTGTAAAAAAATGATGCAAGATAAATCAAAAATCTTCTCATAAAAAATTTCGAAATAAACAAATCTTTAAAATCTTTGACTCACCGATGGTGTTTCTGCATGATGAGTATTTACAGGAAGGGAAGTTCGACGATTTTTTAAAGCTCGAAGAGCAGCTGTTTCGGCGTCGAATGCTCGATGAAAGCCACCGGATGAAGACATTGAAGGCACTTTAAAAGGGGAAATAATAATAATATTTAGAAAAAAAAACCCGTCGTGTAAAAAGTCAAACACAAACAAATTTGATTAAATAAAATAAAAACAACGTACTTGACGAGTCAAATGTGACTCGTTGTGAAGAAGATGGAACCATTGAGGAAGGAGGACCTGGTGAATTTTCCATAAATCTTCGATGTTTTCTCATATCCTAGAAAATGCATCAATCAATTTCTCCGTTAAATTGCAAAAAAACGAATGAGAAAGAATGAAAAAAGGGTTTAAAAATGTGACTCTTTAACGTGCTCCTTTGTTTTTTATTTTAAAAACAATGTTAACTTTTGATTTAAACCAATAAAATGGAAGAACAACATCTAATTTTATTTGAATTTAAAAAATTGTAAAAAATTTGCGCAAAAATTAGTAAAAAAAATTTATTCGCTTTAGTAAATTTTCATTAGAAAAAAAAATTTACGTAAGTTTAGGTTAATTTTGTGATTTAAAAAAAACTTGACTTCAATTTGATAAAAGGATTTGAATGCAAAAAAAAAAAGGTTTAAAAAATGTGAAAAAGGAAGTTCATTTTAAAACCACTTTTAATTTCTGCAAAAATTTAGGTTCATCATTTTATTTTTTGACAGTAAAAATAAACTTTCTTACATTATCATTTTCATTCATAATTAAATTTTCGTAAACAATCATTTTTCTATTCTATCGTCTTCCAAAAACAATCAAATAAAAATTTCAAAATTTCTTTTTAAAGAAAATAATAAAAATTGCAGAAAAAAAATAGTGGAAAGAAGACGTAAAGTTCAAACCTTGCTTTCATTCATTCAACCGTAAAATATCCTTTTCCGGTCTAATAAAAGGTCACAAAAATTCTCAAATATATTATCATCATCAACATCATCGCATAATTAAAACTGATATTTTTACTCTCTATTTTTTTGTTGAATAAATTTTAACAAATAAACGTCAAAAAAGTTAATTATTACGCTCGAACCTTAAGCTTAAGAAAGCTGCATTAGAAGCAAGCCTATTATTTCCTTCTAACACATGTGTGCCTTTTAGCTTCCGAATACGCAGCCACGCACGAGTCAAAAATAGCAGTGTCCAAAAAAGCTTCATTCCAAAAAATTTTTTAAAGAATAGTTTAAAAATTGAGTTATTTAAATTCAAAAAAGAAAAGATCGTAATTTAAAAAAAAGAGGGCATCGAAATTTTTTTTGACTTTTTTGTCACTTGAAAATTTTTTTTCTTCTCCTTAAATAAAACGTGAAAATTGCGGTTGAGTGGTGTTTCTTAATTGACGTGACAAAAACCAGGCATACACATATATAAGAAAATGAGGACAAAAAAATAAGTACATTCATATTCCCGAAGGTCATTCTATTTTTTTTAGGATCGAACACAACAGGCAAATGGCAAAGCAATAAAGCAGGAAGGAAGAAAAAATATAAATTCATTGTTGTCGTTCAAAATGAGGTGTTGATGTATGTGGTTTTTGATGGTAGTAAAATTTAGTGCAAGAAGTAACACAAAAACAAGAGATGGTAATTATCGATGAAGTTTTTGTCTCTCAAAGAAATGAAAGAACTGTGCTACAAAATTAAGCAGACGAAGAAGAGCCATTAACAATTTTTTTTAAATATTTTTTAAAATAATTTTCAGATGAAATTAGAGAAATATTAAAAAACAATAAATATTTATTCTTCGAACTACTACTAGCTTTAAAAAACTAAGAAGTGAAAGATAATTTTATGTTTATAAAAAAAGAAATAAAAAGAAAATTATGATAGCATGAGAAAGTTTTTAATAATGTGAAAAGATTAAAATTGTTTTTAAAACCGCGAAATAGAAGTATATATTCTTTTAAAGAATTAAAAGAAGCTTTAGTTTATTTTTATTTATCTCACGTAAAAAATTGGTTGTAGGCGGCTTAATTGGCTTATTCAACAAAGCTATGAAGAATAATTTGGAATAGGCTTTAAAATAAATAAAAAAGGAATCTATAATGGTTTTAGAGGTTTCAAAGTAAAATTAATTTAATTTTGCTTTCTTAATAAATATGAGTGAAAGTTACATTTTAGGAGCTAATAAACATGAAAATTTGTGAACCATTAATTCTCGTTTAAGAGTAATTTTAAAGAATTTTGAATCGCTTCGTTTTTTGACTTACTTTAAGATTCGGTGGTTTTTCACTTTGAGCTTTACCATCTTTTAATATCGAAGTAGGTAAACTTTGACTTATGGATGTTGTAGCTGGAGATGAAGCTGAATGTCGCATTTGTGTTGAATGAAAATTAGGTGAATGACTATTACGAATTTTATATCCACCAAATGATTTTACTTGACTGCTATGACGGCGATTATGTTGTTGTTGCTGCTCCTCTGTTCTCATTATTATATATGTAGTAGGTATGTCGTCGTTGATGATGGCTGTTATTGAGATCGATCGCCGCCTTCCGTCACGCCTGAAACTCGATCACGATAAAATAAAATTGAATGATTATTTCGTCATTTGCCATCGTTAAAAAAGCTGTAAAAAACACGCGTCATTAAAAAAAACTTAAGAGGCTTTTTTATGCTTCCTTCCTTCCCGCTGCCGCACGAGAGAGGAAGGAAAGAAAAAAAATCAAATCAAAAGGTGGCAAAAAAAATTGAGAGAATGTGTCAGGTGGTGATGGTTATAATAACCGCAGTCATCTCTACACTTGTCTGACATCAAAGTAAAAAAATAACAACAAGAAAAAATGAAAAGTAAAAGTAATAAAATGCAATTTCCGTTTTGCAAACTTTTAAAATTATGTCGTCATAAAAGAAATAAGTGAAACCATTTGGAGAATAACTGACTGACTGACATGATACTCCATAAAAATATTAGACGTAAATTCTTATTTGGGAAATAGCGCAAAAGGGTTAAAAAGTATTTACATAAATTTTTTGTCCAAAAACCCATTCTGAAAAAAAAAAAATCGAGGACAACAAAAAAAATTTTCAGACAAAAACTATTTGTTTGTCATTTTTTAATCAAATATTGTCGGTTAAATGATCAAAATAACCAACAAAATAAAAAGTAAATAAATAAGCAAAAACCGTTTTTGCCAAATTTAATACAAAAAATTTCATGGAAAAAAATCTATGCTATCTGATATTTTAATTTTCAAATAATCTTTGAGAAAATATTAACGCGGAAATAATAAAGAAAAAATAATTTTTTGTTTTTACACCTTCCAACAACGTTCACTTGGTAAATAAGGAAATAATATGTAAGTATTACTTGTTTTTGTTAAATTAGTTATAGCTGTCAAAAAAAAGAAAAGAAAACACCATTTATAACCAAAATTGGCAATAAAAATATTTATACAGAGTGTTTTCATTCCAAGAATCATTCTTTAATTTTTTTGTTCTGAATCCAAAAGAAAAGTTGAAGGTTAGTAAACTTTTTAAAACATTAAAAGCAAAAGTAAGAATTTTATTATTCTTTGGTTTTTTTGGAAAAAAATAAACATATTTTTTTAAGTAAATATTTTTAAAAGTCAGAGAAAAACAGGCACTAAAATGGATGTGAAAAAAGAATGGTGGTAAATAAAATATAAAATGCAGGTGTTAAAGTTTTTTTGCAATGAAACCAATTAAACTATATTTTAAGAAATGGAGAATATTTACATGTGTTGTTACAAAACAAAGTCAAAATATCATTTAATTCAATATATACATTTTTATTAATGGGTTTCTTAAAAAGTAGGAAAAGAGCAAGGAAACTCAGCCAAAAGTAAAGGGTAAAATTCAAAAAAAACTCACGAAACGAAACACAAGCTCAGATTTCTGATAATTAAAATTCTGTTGTATTCGATTCTAATTTTATAAATTTCTAACCTTAAAAAATGACTTTATGAATATTTTTTCCTCGAGAGCGTTCCTCCTCTAAGCAACGAAAAATTAATACAAAGCAGATTTATTTTTCTGTGAAGCCATGAACTCATAAATATTAAATTTTTTATTTTTAAAATAAAAATCAATTTCCAGTCATCTTTTGTTCGAAAATGGAAAAATTTATCATAATTGTTTAAAATGATCCAATAAAAAAGGGAATGAAAATTAATTTAATTCAATGAACTAAAAAATGTATGAGATTTAACAAAAATCAAAAAATGATAATCCTTTGCTGTTTTTTTAAATATTGTTTGTATTTAATCTTTTGAGCTTTTGAAAATTTTTCAACCAATAAAAGACAAAGAGGAAGAAAAAATAACACTTATAAAAAGTTTTATAAAACAACTTTAAAGTTAAAGTTATTTTCTTAAAAGAGTCAAAAACATTAAACTTTGTGTTGGTGAGACATTTTTTAAGTGTTGAAAACTAAAAGTATTGACTATGAAACTCGAGGAAAAAAATAAATTTAAGGAAATTAAAAAAGATAAGTCTGAAACAAATGGAAATGAATAAATAAAAAAAGATTCAATTGTAAATAAATGAAAAAATAAAAAGATAAAAAATGACTGAAGTCTTTCACTTTTCTTTCATGAAATTGATTTTGAAAAAATTCTTAAACAAAATGTCTGACTTTTCAGACGCGAAAAAAAACTCAACCAAACAAAAAAGAACATCTGCCCACTTTTTCTTTCCAACGACAACTTTTAGCTCCATATTTTTGTGACTTACTCAAAAAGGCTAAAAAAATAAGTAAATGATTACTGCTAAGAATGAATTAAGTGTAAAAACAAACAAACACAAAAAGTAATTAAAACTTTTAAGCTTATTCTTTCTTTTTGTTGTTTGTTTATATCAAAAAAAGAAGCAGGCGAGAGAAAAGAGCTTCTTTTCTTGTGTAATTAAATAGCTAAAGCTTCAAAAAAGAAAAGAGAAGGGAATGCTTGCTTCTTCTTTCTCCCACTCAATGAAGCGAAGCACATTCAAAATCCATAGAAAATTCATTTATCTCTGACGTTATTAATAAATATAAAACAATTTAATCTTAAAAAATAATAATAAAAAATAATGGCATCTTAAATTGATTATGCGGTGAACAAAAAATAATAATTTTTTTCTTCGGGAAAGTTATTCAAAAGTTGTGAGAGAAAAAGTGGTATTAAAACACAGTAAATAAATGGCACGTAAAAGTTTAGTAAAAGAAAAACGTACATATGAATTTTGAAGTGAAAGTTTTAATTCTAAATAATTATTATGGGATATTTTTTTTGGGGGAATGTTCTTATAATACCATGCATGTTTTAATATTATATAAAAAAAGTACAATATAAAGAAGCGAAATCACGATAAAAATATTTATTGTCAAGGATCAGATGAGAACAAAGTGTTACAGAATTGATGTGAACAAAATGAATAATGTGATAGTTCAAAATGGTGGACAATTTATATCTCAAATTCAAAAAAAAAAGAAAAATTCATCATTCGCAATAACAATAAAAGAAGGAATTAAAATTCGCTATTAAAATTTAAATATCCATGATTCATTGAATCCCTTTCAATGAAGTTAATTCTAAATACATACTTCCTATTTTTTTGCACGCATCTTCAACGCTAAAAAAGTCTTTCAAAGAAGAACTCTTTTTTCTTCGTCTTAAAAACGTGTTACTACTTTTCTCTTTGTTCAATAATTCTTTAACTCGTCACTTTTTGCTTTTCTTCAACCAAAAAAAATGAAAGCAAAAAGTTATCGTTGATTTTCCTAGTAAAAAAATGGGGAAATAAGCATTTTTGCATGGATGATTCAACAACAAACGTAAAAAGATTTAAATATTTCTTTCAGAAACAAGGAGGAAGCAGCTTCCAAATGCTTTTTGAGGCACTACAAACCCTAGCAGCGATGTGTGCTTCCGATGTGTGAAAGTCAAAGCAAATATTTTTTATGCAAAATACAAAAATGTTGCTAAGTATTTTTTTGCGTCACTAAATAAAAAACATATAAAACAACATAAGTTTAAAAAAGTCACGAGAATTAAACTTTGAATTTACTTTTTTTTGGGGCAATGAAAAAAAGTGTTCTTTTAAAAGTTAGTCGAGTCCAAAAAATAATTGCTTTGAAAGAGACAAAAAGTGAAAAAATAACTTTTCTTTGGCCCCACGATGTTTAAGTAGTTTTAGTAGCAAACACATGAGGTGATTATTATTCCAAGAATCACATTGTTTGTAAAAAAAACTTTGGAAATAAAAAAAGCACTAAAATCAATCTCCTGTAATTTATGTTTATGTAAAATTAATGATTTTTTGGGTTTAAAAAAAATACTAAATAAATTTCTCACAAGATTTCTGTTCAGAAATAAAAACAGCAAAAAAGGCATGTGACCGACGACTGTTCTTCATATTTTTTTATTTCCCTCTTTTTTTGCCATATTTTCTTAAAAGAATGCAAAATGGATCGAGTTTCATTTGTCTCCCAAGAAGCAGCGCTTTAAAGCATAAGCCGCCACCGCCTCATCATCATCAAAGATAAATATGATATCATTGATCACGTTTTAAGCTTAAAAGTTAGTCATAAGTTTATGACTTCATGAAAAAAGAAGAAGATTAAATATGGAGAAAAATGTGGCATGAAAGACTATTACAGGTAATAAGGAAATCATAGAAATGGATAATCTATGATGAGGCTTTATAAATCACACATCTTGATAGTAAAGTTTCAAATATAAAAATATTAGTTTCTAACGCAAATTTCAAAGTGAAACAAAAAATCCCAATAAAATTTCCAACTCAAATCAAAACTTTATTCTCGCATCCTGATGTCGTCAAACCCCAATTTCTAACCTTCAAAAAAACGTAAGCATTCCGAACGGCATTACTCAAAAAAAGGAAAAGAAACATGTCAATTTTTCAAATTGGCGTCAACCAAAAAAACGCTTTTTTTGCAACTTTTTTGGCACCGGAAGCAAAAGCAAAAAGAAAAAATTGCATCACTTGAAACCGCTTTCATTCCTTTATCCTCCTTCATCCCTTCATTCTAAAGCTGCTTCAGCTCAAAAAAAAAAAAGAATGCAAGCCTTCGTCGATTCTGTTATTGTCAGAAGAAAGTCCCCAGAGGATCAAAGAAGCCTAACGAGGCGGAAGGATTGATACAGCCTTTGCTCCTGCTTTGCACCCTTCTCTTTTTATCCTTAATGCATTCAACCAAAATTTAAACAAAATCTTGCAAAAACATCAAAGAGAAAAAAATTTAAACCATATAAAAAAGTTTCAATCGTATAAAAAACCCGTTTCAATTTGTAACATTTTTATTGCCCTCAAGCAATAAAGGGACGTCTGAAAAAAAAGTTTAAAATCACGAGAGAAAAAAAAATAATGTATTTAACAATTTTTGAATAAGAAAAAAAAAGAACACTGTAAAAAGTAATATATTCTTGCAAGATTGAAAAAAGAATAGCAAAAAATTTGATAAAAACGAATTTAGAAAAGAAATCTTTTTAGAAAAAAAAAATATATGAAAATGAATAAAAGCTTTGATGGTGAATGGCTCCTTTAAAGAAAAATGCGTAATTGAATCATATGTATTTTTTAAGAAAAGCGAAAAGCGTTTTGTTAAATAAAATAAAAAATAAGCGAAAAAATAAATTCAAAATATTAAAACGATGAAAAAGTGAAAACATTTGAAGAAGAAAAAAATCAGCAAATGATATCAAAGTTAGCCAAAAAAGAAAGAAAAAGAAGAATAAACACAAAATTTTATGTTTGATAAAACTTTTAAAAAATTTAAAAAGCATTTGATCAGACAAAAACTGGCATCGATTTTATGATTTTTACACCGACGAATTACCGTGATCGTTTTATCAAAATAATTTTTACCAAAAGATTGAATAAAAGAAAACTATAAGCCTTTACTCAAAAAAACAAAAGCATTAAAATTTTTAAAATGTTTAATACGCTATTTATCAAAACTTTTTCAAAGCAGCTTTATTCTTAACATTAAAAACTTAGCAAAATATCAAACAAAAAGAACCCGAAATGTCCATTTCAAAAATTAATAATAATCTATTTATTTTACCCCATAAAAGTAAAAATTACAATTTGCTTGAAAAACTAATCTAATTTCTGCAAGAGTTTAACTAGGCTTTTTACAATTAAATAAATAAGTAATTTGGTCATTTTTTTGATATAATGACTTCCGTGAATGAAAGAAAAAAAGGGTTGTCTCGAGCCGCTTCAAACTATATGTGTGCACACATTATATAAATCATCATTATCATCAACCGAGACCACCGGAAACAACTTATTTTAAAGTTGAAAGAACTGGTCAGACCGAGAATACATAGACAGTTCAGTTCACATTAGACACGTCAAAAAACGATTAAAAAAAAGGTTGGTTCTTTTTTTTGAAATGAACCCAAAAAAAAATTTGTTAAAGGAAATTATCGAAAGATTCAGAATAATCTGGGAAGATTATCAGAAATAGAAAAAGCAAAACTAAAAATTATAAGATAAAGTAAAAGAATGTATTTTTAAATTGACAAAGCAATTTTGTAGTTAAAAGTGAAAATAATTTCCTTTTACTTTTTCCCAAAAGTTTAATCATTTATTGTGCACCATCAACAATTAAACTCACTTTTTTACTGTAAATATTAAGGATTTAGATTTCTTTTAATAAAGACAGAAAGCTTCACAATTAAAATCGAAATATACAGTATTTTTAAATCCTCCGATTTTCCAAGCTTTAAAAAAACTAAAATATAACAAACTTTACTAATAAAAAATTTATTTGCTTTGATCCAAATAAAATCTTTTTTTACTGTCGGATTTCTCGTTTTCTTTTTTCACAAATTGCAATATTGCAACGTTACAAAAAATCTGGATTGAATCTAACCATTCTTTATTTTTCTTCCATTATTTACGCATTTTTTTGGGTTTTCAATAAAATGTCATCCATCGTTTTTTCCTTCTTCTTTCTTCCGGATATTTTTTAATGGCGAATAGAAAAAATGATACACTCGCAGCCATGAGCAGCTGACGCATATATTTCGTCGATTGTTCTGAAGGTGGAGAAGAAAAAAATGAACGATAATTGTTAGTTAGTTCGTTCATTTTCACCATCTTTCTTTCCTCCTCATTTTTCCCTAAGGGCAGCAGCAATAAAAAGGTTAGTATTTCTTCTCTTCATCGGCAACATTAGCGTCCTTCACATTGCTTAAAACAAATGTGTGAAAGAATTCAATTGCAAAAAAAAAAAAATTGAAAAGAAAAGCGTAATACACATTGATTTAATGATTTGAAAGTGTGTTGCCGCCTTTCATTTTATTTTTTTGATTTTGACTCCGAAATTATTTATCGATGGCTTTTCTTTTAAAAAATTTATTTAATGATCGAACATAATTTTTCAAACAAAAAAGAAGCTTTCATTGTCTCAAGTTTCTAAGCATTTTGTTGTTATTTTTTTTTGAGATTAAAAAAATATCAATGCTGCCGTAGTTGACATTTGTCTTTTTCTTTTTTGTTTCCGTCAGCATCATCATGAGCCGGGTCATCACACGTCGTTGTCGCCGCCGTTGGAAAAATACTAAACCCCCTTATTTTTCCATCTAATATTTTCTTTAAAACTTCTTTTGTTTCATATCTTTTTTCTTTCGATTGTTTATTTTTCCTTTCCATTTTTTTTTGAAATGTATTTTCACTTTCATTCAATTATTATTATTTCACTTAAAAGGTGTGTTATTATTGAATTATAATTATTCAACTAATGTTATTTTTGGAAGTTAAAAATCTAAAGCTTTTAATTAGTTAGTTATGCTTATACCCTTTATTCATCGATTCAAGGTAAATTTTATATTTTATTAATTCCGAATATTTGAAAAATCTGGTTTTGATCACAACTTTTTTGCAACAATAATTTTAATTTTGTTACAAAGAAAAGTCACAGTTATATTTAAAAACTACTAATTTTTTTTCTTCTTCTAATTATTTTAATTTTATTACTTTCATTTTCTTATCACCCATCTTCTTATTTTTTCTTTTAATCATTTTTGGCAATCATCCAACAAAAAACAACTTTCGTTTGTTAAAGACGAGACTCTTTGTTGTATTTTTTTTAAAACAATATGTACAAGAAAGACAACAACAAAGACATCGATAGAAAAAAAGTATATTTCAAAAGCGATCGGGTGAAAACGAAGAAGATGGGAGAGGCAAGCAAGCTATGAACGAACTAACTCCTTGTGACTGCCAAAAAGAAGTCTCCTTTTATTGAAAGAATTGAATGCGGGTGCGCTCTCCATTTTCTTGTGTTCTTTCTGTTCAGCTAGTTTATTTTTCATTTCATTCTTTTCAACGACGATGAAAACGACGACGACAACCAAAAGGTTTTTTATTCAGCAAAAAAAATGTGCGCGCCCAAAAAAAAAATTTTCATTCCCGCTCGAAAAACGCTTGCTATTTTATTGCGTTTTTTTTTGCGCGGGATTCAACTTCTTCTTTTTTTACATCTTTGTCAAAAAATTATTCGTACTACAAAACTCGTGTTTTTGTATTTTTTCTTAGTAAATTACTTTCAAAAAAAAGAAGACATAATTTTTTAAACTTTTTTTTATTTGGAACAAAAAACTTTTTTGAAACGCTGTTTATTGATTTTGAATTTTTTTTCTTTCCTCCTTTGTTTGTAAAAGTATTTCTTTCTTTTAAAGTATTGGTTTTCAGGCGAGGTTTTTTATTCAAAATAATAGTGGCAACAGCGAATGTAAAAATAAAAGTAGCTGGATGACATTGATAAGTAATTTAAAAGGGCCATTTTATGGTCAACCAGTTGTGATAATTCCCAATAAACTTTATTATGCTTGTTACGACGATAATCATTTACCAACGAACGATGAACATTGCGTATACATTCCAATTCAAGATTATGTACATTATGATCCATTTTATGATGATTTTGGCCCATATAATTTAGCTGTATTATATCGATTTGTAAAAGCTTTGGATGTATTACTTAAATCTCGAGAAAAAAGGAAAGTTGTTTGTTGTTCTTCCAGTGATGAAAGGGATCGAGTTAATGGAGCATATCTTATGGCAGGATTTATGATTTTTATTGCTGGTTATTCGGCTGAAAAGGCTTTATCCTTGGTTACATCCGCTCAACCTCCATCATTTATTGGATTTCGTGATGCTTCATTAGGCCCACCAATATATTTATTAAATTTAAATGATATTGTTAAAAGTTTAGAAAAAGCTATAAAATTAAAATGGTTTGATTTTAATACATTTGATCCAGATGAATATGAACATTATGAAAGAGTTGAAAATGGAGATTTTAATTGGATTATACCTGGAAAAATTTTAAGCTTTTGTGGACCTCATAATAAAAGTTATATTGAAGATGGTAAGTAAAAAAATTTTTAAACTTAAAAAATAATAATTTAAATAATTGCCGCTGAAAATCACGCCATACCAAAATGCGCTAAATTTAAAAAAGTAAAAAAGCAGTTATAAAAAATTTACGTAATTTTTAGAATATCCTTATCATGCCCCTGAAACTTATTTTGATTACTTTCGCGAAAAAAATATTACCGCTATTGTGAGATTAAACAAAAAATTATACAAAGCTAGCAGATTTACTGATGCTGGATTTGATCATCATGATTTATTTTTTATTGATGGCTCCACCCCGTCCGATGATATCGTTGAGAAATTTATTAATATTGTTGATAATTCGCGAGGTGGAATTGCAGTTCATTGTAAAGCGGGTCTTGGAAGAACGGGAACTTTAATAGCTTGTTGGATGATGAAAGAATACAAGTGAGTTACCACCGAATTTAGAGTTGCATCAAAATGGCTAAAATATTATAGATTGACGGCAGCAGTGTGTATGGCATGGTTGCGTATTTGTCGACCTGGAAGCGTTATTGGACCTCAACAACCATTTTTAATTGAACGTCAACAATTTTGTTGGAATTTGAAAAAACGAAGCATTTCTCCAGTAAAATATCGAACCAAAACGGGTGATATAACTACAAGGATTATTACCAGTCCAAAGCAGCCTATCAAGCAATCCCCAATAACTTCCACAACCATAGCCTTTCCAACAACTAGGCTATCGAGATCTCCACGAACTCCCACAAAAGTTTACGATGAAACTGCAATAAATGAGCACGGAAAATCACAGGGTGATAGATTGTTGGAGCGAAAAGCTCATCAGCAACATCAAAGTTCATCAAATGTTATTATTCCACCGTCGATACCAGCATCATCAACTCGAACTCCAACAAGATATACCTCAGCCACAACTCCCATCAAGCAACTTAAAGTTTCCACTAAACGGATGCCAGCCATAATGGCTAGAACATCAGCTGCTACAAGGACGTTGTATCCCATCAATAATAACAACAATCATGCAGCTCCGGCATCAAGTAGTACAACGTTGAGTTCATCCAAAAAATCAAGCAATAATGGAAATATTCCGGTGGGCTAATTTTTTATTTTCTTCTTTTTTTTGCACTGTGTTAGTAGTAGAGTGGTGGTGGTTGATTTAACGTGTTAATAATGTTTGCATTTTCTCTCTCTCTAACTTTGTGTCTTTATTGACCTTATCAAGATCGTTTTTTACTAATCTCAACACCCACCATTGTTTTTAAAAATGGGGCTGAAAGTTGAGAGAAATTTTTTATTTACAAGAAAATCATGTAATATCCAAAAAAAGTTTCAAATATGAAGAAAGTGTTTCTTCGATACAGTTTTTTTTATTAATCAAGAGATTGCTCAACTATCAATTCCACTTTTAAACTTTTTTGATTTTGCTTTTATCACAAGTGTTTGTTAAATTTTTGTTATTATTATAATTAATTAATTAAAATAAAACTTAATGTAATTAATCGTTGTGGTTGTGACACTTTAATAACAATGAATACACAAATATTATTTTTTAATTATTGTGGATTTTAGATTAATAGAGTCACAGTAACTACAACATCATCTTCGAGTCTTCGACCATCAGTATTAAAATCGGCGACAATTGCTTCAAAAAAGCATTACGCAAAGTGAGTTTCAGCCATATTTTTGGTAAAAAAATAAAATTAATCAAATCTCAGTAATAATTACAGTTCCCGTTCGCAACCATATCCACCTTCAACGAATTCCAATTTAACATCAAATTTATCAAAAATTAATTTGATAAATAAATATGAATTAAGGCCGCGAAAAACCTTGCATTCTCCTCAACGATATGATCCAGCACCAACTTCAAATTCTCCATCTATTTTACCTGTAAGTATCCATAATTTTTGTTTTGACTTTCACTAATCAATTTTCTTTTTTCAGCGATATTCTCCAACTTCACGATCGCCTTCAAAACACCATTAAAATTGCCTTTATGTTTATTGTCTTTTTTATGCAAATTTTTAGTATTCGCTAGTATGCATTTATTTTCTTTTTCCATACCTTTTCTGCCAAATTAAATAATTCTGTAAAGTTGCAAAACGACGACCCACTTTTCTATGCCAAAAAAGAGTAAAAACCTCAGTGCGCTTACATTTTTTAAAATACAGCTTGTTGCGAATTTTCTTATTGTTAAAAATTGTTTTGCCTCAATAAAAAAACATAATTACTATTTTAAAATTTAACAAAGTCATGAAATTAAAGATGAGGTAAAGAGAAATAAAATTTGGGATTACAGTAACCGTAAAAGTTATTAATCTTATTTAAAACCAAAATATTTCATTAAATAAAATTCATTTTTACATTTTAGATAAAATAATTAATTATTTTTGTTTCATTTTCAAGAATTTCACATAAATTTGTTAAAACACCAGAAAAATGGAAAGCAAATGGATAGGAATGGAAGCTACAAAATTAAAACATAAAAAATGAATAAACAAAACAGCTTTCATATTTTTCTTTATTTTTTGTTAAAAATATTTGATTTGAAAAATGGCTATCGAGCATAGATATTATAATAAATTTTCTAAGCATATTTGGAGTTTAATAATGCTAATGCTAAGTTAAGTAAACAGAATTCCAAAAAAAGCAATAAAAATTAATTAATATTCTAAACGACGAGTGAGTGTTTCTGAAGTACAAGAAAATAAGCATTATTATCACATAAATTCTCGCAGAAATAAAAAATTTGTGACGAACTTGCTTAAAAATTTATCTGTGGGGTTCCACAAAATAAACAAAAAAATAATCAGGGTTATGATTCATGACTTACCAAATGATTTTGAAAAAACGCGATATGTTACAAATGGATTGATATTTCAAGAAAGCTCAAAATAATTAGAAGTCAAAACGATGCATGAATAAGGGTAAAACCTACAAAAAAATAATTGTTATTTCGATGAGTTTATTATAAAAAAGTATTGAAAAAGCCGCGGTAATTCATACTAGCCATAAAATCCTATAACGATTACAATACTTTCGTAACACGCAACAAGCAAATGATCAATCTCAAAAATTTTTTTGCAACAATTTCATTTTCATCTTTCCTCGTGACTTTTCGTTGTTTTTTGTTTCAAATCGCACATTTTTTATTTATTTGCTATTGTTTTTTTCAGATCGACAATGCTGCCATCTGTCAAAACTATTCGACCAGCTGAATCAAAAAGAAGAAACTTAGCAAAGAAGCCTGCAACTTCAACGATTGCCGATTCAAAAAAGAAAGATGTCAAAACAACGTTCAAAGTTAGTAGAAAGAGAAAGCTGAGCTCCTCCGAAGAAAATGTTGAAACTTCATCCCAAGTAAAGAAGACTCGAGCAGTCAAAGATATCCATGGATATGAAGATTTCATCAACACAACGTCTGGTGATCGAGTGCTTACTTGTGGAGAAGGTGAACAACTTGGACATCCTGGAAGAACAACCACGAAGAAGCCTCGAGCGATTGGAACTTTAGCAGAAGATACAAAAGTATTGCAGGTATGTACTTCGTTTTTTCTTCCATATAACAAATTATAAACCTTTATTGTTTTTTAGGTTGTTGCTGGTGGTGTACATACAGCAATATTGACTGAAAAGCATGAAGTTTACAGCTGTGGAATCAATGAAGGTGGAACCGTTCCTGTCAAGGATTTAGCTGCAGAAGAAACTAAAGATGAGCTCACAATCATTGAATTTGATAAAGAAGTGAAAAAAGAAGGAAATATTGTTCAACTTACTGCAGGAGCAGGTTTCACTGCAGCTTTAACCAATCGTGGAAGTGTTATTGCATGGGGAAATTTACGAGTTAGTTCCTTTCTTCATGTTTTCTTCTTCTTATCTCTCACTTATTTGTTTTAGGATGAAAATGGTGCTGTTGAAGTTCATAGCCTTTTTGCTAGAATGAAGAAAGGGCCAACAGTGATTTTACACCATAAGAATGTTGTGATTGTTAAAATTGCAGCAGGTGAAAATCATCTTGTTATGCTATCTTCTGAAGGCGAAATATACACTTTTGGTGAAGGCTCTCATGGACAACTTGGAAGTTCAACTCGTACAAAGCACATTCGATCTGGTTATATGGCAGATGATTCAGGAAAACATCTTCGACGTCAAGTATTGGAAAAGAATAAATTTGTCAAATTCACAAATGTTTTTGCTGGTGGATTTTGGACTATGGCACTTTCAACTGATGGCCGAATATTTGCATGTGGTTTGAATAATTATGGTCAACTTGGTTTTCCTTTACCATCTGATGATGCTTCTTCTGCTGATATGGCTAATGGACAACAAGAAGATTTGGAAGAACAGAACAAGAAGCTCAAAATTGATCGATTGGTTCCATCTCCTGCTTTTCCATCAGATAAGAAATGGACGCATATTTCTGGTGTTAAACATATTGTTGCTCGAAATGATGATGGAGAAGTTTATGGGATTGGTTTAAATACCGATAACGAACTTGGCATTGGAACTTATAAAGGAAAGGAAGATGAAGAACATTGGAGATATTTTGAACTTCAAAAGATTGAATTTCCTGAAAATGTCAAAATTTCTGGTATCTCTGCTACTCTTGGTTGTTCCATTGCATGGACTAATGAAGGTTAGTTTGCTTTCTTTATCTTGTTTTTTTTACCTTTATTATTATTTGTGTTTGTTTTTTAGGCACTGCTTATGGTTTTGGTTTTGATTCCGTTGGTCAACTTGGTCTTGGTAATAATGAAGAAGAAGACAAATGCGTCATCACTCCAAGAAAAATCACTTCGGCTCATTTGGATGACTACAAAATTATTTCAGTTGATATCGCTGACAATCATGCTGTATTTCTTGCTGCTAAAACGGTCAACTCATAATCTTGTCTTTCTCCCTTTTTTGTTGTTAGAAGTGTTCTATTTGCTTTCATATTATACTTTCGTTATTATATTATTTTTTGTTTCTGTTACATTTAGTTTAGTGATTTTCTTGTTGTTTAGTTTTAAATAAATTAAAAATTTTGATTCACATTCTCTTCGATTTTATTTTAACAGTAAATTTTTCTTCTTTTCTTTCATTGTGTTTATTGCTCAAATCAACTATAGAGCTTTTTCACATATAAATCCACACTTATTTATATTTTTACAGTTTAAAACTTAAATACTCATATACAATGTCGGTGAATGAAATGAAGTCATTTTTATTCTTTTCAATCCTGTTTCATCCTTTTTCATCCTGGCGTACTTTGCCAAAAGACACGGAAACTTGAAGCTTTTTTTGCTTCAATTTTACAACATTTTTTTTGTTATATCGAATATTATTTAATATTTTTATTGGTGATTTTGGTTTAAACAATGAGGAAAAAATATTTGCAATATTGCATTACAAAGTAATAATGAAAATGGCGGATGAAATCATGTTTTTTTCCGGACATTTAACATTGAAACGGTTTTTTTGTTAATGTAAAGGTGAAAATGTTGGAGCATTTGGGTTTGGATGATTATCAAAAAATAAAACAATTATTTCAAAGGCGGTGATATTTTTTTACAAACGATAATTAAACTGGATTATTGTGTTATTGGTTTAAAACTACTTTTTAAAAATAGAAATTCAACTGTATCCATGTGGAAAAAAGGTTAATGAATGAATCTTATGGCATACATTTAATTCAAAACAAAGACAAAAAAACTGCATCGGATTGCCTTGAGCGGAAAAAACAAATAAAATTTGGTGTCTCTTTTTTTTCTTCTACCTATTAATGAGCAAGAAACAATTCTGGATATTTTACGTTGAGTATAAGCAACAGAAAAAAGTCGTTCGATATCCATCCGTTGTTGCGAAGTCAATTTAATTCTAGGGTACTAAAAATAATTTTTGTTTCAAAGGAATTATCTTATGAAAAACCCACTTGGATTAATCATTGTTCAATTTAAGCTTCAGCAATATTGTTTTATGAAGCTATCGTGATCCTTAATAGTATTCTTAATGTCTGGAAGGCGTTCAATATCTGCTTCAAATTGTTGAGCTGTTGCTTGAAGATGAGTAATTCGGATTCAAACGTCAGAAAATTGGCCGAAATTTATTCTATAGAAGTCTTTGTTAATTAACTTTTAAAATTTGTAATAAAAAAAACAAACGCTGAAATCAGATCTTTAATACCCAATTCAATAGCTTGGATGATTCTGTTGCGAAGTTGTTTGATACGGAGGACTTTGAAATGATCAATTTTTAAGTTGATTAATAACAGTGAAATATCTTCAATTTCGTAAGCGAAAATTCACAAAAATGAAAAGAAAAAATGTCAAGGATTATTCCTCTGCTTCTTAAAAAATGGCGGTAAAATAATTGGGCTTTTAGGGCCATATTTACGACCTTTTATTAAAAGGAAAGATACTTTCTCTTTTGAAACCGTCTTGAAATAATTGTTTTATTTTTTGATAATCATCCAAACCCAAATGCTCCAACATTTTCACCTTTACATTAACAAAAAAACCGTTTCAATGTTAAATGTCCGGAAAAAAACATGATTTCATCCGCCATTTTCATTATTACTTTGTAATGCAATATTGCAAATATTTTTTCCTCATTGTTTAAACCAAAATCACCAATAAAAATATTAAATAATATTCGATATAACAAAAAAAATGTTGTAAAATTGAAGCAAAAAAAGCTTCAAGTTTCCGTGTCTTTTGGCAAAGTACGCCAGGATGAAAAAGGATGAAACAGGATTGAAAAGAATAAAAATGACTTCATTTCATTCACCGACATTGTATATCAAAAATTAGAACTAGGATAAGAGAAAACAAAATGTGTTTTTTTCAAATTTATTCAAGAACAAAAACTACATTAAAATATACAAAAAAAAGTCTGAAGATGAACCATAGTCATTTTTATTTATTCTCTCAGTGCTGCATCCTTTTTTCTTTTGATGGTTGGAATATTTTTGGTTGTTCTTTGAGCAGGTTGTTCACATGACCATAATGCTTTAGTCTTTGGTTCTTTTGATCTTGTTTCACATGTCTTAGGTTCTTTGATTGGTGTATCATTTGACTTGGGTTCTTTGAATTTTGATTCGTCAGGTTGGGTTTGAGTTGGTGAATCACGATTGGAATTCAAATTCTTGAATGAATGTGTTGCAAGCACTTCATCAGTTGATTCGGTTATTTGAAGTCGTTGGACACCAGGGATAAGATTGACCGTGTATTCAGACGCTTCCGGAATTTTCATTAATGGATCTTCTTCCTGAAGAGAAATGATCCTCTTGACGATATCATTGAAATCTGGACGTTGATCGATTTCTTTCCCCCTAAATAATAATAATGTAATGATTTCAAACAAGAAAAAATAAATACAAAACATACCAACAATTTTTCAAAAGCGCAACGACGGATGGTGGAGTTCTTTCAGGTGGCGATGGCATATTTCCATGACGTATGTTTTTGCTGATTTCTTTGTTGTTGTTGTTTTCTGCCCAAGGTTTTATTCCATTATTGAAGATTTCATAAACGAGTACACCATACGACCAGACATCAGATTTAATTGAAAATTGTGGTTCACGTTTGATTGTTTCTGGAGCCATCCATCTGAAAATAATAAAGGGTTAGTATATTTTATTTTTTAAGGATGGTTAATTAATAAAATTAGCGAATGATTCCAAAATGAAATTTAGAATAGTGATAAGATGTTAAACATACCGGAGAGGGACACTTCCTTTGAAATCTTCATCAATTCCATTATCAGCAGCTTTGCCCAGAATCTTCGATAAACCAAAGTCAGCTATTTTGATAAAGCCTTCAGCCGATATTAGGCAGTTTCGAGCAGCTAAATCCTAAAAAATATCCAATTAGTTTCAGAAGCAACTAAAAGAAAAAACAAACATACTCGATGGATGCATTGATGATGATGTAAGTATCGAAGGCCACGAGCTGTTTCAAGAATGAATACGCCTCTTTCACCAATAGAAATATTTTCCCCATATTTGACGAGATGATGATCCAAAGCTCCACCAGGACAATATTCCATTATTAGCGAGATTGGAGGTTTATCACATACGACGCCATAAAATTTGATCACATTTCGATGAGAGTAGCGTTGCATCACTTTGACTTCCTTCATTAAGACATTTTTTTCTTCATCATCATTTTCATTTATGACTTCTTTATCAGTTTCAAGCAATATCTAAAAAAAGTATTTTATACTGGTACTTCATTAAACAAAATAAACAACTAACCTTAACAGCCACAGGGATCCGACTTTCATTCTTCTTCTTTTTGTATTTTCCTTTGAGAACTTTAGCAAAATTTCCTTGTCCAAGTTTGGAAGAAGCATCAACGAAGACATGCGAATATGGGATGATGTATTTTGGACGAGATATAGCACGTTGAAGCATCACATCTTTAACAACTGGATGAACCTGAAAAATAATAAACGATACAAAAATCAGAGTCAAACAAAAAATTCTTACCTTGTAAAAATTGATGAGTTCGATCAGAGATTTAAAACGTTGACGACCAGATTGCTTCGAAAAAAATTCTTGGATTGTTACTTTTGTACTTTTTCTTGTTCTCGCGTGTTGAAACGTTTTCATTTCCCATGTTTGATTCTTGCTATCGAAAAACAGTGAAAGATGTTGGATTACAGCAGCTTTGTTGTTGCTACCAGATTGCGAACAAACACATAAGATGAATTCCATTATTTGACCAGAGCATTTTGCACGAACCAAGAAGTCACCTTTCTTTTGAAGCGATGGTTCAATTTCAGTTCTTGTTCGAAGGCCATGATACCATGTTTCAAGATGGAAAGGAGCGAGTGGATCATATTTGATGTTGTTGTTTCCATCACGATTGTTTGACACCATGCTAACCATTTTTATTGAAGACAATAAAGTTGATGAGCAGCAACGATGAAATATTTTTCTTCCAAATGACGAAGACGCTTAAAAAAATAGATTGAATTGCTTTTGAAAGTGAATGAGTGAAACCATGCAAATTATTTGAGAAAAGACAAAACCTTTCCAACAAACTTTTCTCATAGGTATCAAATTTAACTATGAAAAAAGAATGAATGTGGATCAGGGTTGCACGAAAGTGAAAAAATTTCGCTTTCGCGAAAGACAAAATTTTTAAAGTCTAATTTCGCGAAATTTCGCGAAAACGAAACGAAACGAAAGTAAAAATTAGTTTTTTTGTTTATGGGTGCTGATAATTTTTTTTCTTGAAAAAATAACTATTATCATTGTTTGAAACCTATTATTTTAGACTTCGTTAAGCGAACATCAGTTGTTTAACTTTTTTGTCTAAAAATTTTCTCAAACATAAAAATTCCCCAAAATGACAATTTTTTAAATTTTTTCTTGAAATTTTTATCCAAAAATAGGTTTCACGAAATTTATTAAAAAATTTCGCGAAACGCGAAACGAAACGAAATTGAAAAAACACGCGAAATTTCGCGAAAGCGAAAGACGAAACGAAATTTCGTGCAACCCTGATGTGGATGGAAACAGAAATCCATTTTTTTTTTCATCGATTTTATTAATTGCAACAATTTTATATGCTTTTTAGCTGAATGTATGAGAAACATCTTATGAGCTTTACTAGTGATAGTTAAATGAAAATCAGGTTTACCGGTAAGAAGTATATTCGCAACTTTATCGTACCAATGTTATTATCTCTTCAGAAAAGTTATGCCCTTTTGGAATAATACATTAGAGAAAAAAAATTATAACAAATTTTTTAATGAATATAAGCGCTTTTTGCTCTTTTATCTATCATATGAACATGCTTGAGTGAATGTTTACAGTCTGTATTTTAAAAAAATGTCTCTTTATAAGAGGAAGGTGTAAACAAAAAGAATTGAAAAAATATGATTAAAATTTATCACAAAATATCAATACATTCAAAAACAAAAATGGTACTAGGATAACAACATTATAAATAAATAAAAAAATAACAAAAACATTAAAAACAATAATGATTAAATAATGAGATCAAAATATTTACTAGTTGACATTTTTGGCAGCAAGAAATACAGCATGATTGTCAGCGATATCAACTGAAATAATTTTGTAGTCATCCAAATGAGCCGAAGTGATTTTTCTTGGAGTGATGACGCATTTGTCTTCTTCTTCATTATTACCAAGACCAAGTTGACCAACGGAATCAAAACCAAAACCATAAGCAGTGCCTAAAAAACAAACACAAATAATAATAAAGGTAAAAAAAACAAGATAAAGAAAGCAAACTAACCTTCATTAGTCCATGCAATGGAACAACCAAGAGTAGCAGAGATACCAGAAATTTTGACATTTTCAGGAAATTCAATCTTTTGAAGTTCAAAATATCTCCAATGTTCTTCATCTTCCTTTCCTTTATAAGTTCCAATGCCAAGTTCGTTATCGGTATTTAAACCAATCCCATAAACTTCTCCATCATCATTTCGAGCAACAATATGTTTAACACCAGAAATATGCGTCCATTTCTTATCTGATGGAAAAGCAGGAGATGGAACCAATCGATCAATTTTGAGCTTCTTGTTCTGTTCTTCCAAATCTTCTTGTTGTCCATTAGCCATATCAGCAGAAGAAGCATCATCAGATGGTAAAGGAAAACCAAGTTGACCATAATTATTCAAACCACATGCAAATATTCGGCCATCAGTTGAAAGTGCCATAGTCCAAAATCCACCAGCAAAAACATTTGTGAATTTGACAAATTTATTCTTTTCCAATACTTGACGTCGAAGATGTTTTCCTGAATCATCTGCCATATAACCAGATCGAATGTGCTTTGTACGAGTTGAACTTCCAAGTTGTCCATGAGAGCCTTCACCAAAAGTGTATATTTCGCCTTCAGAAGATAGCATAACAAGATGATTTTCACCTGCTGCAATTTTAACAATCACAACATTCTTATGGTGTAAAATCACTGTTGGCCCTTTCTTCATTCTAGCAAAAAGGCTATGAACTTCAACAGCACCATTTTCATCCTAAAACAAATAAGTGAGAGATAAGAAGAAGAAAACATGAAGAAAGGAACTAACTCGTAAATTTCCCCATGCAATAACACTTCCACGATTGGTTAAAGCTGCAGTGAAACCTGCTCCTGCAGTAAGTTGAACAATATTTCCTTCTTTTTTCACTTCTTTATCAAATTCAATGATTGTGAGCTCATCTTTAGTTTCTTCTGCAGCTAAATCCTTGACAGGAACGGTTCCACCTTCATTGATTCCACAGCTGTAAACTTCATGCTTTTCAGTCAATATTGCTGTATGTACACCACCAGCAACAACCTAAAAAACAATAAAGGTTTATAATTTGTTATATGGAAGAAAAAACGAAGTACATACCTGCAATACTTTTGTATCTTCTGCTAAAGTTCCAATAGCTCGAGGTTTCTTCGTGGTTGTTCTTCCAGGATGTCCAAGTTGTTCACCTTCTCCACAAGTAAGCACTCGATCACCAGACGTTGTATTGATAAAATCTTCATATCCATGGATATCTTTGACGGCTCGAGTCTTCTTTACTTGGGATGAAGGTTCACCGTTTTCATTAACCTCACTTGCTTTCCTTTTTCTTCCCCCTTTCAATCCCTTTGGTTCAACAACTTCTTTCTTGGCTTCTTTTTTCTTTGGAATGACAGCTTTCTTAGCTGGAGAAGAGGTTTTCTTAATAGGAGAAGGAGCTTTCTTATTAACCTCGGCTTTAGTTTTCTCTGGAGTTTTGGATTTTTCTTTACCAGGAGGCTTTGCTTTTGCTCTGCCTGTGAATTTCTTAACAGTCTTTTTATCGCCTTCTTGTTTAACTGGAGGTTTTCTAGCATTTCGAGATGCCCGAGCTTTAGGCTTTTCTTCTTCTTTCTTTTCTTCTTCATTTGCTGATGGAAGTTCGTCTAAGTCAAGTTCCTCTTCCTTTTCAACATCTTCTTTTTCCTTTCCATCCTCTCTACCTTTGTTTTTTTCTTCCATATCCTCATCTTCATTTTCAGATGGAAGATTTAGGGGTTCATCTTTAGCAGCAGCTTGTTCAACTTGTTCGGCCGTGGCATTAGGATCCTCTTCAACGATTAATTCATTCGTATCGGATGTTTCTTGTTCGTCTTCGCGAGGACGTGGATCGATTTCCATTGAATTAGCTAACGACATAGTTTTTCGTCTTAAAAATATGAAAATTAATAAAATCTTTTGAAATTTTAGCGCGAACCGATGAAGAAATATAAAGCAAAAATGGAAAAATAAAATGTAAAAAATGGTTTTCTTCCATTTTTTTAGTCGAGCGCCCGCATTTCCATTCTCTTTGCATTTTGCTACTCACTCTTGCGCGAGGTGCCGTTACGGACGGTGTATGTGTTTGTGGTTTGTTGGTTGGTGAATTTCTTCTGTTGGATCGATTTAGTGCTACTTCTTGAAGAACATCCACAACATTAGTCTATTAAAAGTCTTAGGTTAAAATATAATTATTATCTCTAATTACATTATTATTTAAACGTAATTTTTTCTTATTCGAGAAGGCTTAATTAAACGTGAAATTAATGATAATTAATGAATTAATGTTATCATTTTCTTAGATTATCTCGAAGAATATATTATTTTTCTCAGCATGCTTCTAAGGTTATCATGAAGAAATTTAAATATAAATTTATTAAATTTCAATGGCTAATATTGCTATTTATTCAAATTGTGCATTGCCAATTTGAAGAAATTTCTCCGGGTCAAAAAAGGAATGAAACTTTAGTGGAAGATGTAAGTGCAATAAAGTGGATGAACTTTAGCAGCTTTAGTTTGGAAGAATTTTTTTTATGTGATTGCTGTACACAAATTTTAAGATAGTTTAAAACCATTTTTAGGCTTTAATAATCTTTTAAATGTTGTTTTAGCAATTCCAACTTATTTTTTCTTAAATTGAGAGAGCATACTAAAAATATATTTTAAACATTTTTTCGACATCTTTCTTAACATTTTTAATGGGCTTGCTGCTATAAACAAGTTATATGCAATTTAAGAAAATAAGCCAGCATCTAAATTTGTGATATTTTTTCCAGCAATGACTATGTACCTAGTTTACGGTATATTTTAATTTATTTTTTAGCAGTTACATCAACCTTACGATTCAATAGCTCAAATAAATCATGAAAAAGAGGAATTACTTGTAAGTTATTTAGCAGCGGTCAGCCAGTTCCCTAAAGATCTCTTTGAATCCATTCAACATTTATCTGAAATTGATTCAATCGAAACACCTGATACAAATGATACTCATTTTTTTAATAGATTATCACAATGCTTTAGAACGGATTTTGAAGGTAATAATTTTTATGGCTTTTTTTACCAGTAGTCGTATTTGCGAATTCTTCAATTTTAGGTTCAATGATCTCTGGAGCGCTTCAAGTTGCCATTGAAGAAATCAATGCTAATCCTAATCTTTTATCGGATTATAATCTTGTATATTTATTTAATAATACGTGTGGAGAAGAAAAAAGAAGTATGAATTTTGATCTTTGAAAACATTATAAAAAAGAGAAAATTTTAAGGTACTGAATATTTTATGGATCATTGGAAACGTGGGGCAAAAGTGTTTATTGGACCAGAAATGAATTGTCGAACAGAAGCCACCATGGCAGCTTCACAAAATTTACCTATAATTTCATATAAATGTAAAGATCAAACCGTATCAGATAAGAAAAAGTTAGCAACTAAAATATTCTCAATTATTTTTTACATCACTTCTATTTTTTCAGATATCCAACATTTGCTCGAACAGTTCCAGCTGAAACAGAAATTACAAAAGCTTTGATTGCACTTTTAAAACATTTTAATTGGCATAAATTTACAATTATTTATGAAAGGCATTCCCGTAATGAGGAGCTTCATAGCGCGATTAAAGCTGCAATCGAAGGAGAAAATTCCAAACTTTCAAATAATGCAAAATCAGAAAAATTTCAAATTCGTAATGTTTCCGTTGTTGCATATCCATTTTCGGAAGTTGAAAAAAGTAACGTTGAACAAATTATTCGTGATACTCAAGCTAATACTCGAAGTAAATTTCAAAGCCATAAATGATTTTTAGTATTGATTTTATTCTCCTTTTTAGTTTATTTAACATTTGGTAATGTTCGACTGTTTCGTCGAATCCTTTTAATTATGGGAGCTTTGGGTTTAATGGATAATGGCGAATATGTTCTCATTTATCTTGACGCCGATTATAATTGGCACAATGTTTATCACGCAATGAATAATCATTTCTTTCGTGACACCTTAATCGAAGTTTGGGAATCATGGGATATTCCAAATTCGCCTGATCGTCAAGTTGTGAATTATTCTAAAACCGCTTTAGCTGTCATTCCAACCCCAGTGAAACTTGATTCATTGAAATTTACAGATTTTTGGGAAAAAGCAAATAATTATTTGGAAAATTTTGGAGTTCAAAAACATGACACAGCTCATACGATTAAAGCCAATCGTTTTGCATGTTATTTATATGATGCCGTGATGCTATATGCTCAAGCTTTGGATGAAGTTTTAAAAGAATATCCGCCATCAGAAGATTATGATCCATTAACGGATGGTGAAACAATTATAAGCAAAATTTTGGGAAGGAAATACACAAGCATGCAAGGTTTTGATATGAGAATAAATGAAAATGGTGATGCTCAAGGAAATTATACTCTTCTTTCATTACAATCTGTTCCACCCGTTCATAATTCAAGTGATCCCGATTATTATCCATTGGATGTGGCCCTTACAATTTCAGCTGATTTTGTTGGAGATGATTCACATTTACCCAAATTAAGATTTTCTAGAAGGATGAATTGGCCCAATAATCATACACCCCTTGATGAACCTGAATGTGGATTTGGTAATGAAAAATGTCAAGAAGAAAGCAATCTTCGATTTCAATTATTTATGGGTTCAACCATTGCTGTTGTTCTAGCGATTTGTGCTTTAACTATTTTGGTTGTTTATAGAAATAAGAGATTTGAAAGAGAACTTTCAATGATTTGGAAAATTGATCCAAGAGAAATTGAAAAAGTTGTTCAGTGTAATACTTCAACAAATTCTTTATTTCTTGTTGATGGATCAAGGGTTAGTTTTTAAAAGTTTACCATCCGAAAATATCTCGAAACCGAAATATTATAAAACTGAAGTCTCTCAACCTTGATACTAAAAGATAAACTTTGCAGACTTCTCTTTTGCATCGAGATGATATTTCGACGGATAAAAAATGGTCTGGACTTCGAGGAGTCGCTCTTCATAAAGGCGCCGTGGTTGCAATTAAAGAAATGTGTTATTCGAAAAAACCTCGAGAAATTACACGCGCAACAAAACTTGAAATGAAAGCCATGCGACAACTTCATCACGATAATGTCAATTCTTTCATGGGAATTATTATTTGTCCAATGAGTATTTGTGTTGTGAGAGAATTTTGTGCTAAAAGTTCATTAATGGATATTTTGAGAAATCGTGATTTAAAACTTGATAGTCTTTTTATTACTTCCTTTATTGAAGATTTAATTAAGGTTTATTTGAAGTTTATTGGTATAAATAATAATGGCAAAGATTTTTAGGGAATGATATACTTGCATGAAAGTGATGTAAAAGTTCATGGAAATTTAAAATCCACCAATTGTTTGATCACTTCGAGATGGGCTCTTCAAGTAGCTGATTTTGGATTATCAGAAATTCGAGAAGGTCAAGAATGGGATAGCATTGATTTACTTTGGGAATCATATCTTTGGGTAAAAGCTCTATCACTAATGTCCATATCTAATCAAGCTAAATATAATTCCAGACTGCTCCTGAACTTCTTCGTGAATGCGAATTTATTCATGCAGTTAGAGGGACTCCAAAAGGCGATGTTTATTCTTTCGCCATTATTCTTCATGAAATGATGACTCGAGCTGGTCCATTTTTACTTATTGAAAATCAGCATTCGACTGCCGAACAAGTAGTTCGCAAAGTTGCCGTTGGAACCATGTATCGACCTTCATTGGAACATCTAGAATGTCAAAAATATGTCATTGATACGATGACTTTGAGTTGGTCTGAAATGCCTGAACATCGCCCAGATTTTCGAGCAATTCGACATAAATTAAAGCAAATGTTTTCACAAATTTATAAACGAAATATTATGGTAATTAATTTAGGCTTTTAGTTCTAGCAAAATAAATAATTTTAGGATCATATGATGGATATGATGGAACGGTATCAGCAACAACTTGAAGGCCTAGTGGAAGAGCGAACAGCGCAATTGAGGGAGGAAAAAAGAAGAACAGAGAATTTGCTTCAACGAATGCTTCCAATGTAAGCATTTTTATGTCAAAGCACAAATCATAATCAAAGATTTTAGTTCCGTTGCTCAACAACTCCTTCTTGGAAAAGATGTGGTACCCGAATCATTTTCATCTGTTACAATTTATTTTTCTGATATTGTTGGATTTACAACTTTATCTGGGGAATCCACTCCCCTGCAAGTGGTTGACTTTCTCAACAAACTTTACACTTTGTTTGATTCCATCATCAAACAATATGAAGTTTATAAAGTTGAAACCATTGGCGATGCTTATATGGTTGTCTCAGGAATTCCCGATAAAAAAGATAAACAATTTCATGCTGAACAAATTGGAACTATGGCTTTGCATCTTTTGGCTGCTGTAGCTAATTTTAAAATCCCGCATCAACCTGATGAAACTTTAAAGCTTCGAATTGGAATTCATACTGGTCCAGTTGTTGCAGGTTAGCTTATTTTTTTAAACTTTCATTTGGATCAAAGATGTTAATTTTAGGAGTTGTTGGTAAAACCATGCCTCGATATTGTCTATTTGGTGATACTGTAAATACAGCATCACGAATGGAAACTTGCGGCGAGCCATTAAAAATTCACTGCAGTTCAAGTTTTGCTGGAGCCATTGAAGATTCAATGGGATTTGTATTGGATAAACGTGGCGAACTTGAAGTTAAAGGAAAAGGAAAAATGACAACTTTTTGGTTGAAAGAAAGAATGGGATATGATTTTAGTAGCGATGATGAAAGTGAATTGAGTGATGATGAATTAGCTCCAGAAATATTCCCAAGAGCTTCGATTAGACAAGGAATGAATTCAGTTTGGACTTTAAATAAAGGAAGTTGTTTGTCGTTGCCTCAAAAAGATGGAGCAGCTTCAACAATGATGTTAAAAAAATTAGTGGAAACTGCAGCAGCAAGAACTCCAATTTTACCTGTAAGAGATGATCCACCGCCTATAAAAGTCATCACTCCAGCAAATTTATCACAAACTGAGTAAGCTTTTTTGTGATAAAAAAAATTATTAATTAAAAAATTTTAAGGATTAATCTTCCATATCCACGGCATATTTCTAATGATTTTGATTGTGAATCTCATTTTTCTGTTTCAACCCAACCTAATCTTCCAATCCATGTTAATTCATGTTCCACAATTTCAACAGAACAAAATTCTCAAGATTTTCCCTGTCATAATGGTTATCAAAATTCTCCTTTCGCTTCAACGCTCACCAACAATCTGCCAGCTGCAATTCGAAAGCGCTCGACTTCACTTCCAGAAGGCGAAGTTCTCAAAATCAATCATTTTAATCCACATAGCCTATCATCCACAGCTCCTCATAGCACATCACCATCTCCAGCGGTTGCAGCAAGAAAGAATGCGGTGGTTGTAAATTATGAAGGCACGTTTGATCAAGCAATTCGAAGAAAAATTTCACGAATATCAGAGGATTCAGCTCCACGAAAGCGAAGTTTATCTTATGGTGATAATGCCATGGAAATGGTGAGTGATGCCATAGCTGCTGCAGCTAATCAAACATTCAATGCTGATTCACCATTAATTACACCACCAGCACAGAGGAAGAGAAGATACAGAAAAGAAAGAAAGAGTGCACTTTCATTACAAAATAATTATGAAACTGAGATTCTTGCAAAAAAGCCTTTGGGACATCCAAGTTTGCGTGAGCGATCACCCGTCACAAGTTTCAATCGAATATGGAGAAAAATTATGGCGGATGGTGAAGGTTCAACTGGAAGTGGAACATCTTTGAAAGAGCCTTCAACTCCAGGGCCAATGAGTGGCGCGAGTAATAACTTCCAATTAACAAAGTTGACTATTCAAGATGAATGCCTTGATAAACTTCTTGAAGAAACAGATAATTCAACTTTGAATGAAAGTAACGAAGAAGTTTAAAATTTAAAAAAAGTGCAAAATTAAAAATTTATATATACAAAAACTTTGTAATAACAAATATTTATAGTTTTAAAAAAGCTTTATTATTACGTGTATCTTTTTTATTATTTTTTTTTAAGTCAAACAAATCTTTCGGTTTTTAGTCAGTTGCATTTATATCAAATATATATTTACGTAGAGTTTAATAAAGATTATCAAAGTTTTTTGAGTTCTTGAGAATACAAAATAATGAACATTTTTTATTTTTCGAGAAATTACAAGCAAAAAAGAAAAAAAATCATGAATTCATTCAAGGAAAATATTGTATAAAAATTACAATAAAAAAAGATTAAGTTAAAGCTTAAATGATTTTAAACGGGTGAAGGTTTACGATTTTGAAGATATTTTTGAAGTTGTGGAACAGCATAAACTTTCTTCTGATGTTCAATCATATGTGGAAAATGAGAAGCAAATTGAGGATCAAGGGTTTTGAAAGTTTCAGTGCTTTCAGAGAGTACGAAATCACCCCAAGTGAGGCCATGATTAGCGAGGAAACTCGAAGTGGATTTAGAGAGAATATCTTTAAAACGGCCATAAACTTTTTCAGCTCCTGGAAGATATAAATTCTTGTAAAGCTCTTCTTTATTTCCTTCTTGCATTCCAAAAGAAACCATAAAGAATGGTTTGAGTTCGACTAAAAAATCTTTGAAAAAATCAATGGCGGATTCCATTTGAGCATTATCCCAATCATCTTTGGAAACAAGACCATATTGTTTTGCAAGGTATCGATAAATTGCGCATGATTCAGGAAGGGGCTTTCCATCAACTTCAAGATATGGCACTTTGCCAGTTGGTGTTGCTAAATGTTTGAAAAATATTAGAAAGAAATAAACTTTAAGTGAAGCTTGGAAATGTCTTACTTGGTTTAATTTTTGGCCAATTTTCTTGGCTAATTCGGTCATCGTCAAATGGAACATCGGCATAACCAAAAATCATTCGAGCTGTTTCACCCGATCCTCTCAAATCGAAATAATGCAATTTGTAATGAACCATTTTTGTTGTTAAAACTTTCAATATTGACTAAAACGAAAACCTTTTCACAAAAATAGTAAAAAAAAGTGTAAGGTTGATGCTTTTTTAAAGCAAAGACTCATCGCCTTTTTATACATTTGCAATTGTGTGTCGACGTGTATCAAAAATGTGTCTTTCGTGTGTTTGGGCTTTTTTTGTTCTCGCAAACAAATGCACAAAGTATAATTTTTTTTTACATAAAAAGGACAATGCAAAAATGAGGAAGAGTAAAGGTCATCCAAAAACTTAGATTTTTATGTAGGCTTATTATTAGTAAAAATATGTAAGGTTCAAATTGTCAAGGCTAAATATCAAGTCTCAAAAATTTTATTAAAATGAAGCTACAAATTTAAATAATAACAAAATAAATCCCTTAAAAAAATATCTCGAAAATTAAAGATAATGCTTATTCATTCTTGATGGTTTGACCAGCGGATTTAAGCTTATCTCCAGCACCTTCAACAACATTTCCAGCTCCTTCTTTGACGTTAGTGGCAGCATTTCCAATAGCTGCACCAGCATCATCAGCTGCATTTCGAACAGTTTGAACGGCATCGGAAGCGGTTTCCTTTACGGATTCAGCGGCATTTCCCATGGCTTCTTTGGTGTTATCAACTGCTGCGCCCATTTTATGTTTGGCATCTGCGGCAGTTTCTTTCACTGAATCAGCAGCTCCTTCAACGGTTTTACCCGCTGAATCGATTGTGGAATCGAGTTTTTGACCTACGGTTTCGGCAGCTGAGATCTGGAATGAAGGAAAATCAGATGCTACTCGCGGATTTCTCGTATTCGTCTAAAGCTATGATTCTAAAAACTAACCAAAGCCAAACCAGCAATGAAAAGGAATGAGACGATAAAAACCTTCATGATGAAATTTTTTAAGAATAAAATAATCGTAAACAATAAAGATTTTTTTAAACTAAACTAATCCTTTGTCTGCCTATTTATATGTCCTCGGAAAAGGGCTTCGATCTCTTAGTAACATAGCAGATAACAAACAATTTTTAACTCTTGAGAGGGCGGAGGCAAACCATCCATTTTGCTTGGCATTTTTTAATCAATTATGTTCTTTAATATTCAATGAAATTGCGTTTTAATGCATTAGGCTGTTTTCAATTTTAAAAATAACAAAAACAGGTGTTCCACATCGAGATAAAGAGGAGGAATAAACAACAATAATAGCGGCACCAGCTGCTATTTTAATGCAACGTTTACTTCCGTAATTTTAATTTTTAAAAAGCTGGCCATTTCGTTTTAATGGATGGATAACTTTGTATAAAATTATTTCATACTTATGCAACGCAACCAATGAAATTTTAATTAAACAAAATTAAATTATATCTTAAAGCCATCAAATAATAAATCCCAAATGCATTTATTCATTTACATTAGTAAATTAAAACTTTCTTGTAAATGCTTACACCTTTACTCCTATTTTTAAGGGTTAACGATCATCAGCAAAAAAACATTTAAAACATTACTCATGAAAACAAATCTTTCAAAAAAACTTCCTTCTTGACATCAAAATCCCTTAATCTCATTGAATATAAAAATTATGTCATTTAATGCATACAGTGGAATGTCACAATACTATGATAAAATATCGTAATTTCCAAACGGTAAATTTTAAAAATCAAAAAAATATTCTTTTTTTTTTCATAAAAAGTAAAAGTGAGTGCAAAATTGTATTAACTTTGTTGAATCCAATATACTTTGTGCTTTTAAGAAAAATCAATAAACAATGAAAATTTAATAAAATAAAAAAAGTTGTAACGTGCAAATAAGTGAACTATGATTCTAGTGTTAACCATTGCTCACTTCACTGTTTTTTTTGGTTTTATAACTTGGAATTGAATTCTTTTATTGAACATAAAAAACGTGAGAAAATGGTTGATAATAATTCCTATGGTTTAAAAAGAATTTGTGTTATTTGTGGCGCCGATAGCGATGGCCAACATTTTGGACAATTTACTTGCAAAGTAATTTGTTGAGGTTTAAAAAAAATGTAAATTTACCTTTTTTGTTTAGGCATGTGCTGCATTTTTTCGTCGTTCCGTTGTTTCCAATTCAGAATACATCTGTAAATTTCAAAGAAATTGTGAAATTTTAAAAGGTTTTTTTGAGTTTTATAATTTGGCTTTATCACCAGGAATCAATAAGTTTTAGATGTAAGAAATATTTGCAGATTTTGTCGCCTTCAAAAATGCTTTAACAAAGGCATGATTCCAGAAGGTTAACCTCACATTTTCTTTACTTTTTTATCCTTAGAATTTTAGCGGTTCAATCATCCAATGGCGAAACAAACTTTTATCCTTTACGCCTTCGTAAAGCTATGGATAATCAATTAAGTCATAATTGTTCTTTTAAAAAATTGCAAAAAATGGTGGAAGGTTATCGAAAATTGAGAAATTTGAGAAAATCAAGTTATGCACTTTTTATTGGTGGAACTAATTTTACAACTTGGGATCCAGAGGTATTTCTCGCTTAACATTAAGTATATATGTTTTTATAATTTTAGTTTATTCCACAAAGCAATTATTCAAATTCAAAAAAATGTTGTCAAATTGAAGCAAGTTTAGCCCAAGACATGGTCACGGAATATTTTGAACCATTTTCCCTTTTGCCTGCTGATGACCAAGTAAATCATTTTGCTTCATTAATTTTTCCACCAAGGCTTTAAAATTTCAGCAAAAACTCTATCAACTTTTTTGTATATTTTTTATAAATACGGAAAAGGTTTATAACACTTGTAAAGCGTTTGGTAACGTAGTAAATAATGACAAATATATTCTACCCGACGGGGGATATGTAAAATTGGATGAAATCTCTAAATTTTTTCTAAATTGTGATGAAGTTGTAGCTCCTGCTGAAGAAATAGCTCAGTAAGTTTCAAAAAACGTCTTTTAGAATAAAGAGATTAAGATTTTTATAAAGCGCAGAATTGTGTCCTTTCATTAATTTTGTTCCATTTGTTTTCTATCACCAATTTTTTTCTTTTTTAATTCTTCCCTATTACACCAAATAGCGTGATGACAACATTGAAGCAACTCATTGCAACATTTAAAAGTTCTAAAATATTTCGAAACCTTGCAGAGTCATGAGTAATTTTTTTGTTGCTTTCCCACGAAATTTTTTTGTCATCGACCCCTTTGAATTTTTAAAATATACATAAAAGAGCCACGTCTCGTTTAAGGATATTTTCTGCTTCAATGAAATTTGCAGTTGAAATCATTGTTCCAGCGATGATGAAAGCAAAAGTGGATGATTATTCATTGGTTGCAATATATGCAATTTCATTATTTCGTGATGATTTAGAAAACATTTCCATTCAAGCTAGAAACATTTTAAAAATTGCGAAAGAAAACGTCATCAAAGATTTGCATTCATATTATCGTAATCATAAAGGTTTAAGTGACGTAGATTTAAGTTTGGAATTGAGTAAAGTTTTATTACTCATTCCTACTTTGGAGGTGATTCTTTTTGATTATTTATTTTTAAATTAATTATTGAAAAATGTATATTACAGCATAGCGTGAAAAAAGTTCGTGAAAATTTTCACCTCGCTGATCTGTTTTGTATGATGGATAGTCCGAAACCGTATAAATAAAGAAATTTTTTAAATTAAGATATGTCTGTGAAAGGGCGAAGCTTATAAAGTGAAGAAATGCACATAATAAAATTTGATAAATTCAACAAAACTCTCTTGCACTTTTACTTTGTAAATTTTTTTTTTGTAAAACTCCATTTTAAATTTTATAAAATGAATCCCATCGAAGCTTTCCAACACAATTTTTCAAAAATCTATAAAAAAAATATTCCTAATTATTATGAGTTTTTTTGTTATGATTATTAGGAGAGATTTTACCTAACTACATTTAAACACCTTTGGGCATAAATAAATTTACTTTACATGAATTTAAAATATTTCAAAATATCTGTACAAATATTTATTTTTAAATTTTCATGAAATTTTTATAGTCCCTGCTTTTATACAGTGGGAATAGCATATATTTGACATTTTTTTTTCTTATTTTGTGTTTCAGTCTTGAGCAATTTAAATATGTTGTCATCGACTACTCAATTTTTTGCTCTCTTTCGAAATATCTTGAAACATAAAGAAAAGATAGAGTCTCTAAAGTGCAAAGGTTAGATATTAGTTCTTTCTTTTTTCTATGTTGATAATAATTGCAGATTAAAAAAGAGAGAAATATGATGCTTTTTTGACGTGTTCGTTACTTTTTTATTTCTTTAAATTTTTTAATTTAAAGCAAAAAACAAGGTTATGGCTTCTTCTTTTTTGTCTGTCTTCAATAAGAAAGAATCACATCATGTATTATAACGAGGAAAATATTATTGCTTGATAGTTAATTGTATATAAATTAAAAATCATTTGAATTAAAATCGCGGTTGAAAAGGCCATATAAAAACTTTTCAGTGTTAGTATTCTTTGAAGTCACAAAACGGAAAGAATCTAAGATCCTTGTTAGACTCTGCCTTAAATATAATTCAAATTTAAGTTGATTTTTATTAATTCAATATTTTGCTATATTTTTTATTGCACTTTGATTTTTCTTTTAATCAAAGTTAACCTAACCCTTAGCATACTCTTCTCAACATTGTTACACAAAACACGCACTCATTTCTTTTTCTTAAAAGTTTTAAAATTGTTATTTTTGTAACTCAAAAAGTCAATAAAAACTTTCATTGAGTAAAAAATTTTTATTTTCTTTTGTATATTTTTGAGGTGCAAAAGCGTCATCGAATAACCCAAGTTTGCGTCAATCATTTTGTTTTTCTTTCCTCAAAACCCTTAAAGCTTTTTTTCCAAAAATTTTTTACAAAACTAAATCAAACATTTACTCACTTGCTTACTTCTGTTTGTTTAAAAAACAAACAATTCAAAAAATCTTTAATTTGTTTAAGAACAAAAAAATTTGGAATTTAGTTTTTTTGCATTTTTTCAAATAAAGAAAAGTAGGTCTTCTCATTTTTGTATTTTAAATAAAAGCAAAAGAGTAATACGTTACATACTTTTGGAAGCTGATTATGGAGTGATTTTTGGGTTAAAAAAGATTAATAACAAAATTTAATAAATTCCTTTTAAATCGGGTTTAATAAAAAAGTAATTACACTTATTTTCTCTTTTTTTTTACATTGTAAAAAATGTATAAATTTTTTATAAACGGGTGATTTCGAAATTTTTTCACAAAGTGAATGAGATACATCTGTCTTAACTGGTTCGAATGGCTATAACATCCATCCATCTGCCGTGGTGCAATGAAAGTCGAAAGAAAGAAAATTAAAAAAGCTATAAAACATTGGCTCTTTGTGATGGTCATTTTTGAGTTAGATCTGAAAATAATTCAGTTTTTGAGATTTCCAAATCAAAAGGTTTTTACAGAATATTTTATTCTGCTGAAGTTGGCTTTAAAAATAATTTGTTTTGCGTTGTTTTTTAGAATTCGAAAGCTTTCAAACCACAAACAATAACAACAATACTTTATTTTTTTATTTGTTTTGACACTTGTTTGATAGACACATAAAATTTTTGAAATACCTAAAACATTTATTAGCCATTACCGTTATCTTCGATATCGCAACTCTTGGGGCCGCCTTTTTCTTATAAAACTGTTTCGTAATTTTTTTTCAGAGAGTCTCTGAAATTCAGACTACAGTTTCTTCTTTCAAATAAGTTTTTTTGTATTCATTTTATTTATTGTTCTCATTTTTCTTTGACTACGTTTATTGCATAATTATATTAAAGTTTCATTGTTGAAATTTTCAAAAATAAAGAGAAGGAAAAAAACAGACATCATGAAACAACAAATTACGTTGAGTTTTTGAAATAACTTTTTTTCTTTGTTTATTTTAAGCTACCTTTTTTTCGTGTCAACTACAATATGTTTTTAAACTTGATTTTTTATAAAATTAACTAATCTCCTGGCTTCTTATCTAAATAAGATTGGTTCAAAGGTGCTTTTCTGGGAATTGAAACTCTTAAACCCTTTTTTTAAACGGCATTTTTTTTTAATTAGACACGGTTGTTTTTTTTTTTTGAAATAAAAATGACGAAATAAATGTTTGGACTATATTCTTCACATTGGCATCATTCAGGGCCGCATAAAGAAGCCTGCACGAGAAAAAACATGGGAGATGAAACAACTGAAGGGAGAGCCTCACCAAACGATGGCAATAAACAGCAACAAAAAAATATACATCTCTTTCGTCACTCTCCTTCCAAAACAACCCTTTTTCTCCTCAGCAATAGTAATCCGATGAGTGTCTTTCCTCTTCGTCGCCAGCTTCGTCGTCCAAAGACTGCAAAATCGCGTCATTTTTTTTTTGCTCCCCTTTTTTTCTTTTGCTTATGGCCATTTGTGGATTTTTCCTTGTCTCCCGTCTTTTTCAATGATGATTTCCTTGAGAAGCTTTTTTTGCTTTCAAGAAAAAGAAAGTTTTGTTTATGTCTTTTAAATAAATTGTCGCCGCCGCTACTGCTGAATTCTTTTTTTTGTTCTTGAACCCTTTTAAGCTCTTCGCTTTTTTTTCTTTTCTTTTTTTCCTGAACCAAGTCTTCCCATTTTTTAGATGTTTGCTTGCTGAAGTTTTAAACACCTTTAGCAACGACGACGGCTTTTTGATGTCATCATTTTTATTCTATTTTTTTAAAGCCATACGTGTGAATTCCTATGAGACTTTTATGACTAAATTATGAATATTTCAAATACAAATTTTTATAATATATTTATTATTTTAAATTAATTATATTTGTCTATAGTGAATTCATCAACCATAAGTTTTAGTAGAATATAATTAAAATATTTTCTTCATAAATTTTGATACTCGATTTTATTATCGCGAAAGTTGATTATCCTTCATTTTGAGTTATTTACCTGCCATTAATATTTTTTGTTTTTTGACCAAATTTTTATTTTAAAGCTCAAAAGTTAATGTTCACTTACTCTAACTTTTCCTACAAACTTTAAAGTGTAAAAAAAATCTTAAAAATAGACCACCACATTTTTTCTTTCATTATTTACTTCCTCTAAGAAATTTATGAATCCTTCTTTCAAACAAATAACAAAAAAGGGACTTTTATTTAAATATGCATACAAATAATATTTTTTGGCTTTGAAACTTTAACGATTTTGAAATTGTTTTTTTTAAACGTAGCACTTTTACGAGCTACGTTGGAATTTGTAAATTTTTTGCAAAACTTAAATTTTAAAATAAACACCCCTTTAAAACAAGTAATTTTAATACCATAGTCTAATAGTAGTATTTTTTTCGTGGTTTATATAAATTGGAAACGTAGTTTTTGCAAGACTGTAAAACGATGAATTTTTAATTTTTTTGCGGAAATTTTTAAACGCTAAAGGGCGAGAATCACGAACAAGGAAGTCGTTTTGGTAGATTATCTTTCTGTAAAATTTTAAAAATAAATTAAAAAATTAAAAAATTGAACCAATTTTTGCATATTTTTATTTAAAGGGCACAAAAAAACTTATTTGGCTGCCATAATTTTCCTCAAGCAAGAAAATTAAGAATAAGAATAAGCGAGAAAAGGCAAAAGCTTATCCAACAATTTTAAGAAAATTAACTTGCATCAAAAAGGATGTTTACAAATTACTTTTAAAATCCTGAAGAAGTTTCATATGCCAAAAAAATTATGATGCAACCTCGCTCATTTATAGCAATTTTAAGTTTAGAACACATACACCAAATTTTCTGTTCATTTTTTATAGATTAAACTTTTGAACAAAGTTTTTGTGCTTGTTTCGTACCTATGAAATTATTTTATGATAAATTTGAGAAGTTTTTTTTATCTTTCTTCTTGGCTTTAAAAAAATGACGTTATTTCACCTATATTTAAACGAAGGTCAAACACAAAAAATTTGAGTATTTTATTTTATTTTTTGAGGCCTTTATGACAGAATCAAATGTCGCTCATTCGTCTGAGACTTGAAGCAACTAACTAAAAACCAAAAAGTTTAAACTGCAAAGGTTTTTGCTACTTCAAATTTGATTCTTTATTGACACATTTTTCGCTATCCATAGCGTTTTTTGAACTTAACTTTTTGATGGATGTCGATAGACAATTCTCTTTTTTTCATTCATAAAAACAATTAAATCATTTACTTCTTGGAATGAATGAAAAAACTCTGTGTTTAATTTCAAGTATGAGCGAGTCGAAATAAGAAAAAATTGTTAAGGATTGGAGTTCATTATCTTAAAAAACTTCTTTTTAAATATTAGCCTTTTTCTGGTCACTGTCAAGGCCATCTGGAAAGTGAGAATAGCCAAATTTCTAGAAAAATTTGATTATAATCATTTCAAAATCGTTATCAAAAAATAAAAATAAGGAGTGAAACTTTAAAGCATACTACCAGCGCTGGCGGTTTTCGGTTTTTCGGTTCGGTTTTCGGTGCATTTTCGGTTCGGTTTTCGGTGAACCGAACCGAACCGAACCGAAAATCGAAAACCGAAGTATCCCGGTTTTCGGTTCAAACCGATAAACCGAAAACCGAGAAACTTCGGTTTCGGTTCGGTGCACCGATTCGAACCGAAAAAACCGAATTAGTTTTTCATAGAAAAATGTATCTAGTTGTTATCCAAAGTGTTAGCAAACATGCTAATAATGCATAAAAAGGCATTATTTAAGCAATACCTAATATTTTATCCCAAAAAATAACGATTTTGAATTTCAAACCGAACCGAAAACCGAAAAATTTTATAAACCGAAAAACCGAAAATCGAGGATTTCGGTTTTCGATTTAAACCGAAAAACCGAAAACCGATAATCTTCGGTTTCGGTTCGGTTAACCGAAACCGAAAACCGAAGGATTTCGGTAAACCGCCAGCGCTGCATACTACTATCATCTATCTATTTATCATCACCTTCGATCTTTACTCCAATTTTTTTCCATTCTTCGACCTTTAATGAATGGCGAAATCGAACCTCGATGATGTCAACTTTATTTGACTTTCTATTCTCTTCCCTCAATTTTGATCAACATTTTTTCTATTTTAAATTTCTTTGAAATCATCATTTCCCATTTCATTTTCTTTCTTTCCATGTTTCAAATAAAAATGCATTTTATATTTTCAACCCAAACCAAAAACAACCAACCAACCAACTGCAGCCGCCATCATCGGTCGATGTCGGCGGACCAGCTCCGATAAAAATGAAATAACCCTGATTTTTTTTCGAATAAAAAAAAGTGATGTCACTTTTTTTTCTTTAGTTCTTTCATATTTTTGCGTTTTGCTCCTGCCCCTTTTATTTTTCCAATCTTTTTTAAAATTGCACCCATTTGATTTTTCTTCTTCTTCCTAGTTGAAAAACAGAAATAAAAAGCTGTTTTTCTGTTTATCGACGGAAAAAAATATGTATGTACTACGATGGAGGGAACAAAAGCCATCTCTTGGGTTTTTTGTTTTTGAAGTTGTTTTTTTATAGCTATAAACAAGATTGATTTATCGGTGGATACTTAAGGAATGTTGGTTGTTTGTTAGACGAGACGTGAGATCTGAATGAGTTGTTATTGACAAGGGATGAATTGAAGGATTTTAAGAGTAAAGAATTTAATCAATCCATTCGTATTTCTGAGATTTCTCTTACTCTTGTATTATCTTTTCAATAACAGTTTTATCGTATTATATGTATTTCCTTCAATTTTCTCAATCTTTGTCCTTTTTTAAAAGCTTTATAAAAATCAATATTTTGTACAAAATTTTTCCATACCTCATCTTGCTTATTGATGATGACTATCCCATTTTCTATTTCCAGTTTATTTCATGTTTGATTGCTCAAATAAAGCACCGCAGTCATGGACTCAATTGCGGCTAAGCTTATAAGCAATATTTATCTTCTGAGGACTTATAAATTCTAATCGTCATAAATGTTTCACCCATTCCCCATTAATTTATAACCGATTATGAGTATTTGTAGCGTCGACGTAGAATAATAATAATAAAAGTACCCAGCTTATGACACCTTCTCCTTTTTCTATTCCTGAAGACAAGTACTTTGTTTATTTCTTATAAAATATCACTTTTGTTTTATTTTATTTTTGCAGACTTTTCCCCTTTTTAAAAAAACTCGATGCTTTTTTTCTCAATGATATCATATTTTTTGGCTCTATTTTTAAATGAAAAAAATAATCAAAAACAAGGAACAATTTTATCGTGTGTTTATATAAATTCAGACTATTATGTGTTTTGATTTTTTCAAACTACAAAACAAAAAAGATACTTATCATTCACAAAAAAATGAAAGCTTTCGTTTTGATGAAAAACTATCCCAATCGCGATATGTGTTTTTCCCAATATTTGAGTTAACATCACATCGCTTCTCTTGTGAGGGATTTTTAAAAAACCACAAAGCCCTTTTTGTGTTTTAATTTTTTTATTCACTCGTTCAAAATCAATTTGATTGTTTTCGGGCTTTCTTTTTTCTTATTTTTTTGTTGCACGAATCAAACAAAAAAATCGATCGACATTCGTGTGTTTTTTTTCTTCATTTACATTGATCGCACGTATGTATGTTTGTCGTCGTTGCTTGTTTTGTCAAAAAAAACACTTTGGAAGGACGTTATGTTGTTGACGAAAGCAGAAAAATATGAGAAAAATGGAAAAAAATAAAGAAATCAAGCGAAGAAAAAAAAACTACCACCAATGTTGTTGATTGGAAACGAAACAAAATATGTGAGGGAGAGGAAAAATGGGTTCTCTTCCTTTCCCTTTTTCTTTGTAAGCTGTTGTTGTAGCTATAAATAGCTATGAATTTATCATAAAATGAAGTTTGTTTATGCTTGTTTTGAAGATGAAGGAAGAAATATTTTGAGAAAGATCAAAATACTGTTAACTATAAATAGCTAGCATTGATAGTGATTCAGGTATAAAAAGGGTATTTTGAGATGATGAATAGACTAAAAAAACTATAATTATTCTAATTTCCGTGATGAGATCCGTGTAATACTCTTGTATCTTTGCGAAAGTCACAAAACTATGAAAAATTTTATTGGATTCTTTTAATGAATCACGAATCATTTGACTATAAAATACAAAAAATGATAGCTAAAACAATCCCTAATTTTATGAGTCTTGGAGTCTTGATTTGCTGATCAATTAGAATGATAAAATCAACAAGTTTTTTATTATAATTTTTTTTATCAATATTCACGAAGGCTACTTTCTTTTATGCTTTTTCATTTTTCAACAATTATTTTGTGAAGCTTCAAATGGAAAAATTCCATTCCATCTTCCCTCTTTTTATTTACCTTGATTAAAAAAAGAGAATGTGTTTTTGAAAGGATAAAAAATGGTTTTTCTTTATCCCCGAATTTTGTTCAGCCGTCCTTTCTAATCGCTTTTCATTCTTATTTAAAAACATTCCAATATAAAGATGATTTCATATTTTCCATTTATACAACAATAAATTATAACGTGTTTTGAGTTTGACACTTATTTGTATTAATTAGGGCTAACACCTCCCTGCTTTTGCAAAAAAAAAAAAAACAGAACGACGTCACAAAATTGATCATTTTTTTCTTACATTATTGTCTTTGTTTTTATTTTTAACTACAAAAAAATAATCACAAGAGTTTTAATTTTTTCTCGAACAATCAAAAAGAAAGAGTTTTTGTTTTGACAATTGCTTTTTTTTGTTATCATTCAAACTCTTGGTTTTTTTGCTTGCTTTTGTTGTTAACTCACAATAAAAATGAGTTTTATTGTTTTCAATTAATTGATAAAAGAGCCTCATTTTCTCCCCATGATTTTCATGCATGTTTGATCTAATTGTTCTTGAGTCTTTTTTATATTTCTTATTGTTTTTAAGTAATGACCTATCTTATCATGCTTTTAATTTTTTCTAGAAAGGAGTTGAATCAAACTTACTTACGTAAAGAAATTCCATTTTTTATCTACAAAAGTTTATGGTTAAAAACGACTCCCTATTGTTTTCTCCTCGATCATTGTTGATTTGTTTTCTATGTATTTTTTTTTATTGATTTTAATGATAGAAAAATATAATGAAACTTTAAACTACGAAAGACTCAAATTTTTTTTTGAAATTCTTTTCGGTTTTTTTTTTTTTGCTCGCATTTTTCAAATATAAAAGCGTCGGTCGATTTTTCTGTTGATCGCTTGCTTGCTATTTTTCTCCCATTTTCTTTCTCTCTATCGCGTTTGTGTTCTAAAAAATGATGTCATAGTTTTTTTTTCGTCGATGCTCAGCAACAACCAACATAACATTCGTTTTGTTTTGTAATAACAAAAAAAGAAAAATATATATTTATACATACTTTTTTGTTGCTGGATTCTTTACAGTTTTCTCCTTTGCAACAAAAATAAATAAAGAACTTTTTAAATTAATTTTCTCTGCGTTTTTTTTTATTTGCTTGCAGAAAGGAAAATTAAGCGTCATCGTTTTGGCACCCGTGACTTGCAAAAAAAAAAAAGAGAGTGGGATGAAAATTCTTTGACTTTGATCATGTTTAATTTTCGACCTTTCCTATCTGGAGAAATAAAGGCGTGGGTCGGTCGAAAACAATGTGACCGCGGCCATTGATGTTTCTTATTATTTTTTCAATTTAATTTTAATTTTTTTTTGAAAATGATTAGAATTTTCTCGTTTTAATTTTTTGTTGAAAAACAATCATGCATTTTTATGATTTTGTAAAAAATTAGTATTTCATTTCATCTTTGAGATGGTGGGTGACACAGTAAGAAAAACCCTTAAAGCAATCTCTTATTTTTTTCAATGACTCTTCTTTTTTTAAAAGCTTTGATTTGTCACTTTTTTTTTCTTCAATAGTATTATTACATATTGGTGACACAACCATGGAAACCTATTACTATGTATTTCGAAAAGAAGGCATAATAATGGTCACCAAGATTTTTCTTTTCAATCTCATTTTCATTCATCTTTGATTCGTCATTCTTAAAAAAATTTGCTTAAAATTTCGAAACTCTTGCCTCAATTTTCATCACTTTTTCCTTCCTTTTTTAAATTTTGATGAGTTTACCTTTTTCAGCTGTTTTACCTCCTACAAAATTAGTTGTTTGTTATTTCAAAATTAAAAAAAAACTTTGTGTGGTCATTCAAAAAAGCGCACCCACGTTGTAAACAAATTTGAAGCGAATTAAAGATTTTTTAATTGTGGGATATGATTTTGAAAAAAGTATATAAATTTTAAGAGGGTTTATCAAAAGGTTTATTTGTTACATTTCAATACACCCTCGATTCACATGACTGTAGTTGAAAATTGACACAATTTGTTTTGCATGTTATTTTCGTGCCGATGCGTTATTTCATTAGCTTCCATAATCTTTAACTTTACTCGTGAAACCGCCTTTTGTCACATCTTTTAACTTTGCATACTTATGATTCATATTTCAAGTTAATTTAAAATCATTTTTTTAGGTTCTTCACTTCTTTAACCATAATTTCTTTATCATCATCTTTCCTTTATTATATATTTAAATTAATTTTATTTTTATTATATGTGTTAACAGAATTTTACGAATGTGTTCAACTTTATCATCACCTATTGAAATGCAACGTTTTTTATTTCAAAATAATTCTAAATCTTCGCGATCGAATATCCTCTTTTCAACATCAAATTCAAGTTCAACGGATTCTGCTGTGAGCTCATCAAGCTCCATTTCTCCATCATCATGTGATAGCATCACGGATTCAGATATGGGTTCACCCAATTCTGATTCAACATGCTCGGAATATTCTGAAATAAATCATGATGAATTAGCTAAATTAATTAAAAATTCACCAAGAAAATTATTGATTATGGATTGTCGGAATTTTGTTGATTACAATCATAGTCATGTTGCTTCAAGTATTAATACTCTTTATTCAAAAATTATGCGTAAGCGTTTAGTTGATAATAAAGTAAGTTCCTCTATTTTTTTCATTGGACTTTTATAGAAGGAGGTTTGTTTACCGTAACATTGGAGACTTTAATGCTAAATTTAAAAAGACATTATGCATTATTAAATTAAAGATAAAAATTATTATTTTCGTGAGAAAAACCCTGAAAATTCTTGCAAAAAATTTTACATCTCTTAAAAATTTATGAACAAAATAAAATTAAATATTTTGAAGTCATAAATTTAAAATTATTTACAACATTTTCATTTCATTTTTGAGGCCTTAAAAATTGCACAAACTCATTATCATAAATTATAAATTCACCCCTCTTTTTTTGTTTTAAAAACATCATAAAAAACTTACAATTTCTTTGAAACGTGAAAAATTTGAGAGAAAAAAACTACTAATTTTCTTTCAAAAGACAAAGTTAAAATTTTATAGAAAGTACCCATAAATTAAATTCTTTGTACATAAAACTGCCAATTTTTTTGGAGTTGCTTGTAGTTAACTTTCATACTTCAGCATTATGTTTTTATTTTTTTAAAGAATTCTAAAAAAACTTTGTTTTTAAAAAGAATGATTCAGTTTAATTGAATTTATTTTTGAATTTATGGTTTTATGTATTTATTCAATGAGAAAAGATTAATAACATTTAATTTATAGCCTTTTTAGAGTAGTTTTCAAGAATAAATTATGGCATGTCATAAATATCAAAAATAAAATAAAAAATTCATGCTTATTTAATGACTAATAATTGTGGGCTTAAAAAAAGATTTCAGTAAAAAATATTTTATTGCTTTGTTTTTGAGTAAATCTTGGGAGAAGGCTACAAAAAAAGAAAGTGATACTTTGATCTCAGACTAAAAGTTAATGTAAGACGAATAAACAAAGGTTTAAAGCGTAGGCTCGAAGATTTCGAAGAGTAAGGATTATTTTGGGATCCCAGATGTTTCACCATTAAATTTATTTTTAGCATTTAGAAAATTTTTATAAAGATATTTTTATCTTATTTTTTTGTGTTTTATTTTATCGAAAAGCCTCAATTTTAACAAAAGCTTCTAAACATATAAAGAAAATTACACATAAGTCACATTTTTAATCTTTTCTACTTTTTCGAAATTAGATAAATAAATGCAATGCACTTAAAAGAAACTGCGGAGGGCATCTGAATCAGCTACATCTTGCTATATCTCATTTCAATTCATTTTATGTGCCAACGAGTGCCATCCTTCCTGAAACCCTTCTTCTTTATATTTTATCTTTTTTGGTTGCACTTAAAACTAAAATTATTCGTAATTCATTTCCTTGCAAAAAAAAATGCACCCATTTAAATTTTTTTAAATGAGATATAAAAATTCGAATTGATGCTTTTTGCTAATCCGCTCTACTTTGATGCTTAAAAGATCTCTCTTCATTTCAAAGAATTATTAAAGTAAAAATAAAATGGTCCCTGCATTAATGGCAATTTCTAAAATAATGTTAAAATACATTTTGCGTGGTTGCTTCAAATTACAACGGCTGCTTACTTTTCTTAAAGCTTAAATGAAAAAAGGAAACGTGCAAGACTGAGTAATACTTTTCCCCTATTTTTTTACTTTCTAAAAATGGCAAAAAAAATAATTGAGATTCTTTATTCTCATCTACCATTTTTTTGTTTTATTCCTTCTGCAAAATAAAAATATTAAGATTTTCGTCATTTTGGATGGGGAAACGAAAATGGATTTCCATAATATACTTTTTTTTGTGTTTGCAACAAACATATTGAGATTAACTTTTTGATTACTACACTGTTTTTTTGTTTGCAATAATTTCAATCAAAAGTCTTATAAAAGTCAAAAGGTCAGAATCCATGAGTAAAAATGTGTGATAATAATGTTGGCTTATTATAGAGCAACAAAAAAAACAGCAGTAAAGTAGCTGCTTCTCTTTGTTGCAAAAATTTTTGTAGCTCACCTTAAGGGAGAAAATTAATTAGAAAAAAAAAGACCGAAAGATTAAAAAGTAAGTAATAATAAATTCGATAAATGCACCTATGTTTATTGTTTAAAGTTTTTTTAGTAAAAAAAGAAAAACATGCAGCTTTCAGGCGAGAAAAAATTGCAAGCGAAAAGAAGTAATTAATTATGAAAAAGTTGGTTAGCAAATTAAATTTAAATTTGTTTATTAATTTTTTTTGTGGTTTGGTTTTAAAAACTACAAGATTTTTGATGTTTTTCTACGAAAACTGAGGGCATTAATTTTCTTAGAAAAAAGCATGACTAAAATGTTATTGAGCTGAAGAAAATAAAAACTTTAAAACATTAAAAGTTTTGCAAGCATTTGCGTAATTAATTTTCTGAATCATCTAATGGAGAAAAGAAATGTAAGCCATTCTTGACAAGGAAATTGTGTGTTAGTCTTTTTTTTCATTTGCTAAGCCTTTGTGTTGTTGCTAAAAATAAAACACAAAATACCTTTGACTTTTAAGATTTTTTTAAGATGCATTTATTATTCTTACGCCTGCTGTTTAAAATAATTTGCAGAAATGTATTTCTTTAAAATAATATTTTTTTTCATCTGTTTTAAAATTTGTACCATTCCTTATTTATTAGTACGGTAGAAAAAAAAGAGAGTAAAGTCCAGGAAAGCAATAAATTTGTGGGTGAAGTGGCACAAATAATACCCATTAGTTGAAAAGACTTACTCATATTCCTATTTTTCTTTTTTCTCCATCTAATAAAACCACACATTAACTTACTCATTTTTTCCTGCGTTTTTCAATAAAAAAATAATAATAAATTCTAGAATGGGGTTTATTTTATTTTTTTGTGATGATGATTAATAAAATTGTGGGTTAATAATATCAGCTGTCAAGAAAAACTTTTTCCTTTCTGCAATTATTTTAATTTTTTTTATAACGTTCCCTTGCTTTCCGCCATTTTTTAATGCTATGGTTTTAGTTTTTTTGCGCGTTAAAATTAAAGAAAACTATAGTCATACCAGACAACAACAGGCAGTGTTGCCTAGGACTTTTCAATACATTCGCATATTAATTAATCTGTATTAGCTGTTTTTTATAATCAATAGTCTCTCAGCAGACACAAATGAGGAACAAAATGTCGCAAATTGCGTGTTTTTAAATGAGTAAATAAAAAAGCCTTTGAACAAAAAATATTGAGTAATTCTTTTTAGTCACATTAAAAAAAAGAACAGCAATGAAAGCAAATGCCTTTAAATTACAGTAATTCTGAGAAATTAAAAAACATTTTTGTCCGTTTTCAAAAAAATTATTAATGCATGACAAGAAAAAATTTAAGATATGTTTTTTTTTTTAATTTAAAACTAAAGCGTAGAATTAGGTGGCTGTATTTTGGATGTACATATTTCCTGTTTAGTTGCTGCTGGCATGCAATAAAATTAAATTTTACTTCCGGCAAAAAATACTATTTTAAATAAATTTCAGCATTCGTTCGTTTAAGAAAAAAGTTGAGAAAAAATTAATAAAGTGGAAGGATATATTTTTTCTTAGAAGATGAAGAAAAAGTTGTAGGCAATTTTTGGTAGCAAAAAACAACACAAGGATTAATTAAAGAGTATGTTAATGTTAAACTTATTAATTTCAAAAACACAGTGAAACGAAAGCATGGACCTTCTTGATACGAATTTCTTAAAATTTAAGACTTTTGATTTGGTTATGGGTTTTATTTTTGGGTATAAAGGCTTTATTTTTTTCAAGCTGATAAGATTCTTAATGTTACGGTAAAACAACCAACGATTATGTATGATACATCGTTTAGCCTCTTTATCGACCTTTGGTTGTTTTTTTATGTGTTCAAGAAACACACAAATTTTACAGCCAATTTTGAATTATCATTTTTTTCAAGACCCCTAAATCACCTCGTTTCCATTTATTTAACCATTGGTTTCTAAAAAATTTTGAAAAATAATATACAATCATTTTAAAATTTAATTTTGTTATTTTCAGCTTTGTTGTGAAAAGTTGGTAAATCAACTGCTTGAGAATATCGAAGAAAAATTAGCTTTACCGAGCTTCGACGGTATTAATGTTGTAATATATGCAGGTGATGAGCATACTCGTCGATTAGTAAATCATCGAAATCCAACACCCAAATTCCGTTTGGCTTGTTCTCAAGGTTTAATTGGAAATAATAATATTTGCGACGATAAAGAAGAAGATTGTTCAAGTTCAGAAAAGTGTGCTCGAATCCTTTTTGATCGACTTCGATGTTCATCGAGATTGAAATGCAAAAAAGTAATGCTACTTAAAGGTTAGTTTTTCATTTTCTTGCTTGAACTACTGTCTGTTGATTGACCACCATACATAACTTTTTACCATATGTTTTCTTTTGCTAGTTTTTTTAAAGAAAACCGGCAGAAAATAACGAGCGGACAACGCCTAATTATAAAAGTTGTTGTCATTTTCCCAAAAAGCATCCCTTATTTTTTTTTCTTTGTTTGTTTCCAATTTTCAAAAAAAATCCACCCAAAAACAATTGATTCTTAATTAAATCATTATATCGTCTTTTCTATTTCATTGTCATAGATCCTTCTTCTTCTTCTTCCCCAAATTTGATTTAACAGCAATCAATTTTTTACGTCACACAATTAAATAGTGAGGATGGAATGTTATTTGTAGGCGGCAGCAATGTGGCAACAGCAGCAATAAGAATATTGTTGTTGTTTTTACTGCCCAAAAATGAACGCCATCAACCACCACCGCCACCGCCAACTGCTGACCTCCACCTTTTTTTTCTCGCTCCTCTTCTTTTACTTTTCTTTAAGTTGTTTTTTTCTACGTCATAACATTCACTCACACACATGTTAAGATTCTTGGTTTTCTTTTGTACACAAACACAATCACAAAAAAATCAATCATCATCGAAAAAATTCAAACAAAGGTTAAACCCTTGAAATAAAAAAATGTATTATGCATTTTTTTCGTTTAGTTTTTTTTATATTTACATAAAAATGAGCAACAACATAATTAATCAAATGAGAGTAGTTTGTATTATCAAAAATTGTTTTTATTAATTTGAAACCAAATACAAAAAAACGTAGTTTCTCTATGGTTTTTTTGTTGTGAAAACTTTCTTAGTAATTAGTAAGGGTGGAAACGGGACGACTTTTTCATGTCCCGTCCCGTCCCGGGACCAAGCTTTTCGTCCCGTCCCGTGTCCCGGTCCCGTCCCGGGACGGGACGGGACGTCCCTATTTTTTCGAATTTTGAGGCATTTTTTCCATTAAAAAGTCAAATTTTTACGTCCCGTCCCGTCCCGTTTCCACCCTTAGTAATTAGGTTGTTGCCTTACATCAAAAACTCAAGTTTTCATTTTTAGAGAAATAAGTTGAGATAGTTTTCTAAAAACACATATTTTTAATATTTTTATAATAAGCAGCCTTTATAAAATATAGGCTTTTTACATGACTTTCAAAATAACATGTCACACAGCAAAAACAAAACTCATGATTGAGATGATTACACGAATTTTTGTAGAAACCACCATTAGGCGTATCATACTTATGAATCTCTTAAATTTGTAATGGCTGAGAAGTAACACCTTCAATTGTAAATATTTAATCTTTGATGAAATCCACGAGACCCCAAATACGATATAATGGAGTTCACGAGAGTCATCATCTAAATACTTTGTCTTATTCTTTCTTTAACTTTAAACCCTTCATTCTTATATTAGTTTCTTTCCATTTTATACGACAAAAAAGTCCAAGGATAAATCCAAGTCACCAGACACACTACTGACAAATTAAAATGAAGAAGAAAAAAACATTACTCATATATTTTTAATAAATCCCATGAAATATGAGTAAAGAATTTCCTTATGGTTTTTTTAAACGGTTTTTATTTGAAATTTCAATTTCAAAGATTACATTCGTATGACAAAGTTTGAAATTAAAAAATAAAATAAAATATGAATGAATCATTTATATCATATCATGAGTGACAAATAAAAAGCCATACTCTTTTGGTTATTTTTTTTATTAGCTGAATCAGTCAGTCATATAGATAGATAACTCTTTAAAAGGCATTATGGAAAATGAATCACAGAGGTCACTCCAAACAAAAAATCTTGGATTGGTATTGGTCATTCTTTCATTTTCTCTCTCGATAAATCATCAACATCACAAAAAAATCCTTTTATTCATTTTTATGACTTTTTCATAATGCAAATAATAAGATGCATTAGTAATGAAAGTAAAATTTTTATTTGGTAATAACATCGAGATTAAAAATTTTCGTGATAACTAATATCCAAATTTTGAAATAGTTTGTTTTAATTAATTTTCTGTAGATGACATTAGTGAAAAAAATTTCAGCTTAGAATTTTAAAAATGAAAAGCTTTTTTGATAAAGTTTCCAAGACATACATACAGTATTTATGAAGAAAAAATTCTTGCTTTACATTTGTGGTTCATGATTCTTTTGCATTCGATGATGACATGATTCTTTTTTTGTTTTTGTATTTTATTAAAATAAAGACGCAAAACCGGAAAGATGCTTCTACTGCCAGTTTTTGTTTTGTTTTTAAACAAAGCTTCTTATTTTTTCTCCTACAATTGAGAATTCATATTTTTTGCTTATTCATTGTTTTTCATTTCTTTCGATCTCGAGATTGAGCTTTTTTGATAATAATAATTTAATTCAATATAATATTGCTCACTAAAAACAAAAAATAAAATTTATTTTTTTGGCTACAAAATTAATAGAATTTCTTGAAAGAGTTTTTTTATTCTTAGTAACTTTCTTTTTCTCATTCATTATCATAGATATAAAAAGCAGCAAAAAAACACATATGTGGATTGTTTGTAAGTATTCAAAGATTACACAGCAGGGGCAAGAAAAAATTTATGCAATTTACTTTTATTAACAATGCATGGACGTTTTGTTGTTTATTTTCTCTCTTTCGTTCTCGATGGCAACAACGACTTAAGAATCTTTTATTTTAGCTTTTTCTTCTCCTTCTTTAAAATATTAATTTCCGTTGAGTCATAAAGAAAATGTAAAAAGCTAAAAACTCGAGCAAGTAACAGAAAGAGAGGGCAGAAGCATGAAGCATGGCAGTGCCACGGCGCCACTTTCATCTTTTTTTTCTTAACCTCCCATTTTCTTCTCCTACGAAAAGTTGCCTGCCTTTTAAAAAAGGGTTGTAATCAGTTTTTTCCTTTCTGTGTTCTTAAGAATGACTCACTGGACATCACTTTTTTTTATACTTTCAAAGCACAAAAAAGAAGTAAAGGCTGGGCGTGGCTTGTCTCTGCCTGCTTTGAAAAGGAGCAAACGATGAATCAACAAAAAAACACATTCAGTAAGAGTTAAGAGAGAGAGAGAGAGATATTTTGTGCGCAGCAGCCATAGTAGTAGTTTTAAATACTAGGGCATTCTGTATTATTTTTTACTTCAAAGCCCTCTGCTGTTTCTCGTTCATTCATTCATTTATTTATTTTCTGCTTCTTTCCGAGTTAACTTAAAAGCTAATTGGGATAAAAGAAGTGAAAGAAAAGAATAAAAACTTTTATTTACACTTTTCAAAGGCTAAAAGTTTATTTTGAATGCTTCATTCAAGAATTTAAAACATTCAAAAACAAATATTTATTTGCCGCTCATTATTTATTTTTTTGTCTTTGATACTTCAATTTTGATCTCTAATTGTTTTTTCTTCACAATTTTTTGATCTCAAAATAATAATATTATGATTGCCCAACAACGTCGTTCTCGGCCATCCTTTGATGGAATTATGTTACGAAGTGAGTAATTTTTTTTATCTATTACATTAGGATATTAACGATTTCATTTTATGAAAAAAATTGTTGTCACATTTTTTATGTCTTCATAGGAAATTTAATTATTTCGTTCTTTTTTTTATAATAATGCGCTTTTAATATGCGTATCATTAAAGTGGATGTCTTTTGGGAGTAAAGTAATCGACTAGACTGTTAGTTGGTTATTACTTAAAAATTCATAACCATTTCTTTGTAGTTTACCAAAGTTTATTATTTTTTAATAATCATTGAGTGTACTTTCATACTCATTTCTTTTTTTCTTTTTTTTCTCTTGCTTCTTAGAATTTCGTTGGGATAGAGAAAAAAATGGAAATGACGCACCTTTCATTAAAAAATATGGAAAAAAGAATGGGTTATTAAACTTTGATTTGATCAATGACAAAGCAAGCAGCATCCATCCATACCAAAGAAGAAGAAAAAAAAACCGCAATGAGTCATTTTTTCTTTGCGACAGCCGTTATTTTTTTTCTTTTTTTTTCCTTTCTCAAAACAAAAAACAAAATGGAATCAATTTGTTCGATCATCGATAGAAAAAAAATGTGCAGCTGACAAGGAGAAGAATGCAATGGGCGCTCGAATCATTTTTTTTTTTGCAGCGAGAAAAGAAAACATTGTCAAAGATTTTTTGGTGACGTAAAAAACGTGTAACAAATTATTTTCTCTTTCTATTTTTTTTTTCAAGCGCTATGTGTGTTTTAGGAGAAAGCTGGTACTTATAACATTTTTTCTTCACTCGCTTAGTTATTTATTATTTGAAACAAAAACATAATCCTTTTCATTGAGAAATACCAATATTTGGTCATATTTTGATTTAATTTGAAAAACATTTGCTTTTTCTAAAAAAAAACAATTCCTCCGATGTGTGTGTTTTTGTTGTTTTTGGAAAGCTCAAGCTTTAAAATAACATGAACCCATTGCTTTTTTCTTTTTTCTTTTTTTTCTGAAAAACATTAACAAAAGAAAGATTTTTGCAGTTCGGTCGCGCAGGTGCTCGCGCATATTTTCTTTCATCTTCAATCAATTCCCTTTTTTGCAAAAGTTTTCGTTTTCCATGAATGTTCAAAAATTGGACTTTCCTTTGAGCTATCTTTCTTGAGAATTTTCTCCTTCTCAAAAGTGCATACATTTATTGTCATTGTCTTCTTCCTTCGGCTTAATCCTTTCTTCATCATAAAGACTTTCTCTGAGCACACTTTGCATACATACATGCGTATTTCTAAATTCCATGCATGCATGAGCTTCACTAACATTTATCGATTTTGCTCTTTTCATGCTGGCTACAAAATATCATATTCCATCCAAAAAAATTTAGATTTAAGACATACAAAAATTTCATAAACTCATGCGACTTTTGAATAAACAACAAAAATAGCATTTTTGTTGTGCGTTTTTACTTCTAAAATTAAAAAAACAAAAACATAATAAAATTTCTTTGATAAATATTATCACTTTGTTTTTCTTCCACTTTGCTAAACTTTTTTTTTCATTTAACTCAAAAGTCAATCAGTCGTCTGACAAAACAACGTTTTTTGTTTTTTTGCTCAACTAAAAAGTGTGTTTAAATAGTCAATGAAAAAAGATCATAAAACAATTGATGATATTGATTTTCTTTTCTTTTTTTATATTTCGGCTACGGCTTTGCTTCTTTGGAGTGGTTGGTGACAACACACGAAAGAAGAAGAAATATCTGTGATTCATTTCTCTTTTTTTATACACATTTTTTATTTCTGCTGTTTTAACTAAAAATGTGTGTTAAAAGTGTTGAGTTATTTCATATTAAAATTGTTTGACGATCGATGAGGAAACAAAGTTTTACCTTTGAGTTGAAGATATAAAGTCATCATTGAGAAATCGTGTGACACATTTCGATGCATTTAAAACAATGAAGATAATATATAAGTTAACTTCCTATCGACATTTTTGTATGTTTTTTGTTCCACATTGAATTGAATTCAATTGTTTAAAAAAATAGAATCCTTTATAAGCTCTCTTTTTTTCTTTCTTTTTTTCTTCCTTCATTGCTTGAGGCAGCAAGCAATTAAGATTCTATTGCAAAATTCTGCATTTGAAGCAAGCCCCACAATTAAGCCCTTAAAAATAAAAGCACACCACAACCATGAATGATGCAGAAAGCTAGCTAGCTGCTGCTGCATTTGACACTTTTCTTTCTTTCCTTTTAAAATAAAAATTTATTTCTCGTGGATGTTTAATCCTTCTTTTTTTCGTGTTTAGTATTAGTAAAGCTTAAGGAGAAATGACGATGACTTTTATTTTCATGTTTTCTGAACCCAAAAAAAAACAATGCATCATGACTTCTTCTTTTTTAATGGCTCCCTAAGGGCATCCAATTATCCATCCAACATTAATTTACGGTTAGTGTAGTTTATTAACATTGTTTTCGCTTGAGTATATCATACATAGATTTAAAATCAATAAAAAGGAAGAAGAAAAAGTAGTCAGCTTTGGAGCTCCAAAAAGTAAAGTGAAAACTCAGTAGTGAATCACGTTTTTTTTTCTTTTGCACCAGCTGACTGACTTTTTTTTTCTCGATAAATCAAAAAATGCTTTGCGTATTTTTTATATTTTAAATTTTTTTTTCACTAAAGCGCTACAATTTTATTTTATTTTTTTGAGATGACTATGTTTTCTTTTTCCCCTTTTTTATTCACATGAGCAGTAGTAACAACAGAATAAAAAAAAATTGAGTCATTTTCTTTTTCCTCTTTCCATCTTTTTTATATTTCTGGCCCGAAAAAAAATAAATATTCATCGATTTTATTTCTTTCAATGGCAACCGCCAAGGGAGAGAAAAGATGGAGGAGGAAGAATGGTGCCAATGCCATTTTTGGTTTATTTTTAAAAGAACGAGAAAAAAAGAGAAGAAGATGAAAACAATGTTTTTGGCAACAACCACCACGCTATTATGCTGCCGCCGCTACACGCACACGCAAACAAACAATTTTTTTTGGAAAACCCTCTCTTCGCAATCATTTTTGCAGATAACAAGCTCACTCATACGTTGCTATTTTTTTTGTGGCCACAAAACATATAACGGAAGAGTAGCCCAGTTGTTGGCAACCGCAGCAGCATTTTGTATAAACGTTCTTTCTTTCCTCCTCCATCCATCCACCATCTTCTTCTTCATCGCTTTTTTCAGAAGATGAAAGCGAAGAATTTTAAACTCAATTTGTTTATTTCTTTCCCCTTTCTTCTTTTAAAAACATATTTTTCTATAAAAATATTTTATTTTAAATATTTTTTTCAGGAAGCTTTGTTGAATTCCGACATCAATTTCCGGAATTGTGTGAAACAAACGAACCAAATCCCATTCCATCAACAACTCCATCAATAGAATCTGCTCCAATTATTAATGCTGCAAGCAATGGTTGTATTGTTATGAATAATTGGCAAAATAATATTCGTAATACGGGTTTAAATTTAAATAATTCTGATAAAACGGGTCTATCTACTTCAAATAATAATAATATTAATTCTTCATTATTATCATCCATGCCCATGACGCTTATATTAAATGCACCTAATCGTTTATCATTACCTAATTCACTTTCACAACCATGTTTATCTACATCATCTTCATCATCTGCAATATTTCCTGATGTTAAACGCCCTCCAGGAGATGAAGATGAAGTATCAGTTGGCCCTACACAGATATTAGATTTTATGTTTCTTGGATCTCAACAAGATGCTTTAGATTCTGAAATTCTTAGAGTAAGTTAGTCTTGGCCCGATGACTTAAAATCAATAAAAAACATAAGATAGGTTTAAACCAAGCATTTTTATTATGCTTATCGTGAGTTAAATTGCTTTCATTCAAAAAAAAAAATGAGTCAACTTTTTTTTTACTTTTTGACTGACGCAAAAAGCGACTAAGACAGCAACAGCTTCCTATCAGTTAAAAGAGAAAAAACTCGAAAAGTCTGTCAATATCTATTAAGTTTTTTTTTATTTTTTCAACAACATCATTTTTTCTTTCAAAAATTCTTGGAATACAATCAATGACTCAGAAGAGGAAAGATTATTTATCAAAGATAATAATAATTTTAAAGTTTAATAGAGCATAAAGAAATTTGCGTGTGAGAAGGAAAAAAACTTGCATAATTTGGAAGAAAGTTGAGTCATCGGCACTTTTTTTACAGGCACCGACTAGTTAAAAAAAAGTTTCAAAAGCGCAAAAGTTCAATAAAAATGCTATAAATTGAATTGGCTTCTCCTCCTCTCTCATGAGGTTTTAAAAAGCAATTACTAATTATATTTTCATTTTTCAGCGTCATGGCATTACAAAGATAATAAATTTATCTGAAACTTGTCCACGACCGGAAAGTATTCAAGATCATCGCAGCCATTTTCTTCGAATTCCTATTAAAGATTCTTATTCCGCAAAATTGCTACCACATTTTGATGTTGCTTATGAATTTCTTGGTTAGTTTATCCATTTCTATTGAAGCCGGCTTTAATCCAAAAAATTATTTTTTAGAGCAAGCACGAAAAAGTGGTGAAAAGGTTCTTGTTCATTGCCTTGCTGGAATTTCTCGCTCTGCAACTCTTGCCATTGCATACATTATGAGAACCAAAAGATTTTCTTCGGATGATGCATATCAATTTGTTAAAACTTTACGACCATCCATAAGTCCAAATTTTAATTTCATGGGACAACTTTTGGAGTATGAAAAGCAATTACGTGAACGACAACTTTTATCACCTTCATCGAGGCCTCATTCCTATGCTGCAGCTCCATCCTCATCTTCACCACCACCAATGGAAACAACCAATGATCTCTTTTTATCTCCAATGACAATGGATCAAAGAATTTGTAAATCTGCAAGTGCTAATGATGTTCTTCTTGCACCCCGACGAGAGACTTTAAATGAAAATGGTAAACGAACCATTGAAACTCCATTATCATTCCCAGAGCGGCCACGGCAATTGATGAAAACAACCACGAATGAATTTTTTACTCGACCTGGTTCCATTCCTTTAACACCTTCAACGCCTGTTAAAGTTGAAGGTGAACTTCCTTCACCATCCACGGAATTTAAAAAGCTCGATATTTCTAATCCAAATTTCTTACCTTCACTTAAAACGCCTGATAGACCTGATGCAACTATGTCCTTGAGTATTGAAAATCCTATGTTTGATATGAGCTCATCTTCAAATGTACCGACTATGACAAAACAACCAAAAGTTCATTTTAATCCAACTGCAGCTCTTCGAGCACATTGTAAAGAATCAATTATTCGATGCTTGAGAAAAGGAAAAAATATACATGGAAAAAAGTCAAATCCTTCTCCGCCAAAATCTGTGGATCCATGTTCATCAAGATGCATTGCCACTGCCGGAGCATCTCCAGCTTCTTCTTCTTCTGCAGCACCACCAACGCGAAGATTTCTTCAACGAAGATTTTTCCAAAGCATGCCATTTGGAAATCTTCCCACCGTAACTGACTTACCTGATGATGAAGCCTCTGCAGCCGCTGTTGCTGCTGCTTCATCATCTCCAATCAAAATTTTACAACGCTCAGGTTCCATTAGTGCACAACCAACGGGTTCAATTTCGCCACTTGTTCGTCAACGTGGAGCTTCAGCTCCTATGGATACAGATGACTGTCCCAAAGATCCTGATGTTATATCAATTGGATCTGCTAGCAGTCTAGAAATTCCTGTGAATTGAATACATAATTTCTTCGTTCATTCATTACCATACTTTGAAGACTTTTTGGCGATAAACATTGCAAAAAATTGCATGAAATAAAAAGTTAATCATCATTTTTCTCTTATATGTTTTTTTATTATTGTTTACTTTCTTTCCTTCCATTTGCGCAATTATAAATTTTGTAAAATCCACTTTTAATAATTGTTCACAAATTTTGCTAACACATTTAAATAAAATTCAAAAATTATTTAATAGTTGAACAAAGCAAAGAAATATAAAGAAGGCAATGGGATTCATAGAGGTCGATGGAGAATAATGCAAAAAAGAAAGGTATGTTGGGAAAAAAAGTACAATAAAAGCATAACATTTTGCAAGAAAGATAAAATAATACCGCAAACATCCGATAAAAATTTGCCATGTGTAAATTTTTCTGAAATAATACTCTATCGAAAATGGAGCGTTCAAATACCTGCTATTCTCCATTAAACGGCCGCGCTTTAAATCTGAATTATGATACCGATGAGTATGCTTCAAAACATAGCGCTTTTAAACTGCCAATTCTCTTCAAGTTTCCATACAACAAACATAAAAATCTTTTATTATTACACCGAAATACCGCAAAATAATATCAAAAAAATTAATTGAAAATAATTAAAGGCAAGTAAAAAAACATATCACTTTTTGACTAAGTAAAATAAAATAATAATAACAATTTCTCCCCATTATTATTAATTAACAAAAATTAAACACAAATCAAACTTAACAATAAGAAAGATTTATTGGAATGCCCGCATCATTTATGGAAGTATTTGCTTTTCATTAAAACTCTAATATCCTTGAAGTCCATTGTAAGTTTTAGGTTTAACATCATCTTGTTTTAAGAGAGCGATCACAGCTTGCTTGTCTTCGTTATTGAATTCACCACGAGGAAATTCTACATCGAAAGTAATGTAGAGAATACCACGAACATTGTTGTCGGTTAAAGATGGCATACCTTCATCCTTCTTGCGAATACGAGCACCTGGCCATGTTATCTGAAAAGAAACAATAAATTAACGAGACAAAATAAACCATACTACACTCACCTTTTCTCGTTCAACTTCAATTTTGTGACCATCCAAATGAGTGATTTCCGTTTTAAAACCATTCAAAGCTTGTTGAAGCGAAATGGTGACATTGGTGTAAAGATCCATTCCCTTTCTTTCAAAGATTTTATGCTTTTCAACTTTGACGTTAAATAGTAGATCACCAGGTTCACCCTCAACATGAGGTTCTCCTTCTCCGACAAAATTAATTCCTAAACCATCATCAGCTCCAACTTCAATTTCAACCTAAACATATTAACAATGTTAAATTGCATTTTTGTAAAATTAGTAAACTCACATTCAAGATTTTAGTTTCAGTAACCAGCTTAACATTAGGACAATCATCACAAACTTGAACTTGGAACATTTGAAATCTGCCTTGGCCAAGTTGTTGTGTTCGCATTTCATGACGACAATTGCACTTTCTTGTACCCGATGTTTCTTTATAAACAGATTTATGACGTTTAACTTCGATAAAATTTCCATTATACACCTGAAAATATAAGTGTTATCATATCGTCAGCATCTAACCAAAAGCCATACTTCTTCTAAAGTGACAAATAAATCCACAACTACATCAGCACCACGAGGAGTTTCATCGTCGCTTTCATGACCACCACCGCCAAAGAAATCTCCGAAGAAAGATGAAAATGGATCATGTCCGCCTCCACCTCCTTCACCCATCTTTTTGACACCTTCTTCACCACTTCGATCATAAATTTTACGTTTTTCTGGATCACTTAGAACCTAAAACATAAATAAGGATAAGCATAAAGGCAATAAAGGAATATATAAAAGCAAAAGTCTTACTTCATAAGCAGCTCCAAGATCTTGAAATTTTTCATTTGAAATGGGATCATCTTGATTTTTATCTGGATGCAATTCTTTCGCTAATTTTCTGTAAGCTTTCTTTATTTGATTTAAATTGGCATTCTTTGGGACTCCAAGGATTTTATAAAAGTCCCTTCCACCAAGCACCACCACCAAAAGTTCGGCAATACATAAGCATAAAAGTGTCCCTGAGCAAAGCCGCAGCCTCATACCTGAAAATGAAAATGTAAGCAATAGCGTAAGTAAAATATATTTAAAACAAAAAATACAAAATAAACAATTTATTAAATTGTATTTTGACATTTTTTAAGCTAAAATCCATGTGAAAAAGAAGAAGCCACATTTTTTACGTTGCTGCTGCTTCTTCGTTTCATTCAAATCATCTTATAACGAAAACACGTCACACAAAAGGGCATGGCGCAGTATTATTGGTTGCATTCAACCTCCTCCGACAGACAAACAATTATTCATCTTCATTCAAATCAGGTCAAAACTATTTTGCATCGTCCATTTTTGTTTACATATCTTTTCACAATAATTAATAGTAGGGAAAAATGCTTAAAATTCCTAGGAGTATTATATTACTCCCATTGCTTGGGCTACTCGTTGTTGCTGAACAAGAACATGGATATGGAAATCGGCCACGCGGAGTCCCTCTTTCTAGTGAGTATCATTTTTCAAAGATTAAATTTGAGATGTACACGTGTAATATATTTTTTAGAAGCTTCATTATATAAGCAAAAAATTGATTTTGAATGCTTGGATGGTTCAAAAACTATCCCATATGAGCAAGTTAATGATGATTATTGTGATTGTGTTGACGCCTCGGATGAACCAGGTACATCTGCATGTTCTAATGGACGATTCCATTGTATCAATCTTGGATTCAAACCCTTAGATGTTCCTTCTTCAAGAATCAATGATTATATTTGCGATTGCTGCGGTAATTCTTTTTTCATTGATCCTTTGGTTCCCAAAAATGCAATGCTATTTCAGATGGCAGCGATGAATGGGATAGTGGAGTTCAATGCCCCAATACTTGCTCTCAATTTGGTGCGAAGGCTCGTGAAGCAGCCGAAGAACATAAAAAAACGGTAACTGCAGGATTTGCTAAACGATCAGAATTGGCAAAAGAAGGGCAAAAATTAGTTAAAGAAAAAACTACTGGAATTGATGAACTCAAAAAAGAACTTGAAACCCTTCAAGCAGCCAAAGATGAATCTGAAAAGAGGAAAACTGAAGCAGAGCAAAACGAAATGGCCGCTCGAGAAGTTGAAGATAAACTATGGGAAGAAGAAAGGGCTAAAAAGCGAAGAAATCTTGCAACAGAAATGTTTGAAAAACTTGATGTTAATAAGGATAACAAACTCACTTTGGATGATTTGAAGCAAGCAGTTGGATTGGATCAAGATTCCAATGGCGAAGTTTCAGACGATGAAGCTAAAAATTATTTGTATGGTTTGGAAGAACTTGATTTTGAAGCTTTCTTTGAAAAAGCTTTTAACCAACTTCGAAGAATTTTTAAAGAGAAAAAATCTCAACCCATTGAAGAAACCCCCGAAATCATTGATAATCAAGAGGGTGGAGAGGAATCAGATGAAAATTTGGAAGATGATACCCCAATTGAGCCTGAAACTATTAAACCCGATGAAGATGACCTCGATGTTCGACCACCATATTCTGCAGATGTTCAAAAAGTTATTGATGAAACCACTCAAATTCGAAATAATTATGAAGAGGCTGTTCGAAGACTAAATGAAGTTGAAAGCAGAGTTGGGTATAGGATCCATTTTTTTCTCACGTTCATTAAAATTATTTTTTTTAGTGATGTTGAATCTTTCATTGGATTTGATTATGGTACAGATAGTGCATGGGCTCCACTCAAAGGACAATGCTTTGAACTCACTGAAAATCAATACACTTATAAACTTTGTATCTTTGATAAAAGTTCCCAGAAAGACCGCAATGGTCATTCTGAAACATCCCTTGGCTATTGGGGCAGCTGGATTGGACCAGTAAATGATAAATTTTCAGCCCAAAAATACGAGAAAGGTGCGAAACATTTTATTATTTGTAGATTCTAGGAAGATTAAAATTTTAGGTCAAAGTTGTTGGAATGGACCTGAACGTTCCACTCACGTCGTTATTAAATGTGGTGAAGAAACAAAACTTATTGAAGCCTCTGAACCTTCAAAATGTGAATATCGCTTTGTTCTTCTTTCACCTGCAGCTTGTGAAGATCCAGCAAACCTTAAAGAACCATATCATTCTGAACTTTAAAAAAGTCTTTTAAATGGAATTTTGAAATTTTCAAATCTACGATTTAAATAGATTTTTTTAAAGTTGTTGGAACACTGCTAAAATAAAAACATTCTAATTTATTTTATTAATTCTCTAATTTTTCTTTTAGTATTTACATACATATATTTAAACCTATAAATAATTATTAACGATTAATTAAAATTGTTGTGGTACCATTTGAAGTTTGACTTTGGGAAAAAGTTGTGACATCGCCTGATGATACTGAAATAACATCCGCGGGATAATCTTCGAATTCATCAAGGACATCATTAGGTGGAATTTGTACACCACCCATTCTTTCACAAATGGCTTCCACCACTCCACAACCAAATCCATCTCCACAAACATTTACGCAAGTTCGGAATCGATCACTAAAAAATAATTATCACTATGAAGTTTGATTCTCGCTGTTAAAATAACACTTACAGTAGCCAATCAACAGCGATGATAAGTGAAATATCGGAGACGGGAAGTCCAACAGCTCCAAGAACCATCAACATTGTTACTAAACCCGCACTTGGAATGGAAGCTGCTCCAATAGATGCAAGGATTGCTGTTATACTAAAATATTTATTTAGAATAAGCTAATTTTGTATCGAAGCCACTCACCATACAATAATAATTTGTCCAAAATCTAATTGAATTCCATTCATTTGTGCAATAAATATGGCAGCCACAGCTTCATAAAGTGCAGTTCCATCCATGTTAATCATGGCACCAACGGGTAACACAAATTTAGTGTATTTTGGATCAACTTTATTATTGATTTCCAAACATCGAAAAGTCACAGGTAAGCTCGCTGCACTTGATGATGTTCCCAAAGCTGTCATAGCGGCATGAATTAAACCTTTCAAAAATTTAAAAGGGTTTTTTCTTGAAGCAATAAAATAAATGAGTTGTTCAGTTATAAATAAATGAATGGCTAATCCAGCCATTACAGTACCACAATAAGCTCCTAACATTTTTGCAGTGGAACCAATATCATCAATTTCAAGAATTTTTGAAGCTATTAAAGATGCAATACCAATTGGAGCATACCACATAATTAAAATAACAATTTGAGTAATAACAAGATCAAGAGCTGTGAAAAGTTTTGCAAGTGGATAAGCTTCTTCACCAATGTAACTTATGACAATTCCAACAACAATGGAAAATACAATTACACCTAAAAATAAAGGAAATAGAAATAATCGAATCCAAATTAATGCTTACCGAGGACATCAATGCCTTCAATAAATTGCTTATGCATTTTTACCGTTGTTATATTGTTTCCATCTGCATCTGATACGATTGTATCCACATACGAACTTTCAACTTGAGAGAACGTAGCTCTCATAATATTTTCAGGGAACATATTTCTAATTAAATCCAAGACTTTATCAAAAGCTGATACAGCAGTAACTTCAGTATTTCCTGATGCAGCGGCGGCATTGAGATGTTTAATATCTGCATGTCCAGGATGAATAAGTAAAACTAATGCAATTCCAGTCTAAAAAAAATAAAATTTGCAACAAATTAAAACAAAAGTTGAGCGTGTTTGTGTTTTATGATTTGATCTATGATGGTGGCGTTGCTGTGATGCAAAAATCCATTTGCTACCGGTTTTTTTAGAAAATAATCTTGCACAAAAAAACTTTTTTACTATTGATACTTATTTTCCTATAATGAAATAAACTCACCACAACACTAAGGGTCAGCGTCACAGCATAATAACATAACGAAACAACACCTATTTTTCCAGATTGTTTTGCATCAATTTGACTTAAACCCGAAATTAAACTCGCCGCAATCAAAGGTAATATCATCATTTTCAACATATTCATTAAAATTTCACCCGGAAATGCAATGAGATCAATAGCTTTTTGAGTTGGATGAGTTCCTCTCAATGCAAAGCCAATTCCAATTCCAATAAAAACTGCGACAATGGTTAAAAGCAATTGAGCATTATTCCTCAAAAATGAGAAACAATTTTGCTTCTCATTTTTGGATTTATTTTTATTTTTCTTTAAAAAATATCTTAATTTCATAAATTTTTTAAGTTTCATCTTTCAACTTTTACAAAGAGTGGCGAAGAAGAAGAAATAAAATAAAAACAGTGACGTAAAATTACCAAAAGTCGGAAATGCAGTGCAACGAAATGATAGCCGAAGAAGAGTGATGGCAAGCGGCAGCAGCACCTTCTAAATAAAAAATGATAAAAAAATATTATCAACATCACCCGATATAAAATTATTTTTTGAGATGATCGCAAAAAAAGGCGTTTCATTTGGTCGTGCAAACAAAAAACGATGGTGTATATGTTTTTTATTGACAATGATAACTTTCGCAAATAGAATAAAAAAGAAATCAGAAGGAAATTAATGAAACAAAAAACTTCGATACTACATACTTTTTACGTGAAATATTATATACTAAAAAATTAGAAGCATAAAAATTTTAGAATGAAAAAACACAAATTTAAGTTTTGCAAACAGCCGATGATTGTTTGGCGAAGAGATAATTGGAGAACAACGTCTTCCTCAAGATAGATTCATAACAAAAAATTCTCGTGTTATGTATTTACTTTTTCCCTTTTTTCCAAAATAACAAGCATTTTTCTAATATCATAAAAATTATTGTAAAAATAGAGGTTTAACAAAACATACGTACGTGCAACAAAGGGGAAATGAAAGAAACATGTTTACAAAAAAAATTTTAAATAAAAATAGCTTATATTTAAGAAAAAATAGGATACTTAGGAATTTAAATTTTAATCGGATTATCAAAAAATTTACAAGGGCAGAAAAATGTCACATTATGTGTTAGAATACAGTAGTAAAAAAAACAGAATTCCATTCTCATTGCACTTTTTGATACTTTCTGAAAAAAAGGAGAACATTCCAATTCCCAATGATTGCAACAAAAAATCTAATTAAAAACATCTATGTAGGTACTACAACCAGCCTGCGGCTTTTGCAAAAAAAAAATAAAACCAGACTATTTTGCGATTAACTGCTATTGCTAATGGTTGTGGAGGTGGTCAACGACAACAACCACTTACTTGATCAATCGTTGATCTATCTTTTTAAAACTGTGATAATCTTTTTCGTTATCGCTAAAACCATTTTAATATAATATTTCTAGTCAAAAAGTTAAAGAAAGGCGACACTTTTTTTAAGACAACTTCCGGAACTCCACCCTATTGAAGACTTCTTTTTTTGTAATTACGACAACGACATTGTGACAATCTTTGCGCTTTCTCTGATAAGAAAAAATACGAAACCAATTTTGATTTAAATGAAATTAATTTTATTTCAAAGTTATACCTTTTCTAAAAAATTATACTTTGACCTTTGCTTTGAGAAAATAGAGATAATAGTCTGAGAAAATGAAAACGGGTTTATCCTCCGTTGATTTCTTTGGCTAAATTTTAGCTTCACGTGAACCTCGTGATTGTAACTTTTTTTCTTAGCTTGATACATTTAAAAATTGCATAAATCATTTTTTTAGTAGCGAAAAAAAGTTTACAAAATCACCAACCATTTATGCGGTTTCATTTTACATTATCAAGTTAAGAAACTCTTTAGCTTTAGAAAACTTTCGTAAAAATTTCACAAAGACATAAAAACAAATTTCAAAAATAAATACATAAAAAGTTTAATTACAATAACATTAAAAAATAAAGGGTAATTTAGAGCGTAGTTTGATATTTGAAACTGAATTTTAAAATTATTGTTTTCTTTATCCCATAGCCAGTTGTTAGTCGGATTAAACATTAACAACATCACCGCCATGTTTAATCTCATTTCGTCAAAAAACCGAAAACCACTAATAAAGCGCAAAAATAATATCTTTATTTGATCAACAAAAAAAGAAAAAAGATTGATAGCAAAAATTATGATAATGATCTTTTTATGGTCTAAGTTTCGATTTTCTAAATAATCTTTTAAAAAAGTGATGTTTTTTTAATTAAAAGCATAAATTTTTAATGAAAGAAAATCTCGGTAAATTTCATAGATCATAAAAGAATTTGTTTTAGAAGAGCTTCTTTGGTGCAATGATCAATCAACAAAAAATAATTGGGAATATCGGGTGAAGAGGCTACGTTGCGTTACATTTATCAGCTTCATCATTCTTTTTTGTAAACGCAAAAATGTGCTTTTTTTTCATTTATTTTTACTTGCAATAAGAAAATGATGACTGCAAAGTTAATTTATAATAGGTATATTTCATTTGCAAAACATAAAGTGCAGTAAAAATCACAATCATTAGTACTATTTACTTCCGTTTCAAATTATAAAATGTTTTATTACATATTAAAACACCATGAAAGTCATAAATAAAATTAGTCATTTCAAGTTCATATCTTATCTAATAAATTATAAACAAAACAAACAAAAGAGTAAAAATTAAAAAGATTTTATTATTATGTATTCCTCCAGTAAAATTAATTTACTTTAATTCAAGTATTATTTTTTTTAGTTGGCAATATATGATTTTACTTCTTCAATGCTTTCATTACTGTTACATTTTTTCATTTTTAGAAAAATCAAACATTCAAATTTTTACAAATCAGCTTTCAAAAAGGTATAAAACCTTAGAAATGTATCAAAAAAAATCATTCTTCATTTTGGATGCTCGTAAAAGATGGCTTTCTCAAAACAACTCGTGTTTATTCTTGTTTTAGCAACTGCTTACGCTCTACCACTATTTAAGTATACCCCTTCTTCTGATCCATTTGCTCATGTTAATGTTAGCAATGAAACAAATAATGTTACTGAATCAACAACTACTTATGATGCAATCAAATTATCTGATGCAAATGAAACAATCGAAGAAGATGGTGAAGGTTTCGCTGCAGATGTCAAAGATTTTGCAACAGATTTCGCTGAAACAGTCGTTGATGGTTCTAAAGCAGCTGCAAATAAAACTGTAAAATTGGGTGGTGATGCTATTGGATACATCAAGAACGCCGCTTCTTATGTTATTGATGCCGTCAAAAATGCTGTTGTAAAAAAGACTCAGGATGTTGAAGAAAAAGCTGATGAAGGTACAGGAAATGCTACGAAGGTAAACTTAATACATATTTAACTGATGATATAACTAATTTATGTATCGTTTAGATTGAACATGACATCTCTAACAAAGCCAAAGAAGCTAAAGATTTTGTTAATGATAAAGCTCGTGACGCATCAGAAACAATCAAAGAAAAGGCTGAAAAACATGCAAAGAAGGCTAAAGAAATCAAGGATGCTGCTTCTGCAAAAGCTGAAGACGTCAAGAACATCGTAAAGGAAAAGGCTCATGATGGCTATGCAAAAGCAAAACAAGTAAAACTTTCTTTTTATAAAATATATTAACCTTACATTTTTAGGCTGAAGAAACAATCAATGATGCAGCTGGAGATGGTGAAAATGCACGAAAAGAAAGAGAAGCAACTGTTGATCACCGTGACCGATTAATCAAGAAATATCAAGATCGCAAAGCAAAATTCGGTTTTGGAAATGCTCATCAAGATGCTGAAAACGTTCATTAAAACGACGATGGTTTCTTATTCTCCGGTGGTGACGATGCTGATTCTCAAAGCATTTATATTTAATTTATTTTATTTTTATTGTCTTTAATATATATAATGTTTGTAGTTAATTAATAATAAATAACTTTTATTTTATCTTTACGTTATTGTAAGCTTTAATATGGATATGTATATCTGATTATTTACATAGCTTTTTGCACATATGCAGCGGAAGAATACTACAATAATGCAACATCGTAAACATTCGCAAGTTTTTGCAACTTGATCATTTGTTTTATTACTACTATCACCATTTGATTACTCTAATTAAAATTTAAGAGAGATCTCTAACTTTTATTTTTTCACTCTCGAGTTAAAGGACTTGACTGGATTTTTTGTTTAGCATCGATACTCTTTACTTCTTTAAAAAAACTATTGAAAATTTGCGACACTCTTTTCTTCTTTTTTTTCTTCTCGTGGATCTCATCTTTCAATTTGGATTCAACCTCTTCAGAGTTTGTTATTCAGCCGTTTTTTTATAATTTACTTTCTATTTTATTTAATGTTTGCTTATCACATTGTGCTTCAATAATGCTTTTTCACTTTTATTTTCTCGAGAAAAAAACGTTTCATATTAGTTTGAAACTCGCCCATTTTAGTTTTATTTATTCATAAAAACATTTTGGTCTTCAAATTTTGGAGTTCATAAAATGTTTCATCGATGATTCAAAAAATATTTAAGCTTAAAATTATGAACTTTTTAGGACGATTAACGCGGAAGAGAGAAGAAATATAAAAAAAAAGATGCATTTCAATTGCAAAAGTTTTACGCACAAATGTTTGTGCTTCTTCTTCGATTTTGTGCTTTTACTTTGAATAAAGAATAAATAAACAAAACTTTTAATTTCCTTCCTTTAATGTGTAGTCATTTGGTGGATTTTTTAAAAATTTTTCTTCTTCCATGTGGTGCACTTTTTCTGTGAACGTTTTAGTATTGGAAAATACAAAATTTATTTGTTTACATTAATATGGTTAATGCCTTTCTAGTTAATTATTTGTTAATTATTGAATAATTTTACTAAGTTATTTCTTTGTTTTGAATAGGATGCTTCGCCATTTGTTTTTTTTTTTTTGCCTCAAAAAACTTGCCTTATTGAGTTTTGAGCTTTCATCCAAATTAACTTCCTTTTTTATTAATGATGTCAACGAGATATGTTCTACCAATTGTGTTTTTTGTGTTTTCTGTATTGCCTTTTAAGTCTTTGAAACCTATCTATATGTTACGTGATGGTTATATTTCAAACTCTGAGACCCATGCCATAATATATTTGGATTTCTTCTTACGAAGAAGTTTAAAAAAGCACGTTTGCTTTTTCCTTGAGAATTACGTGTGTGATATTTGCAGAGCTCTTCTTTCTTTTTCTTTTTTTATCTTTTGTGGTTACTATTCTGCCATCATCACTTTTCAACAAAAATCTCTAAAAACCCGAGTTTTATGGTATTTTAAAAATTAATTTGTTACTCTATTTATTGTCAAATATCTTGCAAGTTTCGTGAATTCTAAAACTTTTAGATAATAATGGATGACATAGAAGATGATTCGTGTTCCCATTATCAAATCAATCTTCAACAATTCAAACAAACAATTCGTGAAAAAGCAAATTTAGGGTTTCGTTCACTTGGAAGAGCCACATACATTAGTGCGAGAAGAAGCATCCAGTTTATTGATGAACTTCCAACTTCCCAGGAAGAAGGAAATCAGGGTAAGGTTTAATCTTTTTTTTCACCAAGGTTGCTATTGTGTTTTCTTTTTTTGCAACTTTTAAGCTTTTCTGGAAACAACAAAAGTTTTTTATATTTTTCTTTTCTTAGTCAGTCTTTGGTTGAGGCTTGTAAACATATAAGCATGGAAAATCAAACATTGACGCCTTTTTTCTTTCAAAAAAAAGGAGACTCATAAATAGCATACTTTTAGTTGCGCAAAAAAAAAAGAAAAGAAATAAAGAGTTCAGTTATTGTTGCAAATCTTTTGAAGAGCTATGATGGAAAAAGTTGAAACTTTTGAAGAAATAATTTCGGAAAAGTTTAAATTTCAAAGTTATGCTGAAAGTAAGGAAATTGTAATATAATCTTAATAGTTAGAGTTGTTTAATGGCTCTTCCCCTCATTTCTCCCTCACAAGTATACATAAATTATCCACTTTTCACGTATTAATTTTCAGACTATAGTCGCATTTTTGGACCTTCCGTGGGTTCATTATCCGATACACCTCCAAACACACCATCAAGTTCGGAATCAACTTCAAGTGTAACTTCACAATCCCCACATGCCATCAATGATCCCCAAAAAAATCTTACAGAAACCATTAGAAAACAAGCCCAAAAACCAAGTGGTGGTGAAACTGAAACCAATGAATCATCTGCTGCAAATAAATCAATGGGTCAGTTGTTTTTTTTTTTTAAACCGCTTAGATATTTTTGAAATCTATTTTAAAAAATTTAGTTAGTGTTCATCATTTTTTCCATTCTCTTTTTTTGTTGTTGCTTCTCTTTGTTTTATGTTTGTTTTCTAATTTTTGCACAAAAACAACAAAACAAAAAATAGAGAAAAATTAGAACATATTTGACAGCAACTTTTCACTTGACTAAATTGAGATTCTCTCCGCCGCCCCCATTGGCTACTATTTTTTTTTTTTTGCAACATCGAGATATCCTCCCTCCATCTATCGGCGGCTGCTGGGATGTTGGAGATCTTGTTCTCGCTTATCCATCATTTTTTTTCTTGTGCGCAAGAAAAAAACTGAAAGAAATAAAGAAAGAGGCTAACTAGCTTTGTTCTGCCTTAAAGCTGCCGCTGTTGCTGTTTCTCTTATTGCTTAAGCTTGACGTTAGCCATCATCCCCAACCATTTTTGCTTGTTTCATTCGAGGCTTTTCACAAGTCATAAAACATTCCATTCCTATTCTTCAGTTTCAGTCTGAGGAAAAAGGGATTCAAGAGGTTTTTCCCCTCTCTTCTCTTCATCTTCAAAAAACCATAAAGACGAAATTGTTTTTGTGAGCGAGAAAATCACCCTTGTTAAATTTTTTTTGTCGAGTACAAAAAATACCTAATTTTAAAAATATTAAATAAATTGACTTTATAAATTTGTATTTTGTTATTAATATTTTTATTTTAAAATCAATATATTGTATTATTACGTATTATTTTTGTTTGATTTTAAATTCACGATAATTAAAGCAAAATGGTCAGTCAACCACTAAATGGAGCGGAAAATATTATTAATGAAGATAATAGCGAAGAACAACAACCAAAAGTTATGAAATATTTTGGTGAGGTCATGGGCATTAACGGGAATGAAACCCTTCTTTCTTTTTTTCTCAATTTTATTGTTTTCTGTCTAATTACTTATTTGATTTTTTAAAAAACGACTCTCTTTAAAATTTGAAATTCTTTTACTTTATCCTTCAAATTAAAAAAAAACAGAAACTATGGATTGGTAAAAACTTTAGTTAATTTAAGGCAAGTATTAAGTATATGGAAATGTTTACAGCATTTTGTTGTACCACTTTTGCACTTTTGATCAATCTTTTATTTCATTTTATGAGTTTTAAAAAAAGGCATCCTTTTTAAAATCTAAAATAAATTTTAGGAAAAATATTTTTTTTTGTCAAAATACGTTTAAAATATTTTTACGCCTTTTTAAGTTTAGAAATGAAAACGCTTTAAATCAACATCGATCCATGCTTAATTTTAAAACGATTTAACATAAATTCATACACAATCTTTGACACGTTTTCCACTTTAAAGGTATTAATTTAAAGCAAAATTCTCTTAAGCCGTAATTGATTCCATTCCGATTAAACAATCGAATCGATCTTTGCTTTTTCATTTAGTTTTATTTACATCGTCTTAACTGCTTGCTTTTTGCTGCGCAATGAAATAATGAGTCTCTTATGTTTCATTTACAAAAAAAATCAAACTTTCTCTTGATTTTCTTAAAAATTTAGAGCACGGATTAACCGTGATAGAGTCTTTGTTTTTTTTTAGCATTGATTTCATTCTTTAAAAAAAATTGGATTTTGTATTTTAATTTTGATTTTTTTGCAGGAACAGATAATTATTGGATTGGCCAAAAAATTGCTGAAAAACGATTAAATTCTAATACTCCTATGCTTCGAAATTATTGGGAGCAAAATTCAGAAAGAGAAAAACAAGAACAGGTTAGTTTAAAATTTCGATAACACAAAGCTTATTTTCAAGTGATGATCAGTTTTTTACTTTAAAAAAGAATCAATTTTTAGTTTGACCTTTGTCACAAAAAATTAGTTGCTTTAAAGTTTCCTAATTTAAATGCAAAAGAGAGTTGCAAAAATTCCGACTGTGGGAAAATAAAATTAGTCATCATAATTATAGGCTTTTATCATTCAATTTAAATCCATATTTTTAAGACGCTTATCATAAAAGTTTGTTTAATTTTTGCAGTTACGTCAAGCCCAAATGCAATCAAAACGTAGACCCTTTGGATTTCCAAAATGGCGTTCGAATGATGCAATGTCTGCAAGTTTGGTTGCTTCAGGCAAAGTAGCATCCATGATTCCCAAAGACAGTAATATTCCTGAACATCGAAAACAAAAATTTGAAGAAACCGAACGCAAAGCTGAAGTTGAAAAGCAGCAATTGCATCAAAGTGTAATTCCAAAAAGGCCACTTCATAAAGGAAAATCATTGGAATCTTTAACGATGCAACTTGATTATAAACCATGGTATGATCGAGAAAGAATACGAGGATCTGTGAGTCGTGAGTCCATTGCAAATTTGGGAATGGCCAAAGAAAAATTTGAGAGAGAAGGTGAGAAAAATATAAATTTTATTTTTGTAAATAATTTAAATTTTTATTTTTAGATTATATTGATCGATCTGAGCCAATGCATCGACAATTTGGGACTGAATTTAATAATCGCCCAATGACTCCTCATTCTCAACAACCATCGCGCCCTGCAACATCCATGGGAAAACCACTGAATCAAGGAATATTAAAAACTGCTGAAAATTCTCCACCATTAGCTCCGATGCATCAAAATCCACCGCCATACAACGTTCATCAAGGTTATAATAATTATCCTCCACCACCACCACAACCCCAATTCCATCAGCCTCAACAACAACATCATCATACACAAGAACATTACCCTCAACCCATGTTGCAACAACAACCAATCATTCATCATCACCCAATTCAACACCAACAACAGCAACAACCACTTCGTCAGCAACAAGCTGTAAATTTATCTGCTGATCATTATATGCTTTTACAATACATTAAACAAAATCCAGGAGTTTTTAATGATTTTGGAATTGAAATTCCTAAAAAGTTATATAATCTCGTGGATGATTTAGCATTTCCAGAAAGCAATAATTATAATGGCGTTAGTAGACATCAAACACCTGTGCAGCCTGTTCAACCAACACCTCAAAATCGTGGAAGATATTTAAAAAATGGAACTCAAAATAATGTGAATCCAAGATTTCGAAGGACTTATGATATGAGCCAGAAACAAATGCCTGAAAATCGAAGACAATCGATGCAGGTGAGAAATATAAAAAAATGAAAAAAATTTAAAAAAAATTTAGGAATTGGATCATTCCAAAGCTGGTGGTGATTCATTAATTGCTGCTGAAATTCGAGCCATTCAAGAACGTGAAGATGAGCTTCGTCGCTCTCGCTCTGAACTTGGTTTACCCAATTTGGAGGATACTTTTGAGCAATGGAAACTTGGCTATCATTATCGTTATCCATCCAAGCAACTTCGGGAAGCTGCATCATATGATCATCTCAATACTTTTACTGCTTCCACCGATGAACTTAATCAATATGATGAGGTATTTATAATTTAAAATAATCCTTTTGGGATCTTTTCTTTTGGTGGCGGTTTTTTAATTCTTTCTTTTTTTTCTTACTATAGGATCCTTCCGCCATAGTTATCCATCAGCAACACGGCCATCAACCACATCATCATTCCCAAACGCGTTACCATGGTTCAACCAATTCAGCGGACATGCAGCAACAGCACGTTGAGCAACATAATAAATTTAACTCAAATGCAATACAATCACAATCCCATCATCCCAAATCACAATCACAACAACATCCTCACAACCACCAACAGCAACAACAACAATTCCGACAAACGCCTACGAGCAGTTATTTCAAGGAGCGTCAGTCAGGGACCCAGTCACCGTTCATCATCGGTTCCACCAATTCGACAAAAGATCGCAACCAACAACAATCACGGAATGACAGTGGCACCCCAACAACCAATGTCGTCGGTTACAAATTGCATAAATCCGAAGATCCGGATGTAGTAAGTATTTATTTCTTTCTTGCATAAACTAACTTTATGAATCAATTTATTTTTTTAGATGATTTATGGTCCACCAATGCGAAGAAATGCAGATTCAACAGTAAAATTAATTGAAAGCCCAGCATTTGGACATCCACCCAATGGACTTCGAAATATTCGTTATGAGTAGTAAAAAAAACCATTATTAAACTTTATAGTACACAAAATTATTTTCCTTACTGTAATTCAGCAACAAACAAAATATTTGTAAATCCAAAGCTAATTTTTTATTAAAAGATTTTAATATTAATAAATAAATTTTATATTTTCTGTATGTCTCTCGTCTAAATTTGGTAACCTTGCTTTTTTATCATCAAAAAGAAGCATTAGTCATTTTTACAAAAGGCCTAAAAAGACATCAGGTGGTGATTTTATGAAGAATCCAAGACAATAACAATACCTATTAAAACAAATTCACAAACAATGAAAGTTGTTTATTACTTTGAAGTTGGTAAATTGGAAGGCATTGATAAGAATATATTTGAAGGGAACAGAAAAGCTAATAAAAATTGATAAAAAGAGAAATAAAGACTATTAAATTTTAATCATTTGCTTGCTTTATTTCTTGACTATAAAAGCGGCATTGGAAAAACATAAAATCATTAATTTTGTTTGGGGAAGAGACTTCAAAAAAAGATTATCAAGAAAATGAAGTTTTCCATTTTTATTTTATTTCTTTGTTCGTCATCAACTTTTGGTAAAGGTGTTTTAGTTTCCAACCAAGCTGCGGGAGCATGTGATTATGCTCCAACAGCGGCATATTATCCAACATGTTATGTGGATCTTACGGTGGCAATCGATATGAGCTCATACATGATCTCCCTTTCAAATATTGCAACTTTAACGAACGATATTTTAGTAAATTTTTTACCTACATACAATAATGGTCAAACATTTACCGCTGGTTTAGCATACGGTGCATCGACCATTCAAGCTTCTAATTATTTTACGGATTACACCGATATGTGCCAATATATTCATTCGGCTCAAGAACAAGCTACTCAATTGGGTTTGAATTATACACCTTTGAGCAAGTGAGTCAATTTTCTTTTGTAAATTATGTAGGTAGATTAATTAAAACGATTGTAGAGTATTTCAAACGTATCAAATCGATCTCCTCAATACTGGAAGAAATTATAAAAAAGTTTTAGTTCTTTTAACTGCAACCAATGATGATAATGATATTGCTCAAGCAAAAGTTTATGCTGATCAACTTCGATCTGCTGGAGTTACAATTTATATCGGCGCCCTTAATTACACATCTTCACTTAATCAACTTGGTGATCAAGTTTGGCCATCTTCGAATTACATGTTTGATTATACCAATATCACTAGCAATGTATGTAGTTGGAGTGGATATACAGCACAACCTGGAAGCGCACCAACCGATCTTCCATATTCAACATCTGGGCCATCAGATCCTCGATCAAATGCCATTGGGACTCCATGTTCAACAAATACAAAAAATGCATGGTTGGATATTGCATTCGTAGTCGATATCAGTAGTGCAATGAATTCAAAAAGTTTGCAAGATCTTGTCACACAAACCATCTCTTATATGACTAAATTTACTTTCGGCCAAAGTGATCTTCATACAACTCGAGCTGCAATTATTACATATGCTTCGGATGCAGTCACAAGATATACTCTTAACGATGTAACCACTTTTGCAGATTGGGAAAAACAATTTATAAAGATCATGACCTACCCTGATCCAACTGATGATGGTGTGTATGTACAAAAGTATTATTTTTTTAACCTTTTAAGTCATACATAAAATTTACAAAATATTGAGTTTCAGAGGCTTGCAAAAGGCTTACAACCTCCTTCAAAACCAAGGAGGTGAGCGTGTTAAAGTTATTCTTCTCACAGCTGCAGCTTATAATGAAAATGGCTTTGAAGGAGCTAATAATACTGCAAAACAAATTAAAGATGATGGAATATTTATTTTTACTGTAAATTTTGAAGAAGCCGGTGGAGTTCTTAACGATAAACTTCAAGACTTAGCGTCACCAGGTTATGCTTATATATCAAATCAAACTGGACTTTTTGAAAGCTTGCCATTAGGATTAACGCAAGGTATGATTTTCTTTATAAAAAATCAAAAACATATGTAACTAAAAAGAAAAACACATCTCACATTTCCATTAAAAAAATACGCTAATTGTTTGTATATATAAATCATTTTTTAGTGAATTGTATCTGTCCACCATCAGCTCCTCAATTCCGGGTTTGGAATCCCATTGGTAAAAATTATACAAGTTATGCCGATTGCATTTGGGGTTTTGATGGTGAAAGCTTACCTTCAATCATTCCATTATTTGGTTGCAATCCAGGTGTTTTGGGATCAATTACCAGTCAGGATAAACTTGATTTCATCGCAGATAATATTGTTCCTCACGATCTCATAGGAAAGAAGCAATTTATAGTCGGGGCTCATAATAATAATGGACAATGGAATTGGTATGGTTATGATGGAAAAGATTATGGATTGGGATATTTTAAATATAATCTTTCATTCAACCCTTCGCCTTCCGATCAATATGCTTTTCTAAACAACTATTCTGGATTCAAATGGCGCCTTGATGGTAGTGGTGATGATGCAAGACCTTATTTATGTGAAGCAAAAGCATGTGATGCTGATTACATTACCGGTGATAAGAGATCTAACTGTTTTTAATAAACCCATGAACTTATTCCAATGATTATTTGCTTTTACAATAAAATTAATTATAGCATAAAAATCGTAGAAAGATTAAACCACCTTCACTTTTAACAAATAACAAATCTATCGCTAACAAACAAATGATAATATGACAATGAATTCATTTATTAATTTAGCCATAATAAAAAAATAGAGAGAAGAAATATACCATAAAAATAAAGTAATGTTGGCAATGATAGGAAAATCATAAGCATTTAATTTGCAGTGTTTTTTTTTTTTTATTAAAAGTGACTTTGCTTTCCGAAGTCATTAGACAATCCATCACCAAAAATTTCATTAACAACATTATCAAATTCATCCACTCATAAAAAATTTATGGGAAAGATTCAAAAACCATGTCTATGCATGCGTTGGCAATGTGTTGCAAAGAAGCTGCATTAAAAATTGTGTTAGAAAAAAAGTTTTCATTTTCACTAAAAAAAATTTCAACAGAATTTCTAAAAGCAAAGTTTTATTATGTTTAAAAAATTTGAAAAAGAAGATATTACTGGAAGTCAGCAATTGAAATCTTCTGTTCAGGTTAGTTATTTGCTTCTCGTTTCTTTTAATCCAACTATCATTTTTTAGAAAGGAATACGCAATAAACTTGTGGAACAATTCAATGGACTTGATGCTCATATCGAAGATATTTTACCCAAGAAAGAGAATTTTCGTTTATTGAAAGGAAAAGATCACTTGGAATTCATTACGGCACCAAATGGAGAAGTTTTATTTATCAAACATCGAGATTATCCTTATTTTCCAACATTAAAGTTGCTTCATAAATATCCATTTCTCATGCCACATCAACAGGTTTGCATTATGGTTTTAAATATGGGTAATAAACATTAATTTTAGGTAGACAAAGGTGCAATCAAATTCGTTTTGAATGGCTCGAACATCATGTGTCCTGGTTTAACAAGTCCTGGTGCAAAAATGACTGATGGAATTGAAAAAGGTGCTCTTGTTGCTATTATGGCTGAAGGAAAACAACATGCTCTAGCTGTTGGAGTTATGACTATGTCATCGGAAGAAATCAAAACGATTAATTCTGGTATTGGAGTTGATAATTTGCATTATCTTAATGATGGTTTATGGAAGCTACCTCCTCAAGCTTAATATTTTTTCTTTGTTTGTGTTTTATTCAGATTTTGTTTCATTGTTAAGTATAAATTTAATAATTTATGATATAAAGCCACGTTAATTAAAGTAAATAAAGTGTTTATTAAGTTTCTTTGCTTTGACAATATTTTTTCTCCGAGTTTGATTGTATTTTATTACGATGTTTCACAGGATGGATGATAATCAAGAAGAATTTTCACAACCTCGCATCCAAAGACTTGATCCTGATATTGTAAAGAAGATTGCTGCAGGAGAAGTTATCCATCAACCTTTCAATGTTGTTAAAGAACTTATCGAAAATTCATTGGACGCGAAATCAACCCATATTATCGTCACATTGAAAGATGGAGGATTTAATGAAATTATGATACGAGTACTTTTGATATATTAAACTCTAAATTTACTGAATTTTTTTTATAGGATAATGGCTGTGGCATTCATCCTGATGATACCGATCAAATCGCAAATCGATTTCATTCGTCAAAACTAAAATCTGTTGAAGATGTTTATAAAATTAAAACTCTTGGTTTTCGTGGTGAAGCTTTATCATCGATGGCTTTAATAGGAAAGGTTACTATTGTTAGTAAGCAAAACGGTAATGAAACAGGAATCAGAGTTGTTGTCAAAGGTATTTATTTTCTTGTTGTTTTTGCTAACTTAAATTTGTATTTGTTTTAGGAAATGAAAGAACCAAGCAAGTGGAACATCATCTTGATAATGGGACTACGATCATGGTTTCTGATTTGTTCAAGGATTATAGTCCTTCAGATGTCAAGCGTTCGACGTATGTGATTACCAAGCTTGTCACTGATTACGCCTTTGCAAATCCTGGAATCAAATTTATTCTTCTTAATCCATCAACTGTTTTTCGAACACCAAATTTATCAACTACAAATCAAAAAGAATGGATATCAGCAATTTTAGAAACAAAAAAACTTTTCCTAAAAGAAGTGAATTCAAAGAATCCTCCATTTTCTGTTTCAATCTATGGTATTCAACTGAAAGAAGCAAAGCTGACTTTGAAAGCTCCAAAAACAAGCTTGACTTGCTTTGTGAATCGCAGACTCGTAACTATTTGTTCATTAGAAGGATTATTTCGAGATCAGTTGGAAAGAAATGCTTTTACTTGTGAAACTATTATTGCTTTCTTTGAAGTATGTTTTTTGTTTGTGCTTTGTATGATTAAGATAAAGATTTTCAGATTGATCCTTCTTTAATCGATGTTCATGTTAGTCCCACGAAAGAATTTGTAACAATGAGAAATACTGAAACTGTTTTGGAAATTGTTTCAGATGCTTGGGGTCAAATGATAAAAAGCCGTTTTGAAGAATCTAAAGTTGAAGGATCCAAATCTCCTCGAATGGCACTACCTTCTGCTTCGAATGAATCCGCGGGAAGCGGTTTCAATCCCTCACAAGTAAGAAGAGCTTTAGTTTTTCTAAAACTTTTTAAAATAAGCTTGTAAACTTCCAATTTTAGAAAATTCGATTCGATCCAAATCAAAGCTTAATGGATTCTTTCATTGATTCAGAAGTTCTTTTTGAAGAAAGTCTTGTTGCAGAACAATTTGAAAAAACGGCTGACGCTGATGACGATCCACTAGTATTTCGACGTTTAGAACCTCTTTATGATCCACTCCTTAAAGAAATACAAGAAAAATGTGACTATGAATGGACAAATAAATTTAGAACAGCACAATCAATGAAACTTGGCAAAGTCGATGATCTCATTATTTTAATGTTTCAATACCATACTGAATTTTATTTTATTCCTTTTCAAACTGTTTTGGAAGATTTTTTTTATCAAGTTTGTTTTATTTTTTGATTTCCTTATTATAGAAAAACGTTATAGAGAATGATAGTTGGTTTTGGTAACTTCGGCTGCATCAAAGATATGAATGATACAAAAATTTCTTTGAAAACTTTGATCTCAACGCTTTTGCCTGATACTTCTGAAGAGTTTATTCAATACAAAATAAAAGTTCTTATGGATTCTAAGATAGCATTGGATGATTATTTTTCTGTTACTTTTGAAGAAACGGATGCTAAAGATGATGTGATTTTAACTGGTGTACCATCATTACATCCTTCACTTTCAACGCCATGGTCAGAAGTTGCTCTCGCTTTGATATCCTTCCATGAATCTTATCCTCAAAATCAAAATCATAATGAAGAAGCTAAACTCGAATGGGTCAAAGATTTCGCTTTACGATTATCTTCTGCTTTCGCTGCTCCTCTTTTTCATGTTGTAAATACCGATGAAGAAATGTCTACCTTTGAATTCTGGAGCTTTAAAATCTTGCCTGCCATTAAATCTATTTACCTTTGCGGTCAAAGGTTCCAAGATTCGCTAATATCTGGAAGCAACAATGATTTGTACAAATGTTTTGATCGATGTTAATTATTGTGATGTTTTTGTTGTTATTACTATTTGTTTGTTGTTAAATAAAGTTATGAAAAATGTAATTATAAAGACTTTATTTTTAATACATAGAGATTCGATAAAATATATAACAAAATACACAGGTTAAAAATGAAAAATAAATTATCACCCAGTTTTTAAGCGCCCCGCTTGGGACGCCGCAAAAATTTGTCATTCCAACATTCTTTTTCATTTTAACAATTCATATCATGTCATATCATGGCGCAATTAACTTTTCCATCCCAAGTTAACATTTTCCCCTCATTTTTCAAAAAACTACAAAAACGATCCAATTGTAATGGCCCTTTTTTCCACGCAAGCGGAAGTGATAGAATTTAACTTGGCCGTTTTGGATAAAATAAAATTAGAACCTGTAATTTATGAACCTGAAGATAGTGAAAGAAAAGTAAAAACATACGTCGCATCAAAACAAGGAGTTAGAGAACGAATATATCAAAGAAACAAATATCCGATTTTAAAACACCAGCAAAAGCGACCAGCAGCATCCACTCGCGTAAGTATTAAAAAAAACAAAGATTATCAAAGAGCAGCTGGTGGAATGGCAAAAGTATTACAGCTTGCTATTGGGGAAGAGTGATTTTAAAAAGAAACATAAATCCACGATTTGGTTTAGTTAATGAAGCAATAAGGCAATAATTAGATATTATATGGTAATAATAAATCAATCCAACTTCGAGTAAAAATGAAGAATATTCAAGATGAACAACTTATTTCAAAACTTTCTGTTATATATGATGTTGGAGGTGGAGAGCAATGTACTCGGCATCAATTCCCAATTTTGATGGCATTTACTGCAACAATACATAAATGTCAAGGTTTAACCTTGCTAAATGCTATTGTTTCATTTGAAACCGAACAAGCATGGAACCATGTCTAACATCGATGGAAGCTTTTTTTGCCCTTTCGTGGTTGGTCACGCATTTTGTTTCTCACCTTCTTTCCAGTGGAATTTATTGATTTTAAAAATATCAGACACGGAAAACAATAATTAATAATATTTTAGCCTTTATTATTCTTATAATGAAATAAAATGTTTTCTGCTGCTAGTTTTTAATGGGCGAATAAAAAGTTGATGGAGTGGAATTGGCAGTAGTTTGATTTAAGTTTTTTTTAAACTAAATTTCCTACAAATTTTTTTCCATTGCTTTACTTCGACATATTTTATAAAATGTGCTAATTGTATTTACAAAATCATTGAGAATGCAATTAATAACACAAAGACATTTAGAAACTTCGATTAATCTGCAAACTTTGTACATTTCGTTAACATCTGATGCATCTTTAAGGGATTCATTCTATCTTCGCTTTTTTAGTATTCAAGAAATTTTAAATAGGAAATGGACTTCATCATCATATTTTAAATTTGTATAATTTTTAAGCCGATTTGAACGCAATCGTCAAAAGGTATAACTAAAAAGTGCTCTCGTTCAGTTTGGAGCAGTATGCAACTAACAAATTTTTTTATTTTCATCCTTCGAAATGAAAAAACTCAATAGGTATAAAAACTCCCATTTTTTTCGGCGGTCATTTTTTGTTTAAGTTTCTGTAGGAAAAAAACAAAAAAATATATTTTTTAGTTTTTATTGGTTATTACAAATACTTTATTTTGGAAGGGCGATAATTTATATATAAAAGAAAGTCTTTTTTATTAAGGAGGGATAAATATTACACGTATTTTGATTTTTTCATTTTCAACTTTCAAAGGTGAAAGCGCATTGTTGACAAGCGTTTGAACGAGGCTTTGATATTCGAGATCGTGTGCATCGTAAACATTTATGAACCAATCAGAATGTGATGTAACATTTTTCTATAATAAAATATTATAAACTAGGTAAATGAATATTACTAATTACTTTTAAGAATTCACAGAAACAAACAGGATCAAATAATTGATTAAAAAGTAACACAAGTTTTTCAATTTTTGAAAGCCTATGAAGGGACGCCATTTTTTGTAAGGTTTCATTTGTATGGTGATTATTATAGCGGTTCCTCCAACTTAAAATCCGATGGATTAATTTTATGATAGTTTTAAAAAAAGCTTACCTTAACTTTTTAGCGTTCGGTAACCTTTCAAACACTACTTCAAGGGGCGTTTCAAAATCATCCTTTTCTGTTATTACAACATCTGTAAAACAAATAAATTCAAGCTTTTTGGATCCTGCCACAACATCAAATTCATCTAAAGTAAAATTTTGATCTTTGAGTTTCAAGCATTTTATATTTTGCTTATATATTCTTTGTGATAATTGAGAATAAATTGTTTGCCATTCTTTATATCCTACTATTTCTAATGTTCGTTCAATCCATATTTTTGTTAAATAAAAATCTGTTGGAGAACCATTCCAAGAATTTTTGATTATTAACGGTTTCTTTCCTTGGTTATGATGAAAACACAAATCCCAAAAACAAATGACCTTTTTTTGTTTAAAAACAAAATATTTGCAACATTTCACGAGTTTGGTATTAACTACAAAATTCGTGTTTGTTATTATATACATCATGATTGTTTTGGGTAGCTGAAATTCTTGGTTTATTGTGTTTAAATTGAAGCTTTCAATTTCATTTTGAATGGAATCAAATTCACCATTTTTAATGATATCATGAACTCTGTTCCACTTTGAAAAAGCCAATCTCTTGCGATTTTCTTCAATCATGGTTGTTATTTCATTTATTAATCCATGACTTTTTCCAAACCTTATTGCAAATTTAAATAATTGGTTTGATTTGTTTGTAACATTTTTAAGCACATATTTAAGCAATTCATAAGCGTTTTGTTTGGAATTAATTAACATTTCCAATTTTATAATATCAATATACCATTTAGAAACATCAATTCCATGTTTGTTAAATTTTTGGATTTCAGTTTTATATTGTAAAAAACCTTCGTTTTCTTTGATAAAAAACCGGCAATATCGTTGATAAACGTCCAACACATTCTAAAGCAAAAAATAAATAAAAAAGAATCAGTTAATATGCATACTGTTTGATGCATGTTACAACTTATCACTTTTTATTCTTTGGCTAATGCCATCATTATTACAAACAAACAAAAAACAAACCTTATTATTTCTAGAACTTAAAAAGTTTAAATAAAGTTTCCATAATTTTTTATTACACGGGTTCAAACCAATACGAAGTTCCAAATTGTGAATAACAAATTCGTCATCATCCGCTTCAATCAAATATTTCAACCATTTTTCTTCGTTTTTTTCTGCTGCAACAATTTTCACGTACAATTTACGCATTTTATGATACTGTTTCAAAATCCGGTCGTTTATGGGGTTAGCTAAAGTTTTTTGATTTAGTTATGTAATTCGTGTAGTCATTCAATAAAATTTATACCTCCATATTCAGCATACAATTTTAAGATTAAATCTAATTTTGCATGAGGAAATTGCATCGCTTCTTCCAAAAAAGTTAATGGAAATATCTTTCCACAATTACAATGAAGTTTAAATTCTAAATCATCAGCATATATAAGGGTCATTGTTTTTCGAAAACGAGGAAACTAAAAATAATTTATTTCCTTTAAAAATTAGTTATATGACATAAATTTAACCAATTAACAGTTCACATGTTTCACTAATAAAAACTTTTTACCTTTGGCTTATAATATTCATCGTCATCCCAGAATGAGAAATTTTTATTTTCAAAGTAAAAATCATTGAAAGCGCGATTTCGAAGGAGCATACATCGCTTATCCCAATATATGGTATTATTATCATTGTTAAAGAAAGCATTCTCCAACCTAAACTTGTCATATAAAATTGTATTGGGATAAGCTTTTTAATTTTGCCTGGCTTTATTTTGTTCCCAAAATAAAAATTTAAATATAATAATTATTGTTTTTTTAACACCATTAATAGATCAATGATTTATTATTATTCGATGAATTGCCGTAAAATTTTTTACACTCCACTTTATTCAAGCGAAAATGAATTTTTAAAATTCAACTTACTTTTCCCAATAAAGCCATAAATCTGGAATCATAGTATAACATTTTGAAAAACTTTCAAACAATTTTTTTTGAGCGTGTACATCGGGAGCTTGTGCAACTTTATCAATAAGTTCTTTTAAAGCTTTCTGATAAAATGGTGGGAGTCTATCAATTATATTACATTCCATGATAAAATACAGCAAAGCAATAATCAAATTCGTTTAAAAAAAAGGCCATCGCAAAAATTTTGCGATGAAAAAAAGGGAAGAAATAATGTTCTTAAAGCGAAAAAAGACAACTCTCATTAACATCAAATTTAAAAACAAACGACCAATTTGCTCTATCTACTGTAAATTTTTATCTAAGGTATTGGAATAATTCCAAAATATATAAAAGTTAAAATAATTAATGTTCAAGCTTTAAAGATTATATATTGTCGAAAGAAAATATGAAAAAGCTTGATAAAAACGTTTTGTTGACCTTAAAAAGCGAGATAGGCATCATCCACATTTACCATGGTAATAGCAAACCCACCACTTGGAATGAACATTATACTATCATTTTAATATTAAACAAAAGCAAACTTTTTGTAAGACTTAGAATAACTCTTAAAAAGTTAAATAGGTAAAAAGACAATGCAATATGGTTGCCGTAAGAAAAATAACAAGTATCAAGTAACATCACAAAGAATCAATAAAAATCCACTCCATTGAATTGGAAAATGATATTACAAAAAAGAAAGGCAAAAAAAAAATCACAAAAATGCGAAAGAGATGGTGGCGCGATTTTTTTTTTACTTTCAGGCATTTTCGTGTCGAAATCAACCGCTTTTTTCGATGCTGTTGTTTCACTTCTTTTTTTTTATTCAAAGCTCTTTACAAAGTTGTCAAACTTTTAATTTATTTTCAAAAAAAAAAATGAGAGGAGTCTTGAAAACTTCAAATGTTCAACCAAACCGAGGCGCAATTCTGACACTCCTACGAAGCCACGAAGACCGTCAAGCTATCATCAATCCAACTCAAGAAAATACTCCGACAACATCTGAAGCAATGCAAACTTGGATTGAACGATATGAAAAATACAAATTTTTAAGAAGAGGTGAAAGACCAGGTGTCCGAAACTACGTTAGTTTTTCCTTATCATTGTTCGATGTAATAAAGCATTTTTTTCAGCTTCAACGCATGATTAATCTTTTGACAACTGATGTCCGATATACTGGCATTGATGGTGCTGCAACTCTTGCTGCTCTTATGGTCCTTGCTCGTGAACTTCCATATGCTACATAGCTGTTGGTGTTATGACTATGTCATCTGAAGATTTCAAAACGATTAATTATGGTATTGGAGTTGATAACTTGCATTATCTCAATGATGGTTTATGGTAGCTACCTCCTCAAGCTTTATATTTTTTCTTTATTTGTGTTTTATTAAGATTTTGTTTCATTGTTAAGTAGATAAAATATTTTATACAGTCATGTTTATTTGAGTGATATTGTGTTGAATAAAGTTTCTTTGCTTTGACAATACTTTTTCTCGGAGTTTGGTTGTATTTTTATTACGATGTTTCACTGGATGGATGATAATCAAGAAGAATTTTCACTACCTCGCATCCAAAGACTTGATCCTGATATTGTAAAGAAGATTGCTGCAGGAGAAGTTATCCATCAACCTTTCAATGCTGTTAAAGAACTTATCGAAAATTCATTGGACGCAAAATCAACACATATTATTGTCACAATGAAAGATGGAGGATTTAATGAAATTATGATACGAGTACGTTTTGCTAAAGATGATGTGATTTTAACTGGTGTTCCATTATTACATCCTTCACTTTCACCGCCATGATCAGAAGTTGCTCTCGCTTTGATATCCTTCCATGAATCTTATCCCCAAAATCAAAATGAAGAAGCTAAACAGGAATGGGTTAAAGATGTCGCTTTACGATTATCTTCTGCTTTCGCTGCTCCTCTTTTTCATGTTGTAAATACCGATGAAGAAATGTCTACCTTTGAATTCTGGAGCTCTAAAATCTTGCATGCCATTAAATCAATTTACCTTTGTGGTCAAAAGTTCCAAGATTCGTTAATATCTGGAAGCAACAATGATTTGTTCAAATGTTTTGATCGATGTTAATTATTGTGATGTTTTTGTTGTTATTACTATTTGTTTGTTGTTAAATAAAGTTATGAAAAATGTAATTATAAAGACTTTATTTTTAATACATAGAGATTCGATAAAATATATAACAAAATACACAGGTTAAAAATGAAAAATAAATTAAAAATATTTGATATGCCATTTAATGTAAAGCACGACCATTAGTATCACCAAGGTTTAAACATGATTAGCTTATGGAACATCGGACAACTTTTCCTTCATCAAACATAGAGCGCATTTTTTGATTCCATCATTGCAATATTTTTCATGATATGCTTGAAGAGATTTTGCACACGATACAGGACAATCAACACCATCAGCATCACTGTTCTTGAGAGGAGCGAATTCTTCATCACGTTTAACTTCATAAGCCAAAAAGTTGCTAAAAATTATGTACATATTATTTGTTGAATATATTAAAGAAAAAATGACTTACCGAGAGTATGGAAAGACGTCGAAGATAAAACGTTCTAACTTAGTTCCAGGAGTGATAACTTGTTTACCATCGACAACATGCTTGATTTGTTTTCGTGCAATATGATATGGAAGCTTGATATGGCAAACATATGATAAGAAGTCAATATGGAAGAAATGCATGGCAATATTACCCGCACGAAAGTAAAGCTTTTCAGGATTAGAAGGATCATGTTTTTGAGCTTGTTCTTTTGTGATCTCAGAATATTCAATGACAGAAACGGACTTGTTCTTGAGTTGAGAATCTTCTTCTAAAGCATTGTATTTGTCAATAACATCACTTGGAATAACATCAAGGAGTTCAGGCTTTTTCTTGTTTTCAGCACCAATAATACCAATCTTTTCTTGAGGATCAGCTTTTTCAACAACTTTTGCAGCACAATCAGTTTTATTGAGAACGCATTTACCAATGAAACCAGGATCACCAACATGACAAAGGATATTATCCACACAATAAACATGAAAGTATTTGACTCCACGTTCGCGAAGCTCAGGCAAGAGATCACGAATTGCTTCATAAAATCCACCATTACCATTAGGTGCAGTCATGTCTTTTGAGTTATTCTGGATTACATCACCATTCAAATCAAAGCATGGAATTTCAGGTTGTTGGAAGAATTGAATTTGAATACGTTCAAATTGAGATTTGAAATGTTCATCAAAGAATTTCTTTGTTGCTTCCTCGGTGCTTTCACTTGTCATAATAATCCTGAAACATATCAATAATACTAAAAATAATTAAACGATTCAAGTTACCATGGAATGTTCTTTACTTCATTTCCAGCAATTTTTTTGACATTTTCATATAAATTATTGATGCTCAATGCTTGAAGGTAGAAAAGAGTTCTTTTATCTTCAGGAAGAGAAGTTGAAGGTTCAATAGGAAGAGGAAACGTTCCTTTTGGAACTTTCGATCCCAAACGACTTGCTTGACCACCAGCGAGACATACAACAGCTACTTCTCCTTTAGCGATTGCTTGAACACCTGCATCAATATCTTCTTGAGTAGATCCAACAAGATGACGATGAGATGGAATAGGTTCAATATCCACTTTTGATTGAAATTCTTTTGAAAAGCGTTCAGCAGCTTCAAGAATATGTTTGGTACCCATGGTTGAGCAAATGCTGAAAAGAAAGTGATTAATAAAGGTTATTTATCGAATTCAAGAAATATAAAAAGCGCGATGAAACCGAAAATAAAGCCTAATAAAGTAAAAAGAAAAAAAGGGAGTTAATTTATGATACAAATTTTTTGAGAACCCGTGAAGGAGGAATAATAAATTCTCATTAATACATGAGTAAACTCGACACAACTATTCCAACAAATAATAAACGTGGAAAATCAAAACGTCATAAATAAACTATGTATCATTGCAATGATCATCTTTGATTTTGACGATAGAAAGAAGAAGAAAAAAAGAGGTCGATCTGTTCATCTCTTCTCTCTCTCTTTTTCCTCTCTCGCTTAATGAGTTCAAACGTAAAATCGTGGCAAGAATGAATTTTACACATACTCAACATTTTTTAAATAAAATTTTGATGATGCTGTAAGGTTCGATGGTTGGGACCTTACTTATATACCCAGATGGGTGGCTTGTTGATGGTAATGTAAATACGAAACCCACCGTTGTTTACCTCACAACAACTACACAACAATAATACGTGGATTATTTTTGTTAAACAAATATAAAAATAAAACGAAGGCGATTGCTTTAGCTTATGACAAATACAAAAGAAGGGTGGATCTGCGATCTTGCGATCATTGCCTCCGGCAATGATCTCAGCGCATAAAATACAATCAAATACATAAAATACAAAATAGAACAAAGAAAAGAATGCTAACAAATAATGAAATATAAACATAAAGCGATCAGGCGATGATCGAAAGCACTTTTGTCGATGGCGCTTGCTTGCGTCAGCGATTACTAAACATTCCATGATGAAATATGCTTACAGCAAAGGAATGTGAAGGAATAAATGGTGGGATGGATGCGAAATCCATAAGTGAGTGTTGAATACAAAAAGGGAAAAATGGGCCAAGTTTGAGCAATTACGCATTTTTCCTTACAATGCTTCTAATGGGTTCAAATGATCTAACTAATGTTCAACCAAACAAAAAAATGTGAAAGTGAAAGATGTATGTATGTAGACTATAGTCTACAACTAATCCTCAATTTAACTGCTGATAAGAAACTCATTAGCAATTTTAAAGATTTTTTTGAGATTGTTAAAGCAAATATTGAGCAAAAATATTTTATTGAATTTTTAAACATATAATTTATTCTTTATTTAATTAAATTACAAATTTTTAATTTTGCAAGAATTATCATTCCATTCAAAAACGTTTACATAACCACATTTTCCAATGTGATTGTTTGTTTTGAATGGAGCAGAACCAACATTGGCACTACCACTACAACTTCCTTGGTTGATATCATTTTCGTAGCCAACTCCATTATTTTCAAATCCTTTAAATTCAAACCATCCATCTTTTGTTTTACTGCAATCCATTTTTACTGAAGCAAACCAATGATCAGGTCCCTAAATTGTAAAATCATTATTTTAAAAGTATAACGGTTTAATAAAACCTCCGAGTAGGGCTGATAGACATCGGGTGCATTCGGATCATTAGTAGTCCAAAAAGTAGGAGTTCCTGCAGCCTCTGTACCATCGAAGGTGCCTTGAAAACGTTCAGGTCCTTCAAAATCAAGATAATCATCGGATTGACTCCACATTAAATATTCAGCAAATATAAAGGAAGCATTTGATGTATGAGCAATTGGAATGGAGCATTTATCGGTTTGTTGTTGATTGGGTCCACTGGCACATCCACCATTTTGAGTATCACCGCCTCGAATGAAAATGTCTTGGCCAGGTTTAGTTGGACGACGAATCATGATGATTGTTGTTTTCCAATCTGAAGGAATCGTAGAAGGTGATGGAACTCCACCAATTCGAGATTTTACATGAAACGCGACAACAGAATTTCCGGGAATATTTATTGTGGTTTTGCCATATGCATCAACACTAACTTGCTTTCCAGTACATTTTGTACCATCAGCAGAAAGTTCACCGCTATAAATATCACAATAAGTTCCAGCAGAAAGTGTAGTATCAAAATCACTACTGAAAATTTCTTATCATTAATGCAATCTTTTTCCAGCGTGAAACTCACATGATACTTTCAATACTTTGAGTATTGAGGGCAAAATATCCTTTTTTATCACGAGCAAATGCAATGACGTTATCACTTCCATGGAGAACGCTAGGTGCTGCACCAGATGTAACTGAACGGAAAAGGGCCATTCTTCGAATTTCAGGCCATCGATGTTCACAAACCCAACCCGATGACGTTTCACATGTTTGAGTGTTGGAATCAAAGGTTGGAGATTTGGTTGGAAAACCATTGGAATTTTCATGTGGTGGCCCTTGATCGCTAACATCAAAATAATAACTGCTCATAACTCGTGGAAGGCCATAACTCCATCCAAGCATAAAACCAACTGCTAATTTATATTGGTCCCCATTCTTATAGGTAACAACGTATGGATTTGAATCACGTTGGTTATCATGATTGTCGATAAAATTAAGGACATCATTGTCGTCATAATTTCCATATCTGAATCCAGGGCCAAGTTTAAGAAGGTCGCTCCATTTTGACTGCCCCTTGGCTGCACTGGAAACAGCTGAGCCAAAATTAAAGTTTGTGTAACGTCCAATTTCGAGATAATCTGAAGCTTTGACAGCTTCACCACCGCGATCAATAACTTCGTGCATTACGAGAGGACGAATATTAGCACCAAAAATCTAAATACATTTATTATAAAAATGAATATTTATACAAATGGGGCTTACATCTTCTCTTAAGTTATCAACACCGGCAAGGAGGTCATCCAAATCTTGAGGCCACATATGTTTTGAAGCATCAAGTCGAAAACCAGCAACTCCATAAGCTACAAGCTTATTGAGGTATTCTTGCATTTTACTTCGAACATATTGATTGCTTTGATCCAGATCAATCAAACCAACCAACCGACACATTTTAACATCATATGCGCTATTTTGATAATCAGATCCTTGAATATCATTGTTGCATTGGGCATCATGAGTATGAGCTTTTGTGTAAGGAACACCGGGAAAACTTTCAACTCCAGCAGTTCCATCAAAATCAGAATCGCCTGAAGATCCAACTCCATCCACGCCTTTCTTTTGACCCATTCCAACCATATGATTTAGGACTCCATCCACAATAATTCTAAATTGGCCATCATCAAAGGCAACTCAAATCAACAAAGTTACCTGACTCCAACTTTGTTACATCGATCAACCATATCTTTAAATTCTGCTTCATTCCCACTTCGACTTGTGAGTTTGTAACTAACAGGCTGGTATCTAACCCACCAAGGAAGATCATTGTTTACGTTAGCAGTAATGTGTTCCATTGGAGGAGATATCTAAATTTAAGTGTTTAGCATCAGAAAGCTGCATATGTTTTAAAAAATTTGATTTATTGCTTTATTTTAGGGTTGCACGATTTTTATTAGCCGGCTAATTAGCCGGTTAATTTACCAGCTAATTAGCTGGCTATTAGCCGGAGGCCAAATTAGCCGGCTAATTAAAGAAAGTTTGACCATAGAGGAGACCCTTTGTTACTCTTTTCAAAAATTTCCAAAAAAAAATTGAGACATGGCAAATCAAGTTAAAATGCTTATTTCCCCCATTTTAATGCTAAATTCCTCTAAAATCCATCATTTTTCGTCAAATAATGGTGTTTACCCTAAAAAACAGTCTTTTCGTAACATTACGTAAATTTTTGTAGGTTTTCGTAGTAGCGGCTAATTAGCTTGCCTACCGGCTAATTTACCGGCTAATTAACCGGCTAATTAGCCGCATTTTCATTAGCCGGCTAATCGTGCAACCCTACTTTATTTTAGAAAGAATGGCTTCAAAATTGGTCCAAAGAATTAGTTAGTATTTAGACTTATTAGCTAACCTGAACTGCGCCATATCCATAATATTGTAAAAAACTTTCACATTCTTTTGCAATATCACCCCATTTCCATTCAAATAGATGGACAATAGTTTGACGATCGGGAAGTGTCGTAATTTGGTCATATTGATAAACATTTTTAGCTCCAAAAGTTGAAATAAATAAAGTTGAAACAATTGTTAAAACTAAAAACAACAGCCTGCCCCTCACTTTTTTTTAATAAGCAAGCATGAGTCTCTGTCGATTTTTTTCCTTAGCAATAAAACACAATAAATGAGCACCAATGAAAAAGGTTAATTTATAGTTTTTGGACAAACGATGACAATCAAAAAAAATTGGAGGGAAAAACAATGATTGTTTTATCAAAAAAACATTTGAATTAAGGGGAACATTAATTTTTTTTTGGGTGGTGTCCTTTGTACAGAATGTATCAAAAGCAGATGAACGCTATGAAGATAGAGTTCACAACACACATTTAGCTGGAAATAGTGGTGTAAAAACAGCTTAATTTAACGACGTGAGCTTGATAGCTAAAAGTTTAATTAAAAAATTATCAAAAAATGCATAGTTAAGATTAAGCATTGTCATCAGATTTTACAGGAATCCGGAATTCGAAGATAATGGAAGCCGATGTGATATTTTAAAAATATGTATGTTGCTGATGAACATTTTTGTGGACAACCAGAGCAAATCCTTCGATGTTTCCATTTTGTTTTGGCACTGTAATAATAATTGAAAAGTATTAATTAATGAATTTGATATTTTTTTTATTAACCCATCCAGGCTTGGGCGGGAATGAAAACTCCGGGACGGGAATCCGGGAATCCGGGATTCCCGTAAAAAAGTCCGGGACGGAACGGGAATCCGGGAATGATCCGGGAATTCATAAAAAATGGTTAAAAACTATTTTCCTGCCATTTTTTCATTTTTTTTAAACCAAATGCTTTCTATTTTAAAAAAGAAAAAAATGTATTAGACGCATTTTTTAAAAAACATGACGTTTTAACCAATTGTGAATTTTAGCGTTAAATTTTTTTGAGAAAAAAGTTTTTTTTAGTAATGATTTGTCAGATAACCAAAAAGTTTTGGTGATAATTCATTAAAATTTTGAAGAAAATGGTTACTGGAATGGTAATATGTACTCCTCCCTTTACTCTTATTAATTCCGGATTCCGGACAGAAAATCCGGGAATCCGGGACGGGAATAATTATCGAAAAAATGGTCCGGAATCCGGAACACGATCCGGGATTCCCGCCCAAGCCTGAACCCATCGTTATCGTAGCCCATTATTATATTCTTGGCTTCATTTGAATTAAAGGTTTTCTTTATAATTTTTGAATAAACTTCAAATCTAAAAATCTTTCATTAGCATAAATTTTGGAGTTATTACGATGGCTACATGAACCTTGTTGCAACCTATTATTTTATTATTTACTCTTATAATACATTATTCTTTTTACGTAAAAAAAAAGAAAAAGACAATATCCTGATAATATTTACTCATCGACTCAAAAAAAATTCTAAAAGTGTCAAATACGCAGGAATGCAAACAGAGTTTATTGTTTCTGCAAACAGATTTTCTCCTAAAATCAACAACTTTTTTTATTTTTTTTATTAATTCTGCTAAAGTTCTTGGGTAAAAAACCTTCTTTACCGGAGGGTATAAAAGCATTGAACAAATTATTCAAAAAACTCATTCTCAAAGTGTCAAATCCTCCTCAATCACAAAATGGCAAGCAAAATTGTTCTTATCTGTTTCATCGCCTTCATTGTTGGCCTCGCAATTCTTGATTCCGTATCCGCGCAATATTATGCTGGATATGAATATCCTTATGCCTATGGCGGATATGGTGGCTATGGTGGTTATGGTTACGGAGGTTATGGAGTGTATGGCAAACGAGAAGCTGGATTTGTGGCTTCAAAATCAAATTAAATTGTACGTAAAAAAACTTTAATTTGTTGAATGGTGTTAGTTTAGAAATTTTGAAATAAATACTACTTAAAAAAGTACAACTTTATCATTTTTGCACAAACTTTGTAAAGATGTTCTATTTCAATAATATTAATCCCTTTACTGAAAGATAAACCCTTAAATAAAAGAAATTGAAAGTTTTAATATTATTAAAAAATTTCGAATAAACGACTCTGAATTCACAAAAATTTTGTGACAACCTTGTGTTTTCTTGCTTTAAACTCAAAAGAGCTTGCTTATTTTTTTGTTTGTTGATAAAAGACGACGAGTTTTATTTCGACGCTTCAACTATCAATAAAAATCAATACACAACTCTAAAAAAAGTTTCATTTTGTCATTTTTTCCTTTTTTTGAAGTGATTGATTTTTCAAATTGTGTTTATAAAAAATTATGGAACCTCTTTATCTTCCATGGATTCTTAATAGAAAGCGACAATATTATTCAAATGATTTGCGACCAAATTTACCAATCAAAAAGCCGAAATCCAAGCCACAATTTAGATTATTTTCAGTTTGCGCACGTGATGGAGCAGAAACATCTCGATTAATTTTAAATTATGCTGGAATTGCATTTGAAAATATGACAATTCATAATTACCAAAATGTTGTTTATGAAGAATATAGTAAGTCACAATTAATAATTTTTATAGATAATTTTTTGCAATTTAGATTTTCACACAATGGGATTTCCTATTCTTGATTGGAATGGAAAATATATTTATGGAAATGATGCAATTGCAAGAATGCTAGCAAAAATTTATGGTCTTGCAGGACATGGAATTTTTGAAGAAGCTCAAGTTGATGCCATTTTTGGTATTGTTCGAGATCTTCATTACCTCGTTCTTGGTTATATTAAAGGTGTATTTGGTTTCAAAAAAATTGATAAAGTATGTTGCATTTTTTATTATTAAAAGTATAAACAAATATTTTTTGGGTTTAGGAGAAAATGTATGTTGAAGTATTTGAACCAGCAATAAAGAAAAATTTTACAATCATAGAAAAATATGCAACTGATTTAGCTCCAAATGGATTTTTCTTTGCAAGCGGTGTAACTTTTGCTGATTTTGCTGTTGCAAATATGACGGAATTGGTGACATTTATCCATCCAAAATTAATGTCACAATTTCCAAATTCAAATTCAATAATGCATCGAGTTTTTGCACTTCCCCAATTGAAAGCATATTTAGCTGAAAGGCCAACACCAAGTGAAATGAATTTATGTTCTTCAACAGTAAGATTAGAAATGAAACGAATTCATGAACGAATGAAACAAATTGGGATGGTTCCGAGTAAAAAAAATAATAAACGTTAAATATATTTTTATTTTGTTTTTAAATTACTAAATAACTTTTATTCATTATTAAATATTTTAATAATTTGCACTACAAAAAATGCATTTTTTAAGTTTTTTTTTATTTCGAAAATCCAAAATGCAGTAATTTTCTGATAGTTTTTGGTCCATTCCAATAACCTTTAACTAAGAAATTCCAATATAAAAATGGCATGAGATATCGTTTCATTAAATATGAAATCCATAAAGGTTTTGCTTGATTAAATGGAAAAGTTTCTAATGGGCCATCGGGAGTAAATTCAGCTAAAATCACCCGATTTGATGACACAACAAGTGGACATGAAGCATAGCCATCGTAAACTGCAGAAAGTTTGCGATTTTCCATTGCATCTTTAAGATTTGTTTTTAATGCTCGAAATTGACTTGCTGAAAAAAATGTCTTTTTCTTGGTTTAAGTCAATGAAAAAAAGATTACAAACAGCTGCAGCGGTTTTAGCATTGGGGGTATTTGCACAATCACCAATGGCAAAAACATTATTGAAATTTGTGGCTTGAAGGGTTTGGGAATTAACTGAAACCCATCCTTTTGCATCAACTAAACCGTTTTTGGATTCAGCCGCTTTCATTAAAGGCTCAATTGGTGAACATGGCGGTCCAACATGGAGCAAATCATACTATAAAATAAAGACCTTATGCTTACTTAAAGTTAGTTACTAAAACTCACGTCCATATCCCTTTTTTCTCCGGTAGGTTGAGAAGCGTCATTCAGCATTTCAAATGTTGCAATTTTCTTATCGGAATCAACTTTAATTAAATTATATCTTGTATTTAAATTAATATTTCGCGATTTAACAATTTCCATTAAAGCATTGGCATATTTTTCTACACCAAAAATTTTTCCAAGTGAAGTGTTGTAAGAAATTTCGATGCCATTTCTTTTTCCATGTCGACGCCAATAATCCTCTGCGATATAACAAATTTTTTGTGGAGCTCCAGCGCATTTTATCGGAGTATTTGGAAATGTGAAAACTGCTTTGCCTTTAGAAAAATTTGAAATTTCTTTAAATGTTTTTTCTGCATATTTTGGGTTATAAATTGAACAGACTCCTGGTGTATCGAGTGCTTCTGGAAGACCGTGAACCTGAAACATTCCAATTTCAAGATGTTAAAAAGATTTAAAAACTTACAATATCATATCGTAATTCCAAGCCGGTTGCAATAACCAAGAAATCATAATTTACTGTGGAATCATCCCTGAATCGACACCTTTTAATATTTCGCAAAAAGTTAATATCAATTTACTGTAGATGAAGCTTGCTTTCGTGGGGTTTAAATTCCGCGACAGCCGATTGCAACCATTTAACATTTTTAGGAATTAATGAATCTTCAGATCGAATGAGTTGCTCTAAAGTCATAAACCCGCCTCCAACGAGGGTGAAACCGGGTTGATAATAATGTTGCTAAAATTGAAAAATTTCTGATCTGTTTAAGAATAAGTAATCGCTTACTTTTCGTGGTTCAATTAAAACAATTTTATTGCTACCAAGAATTCTAGAAAAATATGAAGCAACCGCAGTTCCAGCGGAGCCACCACCAACGATAGCAAGTTTGTAATTTTCTAAAAAATGTCCATTGAACCGAATAATTTTTTTAAGACGTTGAAAAGTTTAAAAATTCTAAAGACCAAAATGGCATGACCATAATTACCCTGACTCCACTTCTATTCGAGATTAGATTAACTATTTTAGTAATTTTTTATCATAAGACTCTATCAATTTATTCCACTCTTTTGCTGAAACACAAAAATGGGATAACAAACCAGTATTTTATTTTTAAAGTTAATTGATTAGTTTTTTAAACCCTATACAATAAAAAGTAAAAACCGACCTTGAAAGAGTTTTTGCGAAAGTTTCATATTTAATCTCTCTACAGAAATATACAAAAAGTGCTACAAAAATATAAAAGAATAACGTTTCTTTTATTTCTTCCGACTTTTTTTTGACTAAAATTTTTTATCGTTAAACTAAAAAGCTCTTTAAAAAGGGAAAACGACTGAATAAAAAAAAATAGATAATGTTCCAAACACAGAGAGCAGCGAAAGACACAAACACACGTTGTTGTTTTTTTGCTATGAACAAGTTTTTTTTGATTATTCTTTATTCTTTATTTTTGTAAAAATGGGTTCAAAAAGTCACGTATACTAAATTTTTAAAAGCACAAGTAAAAGAAAAATGTGAGCAAAAATAAAATCCAACCATTTTTGTTTTGTTTATTTTCTAGTTTTTGCTTTCGAATTGAGTGCAACAAAATTTACTTTGTGAAACTTTAGGTACACCATATTGAAATTGATTTAACGCAATAATCTCCATAACAAAAACCATTCGAACATTCATGGAGCATATTGCATTTAAAACACATTAGTTTATACATATTATTTGCTGTAACAACAAAAATTATTTACAAAAGCATCACTGCTCTTTATGATATGCAACGCACTAACCACCAACGCTAAATTTGCAGGTGAAACGAAATGTGAAAAATGCACGTAAGATAATGACGAAAAGGGTCAGTTCAAAAATGTGTTTTTGACACCCTTGATTTTTTTTTTGAAAAGGTTTACCTGCAGAAAGTGAAGTTGATAATATTATTGAAATAATAAATGAACTTAAAAATATCTAAACTGCAATAAGCACTAATTTTAAAGACATATGTAAATCGGATGAAAAAATAAACTTTGTTTATAGCAACAAAAAAATATTTACAAAGTAACATTAAAAGAATAAATATGTACATTGTTAGAAAATAATGAAGATGGAAGGAAATTTTTTGAAAAGATTATGTTATAATTGCAAGCTAAGAAAAGGAAGAAGCAAAAAATCAAAACACATATTGTTAGAAATTATTTAAGATGAAAACTATGATAAAACACAAAAACTAAAATCAAGTATGTAAAAGTTGAGAAATTTTATAAAAAAGCCTTTTAAAGTTGTTAATAACTAGCAAAGCTTGAAACATTTTGAAGATCCGTGATATTATTAGTTTTACTAACTAATCCAGTAGTTGCAAAAATATTTGCTGTTGGTGCAGTTTGATGCTTTCTGAAGCACAAACTAAAATATTCTGTCAAAGTGTTGCGATATGATTTCACAGTAAGGATTGTCATAATAGAGTTAGCTGCTGGAATCCAAGATAATAAAAGTGAAACACATATTCCAAGCCCTGGTGGACTTGCACGAAGAAAGACCATCGTTACTGTAAGCCCAATGGGAAAAAAGCAAACAACTAAAGGAAGAGTAGCCTAAAAAAATATTAATATTTAAATTTTGCGAAAAAAATAGTAAAAAAATATTTACTTGAACAACGAGAGTTCGAGTCATTTGTTGATGGATACCTCGAGTTTGCATAGACATATGAACTTCCAAAATTTTTAAATGCTTCCAAACTTTATAATTTGCCCAAATTACAATTGAATATGAAACAAATATCAAAAAATAACAATAAAAAAATAATCCGCTTAATTGCCAATAACGTATATCAGCGGTAATGAAGCTTGGAATTTCTCGATAATAAAAAACATCCGCCTCCAGCATTTTTTGTTTTAGGCTAAATATTGGTTCTTGTGGCCAAAAAGTGTAGAAGGAATAACAAACATGAATTAAAGGTGGAATTAATGAAGCAAGCAACATTACAATATATTGCCTTCCAGTAACTTTAATACCTTTTACAATTAAAAAATATCTATAAACAAATTGAACTGGAAGGGAAGTAACACATAAATAAAGTCCAAAAATCCATGAACAAATTAAAATATTATTATATGGTGAAGATACATGTCCAAAAATACCTGTCATGATAAGAAAAAAGTTTCCATCCTTGTATTCTGTTTGCTAAAAATGTTTTTGTTGTTTCAAGTTTGAAACTTTACTAAACAAAAGCTTACGGTTCTGGTTACGGTATTCGTACAATTATAAATAATATCAACGATACAATTTTGAAGTAAAATCCTACGATATTGTTTTAATCGTTGACCAGTTTTCTTTATAATTAAATATAATAATAAAACATTTAAAATTAAACCAGCAATGGAAAGGATGCCATCGCTAATTTCCAATATTTCTCTCAAATCAATTATTGGGCGCTTCACCTCAACTTCAGAAGACATTGCTAAGATGTGAAAGCTAAAAATGAAAAATATATTTGGTTTTGTATAGCTTTTAACTTTTGCTAATAACGATGAGCGATTTCCTGTCCAAATATTATTTTTTTATTTCAGAACAGAAAAGAATTTTAAACAAAAGAATAAATGAATATTACTAAGCAAATGAAAAGAATTACTTAAACAAACATTGACGTAAAATTCTATTCATCAGTTTTTATTAATAAAATTTGGCTTTCAATTGATATTGACTCTTAAAACTTTATGTTTGTGTAGCAACAGTAATCAAATACTTTAATCTTTTTATTTTTTGTTTAAAAAAATAACAAAATATTTAGCAAAATAAAAAGATAAAGTTTTTTAGTTTTCAAATAATGAAAGGTTTGAGAAAAAAGAGATTTTCTTAAATGGCTTAATTCACTAATATTTATAAAAATTTGGAAATAAAATATCTGAACATCTTTAATTTATTAATTATTAACTCTTGGGTTATTATCAAATTTTCCATCATGGTAATTTATTTATTACGATTTCGAGTCAACTATATATAGTTTCTGCTTCACTTATTATCAGGGCAACTAAATGTTTGAAGACGTTAATATACCAAAGTGGAAGATCCTTTTTTCTAATGCGGACTTTGTAGTATTACAAATTTTTTTTTCGAGAAATTAATTCCTGGTTCCAATTAAAGCATTTGTCATTTATTATTGTATAGTTTTATTGGTAAAACCTAATGAGATCTTTTTCTTTTAAATTAATTAACTAATTAAGCATTTCGCAATTTTTTCTTTTCAACAGTTTCATCAATGCCACTGCCGCTATTTCGATTGACTCGTTGTCTCCGCTTTCTAGCGTTTTGCTTAAAAATATTTTCAAAATATGGATTGCTTTTAAAAAATGATTCAGGTTTATCTTCCGCAGCGGCAGCAACAATTGTCGAGGGTTTCTCGATTTTAGACTAAAAAAACAAATTTTATAAATTTTGAAGAAGAAATTAAGATTGCCTACTTTTTTAACATTTTCTTTTAAAAATGTTGTTGGTTTTTGAATAATTTTGTCTTCCTAAAAATCTCATTTTAATTTGAAAAATATCAAAAAATAAAGATCTTACATCCGAATCAGGAGTGCTCAAATCACTTCGATGCATTTTATTATGCATCGCAAGAGTTTTTCTATCGGGAAAGCATCGACCGCAATCTTTACAATCATAACTGAAACCAGAATGAATGCCCATATGAAGATTTAAATCAAAAGCAGTCATCAAAGTTTTGGAACAAATTGAACAAATTCGACAATGAATTTTTTTGTGTTCTTTTAAAAGATATTCATTACTGAATCGAAGATCACAATACTCACATTTTAATGGACTTTCAGAAGTCATAGAATCTCCAAGAGAAATAATCTAAAAATGCTTTTTGACTCAAAATAGTTTTATCTTTTAAAGAAAGTCTTACAGGTGTTTCATGCGTTTTTAAATGTTCAAAATACATTTCATGATCGGCAAAAGTTTGACAACAATGTGGACACATATCATATGGTAAATCATTGCCAGTTTTATTAAAATCCGTGAATCGACTATTCAATTCTTTGCTTTCTTTTCCTTTCTCAACATTTTTAGGTTTTGAATCTTTGGGAATTTTATTCTTTTTTGAAATAACTTCAACTAATTTTGTAGCTTCCTTTATCCTTGTATTTTGTTGTAGCTTCTGAGATGAATGTGGCATTGGTGGTTGTTGTTGGTGATGATTATTATTTAAGGAAACTAAAGGAAAAAACATCATTGACTGAATCCCTGAGGCATATTGTTGTCCACCATTATTTTTTGGAAAAGAATTTTGTGGATGAAATTTTTTTGAAACGCTTGAAATGCCTAAGGCTGATGAGCTTGTAGCTGTAGGCATAATGGGCATTAACGCTGACGAAGAAAGCGACGAAGATTCAAAGCTATAGAAAATAGATGGAAAATGGTCAACAAAATGATGTATAAGGCTTAAACGATCAGAAAAGGTTCGAGAGCATTGTCGACATCCACCAACTGCGTTAAGGCCATTTGAACCAATTTCAGATGAGAGAGGAATTATGGGGGTTGTGGACGATGGCTGAAAGTGAACCTACAAATTATTTTATAATAAACTTTTAGTTTTTAAGCTACCGTTGCCGAGATTTTATCTATTAAGGATCAAAAGTAAATAAGTGTTTTAGTGTTAGACAGGTAAATTGAAAATTTAATTCATACCTTTGAAATCATTTTGTCACTTTTTGGGCTGATACTTTCTTCTCTTAAAACTATGGAATTTGGGGTTGTTACAGCTTCTTCAACTTCACTTTCCTTTGAGGTGGCATCATCTTCGACTTGATCATTATTTGCATTCATGTAAAGCCTATTAACAATTGCAATGAGACTGGATCGCTTACAAATTGTTGACATTATGGCTAATTCCCAGCGTTCTATAAAAAAAAGACAAATAAAAGGAATAAATAAAATGTTTTAAAAACATATGAAGTCACAATTTCTTGAAAGTTAAAATATGCCTTAAGCAAATGCCAAAATAAAAAATGGAGAGGTTCCCAAAATAATAATATTTTACCCTAAGGGTTTTAAAGCGGAAAACGGGTGGAGCCTTTTTCTTTCACTCAATTATTATCCATGCTTTAAAACTCCCTAAGGGTATAAAGCTTTATGGATTAAAAACATAAAAACACATTAAATAAAATTCAATGCAAATTTTTCCTTAAAGGCAAATACCCAAAATAAGAAGCTAAAGTGCAAAAAAAGAAAGTAAAAAATGCAATGTTTTGTTTATGGATTGTTTCAATTTTAACAACAAAAGATTCGATAACAAAAGCAATACAATGTTGTTGAACTGGAACAACAGTGGCGCTCAGGGTCAAGTTTAAGGCCTGGCGCCGCTGCCATGTTGTTCTCCTTTTTTGTTGTCCTCAAGGGTTTCAACCGGTTTCAGTAGTCTCGTAGTTTTCATTAAAACTTTAAATACCCCGAGGGTGTAAAAATACAGCCAAGGAAGGAAATGAAGAAGAGACACTTTTATTCAACGTAACTGTGAAAATCAAAATCTTGAGTACATTTCTTTGTTGTTTCGATTGCTTTTTTTTATAATTTCTCTTTTTCATCTACGAATTGTAGAAAATCCAAGCAAAATTACTGCGGTAAAAAAACATTTAGCGCAATAAATACTTATAAAAGCAAAATGAAAAAAAAAACATAACGTAATAGTAAACTGGTCATTAATATATCTTAAAAAATAAAGCAATCTTTTCTTCTCCTGTTTTATATTTTTATTTACCCCAAAATTTGTGTATAAAATAACATTTACAATAATATCCCAGACATGTGGAAGTGTCATGAAGTAAAACAGCTTTTAAAAAAAGAGTTCATCATCTGTACTTTACCAAGCAAACAGATTTAGAAAAAATCCTCTTATCTTCGTCCAAATAGTACATTAATTTCATAATCTTTTAATAATAGACTTTGACTTTTAATTTAAAAAAATAATCATCAATGAGTTTATGCACCTTGTAATCTTATTCACATTCGTTCGCCTCGTTTCTTTAACATAAAAAAATGATTTTTTTTTATTAAATTGAGCTTAAGTTTATTGATAAAGAGCAAAATGATAGTTACCTCTGAGCAAGTTTTTGTTTATTATTTATTTGAAGATTTAAAGAAAGGGCTAATATTGTATTTGTGAAAAAAATCCTCAAGGGTTGTTTATTATTTTCACAAATCGAATTGTAATTTGGTCTTTCTTTTATTATCCCACTCAATGAACAAATAAATAAAATATGTATGGTATTTTCGTTGATAAAACTTAGAAAAATTTTTTTTTTCGATGGTGAAATTTATTTTTTACTTTGGACAAAAATTAAAAAATTGGGGTTAAAAATTGAAGTTTTTTTTGTGGTCTGATTTTTCTGCTTCCCTCTCTCACAGACACATTCATACAAAAAAAGATTCTTGACGCGACCATTTTTTTTCGTGTATACTTTTTTTTGTTTGGTTGGTTAGTTTTTATCGACGAACGAATAAAAAAAGCAACGCAACCAGCTGTCTGAATTTTGAAGAAAAAAAAAAACACCACCATCAACCATTATTATCACACCACATTTTTTTCTTTGCTCCATTTATTAATTTTAAAGATTCTTTTAATTGTAATTTATGAATTTATTCTAGGTTACTCCACGTTGCTTTTAGTAGCACTAACAATGAGTAACGATTTCTTCATTTTTATTTGACACGCGAACATCTTTCTCTCTTTTGATCGATAAAATTTTCAATACTTTTATTAGGGTTTTTCTAAATTTTAGGCTTTACTTTATTTTATTAAAAATTTATTTAAAAAGCGGTGATATCGCTTTTATTGCTGCAATCACGGCAGAGCGACTTTATTCACCAAACAAATATCTAGCTCCATTAAATTTCCACGCGGGGTTGGATATTGATTTCTCAAATAGTGAACCAAGTTCATTTGTTGAGGTTTGCGCTTTCGAATATTTGAATTTTTCTCCGCTTACGTTATTATTATTATTGCGTACATTTAAATTTGCTTATACTTTTCTTTTCAGGTTTACAGCGGAGGAAGTCCATTGGTTGCTTTACTTTCATATTCTGATCTACCACCATCTCCAAGCAGAAATTGGTCTACAGAAAAGATGGAAGATATTTTACCTCTTGGTACACCTCATACTAATAACATGAAAACTCAAAGTTTTGCTATTACTGAGGTTAGAACTCTCAAACATTCTCATACATGGGTCATCAAGGGCTTTAGTCAATGTGAATGTCGATATCTGGAAACTATGGTATGTTTTTTTATATCTAAACTTACCTTGTATATATTTATTATTTTTTTAGCCGTCTATTCCTAATCTTGATGCATCAAAGCATACATTCCGTGTTCGTCTTCATCCTCAAGGAAACAAAGAATCAAACAAGGATTTTTGCTTCTTCCAAGTCTTCTCTCAAACCACTTTGAAGTATCGTGCCAAATTTACGGTAGCAAATGTTCGTGGGGATGAACTTCCAGCAACCGTTTATAACGGCACTCAACAACTTAATGGGTACTTCGAGTACATTCGTCGTGAACAATTGATCCAACATATTCAACCTCAAGATGAAATCAAGCTATCGCTTACACTTACAATTGTTCAAGATACTGTAACTCGTAATGCTTCTCTTGATCCTTATCCTGCTGTCAATCCTGAAGCAACTACTCGTGCTCTGGCAAAGCAATTGGGTGAACATTTCAAAGATCCTCAATTTACCGACTTCACCATTAAATGCATGGATTCATCTAAAGTTCAACGGGAAATCAAATGTCACAAGTTTATTTTATACAGTCGTTCGAAGGTTTTTCGTGCCATGCTTCAATCACACACAATGGAATACAAGAACTCTGAAGTCAAGTTCAATGATATTGAATATGAAGTCTGTTTTGTGTTTAAGATATCTTTATACTAACTCTTTGTTTTTCAGATTATGAATGTCTTTATTGATTTTCTCTACTCTGGCAACTTTACCAAAGTATCTCGAGATTATCAAATTGTTCAAGAACTTCTTAAACTTGGTGATCGCTTTGAAGTTATGGAACTCAGAGAAGCTTCTGAAAACTCTCTTCGTCAACAATTGAACAATGAAAATGTTTGTGAAATTTTACAAATTGCTGATCTTCATAACACAAAGCTTCTTAAGCGTGAATGTCTTCGATTCATTTGTAACAACACTGCAGATGTCTTAAGAGTTCGTTATTTTCATAATAGTATTTTTTCTTATTCTTTTTTTTTTTCAGACTGAAAACTGGTCCCAACTATCAATTAATTGTCCTGATCTCGTTACCGCATGCATGTCTCATATGGTCAAAGCTGATGAACCCGATGATGATTCTGCACCTTCACAAAAGAAGATTCGCCTAATGTAATATAAACTTGTTATTTTTGCATCATCACCCTTATGTGTATTTGATTCTTGTGTATACTGGGTATAAATATAAATTCCTTTTACGTTTTATTAACCTTAGAAATAAATATTCTTCATGTTTTCTTTAGTGTTTGTTTTTGCATATTTTTCAGAATCTTCTCTATGTTGTGTTTGTTTGGACATGAAAAAAAGAAAATCGTGATTAAAAAAAATCGATTGACTTTTATAAGTACTAAAGCCAAATGGATACCTCGACATATTGATTGAATGGGCTACAGATAGTACGAAAAGAACAAAGTCTAAATATTGTTTAGTCAAAATAATGCAATCAATGGACTTTGACCGATGCCATAAACAACCGGACGCACGTTTGTATTTGTTTAACCACCAAAGAGAAAGGAATGAAAATGTGGATAAATGATTTTTAATTACCACTAAAATAGTGAAAGAGTGATTTTCATTTGAAAGGGTGGTTTTCGATTGTCGTCATTGTAAGAAAGACACGTGGTGTTTCAAACGTAAGCAAGAGCGGAATTCGTCTGACTGCCCTTCAAGCAACATATTGGCGAAAACATCATAGATTGAAAGGAGAAAGTCCTAACGCGAGGTTCAAAAAAACATCCAACCTTTTTTTACTTAATCATTTTCCAACTTTGTATTCGCGAATTGCGACCACTAAATTATCCCATTTAATTTATGCTTTTGAACTTTTATAATTTTTTAATTTAACTTTTTTATAGCCAAGAAAACATTTGAAGCAACTGAAGATGCTTAACAAACTTTCTTCTTTTCATCAACTTCGAGTTGTTCCATTCAATGGAGCTTCAAGATATTTAGCTACAGCTGCTGCGGCTGCTGCTACTAAAAAAGAAGAAACTCCACAAAAAGCTTTACGCCCTGAAGATTCTAAATCATTTTGCATGAATTTATTCCGTGGAAAGCCCATCTATGAACAAGCTTTCCCATATCCTATCGATCTCACGGAGGAACGACGTGAAATGCTTCAAATGGTTCTTGGACCTACTGAAAAATTCTTGGAAGAAGTTAATAATCCTTTCAAGTTAGTTTTTAAAATCTTTTGAAAGCTTATTATACCAAATTTTAGAAACGATCAAAATGCATCAATCCCCGAAGAAGTTATCAAACAATTTGCTGAACTTGGTGCTTTTGGAGCTTTAGTTCCTGAGGAGTATGAAGGCGCAGGAATGAACAATACTCAAATGGCTCGTCTTGCTGAAATTGTTGGAGGGAACGACCTTGGACTTGGAGTTATGATGGGTGCTCATCAATCTATTGGTTATAAAGGAATATTACTTTATGGCAATGAAGCGCAAAAGAAAAAATATCTTCCTGATTTAGCAACAGGAAGAAAATTTGCATCTTTCGCTTTAACTGAACCCGGAAGCGGCTCAGATGCTAATGTAAGAGAGGCTTTTATCTTTGGTTTTACTTAATTTTTAATAACTTTAGTCAATTCGCACCCGAGCTGAACTTTCCCCTGATGGCAAACATTATGTTATTAATGGTGGTAAATGTTGGATTAGCAATGGCGGTTTTGCTCAAATCTTTACTGTCTTTGCCCAAACTCCCGTTAAACAAGCTGATGGATCAACCAAAGACAGAGTTTCTGCTTTCATTGTTGAACGTGATTTCGGTGGAGTTACTTCAGGGCCGGGTGAAAAGAAAATGGGCATAAAGGGTTCCAACACTGTTGAAGTGCATTTTGATAATTGTAAAGTACCCGTAGAAAATCTCATTGGTGGTGAAGGAAATGGTTTTAAAGTTGCTATGAATATTCTAAATAATGGAAGATTCGGTATACCCGCTGCATGTACCGGTAATTATTTACGATTTATATTTTTGCGACATTTTTTTGTTAGCTATTTCTGAAAAGTCTGAAAAGCTTCACAGATTTAAAGCCCTGCTGCAAATAAAAGAATAGTATAAATTTTTAGGCGCGATGAAATACTGTATTCAAAAAACCATCGATCATGTTTCATCTCGAACTCAATTCGGTAAAAAGATTATGGAATTTGGAGATGTTCAAGAAAAACTTGCGGATATGATTGTACGTCATTATGCAACTGAATCAATAGTTTATATGCTCGCAGCCAATATGGATAAAGGAGTATTAGATTATCAACTTGAAGCAGCTATTGGAAAAGTTGCAGCATCAGATAATGCTTGGGTTGTTTGTGATAATGCTATTCAACTTCATGGTGGCATGGGTTTTATGACTGAAACAGGATTGGAACGAGTTCTTCGAGATTTAAGAATTTTCAGAATTTTTGAAGGAGCTAATGATGTTTTAAAACTTTTTATTTCGTTAACTGGAGCTCAACACGCTGGAAAACATCTCCAACAAGTAAGCTTTAGACAAAGTTGCTAAAAAATAATTGCATTTGTTTTAGCTTGCAAAAGATATTAAAGGTGGCGGACTTTCAACTTTATTTGGCGAAGTTAAACGGCGAACTCTTGGTGATAGTTCTGGAGCTGAACTCACTACCCTCGTTCACCCTGATCTTAAAAGTCAAGCTAATGAAGTTGCAGCAGTAGTTAAAGAATTTGGAAAAACCGTTGAATCCTTATTAGCAAAACATCGCAAAGGAGTCATTGGTTAGTTTTTTTACTTTAAACCGATGACATTTCTTTTAATCTTTATTTTAAGATCGTCAATACGAACTCACTCGAGTTGCAAATGCTGACATTGATATTTATAGTATGGTTTGCGTTCTTTCCCGTGCAACATATTCCCTCTCTAAATCTGGAGGAGAAAATACACATGAAAAGAAAATCGTTGAACTTTTTGTTCGTCAAGCAGTTCGTCGAGTTCGAGAAAATCTTTCTCGCGTAAATGCCAGCGATGAAACTGAAGTTAGTCTTCTTGCGCAACTTTCAAATGATGTATGCAGCAATCATGGCCTCGTCCGCCAACATCCTCTTGATGTTTAATAAAATTCCTTTAGCTAGAGGTTATTGTATTTTATGTGATATACTTGTATTTATATAACAGGGTTAAATATTTTTATTATTTTTTTTGCCATTTATCTTTTCTTGTCACTGCAATTGATTGACTGAAATAAATTTTTTGATTTATTTTTTTAATATTCAAAGACTTGAGTTAAGAAAATAAGGTATAGAATATGTAGTTTGCGTTGTATTCTTGTGTTGTTCTTATTGCCTTATCAAGAAATGGACATAATTAAAAGTCAGCCATTTTGAGTTTTTTTAAACAAGAAGAAAGTTGTTTAATCGATTGCGGTTTGAAATTTTTGCTTTTGGACTTTGCAATAGCCTTTTCGTATTTCACAAATTACTGTAGTTGAAGCTTATTTTCTCATTTTTTTGTGATGTGTTAATTTTGTCACTATCTTAATTTTTTATTTGGAACTTTTTAGAAAAAAATTAAATGATTTAATCAATTTTTAGTTTACTGAAAATGAATTCTGAACTCGCTAAAAAACATCATCCTCAACCCGAAACATTTTCATACACTATTCGTGATGCTATTCTTTACGCTCTTGGAAGTGGGTTTTCATTTATGTAGTTTAAAACACTAATCTAAACATTTTAAGTTGGTGCAAAAGCCACAGATCTTCAATGGACTTATGAATCCAATGATGAGTTTCACGTTTTCCCTACATTCGTAATCGCTCCTGGTCTTTTATCAAATTCACTTGGAGATTGGCCAGGTATATCTGAAAAGCAATTTTAACCAATTTTAAAAATTCAACTCCATTTTAGGTGTAAAATTTGATCTCACTCGAATCCTCCATGGTGAACAATATATTGAGGTATTTGAACCTCTTCCACTTGATGGAGAACTTCTTTCCACGGTTCGAGTCGCAGATATCATTGATAAAGGATCTGGAGCTTTGATTCTCACCGACATCAACATTTCTGATAAACGTTCTGGCAAAAAAATAGCGTATCTTCAAATGGCAACTTTCCAAGTTGGTGGCGGAAATTTTGGTGGTGCTAAAAATTCATCAGCCGCTATAAGTGGTGTCCCTGCTCCCAAACGCAATCCTGATAAGACTTATGAAGAAAAACTTTCGAAAGATCAAGCAGCCCTTTACCGATTGGGTTCGAGAGATATGAATCCATTACACATTGATCCAATGTTCGCACAAATGGGCGGCTTTAAGGAACCCATCCTTCATGGAATGTGCTCATTAGGCTTTTCCACACGTCACGTAATTGAAACATTTGCTGAAGGTGATGCTCGCAAATTCAAAGCTGTTAAAGCTCGATTCACTTCTCCCGTTAGTCTGGGTTCAACCTTGATTACAGAAATGTGGAAAGAAGGAAATCGAATTCATTTTCAAACTAAAGTAAAAGAAACTGGTAAAAATGTGATTAATAATGCTTATGTTGATTTAATTGATGAAAGCAAATTGTAAATTTTCTTTTTAAAAGTTTACTTCAAATAAATTAGATATGTAAAAACTTATGGTAGTCATTAAGCTTCAAAAAACGAAAAAATTATCAGGTGCTTTAAAAAAAATTCAAAGCAAAAATGTGCAAAAAACAAAGCATTTTTTAAACGACTGAATAACTTTATTTTTCACAGAAAACTACTAAACAAACAAAAGATAAAATTTTTTAAATATGGCGTTAAAAATTATTACAAATGAACGCTTTGAAAAATTCCCAAAAGCAACCAAGCAAATAAATCAAATTTATGTATAACATTCTTAAACAAAGATTTTTCTGTTATGGAAAATTTATATTACTGTCATTTTTAAGGTTTAGACTTCATTTAAAAAAAAGTGTCGAGAAAGAAAGTTTTCAATTAGGATAATTGCGTGATTTTTGCCACTCTTTTTTTACTTGCTTTCTTGATAGCCACAATCGTTATTCGCTCAATTGTTACTTTCTTCAAACTCATTACTTTATTTCTTTCTTCTTTGTTCTTTCATTGTTTTCATCCTTTTTTTTCGTGCATCGTTATTTTCAAAATGATTCTGTTCAATTTTATTCTGGCATAAATCAATCTTTATTTTATTTGATTCTACTTTAAGCTGACACTTTAATTTTTTTTTAAAGGCGAGAAAGCCTCATTCAATTGTTTAATAGCGACATTTGGCTTTTTTAATCAAAAGCGCAATATTTTTTTGTTATTGCTGATTTTTGAAAATTGGTGCTTGTTGTACTCGTGATTATTAAAATTAGAGGCCTATTATAATACTGGATTGTAAAACTTTATTGTAACAAAACAAAATGGACGATATGGTAGCGTATCACATGATATATTTTTTCTTACATATCCCTTTGTTTTCACGTTACGTCAAAATGTTATTTAAAAAATGCTTCCTTTAACCTTACAATTTTTTTATAGTTAAATCAATATTTTGTCATTTTTCAGGAAGGCTTTTTCCTCCTCTAATCTTTGTCCCATGTTAGTGTTTGTTTAATTGCCAAACGCCGACGTCTTTTTTTTCTTCGTTGCTCTGTTTTCTTCTTTGCAGCATCTGGTCTTGATTTTGGAAGTTAAATGGCGCAGCAATCTTTTCTTTTGCCCCATATTTCCCGAGTTTTTTCTACAACCAAAACTCAAGCTTCATTTTGTTAATCCTTTATTTTATTGAGTTTTGATCAAGGATTTGGTTATGTCATGTCTGTAGGAAGGTTGAATGTCAAAGTTTGGTTTTTGCATGCTAATTTAATTTTATTAATTTGTTAAAAAAATAACTGGTACTTAAAATTTTCTGCTTTCCAACAATATCATGCCTATGGCAACTTTCTTTGAAACATCCATAAAATCTCAGCATCATCAAATTCCAATGACTCATAAATATAAATTAAATTTGAGTGGGATATTCAACATTTTTATTGACATCCAATAAATTTCCAATATATGTATGTCAAAAAATACTTTATAACTTTCCAAAAACCTTACATTTATTTTTTTATCCCCAAAAACGCCTCCTCAAAATTTTTAACTTTCCTCTCTCTCTCGGTCTTCTAAAAAATTTTAACACATGTTTTTTTAAGGATATCATTAAAAGTCCATTTAAAACTAACAAAAACATATTTTCACATCCATAACTTTTATGCATTCTTTTTTACTTTTTTTTGATTCAAACACAAAAACTTGCTTTTGGTTCCCAAAGAAAAAACCAAAAGACAAAGCCAATATATCCCTGAGCGGCATTCCTTTGGTTGAATTTTTCCCCCGTTCTTTTTTAAAGTTAGAAATATTCTTTTTCTTTCATTTCAGCTCAAAAAAAAGTCATAGCCACAGTAGTCATTCATCATATGCTTACTTCCATCCATCCCCACACACATTTATTCTCCATCCCAATAGTTCCAAACCTCCCACGAGAACTTGGTCTTCCTTTCAGCACCGATTCTATCATGCTTCTCTACTTTTTTACACTTTTTTTCCACCAACCTCTCTTCGCCTCCTCCATTTTTGGGCATTTTTTTGTTTACTCCTATCAAAAATGGCAGATTTTTTTCGATGAAGGCATTCAAAGGAGAGAATCCGCTTTTAACAAAAATGAGAAGCAAGCAGCAGCAAGTGTTTGTTTGAAATTCAACTTTTTTTTGAGATTAGATTTGATTATGCGATTATTCCTTTTTTTCCCTTGATGTGAACAAAAAGCTTTAACTAACTGCTGTCGTCCTCTTCTTTTTGCGCTTCATCTTTCTTTTTTTATTTTTTAAACTTCGTTTTCATTGTTTTAGCCCATTTTTTAAAAGGCTGTTGAATGGCAAATGTTTTTTAAAATTTAATTATTGAAGAAGAAAAAAATATGATTTATTTGAAAAGAATTTTATTATTATATTTATTATTTGATCTTATTATTTTTGTTCAAACCACTCCTGATTCCACTGGATATTTATTGACAAGTGCTGGAGGTGGACATAATGAAGTAATTTTTTACTTTTTGATTATTTTATTGGCCATCATCAAATACCTAAATGTTCCTAATAACAGGAACAAAGTTTGCTAATCGTTCAAAGCATTTTTTTTCCGAAGAAATTTACAATTTAATTTTTGTATCGTTCTTTTTTTACAGCCTAATCAAGAACCAACCGATGATGGTTCTGAAGCATTCTTCAATGAAGAATATGACTTTGCTGAAGAGGATTATATGGAACCTGGGATATCCCAAGCTGCTCCTTCCCGCCAAAGGAATCGACCATCATCGGGTCAAGCCCAATTAAATTTTGGTGATTCCAATTCCATGTTGGATAAAGAAACCATTTTCGAACAAGGGTATGTTGATTAAAATTTTAAATTTCATATTCTAAGATTATAGCAAATTTTAAATAATTCATTTCAGCAAACAAATAGGAACATATGGGTGAGCAAATTACCGTAATATAAAGTTGTGTTTTGTATACCTTTAAAAAAATATTTCCTATACTTTTGTTTAGTTTTTCCACACTTTCCATTTCTTTAAAAAGTTTTTTTAATTCTTAACATCGTTGGTTAATTTTGTGAACGTATAAGAAATACGGTTTATAAAGCACTGCTTAATTACACACATGCTTTTAAAAAATGTTGCTCAAGAAAAGCTTTCTATCACTCAGTTCATATCTCTTTATTTTTTGTTTAAAAAAACAAAACTATCCAATAATCTTTATTGCTTTTTTTTTAGGGAAACTCGTGATTTTCTTGCATTTTTGAGGCGAATAAAATATGATCACAGACAGTGTCCGGATGTTCAAGGAAAATCTGTGGACATTGATGTTTCCATTGTTGTTAGTAATATTCGAGCGGTATCTGAAGTTACTATGGTAAGGCAATTTTGCTTGAAGAGCCTTGAAATAAATTTTAACTTTTATGTTACAAACCAGCATCTTTTGTTTTTAGGATTACGCTCTTGAATTATTTTATCGTGAAACTTGGACTGATCCGAGGCTGCAATATGACAAAGCTTTATTTAAAAATAAAACTGAATTAGCTTTGCATGAATCATACACGAATTTTTTATGGCACCCTGATACATTTATGCCGAATGCAATAGCATCCAAAAATCCAATGAAGCATTCTATTTCACATCGATCATTATTAAGGTTGCAAGAAACGGGTCGAGTTCTTTACAGTCGAAGGATATCCATTGTTGCTGAATGTCCAATGGATTTAACTTTATTTCCATTTGATTCACAAGTTTGTAAACTTGGTATTGAAAGTTGTAAGTTAATTTTTTACATTTAATGTATTCTTCTAAATCTTTTTGTGAAAATATATTTCATATCTTTGCTGCTTTTAGACGGGTATACAGCGGATCAAGTTCGCTATAAATGGTCTACAGGGGCTATCAGTTCTTTGACCCTTCTAAAGATTCGTCTACCAGATTTTCAAATTAAGCAAGCATATGTTACAAGCCAAATGGAATCATATGCAACAGGAAATTATTCACGTCTTTATGTATGTTTTCTATTTACACGTTCATCTGGTTTTTGCTTTCTTCAATTAATCATTCCATCAACCGCTGTTGTAATCACTTCATGGGTTTCACTTTGGATGGAAAGTGAAACAGAATTTCAGGTAAGCTTATTCTTCACATAAATATTTAATATAGTAATTGTTATATTTAGGATATGGTATCAATAATTTTAGCAATAACATTTTTAATATTTTCATATAACGAAATGATGCCTCGAGTTAGTTATATCAAAGCTATGGATGTTTATTTGGGTGTTTGCTTTATGATTGTATTTTTATCCCTTATTAAATTATCTTTCTTTAAATATTTGAGGCAAAAATTAAAAAAATCAAGGTAGCGAAAAAGTCAATTAAAAATCTTGATAGTTAAACAATTTAAGAGATAAAGCTATGGTTCAAGGATTTCTTCCAATTTTAAGGGTTGAATCAGCGTTAGAAGGAAATGGAAGCGTTAATGCTAATGGTGTTGGATCACCAACCGGGTCAGCATTAACAGCGGATGTAGAAAATAATATTTGCAGGTGAGGCGATTGGGTTCGAGGATTAGTTCAAAGCTAATAACTTTATTACAGACGTGGAAGCTTTCAATATACAGCCGTTCCAATTCCAAATGAAGCTCAAGAAACTTCAGCTCAATTATTTACAAGTGCAGCAAAAAATAAAACTTTAAGCAAATTTATTCCTAATTGGGAATTTACAACTCAAAGTGTTCAAAGGCTTCATTGGATATCTCAAGTATGCTTTTTTTTCGAGACAATATTGTAACAGAGGACAAAATTAATTTAATTTTTAGATGATATTTTTCTTCTTTTTTCTAACATTTGTATTATTCTTTTTTGCAATTTATCCTAATTTACATTTTGTTCCTGCGGATCCTGCATGCTTAAACGGAGAATGGTCAGCTGAAATTCCATAAAGAAAAATTTCTTTTTAACTAAATTAAACCCAAAATGCCGGTGAAAATAATATATAATTTTTCATGTACATAAAAACATAGTCCTTTTTTATTCCTTTTAAAAATCCAAGGTAAATAAAAATTATTTAAAAAGATTAAGTGGTATTTTGTAAAACACGATAAAGCAAGGAAAATAACCGTTTTTGAGCTGATTTTTGAGTAGTTATACAAAATTGTGACAATTAAGATAGGGTTTAAAAAAAGGCACTTTAAATTAAGAGATTCGAGATGAACTTGAAAGATCGGTTGACGCTGCATGAGTATTTACGGATGTACTTGAAAACATCGTCGATGATTGTGAAGAAAATGAAGAAATTGATTTAGAAAATGGTCGATAATTTGATTTTGTTGGAAATACATTCCAAATGGTATAAGCAAATATTCCAATAACAAAATTAAATAAAATAAATATCAATGTTGACATCACTTTTTTTTCTCATTCAAAATAAGTTTGAGACAGCTGAAATCATAGAAAATTTTAGAAAGAGTTAGCTTATCAGCTGTGTGTGATACAAACCGATTAATTTTCTAGCGGAAGAAAAAATTATCAAAGAGGAAACAAAAAAGATGCAATTTTCTCACAAAAAAAAGTAAAAACATGGACAAAGTTTGTGTCTGAGTCACCACATTTTCTTTTTTTTGACTAAAAGTAAAAAAAACCTTAAAGTTCAGTAGAGGTAACAAAAAAAATAAAAGTTCTTCTTCACAGGGAGAAAGAATATTGCGCAACAAAAAAATGAGAGAGAAATAATGCGAAAGTCGATTAGCAGCTGGAAGGTCGCAATTGCAATAGTTGTCTTGTTTGCGGCTGCTGCTGCCAGCCGTTGCTCAGATTTTGTCTTCTTTTTTTTTGTTGTTTTTGGCTCTTTAAAGAAACAATAAAAACAAGGAAAACAATGATGTCGGAAATTTTTTAAACGTGATTGAGGCTAATAAACTATTTTTAAAAACTAGTGAAGGGAAAGCTCTATATTAAGGAAATAACGATAAATTCTCGAAGCAAAGACAAGTTTAATTTTAAACTCAAATAAATTTGTTCTAAACACATCTTCCATTCTAATCTTTTTTTTAAAAGGCATTCGTCCTTATTTTTTTATTTTAACCCTAATTTTTTATCCCACAATTTTACGTCGAAAATTTAGGATTCAAAAAAATTTAAGTATAAATTTGTATCAGAAACTTTTACTAAATCTTGGTTCCATATAATCTCTTCCAAATTCAATATCCAAAAGCATTTTTTTTAAGATATTCAACTTTGCTCTCAGACCAAAAAACATCTTTTTCTTTAAATTTGCAACAACAGAAAAAAAAGAAGAAAGAGGAAAGTGAAACAATTTTGTGCAAAATTCAATTGTGCAAATATTGATGCTTTTTTTGGGAGAAGAGTGAAAAAAAGAGGATAAAAAGTGGACGATGATGTGAATCAAAGAAAAAGAAAAAAGAAGACAACAAAGATAACAAAGACGAAAGCTTCGTCATTTTTCCACACCTTTTTGTTAGTTAACAAAGGCTTATAGAGAATGTTCTTTCACTTTCTTCTTCATCACAGCATTGGCATATAATATACGTCAAAATGCAACGAGATAGGATTGTTGTCGCGAAGCAACAAGATAATATTTAAGGAAAAACATATTTTTTGCTTCATAAAAAGATCACAAAGCAAGTGTAAAAATATGCTGGAATTATCATAAAAAAAATCGAAAAAAGTTGTAAAAAGGCGTTAAAAAAAGTATGTGTGGAGAGAGAAATCGGATTTTTTTTCCAAAATATAAAAAAGTCAAAAAACACATGGGAGAGAAAGAAGAATTATAAATGGAATTATAAATTAAAAATTCAGCATTTTTAGTTTTTTTCTTAAATAAACCAAAAATATGCAACCAACCAACGTCAAAAAAGTTATTACTCAGAAATTTTCAACTGCCGGAAAAGGAAAAGAAAAAATTGGCAGAAGTTTTTATTTATTGCTTAGTCTTTTTTGTGATAAAAATAAAATAAATACACAGAAAATGATGATGAAAATTATTTTGGGATAGGTAGGCAAACTTTGAAGAAAGAAAGTTTATATCGATAATTTTGCAATTACCGTAGCCGGATAATGAATATGCTATAATGCAATTAGATGTTCCAGAAGCTTCAAAACAAATGAAACACAAAAGGGGAAAAATTTACCACCAAAAAAGTGTTTTACTAAACCATGAAAGTAGCAAGCTTTTGGCAAGCGATAAATTTCATGGATGAAAATTACAGGAAATCCTTTGTTTGCCAAAGAAAATATCGCAAAGTCATTTGCTGCTTATTTGTTTGCTCCAAATGTTTGAGTTTAGAATATCTTTAGTAAATAAAAATATTTATAGGCTTTCTAAGAATTGCCCAAGATTAAAAGGAATTTATTATCACAAAATTTACATAAAAAAATAATTGCAGCAATAATACTCGATATAATAAATGCAAAAATAAAATATTCAAATTTAATCGCAAAAAAAAATTTCATTTAACTTTTTTATTTTCAAAGTTATTTTCACTCCGTTGACCATTGTCTTTAACGCAGTTGTTTCAACGAATTTTATTAACTTCTTTTCTTCTTTCTTTTGTCTTCGTTGATGTCAACCAACAATGTCGAAGATGATCTTGGTGGGAATGGAGGAAGTGAAGAAAAAACAAAATTCGAAGGCCCAACTTCTCTCGAAGTAAGTTTATTTTTCTTTACTTTTTTTTCCATCCATTAATTTTTTTGTTTACACTTGCTTCATTCTTCTTTTTTTTTTTTAGGAAACATTGGATGTTCGTAAACCATTAGGTGTTCGAATTACTAAATCAACGCTTCGTGTAACTAATGTTGAACCAAATGCAGCTGTAGAAGGTGAAGTATTCGTTGGTGATAAAATTGTTGCACTTGATGGAAAATCTGTTGCTAATACAAATGAATTATATCGACGCTTAAAAGAACCATCAGCAACTGTACGAGTTCGAATTGAACATGGTGCTTTTTCATGGTGTAAATATTCTGGAACTACAATCGAAATGTTACAACTTGATAAAGATGTTATTAAAGCTACTGGAAGAGCAATTGATGTTGTAAAGGTATATTTTCATATGCTAATACGAGAGCACATATAATTTCTTCATACATATTCCTACATACTTTTACATCTTTGCGTTTTAGGTTTGTCTAAATTTTCGATTTCTTATGGAAATGGAAGAACAAAAAGAAAATGTACTTCAAATGTCTGTTCGATATGATGCTCGTGAAAGAGTGCAAATAGCCTCATGTGAACCTGGTGGTTTAGCTGCAATTCATCTTCGACCGGGTGATATTATTCGTGATGTTAATGATCATCAAATCTCATCAAAAGAAATGTTACAATATTATATGTTTGAAGGTATTACAGAAAATAATGGACAAGTTCGATTGACGGTTGAAAGAGCTGCTAGTGGTGATGATGCATATCGTGATCAAATTGAAACGTCTGCTGATGTTCTATCAATTGCGCAAAAACAAATTGCAATATTTAAACAAACTACATCAAAAGAGAAACCTAAGTCCGTGCTCAAACGATCAACAAGCAAATTAAATGTTCGCGTTACAACTGATGCTCCACAAGAATTACTCATTCAATCTGATCATGATCCATCAACATTGAAATCTTGTAAAACAGCTAACAAATAATTTCTTTATTCTTCTGTTTTGTATCTTTGTCTATGTTTTGCCTCCTTCATAAATTTTCTTCACTTCGTCTTGATACATATTTACATGTCTGTTTTTTTGTTGTATTCTTTTTTTTCTTCAATTGAATTTCCTTTTTTTCTTCAAAAAGACTTGAACGCTTGTTAGAAAAAAACCCTAAAATAAAGGTCGAAGAAATAAATAAAATTTAAAAAGTTTTTTCTTTTAACTCTTCAACCATTTTTTTGTCATTGTTTTTAGCTATGTCATAAAACAATCGCAAGGATTACGGGGCAGAATTTTTAGCTGCTTTTTCTGAGTTTGATGCCTCTCATTTTGATGCGTCTTTTTTCAAATATGCATTCTAATTTTACTGAAACGCAATTTGCTTTCGATAACCGCTTTTTTCCTTCTTTTTTTTTTTACTTTCATGACTTTTAAAATGAATCCCAAAGGATTCATGACATTGCATTGCCCATTTTATTGCCGCTTTTAAGGGGAAAAAAGTATTTTGTTTTTTAGAAGGATTCATTTTCGCTTCCATTTTTTGTTGCTTTTTTTAGCTTTTGCAAATGAATTAGTGTGAATTGCGTTTGTTTAAAGATACACCGAGAGATTTATCATTTTGTAAATATATCCTTGCAAAAGTTATGAATGACTTTATTTTAAAAAGCGAATTGAGAATCGATAACTTATTTTTATGACACCAAATTGAGAGCTACAGTACACCGTTTTAAGGTTTATTAATTTAAAAAGCTTCGTAGTGAAGTCTTCATTTTGATTTTTTGTTATTTCTTTGAACGCAACTATGTATAGTTCTAATTATTAGGAGCATTTCCATGTGTGTGAGTAAAACTATTTCCTCACAATTTATGTCGGAAATACCGTAAACTACAAAAACATTATTACATTATTTAACAAGTGTCATCAATAAGGAATTTAGCTTGGAACTTCTTTCTCATTCCCACGATATTAAGAAAGCGTCTTCAAAGAAAAAACATTTGTTGAGTTAAAAAAACGATTCCATTTTAAATTTAAGCTTTCGACGATGTTTTTTTTACGATTGAGCAAATTTATTTTTTTGAGGAAAAAATAACACGGATGTGTTGGGGCGGCAGTGGATTGAACAAGATTTAAAACATCTGTTACGAATTAACTGTGTCGTTACTTAAATTTCTTTTCAGAAAAAATCTATTTCTGATTGAACATTATTGAATTTATTCTTTTGTTTTCAGATTTTGTTTGCAGAAAAAAAGATTGAACGATGAATCGATGTTCTCGAAGTTTATTTTGGGCCATTTTTATTATTTATTGTTTTAAATTAATTCAAGTTTGAACAATAATCAAATTGGGTAGTATAAAAGTTAAAAATATTATAGGTAGAAGCCTTGCATCGGTTGATGCACAAAAAACACCCATCTCATTCCATTCATGATGAAACCGAAGAGGACCTTGATGAGGAATACGAAGATGATAATTTTGAAGTTCGATCTTCTTTGGTTTCATCCAAGTCGTTATCTCGAGAAAGGGTATTCGAACAAGGAGAAACTCGTGATTTTCTTGCATTTTTGAGACGAATTAAATATGATCATCGTCAATGTCCTGGTGAAGATGAAGATGAATCTGTTTTGGTTCATGTCAGTGTTGTCGTTAGCAACGTTCGAGCTGTATCTGAAGTTACAATGGATTATAATTTGGAATTATTTTATCGCGAATCATGGCTTGACAAACGACTAATGTATGATAAAGAAAAGTTTAAAAATAAAACTGAAATTTCATTGCATGAATCTTATGCGAATTTCCTATGGCACCCGGATACATTTATGCCCAACGCGATTGCTTCTAAAAATCCTCGAAAACAATCAATTTCACATCGATCACTTCTTAGACTTCAAGATAATGGAATTATTTTATATAGTCGCAGGGTTTCTATTGTTGCAGAATGTCCAATGGATTTAACTTTATTTCCATTTGATTCACAAGTTTGTAAACTTGGTATTGAAAGTTGTAAGTTATCTTTTCTTCCCAAATAACAGCATTTTTGGAATAAACTGTTGAGTAACTTTGTTTACTTATAATTTCAGATGGTTACACCGCCGAAAAGGTTCAATATCGTTGGTCTCAAGGTCTTCGAAAAGCTTTAAAACTACACAAAATTCGTTTACCTGATTTTCAAATTAAAGAAGCTTTTGTAACTTCCCATATGGAGCCTTATGCAACGGGAAATTATTCTAGACTTTATATTTGTTTTGTTTTTTCTCGATCAGCTGGATTTTGCTTTTTACAATTAATTATTCCTTCAACAGCTGTGGTTATAACTTCGTGGGTGTCTTTATGGATGGAAAATGAAACATCATTTCAAGTACATAATTTTTTGAGTGGCCTCTAAATTTAATAATTATGTATTTTTATTTTAGGATATGATTTCAATTATTTTAACTATCACATTTTTAGTAAGTTTAATAATTCTCATGAGCATCAAAAAATAAATCTATTTTAATTTAAGTTATTTTCATACAATGAAGTCATGCCTCGAGTTAGTTATATCAAAGCTATGGATGTTTATTTGGGTGTTTGTTTTATGATTGTATTTTTATCTCTTATTAAATTATCACTGGTAAAATACATGCGTCAACGATTACGAATGACTCGAGATACTTCAATTGTGGCAGGAATGATGCCAATGTTGCGGCTCGCAGCCAATGGTATTCCTCTTTCACCTAAAACTCCTCCACTAGTTTCTATTATGGCTCAGCATCCTCTTTCCCGAACGAGCACCAATGATGGAAGTAATTTTTCCACGAATATTAATCTTTCTGCATTTCCTTTACCTCCAACACCAACAAATACAAAAAATTCTTTGCATGAAAAAAATCATGGATGTTGGAAAAAATTCAATGATTTTACTCGTATTGAATTTTCGGCGCAATTTATGAGGAGATTTCATTGGATGTCACAGGTGAGAGTTTAGTTTTCAAAATTATTATTTCTTCATCACGATATTAAAACCAAAAAAGTGGGATTGATTTTATAACAAATACGTTTGTGTTTATTTTTAAATCATCAACAAAAATTGTTGACACAATATCGATCCGGCTTTTCTGTTCATTGTCTACTAATAAATATATTTTCAGATGACATTCTTTTTTGGTTTTGTAATATTTTGTTTATTTTATTTTTTGGTTTATCCAAACATTCATACAACAGCTATTGATCCTGCATGTATGCGAGAACAAGGAGAGTGGTTTGCAGAAATTCATTAAACTTTTCGTTTTTTTGTATCATTTATTTTTCCAAATAAAAAAACCGGTGCTCAAATAATAAATAAAAATAATAATTAATATTTTTCTTTTTTGAAAATCACAAATTGCTTCATAGCTTCAAAATGATGTGGAAAACCTTGACCGATGCAATGAAAGACTTTTATTACTAAAAAACTATCCGTTCCATTACGTAAACTATGAAGAAAAAAAAATAAGAAAGAAGCGTTGAGCATTGTTTTAAATAAATTTCTTCTTTGATAATAAATGGGTTTTTAAGAAAGAGAAAGGGGAAGCAAATTTGGGTTGAATGAATAATAAAGATTTATTATCGATAAATCTTTTTTTATTGTGAAAGTACGTAAACTTAAAATAACAAAAAAATAAGACCATTGAATCATAGTGTTTATTGTCTAACAACTTATTATCAACACAAAAGTTTCAAATCTTAATAATTTTTCGGGGTTATTTAAAGTTTTTGCTAACGATTTGTAATAAAAAAAAATTTTTTAACTCTGAGAGCTTGCTTGATATATTTAGTTTGAAGTAGTGAAGAGAGTGAAACTTTCATGTCGAAAGTTTTGTAAATAGTCTGAGATACGAATATCTACGTAAAAGCTGGCTAGTTTACCCCTTCTCTAGATAATTATTTTCTTTCTTTTTTTGTTTTGTTTTGTTTATTTACTATTTTGCTCTCTCTTAAAAAACATTTTTCATGACTGTGTTTTTGTTGTCATTGAATTTTTCTTCATTGAAGCCAGGTAAAAAAAAGTTTTTGGTTTGTGGTTTTTTACACTAAAAATAAAGATGCAATTATTGGGTGTTTATTTACTTGTTTGAATAAACGGATTCTTTTGAACCGGTATAAAAAAATAATGTTTGAAGTGGTTGATTACTCGATATATTTTTCATTTTCTTGATCATCACGAGAGACCATAAACATGACGATTTTTTTTATTTCTACAACGTCCACGTCTTTTTTTGTTATGACCTAAAGTTGTTATTTTTAGAGAACCAAAAAAATTCTTGATGTATTTTTTATTGACAATATTAAAAATTAAAAGACAAAATAAATAAGTTTTACAGAAATGATGGAATGTTGGCTTTTTTAGAAGTAATTTATATAATTGTTGATGTATGTTTGGATCAAGTGTTTTTGAGAAAGTCACATTTATGACCATCGTTATTAAAGACTCGTGAGTTACTTCAAAAAGGACACCTGGTAACTAATGCATTGGATGAGAATAAATAAATATTAATAATCATAAGCACCACTAACACCTATCAAACGATATCATTATCGTTTTACCGTTTTTTTAAAACCCTTTTTTTTTATCTCTTTCATCGTTAATTGCGTGTAAGAAAGCGAAAGGGTATTTCTGTTCCGTCTAAATATTTTTTTAATATTCCGGTTTTCCTTTTTTTCACTTTTCTTCTTGATCAATTTTTGTTTGTTTCACTTTTAAGATTAAATAAATTAGTCATAAGCATTAGAAAAACGTTCTGCGTGCGACGAATAATATTGTTTTCTGATTTGTTTGCTCATTTATTTACTTTTCATCATTTCTTCATTTGTTTCAGGATGAAAATTAGTATTTTTGCGCTTTTATTGGTCCTTTTAAATTTTATTGATATAACTAATGCAATATGTAATCTACCGCCGGATTTTTGGTGTGATCATCCTAAAATTGCCATTCAATGCACTGGCAGCTTACAATACTGTGACGGCTACCGAGCTTCGAGAGCTCATAGCAAGTTGAATTTAAAGTTAGCTTTTGAATCAGCATGTCCAGATTCTCAACAATTCGTTAATTCTCGGCTTTATCCTCAAATTTTATCCAAACCCAATCTTTTGGCAATGGTTGATTTTAAAGCCCTTCCATGGGGTTTAGCTAAAAGAGAAGTAGAATCCCATGTTCGATGCCATCATGGTCAAAGAGAATGCACGGGGAATCGTCTGCTTTCATGTGCCTTCCTTTATTACCAAAACAGCCCATCCAAATCGGGAAAAATATTTAATTGTTTTATGTCTTCAATGGTTTATAAATCTTCACCCATTCCGGCTATGACTCGATGCCTTCAACATATCCAAACTCCTGCTGAAGCTCAAGCCAGCATTCTTCATTGTGCTGAAACTTCACAAGCTGATAAACTTCAAAGGCAAGATGAACTTGAAACTCAATCAGTACTTTCCACGCCTCGATTTGTTCCATTCATTGCAATCAATGGCCGCTCACACATTCATATGCAAGCTTATCAACTTTTCTTAGGCGATAAAATAAGAATTTGGAATAACACTCTTGCTACCATCGCACCAACCACGGCTCGACCTTCTCGCTGTCAGCTGCCACCTGATTTTTGGTGTTCAGATCCTTCATTCACTGGTGAATGTTTTAATGCTGCTGGATGTGACGCTTATCAACAACTAATTTATGGAAAACCTCTTAAACTTAAATTTATTTATGATTCATCCCTCAAACATTCTCTTGATTATGTCTTACAATATGTAAAACCACATTTCTTGAAAGATGGCCGAGTCACAGTTGAAATTGAACCCACACCTGTTGCTCGTTGTGCCACCGTAAACCCAGCTTGTATGGATCATGCAATACAAGAATGTGTTGCAAGTAAAGTCCCTGATCCCACTGAAAGAACCAAATTGCTTTATTGTTTATTGGAAGCAGCAGCAAAAACTCCAGGTGGAATGAAGGATGCATGGTCGCAAAGATGCCACTTTTTATTAACCGCTCACGATCCTAAATTGAAAGATTCTGTTTTGTAAGTGTCTATCTTGTTAACATTTAACAAATTTTACTCAAATGAATAAATAACATTAAATCTCGTTATATTAACCAAATACGAGTCAAATAATCTTAAATCCACTTTCCAGACGCTGCGCAAACACTAATGAATGGCAAACTTATTCAGCAGTGAGATCTGAATCCCATCGCCTTCACCTCCAACCTCAACCGAAACAATCCGATCCTTGGCTCATCATTAATGACCAATCATTACAATCAGCTCAAGCTTATCAAAGTATCCTTCATCAAATGGTTAGAGATCATTTGAAGCTTTTTTAAATTAACTATTACTTTTTCAGGTTTGTTTGTGGTATCGTGGCCCATATCATAATCGGGATGCATGCCACCGATGTATTTATGAGAACACACACTGTTAAAAAATTACCTATTATAAAATAATAAAAACATTTAAACCACATATTTTTTTCATTCCATATAATTAGGTACCGGCATGTACATTTGGCCAAACGAATGCCAAAGAAAAAAGATGGCAACGATGACACTTTTTTTCAAAATTTTTAAATGCATTGATTCGTTTATGTTTTATCGCTTTTATTTTTTGATCTTTGACTCATCTGAAAGCCCGTAAAATTCTGTTATTGACATATCCAATTCTTATAGATTGAAAATGATTAAAAATGGGGAGAAAAACAGTTTTTTTTAGTTTTCTCGAGATGTCGCAGCTTGACTAATTTTTATTTTTTGATATTCGGATTCCTCACCCAAAAATACATGTAACAAAATTAACTCTCAGAGGCCACTCAAGAGAAAAGTCACTTTTTCAAAGCAAAAACATTAAAACTATTAGAAAATATGGGCATCAGCAAGTGAAAAATGTTGCCTTTTCTTGTTTTTCATTTGCAACATGCAAAAAATGAAAGGGGAAGAAAACCTTCATCGTTGCCATTTTTTATTTCAGATACAAATATTAAAACCTTGATATCTTAATTGGGAGTTTATTAAATTTTATTTTCTCTTCTATCATTAAATTCCCCGTATTTGAAAGTACCTATCCCTCTAAACCATATATCAAAACAAAAATACTTCATTTTCTGCTTGCCGGTCCCTACATATAATCGATTAAAAAACTTTTTAAAAGCATCTTTCATGAATCGCTGTAAAGTTGAAAGTATACATTTAATTAGGACGTCAGTAATAAAAATTTCACATTCGTTGATATCTTTGAAAGCTCGTTGTTCCTTTGCCTTCGACGATGAAAGCCGCTTAATAAACGCAGAATGATCCAACAAAAAATTAACGGATGTATCAAACAACGAAGGGCTTGCTTTCTGACATTGTTTATTGAAACGGCAATCCAACATCTCAAATAAAAAGAGTGTATAAAACAACCGAAATACCAAGAATTTTTAATTGTTACAGTAAAGTTGTTGCAAAAAAATTATTTGAATGTAATGAGAAACGAGAAAGTAAAAAAAGATTAGTGTACTTTATTGAAAATTTACAATGTCAAATTTAAAAAGAAACATGAATAAAAAGAAAATATTTTACAATGAAACAATGCAAAAGTTAATTATTATAAACAGCATTCTTATGATGGTGGAAGCTTTTGAAGAACACGAATTGCTTTCATCATATTTTCGATAGCAGCAGGAGCATCTTCATAATCGGTAGCACTCATAGCAAATTTGATAAGTTTCTTAGCTTCAAGGAAATCTTCAAGTTTTAAGTCCGATGCTGAAATAATTATATGATTAATAATGACCAGAAAAAGAAAGAAAGTTACCTGGTGCCAATGAGCTAGGAACCATATTCATATGATGAGAAGAAGAGCTTGCCGATGCTGGAGTAGAATATCCACCAATTGGTTGTTGATGATGTTGCTGGGGTTGAACAGATGGTCGTGGAGGTGGAGTCGGCTGATTAGGTTGTTGATAAGGTTGATGTTGAGGATACTGTTGAAAACCATAAGCTCCTTGATTTGGATAACCAGGTTGTTGACTTGGATCAGGATTTGATGCAATTGAATATCCATCATGTGGTTTCTGAGGTGGTGGATTGTTTTGCGAACGTGGAGGAGGTTGTTGAAAGCCAAAGTCTTGTGCTGAAGGCGCAGGTGGTGGAGCATCCAAATCATCGCCAGCATTATCCAGTCCTTCTGTATTTTTTTCGCCAGGAGGTCCAGCAACAGGAGTTTCTCCATTCTTCAAGCAAGTGTGAATATAAGTTGCCTTCCATTTAGCATATTTCCTCGCCTTTTCTAAACTTTCATCCAATTCACCGAAAGTTGTGAGAATATCGAAGAGATGTCCAGCGGTATAATAAGCTTTCACCACATTTTTCGTAAAATTTGCAGCACGATCATGTTCATCAGCAAAATTGAATAATTTGAGAGCGTGGTTTTCAACTAAAAAATACATCGTAAGTTAGAAACAAAGCTTTGTGAAAAACGAACTATAAGCTTGAGCAACAACATCTTGAGTAATATCATCTCGATTAGCATTGGCTTTTTTGATCTGAAAAAAGGCCATAATTAGTCGTAGAAAATAAAAGAAAAAGTAACTTACTGTTTCAAGGTTTCCCAAAGTTGTAGCTAAGAATTGCATTGCTTCTGGAGAAGCTCTGTCAATTTTCATTCCAGCTTGGACAGCATAATACAGAGCTAAAATAACAAAGTATATTCACGAATGTTTAAAAAAGCTAAACTTACCCCAATAATAAATGACAATATCACGTTGAGAATATTCTTGAGCTATTTTAACGTAATGTGCAATGCCACGCAAACTTTGAGGGACGTTAATGCTCATATCGTTGGAGTTAACTGAAAAACAAAAATAAATGAGAAAAAATAAGAAAGTGACAAATTTATATAAAGCAATGTGGATGATGATGAATCATGCAATAAATGTCGAAACACGAAAGCGAAAAGACGTTGGGAGTTTTAAAGATGGGCTTACTAAATCGAGAAAAGAATAAATATGGACAAAAAATGCTATACTCGAACGATGTTTAGTTGAAAAAGGTAAAAAAATAACAATAGCCGATAAGGAAATCATGTGGTTAAAATGATGCTATTTGTGGCCAAATTTAAGGAATTGCGATATACAAAATAGTTAACCCAATTAAGAAGTACTTCCAAATACGAAAAGTTGTTTCTAAACTTTGAAGAAGAAATAATTCAAAAGAATGGCAAAAAATATTAAAGGAAATCAGGATGTAAGAAGAGCCGGAATTCAAGAGAAAAAAGCAACAAACAAACAATAAATTTTTTTACTGAAAACGATTGATAAACAGCGATTTATTTGGCAAAGCGTTTTAAACGCCCCAAAAGATTAACGCGCGTTTACATACAGTAATATCAATGACAGTTTTATTTTGCTTAAGGCAAAATCAACTTGAATAAATCCATGAAAATAATATTAATGCACTCAATGTTGTTGGACATGTGAGTGATAATAAGTGGATGGAAAATTGACGTTTCGTAAAGTATTCCTTGAAACAAAGAAATCGATGTTAAACGTACTTACAAAAAAGAAAAAATGTATGTAACAATAAAAAATTTATTCATAAACTCAACAATTATAAAAGAAAAACACAAAACCAAATAATAAATTTTTAACTTCCTCTTTTAAGTTTTCTTCTTTTATTATTTGAAGCTTGACCAACTTTAAGGAATCCAACTCCTCGTTTAGCTTTAGCTTTCTTTGTTCGTATTTGATCATACTTTTTCTTATGTTTTGCGAGAACATTATAATCTTGCATGAGTTCATCAACCATTGTTCTTTTGCGTTGTTTCTTTGTCATCCTACTTGAATAAAAATCTGCTTGATTATCAACAATTTTACCAATTTGAAAATATTTTGGAAGAACATTTCGATCATTTTTACGATAATGGGTTCGAGGATCAAGCGAATTTCGAAGTTGTAAAAGTTCAAGATCCATTTTATTTTCTTCTGTAAGTTCTGTTGCAGGCATGTTGAACCAATCTCCACCTTTCGTTTGTTCCCGTTCAGCTTTGCGTTCCTTTTTGACACGACGTTTTGATTTTATTAAAACTTCTTCGATAGGTTTTTCATCAAAACCTGGTTGAATTACTGCTTTGGACATTAACTAAAAAGCCACGTTTTAAAAAGCATTACAAAGAATCAAAAAAACTCACAACTTTAACTTCAGGATCATCTAGGATGTCTTGAGGAATATTTACACCTCTCTTCTTTTTCTTGGCCTTTGCTTTAGCTTCCAGAACTTCCACATCTTCACCTTCATCATCAAGGGTAAAAAAATCATCACCAAATTCAGTTGCCATTGACATTTCTTCAGAAAGAAAATTTCAATCAGCTAAAAAAATTTAGACATGAAAACGAACGAAGTACATCCGTTACCAAAATATTCGAACATTCGTTCGTTCGAAGCATGCAAGTATCATGCAGTCATGGAAGCGCGTTTTTGAAAATCAAAGGAACTTTGAACAAAAAATTTTTGATTTCGATTTTTTTTTTCTTTCAAAATCTTTATTGTTTTTAACAAATTTTATTAAACGCTTAACTAAGTTATACAAAATTATTAAGATAGCGATAGAAAATGGTTTAAAATATATATCAAGCATAGGGAACTCGGTATATTTAATATTTTTTTAGTATGTTTGTTGGATTTTCTTATTGTAGTCATAAAGCTGGGAGGTTCATCCCTATTGCATTATAAATAGCATTTGGAAACAATTACAATAGCTCAAGAAAAGTCATTATTAAAAATACCCTCTAATTTTAACTAAAATAGACGAGAATGCAAGGGCCTTACTGTCATTATCCAGTATTTTATTGTTTTGCCACAATATCAATTATTTTCTTTAATTTTAATTGGGATAGAGCAGACACAAAATTTAAACAAAAACCCGAATAATAACTTCATAATCATTGTTGTTTAAGTTTTGTATAATTTGAACATATTCTCGTTTTCATAGTTCAAACTTATTGATAGCATTTAAAGATATTGGTGTTGTTTCGAAAGTTTAGTTCGAACAAAAATTGAAAAATCGGGAAAGTCAACGCCGTAATCGCTTTATTTAACAAAAATGGGATTTACACTTTTGCATTTTTGCCATGATGCTTAAACTCGAGAGCTATCGTCGAACTACCAGATGACTAAACATATAACAAGGAAAATTCTCAGACTGTTAAATTATAAAAAAAGTTTATCTCAATATCAAAAAAATAAAGATTTTGAAAGAAGAAAAAAATCCAAATCAAAAATTTTTTGTTCAAAGTTCCCATGATTTTCAAAAATGCGCTTCCATGGCTGCATGATACATGCATGCTTCGAACGAACGAACGTTCGATTATTTTGGTAACGGATGTACATAAGTTGTTCACGATTCTATGACAAAGAGGCAAATTTCAAATATTCTTCTTATGGCTCTCAACCATACATTAAAATAATAAACATAGGAATGTACAAAATACTTTATTCAAAAATAAAATGATGCTCAATTAATAATAGAATTGAGACAACATGAACGACACAAAATAAGTATAAATATAAAACACGAGACCGGATCAACACAATTTCTGACAAAAAGTTTGCACAATAAAAATTAAAGTTTAATGGTTAATCATACAGAGTAAATACGAGGAAGGAATAAAATAGAATGCCAGAAGCAACTTTAAATAAAGATGGTTTTAACTACCAAGCTATTGATCATGATATTGATTCCGAACATTGGTAAAACGAGCAAAAGGAGATGGACCATATGTTTCGCAGGCAATAATTTCACACCAATCGCAAAGAGGTAATTCACATGCAGGTTTTGCTTGAGGAACAGCTAATTTGAGGATTTTTTCATCACGTTGAGGACATTGGTGAGCAAGAGCTAATGGTAAAATTTTCTGATAGTCAACATTCAAGCCAAGAATTTCCAGATGAGAAAGTGACTAAAGATTGATATTATAACATGTGCACAAAGATTTATAAAAAAAAAAACTTACAACGCATTCAGTTATAATACCCAGAATAGTGTCTTCGTTAACTTCTCTACAGTCGTTGATGGCCAAGTACTAAAAACAAACAATGAAAGAGATGTTAAAATTGATAGAAAGAAACATACGTCAAGCTTGGAATGTTTAACAAAATCAGTAATTTTATTCAAATTTGGCCAATTGCTCAAGTTACAATGTCGTAAACCTTTGCACTTCTTTAGCATTTCGAAAGCACTGTTATCAAATTGATGGCTGAATCTTAAATCCAAAGATCTTAGCTTAGAACAGTGTTGCAAGGAACGTAGAGATTCAAGTTTGACCAAAGTATTATAACGCAAGCAAAGCATTTCCAGTTCTTCCATTTGTGAGAAGTCCAAAGAAGGGTAATCTTGACCCATAAAGATGTTCGAAACTTCCAAGAATCTCAACTTCGTTAACTTTCCAAGCCATACATTGAAATTAGCGACACCAGCATTATCATAGTTTTCCAAAATTAACGTTTGAAGGTTTTTAGCTCTATCAGCTACAAAACCAATTGCACTTGAAGTTAAATTATAACAATTGGCAAGATTCAAGTAAAGAAGTTGAGATGGAATATAAGCAAAGCTGTCACCATAAAGTTTATTATTCTCAGCAAGATTGAGGTACTTGATATTTGGACACTTTGTAAAGAGAACTTCAAGACCTTGTTCGATTTTACCATCAGAGAAGCATTGTTCGAAGCAGACTTCTTCAAGTAAATGACAGTAGCGACCAATGGTTCGAAGGCTGTTGTTCGTTAACCGAATAGAAGAGAGATTGAGAGTAATGAGTTGAGGTACCATAGAGAATAATGAACTTATTTGATAAGAAAGCTTTGAATAATAAATAGATAGATCAAGATTCTTAATGTTTGCTCGAACAAAAATAGTTTTAACCTGAAATTCAAGCATAAAGAAATGCTGTGAAATATAAACAAACTCACCGATTTATTAGTAATGTTATGTCGTTTGAAGTAAGTTGGGCGATGGTTAAATCGATAGCTCAAACGTTCTTCAGCCAATGAGATTCGAGGATAATCGGTGTAATGTATGATAGCTTCATGATCAAGCGTTTTCTTCTCAGGCCATGTAAAATTTTTAACAACAGCACCAATTCTTCGATTGACACGTTCAAGATGGAAGAGATCATCAAATGAAACAAAATTCATAATTTTACCCTGTAAATACCAGTTACTAAAAGAAAGCATAAATAAAGACTTACAAGTATTTCATTAGGAAGATCTGTTAAAAGCATATTTGAAACAGCGGGTTTATCATTTTTCACTGCTTTGGAGATTTGTTTTCGAGATCGCTTCGCCGGCTGAAACAAACAAGAGGAACTTCAGTGCTTTTATGGAACGCTAAAAAAACTTACAATGTTGGCATGATTTTCTGATTTCTTTGCTCTCGTGCAATATCGACCTTCAGTTTGAATTCCAACTGGATTTAATCCATTTCGTGGAGCATTTTCCGAGATTTTACGTTTGCGCTTTTGTTCTGCTTTGATATTGTTGTTGGTTGCAACCAAGCTCATCTTATCTTCTTCTGACATGATCAAATACAGTTAAAAATTGTCAACTTCAATCAAAATAAAGGAGGGTTGATAAGTTGATATCAAAAAAAAAATACAATGAAAGATTCTCCTTGCGCAAATACTGAAGTTGTCGACAACGAGAATAATGGTTCTTCTTCTGCCTTACTTCATTCCTTCTCTCAAAAATTTCGTCAAGGAACGTTTATGAAAAAAATCTTATAACGAAGTCTACAATCACTTATGCGGAAGCTCTTGCTTTCACCACATTTGGCCAAAAAATTTGAAAATATCAAATAAAGCAACAACAACTGAAGAAGAAAGATTGAAAGAAAAAACTTGGATGCATTTTTGCTATTCTTTATTTTGTTGCTCCCAATAGTTATTGCAATGCATCATCCTACGCTTTTATCAAAGAAGCGAAAGAATAATAATATTAATAGTAATAATGAAATTGAAAGATCTCAACAAATTTTAGCATTACGGCAAATTTATGCATATGGAAATAGAACAAAGTAAGCTAATGGTTAATTTTGAAATAACTTTATAAAAATGTAAAAATTTAGCTTATTACGTCATCGACAAATTCTTGGCTCTGGTGTTGTTTCTAAAAGAGCATTTGCTGGATTTATTTTGAGGCATGCTTTGAAACTTAGATATTGGGTTGCTGGTGGAGTACTTGGAGGAGGAGTTGCAGTTTCAAATGTACGCTTTACTAACCTTATTTTTAAATTACGAATTTTGAGATAACTTTTTAGTGGTACGATGAATGGAAGAAATCGCTCCCTCAATTTCAACTTCCCGAATGGGCTAAATTTGAAGATAACCCTTTTTTGAAAGTTAGTGCAAAGTTTGATGAAATAAAATCAAAATGGGATGAGCATGATTTTGTTCATTTAAATGCATGGAAGGAGAGGCTATCAAAATTAGAATTAAAATGGAAAGATGGTAACTTTAAAGGTCAGGCTTTTTGTCTGAATTCGGAACCCAAAGGTAATCGCTTTTGGTCTACAGGTTCTTCAGATGGAAATAATCCAGAATCTCAGGGCGGTTAGTCATTGGCATTTTTGGTATAAATTTTTGACGATTTATTTAGGTGAACCGATGTTTTCTTTCTTTGGCTCAAAATCTAATAATGATACAGCAGACAATTCAGAAGAATATAAACCTGTTAGTTTTTTTACTCATGCCCTATCCCTTTTAATTGTTTTATTTATAGAAAAGTGACGGTGATCGATTGAAGAAATTGCAAGAGGAAATGATTAAAACCCAAATGCAATATCAGCGTGAACTTGAAAGATTAGAAAGGGAAAACAAAGGATTGAAGACTCGATTATTACTAAAAGATAGCGGCGAACTACGTCGATTACGAAAAATAAAACGATCTTTAATTGATATGTACTCAGAAATGCTTGATTTGCTTAATGAATACGACGCTTCATATTCAATTACAGATAATCTCCCTCGAGTTGTGGTTGTTGGTGATCAAAGTGCTGGTAAAACATCCGTCCTTGAAATGGTTGCTAAAGCTCGCATATTTCCAAGAGGTGCTGGAGAAATGATGACTCGAGCTCCGGTAAAAGTAACTCTATCAGAAGGCCCATATCATGTTGCACAATTTCGTGATAGCACTCGTGAATTTGATTTAACAAAAGAATCCGATCTTCAACAACTTCGAAATGAAATAGAACTTCGAATGAGAAATTCAGTTAAAGGTGGAAAAACCGTTTCAAATGAAGTAATTTCTTTAACTGTAAAAGGTCCCGAGCTTCCAAGAATGGTTTTGGTTGATTTGCCTGGTGTGATATCTACAGTTACAGCAGATATGGCAAGAGAAACTAAAGATGATATTATTCGAATGTGTCGGCAGCATATGGAAAATCCAAATGCTATAATATTGTGTATTCAAGGCTCGTTTAGCTTTTAAAAAATAATATGATTATATGAAGCTTTTTTAGATGGCTCCGTCGATGCTGAAAGAAGTAATGTTACTGATCTTGTAAGCGGCATAGATCCAAAAGGAAATCGAACTATCCTTGTTCTTACTAAAGTTGATCTCGCTGAAAAAAATCTTGCCAATCCCCATCGAATTAAACGCATACTTGAAGGAAAATTATTTCCCATGAAAGCTATCGGTTATTATGGTGTTGTAACAGGAAAAGGAACAAAAGATGCAACTATTGATGAAATTCGAGATTATGAAGAAAAATTCTTTGAAACTTCTCGCTTATTTAAAGATGGAATTCTTAAACCATCGCAAATGACAACAAGAAATATGTCCATGGCAGTTTCAGAATGCTTTTGGCGGATGGTTCGTGACACTATTGAAGCCCAAGCTGATGCATTTCGTGCAACTCGGTTCAATCTTGAAGCTGAATGGAAGAATACTTTTCCACGAATTAGAGAACTTGATCGAGATGAACTTTTTGACAAAGCTCGAAGTGAAATTCTCGATGAGTGTGTAAACTTATCATTACTTGGAGCAGAGGAATGGGATGAAATATTAAAAAAGGCTTTATGGTCTTCTATTGCCCCTCACGTTTTTGATCAAATTTTAATGCCAGCAAGTAATGTCGACAATGCAGGGTCTTTCAATACTTTGATCGACATAAAATTAAAGCATTGGACTGATAAAGGTTTGGCTAATCAAGCTATTCAGGTTTGTTTTTATTTTCGGACTCCATTAATAAAATGGATCTTTAGGTTGGTTGGAAAACACTATCAGATGTTTACAAAAAGCAATTTGAAAGCAGCAATCAAAGTAGAAATCATGATGAATTGTTTGAAAAACTTAAAGTTGCTGTTTTGGAAGCAGCATTGGAAGAACATAAATGGGATAATAAAGCTTTGGATTATTTGGTTGGTTTTTCAAAATTTTACCAACTAATAATAAATTAACTTTAGCGCGTGATCCAGTTAAATGCAATGGAAGATCGAATGGTTTCAGATAAAAAATCATGGGAGAAAGCTTGTACATTTATGTCATCAACAGTGGAAGAAAGGCTTAATGAAGTCCGGCTAGCATTGTCAGATGCTCGCGGCCCTGGTTTTTGGTCAAAATGGCTAAAGTGGCAATCTTCAACTAATGAAAACAATGTTAATGCAGAAATACAAAAGCAACTTCATCAAATTCTTCTCGACAATCCCGGACATAAACTCGGCCTTCTCGATGATGATATTACAGTAGTTAAAAGAGCAGTTGAATCAAATGGTATTTCAGATTTAAATGCTGATGCAATAAGAGAACAATGGAGACTTGTATTCCGTGAACACTTTTTGGAACGGATGAAACATGCCAGCAATGACTGTTACACCTTTTACCCAAATTATAAACAAGGCTTCAATGAAGGCGATGTTGATTGTCATGCAGTGGTATTATTTTATCGGCTTCAAAAAATGCTTGATTTAAGTTGTAATGCTCTGAGACAACAAATAACCAATACAGAACAAAGAAGATTGGAAAGAGAAATCAAAGAAGTTCTTGATGATTGGTCACAAGAACCTGAAAAGAAGAAAGAATTTTTAACTGGTCGAAGAGTTGAGCTAGCTGAAGAATTAAGTATGTTTTAGAAATGCTTTTATGAACCACACTAATTTATCTTTTTTATAGAGCGAGTAAAATACATACAAGAAAAATTAGAAGAATTTATGATTCAATTGCATCAGGAAAAGCCATAGCTGTAGTTTATAACAAAATTTGTTAGTCTTTTAGGTTGTATTGTATTTTGATATTCGTTTATTGAATTTAAATAGATTATTTTTGTATAAAAGTTTATGCTTATTAATAATAAAAAAATTTACAACTCCTTAAATTCAATTTTATTTCAAAAAAAATTCGAAACCTTATACCGTTATGTTGACAATCTAAATCATGCATTCTTGTCATTTTCATGTTAAATCTTTGGCAAAAAAAAATATGTTAATTTATTAAAGCATCATTCCATGTGATTTGTGTTTTAAATTTTTCGTTCTTTCAAAAAAAAGTTTAGTCTTTAACTTTTGCTGGTTCGTGTTTTGCATTCCGCTTCTTCTCAAAGCTTTGTAAAATCATGTCGAAAAGGTTAGCATTTAAACTTATTGAATTATTATCTTTTAACATTTTTATTTACTTTTTAGTGACAGTGTTGAATCAAATGGCTCTACAGAATCTTCAAATTCCACTAGCAATGAATCTGGAAATAATGCAAACAGCAATACAAAAGGAACACCACCTCGTGAGTGTTTTCGCTTAATCGTAATAATAATCATTATCAAGAAGAATTTATAGGAAATTCCTTAGATGTAGCTTCAACTCAAACATCCAATCCATCACCAAATAAGAGTCCTGTTCGTCGACGTCTTGCTCAAGCTACTGAATTACGTTTTCAATGCATAGAAGGTCGAACATCTGTTGCTCGAGTTGCTGTTTTACTTTGTAACATTTCTGATCGTCCACTATATTATAAATTCAAAACCGATACTATGGATTTACTTTCTGTTAGTTTATTTTTTTTATCTCTCATTTTATGAATGAATATTTTTAGGCTCTTCCAAGTGCAACTGGTCATATCGCAGCTCGAGGAAGTTCAAAAGTTGTATTAACATGGCAACGACCCAAAATTGTTAAAACATGGCAAGAAGTTGCATCACCAAAGCTTTTACTTGTTACTCGCTTTCTTGATGTTGGTGGATTAACCAATGACACAACTTCAACTCGACTTATTGCATTCTTGGATTCATCAACTTCATGTCCATCTGACAATCCTCCACTTGAACAACTCATGCTTGATGCTTTATCAAAGAATGTAAATGAAGCCGAAATGACTATTACAAAGTAAGACTATTTTCCATTTGTTTTTTAATATCACCTGCATTTTTTTTAGAAGTGATAATGATTCTCCATCATTTCAACTTGGTCCTCATTCAAATGCTGATGGAACGAATCCTAATGTTACTCTTGCTCTTGCACTCTTGGTTCTTTTCATTGGAATTTGTTTGTTTCGTGCTTTGTTTCCTGTAGCTGTAGTTGTACGTAGCCAATAACAATACATACATATTTCATGTTTTATGCTTTAAAATTTAATTGTAATAATTAACAAATAAATGGATTAACTTTGTACCTATTTTTTTTACAGAAACAACAAACAAAATTTAGTGAATGTCGGAAAACAGTAATTTGCTTTTCTCCTATTTTTTCAAGCTTCTCTCTGGCATTGTGTGGTTTAAGGGTGAGCAACATTTTACATGTTGAAAAAAATAAGCCCAGAAATAAATTACTTCTTCCTTCCTTTTTTATTGTTTGTTATCCTCAATATTCTGATTACGTGTTTATCATTTTTATTTCTCTCTTTTTGCGAGATATTTAATCTATCTTTATATTTTTTGACTTAATATTCACTTCGTTAAAACTTTAACATAACATTGCTCGCGTTTAAAATCACCATGTTACATCATATCACGTTTCAGGATATCTTCGAAATTATCATTCATCCAAAAAATCATGGCTTCACAATTAACTGTAAAAGTTCATCCGTTGGTCCTTCTAACCATGGTTGATTCATATGAACGTCGCTCAAAAAAAACTGGCACAAATAATCAAGCGCTTGGAACTCTTCTTGGTTTTTATGAAAAGAATGCTATTCAAGTTACCGATTGTTATGCTATTCCTTTCCGTGTTACACCAGGTGGTCAACCTGAAGTTGATGACGCTTTCAATAAAGAAATGTATCATGCTGCTCGTCGTACAACTCCTTCAGAACAAATGGTTGGATGGTTTTTCACTGTTTCTGAACTTTCTAATGTTTGTGAACAATTCCATATATACTATTCTCATGTTGTCAATTCATTGAGTGTTCGACGTGATCAACCACCAATGATTCTTCTTACATTAGATGTCAATTTTGCTGAATGTGGTAAAGGAAATCTTCCAATTCGTGCTTTTATGCGGTTTGTCTTTTACAACCATTTTAAAACTCATTAATTTTTTCTTTTAGTTCTGAATGTGGTGTTCAAAAAACTTCTCATGCTCATATCTTCCAACCTCTTAAGGTAGAAATTGAAGGATTTCAAGGAGAAAATGTTGCACTTGATTTGATTATGAAAGGTATTAATTCAAATACACGTGAAACCGTTCTTGATGCTGGTCTTAATCCTATCGATGAAGCTGTCGACCAAATGATTAAATGGCTTGAACGTATTCTTGAATATGTTGATGGTGTCCTTGCTAAAGGTGAACTTCCTGAAGATTCAACAATTGGTCGACGTTTGAATGAAATTGTTGATACCGCTGCTACTCTACTACAATCTGATAAACGTGATAATTTGATCAAGAACAGTTTAAGGGTTTGTTCGCTTAATTTTTTTAAAGAATGATTTAAATGACGTGATATTTTTAGGATTACACTATGATTTCTTATTTGGCAAATTTGACTAATGCTCAAATCGCTCTTGAAGAACCCATTATGAAAAACTGAAGATTTTGTTTGTCAAAAATTTGGGTTAAAATATGATTTGGTTGATTTTATTTTATCTATTGTTCTCGTTTGAATTTAAATAAAGTGTAGCGCTATGGGAATTGCGCAAATAAAGTTGAAAAATAAATATTCTTGTTCATTGTAAAAAAAAGGAAAAAATCCATATAAAGATACTGTAAATGGTGAAGTCCTTTATACCCTTTGTAACTTTTGTTGATACTATAGTAAACAATGAAATGAATCACGTTGTGGAAAAAAAGCTTCATTCATTGCATGATCGAGTTTCTCGATCTTATTACGATTATGGGAGATTGTGTTCAGCTCATCCATATGGATGCATTTCAATTTGCATTTTGACTATGATTGTTCTGTCATACCCAGCATTGGCAAGAGTAAAGTTGCCAATTTCAAGTCCAATGGAAGTTTATTGGACTCAAGAAGTTGAAATCAGCCAAAGTTTGCTTAATTTTTTTGAGTATGGATAATATAGAAGATGAATTTTAGATAATACGATTGCGCCTGAATGGCTTCTTCTTGAACCAGCACTTTATTTTCAACAAATTATTGTTCGAGGATCTATTGAGCCTTGGCATAAAAACAATATGACCCAAATTATGGTAATGTGGTTTAACCTTTTGATTTATTTTTCCTAATCATCGTTTTTGAAGGCTATCAAAGGACCTCTAAGTCGCGCGTTTAATGTTATGGATAAACTTGAAGATATTAAAATTAACATACCTGATGGAGAATCAGTTAATTTAAATTCTTTATGTTTTCATCTCCCATCCAAGATTGACAATTCCCCAGGAAATATATTACCAACTCGTGGTTGTTTGATTCTTTCTCCAACACTTTTTTGGGGAAAAAATAAGGATAGCTTTTTACGTGATGAAAATATAATTTCCACAATTTTTAATCCTCTTTGTACTGCAGCTATGTGTCCGAGAGATATCTTGCTTGGAGCTCCTATGAGATTCACAGGAATTAAACAAACTTTTCAAACGAATCGAAGAAGAAGTGAGAGATTTTTTTTAAACTTTTTGCTACTATGATTTTTTTAGGTATCGAGTTTGCAATTACAATAGTTCAATCTAAATTTGATTCCAGCTTTCGTAAAACTCTTATCGATGCATTAGCAGCTGAATTTGAAATTGTTGATTCTGTGGCATCAGATGAAAGCACATATGTTCACGTTTTTTACAGACCTCGCAAATATTTCACAGATTATTTTCCACTTTTTGCATCATATTTACTTTGCATGGTTAGTAAGATTTTGGCATATTGGCTTCATTTTTACAAATAGCTTTTCCATAAGAATTTTAGGTTTATTTTTATTATACTGTATCGAAGTTTAAAATGGTTAAATCTAAATGGGGATTGGCATTTGCTGCCTTTAACACAGTGTTTTGGACTCTAGCAATAACAAATGGAATTTGCTCATATTTTGATTTAATTCCAACTTTATGGGGTGCTGGATTTTATCCATATTTGGTATGTCCAGTTTTGACTCTTTCTTCAAAAAATTTCCGCTTTCACTTTCCCTTCCACCTTCTCTATTCATCAAATCCATCCATCTTTTATTTACTCATTACAACTTTAAAAATAACAACTTTTCTTTAGGCTATGATTATTGGACTTGAAAATATTCTTTGCATTACTCGAGCTGTCGTTTATACTAATCCAACGATGGATGTTGCAGCACGCTTGTCACACGGCCTTAGCCATGAGGGATATAGTATAACAAAATATTTCTTAATTGAAATGTCATTTTTGGGAATTGCATATTTAACATTTGTAAGCGAAATTCAAGAATTTTGCACCTTTGCTTTCATTGGTTTGGTCGTTGATTTTTATATGCAATTATTTTTTTATGCTCCATGTTTGATATTTGATCTTCAAAGACTTGGAAATGAAGAAAAAGAAAAGTTTTCTCAAATGCTTTTTAAATCGGATATTCGTAAACTTAAAAATTATCCAACACCGAAATGTCCAGCACGTATTATTCTTCCATCAATCTTTGCTGAAAAGGAGCGCCTTCATCGTACTCAATCAGAAATAAATATCAAAAATTTATCCACAGAAAAAACTCATCGTCGAACATTTTCCACAGATAAAGCAGCACAAATAGGTAAAACTGATACACCTATTTCATATCGACTTAGAGTTTTATATTTTTGGACTCGATTTCGTTTGGTTCAAAGAGCCGTTATTTCATTTTTTATTCTTTGGGTTATATGGTTAGCTTTCATCGTACATCGATGGAAACTTTGGGATAATTTTTTGGCTCTTTCAAGAAATACGAGTGCTCATTATTTTAATGGTTTCGGTGTGAGTCATCACATCTTAGACACTGCACCTTTACAATGGGTTCATTGGCAGCGTCAAACATTTAAATGGTGGCCAGCTGTATTTAATGAATATAATATGTCTTTGAGCGGACATTATGTAACCTTTTTACCTCCAATTGTACTTCAATGCATTATTCCACCGAATGATCCTAGCCTTCAATCATATGGACCTTATCCATCGGACAATAATAATTTTGCGGTACCAGGAACATTTGAAACAACGAGACAACCTGAGCTACAGTAAGTTGTACTTACACTCGTCATAATTACTTATTAGTTTTATAGGAGTCGAATAACATTTCTTGAGCGTCAAATGACTGCTGTATTAGTGACTTCAATGTTTCTTCCATTTTGTTTTGTTGTTGCTTTTATTTTATACATATGTTTTTGGGATCGTTGGACGCAATATCGAGCAGCAAAGCGTAAATCTGAAAATGTTCAACCTTTACCAAAAACTAATTCGTCCAATAATTTTGTTGAATTGGTAAATTTCTTCCAAAGTTTTTTTTATCCCTTTTTGAAACTATTTAATTTTAGACGCCTCTTTTATTTTCAAATCATGACATTGTTATTGAATGTGCCGCAGTTCAACAACCTTCTACCGTAATTTTCACTTCCCTTGATAGCCGAGTTTATATTTGTGGAACTTATAATGGCGAAGCCAAACAACAATTGGCTCGTTGGCAACCTCACGTTGAAAGGCAAACTAGAGATGGCCTTCGACTACGGTTAAGAACAGATACGGAAGGTTCAAATACTGGACTTCCATCGATTCCACCATTACAAGAACAGCAGATATCAGGGAATGCTCCAGTTGTATTATTGCAACCTGAATCCGGATCAAATCGAGCTCAAATTTGGACATTGGATGTTCGACAAGGTATCATCGCATTAGGTTGCTCGGATGGTTCGGTTGAAGTTGGAAATACTGCTATTGCTCGAGTGCTTGGTCGTTATGGTGGCAAAAATGAAGGCGGAGTGGTTCAAGTAAAATTGCGATCAAATAAACTTATCATTGGAAGATTAAATGGTTCATTGGAGTTAGTTGGGCTTCAATTTACAGATAATGTTCGTTAAGCTTTACCCTTTAATAATTCTAACAAACATAGATTTTAGGTAGAATGTCCATTGCGTTTTACAACCCCTGTCATTATAAAAGCTCATCAACGTCCAATTACAGCCATTGAATGTACTGGACTTTATTTATTTTCTGCAGGTTATGATCGACTTATCAAAGTCTTTGATATTAGAACCATGCGGCATTTACACACTTTAATCCAAGATGATTCCCCAGTATTGGAATTGAAGGTTGATGAGGAAATTGATGTGAGTTTTAAAACTCTGCATCTTGAAATGAATGATTGGTTTTAGAGCCCATTGGTTTTGTACAATCGTTACGATTCGGGTTTAATTTGTTCTTGGGATGTTGAAACTGGAGAGCTTGTTCGTTCACTCCCATATTTGAAAACAAATTCCATCACAAAAGCTGAACTTGCACTCACTTCATCGGCTTTAGTTGCTTTTAGTGAAAACGGTCATCTTTTTATTTGGAATAAATTTACCGGAGATTTTATTATTCGATTGATTGCTAAAGAATCTTTTGTTAATGAATCACATTTCTTTGAAATTACTCGTGGCAGAATCCTTTCACTTGGTGATAATTTGGTTGTAACGAGTATCGGGCCTCATGTTCAATTTTGGGAAATTGAACTCAAAGCTTTGATTCGACAAGTGGAACTTCCCACTTCTGTCGAATCTTTGCTGGCTATTGAAGGAAAGGCTGTCCTTTGCGTTGCTACAAATACCATTTATCGAATTGATTTACCCGCTGGAAGATTTCGAAATCGAATTGCTCAATAATCATTTGTGCCATTATGTATTCTAAATTAAATGGGTATTTAAAAATTCTACAGTATTTGTTAATCATATTTTTATAGCTCATGTATTATTGAAACTATAGTATTTTAATAAATAAATTTAAAAAACTTTACGATAAATATTTTTTAATTAACTAGAATAAATAAGCCTAGAAAGTTAGTGCATTTAACCCAATTTGCAAGTTCCAAAAGTACGCATCTTGGATTTATACGAAATAAAAAGGTCGTAATTAATTTTTCTTTTTCATCGTTAAAAAATTGATTCAAAAATATATCCTCCTTCCAAGTATATAAAATTTTTAATCGTAATAAAAACAAAAATCGCATAAAAAATGGGCCATTCTTTTCTTCAAAGATTTCGAAGAAAAGGATGAATGGAAAAATGGTTCAAAAATGCAATGTTTTTATATTTATAAGTTTATTGATTTCTGCTATTGTAAATGGTATTGATCTTTTTCCAGGATGGCAATCAACTACACGTTTAACTTTTAGCAACATTGGATCATTTGATATTAAAGCAAGCAATAATGCTACGGTATGCTTTTGTGAGAAATATTGTTGATGGCCTCCAAAGCTCTTTAATTCTAGTTAATGGGAGACAAGTCATTTGTTTGAAGCAAAGCATAATTTCTTTTAGGATTTGATAACTATGATATTTCTTTCAGCTTGGAAAATGTGTTTGTAAAGAAATTGATAATTGCTTTCATGAACCTTTTATTGATTTTACATGCGGTCGAAAACCCTTTCATCAACCCAATGCTGTCATTTTATTCAGAGATCTTTTACGCACATGTTCAATTCATCAAGGATTAAATATTGTGATATGGAAAAAAGAAATGAAAATGTATTTATTTCAGTTCAAAATGATGATGACATACAATATTTTCAAAGCACATATTTTATTCCATCTTCTCAAAGCAGTTTTGAATCATGTGGAGATCCAGATTCCGTTACATGTTTCAAACTATATACGTGTAATTTTTTGCAACCTGGAACTAAAGTTTTACATACAACTGTAAAATATTGTCGATAAATGAGTATTAAAATTTCGTTAATTAACAAATTTTTATATGATAAAATTTTAGGAAGTAAAGAGTAATAGTTAATATTGATTCTTCGCTTTCAACTAAAAAATCAAATTCACTTTTTATAAATTGTTTCCAAAATTAATTACTTATTGAATTTCACTTTAGATCCATCATAACCTTAATGATAGCTAGTTTATATACCGAAAATACATTTATTCTATATTATTTTTTACGAAAAAACCAGAAAAAAATTATACACAAATTAACACAATATCTCTTCAATTAAACAAAAAGCAGTGAAATATTAAAAAAAAACAAAGCGTTGAGGAATAAAATGACGAGTTCAATTTGGAGCAGATGGTCGCATTAAATTATGCGGATAATCACCTTTAGTTTTTGGACTAAATAGGAGGTTGGACCGATGTGGAATGGGATCATGCGGGTTACTCACAGGTACATGCCCGGCGCAATACACCTAAACCATTAGATAATTAAGATCGTTAACGCGTGAAATTAATTACTTCCAAATCTTGAGTATCATTTCGATTATTATGGTAAGATTTTAGCGAAAGTCGTGTACCACAAATCCAACATTTAAAGCAACCTTTATGAAAGAGAACTCCATCCTTCAATGGACCCATTCGATCATTGAAATATGTAGGACGTTTGCATCGAAAACAAGGTTGATTCATTTTTTGTTTTTGGTCTTTTTGGTTGCTGTATTACCCAGGGAGCTGAAAATTTATTTTGATTTGTCCTACTGATGGAGCACCAAACTCCAAAAATAAACTAGACCGCGAATATAATTATTTAAACCTTAATGTGATGGAGATAAAATTTATGAAATAAAATATGTTAGAAAATTTATGAGCGAGAAAAGCTTCAAAAAAAAACATTCTTTTCCAAGTCAATGAAAGAATACAATCGAATAAGAGTTTTGTTTGTAGCAAAACTCATTAAATTCTTCATTTAATGACGCATTTTTTGAGACGAAGTCATAAACAATGGGATGAAAGTCCAAAGTTTCTGCTTTTCTTTTTAATACCTTACAGTATTTCGAATCAATGAAATATAAACTCTAGGTAAAATTAAATCAAATGTGATGAAATATCTATGATTAAATAATTAAACATATTCCATCAAGCACATTAAAGAAAACGTAAAAATGTGGTTTTGACAGTGTAAAAAAATAACCTTTAAAATTTATAGAAATGCTTTGTTTACTACCCAAATTTACCACAAAAAGTCAGAATAATTATCGAAAATAAAGGCCCCACAGTAATGACAAATTGAAATGCATTAAAACAAGTAAAACAAAAAATTCTCAATTTGGAATTTTTCAAATTTCCATTTATGATCTAACATTACTGTCAAAGAAAAAAATCGACGATTATTAAAGCAAAATTGCGTAGGCATTGGAAAATAACAAAAGTAAGTAGACAACAACAAAAAAAAGTGAAACAAAAAACGAATTTAAGCTAGTGTGACAGGAAAGATGAAGCAGAAGAAGAAGAATAAAAAAAGAAAGAAGAAAAAAAGATTGCTTGTTTTTATTATTTGCAAAAGAGACGATGATTTTTTTTGTTGCTTCGCATGGGTTTTCTTTCTATCGCCTCCTTCTCTAAAAAATGAAAAATGAAATTTTCAGGAGATTCTCGACAACATACTCACAAAACACACACACCTTTTTATTTCTCGCACATCCGCGTCTTTTGTAAAAATTTTGTTCATCCAGGTAGAAAAATAGGTAGGTAAGTGAGAGAGGAATTTTTTTTTTGTTTCTGAATAATCCAGAAGAAGAAAAAAATGTTGATGGCGGTTGTGGTGCTAACTTGTTAAAGGCTTTAAGTTTTTGTTGCGTCGTCGTCTTCTTCATCGTCGAACGCCTAAGCAAATATTCAATCAAGTGTATGTGAAAGATAGATAGAGAGAGGAGACCCAGGAGTAAGTGAAGAAAAAGAAAAAATGATTGAATTTTTTTTCTAAGAGTTTTAACAAGTTTGCAGGCGGGCGAAAAAAAAGCTCAATAAAAAAGGTTTTAGAGAAGCAAAAAAAGTTTTGGATTAAACTTTTAAAAGATAATATTAAGAGTTTTAGTTTATAAACTTTCATCATGAAAGTTTCATGACCCTTTCGCTTTCTCCTCGATGATTTATTGGAAGCAACTTTAAAGCAAGAATGCTAAAATATGAATCTGGAATTGAGGAAAGTTCAGCAATATTTTTTTCTTCCTTTTGTTGATCAAATCCTTTTTTCAAATACAAGAAAACGACGTAGCAAACAAAAGAGGAAACAAATAATAAACAAGTAAGCGATAAAAAAAGCTTTGATTTCTTCTTCCCGAGTTGCAGCCACGTTTATATGAGAAACATCATTGTTGAAATCCCGGGGAAAGCTAAAAGCTAAAAAGAAAATCGAAGATCAATAATTTCAGGTTTTTCCTAAAGAAATATTTTCTACAAAAGTAAATTTTACGCTAACATTATTTTTTAAAACTATTTTACCTTCTTATTATTTTTATTTCTGCTCAAGCTGCGGCCAAAATCTCAACGAATTTCCTCATTTTTTTAAGGATAATTTTGTGAAAATGATTTAAGTGTATCGTGAGAAAATTCAAAAATTAAAGGCAATCAATATCTAGTCAATCACTCTAAGCTAAAATTCAAAAACCGTATTTTAGAAATTGAGGTGTCCAACAAAATAAATAGTTTTAAAGAAAGCGCGAAAAAAAAATGTAAGAGCATATATTCCAATGCTTTATATGGGATTAAAAACAAATCCCTTCCAAAAAAAGCGATTCGATTTGTAGCAACAAAAAAAAGGTTAAACAAGACTAGTTCGATCTTTCTTTCAAACAAACTAGCTCTCAATCAACGGTGCGAAAAAAATCTTCAGTTTTTGTCGCCTTTAAATGTCAAAACAAAAACTTTTGTTTTAATTCTTTGAAACATTTTAGAACATGAAGATAAAAAAGAAAATGGGATCAAGAAATTTACAAAACCAATATTCGCGGAATCCAAAATAATAAAGCAGCTTTAAAAAAAATTTGTCGACAACAAAAAAAACCATTGTCGGCTTTTTTAAATGACTTTAAAAAAGTGAGACTGCAGCAATTTGTCAAAAAATCTTTCACGTTTTGTAAAAAAAAAGACAGCCCAAAATATAAAAAAAGAAAGAAGACAGCGATTGAATTGGTTCTTAGGAAAGCAAACAAAGCTAGTAAATGATCGTACATTGATCCTTTCCTTTTTTGAATTTCCTCATTTTATGGATTTTTTTCAACAACAAAAAAAATTATTATTATTTTTATAAACATTTCCACAAGCAACACTAATTATCAACTTTGTAAAGCTAATAAAGCCGTGCAATAAATTTTCCATAGACACTATGTTTCACAATGATACATAATAACAATATTTATTCAACAAAGATTTACAAAAGAAAAAAAACAATATACATGTAAAAAGTGAAAAGGAATTATTTTTTGGTACCATTTAGATTTGCATAATATTGACGCTTTGTTTCAATTGCTTTTTGAGGAAATGAGTGAAGATTGAAAGCAACTTTAGTTAAATCGTTTGGTTCAACTTTAATTACCATTAAATTACTCAAACAGCTATGAACAGCACCAATGGTAGTACAGTTTAACAAATTGGATTCAATAGTTTTGAGTAAAGCGATTGAAAATCGGAATATCACTTTGTTTCCTTCCAGAAGGAAAGCATCGAAAATATGAAGATAGAGATCATGATTGAGAACATCCACGCTAAAAATCATTAATTGTTATTACGAGTGCTAGTACGCTTGTTGTTGGTTTATTTTTAATAAAAATATTACTTACAATATTGTTAAAAACCATGGTAACGTAAATATTGAAAGATCAACATCAAGATTTTTGAGATGATGCCATATCTTTGGTACTTTTTCTTGAACAAGATCAATCAAAACTTTTTGATCTATGATCGCACCTTTAAGTGACGGGGTATAATAATCAGGAGCTTGAAGATGCTCCACAACAGCAACCAAAAACCAGAAAGCATCATCTTCTTTTAAATACAGCAATGCAACAGCAGCTATTCGGTTTAGACCTTGACAATATTCCACAGATTTGTTATGAAATCTAAACGCATACAGAACCCTTTTGAGTTGACCCATTTTATCAGAATCCATAGTATTGAAGTGAATATTTGTTGGAAGCGTTCTCGAAAGATCTAAGTCGATTTGACGAAGTGAAGGATCAGTTGATGGATTTTCAAATTTGTCAGCTTTTCGAAGTAAACATTGATAATATCCTTTTCCTGCATCAGCTTGAGCATTTGCCACGATTATTTGTACCAAACTTTTCCAAACCCGTGATCGATATGTATGAGGCACTCCTTGACGAACAAGAGACTTCAGTTCAGCGTTTGATTGTAGAGTTTGATTCGACATGTGATTAACCAAAAAACAATCCCATTTTTGTAACCATTCCAGATACTGCTTGCTTTGCTCCTAAAACAAAAAATTTGATAAGAAATTTGAGCTCAAAAGACATACGATTTGAATATTTTTAACGATTTGATCCGAAAGGCTCTTTAGTTCTGCAGCTTTATCCATAATTTCTTCTTTTGTTTTTTCCACTTGTGCCGAATCATCCACCGGTTGAGGAGGATTAGACGATGAGGGTTGAGGTGAGTGAAGATAAAATCCAAGCGCGTCAGTTTGAGCTCCTTCAGCAGTAGAATTCAACACAATGCTTAGTGATTGCCTTCGAGGTGAAACTGATTCTATTCTATGCTTGAATTTAAGTGGTCGATTTACATCATCAATAAGTTCTTCAATAACTTCAGGTCCCAATTCTAAAATTAAAATATAGCTATAATAATCAGTACACAAAATTTCATTAATAGCTTACTTCTCTTTGCATCTTCAAACCCACTTCTAAAATGATTGAGAACCATCATATATCGGCTTTTGAGTTGATAAAAGCATGCTTCAACTTCAAAATTTTGTCGAATTATTTTTCTTTCACGTTCTTCCAAACTTTCAACAATTTTCTGCAGTTGTAAAACTTCATCATTTAAAAAATGATTTTGATTTTTATATCCAATAACAAAATCTCGAAGCTGATCAACATCATCAACAGCCGCTTCATCCAAAAAAACTTGAGTTGCTTCTTCGGTTGGTGTTCCACCATCAACAAGAATGCCTTCAGGGATTCCTAAAATAAAATAATTTGCAAATTATACATAAAAAATTAAATAAATGGAACAAACCAATATCGATAGCTTCAGTTATCGTAAGAGCTCTTTCACGTGATAATTTCTCAAGACTTTCTTGATTTTCCCACATTTTCATTATCAATTCGTCTTTGGTTTTAACAGATTCACGAAAAGCTTCCATTGCAGCTTTACAAGATTGATTCTCAGTTTCCAATTTCCTATAAAAAGATTTACAATAAATAGATAATAAAGCTTCTACAGTCCAAAAAGTTCCCACTAAAAAGCTTACTCGTTCTTTGCTTTTATTGTTTGAAGTTCTCTTTTTAATTCATAATTGTTTAGTTGAACCGTTGTTAACATGCTTTCCCGCTCAATAATAAAATCCAATCTTTCTTGCTCCGACGCAGTGTGTAGCTTTTTCCTGAAAAGGATAAACATTCAGTAAATCAAAATAAAGGTATTATACTTACAGCGCGTCTCTTTGATTATGAGCTGATACAATTCCATTTCTTAAAGCACAAACTAAATCTTGATTTGCCGAAACTTCATCTGTAAGTTCATAACATCGATCTTTGAGTTCTTCGAGTAGCTTTGTTAACTAAAATTACACGTTTTGTTGAATGATAACAAGATTTCAATGCTTACTTCTTTGCAATTCTCACATTCTGTGGGTTTATTGGAAGCAAATGATGGCAGCTTTATTGATCGTCTGGCTTTATCCATAGCCTTTTTTGCAGGTTCTTCGAGTTTTTGAGCTTTGGCATGAGTTTCATCAGCAAGTTTATGGAGTAATTTTTCGGCAGACTTAATAAGATCACGATTAGGGCTTGTTGGAGGCGGAACTTCAAGACTTTGTGGATTAAGTTCTCCATCGGCATTGATATAGAATCGAGTATCTGACTAAAAAATGAATGAGATATAATATTAAAATAACCTCTAAATTACATACAGTAAATTCATTTGACATTCCAGGAATAGGGCTCATTGTTGATGAAGTCGTTGAACTGGAAGGATTATCAGGTAAAGTCGAAGCATCAATAGCACTCAGAGGTGACAGCTCTCCAAGTAGGATCAAATTTGAATGAGATGTTATTGACATTACTTCCTGAAATTTCAAGTTTAATCATACAGGAAATCTAATGAGCTTACAACATTTAAAATATCGTCGACTGATTCCCTTTCATAATGTCTTCGTCGATTATTTTGAAGATATTGAAGCCATTTGGATCGAGATTTGTTATCAGAACATTCAAGAATATGAACATCACCATGCGAACTAAAACATAATTTTTTACTTTAAGAATGAAAAGAGAGAAACTTACTGAATTTCAAATTTAGCCGATTCTCTTGGATCAAAAGTAAAAGCAGCTCCACTGAGAGATATCCTTCCCAAGCATGTGATATCAGTTTCATTTTTATACCAATATAAAAATGGCGAATCGGAATCAAGTACAAACCAATACTTTTTTGACGTTGGTCCTCCAATGGTTCGATGCTCTATCTAAAAACAAAATTGATTAATTTATGGTATAAATAAAAAAAAAACTTTGTAAAAAAGGAAAGTTTTCTAAAAAATATTTTATCATTGATACTTACTTACTTTTGCCAAAACTCCAGCTAAACGTTTTTCCTCCATTGATGGCATGATTTTAATATTTCAGTCTTCGTCAAATATTTATTTCTAATGATTCATCAGTGATTTTTCTTTTGGCTTCCAAATTCTTTGTTAGTTTTAAAAAAATAAAATAAATGATTGAATGTTTATTTTTGAGCCACAAAAAGGTTCAAATTGAAAAATGGGTTGTTGTTGAAAAAAAGAAGAAAAGAAAAAATGCATTGTGCAATGAATAAACGCGAGTGAGCGCGAACTTTTATTTTGTCCACTCTTTTTTTGTTTTGCTTTCAAAACAATCAAATATTTTTTTAAAGCAATGCACAAATTATTTATTCTTCTTTTTTTGTTGTTATTCATTTGTAATTAGGTTATGCAATAAAATTTTTCAATACAAACTGAGAAAGACTTAATTTTCTACTTATGAAATTCAACGATATCCGTACAAATTCCATGAACATGAAATCTCAAATTTTGAATGATTTTTTTGCTTGCGAAAACCAACAGAATTGCAATCATAAAAATGAATAAAATAAAACTATAATTAAATGCTAAAAAATATGTTATTTTTTGAGGATAAAAAAATTCCTTGACATATCTCATTAAACTTTTCTTTAATGAGGTCGCTAAAAATTATTTTTTGACGGAGAAAAAGTTCCGGTTTCTTTGAATTTGAAGATGCTTGAACGAAATCGAAGACGATTAACATCGACCAGGTTTTCACAAAAGCGGTGTCAAACCACATTGCTTTTAATCATTACTGGAATGAACCTTATTGGTGTGGCAGTTCTCATTGTTCTTTTTGCTTGTCATAAAGCCCAAGGTTATTGTTTCTCATATGAGATGAAGCGATAGATAATGATGTTAAGGTTTTAGAATATCGACGAAATCCTCCAATTTTTACGAGTACTTTAAGTTTCGAAAATTTAACACCATTTCCAAGTTCGCATTTTACTCGTTTAACTTCTGATACAACACAGCAGTTGTTGAGAACGAAATTTTTTAATGATCATGAATTACCTCGAGGAATATGGATCTTTGGTGATAATTTAAGGACGGCTCCTTGTAACTTTTAACTGACAATTTATGAGTGAAATTGTTTATTAATTTTAGGTTGTGAGATTGAAACTGATTTGACGCCAGTATATCAAGAATTTTCACATCCTGAACCATCGCCACCTTCTTTTACACCACCTGAACCAATAACATTTGAAATTCAACCATCCTTATACGGTAGCAATGAGCCATTGTCGATAATATCCATGACAATTCCCCAAACAACCGAAAACGATCAAATGAATGAGTATTTCACAGGTTTTGGAGCAATTATAACTCCAACAGAGCCAATGTTTACAATGAAAAATAGTCAAAGTGGTGGAATGTTTATGGCAAAATTAGCTGTGGAAAAATTATTTTCTAATCAAATTGATGGAATTGTTGGACCTCCTTCAATTAAACCAAGCTCATCAACTATTGATTTTGGATTAGAAAATAAAAATGAAAGGAAGCTAATTAGTCCACCATCGACGGTTCCAAATGCGGCTGAATTAAAAATATTCAATAAAGAAATTGAAAGTATGACCCAAAATTCGAGAATAACCCAAAACAAAGTTTCTTCTTCCAAAACAGAAAGTCAAGAAAGCGATGAAATAATTTCTTCAACACTTTCAACCAAAGCATTACCAAATGTTAGTAATGTTTTACTGCCAACAGCATCTAATTCTCAAACACGTAAGTTTTTTCATAATAAAAAGAAAGGAATCTAAAAAGCAACTACAATTATTGAAAATCATGAGGTCTAAATTGTTGTAAAAAAGGTTAGGCAAAAAGCTAGCAAAGTTTTGATAATAAAGCTTTTCGAGTGTAAAATAAGATCCTGACTAATATTAATTTAATGTTTTTTGAATAATAACATTTTTTATTTTCATTATTTACTGTACTTTTTTTTTCATTTTTCCCCTCATTTTACTACTTTATTTTTTGTTTAGAAAAAAGAAACTTTGTTGTTTTTTGAACCTTAAAAATCCATTTTCAGCAGCAACAGCAGCTATATTTCTTGATTGTTCAGTGGAAAAAAACCAACATGACACGCATAATTGTCAACAATGGAAGGAAGCTGGATACTGTAATAGTCATCCAGCAACAAAATATATCTTTTGCCGACGACAATGCCTTTGTATTTTGCCGTAATCTTTGTATCTTTTTTTGCATTTGTAAAATTTAATAAAATAAATATATGGGTTAAAAATTGCATGAATATTTTTTTCCAAAGAATTTTTTAATCAAAAAATTGCATTGTTAAAGTTTTTAAAGAATTGAATAATGGCCGCAGAAATTAGGGTGGTCGTTGTTGCTTTTGATGACATTATTTGTTGACTATTGTTCACGATTTTTGAATTTCAAGAATTTAAGAAAGTTGAAAAGAAAGAAAGAGGGCTAATTTTCAAAATGGAGTCAAGTCATGGCATCCTAAAATGTTGTCACGGCTCATTGCGCAAAGAAACTCAATTGTAATTGGTGTTGTTGCTTTTCCTCCTCATCTTTCCACCCAGTATATGTACATATACATATTTTTCTAAACAAAAGCCCTAAAAGAATTTGCTGCTGCTAGCAAAAATTGCCATTGAAAAGCTTGAGAGGAGGCGTGTCTCTATTTTTTTTTATTTCCACGCGCAGATTCCACATTTCTTATCAAAGCTGTCAGCATTTTTTGTTAGTTTTTATCAGATTTCAACAAGTCTCAAATTTTTTAATATTGGGATTAATTAACTTTCACAACAATTTTTTTACCCACCAACTCGCTTTTCTCTCTCTTGCTTATTTCATTTTATAAAGATGTTTTAGAAGCGGTCTTTTTTCTTGCAAAAAAAATTAAAATAGCTTTCTTACAATTTTGTTGCCTCTATTTTTGTCCATTGTAGCTAAAGCCTTTGAACCTAAAAATAAAATATAAAAGAATTCTTGCAATTGAAATTAATGCGAGGAAGAAGAAGATTCCATTTGCCTTCTTTTTTTTTTCACCCACGAGATTTAGTAAAAAGATTATTATTATTTTCCGTTTGATTATTTTTTTTCTCTTGCTCGGTGTTAATAATAATTGCTTTGAATTATTATTTTTTGTTTGTTTTCAGGATAAATTCACGTGCCATGGATTCACACACTTTTTTGCAAATTCTAGTTATTGCTCTTTGCACTCTTCTTTTCGTGACTGCTGAAAATGCGATCGAAAATGTAAGTTAGTATAAAATGGTAAATAACCCTTCAAAATCGTTAAATTATGAATAAGGCAATTAAAAAGCGTTATTCGGTATTGCCTGATGTTAAGTGAAAAATTATTTTTTAAAAGGTTTTTCGAGCTTTCTCATCAGTAAAGTTTATCATACCTAATTTAATTTTCTTGATACAGACTCTGATTAGCTTATCCACGGCCTTTTCTGAATGAAAATTATAAATATAATTTAGTGAAAGAGAAAATAAATTATAAAGTTGCTTAATTGTATCCTATTTTATTACTAGAAAAATGTCTTCTTTTAATATTTTTTTTCTCTCATTTAATTTAAGAAGCCATAGAACAATTTCGTATCAAAATGTAGTAGAGTTTTTGTTTCCTCAATTTTGTTTCTCAAAAAAGAATAATTACAAAGTTAATACCTTTCTTAACCATTTTTTCTTTTGTTCAAATGACGCTAGGGCCATAAAATAATGTGAACAATGAGAAGAAATAATACATACTTTCACACTCATTGTTCTTATAATATTTTTTGTTTATTGTTTTCCTTTAAATGCCAAAGTTTGCGTGTTTAAGCCTTTTACGATATCCATTATTTTTTGCAAAAAAAAAAAGGTTTTATACGGGAATTAAATTTTTGAAATATTATTGCATTTGTCATGATACAAATGATAAACATTTGGTTGAACACGCATGTAAAAAAAGTGCGACCTTTAATTTAGGCAAAAAAAAACCCGTATAAATTAGAAGCTTCGAAACGAGATTCTTCAGAATTTGTTTTCCAAATTTCAGAGAAAAACAAGAGGAATCATTTTTCATGATTCAAACATTTCAATAAATCTCTGTAATTGGTGTCATTTGCTCTCGTTGTTTGTTTCCCCATGTTTTGACACTTGAAGCTTTAACAAATTTTTTAATGATAAATGTTTGAATTTCATGCAAGCATATACTTTTTTATTACGAAAATGTGGGAGACTTAGAACCTTTTTGCATTGTTCAAAGATTTATTACAATTGGGGCTCTTTTTTGAAAGAAACTAAGCTTGACATCATCATTCAAGGAGAAAATCACAGAAAGAAAACAGCAAACGATAACACTCCTTTTTTTAAAGTTTTCCCATGATGAACAAAAACAACAATCTTCATTCATGGCATTTTTTACTCACAAATTCCGGAAGTTTTGTTTTGCAACATGAACAATTAAAAATCATTATTCGAGCATATTTAAAAAAGCAACAACCAAAAAAGCAAAAAAAAAAGTTGTTTTATTTATTTTTAAGCCTAAATGAACCCCAAAATGGGTGACAGTAGCCCAACAAATCCTCCATTAAATTTTTAAAATTTGTTGGTAATTTTCTTTTACATTTTTAGGACCCTGCACTGGATTATGAATTATCCCCAGCTGCCGCAGAATTTTACAGACAAGCTAGAGCTTCATATGGTAGTAACGTGCCACAAGGAGCTCGTCGACTTCCATGGAATATGATGATTCGACCTGGAATGGCTGGCGGCTTTCGTAAACGTGTAAGCGAAAGAGAAATTAATAATATGCTTAAAGGAACATGGCTTGGATGAGAGAGGTCCAAACTTTTATCGAAAAAAATATTTCCACTTTGAATGTTTATTTTTTGACGTTACTTTTCTCCAAAAATTAAAAAATTAATGCCGTGTGTTTTTATCTTCGTTCAAAATATCGTAATGTTTATCTGAACAAAAAAAAAATTGAGTAATAAACGAAATTTTTTTGTAATTTAAAATATTTTTTGTTGGCAGTAATAAATCGGTGCTTTTGTAACAATTTTAATACCGGAATCATGTAAACTAATCCTAAATGATAGAGTTTAGTTTTAGTTTAGCATTATGTTAATTTAAATTATTTAGAAATAAAAATGTGTATTAATAATTTTCCACCACTGTTTTGCTTTGTAAAGAAAATCTGTAGTATGACCCAAAAATCGAACAAATTACAACACCAAAACTAAACTCTATCATTATTCTAATAACATCTATTAATCTCTTTTTTTAAACCTGATCCTTAGTCACCGTATCAACGTATGATGGTGGTGGTGGAGGAGGCGGTGAACTTGGTACTTCAGTTGCGATGCTTCTTTGAAATGACACTGGTTGCCATGAAATTGTTCTATGAAGCCTTCGACCATCTTCCAGCAAGATCATTGACTCGGGCGCTACCAAAATTGTAGCATTTGCTGGCAATGAAATGGTTCGAAAAGCTGGGCGAGGTTGATGACATGGAACTGCAAAAATTTGAATAGCCCTTTCATTTCTAATATTTTCATGATATCGAATATTTGGAGATTCAACAATTCCACATCGTTTTAAAATTAAATATACTGCTCTTATCGTATATAAAATAATTGAAGGTAAAATAATAAATAAAAAAATATATAAACATATTTGTAAAACTGTCATGGAAGTTGCTTCACCAGAAATATCCTTCTCACAATATTGACCATCAAATCCTGAAAAGCCATGTTTGAATCTATAAAAAAAGGTCTCTCGCTACTAACCTGGCATACACCTGCATTCGAGCTGCAGATCAGATGAACCCGTGGAAGAAGCCGAAGAGGGGCGAGCAATGCCACCATTTAAACATTGAAAATGTTCCATTTTTATAAGCAATTTAAATACATTTATGCTTTAACAAATAAACAAATCAATTGCGGTGGTTAAAATGCTGCTATTAACATTGTTGTCGTCTTTTAGGTACAACTTTTTTTTTGTTGGAAGAAACTTAATCTTACTCTTTCAAGTGTGTATCAAAAAGCAACTGTTGCTTGCTTTGATCAAAGATAAAAAAAAAGTGGTAGATGAAGCCGCCGTTGACGGCTGTTTTAAAGCCATGAAATAATTGTGCGAACAACAATGGCTTTTGTCTTCAAAAATGATAGATTGTTATTATAATTGATAAATGTTTTTAAGAGCAATCAATAGATGTTGTTTTTCTGGCTTTTGCAGTTGATAGAAAAAAGAAATTGCAATTTGAATTATGCGTTAATTTTTTTTTAAATCGCGCAACGCAGTGGTTTTGGTTTAACTAGAAAAAGTGGTAAGTCTTTATCATTTGTCTAAACAACCAAAAAAATGCAACTCAATTTCCATTTAAAAGCACATTAAACGGTATTATAATTACAAGATATATAAAAATCCCACTTCTCCAAATCAAAAAATTTACTTGCATAATTGCTTTTGTGAATTTTAAAATGATGATGAGTAATCAGTCATAAAAGTGTGCAAGAAATCTTTGTTACTTTTTGCATTTTTTACCTGTTTTACCTACGATGTAGTCTATCGTAAATAATCAATGAAAGAAAGAAAACACACATGTTTGATATTAAAAATTTTTCCGTTTTGTCCTTTTCTTCTTTTTTGTTGTTGAAAGAGAGTGTAAAAGGTGAAAGCTGTATTCCACTAAACTATAGTTGATCACTATCATTTTTTCTTTTTCAAGTCCTCCATTAGGGTATCAAAAACGATAAAAGGAAGTCATTTTTTCTCTTCATTTATTTTTGGTCGTTTATGTGAGGAGCGAATATGACGAGTACCAGCAACGTTGTGTCAGCTGCAAGTTTATTGTTTATTGCGCTTTTGGCTACATCTTATATTGGTTATTTATCCGAGTAAGCTTTTTTTTTTAAATAATATTTGGATTTGAGATTTTTTGAAAAAACTATATCCCTTAAAAAGTAATGGTAAAGTTTATTTTGAAAAGTAAATTCCTAAATAAATGGATTTGTGCGTTTTCATTTAGAATTTTTATTTACCAATCCCGCTTTTAATTTATTGATTTTTCGGCACTTTATCCAAAATTATATTAAATTAGATAGCAAAACAAATTTATTTTTTTTAGTTTTTCGACATTTGCTCGAAATAAATTGGAATCACAATGGAATTTCATTTACAATCTTTTTTCTTCTGAATACATTTTCCATGTAATTGGAACACCCGTTTATTCGGCATTAATTTTTTGGTTTTTTAATATCTTTTTCTTGACCCTTGATTTTCTCCAACCTCAATGGGCAAAAGCTTTCAAAATTCAAGAAAAGCAAACGGTTTGCAACTTTGCTTGATTTTATTTTTTGAAATAACAAGTGTTGATTTATAGTTAACATTTGCAAAATTTTTAACAGCCGTTCCACAAATTTTATTTAATCAATTTATTGTTGGAATTTTTATTAGTCATATTTTTTATCAATTTTATAAATGGAGAGTCCCAGAACCTTTGGAATTTCCAACATTTGGTAAAGTTATCTTTGATCTTACAGTGAGCATTTTGATTGAAGAACTTGGATTTTATTATAGTCATCGGTAAAAAAAATTACGTCTACGAGGATATCTTTAAATTTTTTAAATTTTAGAACTTTACATCATCCCGCCATTTATAAGCATATCCATAAAATTCATCATGAATGGACAGCTCCAATAGGCCTTGTCGCAATTTATGCGCACCCAATTGAACATATTATTTCTAATTTAATTCCTGTCATTGTTGGTTAGCAAATTTTTTCTTTAAGAAACAATAAAAAAATTAATTTTAGGACCATTTGTCTGTGCTTCTCATCCATATACTATTTGGTTATGGTTAGTCTCTAAAAACACATATATATAGTTTATAACATCTTTTTAAAATTTAGGTATAGCATTGCTCTTTTCTCAACTTCTGTTTCTCATAGTGGCTACCATCTTCCCTTTCTTCCAAGTCCAGAAGCTCATGATTATCATCATTTCGCGTAAGAAAGCTTTATTTCAAACCGCAAAATAATAATGACTTCCATTTTTATAGCTTTACCCAAAATTTTGGAGTTCTCGGAATTCTCGATCAATTCCATGGCACGAATTCACAATTTCGTAAAACAGCAGCTTATAGTCGGCATTTCCTTTCACTTTCTCTTGTTCCAGTCAAAAAACTTTATCCAGATACATTAAAAATGCAATAAAAATAATTTCATTAAAAAACAAACAAGCAACCATTTTTCTTTGAAATAAAAAAAATCAAAAAACGATGTTAAAATTTGAGTAAATAAAATAAAACAGCTGTTTTGATTCTTTAATAAACAAGCAAGCAAAAAAAGAGACACAAGCAAAGAAAATCAAGGAAGAAAAAACTTTGACACAAACATAGAATGCAACTGCCTTTGTGAGATAATGAAACAGAACGACCTCGACCGAATGTGAAAATATTTTTAAGCCATTTTTTTTTCGCCGCTTAAAAGTTGCCGCTTTGAGGTTATCGAGTTACAATCTCGTTAAAATTTATTCTTGCTGCAACCATGATGTCTTTATTTCAGAGGTCGAAATTTAGTATTCGAAGGTAAGGAGTAGTTTGTCATGTTTTTGAATTGAGTCATAAAACAAATTTACTTAAAAGTTTTTCCATTCACTTTTGTTTGATTTCTTAAAGTTTATGTTATGGCAAATTTGTTCAGGTAAAAATAATATCAGTCAACCAAATGATAGTGATATTTATTTATTGAATCTTTTTTTTCATTCCAGGAACGCGTCAAAACGATGGAGGCAAGCAACGGGTAATGCTCCACCTGAACGACAGAAGACAGTAATATCTGAACCACTTTCGGTGGTAATTAAACAAACAAATATGAATATTGATGAACAAAAACAACTCGTTGAAATTTCAAATATGGCTCTAGATACTTGCGGAATCGAAAATGAAATAGCCACAGGAATTAAAACAAAATTAGATGAAATTACAGGTAAGTTGTCAAGTAAATTTATTTATTTATATTATCCTCAATAAATTACAACAAAGCTCTTAAAGCATCAAACTTTTTTTTGCTGCTAGTAAGTTAATGAGTTCACATTCATCTTTGATTTCTCTTTCACTTTTACCATGGGCAAGAGAATAAAGGATTTTAATAATTTTATATAAACCACCGCAACCTTTAATATTTAATTCGCTATCGTAACTAGTGTTCATTTCCCCCCCCCGTAATTGAAAAAACGCGGGGACGGGACGGGGAACGTTTTCGGCGGGGAATTCCCCGCGGGGAATAAGCGGGGAAAATTTTTTCACGGGGAGTCCCCGCGGGGAATTAAAAATTTTTTTTAATAGTTAATTCGACGAAAAAATTTTTTTTAATTGTTTTTATTGAGTTAATAATGCCTTTTTTATGGTTATTTTAACGTTTTTATGCTAAATGATGGTTTTCAGAAGGATTTAACCCTTTTTTTTAATGATTATTCTAATTATTCAAATTTTTGACGGGGAGAAAAAGTCCACGGGGACTCCCCGCGGGGAAAAAGGCGGGGAATATTTTTTCACGGGGAATCCCCGCGGGGAGTCCCCGTCCCCGTTCCCCGCGGGGATCCCCGTCCCCGCGGGGACGGGAATGAACACTAATCGTAACACCCAGGTTTGGTGGAGCAGCTACTACCACCATATCCACGGCACGTCCAGTAGAATCCAGTATCGCCTCTAGCTTGTTTACTAGACCATCGGGTGATTCACAAAAAAGAAATATAAGGGAGAGAAAGAGCGAAGATAGAAATATACAAAAGGGATATTTAACAGCAGATGTTGTGAGCAAGAAAAATGTAAAAACATCTTTGGGAAAGTGCGAGTGTGAATCATTATAGGAGCGATTTAAAATTAAAAATGATTCTTGTACAAAAATTTTGTGCTTCTTGGCTTGTAAAAAAAACTTTACCTTTCATTAATAAACTCGATAAATTTTATACTCCAAATGAAAGCATAGACCGAAATTTTCTTTCGAGTTAGATAGCGTTGCAACCCCGAAAATTTGAGGCCCTTTAAAAATAAACTCATTCACAATTGTCAAACTTCGCAAATTTTCAGGTCAAACTTGGCATGTGATAGTTGGTCGAAATTTTGGCTCTCATATATCTTTCACGAAATATATGCATATGACTGCAGCAAAAGTAACTATTCTTGTATTTCAATGTGGTTAAATCTTAATTTAAATTTTTTATTATTTTCAAAATATTTTTACTTTTACGCGTGTTTGGCAAGAATTAAGCTAATATAATAATAAGAAAAATATTCACCAAGATTATGAATGAAAAAAAATGTTTAAAGCCGATATTGCGCTTTCGAGCGAAAATAAAAAAATAAAAAGTAAATAAAACAAAGCACCTGAATTACATATAAAAGAGAGAGAAAAATGCAAAAATAAAACAATTATATGCAAAATAATTAATTTTTATTAAAAATGAAAAGAGATTTTTTGGTTTATGAGATTTTTGTTTTTATCCTATTGTTGGTTGGTTAGGTATTTTAATTTGTTTTACGCTGTATCATATTGCATTTGTGCCACTCGACCAGTTATTATCATTCCAGCTGTAACAAGGATAACACTTGAAATGAAAACAATTAGCAATATTCGGTCAAGAATGGTAGCAATGAGTTCCCATTCAAGTGAACATTGACGTCGAACTTTCATCGTATTTACTTCACCTGGAGGCTTTTTAGAAACACTTCCGGGAGTTGCTGAAACTTGTAATTTTAAAATATGAACTTTATTAGAAATTATTACTTTTTGATGGAGTTACGATAGCGACAGCATTTTCCCAAATTGAACTTCTCGCTGATTGTAAAACTGATGGAGAAGGCGTGGATGGATTTGAGCCTAATTCAATCATCGGTAATTGTTGATCTTCCGATCGTCTTCTCGCAGCTGCAGCGGCTCCAACTTTTAACCAATTGGATTTTGCCCGCGCAGGTTTGTTTAAAAGAGAAGTATTTGATGGAGTTCGATCAACTGGATTATGAAACATTGGCTCTTTAAGTTTAGGTGTTTCAGGTTTGGGTGGAAGTTCAGCGAGTTTATTATTATTGTTATTATTGTTGCCATTAATGGAGACAATGCTATGTTTCTAAAATTCATTTTTTTGTTTTAGGATTAAACAAATCCAAAGCAAACCTTGGTTTTAGGATTCTTCTTTTCATCCAACCGTCTCAGATAAGTCATAGCTGGATGATCCTAAAATAATCTATTTTAAAAAATTTATTCTAAAAAAGAGAATGACTCACATCAAGTTCTTCCCAAAGCATTTGCAATGCTGGTGGAGCATCGAGATAAAACCATTTACCCAATTTATTAAAGAACAAATTCCTTACACTCAAAGGCGGAAGTCTACCATATTGTCGACGACCTTGGATACTCAAGATTACACTTGTCAAGAAAGTTCCAATTGAGATTAAAATTATTATCCTAAAGCTTCACTGTTTAAAAAATATGCACAAAAAATTAAGAACTGACATAAGATAAAACCATGCAATCAATGGAACAAATTCTGATGTCGTTGGCATTTGATCCGAAACCCTAAAATTTTGTTTTTTTCTTATACTAAATATTAAATTCACTTACATAAGCATTAAGATAGACATAGCCAATAGGGTAGTGATACCTAAATTAATTTTTTCTGTTCGATCATCGCTTGTTGAAGCGGGAGTAAAGAATCCAGTGATGGCCACGATTGTAATAATCGAAGTTGGGATAATTAAATTTACAACGTAATACAAAGGTTTTCGACGAATAACGATGGAAGCTTCTAGAATAACCCAAGGTTCAGGGCAGCAAGCATATTTGTATTCGTGTCGATAAACTTTGAAAGAAATAAATTCCCATTCTTCATTTGCAATGTATGAAGCAAGATTGACATATTCATCCGCATAATAATCAAGCGCTGATTTGCTATTGGTCCAAGATGAAATGGTTAAAGTGCAATTCTAAAATGCATTTGGGACGGTTGAGATTAATCATTAATGACTGACTGTTTAATTTTAATTTGAAGTTTTTAAGTAACTTACTTGTTGATCATAAGGAAAATATCTAATATTCAATCGACATGTAACAGTATACATTGCTGGATATAAAAATGACATTAAAGCACCTCGCTTTCCTTCATAATAAAGAGAATCAGCCCGAATATTCATATATCTTTCAGTTTCATCTGGATTCATTACCACGCTATTATAAACCACTGTATCAGGAAGCCATAAAACTTCATGAGGTAAAATAGTGGTATTTATTCCATGATATTCTTCTGGATTCCAATCAAGCGCTTCATCAACCCATTTTTGTATCATCCAAACATTTAATTTAATGTTTTGCGCCGGCTCACTCACATCCACAATTTGATACAGCGACATACTGAGATGAATTTTAAGGCTTTGGGTATGATCCGCAACTGGTCTAACACGCTTATCATATTTATGTGGAGCTAAGATATCTCGCGTAAGTCTCACCAATGGAACTTCATCTTGATTGAAGCCAGTACTAAGTGAACGAGCTCCTGAAATGAAAGTATTTTAGGTTTTTTAACCCAACGTAAACCAAATTACCTTTGGAGTTATTATTATAAAGTAAAGCATGAACCCAATAAAATAAATTTAAAAATATTAAAAATTTAATAATTAAATTATTCATCATCGTCTTAACAGCATTTCGGATAAATATTATACGCTTAAAATTTAAAAAAAAGTTTTAGAAAATAGAAATTACAGTAAAATCCAAAAATAAATGACTAAGGTTTTAAACCTTTTGTCAACGAATTTCTCTCAATCTTTTATGTTTCAAAGAACTAATAATTTATCCAAAGAAAACACGAAAAAAAGCAATGAAAAAGTAAGTACATAACAAATTTTGTGAAGGTGGCGATCGTCGTCTCGTCAAAGAAAATACATAAAAAATTGAAAAAAAGAAAAAAATGCTGTAATAAAGTGACATGAACTCATTTGACATTTAAAAAAAACAAAGCTGACATTTGAAGTTTTAAGGAAAAAAATGGAACATTAATGCATAAAAAATCTGAAGCTCATAAATGTTCAAATAATATTATATTTTTGCTATTTTGATGGATATTTGGAGAGTGGATAGATGAAGATAGATGCTATTTTATTCATATAAAATATGATTTATGTCACTCCAATGCCAATATCCCAATAAATTAATACCAAATGTTATTAAAAAGAATAAGAAAACAAATATAATAAAATTACATCGTTCAACCACCGTTGCAAGCCATTCATATTCTTTTTGGGCTAATTGCCTGCTTAATCGAACATTATCTAAAATTAAATATTATTTTAGTCTTCTGCAAAAAAAGCTACTAAGTTTTTTTGTTTGACGCTAGAAAATTCTACTGAATTTTTTGAATAAATATTTTTATTTTTTTGTACATACTTCAAAATCAAAGGAATTTGGAATGCATGGTTGTTTGTAAAAAAATTTGTTTTAGCATTTCACATTATTTCAAGAGTTTGATAAAAACTAATATTTACAAAGATTAAAATTTTGTAGCAAAGACGTCCAAAAATTTTATTTAATTTGGGAAGGTAGGTTTTAAATAACAGTTGGGAAAGATCCTTTCATTGGTATTTTTCGATATTTTGTAAAAATGGTAAAGAAAGGATCAAGCTACAGAGGAAATAAATTTTTTCTTAAAAACAAAGGGGAAAAAATGTTTCGATACCGTTAAACATATTGGCATGTTGATGCATTTTGGAGAATGGAAATCGTCCGGTTGATCTACCAGTTGCAGGACGAGAGGTTTCAACGGCTTCACTATCAAGGCTGCTAATATCTTCAGAAAGAGCTAATCGTAGACTCAATGGATGATGTCCAGAAGGTGGAGGAGGCAAAGGTGGTAAAGCATCATTCACAATTCTATCATTTGAAGCTAAAATAAAAGCTCAACGAATGGGAAATTTTACAAAGGAGTGTTTGGAGGGAAAACACACACTTTAAAAAGCAAAATACAGAACAATTTCAAAAACTTACCATAATTATAAGCAACCAATGGATCAGTGGATTTATCCGTAACAATTCCAGCAGCACTTTGTGATTTTTTAAATGGACTTTTGAACCAACTTTTCTTTGGCCCTGGTGTTGTTAGTTCTGTATCATAAAGTCCATTCTTTGAAATGGTCTCAAGTCGACGACCAACTCGATGAGCCGTTTTTTTATATGGTTCACTAGGTGGTGGAGCATCCTCATATTCCTAATATATTTTGCATGGATCATTAATTATCTTCGCGTGTGAGTAAATTTCAAACTTACTTTTGTTCCTTTCGTCAAATGCAATGGACAATCGGTAAAGGAAATGCAAGCAAAAAATTTGGTTAAGCTTACTGCTTGCGTACTTAAACGATCCCCAAGTCTTCCACGTTTTTGTACGGCGATAACGACGGTGGAAGCCAAAGTTCCAAGAGAAATGATTATTATCATTCCCAAAATAAACCAACCAATTAATGGAATGAATGTGGAAGTTGTCGGCATTTCATCAGAAACCCTAAAAATGATTTAGTTAAACTTTTAAAGGTCAAGACAACAGCATGTTATTCAACGATAGTGGAAGATTGGTTAGTGTAGGAGCCATAACCAAAACTTACATTAACATTAAAATGCTCATAGATAATAAAGTAGTGATACCAAGTGAAACCTTTTCTTCTCTCATTCCACTTGCTGAAGATGTTGTGAAGAACCCAACTATGGCAATTAAAGTGATAATACTTGTCGGAATGATTAAATTTATCATATAAAATAATGGTTTTCGTCGAAGATAAAGGGTTAATTTTAAAAGGGTGTAAGCATTGGGACAACATGAATATTTAACTTCAACTCGATTAATTGTAGTTTTCATTAAATACCATCCTTCATTTTCAAGATAATTTGATGTTCCGATTGTATCAGAATATTGAAAATAATCAATACCTTTTTGATCATAAGTCCACGAAGAAAATGTCATTTGACATACCTTAAATTTTATATTGGAAAATTTAAAATGTGCAAAGATTCTTGCCTGAATATCAAAAGGAAAAAATCTTAGATTCAATTTACAACTAAATTTATAAATCGTTGGATAAAGCATTTCCACGAGTGCCGCTTTTCTTGTTGCATTGGTGGTTAATTTTGCATTTAGCAATCTCCGAGTATCATCATCTTTCATAACCAAACTACAAAAGTTTACTATTTTTAGGCCTAAAATATCTACGATAGCAAAGCTTACTTTTCATACAAAGTCGTATCAGGAATCCAAATGCATTCATATGGTAGCCTAATTTCCGTTATATTTCCATATTCAGATGGCGACCAATAAAGAAATTCATCATGCCATCTCTTCAAAAAAAAGTTTACGTATATAAAAAAAGAAAGAACGCAGAAGAAAGCCCTTACTTCAATTATCCAAGCATTTAATAGAATATATTGTTGGGGTTCATTCTGCAAAAATAATTTTGTTACAAAGACTATTTTAAAGAAAAAAAAGAGGCTGCAGAATAGCGTGTTAAAAAAGAAAGACAAAAAACTGTTTTATTGAAGGCGAAAACAAAAGGGCAATTGCATCTTTTTAGTATAAACGGTCTCATTTTGACTTCTTAAAGGATGCAACACCCTTGAGAAATGGATCGAACTATGAATAATAAATTAAACTTGATAAACATGCAATAAAACCATTTGTTTTCTTGCAACTTTTTTGTTTTTAAAAGTTGGTATTAAATTTGTTGCTGGAAAAAAAATTAATTGGAATTTGGACACTTTGGAATAAAATGCTGTCGATGAAAAATAACGACGATTGACTCAAGTACATATTTTTAATTTGCAGACTAATGTTAGATAAAAATTAATAATAAAATTTATGTCTCGATAAAATGCTTTAAAAAATGAAAGAATATCCGACAAAGTTAATTGCTTAAAAAGCCGCCGATAAAAACTAATAAATCAGCCTATTTACCGTATCCTGGAGATTTCTGTTTGAATTAAGAAAGACTTACAACTTCTAAAATTTGATATAAATCCATACTAAATGTAACATTTACAGGTTTGGTATTATCCCAGGTAGGTTTGGCTTTTCGATCGTATGAATCCAGCATATCTTGAATTAGCCTTAATTGAGTTGTCGACCTCACACATTTGTATAAACCTAAAAAATAATGCATTGCAACATCATCAAAGATGGTGGTAAAAGATTCATGACATATCCAGCATGTGTCCTCTTTGCATTTTGTGCATAAATAAATAATCTTAAAATACTGCTGTTTTCATAAAAAGCTTCCTTCCTTGGTTCGCACTTTTTTTCTTGAGTTTTTTTCTAAACTCTTCCTTCTATTGGACATTTATTTTTTCAATTTTGTTTAAGAGACCCATTTTAAAGGGTTTACGAAAATAAGTGTAATAACAACAATGGATTTAAAAAATAATAAAAATGGAAAAGTATTTGCCAAGAAAGCAACGAAAAGCTTGATTGCTAAAATTGTTTCGATTTAATATTATTTTGAGACTAAAAATTTAAACGTTCGATTGTGGATTTTCAAAATATTTCCGGAAACCACTGAATGGATTAGAAAATGTTAATAAAAGATCTCTTGCAATGTGACTATAAGACTCCGGAAGTAAATAAACCAACAACTTCGAACTCCAAGGATCCACAAATTTGTATTTAAAATAACTCCTCAGCTTTAAAATTTTAAACTTACCAAAAATAATAATTATTAATAAATAAGTTGTTTTTTGTGGAATAAACATATTTTTACACTTTTTTGTTTCAAATAAAATAAAGCATTTAAAAAAGACTGCAGCTACAAAGTTGATGGCCTGGAAGAAAAACAGTAAGTTTTTTCTTTTAGAAGCGAAAAAAGGCTTTCAAGTGGAACAAAGTTGTAAAATCTATTAAACTGATTGACTTGTTTAGATGCAACAAGCGACAAACAGATAAAAAAAACTAACCTTTTGTCTGTTAAAATTTTTTGTTGAAGTGAAATAAAAAAATGATGGAAATTTTTCTGACGAGTTTTATATTACATAAAATAACAACATTTGGCGCAAGTTAGTGAACAGAAGAAGAAAAAAATACCTGAAGATTTTTAAATGGATACAACAAATACATATGTCTTTTAGAACATAAACGTTTTTAAAAAGGAGCAACATTCTCAGCCGAGATGGCGGCGGCCAAGCAAATGTATGGCAATGAAAAAAATAGTGAAAACGGCAAACGAAAATAAAATAAAATAAAATAAAAAGCGATTCATTCAAAATGAGGAAAGCATTTTTTGAACACGAATAAAAATGTGTTAAAAAGAAGAAAGTAATAGCAAAAATGCATCATCGAAAAGAATAAAAATGGATAAACACATATGTAAAATGAAAAAGAATTATATAAAAATATTTTGGCAAGTTTTTACAGTAGATTAAACAAAAACTTGGAATCAATAAAATTGAAAGAAGTCGCAAAAATTCTTATTCTCTCTCATAAAAATATTATTAGCTTCAAATTTGCTCCCAGTTTTAACTAAATTTAGCAAAGTAAATATCAAACATACACTTAAGAAGAGCTTCTTCCATATTTTTCTTTTTTCTTCTTAAAACATCATTCATAAAGTTTGATATTCTCCCCGTCGCCGGAAGGCGAGGATTAACGCTACCCATCATAAATTTTGTGGTCTTCTCAAAAAAATATGACATTATGAAGAAAAAAGATTTGCTTAAAAAAATAATTTTCCTAAAAAATAAATACTTCCACCTTCTTTTTTTTAGCCATTCTCACTCATTTTTGGGGTTGTTGTGTTTTTTTATTGTTAAAATTCAATTTAAACTCCATTTGTATGTTTCAATAAAATATGTATAATGCTTTTAAAGTTGCTTCATTATTCTCATTTTTTTCTATTTCGATGGTGTTCTTCTATCAAAAAAAGAGTAGTAAATCGAAACATCAAAATTGCTTTAGGGCAGAAAAAGGAAAAATGAGAAAAAAGTGAGTGGTCCCAAATGAGAGAAGGTTTTATTTTATTATTTTGTTTGTTGGTGGGACATTTATTCATTTAGAGAAGAAAAAAAACACTCAACAAAATCGAAAAAAAGGTAGATTATGGGACGCGAAAATTCAAATTATTCAAGCAAAAGAAAACTTTAAAATTTTTGTGTTCAGAATTTTAAATTACATCATAAAAATTAAGGATTCACAATTTTTTGAAGAAAAAAATGGTTTAAAAAAAGTAAGGAGCAGACATAAACTAAAAGAAATGCCCGTTTTGCTTTGCTTTTTTGATGAACAAAATGTACTACCACCAAAAATTTGCGTTGTCTTGCCATTTTACGCTGCAGGGGATCTTCCAGAAAGGAGGCTTGAAAGGAGCCAAGAAACATATTGAAAAGACAATAAAAAAAAAGAAAGGCGAGCAAGAATTTTGCAAAAAGGCCAAAGAGGAGGAAAAAAAAGAAGCAAGCATGATGGGTAGCAAAGATAAAACACAAAGTTGATGAAAGTTTTGGGTGAGTGTGAACGAACACATATCATCTCGTCTTTGAATATAAACATTTTTATTTGCAATATCAAACACGCATTAACTAATAAAAAATTTTTGCGTGATGTTAAGCTCATAGGTATTCAAAAAATAAACGATGAACTTTGGGATAGGGTTTGAAGAAACAAACAAAAAACATCCAACACTCGACAACTGCGAAAATCGAAGCCTCGATGCTATTTAAATTCATTAATTAATTAAAGTATAGTTTTTTTCTTGACGTAATTTATAAAAATAACATGACAAATTACTTTTTAGCAGACTAGTTTTTTTTTCCAAAAAACTTTGACCGACGAAATCGATAAAAGTTTTTAGAAAATGATGAAAGCAAAAATTTAGCTTTTGGCTTGATATTTAACAAATCTTCCTTCTTTCCCATAAAGGTATGAGAATTTACTACAAAGCTTTAATCTCATCAAAAAATGGAGTTTTGGCACTAATAAAAGCTATTTTAGATTTTATTTTTTCTAGTGTCTGTTTTCTTTTGAGTGGCCTGGTTTTATGCCGAATGTGTAATTATGGTTGTTTTCATTTTATGAAGTTCACATAAATACAAACTTTTATGGTAAAAATTTTACAATAATAATAAACGTCTTAATTAATAGTTATTGGAAATTAAAAAAATAATCATAAGCAAAATTAAATAAAGTTAACTCATGAACCAAATTTCATTAAAATCAACCGATAACTTTTCATGGTTAATAATGCCTAAATTAAAAAAAATGGAGTGGTCACTCATTTATTCATTTCATTTTTTTTCTTCTAAAAATCTTTAAGCCAACGTCGCTACTTCGAAAAAGACTTCCGGGCCTTTCGTTTTGTTCCAATTAAAAAAATGATGAGGTCGTTTGCCTTTGCTTCCATCAAAAGAATCAACAAAAAAAGGAACAATGCCGCTTTTTTTATATTCAAAATGCGCAAAACCTTCTGTTTTTATATTGCCTCTTTCTCGCCCGTATATAAAGTACCACATAAGCGTAAAAAAGTGCTAAAAAAGTAAAAAATTTTTGATGAAAAAAAATAAATAATTTCCGCATCCATTGTCGCACCAAAATAAAGGTATATTTTTAGAAAAACAAAATAGAAAAATTCATTTTTTAAATAATCAATTATGAATAATAAATTGAGGCAAATCGTAGATGATGAAAAACAAGGTAGTAGTATTTTTTTGTTTGTTTGAAGAAAAGTTGAAAAAAAAATCCTTTGGGAAATATAAACCCAATTCAAAATGTATGAAACAATTTGTTTTTTATTTTTTGAAGACTAAAATGAAGGATAAAAAACAGAGGTTTTTTTCTTGTCCTTTGGATGAAGGATATTTATTATTTGTTGACAAAAAAATAGATGAATCGGCGTAACGGCGTTGGTGAGGATGGAAAAAAACAAGCGTTAAATCTATGGATGAAAAGTGTCATAAAATAAAATTTTTTGATGAAGAAACTTGTATTAATTTTTAAATAAGTTTTGACAAACAAACAAGAAACTGTAAAGATGAAAGAAAAAAAAGCTATAGTTCAAAAATGAAAAGGAAGTAAATTTTAAAAAAGAATAAAAAATTTTTTTGGAAAAGAGGTTAGTCTAGAGAATACTGTATGAAAGTATTTATGAAAAAAGGACAAATGAGCTTGTGACGCAATCTTTTCATTACGAACTTTGCCCTCCACACTGAAAACACCCATAAAAACCTAATAAAAAACCAAAATGAAAAAATTTATCAATGCTTAAAAAGTTTATCTTTTTATAGTTAATTTTAATTTTAATAAAATATTCAAGTACAACAAGCACGCAAAAAAAACTCAAGTAGCAGCCATAAAAATTTATTGTCAATTTTTTTTTTGATAATCAGCTGCTTTTTGCTTCTTCGCGTCTTATGCTTAAAGAAACCACAAATGACCCATAAACTTTTATTCTTCTTCGAGTTCTTGAGGTCGTTGTTTTTGTTGTCCATCAACAATAACAAAACATTTCATTTTGACTTCACGGAAGTCTTAAAAAAAACACCCACTTAATTAAAGCAGCGCCCGTCCCTAAACAATAAAAAAGTTTGCTTCCAAGTTTAGCACACACAAAAAAAAGAAGGGAAAGAAAAAGTTATTAACCAAATTTTTTCCTCTATTTTTTGCAAGTTTTTTTGGTGGAAGAAAAAGAAGTTAACCGCTAAAGAGGGAAATCAATCGCCCGTGGCTTTTTTCTTTCTTCATTTTTTTTTGCTGATATTTTTGGGATTTTTTTCTTTTTTTTCTTCCTCTGGTCTTTGCTTTATTGAAACAAGCTAGTCGATAGAGGATAACAATATAATCACCTGTCAATGTTCGATATGCAAGATTTAAAAATAAAATAATGTCTGTTATTTGATCTTTTTTTCTTCTGCACCAAAAAAAATATCGAACAAATAAAAAATGTGAAACAAATTTGTCATAAAAAAAATGAGGTAAAAAAAGTAATTTATTGTTGATAATTAAAATTTATAAATAACATTTGAAAGAGTTTGGAACAAACAATGAAGAAACACAGATGAATTTGATCATGGACGAGGTTCACTGAAAAAAAAAAAGAATATTAAAACCATTATAAAATCAAAAATGTTAGTCGAATTATGATTAACATTCGTCGAAAAAACTCATATAAAATAAACATACCATGTACAATGTCGAGGAACAATAATAAATTTTTGAATTCTTTGAGAAGATGTTTCATTTTCAGCATTATTTTTTATCATTAATGTAGCTTCATTTAATACAGCTTCCCATATTTGTATTTCCAATGATGCCATACGTCGTCGTCGCATTTCACGAATTTGTCGAATTACATTTCCAATTAAAACCAAAACAGCCAAAGTTACGACAATAAAAAAAATTATCAAAAATACTGGATGCGTAAAAATTGATGATAAAATTGAAGGTGATTGAGTTGTTGAAGTTATCATTGAATTTGAATGTGTATCATTAATTCTTTTTGAATTCATTATTTGTTTTGGAAAAACAGTTAGTCAATCTTCTTGAATAACAAATTCGTTTTGAAAATCTGATAAAAAAATTTCTTGAATGTGAAATAAAAAGAAAATATGAAAATTTTTATTTATTTTTTAGAAAAGGTAAAAGTGCAAATTTTTAAAATTAGCATAATATGAACCTAATTTTATGTGCTTGAAGTACTTGATCTGCTTGAAGCATATTCAGTAGTGGTAGAATCTGTTGATGACTGTGTGGTTGATGAATCAGATGAAGTTGTGCTGCTTCCGAAAGTTGTGATGGTGGAACCGGATGAGCCATCAGTTGAAGAAGATACAGTGGAACCACCGGTTGGTCCTGATGTGGTAGAAGGAGGTTCATGGGTAGAAGCAGGACTTTCAGTACTTGCTGCTTCAGTGGTTGAAGGAGGCGATACTGTACTTCCAGGTGTTGCTTCACTTGCTGGAGATGTTGTACTTCCAGAAGATGCTGGACTTCCGGGAGATGATGGACTTCCTGTTGATTGACTTTCACCTGTAATCGTTGTACCACCACCACTTTGAGGAGTAGTTGAAGATCCCCCACCTAAGAAGAATGTTATTTATTCTTTATGTTAATTGCATGACTTACCGCATTCTTTTGTAGCATTTTCATAGCATTCATTGACATCGTTAAGAATGCCGTCAATTTGGGAATAAGTTTCATTTGCTTTTTTCAAAGAAGCTTCTGCGGCATCAAGAATGAAAGGTAAATTACTATTGATGGATTCAATTTGATTCAACATGTCGTTGATGACTTTTGAAGTTGTTACCCAATCATTCAAAAAATTGGTATATGTTTGATTATCAAGTTTATAAGATGACTAAAAAATTATTGATAACTTTTGAATTTTCATGTAAAATTCGTACTTGTGCAGAATCAACACCACTTTTGTCAAGAGCTAATTTACTTTGGTCCGTTGCATAAACATCTTGGGGAAAGCTGGGAGCTTGAAGTTCATACGTGCAATAATCACCCTTGATACAATCCTTTTTGAAATCTTAAAAAAGAGTTAACTCAACCATGCCTTTCTTTAAACTGAAACCTACTTGAATGTTGTTTTCCAAGGCCTTCAGCGGCAATAGAGCCATCCTTTAATACTAAAAATTATTGATAAAATTTAAAAACACATATTTTTTGTAAAAGCTTATGAATGAATACCTTTAATTTTTGCATGGAATGCATGGGATCCGCATAAAAAGAAAACAAATATCGTAAAATTCAATAACAATATATTCATTTTGCTAAATTTTGAAAAATAAAAAATGTTAGCAATCGATGAAACTATTTAGAATTTTTCTTTTCTTCGACGTACAAAAAACAGTAGCAAAAGCTTTTAATCAATTTAGAAGAGGAGAAAAAATGTGTTATCAGTTTGATGGAGTTATTTCATTTTGCTTACGTGTGAGCTCATTTAATTTTTGGGTGTGGCTTGTTTCTGGTTCTTCAACTCCCGAAATTATTTTTCTATTCTCTTGAATTTTCGTAATTACAAATAATTAAATATTTTTGATTGCTTTAAATTTATGTGTAACAACAATATGAAAGGGTAAAACAAAATTTTTAAATTTATTGATTTGCACAATAACAAAAAATCAAATTTCAATTTTGGGGTTTATTGAAATGGGTAAAACCTCCTCCTGTGGTACTTTGTATTTTCCAGCTTTTATATGTTTGTCGAAAATAATATAACAACAACCAATAATTGCAATGGATCCGGTAATGGCAATAATGATGGAAACAATCCAAATTAATTTAGTTGATGGCACGAAAGACATTGGTTCAGCGAAAATGGAACAATGACGGCCAGAAAAAAATTCGTCACATTGACAAATATAACCGCCTCGCAAATTAATGCATTGACCATTTTCACCACAAATGGAGCCAACAGCGCATTCATCAATATCTTGCTCGCAATGTGATCCCTAAAAAATTAGCTTTTATTGGACAATTTTTTTAAACAAAACAAAACTTACTGTATATCCATCATTGCAAAGACATGAGTGTTCGCCATTAATGGTTGCAAAGCATTGGCCTTTACCATTACAAATATTATCATTTAGACAAGGATCCACAAATTCACAAAATTTTCCAACTCTTCCAGGGGCACATTCGCACTCATATTCTCCAATTTTGTCAATGCATTTTGATCCGGCATGGCAAGTATTTGTTTCGCATTCATTAATTTCGATTTCACATGACTTTCCTGTATAGCCTTTTTCACATTTACATGCGTAATCTCGGGCTCCATTGGAAACACATTCACCTCGGAAGGAGCATGAATCGGGTTTGCAAGCATCCACGATGGTACAAAATTTTCCTGAGAATCCTTCATTGCATTCGCATGTGGCTAGTTTGAGACTATTAGCGAGGAGAACGCATTTTCCATTCCCACAATCTTGGTAGTCACAAACTGTTTGAAGACGATCTTGACAAAAATCACCGCCAAAATAAATGGGACAATGGCATTTCATCGATCTTCCAAATGATTCACAAATTCCACCATTTTTGCAATTATTAACTGGGCATGCACGATATTGACACAATGGACCATCAAAATTTGAACGACAACTAAAAAAAGATGTTAATGAAATCGAAAAAAACCCATCATGGATTTACCTGCAACTTGATTCCGCTACTCCATCTTTAATTTTAACATTGCAAACTCCATTACTATAGCAAAATCTTTCACCATCACAAATCACTAAAAATTAAATAAATTTATGAGATTCTGGATTTATTAAAGCTTACTCTCTGAATTCACTACCGTAATTTGAATGAAGCTAAAGGCAATTAAAAAGATAAAATTTTTTGATTTCATAATTCTTCGCTTCAAGCTTTATTAAAAAAAAACCACAAAATAAATCAAAAAGCAGCTAAATGGTAAAGAATGATTGTAATCCTTCTTGCAAATAACTGATTTGACTTGCATTTTAGCTGACCCGATACACTTTGTTTATGTGATAGATTTAAAATGTTTGTAAAGGTGGTAATACCCTTATACCGAATGGATGTAGTAAGCTAATTCTCTCCAGATATTTTTCTTCTATTCGCTTTACTTCAAAATGATGCAACTTTTATGCACACAAACAAAAACAATAAATCTCCAATGAGATTTAAAAAAAAAATCAATAGCCTTTTATAATCATTACTGCATCAGACAAAAGCTTTAGATCTCCTGATTGCCTTCATATGATCCTTTCACACCACTTCTCAATTGATAAAGATTGTAATCGAAAACACAGTAAACTTAAATTTTTTATAAAACTTTGTATTTAAAAACCTTGTACTATAAAAAGATAATAACATAACAAACATATAAAGTTAGGAAAAAACAATAGGTTATATGCAAATAACAAAAAGGGAATTATACAAAAACAAAACAAGTAGAGGATAATGAGATTCTTTGATGTTCTAAAAAGATGGAAAAATGAGGATACTCTAACATGATTATTCAATAAGGTTCAGAAATATCATCGCCCCAAAAGAGACAATCTCCTTCTTGAGAACGTCCAATTTTTGTAAATGGACTTGAATTGATAGTGACACCAGGAAGAGAAGCCATCATCATTCCAAAACTAGAATTGCTGACACAACCAAAGAGATTCATAACTCGAACTTGTTTGAGTGAAAGAAACGACATCGGTTCAATGTTTAAACAGCGTGAAGCAGTAATTTCACGTAGATGAGGACGCTTTGTTAGTTCAGAAATAAAGGCACTGGAGGCTACCATATTATCACCAATATCGATATCAATGAGATGAGGAAGACGATGAAGAATTTTGATTAGACCAACATCATTGAAATCTTTACGATCATTCATTCCTGCTAAGGCAAGACGTTTTACTGAAGAAGGTATTTCGTTGATGATAACATTTGAAGTTGCTTCATCCGGATAAGTCCAACTAAGATTAACATCAGTTAGCCTAAAATCAACAATCTTAATGTAATAGTTAATAAGAAAAAGAACAAACTTTGTGCATGATTTAAAGATAATGTTCAAAGAATGAGCATCAATAACTTGACAGGAACTTAGATTTAGAGCAGAAAGATCACGATTCTTAGCAATCAATTGAAGAAGTTCAGCATCAACAACTTGATCCTCGAGAGCAAGGTACTGAAAGCTAATGTTATAAATGAATCAGTAACATAAAAGCTAACCTGAAGCTTATCGCATCTATTAAGAATGCCTTTCATAATTGCCAAACCAGTATCAGGAAATTTAGCCCAGCTAAAGTCAAGCTTTGTTAAATTGCAAAGACCCAATGTTCTTGTTATTAAAGCAGGATCCGTGTAAACCTACAAAGATATTCATTAATAAAGGTATGATGGAAAAGAAAGTATAATTAAACATACCACGGTACTAGTCATACACAGAGCCTTAGTTTTCCTTGAGATTATACGATGAAGAGAACTTTCAATGATTCGTTTGGTGCTTAAATTAATACTCTCCCAATGCATAGAAGAACTTGATACTTGAAAGAAGCGTCTACAAGTTGAACCAACTGCCAAAAGATCACGTTTATTGAGATTTGAAAAGATTTGATCAAGAACTTCATTAGGCATATGCGGAAGTGTAACATCGAATTTGACTGGTTCACAATATTTTCTTTTACGCGTGATTCTACTAGGACCAGGAGTTCGTAGATACGACGTGGCATTTGGAGGTTGAAGATGCTTTTGAACTACCATAAAGGATTCAGAACCGCTTTGAAAAAACGAAGAATCAGGAGTTGATTGTTCCAAGATCATTTTCTGAAATTTACTTTTAAATTCCATCCATTAATAATAATTATTTACCTTAGAAGAATAAGAGAGAGCCTTAACTTCTTCATCGGATGCACAACCAGGATCTAAAAACATAAATATAAGAATGTAAAAAAGAATTGAAAAAAAAAACAAACCATTATTTTCATCGTTTTCATTATCAGATTCATCGAAATTCAAAGGTTTAATTTCGGCAGCAGCAAAGTACGTGGAATCCATCTCTATAAAATATAACTCAATTTAAAACCTTAGAGTTAAAAATAAAGAGAAGATGATTGGCGCCAAGCTCTTCGTAGCAGCAGCAGCAAATGGCATAAATAAAATAGACAGCCGAGGTTGACTGGTTCAAAACATTTGAAAAACACAAACCGCGCGTGGCGTTTTCGTTTCTTGGCGCGGAGAGAGAAAAGACGAGAAGCGAATTGTAAAAAAGCGGAAATTCGAAATCAAACCTGTACCATTAATAATGTCATTTTTTTCTCGTTATCTATGTAGTTAATAAAACCATTGTGAATTTATGAAACAACAACATTAGTATAATTGTGGTAAATGTAATAATACTGACTTTAGCAGCTGAAGTTAAAAACTTGGCACGCTTTTGCAACTAACTTTCTTTACTCGATATATTGTTTTCAACAGATCTTTCTATTTACATATTATTAGCCTTTTTAAAATGAATTTTGAGCCCTCATCTGTTCATAGATAATGCAGATAAAGCTCCATATTTTCGTTGAACTTGTTTACACTATCCTTTATAGGGTATTGTTACACTGTAATTTTTAAAATAAATTGCTCGAAATCAAGATAGCCTCGATTTTGTTCTTATTTTTTTTGCAGAAAAAATCTAAACATGCAAATCTTCATTAATGAAACTCGAAACAAGTGTACTGTTACATGTTTTTTTCTACGAAAATCACTTTTTTGCTTTTGTAAGCCTAGTAAACTTTGTTCTAAAATAAAAATAACTTTATACACATGAAATATTTAAAACAAAAACACCGGAAATGAACACAAATATTTACAAACAATAACACTTTAAATCACTTTGTTGCAATTGCCTTCTGTTTTTGCAAGTTATCAATTCGAGTTTTAATTGCTGTCGCAACATTCAAGCAGAAGTCATCTTTGAGATAGTTCTTAATATACTTCAATTCTTTTCTGAAACAAACAAAGCTGGATAAGTGATACACGAAGGCGTAAAAGAAATTACCTGATAAGTTTTTTTCCTCGTTCAAAATCACCATTCGTAGCTAAAGCATGAGCAATATAAATTCGTGCACGACTCATGTAAGCTTCATTATTGAGTTGGCTTGCAAGACTGAGCTGCTTCAAAGAAACTTGAAATAACATTTCAGCCTAGAATAATATGATTTAGATGTTAAAAAATTTAAAGAATAATCTTACCCATTGTTTTGCATATAAGCTCATTGATGCATATGCGCCACCAAGAGTACTCAATTGCCACATATTTCTTTCACAATAAGCAACATTTTTTGAGAAATTTTCTGCCAATAATGCTGAAGACATATGAATTCTATCAACTTGAATAGTTTGAGCATCAGAATATTTTTCACCATCATAGCTTGTTTCAGCCGCTCCTTCATCTTCACTGGTATCGATGGCATCGAATTTTGAGTAATCAATAACCATTTTTCATTGATTGAATGTAATTTCGGATCATAAAGCAAATAACAAAATGGACGAATTTGATAAGACCTTTTGAAATCTCTAAAAAATAAAAATAATAACAAAAACAATTTTTGTTGCAAAATCTTTTCACTTTTTTTTCTTCGTTGAAGCAAAAAATGAAAGAATGTTTTCAACATGAATTGCAGCATGCGCATACTTTGATCGGTAGCTTTTTTTGTGTGCTTATTATTTTACCGTAACATACATATTGTTTCACCAACATATCGCTATGTTTAATGTTCAAATAATTATAAACTTTTTTTGTAGTAATTTAGCATCACATTTAAAATTCAGGGATTAATGAATCCTTATTCATTAGATTATTGGTTAGCTCTTTTGACCATTGATTTTTACTTTTTATTATGGAAAATGTAAATCAAGTTCAAAAAAATAAACAAAAATGCTTTCTCAAAAATTATTCTTTTCCACTCAAAGTATGTAACATAAACATATCAGAATAATGAGTCATGAAAAAAATATTTGTTTTTAACTTTTCAAAAAATAAAAATCTTCTGTTCATGTCAGTTTTCTGTCATCTTTTGATTGTTTTTCAAATTTCATTAAACCTTTCTCAAGTTTAAAAGTCGAATTTTTTTAATAAATGTTTTCTTCACCTTTGCTTTTTTGCTTGCTTCTTTTTTAAAATTAATTTTTTTCTATTAACAGTTGTTTCGCCCCCTCTAGCATTGTCGTAAACACTGACTCAATGTGAATGTGTATTTTTTGCTTCAATCAAAACTTAAAACAGATTTATATTTTTATCATCATCAGCAACATGAAAGAAGAAGAAAAAGCTAAAAAGATAAATTGCTTTTTTTAAAGAGACAAAAGGTAAGGAGCAAACAAGCAAGCAATCGACACATGTTGTGAACACTTCTTCTTCTTTAAAAAAAAGTTAAAGATGCAAAAAGGAGGCTATTTATTCCATTGCCCGGTGATTAATGGTTTCCCTAGAGCTGTTTACAATGCTGCTGCTATTGCATTCAATGATGGCAAGTATTTTCTCCCGCCCATTTCAAGCCGATCGGGATAATCGCCAAAGTCACGAAATTTTTTTAACGATAAAAGCTTTAGTTGATACTTTTTTGGGATTCAACTGACGGCCAAATCATGATTAAATGTAAGTTATTTAAAAACAAAAAAAGTGATTTGAATTAAAGAAGGATTATGATTTAATAAGTTTTTGCCCTTTCCAGTGACATCATTCCTTTTGCTTACAATTTTGGGGTTTGCTCTTGCATTCCCTGCTGAAGAAGTTGTAGTAACAACCACCGATGCTACTTCATCATCGGAAGAAGAAGTAGTTTCTAAAGATCCCGCTGTAATAAAGAAAGAAGAAAAATATCGTTCATACGTTGGCGAACATGATTATCAACTTCCATTCAAAACTCGAATCAGTGAACCCTTCAAAGAGGGACAAACCATCCACGCTCTTGGAACAATTGGAAATGATCCCAAACGTATTGATTTCAATTTCCATAAAGGTGGAGCTGAAGATGCTGATATGCCTCTTCATTTAAGCATTCGATTCACCGAAGGTCTTTTCGCTGGTAAAATTGTTTACAACGTTTTTAAAGATGGTAATTGGTCCATTGATGAACAACGCATTTCATCTCCTTATAAAGCTAATGAAATCTTTGATATCCGCGTTCGAATCTTGAATGGTAAATACATCGTTTATGGAAATCGTCGCGAACTTGGATCATTCGAACAAAAAATGGGACTTGAAGGTGTTGATCATGTTTCAATCACTGGTGATTTGGTTCGTTTGCGCGTATTCCATTATGGTGGAACTATTTTCCCAAATCCCTATACTGCAATTGCACAAGTTACTCCCGGTAAACGTCTTGACATCAGTGCCATGCCAAAAGGCAAACGTGTTAATGTTAATCTCTATCGTAAAGGTGGTGAATATGCTTTACAAGTTTCCATTCGTTATGATGAAGGTGCCATCGTTCGCAATGCTATGAAAGGTTAGGAGTTATTTAATTTTATGTATTTAAAAAAAATGATGGAATTTTTTAGGATCAGAATGGGGCAAAGAAGAACGTGAAGGCAAATTCAAACTTGCTGATAAGGAAGTGTATGTTGAATTTTCTCTTTAGTTGACCTCTTTTCATTCCTAAACATTAAAAGTAACTGTATTTGTTTTTGAAATATTTAAAACCACTCGAACTAAATCCTTAAAGAAAATTTGATAAGATTACCTCAAAAACGGAAATTTCAGTTTCGATTTAACCGTCATCAATGAAGAATTCAGTTATCAAATTTTCTCAAATGGTAAACGTTTTGCCACTTTTGCTCATCGCGGCTCTCCACATGATATTGAAACCCTTGAAATTGATGGAAATGTTGATGTTCATTCCGTCACAATCACTCCTGTTTAAATTAATGCAACTAAATAAATCATTATTAATTTTTTAAACAAAATTGTAAAAATATTTTTAATCATTAGTCAATTATTTTTTTAGATCGCTCTATTTTCTTTTTTCTATTTTTTGATTCATCATAAAATAATAATATGTAATAAATGTGGCTTCTTCTTTTTTGATCATCAAAATGGAAAAAATAAGCAAGCAAAAAGGTTGGAAGTTGAATCATGAGAAATTAAAAAAAAAGAAATACAAAGAAAAAAATGTTTGACGAAATTTGATTCTTGACTACTTTTTTGGGGGAAAGCATAGAAGAAAAAGCAATGTTTTTATTGGTTTTTCTTTTATGTTTTTTTAGTTTGAGCGAATCTGCAAAATGGGCTTCATTGAATGTGGTTTTGGCTCGACCATCAAAATTGCAGCAATTACCCGATTATGTGATGGTTAGGCAATTTCAATTTATTACCCATATTCTAATAACAATATTCACTTCTTCTTTTTTTTAGCGAGGCTTGGATAAAGCTATCAATAATCTCAATAAATTCATTTATGTTCGCATTACTCCCCAAGATGGTTATATCCTTAATCGAGAAATAATTCTTCAATGTTCAAAGAATAAAGATTTTTTTACTGAATTTATTACTTTGGAAAAATTTGTTCGAAAATATTCATTTTCCAAGCATAAAATTGATGGAAATGGTTTTGATTTGCTCAAAGCTGGTGGAAATTTTGTTTTATTTTTAAGTGTAAAAAAGGCTATTTTTAAGTTCTCATTTTAATAATGAAAGTTTATTAGGTTAATTCAGAAGTATGCACGAAGGATAAATTTATGCTCGCTGGCGCTAAACCTTGTCTCAAACCAAATGCAAAATTAGAAAGTTTTGTTCCAAGGTTTGAATTTAATTTTGTGAAGACTTATAAAAAAACAAAAAATATTTTAAGGCCCGTTTGTGGCCGTTTAATTATTTGTTTAGAAAATCCAACATGGAAAACATTTAAATCGAGTTATGATTTATTTCGGCATGAAATTATGCATGCTTTAGTAAGTTTGCATTTCAATTACCTTGATTTAAAAAAATTTTGATTTAGGGATTTGGCACAATTATTCCTGATAAATATAATAACATTACGAAGCCAATGACTAAAGTATGGAATAATAATTATGGTCATTATCGCCCAAAAGCACAATACCAAGCGTATTACATGGATTTTGCTATAAAAGCTACAGTAAGAAGGTTGTTGGTTTAGACTGCTTTATAAATTGTCAAAGTATTTTACAGGAAGCAGCAAAAAAATATTTTCTTTGTGATGATATTGTTGGAATTGAAGCTGAAGATGAAAACAAAATTCATTTAAATGAATATATTTATGGCGTAAGAATTAATTTTTAGATTGTTAAAAGGCATCGCTTTCAAAGCTGCCACTTTAAAAAAAATTTAGTTATCCACTTTCCTCCACCAAAAAAAGAATTTTCATTTTTATGTTATTTTTCTAGAACGAATTAATGACTCCCGTAGTATCCAATGGAAATAATTACCTTACATATTTAAGCGCTTCCATCCTTGAATCAACATATTTGGGTAAAACGTAAGATTCTCAATGCTTCATTTTTTTCTCTTCAAACCCTAATATTTTTTAGTCCATGGTATCGGTTTAATAAAAATGCTGTGAAAGAAGAATCGCGCCAATATTGGTATGGACGAAGTTGGGGTTGTTCATTCGCAATTGGTTCATGCTATGATTTTATCAACGATCCTGCCACTTTACAACGAGGAGCATCGTTTCCATTTTGTAGCGAAGATGATCTTCGAGATTTTTTAGTTTATCGAAAACCTAAAGAAATTTGTTTTTCAAATGAAGACACTGAAGTTAAATTTAATGTCAGCTGTAATTTAATGAAACAATTAATTCAACCCACTGCTCAATTTGAGGTAAAGCGAGAGGGAAAGCGAAAGATTTATTGATAGGATTAAAATTTGTTTTTTTAGCCAACACCTTTGCTTCATCAGTTTCCACGTTTAAGACATTTACTTGATTCAATTGGATATCCTATTTATGGATCGGATAGTTTTCATCGATATTGTCCCATGATTAAGGTAAGAAAAAGTTTTTTCTTGCAAGAAATTTATTTGACTGTCGTTTTTGGGTGTTTTCACAAATTTTATCGACAAAATTACAAAATCCTTTCCTTAACATTTTTTAAACCATAAAACTCAAAGCTTCTGTCACGTTTTTGCTACATTCAAACTTATTTTAAAAAATATTTTAGGAATTTTTGGAAGATCATATCCGAGATTTGCCCGAGCGCTCCGAAATCATCCCATGTGAATAAGAAGAAAAAACAAATATTTTTTAAACCCTTCGCGATATTTTTTGTTGTGAATAAAAATATTTTCATTTTTTGCTTTTTGGTATACATACATCACAAATAAAATAAAACTTAAGACAATCTTTGCTCCCATAAAAAAATCAATTGGGCCAACAAAAAAATAAAATAAATTTGAAATTCTTTTTTCTTCTTCTTTGTCTGTGTGATTTTAATTTAAGATCATTTTATTAAAGTTAAAAGCTTTAAAATATGTTGCTCCATTTTATTTCTCCTCTGTTGCTTTTTATTTTATCAACGGTGACTGGTGATGAACTCATTTTTGTTCAAGTTGTATGGAGGCATGGAGATCGAGCACCTATGTCTAATTATCCCACAGATACTCATAATGAATCAACATGGCCTGGTGGCTGGGGAGAATTAACTGAACTTGGTATGAGGCAACAATACGTTTTGGGTAAACTTTTGAGGAAGCAATATATCACTTCCGAAAAGCCATTGATTAGTGCTCGTTATAATCCTAAAGAAATTTATATTCGAAGCACGGATGTTAATCGAACCATTGTTTCGGCAATGTCAAATTTAGCTGGTATGTTTCCAGCAGGCGAACCCGGATTTGATTTTCCCGATCATGATAAATATTGGCCTTCACATTGGACTCCAATTCCCGTTCATACAGTGCCCACTGATGAAGATCATGTAAGTTTTATTTTGTAAGCGTTTTTTAATAGTAATCTTTTGCATGTTGGAAATATTTTTGCTCCTTGCCCTCGTGCTGTTGAACTCGATGAATTCATTCAAAATAGCGAAGAATTCAAACAAGTTGCTTCAGAATATCACGTGAGACCTTTACAGATTAGATATATTGATCGAAGAAAAAAGTTATAGGATTTCCTTCATTTTGCAAGCATTAAATCCGGTAAAGAATATAATTTAGCAAATATTTATGAACTCAACGATATTCATTATATTGAAGTAAGTGTTTGGGTATTTTAATACAATCCATCCATTGTTGTTTACCTTTTAGTCGCTTTACAATTTATCCCAACCAGCATGGGTTACACCCGAATTTGTACAAACCCTTCGAAATGTAACAAAAAAAGCAAATGAATTTGTTTATGGTATTTCAAAACCATATGTTCCTGAAATGATTAAACTTCGCGGTGGTAAGTTATCATAGGTTTTTGGTTTCAAAGATAACCTAATAAACGAAATCAATAAAGTCGCATTTTAATGAAAATTTACTTTTGAGGAAGCATGTTAAAAGCTCTTATTGAGAAATTTCAACAAAAACTTTCATGTATGAATCGTACAAATGAAGCCGATTGTTTATGGATGGGAAGACTCAAATATTTTGCTTATTCTGCTGTAAGCTTTACCTCTTAATGCGGCCATTAGCTTTTCCCTTCTTTTTTTAGCATGATACCACCGTTGCCGCACTATTAACAACATTTGGTGATGAAGAACGAGTTATTCGTGGTGGATTACCTCATTACACAGCTTCCATTGCCTTGGAACTTTGGAATATTGATGGAATTGGACCAGCTATTCGAATCCTATTCCATTCTGCTTTCCATCATAAATATCACATTATCACAAATCTTACCAAAGGCTGCCCTCTCAAAGATGACTTTTGTCCTTTGGAAACATTCATCAAGCGTTCGAAAAAATTTGTTCCTGATGACATTGAAAAAGATTGCCTTCCAAAAAATGACAACAACTCTACAAAATCCAAACTTAAAATAAGAAACAAGAATTAAAAGTAGTTACATTTTGTATAATGACAAAGAAGATTTTTTTTATTGAATTAAATAAAGTTAATTAAAAGAAAAAAGTTACTAGGAGCAATAAATGTTGTTAACGACAAATTTAGTTCGTACATGATAAGTAGCATACAACTCGCAATGAAAAACATTTTTCTCAGAACATAAAAAATATAACTGAAGCCTAATGCCCTTTTTTGCCACATGTGAGATTCCACCGACTTGTCTAGATTTTTATTTTTCAAGCATTTTCAATTAAGATATGTAAAAGGCATTGAAATGATTGAATTTATTAGAGAAAGATTGTACATACATAACTAAAATTAGTCAAAATATTTAAATCGCACCATGTCTTATATGGAATTTCGTCAGCAAATAGATAATGTAGCGAGATGAAAAAACTTCTCCTAAAATTTAACTTTGAACAATAAGAAATTGTTGATCATTCGAACCTTCTACAGCAGCAAATTTCCTGAGTTTAGAAAATATTTTCAATGCCATCATCAAATATGTACCATCGTTCTCCATCACCGCATCTTGAACCTAAAGATGACGCTCCAGAAGATAGCACCGAGCCGAGCAACCTTCGAACCATTGTTTCTCGAAATAAGGTAATGTTGCATTTTTTAAATAAATTTATACCTAATTATTTTAATTACAGATTCATCGAATTCGTTGCCGTAATAAATTTTTTGCTGAAGTCACCAATGTTGTTTCTCCAAGTGAAATTTGGATTCGACCATTGAATCATATCGCTGACAAATTGGTATTTTCAACCAAGTATGTTTTGTTTATTAAACTGTATCTCAAATTATTGTACCAAATTTTTAGAGAAGCACCATTATTAAAAAGAAATCTTCGACCAAATTCTTATGTTATGACTCCAGTTGATGATGAAACGCTTGTTCGCGCTCGAATCTTGTTCTTTGATAACAACATTGATAAAGCACTTGTACGTTTAATTGATCATGGTGATGTCGCCTGGAGGGATTCAACTGCTTTATTTGAAATGAGATCAGCAAAAGATGAAATTCGAAGACATCCATGGCAAGCAATTCCAGTTATGTTGCAAGGCGTTAATCCTATAAGTGGAGTGAGTTTTTTTTACGTTTTTCGAATCAGTTTTATCCTATTTGTTTTCAGAAACTTTGGTCATTCGAAGAAGTTAATGCTTTGAAAGATGTTTTATCTGAATTTCCTTATGTGTTCGTATTACCAACTCTTCATGAAAAATTCTTTATCAATGATGACTCTCAACATATGCGAGTATCCCTGCATGGAGCAGTAGATGAAGATTTGGACAAATATGGCTCTTATGACTTTGGTGTTTCTATTAGTCATTTGTATTTCTTGAATATTTCTCAATTCTTTACTGAATTAGAAACTGATGCTTTCAAACAACAATTTTATCATTATCCTGATGAATTCAAAGGTGTGGAAATTGAAAAGTATGCATTCTTTGATATTACTCCTAACCCTGCATATGATGTTACTGATATGGTAAATGAATCAAATGATAATATTAGCTGTGAAACTAGTGCTCCTTTTGAAGATGATGAACATGTAAATAGTTAACTATTTACTTTGTATGCTTAAATTTTCTGTACAATTGTTTTAACTTTAATAAATTTGTTACTTTTTAAAAACAGTCGTTTATGTCCAAAATTATATCTCGCATTGCAATCTCTAACTTATCAAGAACAACAAAAAAATATGATACATTAGAGGAAAGAGTCTTTGCAGGTGAGAAAAAAAAATGTTAAAGATTTGAATGCAATCAGTTTATTGTAACAAAAATTTCACAAACAGTCAAAATCCTAATTCATTTGTTTCAAATTCTGTAGATGAGAAAGGAGGCTTGTCTTCGTTTTCTTCTTGAGTGACATCTCCACTTTGATCATATGTTTTTTCACTAGTTTTATTCATGCTAACATCTTCGGAAACTGTTGTCATGTTCTTTGCTTGTCGTTGCTTTCCGGTTTTGCTTTGTGTTAATTTGCCGCTTACATTACCATATCCAGCAGGCTTTCGATGAACTTCCCAATCAAGAGGATCACTGAACTTGATTTTGTTTTCAACCATCATTTCCTGAAATATGAAAGAGATTACTGTATTGATAAGAAAAATTGAAGAAAGCTCTTTCGCATAGATGGCTTTAATTTCATATAAGCTAATGGCCATGTATAAGATCATGTTTTCTATCAACAAACCTCGAAGATTGTATAAAGTCTTAAATAATCAGGTCTTTTATAATAATCGAGCTCCTAAAAAAGAAAGTCATTATTAAAATTTACAGTAAAAGATAAAAATTACTCTGAGATGTAAAGTTATTTCATGCATTTGTGGCACACATTTTGCAAGAAGTTTTTCGTCGGAGGTAAGTCTTTTGATATGACCAATTTGGTGTTTGTCACGCATAGTATCCCAAGGAAGTGGTCCTCGCATTTCGACAAGCACATAAACCTAAAGATGGCACAACTTTAATAAAAGAACAATCAAGGGATAAAGATTTTGTACCATTGACCATAAATCATCAGGACGTCCTTGTTCAGCTCTTGTGTGACTATTCATTGAGCAATATTTTGTTGTACCTCTGAAATAAAAAAGTTGGTGAAAAAAGTACAAAAAAGGGAAAAAGGCTAACCTAAAAAGAGTATTTTCCCGTGGCTTTCTTATTTCAACTTTACCATTTTCATTTTTGATTATAAATTCTCGGCTCAATCCAAAATCAAGTAAATGGACGACTCTTGCAGCGTACCCTTTCATTCCAACAGCAACATTTGCAGGCTAAAAAAAAGATTGATAAGTAAGAAATCAAAGCTATCGAATTGAAGAAGCATACCTTTAAATCTCTATGCACATAACCGACTTCATGAAGCTGCTTTAACCCATAAAGTATTTGCAAACCAAGTCGAATTTGAGTAGAAATGGTGAATTCTTTATTGCAATGTCTGAAGAGTCGAGATAAGCTTGGTCCAAAAAGTGACATTACCTATAAATCGTCATTCATTAGTGTTATTAACTTTATAGAATTTATATTTTACCATGTAACAATATTTTTCCTTTTTCCCAGATGCAAGTAAACGAGCGACATATTTTCTTCCAACAAGACGACGTAAAACTTGAACTTCAAGCTTTAGAACACTTCCACCAGCAACGAAATTTGATTCAGCTTTTAATGCTGCACGAGCTTTACTTCTTGCATCTTCAACCAAATAAACAGCACCGCATCCACCCTGAAAATACATAATCATAGTTTAAAATATTAAAAATAACATAACTTACTTCACCAAGTTTTTCAACAACTTTCCATCGGCGGGCAACTTTTTTTCCAATAGGTAATTCCACAGGTCCAGGTTCATCTTGATGCGGTGGCGCTAAAGGCGATATGCCTGCCATTTATTCAACGTTGATGAAGAGTTGCAACTTTGATTGAATAAAATCCAGCGAAGAAGTAAATAAAGCGGATGAATGAAGCAAATGTGTTCGAAATGAAAAAATCTTCCTGCATTTTTGTTGTCAACTAAAAAATATGCAAAAAATAAACTGAAAAAAAAGTTTGAAAAGAAAAAGTTTAGGTTATTTCTTCGAATAAAATCGACGTTTAGCCCAAAGGTTTAAAATCCACAAGCTTACTGTCTTGAGATAAAAAAATTACATCTTTTTTTCCGTCTAATAAAATAAAACGGTTGTATTTTTTTAGTAAACATTTTTTGTTCCTATAAAGTTTAAAAGTTTTTTTTTATTCTGCTAATGCGTGTTTTCTCTCAGACTTAAGTTTGAGACATTAAGCCGATTAGAAGCTTCCATACTTTCGTAACTTTTGCCTCCGCGCAAAAAAAAAAACTATGAACTTTTTTACTCATTATTGCTGTTGCTGTTGCTGCTATCAGTTTAAATTGCATTCACTTGAAATCTTTTTTCTTGGCTATCTCAAGTGGCTTTTCGTAAGCTAAAAAAATCATTATTTAAAAAATCAATTATATTGAATACGAATGTTAATTAGGATTGCATTTATTTATATTTCGTGTTTTTGCTTTTGTGGTAAGTTTTTTACGCCGAATAATTTTAAGAAACAGTTGGTACTTATTAAAACTTTTAAATAAAGTCTTCGTTTTTTTGCTCCCATTTTTGCATCTTTTTTCTCTTGATTTTTCTATAGCCTGGAATTGCCGCTAATGATTATTTATCGACGATAACTTTACCGAACGAAAATTAAAAGAATACTAAAAACACAGCTATTTTTTCCAATAATAACTTCAAGAAATAAATTATAATTTGTAGAAGCCGGTCAATTATGGTGCCATCAAGGTGGTGCCAAACGAAATTGGGGACCAACACAATGTCCAGAAGCTACTAAAGAATGCTTTAAATTTGATTGTTTTAATGGCCAAGGTTCGTTTCTTTGAACCTTTACTGCCATCCTAAAAAGAAGCTTTAGATCCGTTTACAGCTCGAGGTTGTGGAGTTTCTGATCTTTCAAGAGGGCTTCGAAACGAATCATGTTTTCAAGCTATGGAAGTTTGTCAATATCTTGGTGGTGAAGCGATTTGCACAATTTGTAGTAACAAACACATGTGTAATTCATCTCAAAAAATATTGCTTTCTATTTTATTATTACCATTAATCATTTTTATTAATTTTATCATTCGTTAGAGTATTAAATAAACAATAATAAGTTTTAAACAAAAAAAAGATTTTTTTAATAATATGTTTTTTGTTAAATCTAAAGATTTTCAATAAAATATTCTTCAGATGTTTGATTTCCGCATGCGATACGAAATGATTGGCGACTAACAGCTCGAGATGAAGCATAATTGGGAAAATATGTTTGTTGACGGAAAAAATTTGCGCCATCACTATAAGGTATTTCTCGAATACTTGAAGGTGGTGGTGGTAACACTGCTCTAAAACACATAAAATTAATTAAAGAAATTTTTTTAGCGTTAGAACTTTTTATTTTTTTAAACATTCGTGATTTCAATGACTCTATAAATAATCGTTATGATAAACCTTACTTTATTCTTCTCCGTTCTGAACCACTTGAACCGTTGGAAGTTCCAGAAACTTGACTAAATAAATCATTGTTGCCCCGATGATTATTAAAATATTGATAATGAGCGGGATAGGGTGAAATGGGCATGTAATCAGCTGACTAAAAAAACATAAAAATTGTTAAAAATAAACAAAAGTTCTTTTTTTAAATTCTATTTTCAACACCATTCTTTTTGCATGTATGTAGTTATATTTTTTGCACCAACAACAAAAAACTCGTGAATTATCTTGTTTGATTAATTTTTTTGAGAGTGCATTTTCTCCCACATTTTTACATTCGAATTCTTTAAAAATTGCAAAATTTTAAATGGTGCTTTTTCAAACTTGCAAGGAAAATATGAACAACAAACGTGTAAAAGTTGAGTGCTTTGTTTTTTTTTATGTGTCTCTTGAAAGTCCTTTTCGTCGATGAAAATGACTTTTTGAAAATAAGTTTTTCTTTTTATAATAATGGCAGAGATAATTACACAATTTTTAACGAAGAAAAAAAGATGTCAACAATGCATTTTAATAAAACTGAGCAAATATTAAAGTAAATTATCCTTTTTTGTTGTTGGAAATTATTCAATCCAAAGTGAACGAGCTCCCAACAACGACATTACTGTGAATTGAAGAGAAAAAGTAATAAAATTTTTGAGAAGAAAAAAGAGAAAATTAACCAGAAGGCAAAATTATAATTTTTTTGACAAACATTATACAAATAATAATTAAAATAATAATTACACGGTGCTTTTTAGAAAAGTGTGCATTTTTATATTTAAAAAAATATGACCGGTTAAAAGTTTGGTTTGAGTGTTTGTGTGTATTTATGTGTTTGGGTTTTTTAATTAAAGTTCTCCCATGGGTACATGTTTTAAAGACGCAAGAGAATCTTCAGTTAAACGCCAAGATTGTGGTGGTGGTGCTGCAACTGGAATTCCACCAGGACCAACCATTCCATAAAGGGTATTATCGGCGGTGTAAGTTGTGGGAAAGGCTCCAGTACCCGATTGTAGCCTTTGTCCTCCATTGAGAACAGGTGAAACACCTTTACGTGCAGAATTTGGTGTTGAAACTGAATTAGATGGAATTAAATGTCGACCACTGACCATTGCACTGCTAGCCGTCCAATGAGTGGGCGCCAAATGAGGTGGTGGAGCAGGAAGAGATCCAACGTCAGAACGTGATGGATTATCATCGCCTTGTCTTAATCTTACAACATCTAAAAATTTTGCCGGTTAAAAGCCTAATCTTCTGTGCGTATAATCAAACCTGAACATTCTTGTCCAATCATATAATAACTTTGTTCATTAAATTTATTTCCATTTACCATGTGTGTGATATAACCTTCTTTTAAGAGATCCGTCGCATACCTTTTAGCTTCCTTCCTATCGGTTAAACCTTCGACTCGATCCATCAACCAATCAACCAAATCGCTCCCTAAAATCCATTATTCTATTTACATTTTACATTTTTATGGTAAAAAGAAAACTAACCCAAAAATGACATAGGAATAGGAATTTTTAGCCATGTTCTATCTTTAATATCAAGGCCACTATTTGGTAATGCCATAACACATACCACCCGTTTTTTATCTGTTCCAATATCAAGCTTTTTTGGTAAAACATAAATTTGTCCATGTGGTCCAAGAATAGTTTGTTGCCCTCCTGAACCCGTGGATGTGGCAGTTGATGAACTTGGAGCTCTTCCATAATTATGGGGATATTGTCCTGGCACAGGTGTTGGTGCGCCTTCAGAGCCTTCTGGAATATGTGGCAAATTTGTGGATGCATTAGTATGTTGAATCCACGCACGCATATCAATAGGACGGACAGGTTCACGAGATGGAACCGAAAAGAAATCTTGTCTTTGTGAATCCCATGCTTTAGCAACCGTTAGTTTGATAGCGCCACGACGTGAAACTTCTTCTTTCAAAACTTCCACGGCTTGATCATTGGTGAAATTTTCAAATGAAATATCATTAACTTGAAGGATCATATCACCAGGTTGAATTCGACCATCAAGAGCAACAGCGCCACCTTTCATAATATTTGCAACATAAATGCCATTATCACCATTATTAGATGATTGACCAACGATGGAAATGCCCAAAAAATTTACGCTATCCATATTTAACGTTACTGTCATGACTTCAAGGGACATATCTTCCGTTAATGAAGACATGGATGATGCTAAACTTTTTTGACGTGGATGTCGTCGCATTCGTCTTTGTCTCACACGATAATTATTGTGTTGCCTTGAAACCGATGTGATATTATCCGTGGAAGTTGAGACGCTAAAATATTATCATTTTATATTAAAGTGAAATATAAATAAACTACCAACTCAAAGTCACTTTTAGCAAATCTACTCGAAGAGCCCAAAGTACTCGAATAGGGAATTGACGAGCCTGTTCTTACATCTTCATCAGATGTATAGCCACTCATTGCTCAAATAAAAACAAACAATAAAAAAAATAGACAAAGCAAGCAGCTTTTAGTGACAAAAAAGTCAAGAAATGGCAGCATCCAAAAATCTCTTGCACGAAAACTATGTATGTATTCCACCAAAAAAGGGATTATGACTCAAAGAGTAATAAATCACTCGCAACTTTTTCTTGACTACTCAAAGCTTAGTGTCCATTTTTTAGACATTTTGAAATATTATGCTTCTTCGAAAATGTAAGAATTTAGGGAAAAAGGAAAAATATATTGTGTAAAAGCAATGACAACAACTTACCGAGATTCATCATCGCTAAAAACTCTAGCATCCGATTCTGTTCCAACTGTGGAATCTTCAAATTGGCGTCGTCGATGACCTAAAATAAAAGCAATAAATTATTTATTTATGAAAAGTAAAAATGTGAAAAAGGTTTAATAAATTTTTGAATCCTAAGCTAACAGTTTTTTCTTAATTCTTTATGGCTATTAATATGAGAAGACATAAGACTTGCCAATGAGATAAAAAGATGCATCAGCGCTTAGTTCACTTGTCAAGGATAAATGCGAAGTTCGATGTAAAAATCCTATGAGCCTTCTTCTTTCAGTTGCATCTGGGGCACTTTCGTTTACAGCAGGATCATACGCGCTTGTTGTATGACTATGAACATATCGCTTTGGTCTTCGCTTTACAATATCCGCTAATGAGCCTTGTTCAACACCGGGTTTCTTTTTAAATATTGGCTCAATTTTGGAAGAATCTTCCTTTTCTTCAGCTACACCAAAATCTTCTTCAGCTGTTGTATAATCATTTGTTGAAGTTGTTTGACTTTCAGGAATAATAAGTCGAGGAGTGGAAGCTCGAAAGCTTTTGCTTCTAGGTGAAGGCGGTTGTAGCAAAGAAGCAGGTGGCGGAGAAATTGACGATAAAATGTCCGCCATTGTTGGATGCTTTTTCACCGCAGGTGGCGTTGGAGCGGTAATATTAACAATGGGAGATTTTGGACTTGTTGGAGTTGTTGTAAGTGGACGCTTTTCACTTGATGTTGGTTCAGGAATTGAGGAAGGAGGAGGTAGAGGAGATAAAAGTGAAAGAGTAAGTTTGGAACGTGACCGTTTTGGTTTTTCTAATTCTTGATTTTCTATGTTTTCTTTGGTTTTGGTGGTTGAAAGTTTATTTGAAAAAGGCCCATTTTTAACAGTTTCCATAACTTTTCCAGTTAGTCGAAAGCTGCTAACAATCGATGATCTTGAACTTGTTTCATTGAGAGATTTTGGGCGGTTTTGTCGATCACCTCCTCCTCCGCCAAATGGAAGCCTTAATCGCCCATTTTCATCAACCAAAATTGATCTTCGTTTAAATGATTTTTCTGAATTTCCTTGACTAACTGAATTATAATCACTTGGAGTTGTTTGTGATGTAGTTTTACGAAGGGATTTTTGATCGCTTGAACTTCCAAATGCAGTTGATAACCAATTACTTGATCCTTTAATTGGACGACCAATAATAATTGGATCGGTTGTTGAATTCTGAGATGGAGCAACGATCGCCAATCCAGTCCTTTGACTTTCAGTTTTTCTAATTTTTTTCTCTGAAGCTTTACGCGTCAATGGAGCAAATATAGTTTCCATTAATTCTTTGGTTCTTGATTTAACTTTATCTTTAACATAAGCTCGGGGTTTACGTTTTGGAAGCTCTTCAGCCAAAGTTGGCAACGATGGCGCAGTTTTACATGATTTCAATCCATGTTGTTGTTCTTTTTTTAGTTCATAATGATTACGAAAAGCGGAATCGCGCTCTTGACGACGTTGATCGATAATATTTTGAAAATTTGTAGTACTTGAAGATTCGCCAAGTCTCCGACCCACTGCTGCACGATCAACCACTAATGCTTTAGCTATCATTGCACTGGACATTATTTATGTATCACAGTAGAATCATGAATTTTTTTAATACACTTAAAAATAATAATATTTTGACAATCTCTAATAGAAAAGAGTACACAAAATTATTACACGTTGAAACAACAAAAATTTCAGTGCTGTCAGTTAAAAAAAAAATCAGGAAGAGGATAAATAAACACGAAGAAAACTTTAATTAGAACAAAGTTTTAGGGAGAAAAAAATGAAATATCCACATAGAGAGAGGCTGAGCAACAACAACAGCAACGGTGGCGACGGTAGTGGTGATGAACGAAAGCAATTCATTCAAGTTTAAGACAAAAAGCAGAAAAGAAGAAATAAGAAAAAGAGGATGGTTAATGGTTGCGCAGCCATCCATTCCTCCATCATCCCAATATTTTTTTCTTATCCCGCAAGCCTCTTGAAAGCTGACTATTGCTTCCTTGATCAGAGTTCCTTCCGTCTTTTTTAGAGGCTTTTACAAAGAAAAAAAATTGAGGCAAAACAGTAATCATTGCTTCATCATCCCGTCAAAAAAATTCAATGTTGTGAAAAAGCAATTTAAGAGCAGCATTTTAAGAGGTGATTTTGTTTTAAAGCGGTAAAGAAAAAATACGTCATTATGGAAGGGCAAATTTCTTAAGAATAAATATGTATTCAACTAAATTTTAAATCTTTATTATTAGAATTTAGACTTGCAAAGGAGGTATACAAGAATATGATTATCGTTACAGCGAAGCCATGTGAGGTGATGTAAAGTGACAAAAAATAAAATGTTGTTAAAATAATTATATGTGTTTAAAAAGTTGAGATAATCAGCTGCTTTCGATTGAAAAAATACAGTGCCTATAAACTTCTAAATCAAGACTTTTACTCAATCTTTGTTTGAGTTCTTATTTCAGCGAGATTAAAGATTCTTAAAAAAAAGAAAACAAAGATTAAAGAACAAAAAAATTCTAGAAAAAAACTTTTACAATATTTTTGTGGTGGCGACACACCACTTGAATACTTGAAAAAAATTTTTTACAAAGTAATAGCTGCTTGTTTAAAACTAAAAAATGTGACGTATGTATTATTGCTTATTTATGTACATGTTGAAACATCGAAAGCAATACTTTTCTAAATATTTTCTTTCAGAAATCTTTTAAAACAATAGAGTGTCATTATCCATCTACTCTTAGCTTTTTACAGGCAATCTTTGACAAAAGTAAGATGAGAGGGTTTATAAAAGTAATCACAAGTTTTAAAAAATGAAAAGCTAAAACATAGTTATTTAAAAAAAAAAACAAATGAAGAGAGGTTTTTTAAGTTTTTGTTGTTGTTGTCAAACAATGAAAACAAAATAAAAGATATCTCAAATCGAGGAGCCGACGTTTTCTTAACTACAATAAATTTCTCTTTCGAGACGACATCAAAAGAAAGAAGTTCTTCAAAAAATTTTAATACATTCAAATCAAAAACGTGATCAAAAATGATAAAGAAAATATTTTGACCGCAATCATCACTTTCTTTTTTTCAATCAAAAATCAGCACCTTTGGTTTTCATTGAGCTAGATTTATTCTCAAAGTTAGTTGAAACAAAAAAAAGTCAATCAAAGCAAGCAAAAGAAATCCAAAGAAGAAGAAAGGATCAGCAAAGAACCATCTGTTGTTGTTTGCAAGCAAAGCATTTGGGAAGAAGAAGCAGGATTGACTTTTAAATTAATTATCTCAAAAAATCCAAAAAAATGCAATCAAAAAATTGAAAAGGAAAAATCATTTCATTTTTAAAAAGCTTAGAGTGGCAATGAAATTAAATTAAATTAAATTCTTTATTTTGTGACAAAAGTCAATTTTATTTTCACATCTTTTCAGCTCATTCTTCCGCTTGCTTCTAATTTTACATTTAAAAGTCGATAAAAAAGTAAATAATTTTTGAAAAGGAAAAAAGGTCTAATTTATAGAATTTTTTTGCATCGTCGGATAAAAATAAAGCTTCGTCGGCAAAGTTCAAAAGGATACAACGAGAAAGGTGCTTGAAGTCAGACTAAATGGGTTCGATAATAATAGATTTAAAAAAAGAAGAAAAAGAAGATCCCGTTTATTTGATGTGTTGCAAAACATAGCAACAACAAATTTTTTGTAGAGTAAAAAATCAACTGTTGTAGCAAAGGATTCAAAAATCAAAGACTAATCAAAATATTTTAAGCTTACCGTGATCAAAATGTGGATATTGCCTTAATCCTTGAGGGAAGAAAGGATATGATGGTGGTGCAGGTCCAGGAACCTAAAAGTTTAATAAAATGGTGAATTTATTGACAAAAAAATAAAGAGTAAAACACTCAAAAATTAAATTTAAATATTGCCCGCTTTTTGGTTTGCTTCAAAGATTGTGGTCGGAGTATTCCGAAATTTGAAAGGATTAAAGAGGATGGATAATTTTGGGCAATTTGCATAAAAGCAATTTTAGCGGATGCATTTATTTTTTCATGCGCGAGCTGCTGAAGGGTCAAGAGGATCGATGGTTAAAATGCAAAATAAGAATAGATAAGCTTTTTATACACCAACTGCTGGTGGCCAAAAAATTGCAATAAATCAATTCGATTTTTAAAAATATTATTTTGGAAAAAGCTCTACTGTTTTTATTTTTAAAAAACTTAAGCTTAACTTACTTGTCTCATATTCCTTGAAAATCCACTACTTGCTCCATCAGAATTATTTGAGCCATCAGCGGTTAATAAAAATAATTCAAATTGTCCGTTTGCTGATCGAAAAAGCTGTTGAGAATCATCCCTTATTTCAGCTTTCACTTCTCCACCAACATCCGGATCATTTGATTTACAATAAAATTTATAATTTGTTTTACTCAATTGTTTTTTAAAATCTGATAGTGTTATTTTCTCAGGTGGTACGGGAACATGAGTAGCATAAGGAAGCTCTTCGTCATCAATATGGTATAATACCTAAAAAATAAATGTAATGCATGAATGATTCAAAGCTGTCGGAAGATTTTTATCATTTTTTTTTGAATTATGGAAAACTAGTATCGAGATTTTTGCAATAGATTAAAATTTTTTGCGGTGAATTATAAAATATTATAATTTGATAGTAATCGATAGGTTTATTTTCACTGTTGTTAACTTTTTTCAACTCTTACCTTAGTCGATGAAATTCCAACACCACTTCCAGATCCATTTGTTCGTGGCACCGATTTTTGACTTTTTTCGGATGCTTCAGACTTTCCATCAATATCCGATGATGGCCCAGCGCCATTTCCATTTCCATTCATCGATGAACTCGATGGTGTATTGGATGTAGTTGCGGCAGCATGTCCATTTGGAGTATGACCATTTTCAGTTATTTTAATTTTTTCTATTGCTGTTGTTGCTTCTGATTCGGTTGTTGCGCTAGTATCCCGCGAATCAGGCATTACTAAAAAATTTCAATTTGGTCCTCAAAGAAAAGTATTTTTTTGAAAGCCGAATCGAAAACATGAAGCAAACAATCAAACTCGCGAAAAAAAAGATGTAATTCAATAAAAAATGTTTATAGCGTTTTTTATATTTGAAAATTTAATAAACCAATTAAGTTTCAAAGTAATGCATTTTTTGTTGGAGATAATAAAAATAGTAAAAAAAACATGGTGGTAGACAATCTTCGACTTGAATAATAATAAGTTTAAAAGAAAAAAGTCACCAAAAATGACTTTAAAAAATATGTTTTAAGTTGAAGAAAACTACCCAACCGCATCGTCGTGTCGTTGTTTTCTTCATCCTCCTGTTATATAATATTCCTCGGGGAGAGACACGGAGAAAAAAAGAATAAGCTTGAAAAAAAACTTGCAAACAAAAAATATATATGTATGAATATAAGACGAACGTGTTAGTTACATACATATCTGCCTAAAATTCTTCTTCCTTTCAATATTCTTCCTTGTGGCCCTCCGGGGCTAAACGTAAAGTTACATATCTTTGGTTAGGCGCTTTTTAAAAAAATTTAAACTAAAATATTTGAGAAGCTATTGGCAAAAAAAAGTTGACAAGAAATGAAAAAAAGATCGATTTATGAAAAAAAAACAAAGGGTTGTTTTGTGGCAGTGTTGAAGTTAGAAAATTGAAACTTGTGAAAAATAAAGATGAAATGATTAATTGAGAAAAAATGGGCAATTTGAAATGATAATGGCTTTTGATATTTTAACTTAATCTTAGCTGAATTTGGAACAGTTATCAAAATAGACTAATTAGCAAAAAAATTATATATTTATATAAAAAAGTTATTAAATTATTTTTTTTATTTTTTCAAACATGCACCGCGAATTTTTAAAAGCACAACGAGATGAACGTTAAATTAAAAATTGACTTTTAACTTATTATTTCCGCTTGAATAGATAGTTATAAATAATTGTTACTCTTTTTTTATTAAAAAAAAAGTGTCAATCACAAAGATTTTTTTATTGACGCAACTAGAAAACGCATTTGCCATCGTTCTCGTCGTATCTCCTCATTGCATTCAATAATCAATAATAGCAAATTGAAAGAATAAAAGAGTAACAAAATTTTAATTTTTTATATTGTCAAAATGAAAATAAAATAAAAATGATTGGCTTCAATGTTTTTTGATAAACCAAAATAAAATATAAAGTGCATGATTCATTTTTTGAAAAGCCATCAGTTAATTACTAATTCTCTGAAGCGTAAAAACACTATAATTAAGGGAAAATAACATTCAAAACTTTTTTAAAAACTGTCAAAAACAATGTTTAACGTGTCTTAAAAATATCTTTAGGGTACAAACCTCTGGGTAAAGTGCAATATGAACCTCACAGGCTATTTTCATTAATTATTCCTCCAAAATGTCTGACATTCATTGAAAGCAAAAAAAGGAAAGCCTAAAAGGCGAAAAGAAAAAAAACTATTTGCGCATTTAGGGCGCCAAAGAAAAGATACGTCGGATTATATCGTCTTTAAGAAAAAAATGAAAGATGAATGATAAAAACAAAGTTAAAAAAGCGCTGTCAGCAACAATATTTTTTGGACAAAAAGGAAGAGAAGCAGCAAACACAGGTCTCCTGATCTCTATTTTTTCCAAAAAAAAATATTCTCACCCTTCGACGAAAAAAAAACACATTTATCTTTTGAAATTTATAAAGGATCTGTTTTGTTTTTTTACAAAAGAATGTTACAATTTTGAAGGTCGAAAAAATTTAATCAAAGGAAAGAGAGTTATTGATTGAAATCATAAAAATAAAAAATGGGCGCGAAAATAGATATAAAACAATGTAATAAAAAAATAAAATAATGCTTGCTTGAGGCCTTGAAATAGATTGAAAACCAAAACAACAAAGGGTTGAGAAGAAAAAATGAAGAATGCTGAAACAATGCTTTTTGGCTTTCTTCTTCTTTCTTATTTTTTTTACAAAGAAGACGCGCAAAGTTGGCATTAAAGATGTGAAATGAAATTGTGTGCGTCGTCCAAAACAATCGTCTTCTTTTCCTTTTCTTTTTTTCTTTTTATTTTTTGCGCAAGAAAACGAAGAGCATGCCATTGTCTTATTTTTCTTTTCTTTCGATGAAACCGGATAAAAATGGCCATTGCCACCAAAAAGCATCAGCAGCAAGCAGCAAAACCTCAAGCCCTAAAAAATTGCAGCAGCAGCAATCGATCGCTCACTGAATGCTCACAGCCGTTCGTTCTTCCCATTTGGCCGTCATCGTCCTCGTCGTTTTTTTTTCTTTCGTGCCGGTACTGACCGAATAACAACGAACCAGAAGAAATAAAGCAAGCGCTTCTTCTACGGACACACAGGGCAAGAAAATATAGACATACGTTTGCTGCATATTTTTTTCATTCTTCTCCAATGTTTTTGTCTAAAAATGAGCCTTCTCCAAAAACATGGGACTAAAATATGTATGTATGCGTATATATGAGCTTGAAATGGAGAAAAGAACAAGGAATGAAAGAAAGGATAGAGAGTTAAGTAACAAGCGCTATCCCATAACAAAGTGTTTTTCATTATATAAAAAAAGACGAACACGAACGCAGGCGTTGCTTTTGTGGAATAAGTTGTTGCCTCAATTGGTTCTTTAATGAAAATTAGAGAGGCTCCATAACTCGCGTAATAAATAGGAAATTGTGTGTAAAAATATTTCAACTCTCTCTCACACACTTTTATGCACATTTTTGCACCCAATTTTTTCGAGGATGATTCAAATGATTAATGAGATTTTTTTCTTTCTTTGTAGAGTAATTCAAAAAAAAAAAGAGAAGTAAAATTGTTTTAATGGGACTTATTTTGTTGCTTTTTTCAAATGAAATTTTTTCTAAATTAAAAAATAAAGATATGTCGAAATTATGATTAGTAGCCGAAAGGTTTTTTAAAAATAAAGAATATTGTTTAAAGAAATAATAGGTAGTTAAAAAAATTTTTAAAAGTTTCACGTTTATATAAAATAAAAATTTTTTTTAAACTCTTAATCGTTTTCTAAAAATAAATTTGATAGACATACAAACTTAATTAAATCAGGGAATACTGTACAAATTTACTACTACCACTGCCACCACCATAATAGAAAAAAATAAGGAAGAAAAATAACCTTTATCAAAATTTCCCTTCTTCAAACAATTATTTTAAAAGCAATTAGTTCCTCCTCAAAATTTGTTTAAACTAATAATAAAAGATTTCTTAAAAGGAAGCATTCTTTATTTTATTTTTATTTTTCCATCTGCATCTTCGTCATCTCATTTATCCACATTGACTTTGTATTATTATTCATCCTTTCTTTCCTTCTTTTTTCGATGATGACCAAGTGGAAGCTAGCTGCTGCTGCTTTTGTCTAATTATCTATCGTCTGCGATAGAAAAACGAAAAATGAAACGGATCTTGAGAGAATAACAACTGTAGTGGAAAGCAAGAAGAACGACGACATCTGCATTCTTTTTTTCTGTCTAAATCGCAACTTTATCCTTTATTTTTTATTTTCTCAAGACTCAAATTCATTTCTTGTTGTTAAAACAATTTGTGTATTTTTCAAGTGTGACTGACGACGGCTGACTGCATAATCAACAAAAAATAAAGTATGTAGATAAACGTATAAAAAAAAACATTGTAAAAAAACATGAGATATTAGTTACAAAAAAAAACTCTAAAACAAACATAAAACATCTTGAAAATTTACGAAAGCACAAAACAACACAAAAAAAAAGTAAAACATTCTTATTTTGAAAATTTTCAATGAATAGAAAATATTTTTTTGAAGCGCTCTTTAAATTCGGGAAAAGCCATGGTTAATTTTTTTATTTGAGAATCTGTCAAAGTTAAAAAATAAAAACAAAGAAAGCTTTTGTTTACATTCTTTTTGTTTAGTGAAAAGTTGATGATGATGATCTGCAGCCACCAATCAAATTTTCACTGACGGTGAACTTTAGTCAAAGTGATGGCTATAGGGAAACTTCATGAAAATAATTTCAAATGATCAAGCAAATATTGTATATTTTTCCGATAATAAAATAATATTCAAGCATATTTTTTAAGGCATATTTCATCTACAAAACTATGTTGAACACATTTAATTCAAATTGTTTTTATTGTCATAACATAACCAAATAAAATCTTTTTTCAAATTAAAGTAACGCTAGCTTGCTTCTCTTATTCAAACACATACATACACTGTTGATAAAGTTTAAAAAATTTCAGTTTGGAAACTCTCTTTGATTTTTTTTTGTGGCAATGATACTCATTGAATATTTTTAAAAACAGTTTGGCCAAATAGTTTATTCTTTTATCTGTGGATAATAAATTAAATTATTATTTTATTTTTGGATTTGTTAATGCAATTTTGAGTTTTGTCTATAGCAGATATGGTAGATTAAGCTTTGGCTTTCACGATTAACTTTGATACCTGTGTTAATTTTGGTTTTTTCAAAATAAGAAAGCGTTGTTTGGTATACAGTAAAAATAACCTTTATTAAATAATGAAAGCAAAAACTTTTCAAAAATTTTATTACCAACAAAACTTTCCTTTAATGTAATTACTTTGATATTGTTAATTTTATTTTTTGCTATTTTTGTTTGTCAGAGACTTTTGATACCCTAGTAATTTTTCTTTATATACTCAAAACTATCAAAAGACCATATGACTTTTTTTTATTTACGTCTGAAGGCCAAAACAAAAATTGGGGTAAAGTTTCTCTTTATTAATATGCTTTTCTGAAAATGTTTTTCTTAGTAAAGTTTTAGTCGAGAGAGAAAGAGCAGCTGCGGCGCGGATAAAATTATTATAAAAAAAAATTAAACGCTAGCTTATTAGTTACGCATTTTAATATAAAGACATACGTGAGGCAAAAAGCTTTTTATTTTTATTTCAAGCTTTTTTAATTAGGTTCAACATGGTTGAAATAAAAAGCGCAAGAAAAAAAAATGAAACCACTAGGATTTTTTTAGAAGTCGTCGTCGATGTTTCTGAATTTTTAGTTTTGAAAAAAACATTCATCGTCAGCTTTTTTTGTCACGTCTCATCTGTTTTTTTTTTATTCGAAAGAGGAAGAAAATAATAAAGAGAGAGAGAGTTCGTTGCTCCTCCTTTTTTAGTAGTTTTGCCAACATGAAGAAGTTCATAATATTGCAATAAAAAAAGAAGAGGAGATGAACCCAATCGAAAGTTGAGGATTCTTGAGAAAAAAAAAAGGAATGTCCCTGAGTTAGTTAAAGGAAATCTTTCTTCCATTTTTTAAATAAATCTGAAGTTTGCAAACTTTGCAGCGAAGTTTTTTATATTACTAAAACTTTTAACTTTTTACATTTATCTTTTTTGTTGTTATTATTTTTTATTTATTCGTGGTTCTTTACGGTGGTTATCTTTATATCTCATTTATTTACGAGGAGTTTTCTAACTAACTATTTATAACATGAAAGGTCGAAATACACAAAATATAAAGAAAGTCACTCCTACAACCATGGGATATCCACGACTGAAAACATTATTTAAAAGTTTTTAAATTTTTAATTATTACCTCGACCAACGACAAAGGCATACGAGGGACATGAACTTATTTTTATGTATTGCCATTTGGTAAGAAAAAAAAGTATGGCTGTTTTAGTCTTAAAATTTAATTTTGAAGTTCAGAAAAACTAAATTCGATATTTTGGTTTTGAAAACAGCAGTTTTAAAAATTACCGAATGCTTTTTATGAATATTAAATTCCCCAAAGAGCTAATCTTTGAAGCCTTTTTTATTTTTTATTTCAATATTAGTTTATTTACTGACAAACTTTTTCTTCTGAGTAACGCATTGAAAAAAAACTTATAAAAGATTTAAGTAAAAGATCTATTTTGGAAAATGCTATGCTTAATATTGCTGCTTCATCTTCATTTTTCTTTCCTTTTCATAAAATGTGTATGTTTTGATTTTTGCTTTATTCCTTTACATTTTTATTAGCTTCAAATCTCTTTGGAAAAAAATGCGTTTTTGTGACGCCTTTTTATATAATCTGCCATTTATTCTATGTTCATAAACGCGTTCGTTCATCTTCCATAAAATAGCTTCCTCTTTGTAAAAGCTCCTTTTTTAATATTTGCTTTAAATCGTTCATAATATTCTTCGACTCAAATTCAGGCTCTTATATAAATTTTAGTTTATTTGTTATCTTTAAAAAATGGAAAATATAACTTCTAATATAATTGATTATGAAAATATTTATGAAGTGGTTAATTCCATAAATGATAATGAGCAACAACCTCAAGAACAATTTTCTTTTATGTTTGCTGTTGGAATGGCTCTCGGATATATTTTATATGGCGTTGCTATCATTTTTGGAATACCTTGCAATATTTTTGTTTTATATCGAATGTATAAATTTGCTAAATATTGCAGAGAAGTTTTTAGGTATGTTTTTACTTTTTGAATAAAAGTAGCCTTTGCAAAATTTTACGATAAACGTTCGCCTTTTTTTAAATATTTTCGTTTGGCTGCAAAATTAATAGCCAAATTACGGTAGTAACTAATAACTCCCACGTCATAATAGCTATCCCCCTCAATAGCTACCTTCCGAAAATAAAAAATTCTAAAGAATTTTTATGTTTTTTTCTCTCAAAAAACATTGTTTCATGAATTCGTAATATCCCTTTCATTTCTTTTATTCCTACTTTTTTGTGTTAATTTATAAGAAGTTATATTATACCCTCCGCTTTAAAAAGCCGACGTAAGCAAACTCTGCAAATTTAGGTAGATTATTTTAGGAGAAAAATAAAATCACTGAGTTCATCTACGTGCTTATAAAATAGAATTAATACTACTAGAATTATTTAGAAAGTCATAAAACAAAAAATAAAAAAGAATTTGTTTTTAAACCCAAACTTTGGGCATGCGGCATAAAAATTGACGTCAAAAAGCAACTTGGGCAAAGTTCCATGCGACAAAAATATGTATTCCGGGTTTTCTTTTATTTCATTTTTATTATGAGATAATATTTAATTTGAAGCATGCGAAAAATAGTTTAATTAATAATGAAAAAGTTTCCCTAGATATTTGGTTTCCCTAATGATGAAAACTTATTTAAAATTTACGCACATGGGTTTGTAAATTTTTAAAAAGCTTTTTACACCCAATAGACATTCAAGAGTGAATTAAAAAAAGATTTTATGGATTTTAAATTAAATCTTTTTATTTCTTATTTCTTTGTTGGGAAAAATAAATTTAACAAATTTGATTAACACTTCTTGGATGAAAAAACATTTGTGGCTCATGTTTTTTTTGTTGTTGTTCTTGAATTTTCATTAATGGCTTCGTTTTCACTTTAACATACTTAGAGGGACTTGCTTGGGCAATGACAAAAAAGGGTTTACTTTAGCTTTATTTTGCAAGTAAAAGTTTTTTTTCTATTTATAAGTTTTTTTGTGACATCAGATGGGTGTTATTTGAGAAAAAAAAACTTGCAAGTGTAATAATAACTCTACTAAAATGGTTCCAGAAAATGGATATTCAGCTACTTTCATTTCATAAAAATGAGTCGAGTCTTCTTTCTTTAGAAATAATTAAGTAAAAATAAACTAAAAGCACTTATTTTATTTGCTTTAGGAGAATCGTAAGAAACGAGACATAGAAAAATGAAAATAAAATTACACTTTAGCGAGAATTAATTTTGTTATGAACTTTATTAAAACAAAAATTATGCTACAATATTTTAAACTTAATTTTAATGAAATAATTTCAGTAATGGAACGGGTGTTTGTTTATTTGCTATGGCCATTTCCGATATTGTATCCCTTGTCTCCATTTGCGTTCATTATGTTTTATCATTTGGAATTATTGAAATTAATGTCACCCTTCATAGTCATATATGCAAATGGATAATTTTTGCTACACATGTTTCAACGTCAGTTAGCATTTGGAGCTGGCTTTTAATGTCCACTCTTCGCTATTTATCCGTTTATTATCCTTTGGTTTATATTAGTTTATGGCGACTTCCTTTTCGAGTTTTATCCGTGACTTTTGGTGGAGCATTTATTACAAATTTTTGGCTTCTCTCTGTTGTAACTTATGTACCAACAGATGTTTCACCAACTGGAGAAGTGATTCATGCTGGTGGTTGTGTACAAATGCCATTGATAGCTGAATTACCTGACATTAATCGAATATTTTTATTTATTGAAATTTTTTGGTCATTTATTATTCCAACAGCAACAATCATTTTTGTTGATTCATCCGTTTATCTTTGTCGATATTCATTGATTCGACGAACACGCCAACTTGAACATGATTTAAGAAAAAATAATTGTCCAATAATAAAGAAAAATCGTCGAACTCTTTGGAAATGGCTTATCATAGCTTTGATTGATGTGGGTCTCAATACTCCTGAAAATATTAATCGCTTAACCGTGATTCTTGGACTTGTTAGTGATTCTGAAAATTCTTCCGAATCTTATCTTCTTATTCGAGTATTTTCTCAACTTTTATATTATCTTCAATTTAGTTTTAATGGAGTTTATTTGGCTTTATTTATTTATGATAAATCAACAACAATTTCATCAAATAATCAAAGTGGAAAAAAGAAAAAGAGACACGCTGGAAAAGAGGTATCACCAGTAGGTGGAAGGACTCCTGAACCATTGAAGTTAAGGACATCATTAGCTTCTCCGACTGAAGAATATCAAATCCAAAAAATACCTTATTATCATTTAGTTCATAAAGTTGGAGCCATCAAAAATTCAACCAATATTATGGAATATGAAAGAGTGTAAATGAAAATTAGATGCAAAACATAAAATTATTGTTTATTTGTTGTTGTTTTTAAAGAAAATAAAGATTTTTACTAAAAACAAAGCAAATGAAAATACCAATTGATATTCATAGAAATATTAATAAAAAGCTTTAGATGATTAAAAAAGTAAATCAGTAGGAATTAATTGTATTCATGAAAGTTATGCAAAGTTTTGGAAGTTGTTGGTCGTATCATCGGTCCCTGATATGGTCCTTAAAATGCTCCTTACACCCGACCTATGAAATATTTGTTTACGAGAAACAACAATAATCATGCACTACAACTTGTAAACAACGACTGGAAGTGAATATGGAAACCGCAGCCTGTCTTGGTTTTCTTACAATTCTATCATTTGATTCTGTATACAGTTTTTGTTTTGTGGTTAAATTTTATTTATTTAGATCGCGATTTTTTTCTTAGCATAATGTACATACATACATAATATTCAAAAATTTTGTGATTAAAACTCGAATAAAGAAAAAGATCTGCTAATAAATATTTTTCTCTTGCCCACTTTAGAGCTCGAGCTTTGGATATCATTGAGAATGAGAATAGCATTTTTTTATATAAAAAACTATTCAAAAGTAAACAGCTGTATTAAATTTGCAATGCAAGATGCAACTAACCTTGCATCCCGAGTTTTCTTTTAAATCAACAATTACAATTCGGGGTGTTTACTTTTTATATATCCGATCTTTTTTTCATTAATTCTCGTGACCCGTTTCTCTCTTCGATCTTATCACATTTTCATTGGCTTTGATGAATAATCTTTTATTGATTTCAGTGTTAAATTCTATTAATTCGGGTATTTTTAGCTATGGATTCAGATGGGAATATATCAGATGATAGTTTGCCCCAAATAGAATATAAAGGTGCTTGCAAAAATTTATTTCCACAACACGTAAAATTTGATGATGTTTGGGGAAGGCTTAAAGAAGTTGTGGATACTATTTTAGCTGGTGGAAAGCTAGAAGGAAGTTTACAACTAAAATGGAAGGATTCATTTATGTAAGAATTTTTTCCTTATATTTTTAATTAGAAAGTTTGTTTTGTTTTTTTATAGGGATGTTTACAGCCTTTGTAGTGCTTTACCTAAACCTCTTGCCCCTGAATTGTATGATAAAGTTGATGAACGTATTAGTAATCACGTAAATGAAGTTTATCAAAAAATCTATGAGAAAAATGGAAAAGATTTTTTGGGTTCCTTTTTGGAGCAAAATCGAAATATATTAAATATTGCAAACTTATTCGATAAAATGTTTCGGTAAATTAATTAGAGAAGTTAAAGACATTGGACATATAATTTTTTTAGACATCTCAATATTTACATTTGTAATCAAGCAAGAGAGCTTCAACTTGATGAAATTTTATCTGAAATTTTAATTAAAGATGATCGAAAGCAACATAACATTGGACGATTAGTTATGATTCGATGGAAGGATAAAGTTTTAATTCCATGTGGTGGTTATCTTTCGAAATTAGTTTTGGAACAATATGATAATTATCGCGATGGAAAAGATATTGAAAATGCTAACGCACTTAAAGCATGCGTTGATTATTATGTTATAGTTGAAAGTAGCGAATTTTCAAATTCTGAAACAAGTTCATTTAGTGAAAAACCCGATGAGCTAAAGGTAAAATGATCCCGGTAAAAAAAGTACGATTACAAAATTAATTTTAGCTTTACAAAGATACATTTGAAATCCCTCTTCAACAATCTTGTCAAACATATTATCATGCTAAAGCAGCCGATTGGAGCCAACTTACAGATAGTGTGGCATTTATTGAAAATGTTGCAAATTTAATGGAAAGTGAAAAGCATTTAGCTCAAGCTTTAATGCATGCTTCAACTGTTTCTGTTGTTGAACATTGGGCTGCCCAAACATTAGTGGCCGATAAAGTTAAAACATTGAAATTATCTTTTAAATCCCATATGACGGCTGAAAATTTTAATTGTATGTATTTTTTTTAACTTAAGATTAAATTTATTGAATATTTAATTTTTTTAGCCCAAGAGCTTCGAAAATGCTTCAATGTTTTAAAGCTCATCGATCAAGGCCTTATCGATCTTGTAAAAGATTTTGAAGATTACATTCTTGAACATACTACTAAAAAATTAGCTAAAGAAGCCAATGATCCTAAGATATTTGTAAATGTTATTGCTGAAGCTCATGAAAAGTTTGATGCCATTACGAGGGAAACATTCGACATGCATCGAGATTTTAGCGAAATTATGGATCGGGTGCGAAATCTCTCTTGTTTCAAGTTTTAATCATTCCATAATTTTTTAGGCTTTGAGAAAAATTGTTAACAGTGATAAAACTTCCAAACCTGGAGACAGAATGGCACGTTATTCTGATGCAATCCTTCGAAAATCGGCGGCGGTTGACAATGATAAAAAACCTGAAAATCTTGGAATTGCATTAAAATATTTGAATGATAAAGAGCAGTTTGAAAAGCCATATCAAATGTTATTAGCTAATAGACTTTTGGGTCGAATGTCCGCTGGTAATTTGCAGGAAGAATCCATGATTGAAATGATGAAAACAATGTGTGGAAGTGACTTTGTTCAGAAATTTGTACAAATGCTTCATGATATGAATCAAAGTACTAAAGAAACTACAACCTTTTACAAAGGTGATTCAATAACAGAAAAGAATTCTAAATTTGATATTGATTTCATCCTTTTAAGAACTGGTGCTTGGCCACTACAAAGTTTGTTTAAGTTTTTAAAAGCCCCATAATAAAAATATGGTTTTTAGTTGGAATTGAAATGAATGGGCCCTTTGTTCCCGATGAAGTTTCAACAATAATTCAAAGCTTTGCATCCTTTTATACCAACGTTCATACAGGAAGAAAAATCACATGGGCTCCTTCCCTTTCTACTGGTAAAAAAATAATTATTGAAAAAAATTGTAGCTAAAAAAACTTTTTTAGTTGATGTTAAATTAACGTATCTTGAAAAACCTTATACTGCAACAATGACTGCAATTCATTATGACATTGTGTGCTGCTTTGAAAGGAAAGATTCATTATCTTTGGATGAAATTTGTGAATTATCTCGTTTAACCGTTGAAGCATCTAAACGATATTTGAGAGCCTTATTTGACAATCAAATTTTACTCTCAGATGATAAGGCAAGATTTTTAAAAAAAACTTGCTTATTATTCTAAAATGCTTATCTCTATTTTTAGGATAATTTAAATCCAGAATCTGTTATTAAGCTGAACCTAGAACTTTCTCGTCGTAATAGTCGTTTGCGACTTGGTATTCCAATGACAAATAAACCAGTTAAACATGAGATTAGACCTGAAATTGCTGGATCACAGAATACTCAAAAATATACGGTTGAAGCATGCATCGTTCGGATAATGAAATCTAAACAAAAACTCAAACATCAACTTCTTGTTGTTGAAATAATTAATGCCATCAAAGATCGATTTACTCCATCCACAACTTTAATCAAACAATGCATTGAATCATTAATTGAACGGGTTTATCTTAAAAGAACTGAGGATATTGATGAATATGAATACTTAGCTTAAATAATTATTTGTACAATATTTGTATGTTTATAGCTTCATAGAGTATTGTTTAAAAAAAATCCAAAATAAAAAAAATAATTCGCATCTTTCATTATTATTATAGTTTTCTAAGCACAATTACAGATATGTAAACTGTCTTGCTGCGGTGTTGCTTTTTTCCTCGCGCATTTGATTGGAAAAATAACTTCATTGATAAAATTTACTTCAAGATTTTTTTTAGCAAGCAATGAAAGGTAATACATAAATTTTTTTTAAATTTTGGTTTACGTTGTTGCGTAAAACCGCTTCAATTTGTGGCAAACTTATTCTTGAAATCATTTCATTTTTATAAACAAAATACTGTTCCGTACTTAAAATGTCGTAATGTCTCACAGAATAACCGTCACGAGTAGTCTTTTAGTAACATAATATAAAGTGAATTTATCTGTTAGTTCATCCTTTCTGTCTGTTTTTTATGATTATTGTTAATACACTGATTAAATTAAAAAATTCCACTCTTATATAGTTAGTTTCAAATTTTTTATTTATTTATTCAAATTTAGCATTGGAATCAGAAACAACACGCAAATAACAAAGTTTAAACAAATCAAATTTTCCTGAAGCTTTGACTTCTTCCATAACAGAAGTAAGCCAAATATTACTACAATAAGCTTTTATAGTAAATAGAAGAATTTTAGCACCGAAGAAACATTTTTCCATTGTTTGTAACAAGTGTAAAGTCGATTCACATTTGTTACTTCGAACACAAGTTTGTGAATTGCATAAACCTTGAAAGTATCGAAATGCTTGAAAACGATATTTTTCTTTGATCGAAATAAGTTGAGAAACACTTTGACGAATTCGTGAAATCAAAGCAATTGGAAATGGAGGATGAAGTGAATAATGAGAAAGTTCACTTTCTCGATGACAAAGTTCACTTTCTCGATCGGGATCTGCTTCAAAATTAAGGGATGGAAGATAAAAATCATCTGAGGCGATAGAATAAATTGAATCTTGGGTGGTATCAAAGAGATCAAGTTCAGTTGTGGAAAAGATTGGTGGAAATGAATGACATTCATTATTTTCGCAATGATGAATTCGTTTGAAATTATTTGTTTCCATCAAACAAAGTAATGATTCTATGTGAGCTTTGATAGTTTGAAGTCTTTCAGGAACATTTTCACATGCAATTTGAATCACCCGATATTCAGATTTTATTTGGTTTAAAGCTTTTTTAACTGCCATTGCGTTTGAAGGAATTCCACCATGGTGCATTTGATCAAAAATTAGAGCCAAAAGAAACAAATCATCTTGAATGTTTTTAACCAAATATCCATTTGTCTTTAACTTTTCTATTTCACGAACATATTTTTCTTCCACTTTGGTAAGCTTCAAGGATTTTTCGGTTTCAAACGTTGGGTTTAAACTCAATGAAATTGCTCGTTGTGAAGCATTTCGACGAAGTTTAGCTCGATTTTTAGGGCACAAATAAATCAATTGTTTCACCTTCAAATAATTTCCAAGTTCATCAAAATCGTATTTTGAAAAGCCATCATTTTGAAGAAATGCTAATCCACCGAGAGCTCGAATAAGAAAAATTTTATTGAATCCAGCTAAACTCTTTTGGCGAAGTTTGTAACTGCTATAAAAAATCATTGAAATTACGATAGAGAGAGAAAAAATCTAACTTACTTTTTATAATAATTATGTAGCTTTTTCTGTGAATATTGAAGAGACATTATTGCAGACGATAAAACAGTTGTGGTTTTTAATAAAATAAAAGAATAAAATATTTTGAGAATGGCACAAATCAGCTTGTTTATGGAATCCCTTCAACCCTCAATCAAAGACACTTGAAACTTGAAAGTGTGAAATTTCTTTGGCACAATTGAAAAATTGTGAAAACCAATAACTGAATTCATTTTGTATTATATTTACACCTTTTTTTTATTTCCATGATGATTAAAAACAATTCAAGAGCATCTAATTATGAACAATGAAGGGTAAAGATAGGTCGTAACTTTAGAGATTGCCATAAGTTTTCATGACTTTTTAAACTTTAGAATTACAACCTTACAAACGTTTTATAAGCAAATTATAATATTGCGTTTTTCAATGGTAAAAATATTCACTCTATTAAAACTTAATCATGCAAACCAATCAATTTTCTTAAACGCAATGGCTCGAAAATACCTTAGCATTCATCTAAATCATTTTCATGACAATCTCTGATAATCCGTTCATCATTTGTTAGATTTATATATATTTATTTTATCATTTCACAAGCAAATAATTACTTGTCTTTTATTAGCCGTAAGAAAGAATGCTCCACTACTTACTTCAATAAGAATTGCTCATTCATCATTCCTAAAGCAATGTTCGTTTTATGGTTGTTTACACCTTTTGCCTCGATTGCAATGGTTATTATTCAAACCTTTTTTTGCGTTCATCTTTTTCCTTTTTTACAACCTTTGTCCATCATTGGGTTATCATTCCATCCCACAATCTTTGTGTGTCTCGTCTTTAAAAAAATGAAAGAAAAATTGACTTTTGATTCTTTTTGTGCTGTTTTTTGTTGTTGTTGCTTGCGACCTTTCTTTATTGGTTGAGAGAGAAGTGGAATTTTTTTTATTTATCATCTAGCGAAAAACATAAACCAAAAATAATCAGAGATGTAAAAAAATGAAAAGGTTAAAAAAGGCTTAAAATTTGGATTGTGCTCGTTTTGAAACATAATCTTTAATCTTATCATTATTGTGAACGCGTTTTTGATATTCAACCATTTGAGGGAAACGTTTACCAAAATCGGAATCAAAATTTTGTAAAGTAACAATTGATTCAGAAAGAAGGAAATCACCCCATGAAAGTCCGCTATCAGCTAAAAATCCTGAGCTGCTTTTTGAGACGATACCTTGAAGATATTTGAAGGTTCGATCAGAAGCTGGAAGGTATGTTTCTTTGTAGAGCTTATCCTTATCTCCTTCACCCATGCCAGCAGCAACGCGGAAATAATCACGAATTTCAGTCATGAAATCTTTGTAATATTCAACAGCGGATTCCATTTGAGCATTTTCCCAATCACATTTGGGGCGAAGATTGAATTTAGCTGCGAGATAACGGAAAATGGCTCCAGATTCAGGAAGTTGTTTTCCATCGACTTCAAGAATTGGAAGTTTTCCAGTTGGAGTGTCTGCAAAGATTGTGATGATACTTTAGGACTAAAAATAAAAGCAAACAACAACTCACTTGGTTTAAGTTTTGGCCATTCATCATTTCCAAATGCAACTCGCTTATCTTCAAATTCAACGCCGCCATAATGGAAGATCAATCTTGCTGTTTCACCCAAGCCTCTCTATAAAAATAAATATTGTTTTAAAAAAGTTTATAAAATTTTAGGCACTAACCAAATCAAAGTAAGTTAATTTATAATGAACCATGGTTGTGTGTGTTGTCAATCAAAAGTCTCACAAATGCGAGCGAGGTTGTTTTGTACAAATAGAAAAATGAAAAATGCACAAAATCAAAATAATTGTGCTCTTTTTTATACTCCACAAAACAAGCATGCAAAAAGGCGGTCGCACACGTTGTTGCTGCTCTCTCCTTCCACTCTTCAGGTTCATTGCTGCTGCACAAACTATAAAAAAGTTATTTATTTATCATCAAATAAATAATGCAACTTTTGCACGACCGAAAAATAAAATTTTTAAAAAAATTAAAAACGACGAACATAGTTTTCTTTAATTTGATTTATGCCAGCGAGCCAATAATTAAAAACGAGTTCGTTGACTGACGACGACTCTTCTTTTTGACTCGATTGGGTTATGAATCTCTCAAGACCATGTATTTTTTTTTCTGGAGTTTGTGTTGTATTTTAGTCCGATCCAAAATTGTATCAAAGAATAATTAAATACACATAAAAATTTATTTAAAACACAAACAAGAAACAACAACAACAAAATTAAAATTCAAAACAATTTAACGAGAAATTAATCGCCCATTTTATTGAGGGCTTCGAAGAGATAATTCTTTTTATGATCTTTGATGGATGCGAGGAGACAGAGCTTTTCATTTTCTTCAACTTGATTGAACAAATCACGGCTGTAGTTATAAAGAGATGCGGCCATCGTACGCTAAAAAGGATTCAAGTAAAAAATATTGTATCCAGAAAACAAAATAAACTTACAATTTCAGAAGTTCCAATAGGAGAAATAGAGAACAAATTCTTATACGATTCCCAGTTTCTTGATTTAACATTGTCACATGGTTTATCATCCATTGTTTTTAAAATAAACGAGTTGCTCGAAATTGATGGAAGGAAAACTCCACCATATTTGATTATACTTCCACGTTGACGACCACAATGGCAAAACCAAGACCCACATTTGATGGAAATGCTATCGACCTAAAAATAAAACTTATGAGTAATTAAAAATCAAGCAAACAAAAAAAGCTTTTACCCTAACTCTTTCAACTTTCTTTTCAATAGTTGTTGCTGTCCAACAATCAGAATTGCAGCAAATAATTTCGTTATTGTTCAGCGAAAAGAGTTCGTCAGATTTGCAAAATGGAACAGCACATTCATAACAATGAAGCCGATATTTCTCATTGAGATGACCTTTCTTCTCTTCTTCTTGCTTTTTCTTATAATTAGCGAGTTCTTGGATTTCTTGATTCTTGACTTTGATCTGAAAAACACCACTAAATATTAATAAACACATTGAAAACATACGCGTTGCTGTAGTTCCATTTCGGACATGGTTTGGAGATGTTGAATACAAACATTCATGATGAATTCTTTTTTTAAGTTATCAAATTCACGGCTCATCGTTTTTTCATCAAGAGCAAGAAGAACAGCTCTGCTATTTTTAGCTCGTGCACGACCTTTTCTCTGTGTAAGAGATTTTTCAGATCCAACACTGTTGTATTTAACGATCAAATTACATGCAGCAACATCGAGTCCTAAAAGAATAATAAAATAAAGGAAATATGTGAAAACTTTTTTTACCTTCTTCAGCCACTGATGTAGCAACTAAAATATTCATAGTTGCATTCTTGAATCGTTCAAGCATCATTTTTTGTTCATTTGCCGTTTGACCGAATTGAGATGAAGCTTGATTTGTCGAAGATATGTAACCAACTTTGTTCTTGCCAAAAGTGGATGCTATTTCTGGTCGCTGACTGAGATAGTTCGCAAGATCAGCTCCAATACGCCGCATTTCAACAAAGATAATAACACGAGATGAAGGTTCTTGATGAAATTGCTCTTGCAAAATTTCCATTAATTTTCCAAGAATTGGTTTATCTTCTGAACGGACCATTAATTCTTCAGCATCTTTGACACAACCTAAAACATATAAAGCTTAAAGATTTCAAAGATAACAAAAAAAAATTACCCTTGACGCTATAATAAATATCTCGAAGAGTTTGCAATTTGGTTGGATCCATTGAACAAACATTCTCGTTTCCATAATACAAGTCATTCTTTTCAAATTCTTCGAATCGAGTTACCAAATATTTCATTGCTAAACAAGCAGGAAACAATTCATTGTATTTTAATGTGTAATAGAGCATCTGAAAATAAGCAGAGAGGTAACGATATTGGGGTAAAGGAAGCAAAACTCACATTAAGCATATGCAAGCACTTCAAAACAAACAAGCGTTTATCATTCATTTCAGTTAGATTTTTCGAAACTTCATTTGTAATGTATGCCATTTTTGAGAAATAAATAAAATTTGTCTTCGCTTGACCATTTCTAATTTGATAATTTCCTTCTTCTTTAGTTAACGAAATTTGATCCTAAAATTAAAGTACATTGATACATAAATAGTACTTCCAAAGAAACAAACCTCGTTTAAATTGGGAAGTACGCGCATAAGTTCTTTCAAATCGGAATGCATCTTATTCTCAACATAATCACAAAGTTTAGCAATTGCATGAGCGAAATCATCTTTATGTGGATGTGGAACACTTATGAAGTCTAAAAATTAAGCAAAATAAGCGATGATAGAAAAGACAAATGAAATTTGATTACCATCAACAGGTTGAGAAATGCGTGACATGAGATCTTCAAGATTTTTTTTATCTTTAACAGAACAAACGGTGACTGCAGTTAATCGAGCACAAAGTCCAATAATATGATCAATGGTGTTTTCATGATTCACACGACCAGTATTTCTGTAAAACAACTTTAATATCATCAAGTAAAAAAAGAAGAAAGAAACATACGCTTTTCCGCTACCAGTAGAAGCAGTGAGTCCAACGATTTGAGGTTTGATAGTTGCATTTCTGACATAATCCATAACAACATTATATGGATGACTTTCTGCGCAATGGTGGCACTCGTCGAAAATCATAAGAGTAAAATCAGTAAGATAAATACGTTGAGATTTCAAAGGGCTCAAGAGCATGTTGCTAAAAAAATCAATGTAAAGATAAAATAAACATTCAAAAAACGGCGTTCGGACAAAAGCTCGAAAAATATTTGCTCGAAAAAAAAATAATCTTGAAAAAGTGAATTACGACAAAATCTCGAAAAACCAGATGCTCGAAAAATAAAACATCGAAAAACCAGATGCTCGAAAAAAAATAACATCGAAAGGACACATCCTCGAAAAAAATATGCCCGGAAAAATTTTTATTCTAAACACTTCTTTGGATTTTTCCAATCCATAGTGAAAACCTATGGATTATCAAATGTGAGGCATGGGACATGAGAGTATGACAAAGTGTATTACTTATAAAGTGTACCCCAAATGAATATAGCCACATTGAGCAAGCCTGAGCCCCAAGTGAAGATATAGACCTTGCTCGATCAATCATTCCCAATAAATTATGTGGAAGAGAGTAGGATACTACGTTATGAAAAATCGTTAAGTTACATAGTAAGTACCTAAAACATTGTCACACCAACTTTTTTTCATAAGTATATGCAAATTTTCCATCCTCGCTTTCATTAGTAAAGCATTAATGAGATCCTTGATTACATCAGCTATGAAAATTTATGAAAAGATTCATTCCATAACGATGTACCAAATATATCACGACATTTTTGACATTGCTTAATACTTTAAAAGAAAGTAAAGTAAATGGTAAATTTTCTATTCAAATAACCGCATTAACTATTTATTATACCTTCTCGAATAAATTATGAACTTATGCTTTTCAAAGTGATCGATCACCAATAGATCACTTGGTATCCATATGGAAAGCCTATGGATGTTCGATAGTGATTCATAGGGAAAGTATATGGATTGAAATTTATGTCATAGAGCAACACTGTCTATCATTTACTATCGATAGTTAAAGCCTATGGATGGTCGAAAGACTCTTTCACCTTTGAAAATCAAAGAGAAACATTCACGGCGGTTAAATAATATTTTCGAGATTTTGTCTTTTCGAGCATCTTGCTTTTCGAGGTTTTGGCCTTTTTTAGAAATTCGAGCATCTGGTTTTTCGATGTTATTTTTTTCGAGATTATTTTTTTTTCGAGCAAATATTTTTCGAGCTTATGTCGCGTCGCCTCAAAAAACATACATGAAAATTTGAGGAGTCATTACAATAACATCACCAACAAGAATATCCACGAGTCGTTCATCTGAGCTTTTAATTCTTTCATTTCCACTCATTTTTTCAACATGAAATTCCATGCCAATTTTGTTTTTAATATATTTACTTTGTTGTTCCACCAGCGGAATTGTGGGAACAAACATGACAGCTCTTCCAATTTGATAATGATGCCTTTTAGTTCGCAAATGATGAGCAATGATATCAGCAGCAATTAAAGTTTTACCAGAACCAGTAGGAGCACAAATAATCGTATTCTTATTATTCTTAGCTGGACCAACGAGTTCGACTTGATATGGATAAAGGATGTAAGCATTGGCGGAGCATTCACCTGTGACAGTTGGAGGTCTTTTGCGTTTGAATTCTTCTGAATCTTGAGGCCGAGGTGAAGTTGGAGGTTTAACATCGATGACGAGATCAGCAGTAAATTGTGAAGGAGCAACATCGTGAGTTTGAAGGCTTATACGGTATTCTTCTAAAAAACTTAGATAAAGAAAAATATTGTTACTGTAGAAATGCTCACCCAATTTGTCTTTGTATTCTCGATCAATGTATGAAGCAAATGGTCGTGTTTTTGGATGATAGCTACAAGCGCTGAGAAATTCGAGTAACCAATCCTTTGGTTTTGTAAGTTTCGGTTTCATAGCTATGAATTGTATAAACAATTCGCATCGAGAAGACCAATAATCCAAGGCACCTCCATTTTCATATTTTGGTTTAACATCTTCTGCGACCATTTTATAAGAAGGATCGGTTTGATGTTCTTTCAAAGCTTTTACCATTTCAGCAATAGGAAGATGTGCAGAGATTTTGATATTGATATCACGTCGAGTGGGATGTTCAAGAATTTGAGTTTTGTAAACATGAAAAGCATCCGGTTCAACTTGATTGAAGAGCAAATAAGTAACGATGCTTGATTTTGAAGCTAAAATTTTAAACATATATTAAAACAAAAATTGTTAAAGCGGAACGTACAATTAAGAAACCATCTTGCAATGTTTCTTGCTATTTTCTCGTCTTTGAAAAGTTCCATGTACACTTTGAAAACATTTCGAATATGTTTATCATCGTCTTTGATAGCATTTGCAGATAATAATGCTTCTTTCTGTTTATCATTTAGTCCAAATTCATTTGCATGTTCCATTATCTTTTCTTTTGGAAGATTGTAATGTATCCATGGAAGAAACAAAACAATGTGTTGAAGAGGAACATCATCGATAGAAGCCCAACCGGCGGTTGGGGCGGTTGGGAGAGCAACCAACATTTAGTTATCTGAAATTTATTGAATAAAATAAATGTAAAAAAAAAGTGAATTCAAGTGATGACTAAATAAATAATCAAAAAAGATAAACGTCAAAAGTTTTTCTTTTAGCCATCACACATTTGATTGAACGTTTTTAGGTACCTTTTCCGTTGTGAGACATGTCTCGAAAACTTTACATTTAAAAAAATTAACAAAAATTAAGTCTTCAAAATAGTTTTCGTTTGGATTAATCATTAATAGATAATTTTTCATAGAGCACTTCCTCTATCATAATATTCAGAATTAAAAGCTTTATCTTATAGCGTCGAGAACTCAAAAAAGAAAATTTCTTCATTTTTTTAGACATTTTCGCTCAAATTTGTTATATGTTGTTGCAGTTATTCGTTCCATATCTCCTTGAATTTAGGCAAATATTTTTATCATTTTCAAAGGGTAAAACAAATAGTTCGATAAAAAAAGTAATAGTCACATTTTTTGATTCTTTTTTTGTTTGTAAAAAGTAAAAAGCGTAAGTTTGTTGCAATATTCTTTTCAATTCTAAAATTGCATCACCACTAAAAAAAATTATGTAGGATGTTTCTTTATATTTTCTTTTATAGATTTTCGTTTCATTGTTGCTTTAAAAAAATATTTATTTAATCAAAAAATCAAAAGCTCTAAACATTAGAGAAAATACTAAAGTAAACAGAATACAAATGGCCTCAATCTTAAAAATATGTTTTTTTAACCTATCATATTTTAATGTTTAACATTTTTCCATTTCGGACAACTTAATATTTTGGACCTGATAAATCCAATACTGGGGATAAAAGAAGCAAAGGTTCGCGACGACAAAAGAATATGGCATTGCGATAAACTGGAACAAAGATAAGTGTGCAAATAGTTAATCCAACGCCCCGAAATTCGTCAGCAATTGAAGATAAGAGCGTAACATCCGTAAACAACCCCAATAAAGCTCTGCTTTCCAATAAACTATTAATCGAATAAAGCATTAAATACAAAATTGATTCAACTAAAAAAAATAGTTCAAAAGTTAAAGATAATTAAATTATATTTGATCATTGCTCACCGAATCCTGGAAAGTTAATAATATTTTGAAAGGTCATATAAATAGTGAACCAAATGAGTCGAGATTTAGCTAGACGTATGATTGAACGATCATCAATTCGAGTATCTCGAATTTGAGCTTTACAACTTAAACGACACGCGGTACCAACATAACATGGAATCATAATAAGGCCCAAAATTATTCGACAACTATGTTTCACATATATTTCAATGTCGGTATAACCAACTGGCCATGGAAGATTCATGATGACTACGATAATAAGAGGAATAATTGTGGCACCGTAAAAGAGGGAACTAAAAAAAGTAATGGGTAAGTGAGATTTATATAAATGACGAATTAACTGTTTTTTTGAGTTAAAGTGTAAATTGGAAGCTTAAGTTTCTTTCTGTAAAGAAAAATGGCACTACGAAAAATCAAATTTTAAATTGAATTTCCGATTTCAAAGGTGCAATTTCCTTTTTACATACACTTTACCGTAGTAAAGAATTTTTAAAGGCAAACATTATCACTTTTTTAAATTTGGTAAATTACAAATTAATTTAAAAAAAAACAATGACGAACCCAATTCGACATTTTTCATAACCATCTGGATCAAGAAAAGCACTAAACAATCCATAATAAACGACCAATGATTCTGTGAGAAATGCATAATATGCAAAACCCGAAAAGACGCTATGAATGGTTTCAAATACAATTTCAGCATCCCTATAAATTATCAACAATTATTTTTAAGGATTCATTTTTTTTTTGAAACTTACATCATTCTTGAAACACCTTCAACGGACATTTCAAAATGTTTTAAATAAAAAACAAATTCCAATCCAATTCTTGCAATTTCACCAAAAAACAATGGAATAAATAATAAAAGGGTAAAATTTTTAAGAAAATCTTTTGGAATTCGAGTCGAAAGAAATAAAATGAATGCATAAAGGATAAATCGAAAAAAGATGTAAATAATATAAATGGCATTTGAAGTTTCATTAAAGAATCCAGCTAAAAATTAAGATAATCAACCGATGGGATCAAATTACTTTCATCAAAAAAGCTTACGACAAAATGCAGTTACATTTGCACAAAGGGATGATGTTTCGGATTGGTCATTTGGTGAGGAAATTACTTCAGATACGACAGAATCGACTACTTGCGCCATTGTAAAAGTAGCAACTACAACCAAGCAGCTGAAAACTAAAGAGGATGAATAACAAGGAAGTTAAAAGGGAAAGGAAAAAGTACAAGGTTTTTAAATCGAAAATTATGAGGTAATTTAAAAACTATGTAAATTGATTCAGCACACACAAACAAAGCTGGCAATTATTTAAAAAAAAGGGAAGATAATTTCAGTTTTCAATTCACAACTTTATTAAAAGTGAAAATGATTAATCTCAAAAGGCAAATAAAAAAACGAAAACGAAGCACAAAAAAAATTTACACGCCTTCTTTGAAAATATCAACTCTGACGTTAGTTCATTTTCTTTAACTCCAATACCCATAGGTATTGATTACGATACTCAACTCCTAAATATTTTCATGAGATCTTTGCACTTTTTTTTTTCAAAGTAACTGAAAACAAAGTTTAAAATTACAAACTAAAGCTGCCAAATACCAATATTAAAAGTTTTATCAAATTACTTTCTAAGTTACTTCTAAGTTTTGGTGAAAAAAACAAATTCGACACAAAACATCTGCAAAAAAAGCAGTTCATTAAAAAGAAGTAAATTGTGTTAGCGACGCAGGTGCTTGCGACAAAGCTATGGTAAAGGATTATTATTACCAGAAGCTCATAATTTTAAGCTTTTTTTCGTTTTTTTCTTTGAACATTTACCACTTTCTTTTTATCTTTTTTTTGTTTGTGGTAAAACCTTATTAATGTGTTGCTATGGGAAAACCTCATATTCCCTAAAAGCTTTTAAATTAAAGTTTGAAAAAGTAAGTAAGTAAAATAAAAAGAAAGGTAAAAAAAAACAGAAAAAGAAAAAATAATAAAAGGAAAACGGTTTTTATTCTCATGGGACAAAAAATCATAGTTCTTACTTACGTCTTTTTAAAAAGCTTTGAATTAAAGACTAATGCAGAAAAGGCTTTAAATTGGAAATTTTTAAAATAGAAGGTTCAGGAAAATTATGAATTCAAAATAGTTACACGGAATCACAAAATTTGCGAAGCATTTAGAAAAAAGTTTTACAGTATGAAAAATGAACGTGTAAACCCAAACTAATGTTTTTTTTGAATGCCTGATTCGCCGAAAAAATGGAAGAATGCTAAAAAAATATGATTTAGTGCTTCTAAATAAATGTAAGCAATAAATTATTAATTATTGCCATTTTAGTGTTTTTACTTTGACATTGAAACTCCCACACATTTTTTGGATAATTTCTTTTAAGAAGTCATAAAAGCGATAATTTTATAAATTATTATTTTGACAAATAACTGCTTTTAAAATGCAATGCTTTATTTTATAATATGTGCTTGGATACTGTATTTATTTAAAAAGTTCAAAGTCTAAATAAAGCTACTTTTATGCTTCATTTCTGAATGTTTAATGGCTGTGAGAAAATTGAAACAATAAAACAAAATAAAATACATTATTAAAAGAAACTCTTTATAGAATTTTTTTTCTCATAATCCTTTTTTGAGTTAAAAAAAACAGAGCAAAGTATAAATATAAAATTAATTTTCAATGAAATCATTATGTTTTTTTCAAATTTAAGTTGCTTCTGGTAATTTCTTTTATAAACTTTGAGATAGTTGTGCCACAATTTTTTTTTAGGTATAAAGGTTAAACAAAATTTGCAAAAAAAAACTAATGAAAAGGAAATTAGTCTCTTTATAAATGTGTGTACTTTTTAGTAGAGCAAAAAAAAAATAATTACGGTAAAAAGTGTTTGATTTAATTACCATAATCATGTAATATTGGGTTAACAAAAAACTGAGCTAGCAACTTTGTCATTATTTATAGTTTCCGTCGTCAAGATAAAGATGGTTTTTATAAAATGTATCATACAATGAAAGTTTTATAACCGACAATTGTGTAAATGTAAATTGATGATCAGAAAACAAGCGTATAAAAAGTTCAAAATAGCCTAAATTTCATAACATTTGATAATCATGATGATATTTTTCTTTCTGTTTTTGAACAAAAACAATATCAAAGGATCAATAAAAAATGATCAAAAGGTTATAAAATCATTTCTCATTTTTTATCATTTTTTGCTCTTTTTATCTTTGTTACTCAATTGTTATAAAAACTTTGACATAAAAAACAATAAAAAAGATATTTGATCTAAAAATCGATGACAGACAAAAAAAAGAGTCAAATCAAAAAAACAGAATATTAATGTGCGGTGTTTTCTGTTTTAAATAAAAAAATATAAAAGAAGCTTTAAAAATTTATTTTTGGTTTTCGGCAATTTTTAAAAATGGTTCAAGTTTTTGGTAGCAATAGCGAAAATAATAATATTGATAAAAAGGTATTAGATGAATATGAAGAAAAACACACTCTTAGACCGTCGAAACTTGAAAGATTTTTCAATATTTTAATGTGCAGGTTTGTTTCTTCTTTTTTTTATTTCGAAAGATTCTTAAACCTTGGGAAGAGTAAATGATGGCGAGTTAGATTAATAATTTCTTTAAAATAATATTGCAGATGTGATTTAAACAAAGAAACATTAGAAGCTCAACCAGTTAGCTTTAAAGATTTGGTAAAAACTTTCAATTTTTATCTCTTCACTCACTTTTTCTTTTTAGTTTCGATTTGGTTCAAAAAAAGATAAAATTTCTGTTATAATTGCAATAATATGTGGAACCTTTGCTGGAATGTTATATAATTTTCCATTTTTTATTGGTGGAAAAGTTGCAACCGCTTTAATTTTATATGGACAAGTAATTTTTTGGACCATGTTTGTTCTAAAAGTTAAAGCATTTTTAGACATCAGGAAATGACAAAATTCTTTCAACGGGTCTTCCATGGGTTGGAGTAAATTTTTGTTTAGCTATTTTGGTTTTTATTTTAACTTATTTTCAAACATATTTACTTAAAAAATCTTGTACAAATATAACAACTAATTTAAGGATAAAATTTATTGGATCCTTGCTTCGACAAGATGCTGTTTGGATGGATGAGCAAAAGTTTGGTGTTTTAAATGCTCAATTGACCGAGTAAATTTTATATGCTTCTGTTCAACTTGAAACTGCTATAGTAATCTCTCTTTTTTTCAGAAGCATTGATATAATTCGTGATGGCATAGGAGAGAAGGTTGCTCTCGTAGTTCGTGGAATTAGTTCATTAGTTGGTTGCATAATTTTTTCAATTTATGTTGATTGGAAAAGTTTTTTAATTGTATTTGGTTGTGCTCCAATAAGTATATTTTTAATGTCATTTATGGCTAAAGTATGTTAAGTGATTGTTGTTGTAGGGTTGATCAAAGTATCGCCCAACAAAATAAAAAGATCAAAAATGCAATTTATCATCACACCATTTTTTAGCTGATAAGCATTTCTGCAAAAAAGCAACTTCCTTATTCGGAAAAAGCTTCATCAATCCTTCAAGAAGCTTTGATAAATGTTAAAACCGTTCAATGTTGTAATGGTGAAAATGAAATGGTTCAGAGATATCGAGAAATCCTAAAAAAGGGTCGAGGTTATGCAGTTTTAAATTTTGTGTGGAATGGATTTTTTGATGGTACAACTTTTTTATTACTTTACATTTTCTTTGGTTCAACTTTTTAGTAAGCTTTTTTTCTTGTGATACAAGCATCGATTGAATATTCTCTTTTGCATAAATAACGATTTTAAAATTTTAGTTATGGAGCGGTTGCATATTTTAAAGGTGAAATTTCATCTCCAGGTGATGTGTTTATTATTCCCAATTCATTTTTTGGAGCAGCATATGTTATGGCCATTGTATCGCCTCATTTTGTTGCAATATTAAAAGCACGAATTGCTGCCGCAATAATTTATGCTAAAATAGATAGGGTATTATATAATCGCATCAAAACAATATTTAAATGCGATTAAAATAAAATTTAAATTAATTTAGGAGCCTGTTTCAAGTTCGAATGGAAGTGAACTGTTTCAAAATTTACACGAAGGCACTATAAGTTTTAAGGATGTTTGGTTTTCATATAAAAATGGTCATCAAGTGTTAAAGGGATTAACTTTTGATGTAACTGAAAACGCTACAACTGCTTTAGTTGGACATTCAGGTTGTGGAAAAAGCACCTGCGTAAGCTTACCAATGACAGCTTTAACTTTGTATAAAAGCTTGGGTTTGTTTTAGATCGGTCTTTTAACGCGTTTGTATGATTGTGATTCGGGTAAAATTACTATTGATGGAATTGATATTAAACAAGGTACGATTCCGGCATTGAGAAAAATTATTGGAATAGTTAGGCAAGAACCTGTGCTATTTTCGGGAACCATTACGGACAATATTCGATTAGGAGATGAAACCATTACAAATGATGGGATTCGTAAAGCTTGCAAAATAGCAAACGCTCATGATTTTATAGAAAAATTAGCTGAAGTAAGAACCCTTTTAAATCAAAATAAAAAATATTGCAAAGCTAAACTTTAGGGTTATGATACTCTCATTGGTTCGGGAGCTGTTCAATTATCAGGTGGACAGAAGCAGCGAATTGCAATTGCAAGGCAAGCAAGATTTTTATTTTTTTATGTTGAGAAAATATTAAAAAATAATTTTTTAGAGCAATAGTAAATAACCCTAAAATTTTATTACTCGATGAAGCTACCTCTGCATTGGATGGTCATAGTGAAGTATTAGTTCAAATGGCTTTAAAAGCAGCAACTACAGGGCGAACAACCATTGTTATTGCTCATCGACTTTCAACTTTGCGTGATGCTAGTAAAATTGTTGTAATAAATGATGGACAAGTTTTCGAAGAAGGTCGAGATAATGAAATAATTCTTTAATTAGTTTAATAAAAAATATTTTAGGCACACATTTGGGTTTAAAAGAAAAGGGTGGACTTTATGCTCAACTTGTAAAAGCACAAGAATTTAAAGAAAAAACACAAACTGTGAAAGATCATGAAAAAGAAGAACTGGAGTTTCGTCGGAGACGATCGATTTCGTTTTCAGGGTATTTTTTAAAGAAAATTTTGAGATTAAATTTGTCATTTTTCAGAATCAAACCCGTTGAAGAATTTATTCCGCAAGGAAGCATACGTACTGGTGGACCTCAAGTAAAATTTCAAAACTAAAGTTATGATTTTTATCCGTTTTTATAGGCGAGTCTCACAACCACTGATATTCACAGTTATCCCACGGATTCCCCTAATTCACAAGAACATGGCTTGCTTCTTATTTACAAAAATTGTCAACGACAAAAGTTAAAACTTATAATCGCAACCATTGGTTCCATTATTCGTGGATTAGAGCTTCCATTATTTGTATTTTCTCTTAATTATGCTTTCACGGCTCTTGGAGATAAAAGTGATTGGACAAGTTATAAAGCATCGATGTTAACCTTCCTTTTTTGGTCACTAGCACTTGGAATTTATTCATTCTGGTCCATTTTTGTTCCTGTAAGTTTAAGTTCCTTTCGTCGAAGCTTTGAATTAAAATCCTAAAAACTTTAGACATCATTTTATGGTTGGGCTGCAGTAGAAATAGTTGATGCAATTAAAATTCGTTCATTATCAACTTTTTTGAGAAAAGAAGCAGCATTTTTTGATCAAAAAGAAACCAGCAATGCAAAATTATTATCCAAAATAAATTCTGATGCGCCACAAATAAGCTCGGTAAGCGTCGATATTGTCACAGGTTGTGGTAATTGATTAAAATTTTAAGGCTTTGGATAATCGAATGGTTCATTTTGTTAATAATTCTCTTGCTTTGGTAGTTTTATTAATTCAAGGAGCAATTTATTGTTGGCAAGTAGTTTTAATCGGGTTTATTGGAATTTTAATAATGATGGGAACCATGACATATTTCGGGAGACGATCCCATAAAAAGGGAAATAAAACTTCACAATTGGATGAATCAGCTAATGTAAGAATTTTTTTGAGGCATTTGACTCCTATGCCTTACATATTTTAAAATCATTGAGAGTCATTACTGTAATATCTATTTTCAGCTATCAGTTGAAATAATAGAAAATATTCGAACTATCCAATTGTTAAGTCGCGAAAGTTATTTCTTATCAAGATTTAGTTCAGCCGTAGAGAAAATTAAAAACGAATCCGTCGAAGCTTCTAAATTGGATGCGGTAGTTTTGGCCGTGCCCATGGCATCTTGTTTTGCTTGTGATTTTATTACATATGGTGTTGGCATTGCTCTTATTTATGGTGGTTATGCATCCTCAAATGGAGTATTTATTGCTGCTATGAATGTAAGCATGACATCATGGGCAATGCAATTTGCTTCATGGTCTCTTGTCGATATCTTTCATGCAAAACCCGCTGCCGAATCTTTGATTCCATTGATCGATAAAAACATTGATGATGATGGAATTTTAAATGACGAAGCAAGCAATAAAGGAATTGGAAAGCAAATCGATGGGAAGATTGAAGTGAAGAATGTTAATTTTGCATATCCAGCAAGACCTGATTTAAAAGTTGCAAATGGATTAAATTTAAAAGCAGAAGTTGCAAAAACTATCGCTTTAGTTGGTCCTTCTGGAGGTGGCAAAAGCACCATTATTCAATTACTTGAACGGTTTTATCTTCCACAAAGTGGAAACATCGTAAGTTAAAATATTTGAACATTTTTCTATTGCTCCAAATTGATGAAAACCCTTTCAGACTATTGATAACATTGATATTGGTTTATTCAATCTTCAAAATTTACGAGGACAAATGGCTTTAGTTGGTCAAGAACCTGTGCTTTTTTCAGGCACAATTATTCAAAATATTTCATTGGGAATTCCAAATTTGAGTTTAGAAGAAGTTAAAGAAGCTTGTCGAATTGCAAATGCTTCAAAGTTTATCGAAAGCTTGCCATTAGTAATTTAATTATTTTAGGCTAACAACATTTTGATTACCATTATTTTAGGGTTATGAAACAGACGTGGGTGAAAAGGGTTCACTTCTTAGTGGTGGACAAAAGCAGCGAATTGCAATTGCTCGAAGTATTGCACGAAAACCAAAAATTTTGTTACTCGATGAAGCAACAAGTGCTTTAGATTCAGAGAGTGAACGATCGGTCCAAGAAGCCCTTGAAGCTGCAAGCGAATCTCGAACTTGTATTACGATTGCCCATCGACTTTCATCAATACAAAATGCAAATAAAATTTATTTTATTGAAGGTGGACGTGTGGTTGAAGCTGGAACTCATGAAGAGTTAATTGAAGCCGCTGGAAAATATGCTGATTTAGTTAAGAAACAAGAGCTTAATAATTGAAATTATATTTTTTGATTTGTTAATTTTTGCATTGAATTTAAAGATATAATATTTTAAACAAAACACTAATGAAGAGGTAGTCAACCGACTCTGTCTATTACCGCCCGCTCCATATATTTTTTTATTCAAACATTTAAAAAAAATTATGAACACCTTTTGAGTATTTATTATTAACGCTAAATAAATAATAGAAATAATTTTTTTGCATCCTTTTCTCATCAACATCCATTTTAATCAGAATTTTTATTTAATAACCAAAAACACAAAATAATAAAACAACAAATGAAAAGTTTTCAGAAAGATTCATTAATCTGTTATATTAATATATCCAAAAAATTTGGGTTTTTTACAACCATTCACATTCCATTCATCAATAGCTTTATCAACAACAGCCTTGAATGCGATTGCAACGGAAATATCCACATCTCGCTTAAATTTAACAATAAAGGTCGAATAATTGAAAAAAATTTGTCTCTGCGGTTGCTTATTCCATTCTTCATTTATGGCATATTTCTAAAAAAACCGATAAAAAAAGTCTTAGTTTTTAGTAATTACTTTTATCAGCTTGACGAAAGTTGTTGCGTCGACATCTTCTGAAACTTCCGAAACATATAATTCCCAAAAATTTGGTTCTCGATTATAATTAATTAAAGCATCCAACGATTTTTTATTAAATACAATGTCTTTGCTTGAATTCGTAACATTACTAAAAAATTAATAAATTATTTCTGTATATTTGCTTCAGGCTTTCGGATGTCATCTTGTCATCGCACTTGTCATCAAAAAATTTTGAATTACACTTTTTCTTCTAATGAAAATCTGTTTATCCTATGTTGTAGAGCTTTGCGAGATCTACTAGATGCTGCAATCAGAAAAAAAAATCACAAAAGTTATCATACCGATGACAATCCACTTCCGCTTTATGGCTGCTAGAAAGCGGAAGTGGATTGTCATCGGTATGATAACTTTTGTGATTTTTTTCTGCTTAGTAGACTTTAAAGATCTCGCAAAGCTCTACAACATAGGATAAACAGATTTTCATTAGAAGAAAAAGTGTAATTCAAAATTTTTTGATGACAAGTGCGATGACAAGATGACATCCGAAAGCCTGATTTGCTTGCATTATCGATTAAAATTAATTTTTCAAAAAATCTTTAATAATTTTAAGGGAATTCCATTTAGGCATGAAAGGAAACAGAGTCTTTTTGGTTTCAACATCCAACAATGTGAACATATGCAGCTATCTCCTTTGGATTTTAGCTAAAGGGCTTACGACAAATTACATCAAGGAGCGGCAAAAGCAACCATCAGTCTCCATATTCTCAGATGCGATGGTTAGTTTTTAGCAAGCTTTAAATTTATAAAGCCAAAACTTACTATATAATTCTAAAAGCGTTCGGACGAGCTTTAAAAATACCATCATAAGATAACATTGATCCATCATCGCATTTTATGAAAAAATCTTTTCCACGAAAATTGACTACACTTTTTTTAACCAAATAAGTAAATTCATTATATGTTATTGTTTGATTTGAGATCGAAATAACAATAATATGGGGATAAACAATTTTTGAAATAAATTGAGAAAAATCACCTTCATGAAAAGAAATTTGTCCCACGGTACAAAACTTAATTTTTTTTTTGAACATTTCATCAACAGAACATTTGATTGAGAAAACTTTATTACCATCGCCAATGCCAAATTTTGTTAATCTTTTACAATTACAAAAGAGACATCCATCTTCTTTTGATGCAAAAAAGGTACATGTAACAATATTTTCCTTAACAAAAAAATATTTACAGGTATGATTTAGTTTTGTGAATGAACAAAACGAAAATGCTTCTTTTTGAATTACAGGATTCTTAAGAAAATAATAAATTAATGAAGATGGCAGCGAGAAATTTTGATATACAGCGTTCATGGGAGTGAAATATTTTTTATATTTTTTTAAACCTTTGCTTTTACCAAATAAAAAACCATTAATTCCAGCATTGATAAAATCTTGAATATTTTCATAACTCATTTTATATATAAAAATAAAAAATAAACTGAAAAATTTAAGAGGGAAAAAAGAAAGAAAAGTTTTCAAAAAATAATAATGCAAGCAAACCAAAAGAAAAGTTCTTTCAGCACAATGATTTTGCAAAAATATATCAAAAAAGGTCATTCACATCAATATAAAATTGTATTGTATTCTAAGTAAGCTGCGCTTGCAAAAAAGAGAAGGCCTAGTCTTTTTTGAAGTAAATGTACTAAAAGACAAAAAAAATACGTAGAGAGGTAGCAATTCCAATAATAAACAAAAGTTGACTTTATTGATTCAAAATAAAATATGGCAAAAGATAAAACCAAACAAAGCCATTTCGGTTAATACTTATCACCTTTTAATTTAAAAGAGCGATCTTATGAAAACGATAACGCACAAAAAAATGAGGGATAAAAAAGTGATTAATAAATAAATTAATTAATAAATACACTTTCCTACAAAAAAAGGTTAAATTTAAAAGTTGTATTCTGAGAAAATTGAGTTTACCGCGGACATGCATTCTCCAGTTTCAGATCAGAGAATTCGAACAAGGAGTCTATGGATTATTTTGTTGCAATATTAGCCTTCCTTCTCGAATGCTTATTTATTAAGTATCCAAAATTCAAACAAACATTTGAATGTTACCGTACCATATCTTCTAATGATTTACTTCAAAACAAGAGCTTTAAAAATGGATAACAAGAAATGAATAGCTGTAATAACTTGGGTAACATTCTTTTATTAACTATTTTATTAATTCCCTTAGCTATGATTAGCTTTAAAAATGTAAACACTTCCTTAAAAACACTAAAATCTAAGATACTTACTTACTTGTCCTAATCTTCATCACCATGCGAGCAATGATACTGAAGTTAAAAAACAAATAATACTTACGAAATAAATTTATTTACATACAAAAATTCAACAACAAAAAATATACAAAAATTTCAATAATTTTCAAAATCATCATTAACAATATTAACCATATGAATCAGTAAACCCGCAGTGTTATCAATAACATCACGAAGTCGAGGATAAGCGTTACAAACATCAGATTCCTTCAAAGCCACAATATATTCAATCCAGTCACAAACATCTTCACCGAAAATTTCAAAGAACACTGTTGGTTCCATAGCTTGAACGATAGCGCTATAACAGAAAACAATGGATTCAATGACATCTTCACTTTCAATTCTTTTAACTTTTTCAATAAACAGTAGCAAATTTTGTGACATTGGAACAATTGTTGGAGCATTAGCAGCAAATCCAACCAAAATACCAGCAGTTGAAAGAATTCTTGCAAGAAATACAGCATCGTCTTTTTTCTAAAAATTAAAAAAATAAACTTTGTAACAATATTCATTAACTATACCGTAAAATCTAAATGTAATCCTTCCACTTCTTCTTGTATTAACGGATAAACAAATTGTGGAGCATATTCAAGATACATATTCTTCTTTTCTGGTGCTTTTTCATCCTTCAGAAGTGATTGTGAAGCTCTCAATAGTTTTCCAATTCTTTCTTCGCCATGTACAGTAACCTTTTCAAACTTTTCAAATGCTGTTTGTTTTTGATATTCATGCATTTCTGCTTCTGCTTCTTTGGTTACTTCTTCCTGAAACATAAAAGCTATAAAAAGAAGACGTTAAAAAAACATACAAGTCCCTTTCCAGATGAAATATAATTTGCAGCTCCAATCATAGCTTTCAAAACAAAATAACGATCTGTCATTCCGCAATCAGGTGAAAGAATTAAACGAACAGCATAGGAGATTAATTCAGGACGTCGAGAAAAGATTAGTTCAAGGATTTTTTGCCGGTGTAGCTAAAAAAAGAAAGTTGTAAGTTTTAAATATGTAAATAATACCATATTTGCTTTAAATTACGGTAAGCTCGTCGCAAAAAAAAGCATTCAAGTTTGATAAAAAAAACTTACCTCAAAATGTGGAAGATTAAACCTGTTATCTAAATTGATAATTCGAGTAACTAATTGTGAAGAAATTTCTTGAACAGGACTATTTGGAAGATATTCCAGGAGATCATGTAAGCCAGAAAAGAATTTCTTAACATCATTTTTTTCTGTAAGTTTGTCAATCAATAATGGAATTTGATTTGTTTTATGTCGAGTTTTGGCTGCATAATCGTTCAATTCTGATAAATAAGCCTAAAAATTATAATGTTACATATTTAAATCGATAAAAGCATTTATTACTTCATCAGCTTCAGCTTCGTCATCATCACTATCCAATATAGTTTTAGCATGAAGTGGTCCTTTCTTTGATATTTCTTTTTTTGGAACAAGTGGTTTCAATGCTTCAGGAATTTCTCCATTTTCAAGCGGTTCCAAGACAATTGTTTTGATTTCATGAAGCATGGGATCATTTTCATCATATTCAAAAATAAGTTTATCTTTTCCATTAATTGGAAACAATTTGATTAACGTTTCTCCAATATACATTCCAAGTTGCCTCCTTGACGAATCTAAAATGAGAAACATGAAAATTTACTTGAAGAAAAAAAATCGAAAACATACCACCCAAGTGTAAATAATTTGCAATTGAAATTGCGACAAATTCAGTAACAGATTTGCTTACTTCTTCTTTTCGTTCAGGTGGAATAACTTTGGCTAAATCAACGGTAGTAATTGCTGTTTGCTTTTGTTGTTCAAAATCATTAAATGTATTTTTGCTTTGAAGATAAAAATATTCTGTTGTTTTTGCAAAACATTGAAGAAGAATTTCAGGTGCAACAGAAGCCAAATAACCAGCAATTAGATATGAATGTCGTTTGCAAGAACTTGGAGATTGAATTCGGCGAACTAATACTGTTTCTGTCAAGAATCTTTGAAATTTTAAGTTGAAGCAGATAGCATCACCAAAAATTACCTAAAAATTTGTATTGTTGTAAATCATGGCATCGTATTGTTGCAAAATAAAAAAGATTCCAGTAACATTATAATCTCATAAAAGAGAGAGTTTGGGAAAGCAAAAGATTACCGTTAAATGACTTGGCTTCTCCACGACATTCATAATTTGGATAATAAAACATTCACATTGAGGAAAATTCAAACCAGAGCGCATCATCGATTGCCAAATTTCAGCTTTATCTTTGATTATAGACGACGTCATCATCATCTAAAAAATTAATATTAATAATGCAACAAAAATATCTTGTGGTATTTATGATAGATTTAATAACAACGCCGAATCACAGTTGTTTACGCGTTGTTGCATTTTTAAAGCCTTTTGATTTTTATTTTTAGTTTGTAGTTTTATGAAAATGATTTTTCGCGCAGAAAGAAGTTGTTTTGCAACGATTGTATGTGGCCCATATTTAAAAAGAGATTGAAAAAAAAGTATGCAAAAACCTAATTGAAGAAAATTCACTATGGTATTCAACTGATCAAACTTCTCAAAAATATTATAAAATGTTTGCAAACATTTGATTGAACATACGTACAAATTAAAAAGATAAATAACTTTATTAACAAAAACATAGAAATTATAAATCAAAAATATCACCAAAGTTTCAACATAATTTATTAATCTTCACGTTCTTTTGCTTTAACCAAATTTTGGCATAAATTTAATAAAGCATGGGCGCGATGACTCAAATTTCCCTTTTCTTCCATTGACATATCCCCAAAAGCCTTTCCAAAACCAAATGGAAAGAGTACAGGGTCAAAACCAAAGCCTTTGTAAACTCCATCTTCACGATGTTTTAAAGTTCCTTCAACAAATCCATAACCAAATACAGGTTTAGCTTCACGGTTTTCTAAATATCCAAGGGAGCAAATTGCTTTTGCTTTCATTTTGTCATGATTAACTTTTTTCACCAAATCGACAATTCCATCAGGTTTAAAACTCTGAAGAAATTCTTTTACATATGGCCCTGGCCATCCATTTAATGCTTCAACTTCTAACGCTGTATCGTCAACAAGAATTGGAAAGAGAGATGAAAGCTTTCGAGCTTCTTCAATTTTAGCTTCAATTATTTCTTGAACTGTTCCTTGAATTTCAGGAATTTCAAGCGAGTGTTGTTCCATTTGAAAAAGTAAAGTTAATGTGTGCTTTGCTATTAAAAAAACCTACTGAAAATGTTTGGCGTCCAAGAAATTGCATTTCTTTAAATTTGTTTGCATTTGATGTTGCAAAATAAACATGAAATGGTTTATCAGCAAATTTTGCAATTTCTTCTGTAAACCGTCGCATTTTGTTGTCTTCCATTGCTAAAAAGAAGAATCAACATCCGAAGCGAGAAAAAAAGCATTCAAAGATAAGTTAAGATTATAACTGCTAAATATGAAGCAAAAGTAAGGTTTTTATAAATTTAATTTTGTGCAATGGTTATGATAACGGGAGTTTTTTGTTTGAAATAAACCGTAATCAAGTACACGAATCACGTTTATGTTAATACGATATAATGAGCATCCAACTTTAAAACAAAAACATATATAAAATCTAAAACTTTATTCTTTGACATCTAATACTACAAACAAAATTAACATAATAAGTACCTAACAAACAAAGACAGAAAGAAAATGAGAGACAAAATTCCTTACTATAGGAAGTTTAATCCTGCTCCAAATTGTATTCCAGGAGCTATTGAATCACCTGGTGTGTATCTTAGTGGTAAAACATAATTAAGTTCAAATCTAACTAAATTTTTAAAAACAACAGTTATTCCAAGACCAGCAGATACACGAGGAGTTTCGATGATGTCTTTTGCCCAACTTGATGATCTCAATGATGATACAGTTCCAGCGGTCATAAATCCATGAAGATACACCTAAAAAGTAATAAGTAATAAATTGCATACATATATAAAAAAGGAACAAACCATATCAGCAGGTACTAAAGGTCGATAAATATGAGCTCCAATAGCAAAAGCGGCACTACCACCGAGAGCCGTTTTACGACTTTGAGGTCCAATAGATCGAATATCAAAACCACGAAGATCATGAGGCCCACCAAGATATGCTCTATCCAAAAGATGAAGAGTCTTTCCAGCCATAGGTTGAATTAAGTTGCATTGTAACGAAGCACTGACAAACGATCCAAGAATAAAAGGTGCGGCTGCTTGAAGATCAATTTGATGTCGCATAAATGAAGCATCACCGATAAGACCAGCATGTTCTTGAATAAGATTAGCGTAATAGCCCTTTGTTGGAAGAATTGGACGATCCCTTGCATCAACGCCAACACTATTCTCCACTGAAAACTTTGATGAATGTCCGGCGTGCTCTCGTATAGCGAAAGGACAATTTGTTGAAGGATAAAAAGTTCTCCAAAGCTGAAAAATGAAAAATTTAATATTAACACTAATAAAAAGAGTTTACTCACATTATTAAATTTCAATGAATGTTTGACTTTGTTATTAAAAAGTTGGCCATTGTATCTCAAAATTAAACCATTTTCACCAAACTCAGCTTTGTTCCATCGTAAAAATTCAGACGAGCGATAAAGTGAAGCTCCAACATTTGTATACCTTTGCCATCCAAGAAATGGTTTATTCGCAGATAAATTGAAACTATGACCTCCTCTAATAGTTTTTGAATATGAAGCATCGATAGACTCGCCACGACCATTAAAACTCTAAAATAATTTGATCATTACTTTTCAAATGAAATATGAATCATACTTGTCTGCCTCCAGTTAAACATGCATCAGCATCACCTTGAGTCGTCATACCAAGTTTAGCACCAAGAGAAAAAGCTGTAGGTTCTTTAACAACAAAATTAATAACATAACTATCATTTGAAGCTTGATCGGTATCAATTAATGGTGTAACTCCTTCAAATAATCCAACTTCCTAAAAAATAATATTATATATAAAATTTTCATGTGCTGTTAATAACTTACTTGCATATGTTTAGCAGCCAAATATGATTTTTTAACAAGTTCATCAACATTTTTTGAATTATATAGTTCGTTAATTTCTCTTACAATTGCATCAGGTTTAGTTTTGGCGACTCCATGAAATTGAACAGCAGAAACAAAACTTGGTGCAGCTTCACATTTACCATATATAGATTCGGCACGATGAAAGCTCATTGAAATTACTAAACTTGGCAGAGATTGAAGATGAATGAGGCTAAAAACGTTGTAAAAATGCAAGAAGATCAAAAGAAAGAGAAAGAACTAAATTGTTGCTGCGTTGAAAGAAAGTGTTCCTTAATGACAAAAAACGAAAAAGCAACAAATCGATTAGCCCATAAATTATCAAAAACAAAAATATGTAAAGATACAAAGATACAATATTCTAATTTTATTTATTTTTCATAAAAATACACTAATGACCTAATAAAAAAATATCAATTTTACTTTTGTTTATTTTGCAAAGGTAAAATATGTGCATTGCTAACGTCCTTCTTTCCATCTTTTTAGAAAGTCAGAAAGCATATTAATGTTTGAAAGGTGATAAACACTTTGATCGATTAAAAAAAAGTTATGAACAAATAGTTTATGATAATTTATGGAAGAGTTTCATGGAGAATAAACAATTAATGAAATTTGTTCTGACTAAAATAGAACTTCGTAGAGCTCGAGCTTCTGCTTGGTTGTTGTTAAAAATCAAAACAAAAAAATAATAGCATGATCGTCAAACTGAAGTTTATGATTTTTTAGCTTCTTTGCTGGCTTGTTTGATGTCGTCATTTTAATGCTTTAATGAAAAAATTAAAAAAGAACACATTCCATTAACCAAAAATTCACAATGTTCCAATTTGAATTTGATGATTTTTTGCTTCATAGCATCTGAATTAAGCTTTGACAATAAATATGTAAAGCTCTGGTTTTCTAGGCGTTTAGAAAAGAAACTAAAATAAAAAAGTTTGGTACAGTAAAACTTTTTTTCGGATGAAAAGTTGCAGATTCTCATGTATTTCTCATACTTTCTTCCTCTTTGGAACACATACATATTTTTTCCACCAAATTTTCTTCCTCGAGTTCCTTATTTGAACAAATTGTTTGCATTAACTTTTGTATTTTTTTTCTATTTTTTAGTTGTTTATGGTTGAGATAATATTACTCACCACTTTTGTAGTTATTTTTCTAAAAATATTAAAATATTACTAATAATCTTTTTATTTTTCTTTACTAATTTTTTTTATTTTAAAATTATTCGTGATGTTTTGAACACTTGACTTCAAGTAAGCATGGAAGGAGCAGAGTGATGTTTGTCTGCTTTTCACTATATTCTCGTATGCGCCATAGCTTTGCTTGTTTATTCGCATGTTTGTTGTTGCCCTTTTCTTCTTCTTGGTTCTATTTGAGCCTGCTTTTTTTTTTGAAGCAAAATGAAAAAAAATGACGTAAGGAAATAAGCTTTTATTTTAAACTCAATTTTTTTGTTTTGTTACAATTACAGATTTGAATAATATTTCAAAACAAACATCTACAAAACTTTTATTTTTTTTGTCATTTCATCGATGCTTATGAAATAATTAAAAATAACTTCAAACTTTGTGTTCATTTTCATTCAAAACTGGAAGCATAATCACCATCGAATGATTGAATGAATGAAAGTGGCTCCAAGATCTATGCTTTTCTATTTGTGGACATAAACCATAAAAATAAAATGTAAGCTTTTGGACTCTTTTGTTTAAAATTTTGTAAGCGAGCCAATGTTATATGTTTTTTGTTCGTGATTTTTATCAGTCATAAATTGTGTGCTCATTCATCCTTCACTCGTTCACTTCATCGCACTCAAATTACATCAGCATTAAGCCGATTTTTTTTGTCACCATTCATTTTTGTCGTCGCCTCGAAAGAAAGAAAAATGTTTACATTTGCATAATAAAAACTAAAAACAATTCATAATTTTTTATTTCGTTTAGGTCATCATTATCTCATCATCTGTTGGTGGTTAGTTTTTTTTACTATAAAATGAAGGCTTACTGATCGTTTTTTTATATTAAAAGCTTCCAAATCTTTTCTATAAATTATTGTTTATTTTTGTGTTTTTATCATTTGAAACCTCTGATGACGGAGAGCATTTAATCTTTTAACCTTATTCTTTCTGGGCCTCCCTCCTTTTCCATTTCGCTTTTTTTAAACTTCATTATTATTGTAGCTTTTGTGTTTTGGTTGCATTTATTTTTTTTTTTTTGCTGTTTTTTTTATCGCATATTTGCTTACTTGTTTTTTACAAATATTTTTGTTGAGAAAACCTTTTTTAATTTACTTTAAATTTTTACAGTAAAACATCAAAAGATGAGTTGTAAAAGCAAAAGATCACCAGAGATATGCCCAGAAAAAGCAGATTTTAAAGAAATTAAATTATTCCCTGTTGATGCACCAATGAAAAAGCCTCAAACACATTGGCCATCTATTTATATTGCTGCAACCCTTACTTTTATTGGTAGCATTCAATTGGGATTATATTTTTCTTCATTGTGGCCATATCTTCAAGAAGTGAGTTTAACTTTCCAAATTTTATTTTTAGTAAAAGCTACATCGAACAAAAAAGACAGATATTCACAAATTGTTCCATCGAGTTTTAAGTGATAAAATCGCAAATTTTTTTGATACAGAAATCTTTTATAAATTATTTTTTTCCAAGCTTTAATTTTTGTTTTGAGTAATTTGGTGTTTTCCTTCTTTTTGATCATTCATTGCCCATTCAAAGGACACAAGTTTGAATCATTGTTGATAAAAGCATTTTTTTGAACTGATGTCATTAAATTTTTAATAATTTTTTCTAAATCAAATTTCAGATCGATAAAAGTGCCACTGAAACTTTTCTTGGTCTCATCATTGCTGCTTATAGTTTTGGCCAGCTCCTTTCATCTCCTCTCATTGGACATTGGAGTAACAAAATTGGACAAATTAAACCTCCAATTTATGTGGGATTTTCTTTTATGCTTGCTGGAAATTTATTGTATTTTCTTGCAAGTGTAATGCCATTACATCAAAAATATTTTATTCTATTTGCAAGATTTGTTACGGGTTTTGGTGTTTGTAAGTTTTTTCTGCCCTTATTTTAATTTATTTAAACAATGTTTTTAGCGTATGTAAGTTTGCTAAAAGCATACGCAGTTTCGGCTTCAACAGCATACGATCGATCTAAAGCCATTGCATATGTAACTGGAGGATTGGCACTTGGAACAACAGCAGGTCCAGCCTTTCAACTTATTTTTACTCCACTTGGAGCTAAAGGATATCGAATTTTTTATAATTTATATTTCAATATTTATACGGGTCCTGCAATTTTGGCATGTATCATTAATTCAGCAGCTTATTTACTAGTTTATTTTTGTTTTGTTGAACGAAATATTGGAGTTGCTGATAAAAAGACTATGGTTTGTATTTTTTTTGATCTTTGACTTTTGTGTGTAAAAAAGCTACATTATTTTATATTTCTTTTTGTGGTTTTCTAAACCAAATAATTTTTAGAAGCAAAAAGGTGTTTCATTGCCTCCATATGATAAAGTTGCCGTTACAATTTCTTACATCACTCGATTTTGTCAAATGTTTGTTGTCAGCAATCTTGAATCGTAAGCCTTTGAATTTTAAGTAACTAGAAAAAACATAAAATTTATTTGTAGCATCGGTGCGCCTTTGGCAATGACAATCTTTGCATTTTCTAAAACTGAAGTTGTAAAATATATTGCTATGGCTCAATTATGTAGGAGCCTTCTTGCTTTCATGACTTATGCATCTTATATTAAATTCAATCTTGGAAGAGTTATTAATAATCGAATTATTTCCATAGTTTCTTTGGGTGGTCTTTTAGCATTTCATATGATTACTTATTCATGGCCATTTTTACCTGGTAGAATTAAAATGTACACTAACGCCGGTAAGAAAAACTCAATATATTATTTCTCACTAATCGCTTGATTATTAGATTTGTTAAATTCAAATTCCACTGAACTTACTGGTTGTAATGTGGATAGGTTTCCATGGTGTGAAACTTTCAATCAAGTTAACGTTTATCTTTATTACACCACATTCGTTCTTTTAATTGGATTAAGCTTTCCTAATTTAAATATTTCAATGAATACTCTTTTCTCAAAGATTATTGGTCCTAGACCACAAGCAGCCCAACAAGGATGGCTACAAGTTGCAGGTAGTAGCGCGAGGATGATTGGACCAATAACTATGAGGTAAATGATGTGTCTTTAAAATTCTTTTGACTTTCATATTTTTAGTGTATTATATTCCAATTATGGACCTAGATGGTCATGGAATGTTGTAATGTCAATAATTACCATAACCATGAGCTGTTGGATTTTATTGAGACATCGAATGGTACCTTTAAATATTCCAAAGGAATATGCCGAATACCAAGATGATAATGATCCAGATATGGTTAAGAAAGCGCTATCAGATGAAAAAGAAATTTAAGATTTTTATTTTAAGATAAAAAATTATTGTTAAGTTTAACCAAAATTGTAAATAATAAATTTTTTTTTACGAAATATAGTTTTTATTTTATCCCTTAATGCCCTTTAAAGGAGGTATTTTAAAAACCCGACCAACGAGTTTATTCATGTTGAGCACAAATATTTTGTTTGTTTATTTGACTTCCGTTTTTTTTTCAAGCAGACAAAGGTCGTCTTCGAAGCTCAAGGAAGAAAGCAATACAAGTAACCATAACGGATATTGTCTAAAAAATAAAAATAAAAGAATTGGTTGTTTGTTTAATTTCCAAATGATATCAAATATTTTTTTGTTTGAGAAGGCAACGCCTCCGTAAAGAAAATAAATGCCAAACGATACCGTCAAAATCAAAGGTTTCGAAACAACGGCAAAGCCCCAAATTGATATGCCTAAATCAGCTTGACTTAAGTGTGAAGCAAGCGAGCTTGCAACTTGATAAATATTTTGATCAAACTTTTGCCAAACTTTTATATTACTATAAAAATGATGCTTTGACCGTTCAAGCTGAAAATAAAGAAGCTAATAAGTGAAAGTAAATCTTCCAAAATACCGCATTGTGAAGCATTGCTGGAATTGCTGTTAATGACGATAATTGAAGAATGCAAATTATGAGTGTCGGCAAAGTAAGTAAAAGATTGATTAATGGAAGATCTTTCGAGATTAAAAGTTGTAAAAGTGTGAAAACTGTTGTTGGGACATTGCATCCAATCATAATGAAAGCATAAACCTAAAAATATTAAATTTAACTTGTATCCAGGGTCGCAATGTTTTTTGCCGGATAAAAAGTGGTACAATAAATTGTAACAAAACAGAAATAGCGTTGTTTAATAAAGATTTACCTCACAAAATGAATCCAAAGTTCGAATGGCTTCACTTAATTTTGCATGATCATTAATTAACAAAATCAATTCATCCAGTAACAGCTTTTCTTTATCATTTCCAATATTTTGTAAGCGTTGATTATAAAAATCAACTTCCAAAACTCCAGCATAAGTAAAAATCATATAAATAAAAAATCCAGCTGATACACAAAATGATGAATAACAATTAATGAAAAATGAAAAGAATGCTATGCCTTTGTTATCTCGAAATGCTTTAATCATTCCTTGATCAAAAAGATCAATATCATATTCAAGAATTATAACTAAATGAGTAAAAAATAAAAATCCAAAAATAAATGCGAGCACTGAATAAAGGCCAAAAACGAGGCGGGAAAGACGATGGCGATTTTGAATGCATCCTTGTGATTGTTGAGCAGAATGAAGAAGTTTCACATATGTCAATGAAGGGGATTTACGTTGCCAATAATAAATGAATAACTAAAAAAATATGAATATATTTTTGATACAACCATGTTCTCACTAACCATTGAAGCAATTCCTTGAATGTAAAACATTACTCTTAATAATGCACCCGGCAATGATTTAGTCTCCAATGAATAATGGGATATTACAGTCATTACAAAACCACTCATGTAAATTACTGAAAAATCTTCTAATTTGTCTAAATTATAAAAACATATAACTTACGCATGAATACGACGGAAAAAAATATTGCATAATTTATAATTAAAGAAACTTTTGAAACATCCGCAGTAAATCGACAACGAAAAATTTCAAATAATGTTATAACTTTTTTAACTTCTCTAAATACTGGAAAATTTTTGTATTCCCCGCAAACATCATCCTTTTCATTTGGTTTTGGTGAGGCTCGTGAAGTTTCATCAATGAAAGCAATTTCATATTGGGTTGTGATAACATTTGAATAACCTGTGTATGAACCTTTAGACATCTAAGAAAATCGAAATTAAAATTATTTTTTTGTAAGTTATAAAAAGTAAGAATTTTGATTAAAACAAGCTTTAGATTAGCAAAGATTCAAAAATTGTTTAAAGAACATTTATTGCTGAAAAAAAGAAAGAAAGTTTATTAGGGGCAAAAAGTGAGATTGGCTTGTCGAAGTGAAGCTGTGGTTGTTGTAGGATTGAGTTGAAGCAATAAAATTAAATAAGTTGTTGTTAGAGAAATTGTCTGAAACTTTTTTATATTATTTTAAAACTTCATTTTTGGTTGTAAGATGTTACCGTTAAAATTAATGGCTTGCTTACAACCGCAAAACCCCAAAGAGATATTCCTAAATTTGCTTGTCGAACATGATTTACCATAACCAAAGCTATTTGATAAATTCGTTCATCATATGGATACCATAAACGAGTGTTAGAGTAAATAATATTTTCAACTCGTCCAATCTAAATAAACATTCCTCTATTTCAAAAAAAAAAACAAAAGTAAACATTTGATACTAAAAAAACTCACAGCTTCATGAAGCTTGGCAGGTACTGCCGTCAGTCCAATTAATTCAACAAGATTAAAAAAGATCCCTGGCACAATTAAAAGAAGCACAAACCATTCTTTCGATAGAGCTTTAAGAAAGGAATGTAATGAAAAAATGGTTGTTGGAATATTGGTTCCAACCTTTAAAATTTTTATAAATTTTAGACTCAAGAAGAGAGACCTACCATAACAAAAGTATAAACTTCAAAAACATTATCAATATTTCGAACCATTTTACCATATTCCACGCATTTAATAAATTTAGCTAAAAGCTCATCACAAATCTCATTTGGATCTTCTGAATATTGACCAAGTTTTTGAAGCTCTTCATTATATTTTCTTAATTCCGCATATGCCACAATTGAAATAATTACATATAAAGTTAAAACAACATTCCAAACCAAAAAGCCATGAAACATAATGATCATTGAAACTGGAAATAAATATGGATGTTGAAAAACATTCATATTTTCCAAGTTTATAGTTTTTAAAGATTTTAAATCTGGGTGAAAGAAAAAGAGTCCAGTGGCGGTAATAAACGCGAAAGCACAAATAATTAAAACGCTGATGGAAAATATAATAACGCGTAAAATTGTTCGACGCGTCTCTTCATAAATTGATGAATCATTTGGCATATGAATGCTTTTAAATAAATCATTGATATATCCAGTGTGTTGCCAATAAATTAAAAAGCCCTAAAAATAAAGAATTAAACGCTTCATGTTTCTCCGTATCCAATTAATGGTTAAAGTTTGTCTTTACAAATATGTATTTATTTGGCTACAAAAATTTTAGCTTACCATTGAAAATGTAACTTGAATACTCCATGTAAGCATAACTAAAATTTATGTTTTAAAATCCCTTAATAGTTTCTTTTTTTCATACCAATTGTCATCACGTTGGTTTCATCACCCCAGCTATTAAAGGAACATAGGTTTTTGATGCCTTTTTGAAAAATTTCGATGACACGCAAACGAAAGTTGAAAAAATCGATACTGGGGCAGCGCGGGAAATTCAAAAAACTTTTTCCGTGCAACCTTTTTCATGAGCGTGCAACTTTTTTTTGAGTTTGCCGCTCTGCCCCAGACTCATTTTTTCTAACTTTCGCTTGTGTGTCATCGAAATTTTTCAAAAAGGCATCAAAAACCTATGTTCCTTTAACCAAACGCATAAATAAAAAAGACGTAAAATAAATATCTGAAAACGTTACCTTGAGAATCATCCAAAAATAAGAAAGATCACAAACTTAGAAGTAATATTCCAAAAGCAATAATAAGTTTTATACAGTATTTACAACCTCCACGATTTCCAGGTCCTTTATCGTCAAAATAAAGGAGAGTTAAATTTAACAACCTCATAGTCCACCCAAATTTTCTTTTAACTGCTGCCACCCGTTGTTCTTCTGTTTCAATATGTTTTCCATAAACCGCCATGATCATATTATCAAGGTTGGCGGAAACAAAATGTTTTAACATTTGACTTCCTTTAAAATAAAATTAAAAAAACAGTGAAAATTGAGAAGAATTTGAAGACGCTTACTTTTTAAGAATAACAACAACAACCAAAAAAAGAAGATTAAATTTAAACAAAAAAAAATGTAATTACAATTGTGCCCTCGCGAAAGATGATTCCCCTTTAATTTTCTTTTAAATTCTGCTTGAAAAATGAGGAAACAAAGGTCAACAAAAAAAGAGTAAAATTAGAAAATGCTTGGGAAAAAATAAATAGAAGAGAATAAATTCAATGAAGTGGAACAACAACACTTTTTTAAACGTTGGGCATCGAATAGTAGTAGTACTTTATGCATTTATAATAAGTTATTGCACATAGCCGTCATATTACTACTAGTGCCATTGCCATAGCTATTATTGGGTAATCTAGTTGTTGAATAGGCACTACTGTTGCTTGTTTTAAGTTCAATTAATACCGCTAGGTAAGTTAATGTAATTGAAATTGTCTAAAAATAAATAATAAATTAATTAAAAAATAATGAGATTTTCTTAGAAAATGAATAAATTTTTGCAGCTGTCGTCTATTTCTTTTATTGGCACGCCTTAATGTTTAAAAAAATGATATAAAAACTAACAGTTAAAATGGTTGGCTTTGTCAACATTGCAAATCCCCATAAACTTATTCCCAAATTACTTTGTTTTACGTGAGAAATAAAAATATTTGCAATTTGATAAATTTTTTCATTATAGGGGTTCCATACTCTTGGACTACCATAAATGATTCTTTTCACACATTGAATCTATAAATTTTCATCTTATCAAAAACTAACAAGAAAGAAAAAAACATGCAGCTTGGTGAAGTTTTGCTGGAATGAGCGTCAATCCCGTTAATTCGCTTAAACAAAAAATAATTAATGGTGTTGAAAGAATAGCATCCAAAGTTGAATCAAAACTAACAAACGTATTTAAAATTGTAAAAATTGTTAGTGGAATATTTAAGCCGATGAGAACAAAAGTGTAAACCTAAAATATAAAATAAATGCTTTAAAAATAAAAAGGAAGGTTAAACCTCAAAAAAATTGTCAACTGATCGAACCATAGCTCCAAGTTTGCCCTGAGTGATGTAAAGTTTCATGAAATCGTCTTCAAATTCTTTAGCTGAAATGGTGAGGTTGTGGCAGAGCTGCAAAATCGATTTAATTTATTCATTCCCTAATCATGGATAATTAATTTTTGTCTTACTCACTTCTCTTAATTCACAATTAAACTTTTTTAATTCGTGATAAACCGTTAACGAAACAATAATATAAAATGTTAAAACAATATGATAAACAATAAAACCATAGGATGAAATAATAAAAAATAGTATATGACTTCCAAAAATTGTAAAACTTTCTAAATCCATCCGAATTTCTTCTAATTTATCAAACATAATGAGAAGGACAAAAATCAATGGAAATATAAGGGTAAAAGCTATCGTAATGCAGCATACAATTACCGTGCAACGAATAACATCACGAGTTTTAGAATATTTTTCCGTGCCACTCGGCCAACTAACTTGTTTAAATAGTTCAGTAATATAACCAAGGCGTTGCCAATAAATGAGAAAAATCTATGAAAAATAAAGGATTTAAAGTTATTATTGAATTGAAAGCTGAAAAAACTAACAAGAGAAAATAATGATTGCCAACACCAATTTGTAATAACAATTTCTGGAAGGGTTTTTGTATCATATTTTTCAGCGATGAGAAGATGATAAAATTTTATAATGGCGATGTATCCAACTGCAAAAAAGAGAAAACATCAAAATTATTGAAATGAAAATCAAAAAAATTCGGGCAGCTTTTACGAAGGAAAGTTTTTAATTTTCATTCGATGCATGCTTATCTAACTCTCTATCATTTTCTTACCTGCCAAAATAGCGATAGCTTCTTTTAAAAATTTAAAAGCTTTTCCTCCAATTGTTTCAGGTTCACTAGTATAATAAATTCCTGTTAAACTTAGCAACAATTTAACATGTTTAAATTTTCTTTTCATAACTTTATCTTGATCTATTTGATTCTCATTTATCCATCCCCATTCGGTAATACTTTCATGAAGCTTCTTCGCCATAGGTAGAATTGTACGACGTTCTGCAGCTGTTTTTGACATTCTTTCAAGATACTTGACTGAAAGAATCTTAATATTTTAAAAGCAACTAAACAAAGAAGCAAGAGAAAGGAAAAAAACAAAAGCAAACAAGCAATAAATAAAATTAAGATTACTTTGAAAGTCATCTTTTTTTGGTTTTATATTTGCTTTGTATGTTCCATCAACAAATGTCTTTGTAAGCTTTTTTTGGGTAGCATTGATGAAGCTTTTTAATATCAATGCCTTATTTTGTAATTTAATCATTGTTTAGAAATTTTAGTTTATGTATTTTTAAAATAAAAAAAGATGCAAGTTGCCATCAAAGACAATTCTTAAATATTTTTATCGAATAAACTTGCTAAAAAAACTAAGTTAAGCCAATTTAAAATCAATATAATAATTCCCTTTATTATACTACACAAATCTTTACAACACTAATAAAATACATATAATGAAGGTTTTTTTATTATCCAACACCCACTCCAGTTCCAACTCCAATAGGTCCTGAACCAGGTGTATCTACACCAACGCCGCCAGAAATTCCAACAAGTCCACTTCTTGCATCTGTGGGTTTATCCATGCCTCGACGATATTTGAGTGGTTGGGAAGCTCCTAATAAACCTATATTCGAATTGACATCAACACCAATAGACTCCCCTATGGGTAATGGACCAACATTAACACCGCTGAAAGTTAGAGGAAATTTTTATAGTTCAAAAGAATTTTAGCAACTCACAATCCAGCATTGACTTCTAATCCTGGAACAGACCCAATTGAAAATCCAAAACCCACACCAACTCCAACGTTGCCCATCTTGCGAGGATCAGGTGGAGGACCAATACCCGGGCCAGGTAATCTATGAGTATTGATTACACCACAAAATGAAGAATATTCTTTACAAAATTCAACCAAATCAAGTCTCAAAGGCTTTGAGGGTTGGCATGTGAATCGAAAGATTCCACGCATTTGCGGACAATAATCTGCACCTTTTGGATACATAATTGGATAAATATTATAAATGGCTCCGCCAATTGCTGGCCGATAATATCCTCCAGCTCCTGGTCGATGAATTCGTCTTCGATGATGAACAGGCTGTTCAATGGGTTTATTGAGTTCTTCCATAGCTTTACGATTAATTTCTTTTTCACGTTCTTGAACGGTCATTGGAGCCCTTAAAAACATTAAAACTACTTTGTTGTAAATTTGTATTGGAAAGGTCAAAGTTTGAAATAAAAAATGAAAATATGAAATTATGTATTTCTAAAATGAGTGATGTTTTAAAGTTAAAAATCAAACCTCGTGGCAATATCTTCAAAAGGTAAATCACCAAAATCATCATCATCTTTTGGCTTTTCTGAATTCTTATTTTCAATGCCTTTAAATGGATCACTTGGGAATTTAGGATCACAAAAGACACCACCTAAAATACATATTCTTCCATGTTGCTCTCTCCTCACTTATAAAGCTTACCTAAAAGCACAAACGTACATGATAATAAAAATATTTGATTCATAAATAAGTCAATAACAAAGAGTTAACAAAACAAAAAAAGAAAGTAAAACACAATCAATGTTTAGAAGTTTTTTTTGGAATTATTTGATTGCCTTAAGGTCTCATGTCAAAGTCATATCATTGCGTAATTAAATATGAAAGACACACAATCAAAATTATAGGGTTTTTAATTGATTTAATCGAAAAAACAATTTTGATTGGTTCACTTAAAGCAACTTTGGACGTGAAACAGGTGAATTTTGAAATTAACCACAACTTCGAAAGTAAAAGTTATATGTTTATAAAGAAAAGATAATCTTTGAATTTTATAGCTTCGATTCGTTGTTTATAAATAATAAAGAATTTAATCATAAATAAAAAGTATGAAGAGTTTTTAAATAAAGTAAACTACAATTGACAAGAAAAACCTGAAGAGAAAAAAAGCAGGAAGATTTACGAAATCCATTATTTTGTGTCACATTTTTTTCGTAGAAACTTTCAATCATTGGCAATGTTTATTGTTGCAGCGTTTTCAAAGCTAAAAAATAGCCCAACAACAATAGACGATCCAAACCCTATAATTGAAAAAGTGTGTGTTTGTTTGTGGTATGTAACACCGGAAAATTTTCTGAAGAAAGTGGATATCAAAAAATTGGAAAAAATCTGAAACGATGGGAATCGACGACCTCATCTCCCGGAAAGAGATCCTGAAAGAGGTACGCACTTTTTAAGGTGTACCTTGCAAAAAGAATGAAAAAAATGAATGCAAAATTTGCATAAAATGATTTTAATGTGAAAATGCATGCCGATAGCCTTAGTTGCACAAAAAAGAAGTGGTGAAGAGCGGTCGTTAGGTTTCAAAAGCTTTAAATAATAATGTAAAGGATCAAGGATCAAAAATGGAGGATCTAAAATCGGAAAAATTAGGTTCTAAGAAGCCAAAAATGGAGGATTCAAGAACACAAAGATTGAGGATCTTATTTCAGAAAATGAAAAAAATTTTGTATGAATGGGGTTTCTTAAAATGAAAGCGTGAATATGAATGAAAATGTTTGCATTTTATTTCATGAGATAAGAAAAGAATTGGATCGAAATATGACGATGGTCAAAGAAATCGAAAGTCCTAATTATAACTCAAGAAAATTAAAGGGGGTATTTTATAATGTGTTTTAAAGATCATAAAGAAGTGAAAAGCTTTAGAAAAGGTAAAAAGTATGACTAACTTTAGTTAGTAAGATGTAAAGCCCTTATCGCTAGAATGAAACCTTAAAAATGTTGGGCATGGTGGCCCGATAGGGCCACCATGCAAAAACTTAATTATTTATAGTTTGTGAGATGAAAGTTGTGGAGATGTAATAGTTCTCAATCGATAAAAGAAAAACTTTAATAAAACAAGCAAAAGCCCTCGCGTAGCGAGGGCTTTGCTTGTAATCATTTTAAAGCAAATTCAACATAATTTTAAAAATATTCAAATTTCCATTTTATTTTCCTCTACTTCAATTTTGCGTATAAATAGAGGCGTCTCATAATTTTAGAAGATTTGTTTATTCATTTTTGATTTGAACATTTGGTGTGTTGGTCGTGCTTCTGCTTCCTTCAAATTCAACAATGGCATCTGCATCAACTGGTTTTTTGCGTTCACCGGTATGGAAGAAATTTGCTCTTGCTGCATTTGGCACTGGTGCTGCGACTTATGCATTCTTTCCTGTAAGTTTTTTTTAACAGTTAGTTCCATTAAATTTGATATTGTTTTTAGCAAGCTGAAATGAAATCTGAAAAGAAGAAAAGCGCTGAAAAGGTCTCTGATGTTGATCCTGCTGTTCTCAAGCAAATCAATGAAGCATATGCTAAACTCAATGGTCCAGATGGAGCTAAATGTCATTCATTGCTCAAGAAGCATTTGACCAAAGAAGTCGTCGAAAAGCTAAAGAACCGCAAAACAAAGCTTGGCGCCACCTTGTATGATTGCATTCGCTCTGGTGTCTTTAACTTGGATGCTTCCATTGGTGTTTATGCTCCTGATGCTGAAAGCTACTCTGTCTTCGCCGAACTCTTCGACAAAATCATTGAAGTAAGTTATTTATTCGGGTATTAAAAAAATACTAATTTTATGATTTTAGGATTATCACCATTATGGACCAAAAGACAAGCAACCTCCTGTTGATCTCGGTGAAGGCAGAACAAAAGATCTTCCACCTCTTGATCCTCAAGGAAAATATGTTGTTTCAACTCGAATTCGTTGTGGTCGTTCTCTTGCTGGTTTTCCATTCAACCCTCTCCTTCAAGCAGCTGACTATGAAGTTATGGAAGCAAAGGTCAAAACGGCTCTTGAAAGTGTCAATGATAAAGAAATCAAGGGAACATATTACCCACTTACTGGAATGACCAAAGAAACACAGAAGCAACTCATCGATGATCATTTCCTCTTCAAAGAAGGCGATCGTCATCTTCAACATGCCAATGCTTGCAACTTCTGGCCCAAAGGCCGTGGCATCTTCCACAACAACGAAAAGAACTTCCTTGTTTGGGTCAATGAAGAAGATCATCTCCGCATCATCAGCATGCAACAAGGTAGCGATGTTGGAAAGGTTCTTGATCGTCTCATACGTGGTGTCAAGGTAAGGGCTTTGATATAAATAATTAATATAATATTTTGCTTTTTCAGACTATTGAAAACATGGTTCCATTCTCTCGTGATCCTCATCTTGGTTTCTTGACTTTCTGTCCTACAAATCTTGGCTCAACTGTTCGTGCATCTGTTCACATTCGTCTTCCTAAAGTTTCTGCTCGCAAGGACTTCAAAGAAATTTGTGATAAACTCAATCTCCAAGTTCGTGGAATCCATGGTGAACACTCTGATTCCGAAGGTGGCGTAATGGATATCTCAAACAAACAACGTCTTGGTCTAAGTGAATATGCTGCTGTCCGCCAAATGTATGATGGTATCAAGAAGCTCATCGAAATGGAAGAATCTTCCAAGTAATCTTGGTTGTTTCGTATAAAGCTAACTATTTTGTCTGTACTGGCTATAAATAATGCATAGATTTTTTTGAAATAAACAAGTGTTATAATTTTAATGTGTTTTGATTAGGGTTGGTTAATTTACCGGTGAAATAAAAATCGGTTAATTAACCAGTGAATTAACCGGTTAATTAACCGGTGTCGATGTTAATTAACCGCTACTACGAAAGCCTACAAAAATTTACGAAATGTTACGAAATGAGTGTTTTATAGAGCAAACACCATTATTTGACGAAAAATGATGGATTTTAGAGAAATTTAACGATAAAATGGGAGAAATAAACACTTTAACGTGGTTACCCATGTCTCTTTTTTTTGGAAAATGGTAGCAAAGGGTTTTCCCTGTGGTAAAACTTTTTTTAATTTACCGGTAAATTATGCCTCCGGTTAATAACCGGTTAATTAACTGGTTAATTAACCGGTGAATCTACCGGTTAATTAACATTTGCCAACCCTAGTTTTGATGGATAACTTTATTAGCGCAGCGAGATAAACAGCTCATTTCTTATGTGAAGTTTGAACATTCGAATAATAAATATAACTAAAAATCGGAAAAAACAGTAAAAAAAAATCGTGATATGAATGAATTTTTGTAAAATTGTAAGCAAACACTGGGTTCTCTAAAGATATCATCAATCTGAATAATCGTTTTAGTGAATCTTAAATATTTATAACATTACTTTTAAAATCAAAGTCAAAAAAATGGAGCAAGACTAACACTTATAATGGTGACAAACTTCTTTTTATTATTAGCCATCATCATTGCACGTTCAATGGAAAATGATATATAGTAAAAAAAAAAATTTTTTAATTTATGCATTATTTAAAACTTTGAGAAAACATTACTTCGAAATGAAACGGCCTTTATTTCATTTCTTTACACCCAAGCTTTAACTAATAAATTTTAGGAAAACTAAATAATGGATTCATTCTCATAACTAATTTTTGAAACGCGATAAAAAAAATAAAATAAGCTTTTACTTTTCTTTATGAATCCAGTTGCCTTCCATGAATAAACTTTGCTCAACAATAATATTTTTAGAAAAAAAACTCATTATCAAGCTTTTCATTTTTTCGAAATTCCCGCTTATTGTGTCTGTTTCAAGAAGAAAAGGACTCGCGCAAATTCATGTTACATAGCCTAAAAAGGAAGGTTGAAGTAAAAAAATTGTTTTTCAATTCAAAGTTATCCTTTTCTCATTTCGACGACTCTTTTTTACATTGCCTTATTTCTCCTTCTTCTTTCCATTTACATAGACAACTAAACATTAGCATGTAAAATAAGTCCACGTGAAAAATATTCAAATTTTGTTTCATTTGTTTTCGTCTTCGTTTCGCGTATAAATACATCCATGTCATTAATTTTTCTAAACTTTTTAGTTCATTCTTGGTTTGGAATCTCGCTGTATCGCTTGTGTTTCCTGAATATTTCAAATCCAATCATGGCTGTTGATCCCCCTGTTATCAAACAAATAGATGAAGCATATGCTAAACTCAATGGTCCAGAAGGTGCTAAATGTCATTCATTGCTCAAGAAGCATTTGACCAAAGAAGTCGTCGAAAAGCTAAAGAACCGCAAAACAAAGCTTGGCGCCACCTTGTATGATTGCATTCGCTCTGGTGTCTTCAACTTGGATGCTTCCATTGGTGTATATGCTCCTGATGCTGAAAGCTATTCTGTCTTTGCTGAACTCTTCGACAAAATCATTCAAGTAAGTTGTTTACTTTTTATTATTCTTCTTAATATATCCGTTTTTTAGGATTACCACAACTACGGACCAAAGGACACTCAACCTCCTGTTGACCTTGGTGAAGGCCGCACCAAAGATCTTCCACCTCTTGATCCTCAAGGAAAATATGTCGTTTCAACTCGAATTCGCTGTGGTCGTTCTCTTGATGGGTTTCCATTCAATCCTGTTCTCAAAGAAGCTGATTACTTAGCTATGGAAGCAAAAGTCAAAGGAGCTCTCGAAAGTGTCAAGGACAATGAAATCAAAGGAACTTATTATCCTCTCGCTGGAATGACAAAGGAAGTTCAAAACAAGCTCATCGCTGATCATTTCCTCTTCAAAGAAGGCGATCGTCATCTTCAACACGCCAATGCTTGCAACTTCTGGCCCAAAGGCCGTGGCATCTTTCACAACAACGAAAAGAACTTCCTTGTTTGGGTCAATGAAGAAGATCATCTTCGTATCATCAGCATGCAACAAGGTAGCGATGTTGGAAAGGTTCTTGATCGTCTCATCCGTGGTGTCAAAGTACGTTTATTTTTACGAATATGTTCTTTTTTTAATATTGCTTTTTTAGACTATTGAAAACATGGTTCCATTCTCTCGTGATCCTCATCTTGGTTTCCTGACTTTCTGTCCTACCAATCTTGGTTCAACTGTTCGTGCTTCTGTCCATGTTAAACTTCCAAAGGTTTCTGCTCGCAAGGACTTCAAGGAAATCTGTGACAAACTCAAGCTTCAAGTTCGTGGAATCCATGGTGAACACTCTGATAGCGAAGGTGGCGTTATGGATATCTCAAACAAACAACGTCTTGGTCTCAGTGAATATCAAGCTGTTCGTCAAATGTATGATGGTGTCAAAGAACTTATCAAAATGGAAGAAACTTCATAACTTTTTTATTGTAAAAGCTGATTTTTAATAAATTGAATTGTATTAATAAATATTTTGATTGCTATCTTGTTTTGAAATTTGTGATTTTGTTACCCACTTACCTTTCATTTGGTCTTATCAACTTAGAAAAACTTTATGATTCAAGCGACTATTATGAGGTTTACTTGATTTATTCATTTGGAGCTTCCTGTTCTTAATTTAGAGAGGGAAAAAACTTTTTTTCATTGAAATATTATTACTTCAAGATATCTTTCAATTTCTTTTCCATTCTCGATAATAAATTTAAGTGAAAGTTATGCATTAAATTATGAATGAAACAAAAATGATGATCTTATCTTCGAAAATTATTGCGTAAACCAAAAGGAAAGAGAATTCCTCTTTTGTTCTTCTTTAGGAAGGGAAGCATCGTCCAGTTAATGATTTTTTGTTTTCTGGATGAAAAACTGTTGATTGGGTTTTTGATTTTCTTAAAAGAGTTGCTCCTTTTTAGGTCACTATCCTGAACTAAAACAAGAGATGAGCGAGTGCGTCGTCTGCCTGCGGCGGGAAAATTGTGTAATCATTTTCCTTTCCATTTCTTCTCTCGTTTTTATTTATTTTTTTTGAATCCATTTGAATTTTATTTCAAGACACCCATCATCATCGTATTTTTAACAATCAAAAAGAATGTTTCGGTTTTTTGCAATTTTGGCTTTAATTAGCCATGTTGCAGCCAATATTGATCCAGAAAGTTAGTTTTTAGTTTCGAAGACACTATGTATGTGTTTCATTATTTAGGTTTGAAACCATGCTTTGAACGATATGATGGCCATAAACTGATTCATGCACAACCATTTCATAGCGAATGGAAAATGAATCAAGAAGAAAATTGCTTAGAATTTTGCGCCCAAGCTACTGTAAGCTTTAAATTGCCATAAAAAAGCTTCTTTCATTTTTTTTTTTTTATCATTATTGATTGCTGGTTTTTTTACATGAAGCTAATTATGCTTTCATTCTTCCCAAAATATTAATTTTTTTTTTCAGTCTCGATGTCGTTCCATCGTATACGACAAAATCAGCCATATTTGTCATTATTTTATGGTAGATGGAATAGAGCTTAAGAAGGTTTATCCCCAAAGAGGAATGATATACTTTCAACTTGCTGATCCTAATTGCGCTGGTAAATTTGTTTTTATTCTTTCCAAAGCCTTTATCTTTTATTTTTATTTCAGCTGATGCTATCGCAAAGGTTTCAACAGAAGAAGCAACGACTAAAGAATATTTACCATCCGTTACTGAAGTTATTAATGGTGAAACTATTCCGGTAATGTTTGCACCAGAAAATTTCCCTCAACCACCAACTCCAAAATCTCTTGATGCAGAAAAAGAAGAACCCATTGATGAAGTTCCCGATTTTTCTGATGATGAAGATTTAAACGTTCCAAAACCACCCAAAAAATTCCCTAAATTTGATGAAAAAATTGATAAAACACCACGAGTTGATGAAGTTTTGAATTATGATGATAATGGCAATTTAATTAATTTTCAAACATCGCTTTCACCCATAACTGAAGATATTCTTGCTGATGACCGAAAACAAGAAGGCCTCGAAAAAGCTCATAAAAACTTTGAAGACATTAGAGTTCCACAAGCAAACGAACAAGAAGCAGATGCTAATGAACAAATTGACAAACCGCTGATCGATGATACAGATTATCATGAACCTTCAACGAAAGAAGAAGCTTCAAAAGATTATGATCCCGTGCCAATTACTGCTAAACCCACACCCGCAATGATGATGGAATTCTTTGAGCCAACAACAACATTTGAACCTGAAACCGAACAGCCTACTGAACCTCCCACAACAACCACAGATCCTCGAGATGCTGAATTGAAAAATCTTCAAGAACAAATGCGACTTTTAGAAAAAGAAGTTCTTCAAATTCGAGGTAAGCATACATACATAGTACAGCAAATTTTTGACATAATTTACTTTGGTTGTCCAACATCAGCTTTATTTTTTTTTCTAATTTTCAGAGGAAGAAGAAGCTAAGAAAATAAAATTCAATCCAAAGTTAAAACTTCCCAAGCTTCCTTTACCTTCTCCAATGGATTTTATGGAACAAAGTGTCCCAGCAATTTTACCCGAAATGAAAGTATTCAAAGTTGCACGAAAAGAATTTGGAGCTGGAACCAAATCAAATCCCGATATTCGTCGAGCTCCTGCAAAACCTGATAAAGCTTCAAATTTTAAATCTTTAGCTAAAGCTTTTACTTCAGCTTTGAATGCTGATTTTGAAAGTGAAGATGTTGATTGCCCAAAAGATTCAAACTTTGTTTGGATTGGAGTTGAAAATTCTGATTTGCCTAGAATTGGAGATCATGTAACTAAAAAAGTAAATAAAGTTGAAGATTGTATAAGGCAATGTCCTAAAATTCGAGTGAGTCCAATAATTAAAAAGTCATCCTCTAAGTAAAGGTGATTTCAGATAAACGGACACGTTTGTAACACATTTGCATTTAATGAAAAGAAGAATGAATGCACTTATGGTTATGAAGAAGAAATGTTTGGTGTTAAACCTGCAAAAGCTTTAGATTATAGCACTCGAGCATTCAAAAAACTTTGTTATCCAGGTTAGATACAAATAAATCGATTTGAAATCCAACGTTATTTATTCTTTAGAAAGTATGTCAGTGGTGAAAGATTGTGCTGAATTCCTTGCATTCCGAGATTATAAATTAGATGTTTCACCCAAGGAAGTTTTCGATGGACTTCCTGCCGGTCGTGAAGGAGTTTCAGGTTGCGTCGAACTTTGCATTCTTTCAACGACCTTCAAATGCAAAGTAAATTTTTTCTCTTACCCTTTTTTATCGCAAATTTTTCTTTTTCAGAGTGCTTCATTCGATTTTTCAACTGGTCAATGCTTACTTTTTGATAAATATAGTTTATCAAACCCCGAAAATTTCAAAGAACATAAAAGTGATACGCTATTATATTTTGAAAATGGATGTTCCATTGAACCTGAAACTATTAAACCCGGTTTGTCTCATCATTTCCTTTTTTTTTCTCACGCCTCTCATTATCATTTTTAGGAGACATTAAAGAAGCTAGGGTTCAACGAGCCATTTCAGGGTTGATACTACCGGAACCTTTGACACCTGTTAGAATTGATTTCAGACAAATGAGACAAGTGTGAATGAAAAATATCTATCTTTGTAATAATAATATTAAAGACATTATTTTAAAATCCTTTTGTTATTAGTTCATTGTTTTTTAATTTTTTTTTCACCACTTGTTAGAGTGGCCTTTGGATAATTGATTAGAAGAAATAGTTACTTTTCATATCAAGGTTAAATGCGTTTGTTAGCTTTTATTTTTTTTTTCGTCTACTATTTTAACCTTCAAAAATTAAGAAAGATGATAATGAATAAACAGGTTATTTTTTAAGCCACCCATCATAAATTTTGTTTATGAAAATCTTTAAAGTTTTTATTCGAGAATTTGTTATCAACGCGTTTAAATAAAAAAAACCAGCCCTTTTCTTTATCCAAAGACCTCTTTTTATATATTTATATATGTATGTTTTTATTATTAATAATTGTTATTTATTACCTCACAATAATTTAATAAAATTTTTTCAAAACTTTATATTTCCTTTCTTCTAAATTTCTGCAAAAATAATCTTCTTTCTTTCCTTCGATCCCAAATTGATCATAATTTTTATTATCATCCAATTTTTTTTTGATTTTATAAACCTTTTTTTCTCTTTAAAGAAAGAATGAAACTAGTCTTTTTTCTTCTTCTTTTTTGCCCATTTTTTAACTAATCGGCCTAAAGCGTCTTCGTTCGATGCGACCCAAAGAAAGAAAGAATCCTAAGATGAAGCTAATGATTGGAATATCGTCGTCGGGAGGCGGTAATTCAGCTTCATTTTTTTTACTCATCTTCTTTTTTTTAAATCGAGAAGACTTAGAAGGAATGGTTTAAACGATTCCAGCAATAACTAACTAGCTTGAAAAATAAATGAGAGTTGGTTGGAAAAAAAAAAATAATAACAAAAAACAACAGACAACAAAAAAAATAAACCCAAAGAAATTAAGGTGGAGCAGTTGTTGATGGTGATGGTCAAGGAGAAGAAAAAGAAGAACGAAACAAGACACCATCATTTATTCTTGAAAAATAAAAAAAACACAACATCATTTCAAGAAAATCACATGAACCTGAATTGATGAGATACTTTCTGCTTCCCATCATCAGTTATCGTAAAAAGATTTTAAGCGAATAGAAAGATTTTGTTTTCAAGCTTCTTCAATGAAATTTATTGTAATTAAATTTTTCCATTGTTATTTGTTTCTTGATGATTGTTACAACTTTTTTAAAACCCCAGCTCATGGCCGATCGCTAAAATAAAACGTGATTGATTGAAAATGATAAAATCACGATTTGGGATGTAAGCTTTGGGTGGTGGTTTTGAAAAATATATCGACCAGGGTTATTTTTTTTCTCTCTCTAAAGTTTTATTTTTTGCTTTAAATAAATTTGTTAAAAACTTTAATTTTGCAGCGCTTATATGTTTTTAGTAATACATATATTTTTTTTAATCGTGATTTGGAAATTCTTTGATTCAGTATCGTCTCACTCAACTCTCTGCCTTTACCATTCTTCTAGCCATAGCCATTTTTTCTTTTCTTCGTGTGATATCAAGAGTACATAAACATTTTATCTGTTGTAAAAAACGAAAATCTAACCTAATAATCTTTGTTTAAAATTATAAAGAAATATTTTTCACTATTGTAAAATCCTATTTACAAAAACACTTTAGCGTGACTATTTTTTTTTTTAAACTCTCACATTTTGATGAATGATTCCTAAGATTTAACATTAATTGCCAAGATTCTTAATAAAAATTATTAATAAACAAACATTTTTTTTCCTCATGGTCAATTAATCATTTTTGAAAATAAAAAAACAAAATATCGTCCAGTGACGACGAATCGTCAACTTTGTTGTTACCATTGCTTCCATTTTTTTCTCTCTCAACAATCATCACAAGAAAAAATATGTATGTAATAACTAAAAAAAGACTTTATTTGTTTATTGGATTCCACCCATATATTTATTTGTAACTGCTTTTATTAGATGAAATAACAATAACTTTATTTTAAAAAAGATCATTATTTTCTTCCTCCCATCATCTAAAAAATGTGTGATGTTGATGATCACATCAATCTCGGTAACATTTATTTTTGGTATGAAAAGAGCCAATCAATTTTTTGAGAATGTCTTAACAAAAGTTTTTTTTAATTAAGGTCGCTAACGATGGGTCGATTAAAAAGCTTTGACGACAAATTTATCTCTTTCTATGTATTACCTGCCTATCGGCGAATTGGCTTGCTTTCCATCCAGCATTTGTTTTTTTCAACGAGAACATCCCGTGATAACTATTTTATTTTTTTGTTACGCATCAAAATCGAGGAATGTTTGTTAATAAAGAAAATTACCATATTCTTATTAAATTTCAGCCAAAAAATAAATAAATAAAATTACATTTTTAAATTGCAAAAATGGCTAAAAAGCAGCTTCAAATTGATGATGGTCCAAATTTTTCTCATGGTACAGCAGTTGTTGTTCCTGCAACTCACAGTGATATGGTTGGTCCAATATCGAAAGGTGAAGAAAAAAAAGGGGTTCGTTTTTTTTGTTTTCATATTTTAGGACAACAAACAAAAAAACATTTGAAAATTATAATTATTTTTTTATCATTTTATTTTTTAAAAGCTTTCGCAAACATTAGGCAAAAAAAGGGTTAGAGAAGAGAGGAATAAACTACAAACTATAAATTGACCCTTTTTATTGCTACATTGGTTGAGAAAATGCTGGGTTTCTCTCTTCTTCGGTCATAGAAAAGAGCTTGGTTTCTCGTCAATTTTTTCCATGACACGTTGCATTAATGTTTTCCCCAATTCCTCTTTGTTATTATTTAAAAGTTTTTTAAAAATCTTTGTCCAAGCCTAAATTCACCACAAATGTATGTCAATTATGTTTGAAATGCTTCATTCTTATCTTCCACGTTGGCAACGGCGGTGGTTGAGACGTTTCAAACGTAAAGTTTGTTTTTCTATTTCCCTTTTATCTAAATATTATTTTAAAACTTTAAAAATCAAACTTCATCACCGTTTGCTAAAATTAAGTTGCAAATCCTATCTTATTTTTCTTTGTTGTTGTCGAAGGCTAATGAAATTAATGATTGCATGAATGCTTTGCACCGGAAATTTGTGTTAATTTTTTTGTTGATTTTGTTCAAGTTTAAATTCGCGAATGATTTTATATATTCTTTATAATTGTGTCTTTGGGTTTTGCTCCCCTTTTTTCTTTCTCTCTGATTTGTAGACTTCCAGATTCGAATAGTAATGGTTCAACTTTGAAACGGGTTACCTACCTCCTCTCTAACACCTCCTGCGGCGGCGACAACAAAAATTAAAAGCATCGAATAAAATTAAAAAGAAGGAAGAAAGAAAAGGAATCAACGCACGTGAGCATCATCAAAAATTATCTCTTCTTTATAAAGTATACTTCCGGTGGTAGTGGTAGTATCTAACGGACGAACAACATTTATAATGGAAGGTAATAGTAATGGAAGTCGACGACGTTTAAGTCGGGCACGTGCATCACTCCCATCATCAAAGAAGAAGAATAACGAAGGAGAAAATCATCAACAACGCCAACGTCGAAATCATCGCAAAATTTATGATTCCAACTCCGCCTCATTATTTTCAAAGCTTACCGGAGTGTTTAGTAAAGCCCTCATGCGCGGTCTATGGAATAATGAAAGTGGAAGCAGTAGTGGTGATGAGGATGATAAAGATGATACAATTCATTCCAAAGCTGAAGCTTCTTTACGAGAACATCGTCGTGAAAGTGCTTTAAATGATTTCTTAGAAAATCCTCAAACTAGTGAAGATGTATTAGCGAATGAAGGAGATTTCAGTGGCGGTGGTGGATCTCATATACCATTTCTATTTCCCCATCAACGTAAGCATGAAGCACCTCGAAGAAGTTTTGAGCTAATTGAGGGAAATGGCGAAGAACCTAAGAAAGCGGTGAGAGATTCTGTTTTATTGGAATCAAATCCATTTTTTTATTATGGTGTTCATTTATAGTTACATTTGATTTATTTTTTCGTCCTAAGTCCCAAAAAACTTTCTAGTAAACTTTTTCTTAATGCAAACGCAAATTAGCCTAAAAAATTATCTTCACTACCGTCTGTGGTGAATAAAAAGCTTTGCAAATTTCAAAATGTTGGGGAAGATTTTTCGTTGAAAGATATAATCCCGCCGCTTTACGTTTGTTTTCGATTGCTTTTTCGAAATTTTTTGAAGCTTGAACTTTCATCGATTTTATGTTTCACAAAAAAAGAATGGGTTTAGTTGAAAGCTTCCTCCTTATTTTTTCACCCGTAAGTTACTTTAATTCTTGACGTTTTCAAACACATTAAACATTATAATAAGATCCCTAAAAATGCAATAACATAATAGATGACATTTCAAATCAGCTCGAGTAAAAAATACTGATATTTTGAAGGGATAAAAATTAAAAAATAAATTAATGATTTCAATATTTTATATAATAATTAATGCAACCATTTTTAGTTCATACTATTACGTCCCTTTGGATGGATTCGTCAAATGAAAAATACACTAGAAGATGACTTTGGTTCAATATTTTTACTACTCTTTTTGTATTTACTTCAAGTAAGTCTTTTTTTTAAACCTTCTTTCGAACATCTAATAATTTTTCATTTTTTAGGGTATTCCATTAGGTTTAATTTCTGCAATTCCATTAATTTTACAATCTCGTCATGTTACTTATGGTCAACAAGCAATTTTCTCATTTGCATATTGGCCATTTAGTTTGAAATTACTTTGGGCTCCAATAGTTGATGCAATATATTTCAAACGAATTGGTCGTAGAAAATCATGGATGGTTCCATGTCAATATTTGATTGGGGCTGGTTTACTACTTATTTCTTATATTTCACCACAAATTATTGGAACTGATGAAAATTCTGGTTAGTAACATTTTATTTTTTTCATCATTTTAAACCTAATTTTATTTTAGAGAACAAATCACCTAATGTATTCATGCTTATGATGATATTTTTGCCATTGAACTTCCTTGCTGCAACTCAAGATATCGCTGTTGATGGATGGGCTTTGACTATGCTTTCAAGGTACCCAAAATCTTGTCTCACTTACGTTACCTGAACTTTTTTTATTTCAGAAAGAATGTCGGATATGCTTCAACCTGTAACGTCGTCGGTCAAACAATTGGATTCTTTTTAGGCAACGTTGGTTTGTTAACTCTCGAATCAAAGGATTTTGCAAACAAATGGCTTCGTTCAACTCCTCAAGATTATGGTATTGTTGATCTTTCTGGTAAGATTTTAACTTAGTTATAATTTATTAAATCTCAAATTATAAGAACAAAAAAAGCTTTACACATTTTAAAAATCAATTATTATCTTTTTCTGGGTCCAAATTTTCTTTTGGGTACCGCCCCCTTTTTTATGACTTTGTTGTGCGGGAAATAGATTATGATCAGCAAGTTCTGCCTAGCCAATAAAATGCACCAAAAATCATTAATTCACAACTAAAAATATTATTCTTTGTTAATTTTATGGTTGTCCAAAAGCATCAAAAGTTAATACCTTGTATTTTGATGTTGATCATAAATAGCACTCATACCATAACCTCCTTTTTCGCTTATAATAACTGCTGACCACCAATTTGAAAAACGCTCTTCTGCTGCTTTTTTCATGTATTTTGCTTGAAAGCTATATTGATGGGGATACATTCCAACAGATTCTAATATAATTTCACGCAATTTCTCTGATTTACAATTATCATCTGAAATGTAAATACAAGTTTTTTTTTTCTTGAGAAACAGGTGAAAAAAAATTTCTGAGGAAAAGTTTCAAAGATGGCTAGTGGGTGGAACTAACGTAAGCACTCACCAATTGTTCGCTGTAAGCTTTCTAGCGGAAACTGAAGTAGCAGCAATGCAACCAAAATTTGAGCAATAGCTTCTTCCTTTCTTCTGATCATTTTGTAAAATATTTAAGGAAATTAAAGCTAAAATCTAATCTTATGGTTAGTTTACTTTATTCATTAGTGTAAAGTTTTTTTTGTGTTACAATAATTTCGAAGAAAATTAAAAATCAAAATTACAACAAAACGTTAGCGTGAATACAATGTTTATTCGCTAGAAAACCAACTATCCATAAAACAATTCTAATAATTAATTATTTTAGGCTTTGTCTTCTTTTGGGGCTGGGTGTTTATTGTTTCAACAACTTTGGTATTAATCTTCAAAAAAGAAGTCGACAATTCCATTCAATCTCAATCAACTAATGAAGGGTAAGTTACTTCGTTTTCGGAACGGAATTTCTATTTTGAATACAACGACGTGGGAAAGTAAAATGTTAAGAGAAAGAGTAAAAAGCCAAACCTATTTTGGTGTTGAAGACACCCTCAAACAATTTTTCAAAAAATACATTTTTCAATAAAACTCCATCCCTCCCACTCACTCAAGAAGCTTCAATTCAATTTGTCAAAAAAAGAAGTTTTTTGTTTGTTATTTTTTTTGGCAAGGGAATTATAATTTTTTTAAAGCAATTTTTTGGAAAGAAAAAAATCAAAAGCAAACAAAAGAAATTCTTATTATTTATTTTTTTGGAATTGAAGAAGATGACTGTTGAAAAGTTGACAACCTTTTTCCGGATTTTTTCCCCATTTATAAATTAAATAATGTTGAGTTAAATATTCATTGAAAGTACGGGCATATTTTGACAAAAATTTTGCGCTCCGCCTTTTACCCTTCTTTTTGTTGTTTGTTTGTTACAATCTATAGAAGCAGATGTTCCAAAAGCTTAACCAAGTTCACGGTTTCCCTTTAATCGTAAAACTTTTATAATACTTTTGTCTAGAAAATGAGTTAAATATATCCTTTCGTTGAAGCAGCAAACGAAGAAATGAATCACAGAATGATAAATTTTATTTTAAAATCCCCAAAAGAGTCATAACTTTTTCTTATCCACGAATATTTTATTTTGCTTTTGTTACTTTTCTTTTTCTAAAAAAGACTATAAATGGGTTAAAAATAAAAGCAGAACAGAAGATACAACTAACTTTGCATTTTTTTAATAGATTTTAAAGCATAAACTTGACGTCAGACAAAAAATAGGTTTGGTTTTAAAAAAATTGCAAAAATATTTGTGCAACAAAATGAAATGGTTTAAAGTCTAAAAATAAAAAAAAACAATACAATAACATTCAATGTTTTAGACGAGCTGAAATTGGACATGTTGGATCTCTTTCTGAAACACAAAATGGACATGAAGTTCTCGAAAGTGAAACAGTTAATGATGAAATGACTCTTGGTGTTGTTGATACATACGCAATATTATTCAAAATTATATGTCTAAAGCCTGTTATGATTATGGTTGCTGTGTTGTTGACTGCCAAGGTTAGTTTTCTTTCCGGTATTACAACTTGTTTAACAAATTACCGATGAACAAATCTTGCTATTTTTTATTTACATTTCTTTTTTTAGATTGCTTTTGCTGCAACCGATGGTATGACTGATCTCAAACTCATCGGCGCTGGTGTAAAAAAAGATGGCATAGCTTCGAGAGCAATTTTCTTAACTCCACTTCAAATTATTCTTCCATGGCTTTTGGGAAAACAGACCGCCGGACGTCGACCACTTAATGTTTTCTTATGGGCTTATCCTTATCGTATCGTAATGGGCATTGTGTTTGCTGCTTTAGTGTATGTTACTCCACAATTTCGTCAAGATGATGGCGAATATCCATACTCGTATTATCTCATCTGGATTGTTGCTTATTACTTCCATCAAATCTCAGCTTACTGTATCTTCCTGTCAATGATGGCTTTCAATGCTCAAGTTTCTGATCCTAAAATTGGTGGAACTTATATGACGCTATTAAACACTTTGAATAACCTTGGAGGAAATTGGCCATTGACTTTGTTCCTGAGTATCACGGATCTCTTTACTTTCAAAAATTGTGTTGCAAAAGGAACTCAAACGTAAGTTTTTGGATTTTCTTATAATGAGCGATTAGATTTATTTACTTATGATTAATCCATATTCTTTTTCAGTATCCTCAACACTTGTAACACTAAACAAGATGAAGAATTATGTACTTCAAGTGGCGATGTTTGTGAGATGTCGATCGATGGTTATTACATATCAGGTTTGTCTATTTTAACTCGACTAACTTCTTTACTGTGTTTTTTTAGTTGGTGTTTGCACAATTATTGGTCTGATATGGTATCGTGTTTTCTATCCAAAGATTCAGTACTTTCAAAGGATCCCAAGAGATGAATGGCGGGTTATTAAGAATAAATGAGCTGATGATGATTCCCAGAAGTTACCTAATTATTTGATCTTAAAAATATAAAAATTGTTTTATTTATGTATTTTTTTTTATTTGTTTAATAATCGTGATAAATAAATTTCCCGAATGTGATTTTCTTTCATCTTTTTCTTCTTTATTGTATGTATTACTTTTTACTAATTTATGCGCCAAAGAGCTAAAATATGATTATTACTTTTTGATTTCTTGGTTGTGTTTACTTTTCATTGTTGAAATAAATGAAAGTCGTAGAGTTAAAAATAAAACATGTGACAATTGCCATTTCATAACTGCACAAAGTTAAAAAGTAATGATAAAAGATTTTTGTAAACGAAGTTGAAAATGATTTTAGAATTAGCCCTTTCATCAAAAAACTGTATAACGAAAAATTATAATGACACAATTAACAACTTTTGGTAAGATTTGAGTATATTTTAAAATTGAATACAAACATAAAACTTTACATAATCATTTGATGTTTCAAGACGATGGATTATTGTTTTCAAAAAATGGAACTCCTGGAATTCTTCGAGGTTGAGGTGATGAAGGAGTTTGAGATGGTGGCGGTGTTTGAGATGGTGGCGGCGTAGATTCTCCATTCATGTTTACGAGAATTTTAGGTTGAATTTGACCTGGAGGAGCTGCAATAGCTTTAATATACGGTTGAGCATTATTTCGTTTATAGATAACTGCTAAAAAAAATAAAATATAAATCGAAAATTTTTGAGATATGATGATATACCGTTCTTGTCACCTGCTTGTTTAATCACATAAGTTGCTGGAGGTTTATATTGAAATGGAGCTGGATTTGGTTGAGGCGGCGGTTGCGCTACGACATTATCATTCTAAAAAAAAGAGAAGAGAAAATGAAAATCAAAGAAGTTTTAAAATCAAACTTGTATAGGTCCACCACCCAATGTTGGCGAAGGAGCAGGAACAGAAGGTTGTTGTATTTGAAGTTGTGGCTGTTGAATATTTTGTTCAGCACTTGTATTTGGTTGTTGAAGTTGGAATGGCGAAACATTTGGATTTTGACGCATCTGTAATTCTTCCGGTGGAGGGAGTTTTACTTCATTATTATTTATTTCGCTGCCATTGACGTTTTGAATCATCGGTGAAGAAAATGTTGGCTCAGCTGCTGGTTTTTGTGGAAAAGAAGATAATGGTGGAGGAGGAGGAGGCGAGGAAGATGCAGAAAAAGGCAATTGAGGTGGAAGTTCCACTGGTGTTTCAGGATTATTTTTCTTTTCTTCACCTTTTTCTAGAAAATGAATAGATTTTTTTTATAGTAAATCAAAGTTTACCGAAACAAATAAAAAGTATACTACAAAAGTGACAAAATGAAAAACTTACGAGTCTTCTCTTTTTCTTTATTTTTATCCTTCAATTTTCTGAGTATTTTCGATTTTTCATCATTGTTTTTACAACCTTTCTTTTCTTTCTTTGTTGCAGCATCACTACCTTTTTCTTTCTTCGATTCTATGTCCTTGTTGTTTTCAGGTGCAGAACCTTTTTCATAATCCGATTCATCCTTCTTTTTACGTCGTTGTTCTATCTTTGAATCTTGCTTGAGTTCAGGTGGTGGTTCTTCCTTGGGTACTTCATTAAGATGAGCAGCAATTTTCACACATTTTGCACAGGAATTTGGCAAACATGTTGCTTGCATAGGTAAATTTTTTCCACCATTATCATTCAAAAGCTTAAGATATGTTTCGTATTCTTTTATAAAATCTTAAACATTCATTCTTTAAAATATGTGACAAAAGATTAAATAATAAAAACATACGTCGAACGAAATGAGCAGGTACTACCGATTTGATGTGGAAAAGTTGTAAGATAGCATAATGAATATAAATATATTGATCTTCGGTTTGTACCGCTGTGCTTCTTTGAGAGCGTATTTCTTTCACAATTGAAACAATATCTGGGACTTTTGCATGAACAAGGCTTCTAAAATAGAGTTTTCTTATAGCTTTAATATATAGTTAATAAACTAACTGGTAAACAAGTTCAACAGCGACCAATGTTCCTGTTCGGCCAACTCCAGCACTGCAATGGATAATAGTAGGATTCTTCGGGGACTTCCGTGTAAACTGGAGTAGACGAAAAGGAGCCATCGGAGTCTTTGGCACTGATTTGTCTGGCCTAAAATTTTGAAAAATCAATTATTTGTAAAGATAGTACGGACATACCAAGTAATCCATTGGCGATGATCCACATTTCGTACTTCTTTTTCATAAGTTAATTGTAGCTTTGTATGGACGAAACTTCTATCAGACGAATCAACCTTTTCACATTTTATTATCAAACCATAATGACCCATTGAATCACCAACAGCAAGAGGCCAATATTGGGCACATTTATCCTAAAAAATATTCATATTGATTAAAAATATATAGTTACACATAAACATACTTTTCCAAGTTCTTGACATCGACAAAGCATAACTATTTGTTTGACTTTTTCTTGCCATACACATCTCCAAAAGTCACCTACAGTAGCATCTAATGGTCCCTTAAAAATAATCATGAAATAACACACTTAAAACAAGAAGCTTTAAAAACTTACTTGGCAGCAAATAAATTGAGATTCGCTCAAAGGATGCGTGACCCAATTAGCATGTAAAAAATCATTTGAAGCATTAGGAGGCCATGTAAGAACAACACGTGTCTTATCCCACTGAAATAGAAACAAGTTGAAATGAAAATCATTAAAATAAAAAGCAAATAACTTACACATGGAACATCTTTGTAACGGCATTTGCCTTGATTGGCGTCAAAATACTTTTTTGATGGATCAGCAGGAACAAAAGTTTTGATTTCAGCATATTGTAATCTAAGAGAATGAATTCCATTTTGAACGATTTGAGTTACAAATTTCCTCATCGCTGCTTTTGCTTCACATGAGTAAGTTTCTACCTTTTCTTTATCAGCATTTTCACGCTTCGTTGGAGGTTTATCATCTTTTTCACTGCGTCGAGTTTTATTTGTTTTTCTGATAGTTGACATCTTCCGGCATCAAAGTCACCTCTGTTGAAGTCAATCAAGCATGAAGGAACAACTGTCGAAGAATGAATGCAAAAAGGCGAGGATAATCATTCAAATTTTCATTGTTTCTTCTTGCGCCCGTGCTCGGAAACGATTCATGGGAAAGTTGCAAAAAAAAAAAAATGAAAACAAAATTTCAAATTCCAACTTTCCAATATCATGTTCTCTACTTGAGTATTATTATAAGGTATAAGATAATATTGAGATGCTGGATTGCTGATTTCATGAAGCTGAGATGAAACAACTTTTCGATAAGCGATTAAATAAGCTTTATTAAACTTTAAATTCTATCATCGACTTTGTCCGCATTGCAAAATAAATAAAAACTAAAAGCTATTTAAGGATATCAAAGGATTTTGCAAGAAAATAAAAAATGATTGAAAGGAACATCGAAAAGCGTAACATTTCCGGTAGCATTTTAGAACCTCATAAATGACATTAAAAAATTATTAGTAATATTTTCTTAAAACTCATTAGAAAGACAATTTTGGTTTTGCAAATAGTTTTTATGTTCCTCATTAAAAGAAATCTTAAATGACCGTTCATTTATGTGAGTCGTGTGAGAATTTTACTGTACTTGAATGGAAAGGTAATTGGCCAGGAGTATGTTGTTCCATCGCCGAAGGTGAATTCAATTAACTAAGTTACAGAAAATTGTTTTTTTTTGTTACTAAATACATTGTATCACATCATCCTTCATTCGATGAAAAATATATTTGTATTTTTCAGTGTATTTATTATAAAGAGATTTATCTTTTTTACATTTATTTTATAATATTGAGTAAATGGATGGATGATTGAAACATAAATGTGGAAAAGGGAAACGATAATTCTTTTTTTCAATGCGCAATTAATTTTTTTTATTATTTATTTTGTCGCCAAAAATTATATATGAAGAAAAATTGATAAAACTTTAATAAAATAATTAAAAGTTGAGTGTGCAAAGTCGTCACCAGGATAACATTTTCGGAGGAAGAGAATGCCGTAGTATAATTAAAAAAACAAAAACAAAAAAAGGAGGGGAAGAAGCATTTTCATCGTCACCCATAAAAGAAATAAATTTTTGGGGACGGAATTAAACCTGTCTATGGAGGAAATAAAAACAAACAATAATATATAATTTTTTTTTATTAAAGATTTTTATTTATTAATTTGATAAATTTCCAGCAGCACGACTTGGATCCCGACCAAAACGAACAAAAGTTTGCGCACGTTTACCAAATCGAACAAAGGTTTGAGCTCGCTTTCCAAATCGCACAAATGATTGAGCTCTTTTATTTGCAGATGGGGATGATGCTTGTTCTGAATCGGTTGAAGCTGAAATTTATTTAGTAAAATGGATTTTAAAGAGTCAAAAAGTTAGGCAAACAAGGGAGTTTCTTAAAGGCCCTATTATCGTGAAACGTTTCAACTCATAGTTTTAATGTGGTTATTTTTTGTTAATTCCCTCCCGCATAAATATTCATTATCTCTATGACGTATGTATTTAGTTTACATCGAAGATCACTATCAAACATTAAAACGATTAAACGATGTTCCACTACTTTCTATGCCACCCTTTCTCACTCATTTTGACATCAGAGAAGTAATTAAAAAATGTAGTGAAAAAAAAAACTTACGAATAATATTTTGAATATTATTTTGAGCGGGTTGTTCATAATATTCTCTGGGATCAATAGCTGCGAGGATGGCTTTTTGTCGGAGTTGTCGCATCGTTTCTAATTGTTCACGAGCTCTCATTTGATTAACATAATTTCGAATTTGATTTTCAATATCATCAAATCTCTGCTGTTCTTGAATGTCATCATTTTTATCATTTCCTGATGATGCAGGACTTATAGCTGCAGCATCTGTATACAAAATAATGGCGGCAAAACAACAAAATAAAATTGATTGTTGCATTTTTTTCTCTGGAATAACGGCGGCTGATCCCTGGGGAGATTGCAAGATTTTTACCTAAAAAACGAATTTATGAAGCTGCTTTATATACGAGGCATATATATATAATGAAATAAAGCGGAAGTGTGTATGGTGGGGACACGATCGTCGTCGTAAAAAAAGGCAATAAAAAGTAAATGTTTTTAAAAGAAAAAAAAATTATATTTGAGGACTTTGAAAGTTCTGTGGGTTGGTTTACCTTTAGGGGCGAAGCCTTGAGAAAAGGTAATAAAAAAGTCAAATTTGGCAATTATGAAAGCTTTTATGAAATGTGAAAAAAAACATGATGCTTGGGATTGTAAGCATTTTGGAAAGAGAGAAAAAAAGTTAGAAAAGACATTGAAATAATGGAATAACATTATATGAACGATAACAACGACGACGACAAAATGGGATAGATAGAAAAGAAGGGGGAGAGAGTAGTTGCCATGTAACAAAGTTTTAAATATTCATTAAACGTGAAAAGAGGCGATTTATCTCAATAGTGAAAATTTCATTATGCACCAACAACAACAGCGAGGAAAAATATTTTAATATTGGTGAAAACATAATTAACGTAATAAAAATACGGTAAAAATGGTTCTTTGTTGCTTTATTTAAAATCGATATATAGAAAAGAAAAGCAAAAAAACTTTCTTCAAATTTAATAAAAAGCTTCTAATTTTTTGTGAAATCTACAGACACCGACGTTGCGAAGCAGCTAATATAATTCTGGTATCTATCTACCGCCATCAAAAAAAAAAGCAATGTGTTTCTGGCAATGAAAAACCGTAAATCAAAAAAAAAAGAAACAGGTGGAAATTTAGCACCTAAAAAGTTAAGTGCCTTCGCTACGACTTCTAAGTATACTAGCTTTCCACGCCGCCACCATCAACCATGGTCTTAGCAACTAAGCAACTTAGAATGAATTAAAGCTTAAAACATTTTTTCAGCTCCAGTTAAATATGGTAAAGAAAAAAAAGTAATAAACCATAATGAGCGCGAACACAAGAAAAAATGAGGATTAACGTCATTTGACTTATATAATTTAAAGTAATGTTTTTTTTGCTTTCAAAGAAAAAAAATATCTCAACTTTTTTGACTCCGCCTTTTTTATTTTTCAATGCCGAACAAAATAAAAGGTCGGCAGCGATGGTGGTGGTGGTTCACCTGAATGAAACAAACTTTTTTTTTCATTTTTAAATTTAATTACAAAAATGCGAACGTTGGGGGAGAGGAAAAGAAAAAAAAGTTGCATAACAAATATATAAAAGTTAATAAAATAAATATTTGAATTTTATTTAAAATGGCAAAGTCTCATATTAATGAGACATTCAATTTTATGCATGCAAAGTTGTCATCAGCCATTCTCGCCACCCACGGCTTAATTTTACGTTGTTGTTTTTCGACTAATTTTTTAAATGAATTTGTTTTTTATCCAACGTAAGAAATAAAAATTTATAAACGGTTTCTTAAAAGTTTTTTTTTCTTTTTTCCTTGATTTGTTAATAAACGCTATTATTTTACGTCTGGACTTTGGAGCTTTGTCAAATCCGGAAGCAAAATAAAAAAACCACACAATAAAGAAAAATAAAAAAAGTGTTAAATGTTCTTCTTCAAACAATGAAAAAAAAAGTTCTTTGTTGAATGAAAACAAAAAAGCTTTAAATTTGTGTGTTGTGAAACTTAAACATCAACGCATAACAATGACAATGGCGACAATGTTTGGGATAGAGAAATGTTAAAATTGACCTTTTAAAAACTCCCAACAAAAATTTGTTGCGGTTGCTTTGAAACATTAAGAAATATATCCAAATACAAATTTAATCAAAGAAAAAAAATGAAAAGCAAAAAGAAAAGCGAAATAAATTTTTATGTTTTAAACTTTGCAAGCAAGCGATGGCGTCTGGCAGCAAGCATGATAAGGTGGTGTCTGTCTATCAAAATGGAAGCTTTTCCCACTTTTCACACAAAACAAAAAAAGACATCAACAACAGGTTAAAGAAAGCAGACGCAAAAGATGCTATGTTTTCATAAACGAAAAAGTTTCTAAAAATGATATTGCGAAGCCTTTTCAAAAAAACTAAGCAAAGCAAAACAATAAACGTCAAAAGCAACAACCATACTCAAAAAAATTCACTTCCTTTTTTTTACTTATTTCAATCAAGACACATATTTGACATTATCCTTCTTTTCCCATTTTTCACATCATCTCCTCCATTCTTTTTCTATTTTGCAAAAGCTTTGCATAATTTTTTATTCTTAAGCAACTTAAAACATTTAAATTCAATGAGAATCTATTTAGCTGCCATTTACAATGAAAAAAAAGAAAATACTAAAAATGTCAAATTTTCACGCCGCCATTCATTTTTTTATTGTTAAATTTTGAAGCCGCTTTTCTTCTCATTTTGTGGCTTCCCCAAATTTTAGGTGAAGCAACCAAAAAGAATTTGAGACGCCAAATTTAAATGATTAGAAATGCATAAAGTTTTTTTCAAAAGGTTTTGAAAGTTTCATGTTTCTTTTTTGATAAAAAAAAAAGTAACAAAGTAGTTCGAAGAATAATAAAAAGAAAAAAGAAACATTGCAGCTTCAACTTTTTACGCGAATGTGTGTTGTTAAAAAAAAGCGATGAAAGAAAAAAACGTTACACCACTTTTTTTATTTGTGATGGCTTGAATTCAATTTTAATGCGATAATAACTTTTCCAAAGAGGTCTTCTTGGAGGAAGCATCGAGAAAATTACACATATTTAAAATAAACCATTTTTAAAGTGCTTTAAAGAATAAATAAGAAGAACTGTTAATAGCGGAAAACAAAACGGAAACATTTTTGGGATTTAGTTCTTCTTATCCAACGTGAGAGAAGATAACATTTATTCTACTTAAAAATTTTAAAAAATTTGAAAGAATTAAATAATTTACAAAAAAAGGAAGGAAGCAAATATAAAAAAAGTGGGATGCTACAGTTAATACGACGACTATAAAACTCTTCGAAAGTCCAATCGTAGTTATAGGAAATCCTTGAATCATTTTCAAATTGGCCTACTTTTTTTCTTTCGCTTTACGTAAGCTTTTTTACGTTAAATTTTACGATGACAGCTTGCTTATATAGAACTAAAGATCTGCCCAAGGACATTTTGGGCACATTTATAGGTTAAGTGAATTTGTGGGTGGTTGGATTAAAAGCTGCTTTCATCGCCGCTTTACTCCTCCCTCCTTTTCTCGTATAAAAAAAATAGAGTTAAAAGCCGTGAAAATTTGTTTATCGTTGAAAAGCAGCAGCTACTACCTTTTTTTGTTACAAAAAAATAAATGACGAAACTTTCGCAACTGGTAAAAAAGGTGACGTTGGAAAAAAACAATAAATTTATTAGCATCAATTATGCACTGTGACCTACAACATATACATATTTACTTTGTAAATCTAATAAATATTTGTTTTGTAAAATTTAGCACCCAACCTCCGCACATAAATATTTTGGCTGGTATTTTAGTTTGACCAAATAATTTAATGATGATGCTTCAACATAAAGGTTAAAAGTTTTAAAAAAACTGTTATTAGGTTATAAACGTAAAAGTTCAATCAAAATTTTAAAGGTCAAAAATAAGAAATACTAAATTCTTAAAGTTTTTTTGTATGAAAAAAATTGCGATATGATAAAGTGTCTCATGAACAATAATTTTCTTTAATCTTTTAATGATCTAGAACTATGCTTTAAAAAATTTCTGTTTTAAAATAGGTACCGGCATGTACATTTGGCCAAACGAATGCCAAAGAAAAAAGATGGCAACGATGACACTTTTTTTCAAAATTTTTAAATGCATTGATTCGTTTATGTTTTATCGCTTTTATTTTTTGATCTTTGACTCATCTGAAAGCCCGTAAAATTCTGTTATTGACATATCCAATTCTTATAGATTGAAAATGATTAAAAATGGGGAGAAAAACAGTTTTTTTTAGTTTTCTCGAGATGTCGCAGCTTGACTAATTTTTATTTTTTGATATTCGGATTCCTCACCCAAAAATACATGTAACAAAATTAACTCTCAGAGGCCACTCAAGAGAAAAGTCACTTTTTCAAAGCAAAAACATTAAAACTATTAGAAAATATGGGCATCAGCAAGTGAAAAATGTTGCCTTTTCTTGTTTTTCATTTGCAACATGCAAAAAATGAAAGGGGAAGAAAACCTTCATCGTTGCCATTTTTTATTTCAGATACAAATATTAAAACCTTGATATCTTAATTGGGAGTTTATTAAATTTTATTTTCTCTTCTATCATTAAATTCCCCGTATTTGAAAGTACCTATCCCTCTAAACCATATATCAAAACAAAAATACTTCATTTTCTGCTTGCCGGTCCCTATTTTAAAAGCTTTAATAATTTTAGTCAAGTCGACGGAGTTATTACCATATCTCACCGTTTCCTAGCAATAATTTCAAAAGCTGGATAAACGTCAATTTGTTTTTTTCCCAAAGTCAACAAACTTTGAAAGAGATGCTACGATTTATTTAAATTCGAGACATTGAGGGAAGCAACAAACAACATACGTTTTTTGATATCTGTCTTCGTCGCTTTAAAAAAAATAAAGCAATGAAAAAGTTTTGGGGGATGCTTTTTATGTTTATTATTGTATTTTTTAACTTTGAAAACATTGTGAAACAGGAAATTTACAATTTTAATAAAAACCACGCAAAAGTTTTTATTATTGTAAATATTGGTAAAACTATAAACAATGTTTTAATAAATAATGGGATTATTGTACATCATAATTTTATATTTTAGAAATAAAAAGTTAGAAAACAACGATACTCTAGATTTCTAAAGTGTGGAAGGATGAAAGTTACGATAGCAAAGTAAACCAGCTTTTGTTTTTTGGCTATAAAAATTTTAAACGCTTTCTATTTTATATGGGTTTAAGAATATCAAGAAGGTGCTCCTTCTTTTTTGATGGCATTTCCTTTGGGCTATTCTCATTTTAATTTTAAACAAACCATTGAAAGGTCAAATAACACAAAGCAGCTTTATCCATGAATTTCTGCAACTTCGGAAGGATTGTTTTTCAACCAACAAAGATAAAACTTAGAGACAAAGAATGCTTTGGTTAAAGATTGAAATAAAAAACCAAAGCAAAAAGAAATTTAATTGGAAAAAAGAAACCTTTCTTTTTAAATCTCATAAAAATCGGATATGCAAACAAACATAGAGAAAGAAGGAGAGTTACAAAAATTGGAAAACAATAAAAAAATTTAAATTCTTTTATCCTTTCCCTCTTCTTTAAAAAAATCAAAGGATAGCCTTTTTTAAAGCTTCAATGCACCAAAAATGACTGCTTTGGGCGGTGGCTTTAACTTTCCTTTTTAAGAAAATGTTTCCAAAATTAAATAATTTTAGCAAAAATTAATTCAAAATTTATTTAAAAAAGAAAAATGATGTTTCTTTTTTTAAGAAAGAAGGCTTGGAAAGAAAAAGAAAAAATAGAAACAAATTCCTACTAAGAATCGTGGAAAAAAAGAGAACTTCTAAAATAATGGCCTCCGCAATAAAAAAAAGAAGAAGAAGATAGACACACATAAATTTGAAATATTACATTTGCATCCAAAAAAACGAAAAAGAATTTTGTTTTAAACTTTTTTTATTATCGTTTTAAAAAGAGAGGATTTAATGGCAAAGAAGCAGGCGAAATTTAACCTTAATTATGTAAAAAAAGTTGAATGTTGATGTTTAAAAAGAGCTTGCAAGTTTTGTTAATAAATGAAAGAAGGCGGTGATGAAAAGCATAAAAGTCGGCATTTAAGATTTTTTGTTTGTTTGTAGGCGTAAAAGCAAACGACATCGATAAAATTAGGCAATGTGTTAATCGACAACAACGAAGAAGGGTCTCTCCAGGATGATGAGAGATCTTTGAAACAATTAATAAAGTGGCAGTTATTCTAAAAAATACGAAGGAGGAAACAAAATTTAAACTTTTATACAAAAGTATGTAAAAATATTTTTAAATTTTTTCATTCATTCAAAAAAGCTAAAGGCAGATGTTACACAATTCAAGTAAAGTTGTAAAGCTTGTCTCACAAAAAAAAGTTTTAAATCACGCAGTTACATATTCTGTTGTCTTTTGAGAAAACCTTGATCCAAGAAAATTTAATCCTATTGTTGAATAAAAAATATCTTTTATCTGTTTTATGAATACACGCTCGAACGAATACTCTCATAAAACATTTTTTAAATGACTTTTGAATTATTTGGTGGAACAAGTTTGCTCAACCATTAAGTCGCGAATAACTAACGAGCTTTAGACTAATTTTACTTTAAGTATGTATGGAGTTTAATCTAATGATTCGTAAACGTTCATAATCGGATTTTCAATCTTGTTTCAAACAATAAAAAATTTATAATAATGTTTGATATTAAAGTACACACGCCGCAAACAAGGGTAATGTAAATATTATTTAATTATTTAAATACAATATATTTACTAACATTTACATATTCATTCATTCAGACTAGCTTCTTATTTAATTTGTCATTCTGCCATTTTTCGTTTGAAACCATGCGGTTTTTTAAAAAGGCTTATAAAAACACAATATAAAAAGAAAACAAAGATCCTTCCTTAGCTGTGATGCGGCAAATCCGTCGCTTCCAGCTATCGTCATCATCAAATCATTCTCGCTTTGAATGGATATATTTTTAACCCTCGCATTCTCTTTGTGGTAATAAAATAAATAGAAATTTAACAAAAAGCAAAGTTGTTGTTTGTATTTAAAAAGAAAAGAAGAGGAAGTCAAGAACAATGGAAAACTTATTCGTCTTTTAGGAAAAAAATTTCCAGAAAATTTAACACAATTTTTAAAAAAGAGACCAAACGAATATGGTCATCAAAGTTTTTTAAAAGAATTTAAACTTGTAAGGAATTATTAATGAGTTTGAGTAACATTTCCGAGAAATTTTCTTTGGAAGGATAGTGATCGTAGAATATAACTCAATGGTGGCAAAATCAACGGTAGTACCATTTTTAATAAATGGTTCCACTCCTCAAATTTTATGGACTTCTTTATCTTTTTTTTTATCCAAATATATAAAAGTATGCCATCATTTTGTTTTTCGTAAAAAAATAATTTGAAAGTGCTTCCACCCATTTTTGACTTAAAACCCATTTCCTTAGATGTTATGGTTGAGATTAATCTTTGATAATGCAACAAAAAAAGCCGAAAAACAATCTGACGTGATTTTATATAATAATAAAATAGGTACAATTACGGTAATGAAACATTTTTTGGTTTTTCAGCCTTATATTTTTTTAATATTGCCACGAGCGAAAATGTATGTATTGTGTTCGTTTTTTGATTTAGAAAAAGCAACAAAAAATGAAACATGATTAATAATGAATTATATTTTTTAGTGAATACCAAAATAATTTTTTAACAAAGAAATAATGCAACAAAAGTAGGTACCGGCATGTACATTTGGCCAAACGAATGCCAAAGAAAAAAGATGGCAACGATGACACTTTTTTTCAAAATTTTTAAATGCATTGATTCGTTTATGTTTTATCGCTTTTATTTTTTGATCTTTGACTCATCTGAAAGCCCGTAAAATTCTGTTATTGACATATCCAATTCTTATAGATTGAAAATGATTAAAAATGGGGAGAAAAACAGTTTTTTTTAGTTTTCTCGAGATGTCGCAGCTTGACTAATTTTTATTTTTTGATATTCGGATTCCTCACCCAAAAATACATGTAACAAAATTAACTCTCAGAGGCCACTCAAGAGAAAAGTCACTTTTTCAAAGCAAAAACATTAAAACTATTAGAAAATATGGGCATCAGCAAGTGAAAAATGTTGCTTTTTCTTGTTTTTCATTTGCAACATGCAAAAAATGAAAGGGGAAGAAAACCTTCATCGTTGCCATTTTTTATTTCAGATACAAATATTAAAACCTTGATATCTTAATTGGGAGTTTATTAAATTTTATTTTCTCTTCTATCATTAAATTCCCCGTATTTGAAAGTACCTATCCCTCTAAACCATATATCAAAACAAAAATACTTCATTTTCTGCTTGCCGGTCCCTAAACAAAAGGAAACTTTTTTTGCAAAAATGTGAAAGAAGCAAAACACGCGAAGATAGGTTTTCTCGTAGAATCGAGCATTATTAAATTACATAAAGGCCACTAATTTCTATACAACTTTATCCTTTCAAAGTTCATGAGAGCTTAAAATAAAAATCTTTTCAACAAATAAAAATGCAAACTACACTCGGATAAACTTTGATAATGGATCTTTTGGACGCTCTAACACCGTAATCTAACCTTGTAATCTTTGCTCTTAATTTTTTCTTTCTTCATATTTGCCTTTCATTTCTGTTCCAAGCTTTTACGAAATCTACTATTACAAAAGCAAATAATAAAATTACGTATTTCAAACACAAAAGTACAGTTTTTTTAGTTGTAAATTTTGCTCAATGACGTATGATTGCAGCTAATAAAACATTTTTTTGAAAGTTAAAAAAATAATAAATTTAATGCGTTTTTTAAGAGCCGCAGCAAATGCCACCCTAAAACACTCAAAAAAGAAAGCAGGAAAAATTTATTTGATACTCAGCAAGCATAAAACTACTACAGGTGAAAAAAGAGTAGGGTTCTAGCTGCTTGCTAAAAGAAAACATGATCGTTAACCGTAATTTAATTTATTATGGGTAAAAAAGTGTAAAAAGAAATCTAAAAAATTTTAAAGGGGTTTTTGTTAATATTTTAAAAGATTTTTTCCAAGAAAGGCAAACAAATTTTTTTTATCGATCTTAATAATAATTTAGGGAAATTTTGAGACAATCAAAATTGGAAGCTAAAAACACAAGAACAAAGTTAGTTTGTTTTTCCCTAATAAAATTATGTCAAGCTATTTTTTTGAGAGATCAGATTGACGACTGTTTATTTTTATAAAATATTTCCAGGAAACTCATCAACTTGTTCGTTTCTTATCTGACATCTCTCAACAAAAACCCTTTTCATCCCATTCATTCTCGTAGCCTATTCTAAAAACAGGTATAAAAGAGGGTTCCATTTTCCATTTATATATATGGATAAGTAGGTCCTATTCTTTACTTCATGGAAATACTTTGTAAGAATTTATTTTGTAAACTAATCCAAATTTATGTTATTATTTCAATTTTATTTTTTTTGCATGAAATGAAATGCGACAACGACAAAGAAAGGAGGTGGAAAAAAAGAAAAAATAGAAAAGTAAATTTATGACGCAAATGTCGCAAAAAGCTCAGAACTTTTTGGGTGCGATAAACAAAATTATTCGTTTTAAAAAGTATTTAAGCGGAAATGGCTTTTTTAAACAAATTACGATGAAAATGCTTAAAACCCCGTGAAAAAACAAATATGGGTGGTTGATATCAAAGAGATTAAGAAACATAAACTTAGAGATAAATAAAATAGAAATCAAAAAAGCCAAAAATAAACCTTTCTGACCAAAGTGGCGCGATAGTTTACTAAACTTTAAAAGGTTTCCAGTCATTGCTTTTTTAACATGCGCCGAATAAGCGCTCACACTTTATAAATCTTTTTTATAGCCTTAATTTTTTGAACCGATCTTTGTAAAAAAAGTTTTTTTTAATCTACGTGGAATGCAATATTAATTAAACCAAACATCTGTATGCATGCATTTTTCACCCTCAAAAGTTAATCAACCCTTAATAAATTTTTAAATGTTTATTAAATTAAAAAATTCAGGAGATTCTTTAATTAAAATTATTTAGCTTAAATTTAAAAATTTTTTATTCCAACAATGTCAGACCAACCAATAAAATTATACGCATCTAATTAAAATATAAAAATGAATTCTAATAATTATTATTTATCTTCGAAAAATAAACGGTAAAGGGAGACACTCAAAGTTTTAATATTTTAACAATTTTAAGATAAGAAAACCGTTTTGATTTTTAGTTTGACGACATAAAATAAAAAATCAAGCAAACATGGACGTCATCATACATGGGCAAGGCCAGACGACAATTTTCGAAATTTTAGGCTTCATAATTAGGAGCAAAGGGTTTACCCTGTTGATTTTTTCAAAAAAAAATATCGCAAATTTTCGGAATTACCATATCGATTTTTTTTTTCTATTAGATTATCACAAATTTTGCGCTACATAGACCAAAATCCTTGCGCTACATGCTACATAAAAGACGATAATCGTCTGAATCGTCCCCACTTGCCCATGTATGGACGTCATCCTTTTCTCTTTTTTGTTTTGTTTTTATTTCCGTTAAATAAAAACACGACGGTTCTTGAAAACAATAAAAAAGAAAAGGTGAAAGACTTCCTGGGACAAAAAAAAACCGATCATGAGATGCTTTTTGGCAAAAGCCTAAAAGTCATTCATTCATTTAAAATGCAAAAGGTTTTGGTGGCGGAAGAAACAAAACAAAAAACAGTATAAAGTAATATTAAAAAAGTGCAGCTAACATGTTTATGAACAACAATAAAAAGCAGACGCTAGAAGTCTTCGGAAAGAATAAAATATATCGAAAAAGGCTTTTGAAATTCTAAAATGTGGAAATCCAAAAACATTTAAAAGAACAAATTTTTGAAATTTGGAAACATCAGAGTTCAGCACTTTATCGAAGATTCCATTGTAAAGGATTAAACTTTTAAAAGATTTTTATTAATCTCCAAAGAAATTTAAACTTTTGCTGCAAAATATGGAATATTTCCAAGCTTTGGTCAACCACGTAAATGGAAAATGTATACAACGTAAATCCAATTTTAAAACATGTGTTTTATCCAAAAAAATAATCATTCTATCCTACCATTTCTTTTTTGAAGAAAAATTTAAAGTGGATTAATCCTAACATGAAGACCGTATACTTTTAATGCTTATCCTAAAAAATCAATACTGTCATTTTCATCGACTGCCTTTTAACCCAAAAAACTCTTTTTGATTATTAAACAAAAATTTTGGCAAATTTTAAAAGAAAAAACTTTTTTAAATTAATTACAAAAACGAATTTTACAATAGTCCTAAATTTTTTATTTCTAAAATTAGAAATAAATTAAATTAGTTTATGTGACGTTGCTGGAGTCATTTGAATTTGATGTTGCTACTTTTTTTCTGTAGCTCTTTTTTTTTTGTTTGGAAATGACAAGTGTTTTGAAAAAAAAGAAAGAAAAGAAGGAGGCTTTCCTCCCCCACTTTTTAAGTATGTTAAAATATTTTGTTTTAATTTATTTTGTCGGAAGACGACAACAAAACAAACTTTTTTTGATAAGAAAAAAAAACTCAGAAACTGAAAATTCAAGCAAAAAAAAATAAAAATAAAATAATTTCTTAAATTATGCAATATTTTAAAACCAAAAGTGAATACGTAAAAAAAAAATTAAAAGAAGCAACAAAAAATAAATTAAAAGATAAGAAAAAAGTGTAGAAGCTAAATAAATGAGTGCGTGAGTAATCAACAAGAAAAAAAGGTGAAGAAAAAGGATAGGCCGAAATATACCAAAAAAGGTAGCATACTACTACGATAATTATAAGCATCATCACCATCATAATCACGTCAACAATTCTTTAATGGGAATCTTATGAAATTAAATTAATTTTTTGATCTCGAAGATGCCATGCATGTATCTTCCCTCCGTGTTTTTCTTTTTTATGGGTTTAATTGCATATTTCATTAACACTGTTGATCAAACGTCATTTTCATAGTATCATTTTATTTGTATGTATCTGCGTGTTTATCTGAAACATATTCTAAATAATTCTTTACGGTATGAGGTTCGCCTCTGTTTGTATATTTAACTTTAATAATGATTATTTGCGATGGCTTTGGTTTTTTAGTTTAATCTTTGCTCAAGCATAACGGATAATCATTTTTTTATAACTTGAGTTTCAGCTACTGTTTTTTAAACTTATAATTATATTTCATTTTTACCAATGATTTCCTCTCTTTTCCTTATTATCCTCATTCCTTATTACCAAAAATTCTAGCTTTATCCCACAACTTTAATTATTTCCACGCTTGAACATATTCAAGACAGCCATGTTTCTTAGTTCATAAAAATATATTTAATGTATGCTTTAATTGATTTTAACTATATTGTTTCGTCATACATATTTATATCCACCGCTCTTTCCTTTGATTTCCTCTTGTGCCTAGCCTCGGCTATCAGAAAAAACTTTCTCGGTTTTTAGTAAAATTAGTAGCTAAAAATGTGCATAATTTTGGTTTCTATTATTTTAAAAAGCTATTATTTCTTTCCATCGTAAATCTCGGTACCTGTGTTTTTTTTTGAAACTCATGAGCAAAATCGGAACGATTTTAAGTTACTGTTGTTTTCACTTTTAAGTGCCGTTTGAATCCTTTTTTGTGACCCAAAAAACATTTTTAACCTAAGTATATATTTTTAACGCTCACTTTGTTCGGAAAAATTTCCAATTTTATTTAAGAAAAACTTGCATTGCTTTCTTCGCTTTCCTCATAATCAATACTATGAATACTGTAACCTAATATCAGCAAAAGTTATAACTTTGATGGAAAAAAAAAGAGAAAAAAGCTTTCAATAAACATAAAAAACGTACAATTTCGCTTTAAAGATTAGACGCCAATCAAGCAAGCAAGTGATAAAACTTCTCTTTCTTTCCTGGAAAACATCCTTCAATTCTTTATTGCAAAAATAAAATTGATTTCAAGATAGCTACAGTAAAATCATGCGACTGGCGCCACCAGCCTAAATACAATAACAGATACCTTCATCTTTCATATGCTTTTTTTGCTTTCAAAAGGCTGCATTGCGTTTTTTAAATCTAAAATATGATTTTAAGATTTTATAGTTTCACATTTTCCAGATATTTTAAAATTATTTTTTCCATTACCGCCACTAAATTTTATAAACCCCTTCTATTTCCAATTGTAAAGTTAACTAGCAACTGCGAATCTTCTCCAAGTTAAATAATAAAAAAATATGGACTTTACCTTTTATTTAAATATGAGTACTGCGGCTTGATAAAAATAAAGCGAATAAATCTAGAGCGCTTTCACAGAGAGGTTTTACGAATCCATCTAAATATCTTCAAGTTTCGTTAAATTTATGCTCCATAATACTCAAAATCTAAAAGAATTATTTTGGCGGTGAAAAACTTTTTCGATGAACATTGTCACCCATCTTACTACTACACTACAGCTTTGTTTATAGCAGAATAAGAATGCTAAAACTTTTCTTCAACTTTCCAAAGCCAAAAAACATTTCAAGTTCCGTTTTTCAGAATTTTTGTGTCTAGTCCTATGCCCCGGCTAATAATATACTTATCAAAGAATTTATTTTATAAAAATAGTTTTATTTTCCAACAACTTGCGTAAGCAACAATAAGCGAGTGCGCATCCGTGATTATGAAGATTGTGTTGTTGTGTTTTCAAGCAAACATTTTTTTGGTCAAAGGCTATCCTTAATTTTCACACATTTTTCTTTTCCTTTTTTTAATTTTTAAAAAGTTTTATTTTTTACAAAAGCAACATTTACTTTTGGAGTCACAAGATCCACCAAAGGTTTGGAAAGTTACTTCCTGTGATAAGCTTTTGTCGCCAACGCCGGAAGTTGTTGTATCAAATCAATTACACACGAACAAAAACAATTACCACAAAAACAAGTGACTACAAAAAAAAATTAATTGTGTGCTTGTTTTTAATCGTTCCATTGAAAGAAGGAAAGAAATGTTTTGCGTCAAAAAGAAAGGTCGAAAACGGTAATCTGTTGCAAGCTGATAATAATGCGTGAAAAAATGCGCTTTAAAGCAACTAACGTCTTTTAACAACCCAATCACGGAAATCTTTTTTTATCTTCTAAATTTAGATGGTGTTTAAATCCAAATTTAAAAGAGGTTAAAAACTTTATTGACGTCAAAAGCGAATCCCTTAATAACAAAAAAGGTTAAAGAGGAAGAAGCAAAGATGTATTGTTTTGTTCAAAGAAAAAATTATCACGAGCTTAAAAAGTTGCTTATCATCTTTTGTCAAAAAAGCGTTCAACAATAATCAAAAATTATCAGACAACGTGTTATAACAAAAAAGGCGGTCTTTAATTCTTTTGTTTAATTCTCTGTTGCGCTTTATCGTGAAAAAGTGGGTATATAAAAATGGCCAAAAACATCGTGAATTCTCAAAGTACTCAAATTTCTTGAAGCTTACTTTTAAAACTTGAAAATACTTTAATGTCTCTTTTTGAAGATCAATTTTGTTTCCAAATGTCTCAAAATAACCCTCAATCTTCTGGACAACAACAACAAAATTATTTGAATATTCCAAACAGTCATTATATTGATCCTGTTGGAAATTATTCCACTTACAATGATTATCTTGGAACTTATCAAAATCAACAACAGCTACAACAACAAGTTAGTGCTCCTGCTTCATGGTCATCAGCTAATGTTTCACCCAGTCAATCCCCAAGTCAATCCAATGCTTCTTCACCATATCCATATTGTGATGTTAGACGAGGAAGACCTTTAATTGCTGATAATGAAGAAGAATCAGATAAAATTAAGCAAAAACGAAGCTATGCTCGATCTTACAGAGAAAAGGTAAAATATTTTATAATGATTTCTAACAACTCTTAATCATAAATGTTTTAGGTTCGAGCAGAAAAATCAAAAGTCATGGATGAAAATAAACAATTGAGAAGCATCATTCAAAGAACTTTTTATTTGTACACTTTACCATCGTCCGCGATTGAAAGTGAAATTCAAAAAATAAAGGAAGAATTCAATGCAATTGGAAACAGCGGAAGTGTTTCACCCGTTCAATCTCTTGCTGCCCCTTCATTCCCTCAATCATATCATCCATACAATAATTACTGCCGATTTGAAAATAACAGCAATAACTTGATGTAAAAAAAATTTCTGGCTATTTTTTTTTAACAATAAAGACTCCAATTTTTCTTTGAAAGGCGTATCCAATATTTGTGATGATTTTATCTTTGATTGTTTTTATAAAACACTAAATAAAAAAATAATAAAAAAATTTGATTGATCAAATGCATAAGAAATCATGGCTTTGAAGATAACCACAAACAAGCATACCACCTCCAGCAATTAACACTTTGAAGCCTGCTTATAAACCATAGAAATTGAGTGAACTAATACGCTTTGTTAGAAGTGAAATTTTTCTTCTAATGGTATGATTTTTTTTACCGAAAGTTCACTATAACGAGTGAGCATTTCTCTTTGCAACAACAAGAATTTAATGCTGCATTATTTAATACAGATAAAATCACTAATAGGAAATGAGTCATTTGAAATGGTTGATAAACTTTTTGTAAAGTTAGAAAGTTTTCGTTTTTGATGTTTTATATTAGTACATCTTCAATTTTCTTTGATATATTCCATGAAAAATACAGAATTCTAGTAGGCTTCGGTATATCAAGGATATTCTAATTGTTCAATCGTTTCACAACTTCATAGAAAATCTTTTCCAGAATTTTTAATTTTTTTAGAATGTGAGAAGAATGTTTGTTTTGTCTTTTGACCTTTTTGCCTGTTAGAAATCTTAATAAAACAATAAGCTTTAAAGTCACGATGACTCAATTTTATGTAATACTTTTAAGTTCTAATTTCAGTAATAAAAATTTATACAAAAAATCAAAATAATCAAGACAAAATCTTATAACCCGCTTTTTTTTTTTAAAAACAATAAACAGATGACTAAAAGAGACGCCCAAAACTTTAATATGTGACTCATATTTAAAAAGTCATATTCCATTAGGTATCGAATAATTAATTTTAAAAAATCAATAGAATGTCTCTGATATATGGTTTTTAAAGGATAGTATAAAAAGATAAAAAGCAATAAGGGTAAAATGTTTTAGTTTTTAACTTGAACACCGAATTTTCAATTAAAAAAGCAGAGTGACGAATTCTTGAAGTTTTTAGAAAAGATAATTCCACAAAAGAAAAATATGTACTCTTTTTTTTACCACCAAACCAGAATTTTTTTTTGATAACCTTCATGATCTCTCTTGTAAAGCCCATAAAACAAAGATAACAAAAAGAAAATGAAAGAAGCAAAAAAGCAACGTTAAGTTTTTATAAGCTTCTTAGAAAAAATAATTAAAATGACGTGATAATTTGGGTGTGATCTTACTTACTTTTTTCCTTGTATCTTGTGTTTTTGCTGCTTCTAAAAATTAGATTAAATCTCGACTTTTAACTTTTTTGCACCAAAATCTTTTATGAGGCAAAAGGCCTTTGACGGACATTTAAATATTTAGTTTTTGGACGTATCACAATAATTTTTGTTCTAAAATGGAGGAATTTCATTAATTGTAGCAGGTTTCAATAAAATAAAAGCCATCTTTGTGCTTTAAAAATTCTTAATATCGTTCAATAGAAAAAAGAAATCGATTTTTTTGTAACTCAAAAAGAATAATATTTGACTTTACAAAGAGATATACAAAATCCTCTTACAGCTAGTTTAACTTTGCCGTTAAAAACCAATCTTAATTTGCTCCTTTTTTTAAATCACAAACTTTACTTTCAATTCAAATGCATTATGAGTCATTTTTGTGTGGGCCATTAGAAAAAATTATGCGATCTTATTTTCATGTCCAAATTCTTCCGTGTTTTATTACATAGATTTTGTAATCATTTAAATTTTTCTCGCTTTAATTTTGATTGATTTAATTTTTTGAACCTAGCGATTGTTCATGATAGCTAACAATCTTTTCTAATAATTGATATAAAAAATTTAAGTTCTGACATGGTTTATTGGTATTTTCAAAATAATGAATCAGACAAGCACGCCTACTCAAAATGAATGCTTCAGATCCTCCGCTTAAATTCTAATTTTTTTATAATCCTTCTCAATCCTCTGAAAAACCTTGCATAAATACATACCCAAGCATTGTCCGTTAATTATGTACTGCAAACAATAACTGAAAAGAGGAAGAAAGAAAGAAATTGATAAGGTTTTTGATTTCAAAGGGGTTAAAGGTGTAGGTAGGTTAAGCCCACGCACACAAATGTAATAGTTTTTCTATTGACGGGCAAACATTTTGTAGCTTAAAAATTATTACCTTTCATTTACGTCTTATCATTTCACGTACAAAAGATTCGCGGTCAACTGATTAACAATAAAAAAATAATCAATGACAAATTATATAGAAAATTAAAGCTTCCGGTCAAGAAAATTATTTACAAGGAACATAAACAAATATTAGAATCAAAGTTTGGAGCAAATACCTAAAAATTCCGTTGAATTTAAAACAAAAATGAAGCATTCTATTGATGAGAACATTATGTTCCGTGTAAAATGAGTGAAGTTTGCACCCTTTGTTATCAATATTGGTGCGGAGTTGGCCTAAAATTTACGTCACAAAAGGTAGAGTTGTACGTAAAAATTTACGTATAATAATAAAAGAACCAGGTCAATAACGTATGAATGTTTAGGTCAAACGATAAGCAAAAAAGGTATATAAAGCAAGGAATCAATGGAGAAGTCTTCAATTTTCTTCATTTGTCTATAAACAAAATCATGAATCAAAATTGGTATCCAAATATTGATATTCCTGTAACCTCTATTGAATCAACTCAACCTTATTATTCTGCACCTGATAGTTATTCATATAATCAAATGTCTCATCATCAACAACAATTTTTTACTAATTCTGTTTATAATTCCAACAACATTCATTCACAATCATGTCCAAGTATTGATTATTCAACAACACCACAATTACCCTTACAAATTTCCACTGAATCTAGTCCTTCCCCACCTTTACATGAATCAAATTCAATGAGATCTTCACCTAAATTTGCTCCAGTTAGAAAGCTTACCCGAGCATCCTCCATTCCAAGTAACTGTTCAACACCAAAATATATGAATTCAAACCCATATCATTATCCATCCACACAATTAACCATTCCAAATTATAATCCTATTTTGGAACTTCGCCATCAAGATCCAACAAAGCCTCTTTATGAAGGGCAAAAACGTGGAAGAAAGCCCAAAGCTGATAATATCGATGAAGAAAAAAAGCTTACTAAACGTATTTATGGCCGCCATTATCGCAAAAATAAAAATTTGGAAGCTTTGAAAGTACAAGAAAAGTTTAAAACAACTAAAATTTATATGGATTCCATCAAAGAATGGGCTGCGAATGTTGGATGTAATGAATTAGTTGCTTTAGTCAATAATCATGAAAAGTTGATGACTGAAATCGACAATTTTACCGATTTATAATAAACTACTTTAAGAAAAAAATTAGCTAGCTATTTATTTTATCATTTATTTATTTATTGGAATTGTAGAAGGTTTTTTTGCTTTTAATTTAAAATCGAATAATTTTTATTAATTCTGGAAATATCTTTTTTTAATTACCAAAAAATCAAACAAAAAAATTTATAAGTTTTGTGTATCTGTTGTACAGATAGATTCGTGCTAAGATTTTCAAAATTTGCCATTCATTTATTTTTGTAAAAAAAGCTTTTTTTTGTTTTGTAAAAATTTTCTTATCCTTTCAATAAAAAAAGTTAATTATGTTTTTGATTGTATTTATTTCTTTTAATTATTTTCCCTCATTAAACATTATATTATTTCATAACCATTTCCTTGATTATTTTCCGTGCATGTATCAGCTATTTATAATAAACATTTTCGTTATAAAGAAAATTTTTCTTGTTTAATATATTTTTTGAAAGAGTTTTCGAATATTACGATCGCTTATCTAAAAACTTTTTGATTTCATTGCATTGTAGTAAAAAGAGAGAAAGGTTTTAAAAACATCATAACTTTTCGTGAAGGAATGCTTTTTACCGCGTTCGACTAATAGCAAATCTTCGAGGGTTGCAATTTTATAATTTGTTGCTTTACATTTATTTTTATTCCATATTATAGCTTTAGAAATGATGGCTCTTTCATCTTTTCATGGTGCAATGGATGATGTGGATTTTATGAAAAGAGGTGTTCAAGAACAACAAGAAATACAGCATGAATCAACTTTTGAAGGTGGCGAAATTGACATGGATGTTGATACCGATGAATCAAGTGGTTCTGTTTCTCCGAAAAATGAATCTGTTAATGAAACAACTAATTTCTCACCAGAACCATGTTATTTTCTTCCACCTCCTCCTGTTCCACCTCAACTTAATCTTATTGCTCGTATGGATGAAGAATCAATGATGTCAATTGAAGATAATAAGGAGAATATGAAAGATGATGAATCACTGAAGAAGAAGAAAGTATCACCAAAAAAGAAAAAAGAATCAAGCAAACTTAAGAAAGCTGAAAGCAAAGGAAAAAAGAAATCAAGTGGTAAAATTGAAAGTCCTTCACCAATTATCAAGCCTAAACCAAAGCCTCATGTTTATCATTTTCAACCATTGGCTTCTATTTGGGGTAATTATAAGATTCCAAAAAAGAATGATGATGCTGTTTCTCCTAATGTTAATCCAACTTCAACTTCGTTTTCTAATGGTTACCAAAGTCCGATGAATTCTGATGTCTCTTTTCCTGAAAAACAAAGCAGCAGTCAATCTCCTTTTACGCCGTCATCAAGTTCTTATGTTGGAAAATATTCACCGTTAACCATCGAAAAAGTTGCTGCTTTTCCATCAAATTTTGAAACTCCTCAATCTTCTATCTCATCAATCGATTCTAACAACTTTGCTACTCCATCTGGTCGACCTCGTCCTTATTCAAAATCTCAAACATCCGAGAAGAAGTTGTCGCTTGGTCCACGTTGTGAACTTATGCCGTCTGATGGTACTACTGGTATTAAAATAATTATTAGGTTACCTAAAAAGGTATAATTTTTGTTTCTATTGTTTGTTTGCTTAATCACACTTGTTATTTTGATATGTTTTATAAAATAAAATCGTTTTGATTGAAACAACTTGTAATGCGTATTATTTCAAACACAAGAAAAGAATTTAAAGCGTATTAAAAGTTTATATTTAAGCAGGATTTACAGTAAGGGGTTGAAATTTTCGAAGAACCACATGTTCATTTGATTGATTTTTATTGCGGCTTGAATATTTAGCAACGGCAATTACAAAGGCTATTGTACAAACAAATATTGCAAATGTAAGGAAAATAATAAAAAGAATAAGGATTATAACAACTGGCCAATAAGTTAGAATAATAAAATTTAAGAGGATTCTGGTTTCATTCAAATCAGCTGCCGAATTTTCAGTAATATTTCCCTAGAAATTGTTTTCATTAAAATGATGTTGGAAGACAAGGTCATTACATCCTTAATGCCTTCGAAAAGTGGCTCCAATTGTTCACCAATTTCTAGAACAACCTTTGTCAAATTAGTAATTGTTCCCATATGTGCTAAATTGAAACTTTGTCACTGATATAACAAGCAATGTAAAATGAAAACTGTTATTTCTTCTCAACATTTTATACTGGATTTCTAACATCAAAACAATAGGCTTGCTTGTAACAATGAAAATATTCGTAAGAATGTTTGCATGCAAAAACAAAAACAGCAAACATTCATAACTTCCAATATGTAGTTTCTAATTAGTTTTCCACCACATTCAAAAGAATAAAAAAAAAGTAAACTACAAAGACTCCAAAAAAAGGGAAGGGATTACTCAAAATAGTTTTATCCGACGAGCGGACATAGTTGAAAAAAAGGAAAAGAGTTTACCAAATGCAAACATACTAACTTTTAGAAAATGCGACTGTTGACATCTCCAATTTATTTATTTCGAATATTTTTTAGTTTTGCTGCTTTTGTTTTTATTGTTTCAATTATTTCAAATTTTTCATTTCCGACTAATATTAATGAGAAAACTTTAAAGGAAGACAACAATCTTCCTCTCATACAAAGAATTCCTGCTCTTAAAACTAATTACAATAACCACCGACAACATGTTTTGAATCTTGATAAAACTACTCTGGCAAATCACAGCTATTTTAATACAGATTTTCTAAAACTAAATTCAATTTGCGAAGAAGAAGATACGAAGCAATGCTCCAAACCTTTTAGGAAGCATAATTCTCAAATTTATGTTTGTATAATATGATGAAACAAAAGCATCAAAGCATTAACCTAATATGTATTTTAGATTGCTCCTCGGTATAAGCTTGCAGCATGTACTATTCCTAAAAACATGTCAACGATGTTACGAGACCTAATGTGCTACCTCTTAGATCCAGAAAAATTTATGAAGAGGAAACAACGATTCTCAAATTATCAATTCATCAATATGTATGTTTAAAGTTTAAGCCCAAGATGAATCATTATGCTTTAATTTTAGATGTTATAATGGAACAATTAGTGATTTTGCTTCTTATCAAAACTTTAAAGAAAATATTCACGAATTTGATCCAAAACTTTGGACACTTTTAGTACTTGTTCGAGACCCAGTGGAAAGATTTGTCTCAATGTTTGTTGATAAATGTGTGAGGTAATACTCATCGGCATTATTATATACAAATACCAAAAATCTCAAAAATTTAGGCAAAAACTATGTATGCTTTGCAAAACGGATTTCAATTGTTTCATTAAACAAGCTTACAACGATATCATGGAAGCATCAAAAACTCCAATGAATAAAAAAGTCGATGATGCATTTTTGATGAAATTTTATCTTCCTCAAAATTGGTAAACATATTTTTCATTCAAATAACAATAAATAAATAAAACTAAATATAGGGATTGTGAAATGTCAGAGTTTAATGAAAATTACGTCAAACATCAATATACAAGCCTTAGACATGTAAAGAGTGGATTCTATGATGAGCTGGAAAAATTCTTCAAAAGTATTAGAGTGGGTGAAACTGAAGTCGATTACATAATGAAACATTTGTATAAAGAAAAAACCATACACAATACTCAAGAAAATGCAATATTAAGCCCAATCAGTCAAGCAATTACAAACAAAATTCGAGAAAGTTCATATTTGAGTGAACTCATTGTAAGAATGTATTATTACGATTATAAACTTTTTGGATTTAATATACCTAATTTAAAAATGATTTATCTTGAAGAACGAAAAAATAAAGGAGAAAAAAAATAAAAGAAATTTGTTTTGGAAGCTTTCAATAAATTGCTTCGATTGACGAGCGAGAGTAGGGTTGTCAAAAAAGATTTCCCGGGAATTTCCCGATTTTTCCTGGGAAATTTCCCGCTACAAACCCTTACAAAGTTTCACAAAGTCTAACAAAGTTCTACAAAAGTTGCTATAACTTTGTTAAACTTTGTAAGACTTTGTGAAGGTTTGTAGCGGGAAAATTCCCGGGAAATTTCCCCATTTTCCCATTTCCCGGGAAATTCGACAACCCTAAGCGAGAGAAACATACTGTAGAAGCAGCAACAATCATGCTATATTTTCGATGTAAGAGTTGCTGGAAGCATAGCCTTGCTTGACGATTTTGTTTTCTTTCTTTGACAATTTTCAATGACAAAATTCTTCAAAAGTTTTCAATCTTCGTTTTTGTAAATGCTGCTTTCAATTTTATTCTGATTTTTTCTTCCTATCTCTTTCATAGTCATTGTCGCGTTTCCCATTTTTCATCTTTCGACCACCATTTACATGTTTATTGCATTTTATCTAATTTCCCTATTTATTTCCAATTTTTAGAGTCAAAATGGAAGCTAGCTTTATCGACGATGTCTATCCTCCCTTCAATCCATGCTTTCAACCAAATCCAGAACTTTGCTACTATACGGAAAATTGTAAGTTTTGCTTGTACCTAATACTTTTCGATAATACTCATTTATTTTTAGATAAAGAATTCCCAATTATGATTGCTGATAATCTTCCATTCTTTCATCCTGCTTATTACAAATATGCAGTTATTAAAACTATTGGAAAGATTGTAGCAATGGCGATGCATAATGCTCATGAAATTTCAAATGAATTCCTTTCTCGTCTTGCAAATGGTCATCGTGATCTCAAACAATATGAAGATGCTCTTCAACAAGGTCTTATTCGTCCAGTTGCCAATGCCATGCAACCTGTCATGAATCTCAAAACATTCGAACAGCAACTTTGCTTTACTTTGATTGAAGTATGCAACTCTACACTGCATCAAGTTCCTACTGAACAACTTGCTAGCGTCGTCAACATTTTAATTGATGATAATATCACTGCATGTTTGGAATACATTGCTGCAACTTCATGCAAGGAAGCTTTTGTTATGATCCAAGATTCTGTTAGAGGAACCATTTTCAAACTTGATCAATATTATTCAAAGCAATCTGCAAAAATTTTGTATGGAAGTTATCTAAGGTAAGAGTTTTTTTCCATGTGATTTATCTTAATAAAGCAATGTTTTAGCCCTCATAGTCCGTCTGATTTGAGCACACCTTTATTCTTCTCTCAATCGTCTCCAAATTATCCTGATGTCAAGAACGTTCCTCCTGGACACTCAATTCGACCATTTTAAAATTTTTTGTTTTATGTTTTCGTTTAGTTTGATTTGTTTTTTCTATAAATCTTAAGTAATATTTCGTAATAACATGTGTATGTGTACTTTTTGATGCAGTTTTATTTTTGCAAAGAGAATTCATTTTGTGAAGCAAAGAGTCCATTCTTATTTCGCAATAAAACGAGCCAACAGCATTGTTGGGTTTATTCATGGAAAAATGGCTTGTCGGCGTCATAGCTTTTCTTTGTATGTAGTATTTCCTTATTTTATTGAAGTTACAGCTGGTGGCCTTTAAGCTCAAGAAAAAATATGCACAAGAGAAAGAAAGAATGAAGCAGCCAAAGCTTTGCTAATTTTATTAATGAAAAATGTTTCGACTTTTAGCAGACTTTTTTACTATTTTTTTAAAAGGCATTTGCTGGAATGTTAAACTCCCGTTTATATTCATAGATTTATTTTTCTATGTGTTATTAGTAACAACACAATATTACTTTTTAAATCTTTTTCTTCTTAAAATGTATGTGAAAGTTGAAAACGGACCCACATGTTTTGATTTTTTTATTTTTAGTCTTTTTCCTTTCTCTTTCCAAATGTCTGTTAAAAACGTGAAAAAGCATGTGGAGGAAGAGAGGATAGCAGCAAACAGCAAAAAACGTAAATTTATTTTGGATGGTCGCCAACTAACAATAAACAAGTGTCATCTTTGAAAATTCTATGAATCAGCATTGAAAAAAAGTTTTATCAATATTTCTGAGAACCTTTTGAAAAGAGTAGTCACGTTTTTTGATTATAGCGAAAGTTTGTTTAATGTGACTACTATTGATTCGTGATTTTTTTGGGTGACGACAGAAGGAAGACGCGTTTTTCTTTCTTATCAATGGATGGACGTAAAAAGCTGTTACCGAATTTCACTTTGTTTTAATTTTTTATCAAAGTTGGCTTGCTTTTCTTTACTTTTTTCATTTAGAGAATATTCTAATAGCTTTTTGGTAGAAGAAAACGGAATGGCATTTTTTGTGAAGTATCAATTTGATCTATCAATAGTCCTTTTTTATTTTTGGTTTGCCTTTGAGAAACCTATTTTTCCTTTGACCATCAATTTTTGCAAAAAAAACTTTGGTTTTTTCAAAAAATGACCTAGCGTAATTAGATTAATTTTTGTGATTCATTACTTTTTGTGTAAAAAAACGGAGCTCTTTTTGTTGTGCTGCGATAATTTTCCACTTTGCGCAGACATCAATGAAAAAGACAAAAATGAATCACTTACTCTTCTTCGTCTTTTTTCTTCTTCAGGAAGATGGTTGTCGTCTCTCTGCTCAATCGACCTTTGAATTTTCTTCCTCTTTTTTTTTTGATTTGTTTCCGATACAATTTTTTTCGACAACTTTTTTTATTGTCAAAAATCTTTAAAAAAAAGAAAATATCGTTTCAAAAAAATGTCATAAAAAAATTGCGCGATCGACTAAGTCTTGCTTGGTTGTTTCATTTTTTTCTGGAAGCCTGCCATCCAGCCGATGAAGGCTCGCTCGGACTCTCTTTCTTTCTTTTTCAATGTGCATCATTCTCTTGGTTGCTTGCCTTCGCTGTTGCTGCCACCGGGTTTTTTTTTTGCGTGCGTGTTTGTGCAAAAGCAAAAAATGGACGTTCCTCCTAAAAAGCTTGCTGCTTTTTTTTTTACAAAGGCGTGGTTTTTTTCTTTCATTTTCTTTTTTAGAGACTGACCAATTCTAAGATACATACAAAACGAACATTTTTTTATAGAAAAAAATAGCCCAGAGGGGGCAACATTGAGCTGTTCCGTCGTCATCGGTTGCAAAGCCCTCTTCCTTCGCTTCATTATTACGCCAACTAAAAAGAGGGTGAAACAGCTGCTGCTGCTGTTGCCAGACGAGCCTCGTATTTTCTTTCAATAATTTTTTGGCTTTCATTATTTTCTTTGTGCCTTATTCGGGTAATTTTAATTGAAAAAAAAGAAAAAACGTTTCTTTTCCTCATTGTGGGCCATAAAAGATGCGAATACGGTTATTATTTTTGGTGATAATATTTTTGGGATATCTTTCAAACACTTTTTGTTCGAGAAGCAAACGATCAGCTCATGATGCTCCAGATTATTCGATAGTTGTAACAGATAATATTCAAAGATTTGTTTATGTTATTGCGTTCATTGATAAAATTACTGTAAGTTATTTTTCGATAACCCCAATTCATCTTATTTATTATCTCATTGTGATCCTCGAGAAGCTACTTACCTAATTTTTACTTTTTAACTTGCTCGCAATTTCTGGTTAATAAGCTCAAATTTGTTTTCGATTGCGGTGGGTGGTTACGGTGAATTTATGACAACTTTCTAAAAACAAGTTTTTTCTCTCTCACTGTTTTATATTTTCTAAAAGTGTCGATTTGATAAAAATTATCCTTTCATTTTTATTAAAGTGTCAAAAAGAATATTCCGCTTTCCTATCAAATTCTTTTTCGATAATATTACTGCCAGATGACCTTGAATGATATTTCCAACTCATTTGAGAGCCATCTTAAACGACCTCACCAAAATAATAAAAAAGGGCTTATTTTCGTGACAGCCACCTCTTTATTTTTTTATTCCATCAATTGAAAAAGAAAAAAGCCATTGCAAAAAAATAAAAAAAAGCTTCCGACAATATTTCAACCATCTGCTCAATGATAATTGCCTGAAATGAATGAAACAGAAAAATTTTCCTATAAAATTGTCACAAAATCCCATCATCACCATTCACATACATATTTTATAGGCTCAAATATATCATAATGATCCAGAAACAATTCGATTTGCAATAAATCGAATTTTTACTACGGCAAACACATATTTTTATCAGCTAAATTTGCGATTGATTGTTGCGGATATAATTTTAACTGGAAAAGAATTTTCTGATTTGCAACATTCAAATGATTATCATAATAATCTAAGGAAAAATCATGCATTACCATATCATAATTTTGCAATATTTTTTAATTCAAATATTAAATATAATCTTGCATGGCCGGGACAAATTTGTCGCCCGTATAATGGAATTCACATTCCTGTAAGTATTTTTTTCTGTTTCCATGTAGTTTTTGCTATAGAAATATTCGATTCTAAAGTGGCTACTTTTATAAATCGCATAAAAAACTAACTAAAAAAGATGAGTCCATGACAACATTAATAGAAAAAGAAAATGGTCATGGTTATGTTTATAACTTTCTTTCTCTTAAAATTATGTTTCAACATTGCTTCGACTCTTTCAAAACTATTTCATTTTCATTAAAAAAGTTTTTGGAAAAGATATGAAGTGCCAGACACTTTCAAAAAGCTTCCCATCTTTTTTGGAAAAAGCCCTCGGGGGAATATGCAAATAGCATTGCTTCTAAAATTTGAGTTTGCAAACCTTTTTTTCAAATTGGAATTGAGTAGTTTAATTTTAAACTTTTTTCATAAAAAAGCACTCGAAAATGACCTTCAACGGAAAGAATTTTAGCAATTACGGTAACATCTTTAAACTTTTTTTTACAACGTTTGATTGCTCGTAAAAATTGGTCCATGACTCATTTGCTTTCTTTTTCTGCAAAAAAATATTTATTGCATCAAACAATTCTAATAAAAACAACATTTTCTCACAACTTGCTTTAAAAAAAATTTTATTAAAAAACGATGACCCATTGCGTTAAAAAGCTGCTGCCTCTATCAAAAATAAACAAGTGCATGTTGTTGCTGCTGGAGGAAGTTGCTATATTTTTTATTTTTTTCCCGCCAAAGGCAAAAATAAATAAATTCATCTCCTATGTCAGAAAGTGATCGTTTTTCACTTTTTATTGGTCACTGAACCATCATCATCCCATCTAATCCTTAAAAAAAGCGAAATGTGACATTGAGGGATTTCCGACAGCGGTTGAGCGATCCTCCTTTTTTTAAACGCACATATTTTTTAGTTGAATCATTATAATCCGGAAGAGAGCGGACCTGGCATATTTGAAGAATTTGCAGTTTTAATAAATTTATCAAAGAGGGAAGAAACCGAAAATGTTGAAAGTTGCCGATGTAAAAGCTACTTTGCTCATGCAAAACATCAAGCAAAATCAGATTGTTTGAGAATACCGGGATTTCCTGAAAATTGCTCCGTTCAAGCTTTTGCTAATAAACTTAAAGAAATTGATTGTTTATCAACGAAACTTCGAACTCCAGAAGATGATGCCAAAGAAGGATATGCTCAAGAATCAAGTGAAAATTCACTTTCAAAGATGAGTGTTTGTGGAAATGGAATCATTGAAACGGGAGAAAATTGTGATTGCGGATACAAACGTTATTGTTTAAATGAGCAACATCGAAAACATTGCAATCAAACAAGCTGTCGATGGAATGGTGAACACGCTATTGAGACTTTAGCTTTCGAAGATCATCCCGCTTGTGAATGCAACTTTATACGAAAAATCATGAATGAACGATGTGGCAAACATCGGTGCCAACTTGATTATCCTATTTGGATTATTGTAAGTTGACGTTTATGGAAACTAATTACGAATAAGTGTGTACAAATTTCAGCATGGTGTTATGTATTCCATCACAGCGTTTTTGATCTTCATATTTTGTTGCAGCTTTAGTTGCTGTCTAGGTCGAAATCCTAGCAAAGTTTATCGACAATCCATAATTTTTACGTTTGATGAAAAACCAAAACACAAACCACCTCCACCTCCAGCAACATCAAAGCCTCGACCAGTGATTGTTGTGATGAGACCAACTCAAGCACCTCCTCCACCGCCACCGGCTTCGGATAAACCAAAGAAAAAGCCTCCACCACTTCCAGCAACCGCTAAACCAATGTTACGACCGACGTTTATGTCTCAACAAATTCCATTACCTCCACAGCTACTTACTAAACCAAAAAAGGAGGAGAATCCATATGATAAAGTTCCAATGTCTTCGCCTTAAATATCTTATTACTTACTTTCTTTTACATTATTACGGGTGCCAATTTTCATTTTAAAACATATTGTTCTTGTTTTTTGTTTCTTATACATAATTAGTTGTTATTTATTTTTACGGGTTCTTTATTTTAAATTCTTGACAAAAAAAAGTTTAACAAAAAAAGAAAAGATAAAATTTTTATTCCCAATCAAATGGATCTTTCAAATTACAATATTTTGGTAGACAATCATGAAGATATTTTTGAACTTTTGAATAATTAGGCATTTCTTCCACTGAGAGACTGTTGGCGTGTTGAAAACATTGATAAAAAGGTGGAGGCATCGATTCACAAAGATCAGTTAAAGGTATCATTGCTTTCATTCGAATAACTTCAGCGACATCATTCACTCGAGCCCATGGAAGTTGACTTTGATATAGTTCAATCTGAAATTTGTGAAAATGATAAAGCATATTTGATGGTAGTTGACTTACAACAGAATAAAGCCATCCAATTAAATCATCAGCAGGACCACATTCTTGTTGACTCAAAGCTCTCGAAGATGCATATCTAAAAATGTAAAAAATAGATAACGTAGCAATTATCAAAGTTAACCTTATTGTTCCTCTAAAAGGTGCTTTATTCCTTGGTGATCGAACTTTACCATCATTAGAAAGCCATTTTCTGCACATTCCTAAAAAAAATGATTGTTTTAAAAAGAGTTTAATACAATCCAAAAACAAACCAAAATCCACTAAATATATCCGCTTTTTGTTATCCATTCCAATGCAACAATTTGATGGTTTAATATCGCGATGAATGAAATCAATTTGATGAAGATTTTCCAATGCTAATGCAATCTAAAAAAAAAGAAGCTATTAGTTAAATAAAATAATCAAAAAGAAAAATATACCTGTTGTGCTATTCTAAAGCTAGTACTTAGAGTGAACTTTTGTTGAGGTCGTTGCTTTCGTAAATTTGTTAAATTTTCTCCCAAAAATTGCATAACAATAAAAGGATTTCCATTAGATGATTTACCACTTGCATAAATTAAAGGTATATGTCGTTTACCACGAAGTTCAACCAAAACTTTATCTTCAATTACTAATCGTCGAGGATCATTGATTAAATCATTGTTGTATTTCGGCTCCACTTTGATAGCAACATTTCGATTATCTTTGATTGAATCAATTCCACGAAAAATTTGACCAAAACTTCCTTTACCAATTAATTCACCAACAATAAAACGATCATGAAGTTTTTCACCTGATTGAAGACATAATGGACGATCTGAAAAAGAAACAAGAAAGAACCATTACAGTAAATAAATTAGTGATGACAAAAAGATGCTAGCGACATGCATGTACGTTTGCTTGTGAAACTTTTGAGTACTTTAATTCCTTCAAAACAGCTTCAATGGTTTTGTAAAATCAATCATTGGGTTATTCGTACTTCAAGATTGCTGATTTCAATTTTTTTAATAATCCCAAATAAAATTTCCTACCTTTCCCTCCTTGATTATTATTTGGTTTTGGTTCTTCACCTTGAGCAGCCATATGTGAAACTTTTTATTCCACAACTTTCATTTTCTTTTTCACTCCCTCATTTTCTAATGCCATTTTTTATTTTGCTATTTTTTTCCCAGAAAATTTACATAATTTAAACTTTATATTACTTTAAACAAAAATATTTAAACTCGTGAACAAGGAAAAACATCTAAGAATTGTGTTCGTTCGCTCAAATTTGAAATATACCATTTGCGTGAAAGTTGAATAAATAAAATGGCCCAAAAAATTGACCATAAATATCCAATGATAATTGGGGTAAGAAGGAGCTGCAAAAAGCCTGTACAAAGATTCATAAAGAATACTTTAGTTGCAGAATTTTCACTTTCATAACAAGTTTGTGAATCCCAAACTGTAAGGGCTGATATCTAAATTTTGTTTTTTATTAAAAAGGCTTTCATTCGCAAATCAGATTACCATCGTTCCAATACCTGGCAAAACCAAATTCAACATACAACAAAATACTGCCGTTGAAATATTCATGCATGGAATTGCTTGTCGCAATGGACCATGAGTCTAAAACAAGGCGTTACAGTAAACAAATGAACATATGCCGAATGTATGTATGTAAGATTTTTTGCTACATAATTTTGAATTTGATCATCTCCACTTCGCATGCAAACACATAAACTACTTTTTCACAAAAATTTTCAAAACCCTTATAATAGCTAACTTTTAGGTTTTCAATAAATGCAAAAAAGTGTGCGCAGTTTTTCAAGTATTCGAAAAAGTAAATAAAAAAGAGTGTTTTGTTGTTTGAAAAAAAAAGCTATTTCCAAACCAAATTTTGAAATAAACAACATAAAATTTTAGGTAAAATAATAAAATAATTACCGGTCGAGAATATATTGATAAACGTTCAAATGACACATGTCGCATAGGCTCTTCATCAAAATCAAGAGAAAATTTTGTCTTTTTATTCATTCTTTCAAATCTCCGTAATTTGAAAATAAGCTTTAAGGTGAAAATGAATGAAATGAAACCAAGTAAGTTATTGCAACTTTGCAGACAAAACCAAAACTTTCAACAGTTTATCCGTGATGGTTGCAAGCAAAAGGGAAGGAAGCCTCATAGACAATGCACGAAATCTAATATCTTTCCTTCTTCAAAAAGAAGGGACGATTTTTTTGTAACGTGGAAAAGCTGTGAATGATGAGGTAAAAAAAATCGCAAAAAGCTAACAAAGCGAAGATATTCTAAAGCTTAAAAGTCAATTTTTTTTCATTCATCCAACAAGTGCATGTAAAAAATTTTGTTTGCAAAAGTACTTGAAAATTCGTTATTTGTAAAAGTGAAAAGAAGAGACAAAAGAATATTATCAATGATACATTTATTAGCAATTACAAAAGAAAGAATAATACAAAAGTGAAATTTTAAAATGAAGTCGATGGTCCAGGAGATGATGGAAGTGTATAAGTTTCAAAGTTGGGCATCACAGGAGGCGGAGGCGGTGGTGTTTCATTTGGTGCGAGAATCTTGAACAAGCCTTCAAAGTCAGGACGAAGATCGGTATCTTGAGTGAAGCATAGAACCATCACAGATTTCATAATATTAGGTGTTCCTTCAGGAGCTGTCATCGGCATATCTTTTGATAGAATCTAAAAATGGAAATGAATGAATAAAAGTGTTTTAATGAGTAATGTTACCTTTGCTCTAGCTTCAGTATTGGTCAGCCCAGGGAATGGATCATTTCTACAGTAAGTGAATATTTCCCATATCATAACACCAAATGACCAAACGTCTGTTTTCTAAAAAAAGGTAAGTTAGTCAAATCAAAAAAAGTAAAAGCTAAACATACAGTTGAGAATTCTCCTTTCCTCAAGACTTCAGGTGCTAACCATTTAATCGGCATGCTTTTGATTTTTTCAAGTTTTAGAACACTTTTGTCGGCGACGCTCAAACCAAAGTCACTAATCTTCACTTCATCATTAGGTCCCAGAAGACAATTTCGTGCAGCAATATCTAAAAATTGATAAGAAATTAATGAAAGAATACCATCAAAATAGAATCCATAGCATCAAACATTCGAAGATTTTGATAAATTTCATACCTCTGTGTATAACCTAAAAAGAGAAGAAAGAGTTATTTGTATGAATTATAAATGAATGACTTACTTTTCTTGCAGCCAAATAACACATTCCTCGACATCCACCAATGACATATTCGCTTAACTTTTCCTTTGGTAAAGATGGATTGTCGTGTAATTTGGTTTTCAAGCATCCATTAATAGCAAGTTCAAGAATGATCATAATTGGTTCTAAATATTCCAATTATAGGTTGTTATAATAAGAGAAGAAAACTAACCTTCTTGAGGTGCAATACCAATAAGTCGGACGATGTTCGGGTGATCAAAACGTCTCATGAGTTTAGCTTCTTTCATGAATTCTGAACGTTGCTTCTTGTCCATAGCACCTTTGAGTTTTTTGATTGCAACATCAGTGGAGTTGTGATCTTTGTCAACCATTTTGCCAACATGAACATCGCCGAATGCACCACCGCCAAGCTTTTTACCAATTTCGATGTGCTGAAAATTTAACAATTATGAACATCAAAAAAAACATATGGTAATGCGTATTGAGACAAAAACAAAACTTACTTCGTGGAGAATGTAAAAATCAGGTCGTGGAACAGCTTTGACGAGGATGGCCCCATCAGCTTGAATAGGAGTTTTAGTATCAACGTGTTCATCGATAAGTCCATTCAACGTTTTCTTTTTCAATTCAAACAGCCACCATTTTCCATCCTTGTAATTCAGCAAAATGTGTCGAATTCTTCCTTTGCTCATGACCGAGATTGCATATCGAGATCTTCCACCAACATCTGTCTTTCTTACCAAGAAGTCACCTTCAGCAACCAAGAAGTCCGAGATTTCATCACGCGGCATTAATCCATGGTACCAGGAGTATCGGATCAACACTTTGGCCATTTCATCGACGATCATCTGAGCGATTACATCCAGACCCTCTGGAGCTTTGACTTGTGATTTGGTGCTTACAGGTGCAACAGAGGTTTTCACTTGAGTTTTTTCTCGATGACTGTCTCTGAAAATTATATGATAAAATTTACACAGCTTAGTTAAAAAGGAAATTGTTCTCCTTTTGCTTTTCCAAAGTCATACTTTTTATCTTTTGCAGTTTTCTCATTTGGAGCACTTCTTGCAACTGGTTTGCCATCTTTGAATTCAGCTGTTGGACATTTGTCTTCTGTTAAATCCTTCTTTTTTCGTCTTTTCTTCGTCAATTCATGGACATCTTCCTTTGTTAGAACTTCTTGGGTTTGATCTTGAGAGAGACCACCTCTTCCTTTTTGACCAGATCTCTTCTTTTTCCTAAAATAATAATAAGTAAATGGAAGAGACGTAAAAAAAAAACATACCCCATGATTTGATGAAGAAAGAACAGGAAGCTTTTGTTTCCAAGGACGAACTTTTCGGAGTGATTGCTGCCGATCAAAATGAAGTGAAAACGTTGAACTTATGAATGAAAGAAAAAAACGTTGACGAAGATTTGAATGAGTTAAAAAATTTGCATGTTTTTAGGAGAATGCTTGAATGTGTTTGCTGCAGAATAGGAATGGCGCTTTTTTTAATAATGGAAGTATGTACAGTATGGCTCTGAATCCGCGTTAAGACATATTTCTCTTCCAAATACTGAAGCTGATGATGTTTGTTGTTTTTATAAATGCCTTTTCACTTCTTATTTTGCAAAATTTTTTAACCTGAACCTTTTAAAAAGAAATCATTAAATTTATTAAAGGTTTCTTGAACATACTAATTAGCCACCAACTTATACGATTAAATATTGCAATATTAATAAAAAAAATAATGTTAAAACACAAAAAAATAAACTCTTTTTACAAACAAATTTTAAAACACATATTGCATTTTTTTAGTTATAAAAGTCCTGAACTTTTGTATGATTTTACTTCAGCTTTTCGAGCTTGAAATTTATCAAATGTTTGATCTAAAGCGTGGCTAACAGCATCAGTAAGATCAGGATGGTGATGATGGGAGAAATGATTAGATGAATGATTTCCAGTGAATTTTTCAAATAATGATTTACAATTACTTTTAAAGCTATCGAGAGAATTTTTCTTTTTTAAAGGTTCAAAGTAATTTTGGCTGTAACTTGGAGTATTCATAATTGTTAAAATGGAGGAAGTAGTCTGAAAGAATAAACGATATTTAATATTAAAAAATAAAAGATGTTTAAAAATAAGTTAAAAGCACGGATTTTAAATTGGAAGTGTGAATATCCATTTTATTAAATTTATTTTAAAAATAAATTTTAAAGGCAATCACAACAAAATCACGCCCAAATTAATTTTATTTATATTCATGCACGTTAACATAAGCTTAAATGACTGAATTCCTATTTTCATTTTCTTCCATTTTATACCCTTTTTTGTTAACACCCCTAAAAGAACCTGTCAATTTCAAAGATGGATGTGGAATCTAAATTACAGTAGTAGCTCCGGGTTGAAGCATTCAGACACACGCGAGTAATTATGAAAGATGACCGGAAATTTTTCTTTCTTCCTTTTTTAGTGTTATCATTACTTTAATCTATTGCTCCTAATGCGTAAATAAATGTTTTTCAACATTTTATGGTTAAATGAATTAGTAATTTCATCTCTTTTCTATCATTTTCAAATTAAAAAAACAAAGCCCTGAGCGTTATTTGAGAAATCAAAAATTTATCAATGATGGAAAAACCCAACAAAAAAAAATGGGTTCACTGCACTCTTCTTCTTCTTTATTTTTTATATTTATTTTTTGAACTTTTAATCTGATACTTTACAATTATTTATGACGCTTGCAACCAATCGAGAATCAAATTTTTTAAAAATGACAAATATAAAACCATACAAAAGTTTAACGACCATCGAAAATGCAAAGACGCTCATGCGTAATCAATCAACTTTGATGTATATCTAAAATTTCCAAATTCAAAGTTTAAAAGTTGCATTTCATGATATGTTGTTTATGAGTATGTTTTTGAATACATGTTTTTATCAAAAGGAAGCTAAAATTAAGAATCTCGTTTTTAATCTCTCGATTAAGAAAAATCTATTTATGTTTCTCTGAACACTTTGAAATCACATACCGTAAGCGTAGTTTCAAAGTACATATCTATTTGTGTCAAACTTGGCTGCGTCATCATCAGTTATAAGAATAAATATTGTTATTTATTAGCGTAAAATAGTTGATATTTCCATGTTAAAAATGGTAACTCCGATCAAAAGTTTATTTATAATAAGAGAAAAACAAAATTATTTTGTCTAATCTTTATATAAACTTTTAACCTAAATGAACTTTAAAACTCTTTCTTTATTCAATGTGGCCTTTGAATATCTCAATTTGAAACATCTTTGGTCGTTGTTGTTTCTCTCTAACATAACCAATTAGGCATTCCATTTCATTTTTCTTTCATTTGCATGGCGGTGTTTGAGACATTTTTCGTTGTAAAAAAACGAGTTATTTTAGGAATTTTTTTGGTTTTAATAACAGAAATATTTCCATTTCAAAATGTTTGCCTGTTCATTACCATTTTACGGCATTTGAACGAATATAGCTGAATTTCATGGAAACTTTTGGAACATATTTTTTAAAAAATTTATGTAAATTTTCTTGATTGATTAAAAATGCATTTTAACTTTTTCTTTTTTTGTGCCGTTTGAAATCAATCAATCGCAATCATTCAAAGCTGTAAAAAGTGGTCGCTGTTTGTTGAAATCAAAAACTACCGAATATTTTCATCCAACTATAAAAAATGGCAAACAATAACACCGACAAGAATGAAATAAATGAAATGATCGTGCGATTACTAAGTGTCTGTCAACCCGAGAAAGGCCTTACCAAAACTGTGAAAGAAATTGAAATAATCTCCATCTGTGGTATGTTTTAAACTTGTTGGATTCCAAAAAATACAATACAAACATTTATTTTTAGGTAAAGTTCGTGAATTATTCCTATCTCAATCATCCTTGATCGAAATTGATCCACCTGTTCGTATTTGCGGTGATACTCATGGCCAATATGGTGATCTTTTACGACTTCTCAATCGCGGTGGATTTCCTCCAACAGCAAATTATCTATTTTTGGGTGATTATGTCGACCGAGGACGACAAAACTTGGAAACAATCTTATTGTTATTTTGCTACAAAGTAAGTTTTTCTTTGACATCTTGTTACTGTAGTAGTTTCGATGCTTCATCCTCTTTACGTTTTAGTTGAAATTTCCAAACAACTTTTTTATGCTTCGAGGAAACCATGAATGTGCTACTGTGAATCGTGTTTATGGCTTTTATGAAGAATGCACTCGTCGATACAATTCACCTCGAATGTGGAATGCCTTTCAAGTTTGTTTCTTTTTTCTTCATTTTTTGTTTACATTTCAACAATGCTTTCTAATTTAGGATGCCTTTGCATGTATGCCTCTCTGTGGATTGGTTGGTGAGAGAATTTTATGCATGCATGGTGGAATCTCGCCTCATTTAAAAACAATGGATCAACTTCGAAATATTCAACGTCCAACAGATGCAACTGGTCCAACACTTGAAATGGATTTACTTTGGGCTGATCCCGTTCCTGGTTTAAGCGGATTTCAATCAAACATGCGTGGTGCATCCTATGGTTTTGGTGCTGATATTTTAACAAATATGTGTCAACAACTTAACATCGATATGGTTGCAAGAGCTCATCAAGTCGTCCAAGTATGTCAAACTTTTTTCCACCCTTCAATAATGTCACTCACTTTTAGGATGGATATGAATTTTTCGGAAATCGTAAATTGGTAACAATTTTCTCTGCTCCACATTATTGTGGCCAGTTTGATAATGCAGCAGCAATGATGATTGTGGATGAAAATCTTGTATGCTCTTTTCAAATTCTTCGTCCTACAATTGGTCGTGGTCAAACTAAAACTGTTATGACAGCAACTGGTAAAAATTGACATCTTCTAAGAATTGATTCACCATGATATTGAAAGCTATCTTAATTTATAAAAGAAAACTATGTCTGTAATGTATTTCTGTGTTATTTTGACAATATTAAAAATAAAATAACTTTATTAAACAAAGCAATTGAAGATTTAAAAGATGGCACAAAATTTAATAAGTGTTAACATGTTCGTTTTTGGCATTTATATTAGTTTTCTGATAATAATCCGGTGTTGAGCCATCATTTTTTGAAGGAGATGAATCACGACCTTTAACCTTGTTGACAACGTCTTTCACGCCTTCTTTTACTCCCTCTTTGACATTATGAAGAACACCATGATGTTTTTCATCATCGCAGCATGGTTTTTCTGTTGGATGAACATGAAGATTGGGATCGGCTTTAAATTCTTGTGGAGCATTTATTGGTCGATTATCATTCATTTTAGGGAATATTTACTTTAATTACAAAAACTACAATTCTAAATGGTAGTACTTTTATGAGAGGTTTTTATACACTTTTATAATCAAAAAATAAAAACAAAAACAAATGTTTCGAAAACCATCAAAGAAAAAATGTATGTGCGTCGTTTTATGTGAGCAATCTTGATGTTGTTGTTTTTTTGTTGTTATTGCTGCCTCTTAATTTTTTGCGCTAAAGAAACAAACAATAAATAACACATGGTTGCAGTGTATCGGTAGTTTTTTTATTTGTGAATTGTAAAATTGAAATGATTATAAATTAATTTTATTATTTACAAGTTTTAATTACAACAAACGACATTTATTTACAAGTAAATACAACAACAAAAATGGAGTCCAACTTTGGACTTTTTCCATCAATTAATTCAAGGCAACAAAGAAATAAACGAAAGCATAATGAGATCAAGAAAAATGTTCAAAGTTAAATAAATTTCTAAATTCTAACTTCTCTACTGTTTTGCACCAGAAGATTGGTGATTTCAGCGCATAAAAAGACCGAAATGGTATACTTTAGATTTGAAGGTGGTTGAATATGTTATTGAATGGAACGTTTATAATTTATGAGTATCTTGAACTTGAATTACAATACTAAATTAAAACAAAATATGTACAAATGCAGTTCCATCGAAACCATTAATTCGTTTGAAACCTCACAAAAGCTTGTTCAAAATGATATGGATATTTTTGATACCGTAAATTTCCAGTGAATTGATCCATAAAACTATTTAAGCTTTGTCGAATACCATTTACCATTCCCTTTTCATTGGATTCCACATAATCAATGACTTGAAAATCTGCAGATTTTGGAATATTAGGAATATGCATGGAATCAAAATCATCTTCGATTTCTTTATTAATGGCAGACATTTTTTTAAAATAATAAATTTCTTTTTTCAAACACAAAATAATAATATATCTTTTAGGTAAAGATTGATTCTTGAAAATCTTTTCTTGAGTCCTTAAATACTCAATTAAAAGCCAGTCAGTCACACGTTTCAAAAGTAATCAAGAGACATAAACAATTTTTCATCAGATAAAAACGCAAAATGGCCACCTCCTTAGATAAAATTATGTTCTTTGTTGTTGGTTTTTGATTTAATGAACGAATAAATAATTTTTTTAAAGAAACCAACGCAATTCATTAAAGAAAAGGGTGGTTCCTTTCCTATCGTTTGCTTGTTAAAAGTTTATGATGTATGAATGTTGTGATTTCCATTTCCACCTACACATGATCCTTTGTAGCCAGCTGTTGTTCTTGGTCTTTGGGCTTTTGTTGTTTTGACGTCAATGGCTACAAAGTTTTTAGATAAACAAATCACATTCAATTATAGTCAAGATTGGGAATTGGAGAGAGATATTGAGAAAAAGGAAAGCCAAAGGATCAAAAGATAATAAATTCTTGATTACTCCCTCTCCGCTCACTTGATTCTTTTTATCTCTTCTTAACACCATCCTCGAATTACAACCATAAAATTGTGAAGCAAAAAGTAAAAGGAAGTTCTTGAATTCATAAATTTTACCCCCATTCTTTTATTCATTCGCATCATTTTATTTAGTTGGAAAAAAAATTCATAGTTTGTGACGCAATTGCTTTCGTTTTGAAATCTCTCTAGTAAAAATTTTTTTTGAAAGTTTTTCATCAGTGGAAAAAGAAGTGTTTTGTGATAATTGCTGTTGTTGAATAATTGTATTATTTCTTTATAATTTATATTCTGAAACAATATTTTGACCTAAAGAAAATGTCTGAAAATGATGATTGCGGTCCAGTTGTATCATTCCGTAAAGTTGGAACCAAAAAGAATCAACAACAAATAAGAAAAAGAGAAGCCCCAAAAGAAGAATCCGCAAGTTCAGCTGGTAATGATTCGGATGCAGCAGATACAGGAAGTTCCACTATGGCTAAAAGGCTTGCAAAGAAGCGAAGCAAAATGACCCAATCGGTAATTTAATTTTTTATATATAATTATTTTGTTAATATTCAATTCATTTTTTAGACAAAAAAGAGAGATCAAATTAATCGAGATAGCCCATCTGCATCGAATTCAGACCAAGAGGATGAACCTAAACAAAATAAAAATCTTGAATTTGATGTAAAATATTCTTCAGAAGGTTTGGATAAAGCTGGTCCAAGTGATATGGGAGCTACAGCAAGAACTGAACATGACACAGAATATGACAGGTAAAAATTATGCAATTATTTTTAGCAAAAAATAATCATTGTTTATAGAGATTCTCAAGCCCAATTTGAAAAAATTCAAAGACTTTTACATGACAAAGCCAATAAGGAAAAGGATGGAGTTGTAAAGGAAGACGAAAAGCTCTATAAAGGTCAAGCAATGTATAATGCAACTTTACAAAAAGATACAGCAAAAGGAAATGCAAAATCTGGATTAAACAGACTAGGACCCATTCGAGCAACACAATATATGCGAGCCTCAGTTCGATGGGATTATGCCCCGGATATATGCAAGGATTACAAAGAAACTGGCTTCTGTACTTTTGGAGGTATGTTTTAAACAATCTTTTCTCTATCATTGCTATAACTCATCAATTTTAGATTCATGTAAATTCATGCACGATCGAGGCGATTACAAACATGGTTGGGAATTGGAAAGAGATTGGGAACAAGGAAAATTAAAAGAATCAAAAGAAGATGAATTTTTAATTTCAAGCGACGAAGATAATAATGATGAAGAGGATGATCTTCCATTTGCATGTTTCATTTGTAGGCAAGAATTTAACTCTCCAGTTACAACAAAATGCGGCCATCATTTTTGTGAAAAATGTGCTATCTCAAAATGCAGAATTCGATGCGCCGTTTGTAATCAAAAAACGGAAGGACGCTTTAACGTTGCTAAAAGTAAGACATTTATAAAATTATAAAAATTTGTCCAAAACAACATTTTTTTTAGCGCTCATGAAAAAATTGAAAGAAAGAAAAGATAGACAAGAAAATAAAACCGTTGAAGAATCAGATGTTGAGGATGAGGATGCAGATTTGCCACCTGAAACAGTAATGGAAAATGCCGAAGAACCTAAACGAAGTGATCAAGAAGAGGAAGAAAATGAGGAAAATTCAGATGACGGAGATGATCAAGAAATGAGTGATGACTAACTATAGCGCGTCTGTTCTTTAAGCTTTAGTTGACAATGATTACTCAAAATTAACCCCAACCAAGGATTTCCGATACGCTTCATCCTCATTCTCGAAAGTTTAGAAAAGGCATAAATCCTTTTCCCCTTAATTAATTTATAATGTTGTTTATGCGAAATTATTATTGTAGAATGTAGGCTTTTGATTTCTGCAATTTCTTTCTTTTTTTTTGTTTACATCAACTTTGTCATTTTTGATCCTTTATGTTTTATTGTTATTTTTGTTTGCAAATTTTATCGCAAAAAATTATCAAAAAAATAAAAATTTTGTTTTTATTACAAGTCTCCTAACTTTCCAACAACAACTTATTACAAAACTCCAAAATGCAAATTTGAAAAACAAACAATTACGAAAATATTTTTTGTGCATAAAATTGTATTTTCACGAATTTTCTAAGAATTGAATAAAATGATTTAATTTAATAATAGGACGACATAAAGCTGATATCGAGAAATAAACGATGAATTTTATTCAGAAAAAAAGAAAACATCATTATATTTAAAAATAGTTGCTTTCAAAGTAAATTTTTCTCTTCTTTTTGATCAACAAACTTTCAAAAACTTTTCATTTTATAAATAACTTTTGATTTATTATTTTCTGATTTCCAGTGATTTCATTGATTTTCCCAATTGTTTAAAAGATTTCACACAGCGTTTGGGTAAAAATGATTCAAATGAACGTTTGATTGCAATTGTTCGTTCGCCATTTAGAATTTCATTGTAATGTAAAATCGATAGGGCAAAGTTTTCACCTAATAATTCATCTTTAAAAAAAAGTTATTATTAGATATTTTTTGTTTTCGCGAATGAAAGAGAAAACAACATACAAGTGTAATCAAAATATGGAATACTTTTAGCGGTTGCAGTATCCTTTGGTTTATAAGAAAAGAATGAAACTTCCATTGTGTAACAAAGGCAATTGGAATCAAGCAAAGCTCCCATAGCTCTAAAAATTCGGATTTTTATCACCAATTCAAGGAAATTCTATGAGGTATTATTAGGATGAACTATAGCATCTAATCATTTCATAGAGTTAAAATTAATCACTTTACCTCCGATTGGTGCCAGCTTTTTCTGCATCAGTATTAAATTGGGTGTAATTTAACGAGTAATCTTCAGTCATTTCTGCAAGCAAATATGGAATATAAAGTTGTTGTTCGCAATGCTTTGGATCTTTGGTAGTTAGATTTCCATACAAAAATGAATTCGTTTGCCTCGAATGGGAATGCAAATCCACGCAAAGGCATAGATCAATGTGCTGAAATTTTTTGTTTTTTAGCTTTTAGAGTTTACAAATTAAACACTCACTGGATTATTATTATATTGGATCAGCAAATTTTTAGTTGCATATATCGTTGGATTTCCCCATGATGATGGATTTTGCCATTGCCGATTTAAATCAAATCCCATCAAAGAGCATCGATAATTTCCAAGATACACTCCATCGGGATTTAGCATTGGAACAATTTTAAATACAAAAGTTTCTCGAAGTTTTTGCGCCCTTGGATCATTGCTCACGAGAAATTCAAGGAATCCATGAAGCACAAAACTTGATGGAGTTTCACCTGGATGGACTCTAGCCGTAATAAAAATTATTCGTTGTTTATTAACAAGATTCGAACAATTTGTAATAGTTAAAAGATCGACTCGACGGCGTTGCACTGAATGTGTTAGAGGATCTCGCTTGAAAAATGGAAGGTTTCGTTGCTCAAGTTCCAAAAGATATTTTTGAAGCTTTGAATATGAATAAGGAATGCAATAAGCAAAATAATATTTTTCAGAATCAGGAAAAATATGAATGAAAGAAAGGATGAAACGATCTGAATGAGCTTTGCTACTGTAATAATAAATATTTTTTACAGCTACTCGTGACCTGGAAATACAATGAGTTGCCAAAAGAAAAGTCAATGAAAGTCGAATCTTTAAATCTTACCAATTGGTTTCAGATGCTGCTCTATAAACCGGTGCTGCTGAACCAGTATCAAACAGAGTTCGTAACTTTGAAAAATTCACAACATTAAAAACCACTCTCTAAAAATTATATTTTATCATTGCTATTACTTTCGATAATCTCAAACTTGATTAATTTTAGCATTAGAAGCTGTAAAATAAAACCAAACTCGATATTTTGGATTACACGTATCAGGTCTTATAAACAAATCATATTCATTGTTAGTCAAAGCATCAACGCGACCAAGATTTCCTGTAATAATTTATAAAAGTTTAAAATAAACTTTTTCCACTTTTAGAAATAAGCAAACCACATTCAAAGTTGGCATCAAAAGTTAAATGATCTGGACCAGTTGAAAAGTTTGAATTCACATTTCCTACTACTGGATCATCTTCATTCTCGGTTTGAAGACTAAACATTGAAATTTCTTAAATAACGTATAAAAAAATTCAGTCGTTTTTTAAGTTTTATTTTAAAAGCATTTTTTAATGCTGTGAAGATTTGATAGTTTCCACTTCGCTTCATTCATCCATTTTCTTTGCTTGCTTTTATTGAACTTTGAAGCATTCATCCTCAAATCCTGTGTCTCGGACTAAGAGCTGGCAACTTTTGTTAAAAAATGTGTTTTGTTCAAAGCTTTTTTAAAGTTTTAAAATCCAAGAAAGATATTGCTAAACAAAACTTTTAATTTGAAACAATTCTGCCGATATTGAAAATTTCAGAGAGAGAAAATTTTTATAGCAAATTTTAATTTATGTTACAGTAAATTCCCCATCTCTGTAATATGCTTTCATTAAAAAATATCCAAACGTTTTTCGTTTGTTGCATTTATAATTTAAAACTCTAATTATTATTATTTATTTGTGATTTTAGCTTTCAGCAGCTGTTATAAAAACATGAGAACGTGAAAGGAATAATTTGTGATAATCTTTGAAACCTTTGGATTTGGTCAGCTAAACAATTTGCTTTTCGGTTTAATAATAACACAACTTTTTAATAAATAAGTTTTTAATTATTAATCGAAATGTTGGTTTTGTTTTTTAGTTAGTGTAAAAAATAATCGATAGGACTATTCCTTTTCAAATAATAACAATAATAATAATAACAAAGAGCAGCTGTAATTTTTTCATAGACGCTTTTTAGGTTTGATGCAATAAACTCGTGCTACGGTAAAAAAAATTTATTTACAAAAAAACTAAAAATAAAGACCGCGGTATAATTTGAATAATGAGTTCAAGGTCCAACAGCGGGCATCCAAGTATCGAGTGATGGCTAAAATTACATAATTAATTCTTGCCTACCATAATTTTGTAGGATAAAACTTACAAAAGCAACTCCTACACCAGTGTTAACGCCGACACCAGCAAATGGCACTCCAACGCCGAACATTGATTTAACTTCTCCTCGTCTCCAATCAACTCCTGTATGTTGATTGTGTTTATAATAACCACCCACGCCATAATGATTATCAACATCAACGGTGCCAAGTTTATCAGCTCGAAGAGGAACATTAACATCTGTGCCTCCGCCACCTTCAACTCCAAGTGATTGAACTAATGGCATACTCCAACCCGTTCGATAACCATATTTTCCATCAACCCAATTAGCACCAACTTCAAAGGTTTGGGACCAATAATCTCGAACGCCCTATAAAAAAAATTTGTTTCAACTTTTAAGAGCCTTTCCAAGAAAGCTTACGATATTCTGCGAATATCCACCACCCCAACTTCCAAATGGAACACTTCCATACCAACCGGAACCAATGCCACCTTCCTCGTTAATGGGATAAAAGGGAATACCTTTGACATCCCATGACAAATTTAAACCAACACCCGATGTGAAAGCATCACCAATAGCAGCAAGAGGATCACCTTGAGGAATGTAAGGTTTACAATCACGAAAATATCCCATGCATTTTCCGACATAATCTTTTGTAAGCTGCTGTCGACCGCAATGTTGAACTGCTAAAGGATAAAATCTTGTGCAAAGTTCGCGTAGTTGTCGAGGATCATGGATGTGACTCAACTATAAATGGAATTTATTTTGAATTTTGCCTTTTTAGTTTCTGTTTTGTATTATCAAAAGAGTGTAAAAAATGTCACAAGGACAAAGATTTTTGCTGATAATTTCTTTTTGATTGGTGGAACACAAAAAAGTTGAAACTTTGAAAGAATGAAAACGAGTTTTTAAACGTTTCAAATAAAGTTTGTGTTTGATTATGTAATTAAGAAAGCGTTTAGTTTTGATTAAAAAATAACCAAAAAGAAAGAATATGCATAGAGAGCAACTTTTTAAAGATTTTATAAAAACAAACCGGTGAATCGGAATCCGAAGTATCATCGCGTAAACGTGTTCGCCGACCACTTGGTGGAGGTCTTGGTTCTCGCAAAGGAGATGATTTTCTGGATGGAGTTGGGTGAAGTGGAAAAGGTTCATCAGCTATTTCTAAAATCATTTGTAAACCATTTTAATAGGCAGCAAAAAAATACACAATATTAAGCAAAGAAAATGATTATGTACATGCATAAAAAAAATATCCTAACTACTAACCTCTTTGCACTGTCTTCTCTCTATTTTGCCCACAAAATGCTAAAGATGGATTTCTCTCACATGCAGTAGCTACCAACCGATCTTTTGAACTCATACATATTGCTAAAAATAAAATATTCGATCAACCGTATGAATGCCTAAAGACAACTTACTAATATGGAATAAAAATAATGATAAAATACAATATTGTATTATTATCCTACGAATAATACCCATATTTCTAAAGCTTTATTGAAGATATTTTAACAAAAAATTCAAATTCCACAACACTTTCAATTAAAAAATTACGTGTGGCAATGATCATCAACAAACAAAAAATGCGACCAGATTAAAAAGAGAAAAGCGCGAAAATCGTTTATCATTTGTCAATAAATTTGATTTGATAAAAATTACGCAATCACAGATGAAAGCTAAACACGTAGTTGTTTTGGGTGGTTTAAATTAAGACAAGTTTATAAAGAAAAATAAAAATAAATAGAAAACATAAAATGTTCGCAATGATCTAACTAATTTCAAAATCGATTTTTTTACCTATCGTAAATGAATAAAACTTTTTTTTACGTCCTTGCTTCGAAGCCCTTCTGTTAAAGGTGAGGTAACTAATTAATTGACCGAAATATTTGATAGGTATAAAACTTTCGCACTAGTTGAAAGAGAGTAATCGTTTCAACCTTGTCACAACTTTGATTGCAATCATGAGCAAGAATACAATCTACAAAGAACTATTAGGGTTTGGAATCACACAAACACATAATTGTATCTTTATTTTCATTCCCTTTTATATAACATGTAAACGCAATAAAATAAAAAGAAAAAACACATAAAAAGTTATAAACATGTTAAAGTTAAGCGCGTTCTCGAAGACGTTTCATTCTTTCTTCCAAAGATGCTGATATGTCGATTGCAGGAGCATTCGAGGATGTAGGCAATCCAGTTGTAGGAACTTCAGGCAAAGTTGAAATATTAATGATATTCTTGTTAACTTTAACAGCATTGTTACGTTCAGCGGATTTATCAGCTTCAATCAAATCATTTAATTCAGCTTCAAGTTCATCTTCATCCATGCGTTGATCAGCTGGAATAATACCACCAGTGATTGCATCATTAATTTCTTTGAAACCATCCATAGTATCATGCATTTCATCAATAGTTTTATCAATCTAAAAACAAACAATCATATCTTATCACGTTTTAATGGAAACTTACGCTTTCAACAGAAAGTCCTTGTCGGTCGAGAGCTGATTTAAACGCTTGGTTTCCAATTTTATAAGCATCCAAAACTTCTTTTGTTTGACGACTTTCAGCAATTCTACCAAGCATAGCCATTAATTGTTGATATTGTTTATCCTTGTTCAAGATATCTTTTTCAACGCGTTTTCGTTTTGCGATGATATTTAATGCTTGTTTCTTATTTCTTTGACGAATAGCTTGTTTAGCATCTTCTTTGAGCCTAAAAAATAAAAGTAATAACATAACATTGTTTCACGCAATAAAAAACTCACTGATTTTCTCGATCTTCAAGTCTTTTGATTTCACTATCAAGTTTATTCATGGCAACACGAATGTCATGTACAGAAGCATCAGCATCAGTAAATCTAATAGGAGAATTGGATTTTTGATCCTAAAAATGAAATAATAATGGTTGTTATTGCTATTGAATCACCAACTTTGAACTTGAGGATGCGTTCACCACTTCTTGAAGCCCCTTCTGTAACATCTCCACATTTGATTAAGTGATCAACAGCCAATCTAAAACTTGTTTCATCTTGAATAATATGTTGAGCTCTCTGCAGGAAATCAGAATAAGCTATGATAAATTCATCTTCTTCATCTTCTTCTTGAGCAAGACGAGCTTCAAAGGATCGAAGTTGAGCAGCTAATTTCTGTAATAAAAAAGTTAGCAAATTAATAGTTATTACAAGAAAATTTACCATTATCGAAGGAAGATGAATGAGACGTTGAGTTTTGACATCAGGTTCTTTCCCACCAAAAGGATTGACAAATGCAAGACTCCATGAAACCCAACCTTGATTCTTTCGAGCAATATCTTCTTCTGTTTGTAATTCACCTTTTCTAAAAAAAATTCAACATTATAGCAACATAGACAACAGCAAAAAAAACTAACTTGTAAAGTTCAATCATAACAGCTTCGAGTGGTGTTGGAAATAAATCACCTTTGCGAAACTTGTGTCTCAATTGGGCGAAATCCACGATGCCACTTTTAGAAACTTCACAATATTTTGCAATGCAATGGCCCCAAAAATCGATTTTTCTTTTAAATTGTACAGGTTCAACGTCTTTTGGCTAAAAACAAAAAGTGTAAAATTAGAAATATATAAAAAAAAAGAATATTACCTTCATATTAGAAAACATCGATCGCGTTGTCGTTTTATCCCATTCGGGATGAAGATAAGAAGATGATGTTGTTGTGGTGTCCATCATATTTTTATAAAAGTTTAAACACAATCAGTAAAACTTAATGATAATTCTTGAAGTATCGAAAAACCATCAAAAAAATTATTGCCGCTCAAACGAAAAAAGTTTCTGGCGTTTAGGTTTTAACAAAATCCCGCGTGTTTTTGAATGAGATTTTTTTAATTACTGTAATTTTTTGTAACAACCTTTTGATTAAAATATGCTTTCTTTAATTAATAATCCATAATTAATTATTACTTTTGTTGAGGCTCTTGGGATTTGTCATATTCGTTTAACGCAAAGACATTGGAGATTAAAATTAAAAATAATTAGAAGGTTTTTACAGTACCAAAAAACTTTTTAATAAATACAATTTTTTTTATTGCGTTTATTTATGTATCGTTGAATTCATGGAAAATTAGACCGTAAATCAATTAATATTTCTTTTACGTCGAAAAGAGAATTAACAATTTTATTATTACCATCAAAATTCAAAAAAATAATAAACTTATTATGGTCGGTAAATAAGTTGTTTTTCTTTAATTTTTATTGGTAGAAAAGCACCTGTTTTACTTCTTCTTTTTTTACCTTTTAAGAATAGAGTTCACTTTTTTGCAAAAACACAGAAAAAAAGCTCGACAACAACCTAAAAGAATTGAAGCAAAATAAAGTTTTGTTTTTGTCATTCTTTAAACTTTACTTTTATTTGTAGCAGCCAGAAGCAGAAAAAAGATGGCGTTTTACATTTATGAGATTTCAATGTTGTCATATTTTGCACATTTATATTTGATTATAATTTTAACAATAACTTCCAGAATATTTCCATTATTAACTTATGTAATTTTAACTAAATCCACAAAAGAAATGGCTGCATATAAAATTTATTTATGTTTGGAAATGTTTTGGAGTTTTTTCTTTTCCGTTATTTTTGGGCTTATGCGACCTGTAGTTTATTTTCCATTTATGATGGCACGAATTACTGGACCTTTGAATATTCTTTGCACCGAGCATGGATGTCATCTCGCCGTGGAATTGTTATTTTTTGCTGGAGCCGCTTACGCCCAATCTTTATTTTGTATTGCATTATTTCGACTTTGGCGGGTTTTACCCATGACATTAATATACAATATGGATAAAGGCCATCGTCGTATTCTCTTCCTTATTTTAATGTTGGTCATTCCTTGCATCGTTTATGTAACACCAATAACTTTGGCACGTGTGGATACATCAAAAATGCTACCATACATGATTCTGAAAGCACCACATTTAAATTTTATTTCTAATTTTCAAAACCAATTAGTTATTTATAATAATCCCGAGAATGGAGATTTCTGGGTAAAATTTATTTACATTTTATTAGCCTTAACTATGTTATTTATTGTAACTTTATCACCAATTGTATTAGCTATAATTGGATTTATGACGAGATATTCTAAAGATCGTATGTCTTTGTTAAGATATAAAATGTCCATGATGTTATTTCAAACATTAATTATTTAAGTGGTATGTTTTTACTATTTTTTGTTGTTGCAAAAAAGCATGTGTCTTTTGTTCGTCTGCTTTTATTAACATGTGCTTTTACAATATTTTTGCAACCAATAATAATTTTAATATATATTTTTTAGATTCTTGCATTTTCCATGCTTGCATTTCCATTAATTGTTGCAATAATTTTTGCTAAATTAGAAATTTCATATTCGGATTCTGTAGTTCAAATTGCGGGTATTATTGCTTCCACTCATTCCTTGGCTGAATTTGCAACAATTATTTATACGATTAAACCATATCGAAGGCATTTGTTTGCCATCTTCAGAAATGCTTTCAGCGGATTACAATCAAAATTACCCGACAGATGGCATTCGAGAATTTCATTTATTTCAACTTCCAATGGAATTTATTCCATCTCAGATAATACTAATCATCTCTCAAGTTGAGGTCAATTATTTTAGCAGAAGTCGGAGTTACTAATCACATACATACCACGCAGACGGGTTATGGTAGTTTTTATTTCATCGAAATTTTTAAATTGTGTTTTTTTTAAATAACTTTTTCCGTTTATGGTACAATAAATCTTTAAATAAAAACTATAAATAAACACTACAAAATACGAAAGACTTTTTGTTTCAATTTTTTTATTCTGCAATTTAAAAAAAGTTCTTGGAAAAAAACTCAAAAAAGAGTAATTCAAACACAAATTTTTTTATATCGAAGGTGAAAGACCAAAAACGTCCACAAAAACAAATAAGAAAAAAATTCAATGAAAAAAACTTTAATGATTTACAAGATTGCACGTTTTTGTTTGGTTTAAAAAAACTTGTATGCATTATTGTTTTTGATTATTATTTTTAAAAAAACGTTTTGAGCGGAAAAGGCGTTATTGGATCGAAATTTTTTTTGTTACACAAAAAACGTGATCCTTGAATTTTTGGTTTACATTCAGCCGATGAAATTGTCTTTCTTATAGTTTTGCTTGAAGGTCAGTAACCACCAACAAGAAAGTTATTCATTCAAAAAAAACTTTAAGAAAAATGTTTCATGAATCAAGAGTCCAAGTTTCTTGATAGACATCAATAATTATGACAAAGTAAAAAATAAATAAAGGGGTCACGAGGAAATGATTACAATCGCCGGAGGCCTTTGTCTGGGTCAAAACCATCTGTGTCGTAAAAGTGAAGACAAAAAAATAATAAACGCAAACAATGAATGGTTTTCAAAAGTTTACTAACTAACTTTTTATTTGTGATTTATGTATGTTTATTCAAAGACTCTAAAAAAGCAGTGATTGACTTTAGAAAAAATAAATTATCATTGCCTTTATTGTTTTGTTCCACATTCAAGAAACTGTGTAGTAAGTAGGTAGGAGTAGTACCACACACGCAAATAAAAAAGAAGGAAAAGATGATCGACGATTGTTTTTTATGAAATCGCGCCACGTTTTTCTCTCATTCTTCCGCCTATGTACATATTATTTATGTATTTATTTTTTTGTTTGATGTTTCAATAAATGATCAACAGAAGGCTCTTTGCCAACTGTATCCATCTCTTTTTCTTAAACCATAAAAATATGTTTTTGGAAGTTTTAAGTGTTACAAAAAAATAATAGAATAATCGTCATCAATTTTTCTTTTTACTTTTTTTGGAGTATAAAAAGAAGATCAAAAATAAAAAAGAAATTCGTGAAACAAAAGTTAGTTTTTGATTTAAAAAAATGCTTTTTTTGATTCATGTTCGTTTAATTTTTTATTTATTTTCTAGAAATTAAAGAAATTACAGGATCCTCTAGGATCGAACGTCTGATAACCAAGCAACTGTATCGCTTAATTTTTTCTTTCATTTCTTTTAGTTCTAAAGGTATTCATTTTTTGGCCACCACTTAATTAAACCATTTTCAAAGAATACTAAAAAAACCGTTCGTTCTTTGTTTCTTTTTTTCCTTCTTCGGCCATTCCGGTTTTTTTAAACAAAAAAACTCTTTAACTTCCAACCTTTTTTTGCAACACTTTGACCTCTCCGTACCTATTACTACCTCCCATCATAAAAAATACACCCTTTACAAATTTGTCTTACTTATGTAAGAAAAAACCGGAACCATAAAAAAATAATTTAACCTATGCAATTACGTCAACTATGACAAAATAGCCATTGGCGCCAAATACTTTTTTCTTTTGATAACAATTAATAAATAACCTTGGACATAACTTTTTTCCAAGGACATATTTAGTACAAATTATTGAAAATAAAAAAAAGAAGAAAATGATATCAAATATTTAGAATTTGGCAAAAGTAAAAAAGTTTTTAGGCCAGTTTTTTTTTTTGCAATGATACTTTTGTAGTTGCTGAAATTCGTTTCAATTCAAAAGCCTTTGTGCCTCAATTTTAAAGTACTTTTTTGGTACAAAATTATTGTATTTAAAAAACGTCTATCGCTTTAATTATAATTAAAAAAAGGTCATTATTTTTTGGAAGGTATAAAATGGTTTGGTGTGGCATTGTTTTAGTCAAACCTTTAGACTTCAAATATATTTATGATTACAGCCTTCCTTGTTTTGTCTGAATATTTAGCTAAAATAAAACTAAAGATAGGCTTAAAATAACCATTAAAAAAGAGGGAAATGTTTTTTAATGGACCTTCTTTTTCTTGCTTTGGCTCAAATCCAACCTTTTTTTAAAGTCTAACACCCTCGCATAATATTTTTTTGGGTTTTATTAGTTCCTCTTTCTTTTGCAATTCCAAGGTTTGGATGTTCTAAAAATTAGAAGGATTATTTGACGTTTTGGCAGAAAAAAAAACAGAATTTATGTTTGTTTCCAATGTCATTTGTTTTTTAACAAAAAACAAAAAGATTTCATTTCCGTAACAAGGATGAAGCCGGATGAATCCAAAAATGCTAAAGCTTGTTTTTTGTTTTGTTACGTCATGTTGATTGAAAGCTTTGATTAAACGAATACTTTGACGCAAAAAATAAATAAATACAAAAGTGCTATTATCTATTGTCCCAAAAACTTCTTTTAAAAAATGTTTAACTTGTTAAAATCGTTCGTGGTTGTTTCGCTGTAAAAAGTTTCGTATCATTTTTTATAAAACTTATATGAGATTACGGTAACCGTGCGTTCTTTTTAAAATTGATTTGGCCTTATTTATTGTAGTTTTCTTTCAGATAATGTCATTTAAATTAATGTTAGTTTTATTATTTATATCTGCTGCTATAACGACAGCTTCAATACATAATTTATTTCCTGAAGATAAACCAATCAGAAGATTATCACCAAGCATGAGCAACTTTTGCTTAATACATCCAAATATTTGTAAATTAGCTGCAGAAGAATTAAAAAGAGCTCGAGAAAATGATAGTGATAATTATCGATAGCTTCTTAAAAAATTATAAAAATGCTTTCATTTTATTTGTATATACTTTGCCGAAAATAAAACCCTTTTATTATAAATTATCTTAAAATTTTTAAAACATTAGATATCAAAAAACAGAATCATAAATAATAAAAGAAAAAAACACCCGCGATTTGCTTCTACAAAAACATACAAAAGAAAACAATAACCTATGAAACCTTTAAACCAAAAACAAGCAAATAATAATAAAAGTTTAACATTTTAGTGCCAGCACTGCTTCTTTATTGTCTTGCTTGATTTCTGCTTAGAATTGAACGAACATCAGTTGTAAATCGGAGAGCATCAAGGAAAGGCAAAAGATTGAGCAATGCAGTATCAGAAGGATCAGAGAACCAGGATTTAATAGGAATTGCATTTTCTAAAATAAAGCTTCATTAGTAAAGCTTTCAAAAAAAGCAGAAAAACTTACGAGTAAAATTACGATATGCAGCAGGCGAATTGTCTAAGATGAAAATACTTGATAAATCTTGATGAAGTGAACGTAAATCTTTGCTATAACCAGTATAATCCACACAGCAATGTTGTCTAAAGTAACGACGAGAAAATAATCCACGGCCTTTATCAAGCTTATCAGCGACGGATGTTCCATAAATTTCCATACTTGCGGTGAAAATTACCAAATCAAACCACTGAAAAGAGTAAATGATAAGAAAAGCTTTCATAAGCAAAACTGTTACTTACTTGACTAACTACAGTTAAAAAGAAATCCACGTGAGGTCGTAAATGTACAAAAAACCTGACTTGCTGCCTCTCGATGATAACCTATAAAAGACGATTAAGTTCAGGAAATAAATAATGAATCAGTACTTTAAGAATAAAATCAGGAGGGGTGCCGGGCTTTATCATAGGTCGAAGAACTAAAAATGCCATAATTAAATTTTTTTGAATATTTAAAAACCAACCTCCGTCATGATGCGAGTGTATCAAAGTTTCATCAAGATCTAATACAAGAATTTTTCGTTTGACGACCACTGAAAGTTGAGGTAAAGATGGAGAAGAAGAAATGACAAAACTCACAGAGTCGTTCAGATGTTAGAGGACTTAGTGGAAGATGAGCATAAGTTACAAATTGATGTTTAGCTACCTAAAATCGAAGATTAGTCAAAAAGAAAAGAAAAAAACCCAAATTCTTACTTTTCTATGTTGCTTTCTATACATAAATAACATACAATTCCATAACCATAACAACCATATTCCACATTTACCAAGTAAATATTTTATAAAATATACAAAAATATTATCCTTTTGTTGATTAAGTCGTTGAACATCACGCATTCCTCCACGACGGTATGTAATATTCCTATCATTCATTTAACTTTTAAAATGCAATCAAAGTACCCTGAAAAATAAGTTTCATATATATATGAAGACGATGTCAAAAGAGACAAATGATGTTTGTTTGCAAATACATATTACTACACGTACGACAAAAATAAAGGTGAACACGAAACACTTTAGAGAGGTATTATTATGTGGGAGCTTTGAAGAGGTAAAATTAGATTGTAAATGTGGATGTGATTGTAAAAAGTAAGACAAAGTTGTAAAACAAAAAAACAGACAATGCAAAAATATGTCTTTGATGGAGTTTGTCTGCTTTTTTTAGAAGTTTTATTTCGTGTTGAGAACAACGTGTGTTACTAAAAATCATTTTTGATTCATTCTTTGGAAAATGGCAATACCATTTTTTTGTAAGCTAATCTCAACATTTTATTACGGGTAAAATTAACATGTTCTAAAGCTTACATATTCCAATGGTGCACATCTTTATCAACAATGTTAACACGTCGCAGAAAGAAACTTACAATTGCGTATGTTTGAAACTTTTTTTGTACAATTTTATGATTTTTATATACTCTTTTTTTAGACTTGTCTCAGATTTCTTTTGTCCTAATACTGGTGGTGTGGAAACTCATATTTATTATCTTGGAGAATGCTTATTAAAACGTGGTCATAAAGTTATTGTATTAACTCATGGTTATGGCTCTCGAAGAGGTATTCGATATTTTACAAATGGCTTAAAAGTATATTATCTTCCTTTCATTGTTATGTCCAATACTACTACTCTTGCATCTATTCCTGGTTCAGTTTATTGGTTTCGAAAGATATTCTTAAGTGAAAATGTTCAAATTGTTCATGGTCATTCTGCTTTTTCCGCTATGGCTCATGAAGCGATGTTTCATGGCTGGTGTTTGGGACTTCATACTGTATTCACTGATCATTCCTTATTTGGGTTTGCTGATGCTTCGGCTATTTTAACAAGTAAATTATTGTTGCAATATTCTTTAATTAATATAGATCGAACTATTTGTGTTAGTTATACAAGGTATGAAATTTTTAACACAATTTATAACATTTAATGTTCATTTTCAGCAAAGAAAATACTGTTCTTCGAGCAAATTTAGATCCTCAGAAAGTTTCCGTCATTCCAAATGCAATTGTAAAATATTTATTTCTTCCTGATATCGTTCAATTCAATTCCAAGCCTATTACCGTAATTGTGATGTCTCGACTTGTGTATCGAAAAGGAGCTGATCTTCTTGTTAATGTTGTACCTGAAGTTTGTTCACGACATCCTACAGTGAAATTTATAATAGCTGGTGATGGACCAAAAAGAGTGCCGATTGAAGAAATGAGAGAACGACACAAACTTCATTCAAGGTGCGAAATGGTTGGCATGCTCCCTCATGACAAGGTGCGTGATTTACTTGTTAGAGGGCATATATTCCTGAATACAAGCTTAACCGAAGCCTTTTGTACTTCCATTGTAGAAGCAGCAACTTGTGGACTTCATATTGTTTCAACTAAAGTTGGTGGAGTTCCTGAAGTTTTGCCTGATGAATTTATCACTTTAGCCGAACCTGAATCCTATCGTAAGCCTTTTTTAAACTTTTTTCGCAATGTTAATCATCCATTTTTAGAATTATCTGAAGCTTTACTTAAAACAATTGCTCAAATTGAATCTGGAAAATTGATCTCACCCGAAGAAAGACATCGTCGAATGAGTCCAATGTATCAATGGCCAAGTGTTGCAGAAAGAACAGAAATCGTGTATTATTCCGCTCTACGTGATCGACCTGGAACTATCAAAGAACGTTTCAAAAAGTAAGCTAGTTTTTTATTGCATCAAAAAATAATAAATTAATGTTTCAGTTACAATAATTGTGGAATCGCATTTGGTGTCTTTTGGATTTGGTTTACAGCTATGAATTTAATTGTTATATTTATTTTGGATTGTTTTGACCCGCGTGAAAGATACTCGTCAATAATAAAAAAGAAAAAGCTTTAATCATTTATTTCAATATATTGTAGCCATTTCAATTGGAGATCTCAATCGAGTTGGCTGAGCAGCTACGAAAAACCATCTGAAACACTTTTATTTATTATTTTTTTGTTAATGGTTTTGAGCAACATTTCGTTAATTTTTTTAACCGTCAATGTACATATTTTTTGTTTGAATCATTCAAGCGAAATGTTGCTTATCAAGTTTTTTTTTGCTCAAACTTTAAAGTGCAGTTATATTTATTCATTCCAAGAGCTTTCACTTATATAATAAAAATTTACTTACTTGAGTAATTTATATCCAAGTTTATCTGAATTTGAAGGAATATCTTTAGTTGCGGCTATGACTCGACAAGGATCAACATAATAAAACCCCACTCCGAGAAAAGGGTGCTCTTCTTCAGAGCATCGACCAAGAAACTCTGATGATTTAATTGCATTTTCTAGTGGAAGACGTTTTTGAATCGCTATAACAATATTCCATTAATAACTAATAAAGCAAAGAGAGACGTACTTCCAGGTTCATAAACGTTAAACCAAAGTTGTGGGACGTCATATGAAAAATTATAAATAATGAAAGCATGATGCCATAATTTATCTTTATCACTTAAATATTTCATTTCTGCATAAAAATATCTATCAGTCTAAAAGAAAATGTTGAGTGAATATTAGCAATAAAGGGACAATTTTTTACTTTATTAAGTTTCCATTTTTCATTTGAATACTTTGAGTTCCATTCAAAAACAAATGATTTTAGTTCTTTTTCATATTCGTCATTTGAAATACACATTTTAACCAAAATTGCAGGTTTTTGATAAGGAATTTAGAAAGAAATAAAGAATTGGAGATTAAAAAATGGCAACAATATTGGATATCATTGGAAATTTTGATTCTGGCAAAAGGTTCATTTATATGGAAAGTTTTTAGACCGCATGCAGTTGCTTTTAGACTTTCAAACAAAACAATAAAAATGGAGGTAAAACTAAAACGAGAAATGTTCCGATTTATGATAAACCAGTATGATTGAGATATGGTAATGTAGCATAACCAAATACATGAAAATTAGATAATTATTTCACTAACCATTAAACCTTGTAAAAATAACTCTTGTAACGTCCATATTTTTAAATTAAAATTATCACCTACCGTATATTTAACAAAAGGTGCAGGAAGGATACCAATTGATTGAGGGATAGTTGTGACAGAGAATATCATTGTTTGCATTTTTGTTGTTAGTTGTTTACTGTAAAAAAAATTTTGGATGGAAATATCAACAGCTGTTTGTCTCCATGTTTGTTTGTTGCCATCTCACTTTTCAATGAATCTAAAAGCTTGCTTCCTCTTTTTGGTGGCATCGTTTTCCTTCTCAAAGTTATTCAATAACAAAACAAAAATAGCTAAAGCAAATAAATATTCACACAAATCTCACGTTTTATTCAATTTTTTTTCGTCTTTTCTATTTGAGTCAAACAAACTACTCTTTATTTTATTTTTTGTTTGTTTGCGGCATCTTCCATTTTGACGAGTTTCATTCAGTTTATTTTTGGCTTGCTTCTTGACTCTTTGATTTTTACTTCAAACTGATTATATTTTAACCTCTCTAGTTCATGAATGAAAACCACCTGTGGCTGTCAAATGTCATAGAAAAATCTTTCATTATTTTAGTCAAAGTTTATTCTTTCTTTTTAACAGTTGTTTGTTTCACAGTGGTTGATTTAAAAAAACATAGCATTCTTTTTTTAACCCTAAAACATTGAGAAGAAAGTTTTCACACATGTGGTTGAAGAAGTTCGTTCATTTTTTTACGCTTGTTTTCCTCATCAATCTTTTTTTTTCTCCATCGTGAATGTTAAAAGCCGCTTTTCTTTTTTCCTTCTTTTATTTTTTAAAGCTTTCCTTAGGGCATTTTTTAAGCTGCTATGTAAGAAAAAGTTTTTTTTTCTTCCCAAATTTGGAGACAACAATAACAGTGTTTTAGAATAAAGAAAAGAAAAAACTTTTTAAAGAAGTTTTTGGAGACATCCAACAACCAGCTGTCACAAGCTTTGTTGTTTTTTTATTTTGTTTGTTATTGTTTCTTTTTGCTTTTTTGAGAGAGTAGGAAGCTTTTATGGTTTGCCAAAAAGATTTTCCAGGATGGTGAAGATTGAATAAGTTTAAAATGCGTAAAAATGATTTCAATTGAAGATACACTTCCAAATTACTCTTATCTCTATTACAGTTTTTTTTTATTTACTACTTTTTCTGTTTTCAAATAAGCCCTTCCATGACCTTCCATAAACTTTCTTCACACGTCGTCTAATTTTGAAGATGATGATCCCTCCATAAATTTTAAATGAATTAAGAAAAAAAGAAGAATGGCACAGCGAAAAATGTTTTATTTTTCGTCCTCTTCTTATTCACACATTTCAATTCTTCTTTTCATACACAAATGTTGTTCTTCAATAATAATAATAAAAATAATAATAAAATTCCATTTTTGTGTTTTTCCATTGAATTTTGAGGATTTTGTTATTTCTTTTTTTCCTTCGTTTTTTCGTCTTCACCTACTTCTTTCTTTTGCTGCATTGCTTCACACTGACTGACTGCAAGAAAGGAACAATGCAAAGTTTTTCTCTTCTTTTCTTTTGGTTTTTCTAAATAATAAAAACGATCAAACGCCGTTTTGCGAGAATTGACGCTTCTTTTACAAGGTCGTTGTTGGTCGTGTTCTTCTTCTTCTTCGACGTTCCTATTTTTTTCCCTCCCAAATTTGGATGCATCGCCACTGCTGCGCAATGTAATGTTCTTCTTTTTTCTATTTTGAGTCACGGCTCGTTGGAAATCATTCTTTCAATTCATTTCAAGGTAATGTTTGCGGTTTTAGATTACTAATAAAAAAAATGGAGAAGGCTATTTCCATTTCCCGCTGTGTCACACTTCTTTTTTTATTTTGTTGCAGCAACAGCAGCAAGAAAAATACTTGAGGCGTTTTTTTACATTCTCTCTTTTTTTTCAAAAAATCAAGAGAGTGGAAGATAAATCTTGTTTTCAAGCTTGAGAGATTTTTTCCATGAAAATTCATTTTATATCTTTTTTTACATTTTATCGAAAATTTTTTTTTGAGTGTTGTTTGTTTTGTTCAGATCGAGCGACAACGAAGACTGTTTTTCGCTTGCTTGCTGCTGGTTGTCGTCGATGACCGCCTTATTTGAAGAAGTGAGGACGAAGCCTTTTTTTTAAATATTACATCAATCAATTTTTCTATTTCTTCCTTTAAAAATTTTACGTTTTAAATGGGTGGAAAATTATTGGTTGTGAATTTTTAGCTCAAAAACTTGATTCTATTTTTGAGAGATTTTCTAATTCCAGCGCCATTTATTTTAATCAAAAATGACAAAAAGGTGCCGAAGATCATCTTAGTTTTTTTTAAATCTCCTTTCTTTGCATAATCATCAAAGCTATAGCTTTACCCAATTTTTTCTTTAATCTTAAATCCTATTATGCCAAATATTATCCCATTAAGTGCCACTTCTTATTCTTATCCAACCGGTTCGCTCGCTTTGAAGCATTTTTGCTTTAAAAGAGAAGAGGAGAGAAAAAATATTTAAGTACCAAATAGATTAGCCTTCGACTTAAAAACTTGTGAATCAGAAAAAAAAGGAAAAAAGAGACGACCTCGATTTTCGTTTTATTATTGCGCAAAGAAACGCATCTCAAAAAAAAAGATCGATAATCGTGAAGGTGAGCGGAAGAAATATTATTATTTGTTTTGTTTGTACAAAATTTTTTAAACAAAAAAGATCCACGCTTTTTTCTTTGATCTTTTTCCTTCCTCACTTTTTTATTTACCCTTAGGGTATTTGACTATTTGCTTTTATACTTTCTGTAAAACACATGGAATATTTCACTTCTTACAAAATGTTGTTTGAGTCTATTCTGATCCATTCAACCGAAATAACCAACCAACTACGATGTCCATCAACGACGTGTTTTTCACTTCGGCGCGTCCCTGTTTTTAAAAGCGCAAATCCCATATTTTCTTTTATCTTCTATTTTGACTTTTATCGTTCTTTTTTTCATACACATTTTTGGACTCTTTTTTTACAAATTTCCTCATTAAATTTTTTTCAACATTTTTTTTTTCTTCAAAACAGCGGAAATTAGCTCAGTTTTACGTTTGAATCATTGCTTCTTTTCTTTTTAGTTTTTTTCGATAATGATTCATTTCATTTTTTTCTTCTTCAGTCAAAGTTTCTGCATTCAAAATATTTTATCGTTTTTACGATTATAAGAAAAGTGACCATTGTTTTTTTAAAGGTTTTAGAAAAAATTTGGCGGAATTTTATGTTTTACAATGACCTTTGAATTTAATTATTATGGGAATCACTTTAGATTTTTTATTTGCCGATCAAGATAAATGAAAAAAATTTTGATTACATAGATTCTATTAGTTTAACAGATTTTGCTTACCGTAGCATTTTTATTTTACCAGAAAATGAAACATTTATCAACCTTTTTTCACTTTCTTCAAGGCTTTACCCAAGGTCTTTAACGGCATTTTCAAAACCTTTTACTCTACAATCACTTTCAATGCCATTTAACTCCATGTCTCTTTTTTTTAAACTGTCAAATCCTTTCTTTAATTTGACCCATGCCTTAAAAAGAAGTCATTTGAAAATCCTTTTCCATCCACAATTGTCATCGTCGTCCATCACCGACATTCAATCCTTTCAACCACCCATTAATCTTTCCGGCACTTCTAAGTTGTCAACCATTTTCGCGCAATTTTCCATCAAAAAATTGTGCAACACTCATTTCCGATTTAATTCATTCATTCTTTTCTCCTCTTTCTTCTTATATCTGCAATGGATCTTGTTTGTATGAATATTTTATTTCTTAAAAGATTCTTATCACCTCCACATCGCCATTTTTGCTGCTGACTGCTTTTTGCGCCCACGAGAGAGAACCGTTCCCTTTCTATTTTCAAACATGGCTGATGTGAGTCATTGCCAGCGCGGTGGGGTGGCAATAACACAACACACTCCATATTTTTCTCAAAAAAGGGAAATAAAACTGTATTTTATTGATTTGTTTGAAAAAGAAAAACTTTTTGTGCCTCATTTTTTTTGTTAGCGTGTTTTTCTATATTACATGCGTGTCATTGTTCACAAAAATTTTTACTCATCATCGTTTTCTGTTCTTTAGCTTCAAAAAAAAGATGGCAGCTCAAACAACTACAATTGAAACAGTGACGGTTGTGCGCCCATTAAAAATAATATCGTTAATATGTTTATTAATTTCTTTAATATTACTTATAATTTGTTTATCCACGACTTATTGGTTAAGGACTCAATCATTTCATACTGGATTGTTTCGAGAATGCATGGATGATACTGATCTTGGATTGATGGCTCCAATCAGAGGAGCGCCAGCTCCTGGACAATGTCATGGTATTAATCGTAAAGCTAGATACATTACAGCTGTGGCTGTTATGAATTTAATTGCACTTGGATTTACTTTTATTGCTTCTATTGGGAATATATTGGGTTTAAAATCAAATGATTTACATCGAAAACATATCTTTTACAAGGCTGCTTTTGCTTTAGCTCTTTTATCAGGTATGTAATTATTTTTATTAATGAATCTTCCAACAAATTTTTAACTTCTCTGGTTAGACGACATAGGTCAAAACCATTATTTATTTTGAGAAAATTAAAAAATAGCGTTTATTTTTTTCATTAAATAACACAATCTAAATTTCATTATTTTAGTTTTACTCGAGTTAGCCGCCCTCATCGTATTTCCTGCATGTTTCTTTACTGGAATGTCCGATTATGGTGTTAGAGTATGGGAATTTGATTGGAGTTATGGCATTGCTTGGGCGGCAATGCTCTTTTGCTTCGTAAGTTATAATTTTACGTATCCTTGAAGCTGATTAACTTTTTTTAGGGAGCTTTACTTCTTCTAATTTGTGATAAAGAACATGAAGAAGTTTATTATAAAGAGAAAACAATTTACAATCCACCATCAGAATTCGCTTGATTGAATTCCTAAACTTTGAATCCCCAAATGTGCTTTCATTTTTTGCCATTTTTTCCATCACACAGAATATGTAATAATTACTCCCAATTATTTTGAACTCTATTTCCTACAGCTTGCTTCTTCTTTTTTTGAGTTCATAATATTTAGATACTCATTTTTCTATGTTTTTTTGTTGTAAAAAAAGGATTAATCACAAATTTTCACTCGTTGCCTTTTTTTAAATTTTATCTGTAGATTTTGATAGCTTTGATTTATTTCATTAATTTTTTGCATTTTATCCGGTATTTTTTGGCTCTTGCGTTTAATTGTATATTATAAGTTTGCATTTTAATTTAAAAAAACAATAAATAATAAATATTTTCTTTTATTGTGGCATTTGCTATCCTTCTTTCCACCAAACAACTTTCTCATTCTAAGCTGATCTTGTCCAGGAATTTCAATGGTGTTGTCTTATTTACGATGATGAGGTTTCATCAAAAATTTAACTTCCTCGCTTCTTATAGTTGACAAAAACAAATATGTACTAATTCTATTTTTTTCCTTAAAGATAATATTATCTTATGAAAAATTATTATGAGTAAAAAAACTACAACCATAGCATTTCATATCACGTGCTTCAATTTCTATAAAGCAATCATCGAAGAAAAATGCAGCTGACGTCCTGAAAGTATCTAACTTTTAGTTGCTAAACGGTTATTTAATTCTATAAAAAATGAAGTTAAACAATGCGGTTTCTAACTTGGCTGGAGAAATCGAATAAGAACGTCATGACTTTTGAGTTCTGTGCTTTCTGCAACGACGATGGCTGAGATAGAAAAGCGTGAATGGCTTCCTTTTTTCTTAAAAAAAAGAAGAAGTGATACTGATCTTTAAAAACTAAATATTTGTTTAGCATCTATTATATTTAAACTTAAAAATAAACGCATAAAATATTTATATAAAATAAAAATGGATTACCGAAAAGCAACGTGGGGGAAAAATCATCAAAAGAAAGATGATGGTTTGCTACATCAGGCTGACTCTAAATTCTGTCTCTCCCGTCTAGGGTTGTCGAATTTCCCGGGAAATGGGAAAATGGGGAATTTTCCCGCTACAAACCTTCACAAAGTCTTACAAAGTTTAACAAAGTTATAGCAACTTTTGTAGAACTTTGTTAGACTTTGTGAAACTTTGTAAGGGTTTGTAGCGGGAAATTTCCCAGGAAAAATCGGGAAATTCCCGGGAAATCTTTTTTGACAACCCTACTCCCGTCGATGCTGCTAAATTCGCATTTTTTGTTTTCTTACTTCTGATTGATAAAAAATTTCTTTCCGGATTTTCTATTCATTTTTTCTTTATTGTTTCACCTTTGTTAAAGGAAAAATTGATGATTATTAGCATTTTTAATGAGCAAGTTTTTTATATATAAAAGATTAAAACCAGAAGGACATTAAGCCTCTTTGGTTGATAAGGAATCTTTTTTTAGTGAGAACAATGTTTGACAACTTCTTTTTTTGAGGAAATGGAAAGCATGTAAAACATGGCTTGATAAAAACATTTCGACTGTTTTTTGAATAAACGTAGTCCATGTCAAACTTCAAGAAAAAAGGTAAACGTAAAAAAATCAGCGGTCTTTTTTAACGATTTTTTTTAGTGAAAGTGTTTGAGCGAGGAACATTTGCAAAGTAATGTACTCGAACATAAGAAATTCGATGAGGAACGTTAATAAAAAAAATTGCAAACATCGAGATAAGTATGACAAAAATGTCATAAATTCTTTGCACTTTTTTTGGTCGTTTGGAAGTTTTTTAGAAGTAATAAAATAAATTCAAAAGTTGAATAATTTTTTCTCACCTTTTCGATAGAAATGAAAAAAACTAAAATTGTAAAATTTTGTTTCTTGATTTTAACATAGTTTTTTAAGGAATCCTAAGATTGTTAATATTTTTTTAATCAACTATGCAGTGACTATGATTGTAAATATTGAAAATATTTTGTTAGTTTTATACATCATTTTTTGTTAACTTCGATCTTTCAAGTACCACGAGAAAACTTCCTCCCATGTTTTTTTTAAAATAAAATATTTTTGAAAAATTTTGTATCCAAAGTATTTTTTCATCTTGTTTTTTGTTTGTTTTCTAAATTGATCCGCTTTAATTCGACATTGTTTTTTGCTTTTGTTTTCTAACAAAAAAAACGCATAATGGTTGTTTCTGAATAAATTGTTGTCTGAATTGATATATGTTTTTGTTTAAAATTGGAAAAATAATACTTAACTAGTGAAATAAATTTTTTTGTTTGTTTTCGTTCGCGTTTTATTCATTTGTATAATTTTAGTTTTAATCTTAAAAATTTAGACAAAATAATTATGACGGCTGGAAAGTATCGCCGTCGAATAAGCTCATTAACCCTTTCATCAGATGATAAACACGATCCAGCTTGGAGCATTGATGAAAAAAAGCCAGAAAAAGGCCACGATGAAAATGGGGATGGGTATTTTGAAAATGGAATATTTGTTAAAAATCATGGACTCAATTGGTTTGTTACTGGTAAATCTCTTTAGCCTCTTAACATGAACATTAACTGACAAATAGAATTTAGGCCTTTTTGTGGTCGGAGACCTCGCGGGAGGCGGGTTGGTAGCTCTCCCCACTTACTGTTCTATTGCAACTAAACCACCAGTAGCCAAAACTCAGTAAAAGAACAATGATAAATCAGACAAAGTTCGAATCCTCCTACCATCAAAAATTTTATTTATTTATTTTTTCCTTTAAAAACCCAAATACAATCCCAAAAACAAGCAATACAACAGCAAATAAAAAATATATTTTTATTTTTACATATCAAAACTAATTAATTATTATTAATACAAAAAAAATTATTTTAACCACAATCAAATACAAAATTTAAAATACTATTATGCATTATTATTTTCTGACAAATATTGAATTAGATCATCATCATTTAAATAAGGCATATCTATACCCAAGCTTTGATATCCAATAATCATACCACTCACTTTTTGGGGATCATTTAGATAAGGTTGAATTTTAGATAAAAAATCTTCTTTTGATAATTGGAAGGTTGAATTATTAACAGAAGAATTAGACAAATCAATAAGATTATTACTTTGATTTTCACCATTTTTCCAATGAAGTCGTAAATTGGAAACACTTTGAACATTATGAGATTTTTTAACACAAGCTTTAGCACAAGTTTCACTCAATAAAGTGTAACAAACTAAAAAATTAAGTAATTATCTAAATTTGAAAATTATAAACATTACATCGACAAGTTTTATATACCATATGCACTTTAAAAACATGTTTACGCCAATAATTTTTTTTAACATTTACACCACAATCTGCACATGTTAAATTATCGCCTTTATGCATATTTGAAACATGAATATCGATGTTTTCATATTCTGTATTACATTCAATACAAACATTTAAATAATTTGAGTTAAAAGCATAAGGCCAAGTGTAAAATGAACAAATGGTATCCAAATCCAAAATTTTATATTCAACTGCCACATTTAAAGAATTATGATTGCGTTGAATCCCATAATTGTAAACAAAAAGATTCAACTCATTTGCTATCATCCACAAACGATCATTGTAAATTCTTTTAATCCGTTCAGTACTAAGATTGCTTGATTTTAGCCAATCAGCGAACAATTCATCAGTTATGAGCTTAACTAAAAAATTATTATATATTAAATTATTATTTTCCAATAGACCAATTAAATTACCAATCTCATGATCATTTGTAAAATATTCAATATTGTCATTCTTCATATCCTTTAGATACATATGAACTTCAGAAGGAAGTGCATCAGGTTTCGAACGAAGCAAATCGCGATATAATTGAATCGTTTTATTAAAACCATTATTTCCATAAACTAAATATGCACCCGCACAGTCGCTTATCCAATTGGATGCTGTATTTAATATATTGATTATTTGTCGCATTGTTGCCATATCACCAAGTCTATGCAATACTGATAAAGCACATCGCACGGCGAAACCCTAAAATATATTTTTAAAATATACACTAATTATTATTATTCTTAATTTTCTAAATCCGCGGCTAACAACCAATGATCTTGGAACACCCAAAAAGTCAGCAAATTCATTTAAATATTTTCTTAAAGTCCATTTACTTAAAGAAAAACGCTAAAATAATTATAAAAATTAATCGATATTTTTAATATATAATTAAAATAACTTTATACTCACTTCGTTCAATCTACCATGAGGTAAAGTTGAACAAAATAAATGCGTATTTAATTTATCAGGTTTAATTGAAATTCTTTTTTCATTTATTTGCGTTAAAATTGGTTTAGTAAAGCATTGTCGCAAATCCAATAATAACAAAAGATAATAAACAAAATCATGTGAAGTATTATCTTCCAAAAATTCGCATGGCAGGCTAAGAAAAATTAAATGCATAAAACTTTTTTTAACTAAAATAAAAACTAACCCTTCACCTCCTGCGGTTGTTTGTTTTTTAAAAAAAACTCCTGTAATACTAACTTGGAGCCGATCGTTTAACCACCCAAATGTAATATCTTTTAATCGTATGCCAGGACTACCAGTTAACATCGAATTGCTTCTCGTAGATAGAATTGTCGATTTTCTCCAACCAGATTTTTCAAACAATAAAAACAACACTCTAGCTGAAATTTTATTTATATTTCATTTCCATAATTTAAATTTTTTTTTATATAATTTACCTTGCAATTCTTCTACATTGGTCACCACAGTTCTTGAAAAATACACTAATAAATCTTCATAAGTTATCGGCCATTCATCCTTATTTGGAATAATTCGACTTCTTTTTACTTGTTTCAAATATGATTTTGAAGCTCCCATACCTGAGAGTTTGAAAGAGCCTTCCGTAGCCTCAAAGATTCCCATGATTTTTAGCTAAATATTATTTTATTTACAAAGTTATAAAGACTTTTTTACTTACAGCCACACCGATATTAACCATGCTACTAACCACAGTTGCAGGTCTAAGTCTCAAATATTCATCAGACATATGTGAATTTCGTGCAATCATGGTTTTAGCTTTAATAAAAGCTCTATGACTTTCTAATAATCTACCTCTTCTTACAAATGAACGAGTTAAATGGCAACGATATTGTTCGACATATTCCAAATGGAATTCTTTTTCTCCAAAACGGGTTAACACATCTTCCTTTAGTAATGCCACTAAGAAGCACACATATTGGTTAAACCATAATCCAGCATGAAAAAACTAAAAATTTTTGGTTAATGCTTTTAATAAAAAAATATATACAATTTACCATATTTTCTCCTATTGAAGTAAAATATTCTCCAAAACCAACAAAACCTTGTCTATCAATCAAAGGGATTGTTAAAAATAACATATGGTCACATACTCCTTGTAATTTATCATTAATCCAATCTTCTTGTTCAATATTACCATTTAATTCCATCATAAATTGACCGCATAATTCAGACATGGTAATAAGTTGAAAAACTGAAGTGAACCAATTAGAAACACGATTACGCGAAAAAATATATCTTTCAGAAGTACCATTAACGAAATTTCGAACAATAACTAAAAATTTATATTTTAAGAATTTTAAATTTTTAATAGTATTTTATATGCAACGGGATTAACATTTTGATGTATTGTAAATTGATTAAAAATTGGTTGTTGGTAATCATTTTGTGGTGGATTCCAATTTTGATTATTATTATTCCATGAAAAAGGAATGATAGCATTTTCTTGAGGAGGATCACCATCTTCAAAAATATAAACCATAGCCAATAAAAAAAATCTAAAATTTTTTTAAAATTATTACCAAAATTTCTTTAAAAGTAGAAAAAAAATCTTAAAACTAAATATCATATTTTTAGCAAATGAATTTTATTCATCCTATTTCTCTCTCAATCATCAATTTTTGTTATTAAAAGATCACTTTTTTATTTTTCCTTTCTAATTTTTTTTTTGAATCTCATCTCTTCGATACAAAAAATATCACTGATCTTTTCTTAGAAAATATATAAAAAAACATGTTTTTTCCAATTAAAAAAATATGTATGATTCATTTATACAACTATTTTCTTTTCTCTCTCAATCATCAATTTTTGTTATTAAAAGATCACTTTTTTATTTTTCCTTTCTAATTTTTTTTTTGAATCTCATCTCTTCGATACAAAAAATATCACTGATCTTTTCTTAGAAAATATATAAAAAAACATGTTTTTTCCAACTAAAAAAATATGTATGATTCATTTATACAACTATTTTCTTTTCTCTCTCAATCATCAATTTTTTTAAGAGATCAGTATTTTATAAAAAAAAAGAGAAAAAATTTTCTTCTAATTTTTTTTATTATTTTTTTTCATCTCACAATTTTTTTTATTCAAATTAAAAATAATTTTTAGTAATGTTTTTTATTTTACAATTAATCAAGCAATATTTTGCTCCCACATTTGAAGATGATGTAATAGATCAAATCAATTATATTTGGATAACAAGTATTTTATCTATTATCAGCTATTTTTGCGGTGATAGTGGTAAAATAGGAAAGGCTATAACCTGTTGGCCTCCGGCCGAATATAAACCTAATTGGGAAACCTATATCGAAGAAACGTGTAAGAAAAAAGAAAAAATTATAAAATAAATATAAAAACTTGATTTTTTAGGTTGGACCACTGGCTTTTATTTTGTGAATATAAGTAATTATAGGTTTCCAACTGATGAAAACAAATCGATTTATAAAACAACCTATTATTCATATGTATGTTTATTATTTAAAAAAAATATTTTAATTTTATATTAATTATAGTTCGAACCCCTAATTATTTCTTCAATGATTTTATTTTTTGTTCCGAAATTTATTTTCATGGTGATCACCCGCAATGAGCCTTCACAATTAGGTAAATTGGTAACATTAATGCAAAGTGGGAACAGAATTGTTCAACAATCGGATAAACTCTTCATTCTTGATCTTTGTAATAATCTTTATGACGCAAGAAAAACGAAATCTTCTCCTAATTATACACTCAAATATTTATTCTTTAAATTAATGAATATTTTAAACGTCAGTTTTCAATTTTTTTCATTAAATTACTTCATGAGTACGCCCCATAATAAGTATTATGGATGGTCCGTAATTGTTCAATTATTTAATGGTTTTGATTGGAAACAAACTGGTAATTTTATTCGTGTAAGTTTAACATTTTAAGTTATTACAATTTTTAAATATATATATCATTGCAGGAAGGTTTTTGCGATATCATGCGTAGAGATGATACTACCGGTAAACCCTTCACTGTAATCGTGCAATGCGTATTGGTAAGTTACTTATTATTATATATTAAAATGTATAATACAAATAATTTAATAATACCATTTCAGCCCCTTAATAATTGGTTCGAAAAGATATACGTTTTGATATGGTTTTTATATTTTGTTCTTTTGATTGTGGATATTTTAAATTTCTTATTTTGGATTGTTATTAATATTTTCAGTGGTATTAATACTAAATATATTAAATTTTTATTAAAAATGACGAATGATAAAAATGTAAAAATTCGTGAAGTTGTTATCCATCAATTTATCTGTGAATATATGAATCTTGACATGATCACAATGATACGTTTAATTGATCACAATCTCAGTCCTGCATTGGCTTCATCAGTTGTTAGAATTTTTTATGAAAATTTCAATAACAAAAGAAATAAAAAAGCATAATATTAAAAAAAAAATTATTACATTGTCTTTTTATTAATTTTTTTAAATTAATTTTCATATTTATTTGTAACATTATTTTTGATTTTTTTATAATTACTATTTGGATCATAATGATTCTCCATAGGAAATTACTTATCTATATTATTAAATAAATAATTAAAAAAATTTATAATAGTTTTTTCTTTAAATGGCATATCGTCCTATCATACCTCTATGATCCAACTTGGTTTAATTGTTGGAATCATTTTTGGAATTGTAATGAATATCGTTGTTATGATAACCGCGTATATGTTGGGTTTATCATGGAATGTTTTAATTCGTCGTTGGCCCGAATATCGTTCACATTGTCGCAAACCATATCCCGAAATTGCTTATCGAGCCTTGGGTCCAATTTGTCGTTTAATAGTTTCAATTTGCATTGATGTAACTCAATTTGGAATAGCTGTAGTGTATTTATTACTTTCAGCTAAAAATATTCATGATGCTATTAAATCTTTCACCGACGATGAAATAAGTTTTTGTTATGTTATTTTAATTGTCGCTGTTTGTTTATTGCCAGTGCTATTTTTGAAATCACCACAAGATTTTTGGTATGTACATATTGATTTTAGTTCTCATATTTTATTTTTCTTATCAATACCGTATTGAAATGTTTTTAGGTGGGCTGTGGTTCTTGCAATGTGTACAACTTCAGCTGCGGTTATTTTAATCCTTGTCGGTTCTTCACTTGATTATGGCATATGTCATGAAAAGGCACATTATCCTAAATTTAAAATTACTAATTATTTTTTGGGTCTTGGAACTTTACTTTTTTCATATGGTGGACATTCAGCTTTTCCAACCATTCAACATGATATGAAAAAACCCACAGAATTTACAAAAAGTTCAATCATGGCTTTTATCAGTTAGTTAAATAAAATAAATAACTCAAAAAGGAAGTGTTTAAATTTTTAGTTTTATTCTTTATGTATACTCCCGTTTGCATTGTTGGTTATCTTACATATGGTGATTCCCTTCGTGACTCCGTAATCAATTCTCTCCAAATTTCATGGATTCAGCAAGCTGTAAATTTACTTATTACAATTCATTGCATTTTAACTTTAACAATTGTTTTCAATCCATTAAATCAAGAAATTGAGGAATTACTTCGAGTTCCACAAGGTAGCTTTTATCCCTCATTTTGGCAGTTTTTTATATATTTTTTTTCAGAATTCAGCATTAAACGAGTTTTTGTTCGTTCGGGTATGATGTTTGCGGTTGTTATCGTTGCAGAATCTGTACCAACGGTAAGTTATAGCTGAACCCATATGAAAGAATGTAAAAAGAAATCTTACAGTTTGGCCCATTATTGGATCTCATGGGTGGATCAACCCTTACTTTGACTTCAGTTATTTTCCCAGCATTATTTTATCTTTATCTTTCGGCGGGAGAAAAAAAAGCTGAAAGAAAAAAACTTTCTGGTAATAAAGAAGATATCGAATTTCAACCTGTTACATTTAAAGAAATGATGGCTGAAACTCCAACATGGGTTATCATTCTTGCTACAATTATCATAGGTAAAATAAAATTTTGGATGAAATTTTTTGTTAAAACGTTTAATTTTCTAGCATTTGGTATATTTGGAGGGGCAGCTGCCACATTCTCAGCCATTTATGAACTTTCCTCTACTGAATTCACATATCCATGCTATATGTTACCATTTCTTAAAAACGGAAGTCAACATAATGCTGGAGCGTCTACGAATTGTTGTGGAAAAGATCAAAATATAACAGCGCATCCAGGCCGCGACATTTCTTGTAGTACTCCAAAGACGGATTTCTATGGATCATGATAAAATAAATTTTATTTAAAACAAAGAGCTTTGAAATTTGGTAAATGTGTATTTTTTGTTTTGTTTGTATATAACTTTAGTAATCATTAAAATGTATTTGGTAGTGGATTTTTTAAACTAAATGAATACAAATATTTTAAAAGATGTTTCAAAATGACAGAATCGCGACAACAATCAAGTTAAAGTTCGATCATGCTTTTTTCAAATTTAAAAAAAACTTCTTTCGGTCGTTACTAAAAGGCGTGGCGGTCCTGCGTACCGCTCACAGTAGCTAAAAGGCATGCAGGTACATAGCTTTTTTTATCAAAATTTTTTTTACACATCTTCAATATCAATTTTAGTATTATCATACAATCCTTTCTAACATTTTTTAAACATTTTTCCCTTGAAAACATGTTGAGACGGTGGATTCCATTGCAGATTAATAATAAAAATCTCAGATTATAAGAGAAATATTAGTTAAATAAAGATCGTGAATTTTTAACTTTAAGAGATGAAATTATCTTATTTTTTTATAGAAATGGAAACAATTTTAGTAAATTTAAATACCGATGGACATAAACAGTAACAGTGAAAAGGTGCTTGAATGGATGCGAAAAAACTTATTTTAAGTAAAAATATTTTTGCTACTTGAACGATAAAATATTTCAATGATAAAAAAGGTTAAAAAGGACCGAGGTTTAACTGTAATTAGGATTAAATAATAAATTTTTGTTAAAAAAGCTTCTGACCTTCACGTTTTTTAGCAACTATGAGCGGCACGCCGGACCGGCACGCCTTTTAGCAGCTTGGACCGGCACGCGGGCCGGCACGCCTTTTAGTAACGACCACTTCTTTCTCATTATTAAAGAAAAATGTTAGATTTTTATAGTTTGTTCAATATAAACAAAAGAATTTTTTAAATTAATAAACAACTTTTTGAATCTTTTAATTAACGAAAGAAAAAGTGTGTAAAAAGGAATGACAAAAAACCTGATTCAAAAATTTACTTTATTGACGCACAACATTCTTGTTGATTTGCGATGGCTGCATTTTTGTTTTTATTGAACCCATTTTTGTTACCTTTTTTGGAAACTTTTTTTTATTTCTTTCTAAATTATTTTGATAATTAGTAAAAAAATGTCCTTCTTGGATACTTTAAAAAGTGGTATAAAAAATAGACATGTAAGCTTAATCAGTATTTTTATTATTTTAAAAATGAAAAATTTAGGTAAATTTAGTTTTAACGAATGTCATCATTTTTGTTTCCCTTTATTTTATTCTCACATCATTATTTCATCGAATCATTTTACACCCATTTCATGAGAATTTTGGAATTCGAGATATTGCTCATGGAAGTAATATCACTGAACAATCACCTCCGCCTCATTATGGCAACATTAATAGCATATTTTCTATATTTATTTTATGGATTTCCGCTTTAACCTTGGGGAAAATAGTTACTTATCTTTATTTGCCGCCATTGTTAGGTATTATTTTTTAGTATCTTTGTAAAAAGAAGGTTAGTTTTTCTAGGACAAATGATTGCTGGAATTTTATTTTCAAATATTTCATTTTTGCATGAATTTTTAATGATTGATAAAGAATGGGAAACATTTTTGAGGCAAACAGCGTTTATTTGGATTTTAATTCGAGCTGCTTTTGGACTTAAACATAATATATTAAAGAAAAATTTGGTAAGTTATAGCCTCTTTTGATGATTCATTATGCGACGATGTTTCACCAGATTTTTAAACTTAATTTATTTTTACAGTTTACTTGTGCAACACTTGGCTTTTTTACAACTCTTATTGAAGTTATTACAATTGCGGTAGTGTCTTGCTTGTTATTTGGAGTTCCTGCATACATTGCTTTAGCTTTTGGTTTTGTTCTAGCATCTACGTCTCCAGCAGTCACGGTACCTGTAATGATTAAACTTCAAAATGAAGATCGAGGTACAACCAAAGGTATTCCAACCGTGATTCTTGCAAGTGCAACGTTGGATAACCTTTTTTGTATCACTTGCTTTTATATTTTAATGGCAACTTTTATGGCTAAAATTGATGGTATTATTTCTTGGAAATCATAAGCAAAATAAATAAAAAGTTTTTAGATTCGCTTATTTTTATTATTCTAAAAATTATTCTTGAAATATTTGTAGCTGTTCTGATTGGATGCGTTGTTGGAATGATATTATGGTTATTACCGAGTCGAAATATTTCTGTTTACCATTTTTCGCGATTTTTAATTGTTGTTTTAACTTCTTTGGCATTTTATTATTTAACCTATAGTCATGAATACCTTATTGCTGGACCTTTGACTGTTTGTATCATTTGTGTTTTGGCTTCATTTCAATGGAAACGAGATAATCATCATGGGGTTTGTCTTTAGCATTCTAGGAAATTCTTTAACAAGTTTTTGGTTGGGCATTAAAAATTATGTTTCAGACAGGACAGGAAGAACATGCTTTCCATCTATTTTGGGTATTACTTTTCCAACCACTTTTATTTGCATTTATTGGAGTGTTCTTTGATTTTTCCGTTTTCACATGGAAACTTTTATTCGATGCGTTGACTATTTTAGCTTTAGGTTTCTCTCATTTTCCTTGTATCTCAAATTATTATATACTAATATTTTTTAGGAGTATTAATCCGTGTTATTGCAGCTTTTCTATTTGTTCTTTGCACACGTTTTAATGTTAAAGAAAAACTTTTTGCTTCCATATGTTTCATTCCAAAAGCTACTGTTCAAGTAATCTCAAGATAAACTTTAAAAAATGACTAAAAAATTTAATTTTAGGCAGCTTTAGCTCCTCCATTAGCATTTTATTGTTTATCAAATATGGAAACAAAGCAATACGCAAATCTTGTATTACAAACATGCATTTTGAGTATTTTAATTACTGCACCAATAGGAGAATTTTTGATTTTACTACTTGGCCGAATAAGTTTATCTAAAACTCATGTCATCGCTGATTCTTCTTCAGCAGCAGTACAAATGGAACAAAAAAATGATTTAAAAACCCTTTCAATTGAATCTTTACAACAGCATTCATATACAAAAGTTGATGATTTGATGTAAAAAACAATAAAAGTTTATAAGCCAATATTTAAAGGGGCACTCTCACCTGGCTTATGACATGTTTTACCTCCTAGCGCGAAATCCCCACATTTTTTAATTTTTAGAATTTTCTTTTTTTGAGAAATGTGGGGCTTTCGTGCTAGGAGGTAAAACATGTCGTAAGCAAAATTTGAGTTAGGTGAAAGTCCCCCTTTAAGATAACTGTCGCTTCCTTCTTTAAAATTTTCATTGTCTATGCGAGTGTCTCTGAGTTTATATGCAAATTAGTTTTTTATTAAACAAGAAAGAAAAAAGAATAAAAAGTTAAACGAAAAAGATAATTGTAACAAATTTGCATTAAAATAAATGAGTGCAATTTGGAATTAATTCGAAGAGGAGGATATGGAATCATACATGGGCAAGGTGGTGTGTCAAGATTTTTTTGATGCTAAACATTTCATCTTTTCATCAGCCGCATCTTTATAATTTGTGTATTTAATAAACAACTAGGTTCGCCACCCTTCGGGAGGCTCTCTGCTTGTCTGTGTTTTTTTAATCAAAAAACTTCGATTGGCTAACAACGATTCCAAAAATAAAAGCAGATCATTACACTTTTAAAGCTCTAACTTTCATCAACTGAAAAGAATGATGAATTCATAACACCCTTCAGATGTCAAAAACTTTAATATCTTTTTGTTTGGCATAGCAACAACAACAGCTTTTCTCGTGTTCTAATTGATAAATAATTATGAGGTGCTGGTCTTGTATCTAAAATCCTATAGCATTTTCGGATCGTTTATATCCTTCTTCATCTTTGGATCCATCTTATTTTTTGGATCCTTCCTCATTCTTGATCTCTCCCCATCATGGATCTTTTTTTTATCTTTTCTTTCAAAAGAATGAATATATTCATGCTATTTTTTTCATTCAGCTTTTTTCCCTCTTTGGTTTGGATCTCACTTCAAACCTCTATGTATCTCACATAATCTTCCTCGGGTGGATGGGACCTACATCTTATCTATTTTCACATTTTTTCCTTTTATCTGATACCCAACTTCAATATCTTTTAACTCGGTCAGACGACTATTTTTCATTTTTTTTAATAGGGATTGTTCAAATATTATAAATATGTTAAACAAAATCAATAAAATAAGATTGAAAGCTTCAGCTTGAATAATAAAAATCCTTTCTTGGTATTTAACATGGCAGCGAAAAAACTGTGGTTTTTTCCCAATCATATTTAAAAACACGGTTTATTAATGAATCTAAAGGTTATGATTTCTTTCCCGCAATTTTTTGCTAATGTTTTTGAATGTCGACCATTTTATCGGATAAAAAAAAGAACGAAACATTTACAAAACTTTAATATTTTTTTTAAATCGCATGCACTTTTTTGTTTTTCCTTTTGCTTGTTTTTTTCTTTATTTCTACCACTGCGCAATTTTTATGTTCATTTCTGCTCCACCTTTTATTGGTTTTAATCATATTGTGACTTAAAAAAAGAAGAGTTCAGTCCTCAAGCCATTTTTTCAATATTATGCAATTCCCAAGATATTCAGATATTTTTATCGATTTTACCGCTATAACGATTTGATTGGTGCTAGGTATAACCTTTATAGGTCGACTAAGCATCAAAAAGAATGTCTTAAAGAACAATTTTTTTGAGTATTTGGTTGCGAGAAAGCGCGAATAACAACAAAAATAGGCATAGTCAAAAAGTTTTTTTCGTCTGAAACGACGATTTATAGCTCATTTTCTTATTAAAAAATCGTATGCGTGCTCAAAACATTTTGTCCATTACTTCTTTCAAAAAAATATTTGTCATTATTGAAAAATAACGAGGGATTCGAATCAGTTAATAGTAAAAAAATTATTTAAAAACTCGCCTAATAAATGTTTTTAGCCTTGCTCATCCAGCAATTTTTGCTCATTTTACAGAAAATGAGTTTGTTCCATTCTTGCAATGTTTATAAATGTCGAAATCCACCAATTGCTCATCATTTTTCATCTGTTAATGCAATCCGACAGCGACTTTCATTACCGAAGGATGTCATCGATAATATCCTGAAAAACGCAAAACGTAATCCTGATGTTCACTATCTTTTGTGTTCATTATGCAAATGTTTTTACTCCAAGCTCAAAATTCTTCCTTGTTCTTCATTGAATATTTGCGGAAATCAAATCAAATGTTGTTATCAAAAAAAATACATTTATTTTTCAACGGATGCCTTGCTTGCATCGAATTTTAAGATTTTAGTCTATGGCGACCTTCAACTTCAGAAATATTGGGATTATGAATTTTTTAAACTTTTAGAATCTAAAATTATATTTAATCATGTGTGTATTGATTTGCAAGAATTGACTTTGAATCTAACAGATTTTCTATTTTTATCAAAAGAAATTATAAATGTAAAATTAGTTTACTCTACAGTCAATAATTCAGATGGTGTTGATCTTCCTCTTGAAGAAATTTTCAAACACCTTCCACATGTTGTTGCATTTGTTTTGTTAGGGTTTTTTTAACTTTCAGATTTGTATGAAACTTTTTTTAGCCTACCATCAGCAACTGACTTTTACACACCTGAAACAACTAAAAAACTTGTTCACTTAAATCGTGGAAATCAAAAACTATGGGTTATTTTTCTTCATAATGTACCGGATACTTTCGATGTCAACGAATTTGTGGTATTTTGGAATGTAAGTTAACATTGCTTTGGCATATGAAATCTCTTTCTAACCATCACTTTTCAGAAGAACAGTGATGACATTTGTAGAAAAAAAATCATATTATCATTTGCTCATACTGTAAACCTAACATTTAAGGAAAAATTTAAAAAAATCATTGAAAAAAATGTTAAAAATACGGAATTTAAAATACAAGAAATTTGAGAAAATTTTATTATACTGAAAATCAGTATCGCAACTCTTTTTACTTTGAAATAAAAAATGTTTTAATAAATTGTTGTAAGATTTCAAATGCATTTGAAACATAGTTGGAAAGAAGTAAAATAAACTTTTTATAATCGCATAACTCTAAAATTATAATTTACGCAAAGAAAATAATTATAAAAATTGAGTGTGCTAGGTAATAATCAACCTTTATTATAACCAAAAAATTGATTAAAGACCATGCCTTTTGTAATCATAATAAAGTAAATCATAGATGCTTAACTTTTTTTCTTCCGCGGAAACCAGAAAAAAAAATCATTTCTATGAAAACAAGCATAAATATTTTAACATCTTTCTTTCTGTGGAGTTAGACTTTTTTCTATATAAAGAAAGATTTTATTGAAATATTGAGAAATAATTAAATTTAAAAATTAAGAAAAAACCAGCTTTGAGAAAGAAAGAGAAGGCTGTATTTTTAATATCTTTGGTATTTTAGTTTTTTTCAAGATGGTCACGGAAGCAATCACGGATTTCATTAAAGTTTTCGAGGCAGGTTAAATAGCTAAGGTAATTAGTTGGGACACCATCTTGAGCTGAACAATATTCAAGACATTTGCCTTCAACACCCTTAGCCTAAAAATTGAATTTTATTACTGCATGGCTTTAATATAAAAAGAACGTTACCTTGCAACAAGCAGTATGATCGACACGACCTGATGCACAATCCCACATTTTGCCGACAGTTGAACCGCGTTCAGTGCAAGTTGAAAGATAATTAAGGACGTTGGTTTGAGAAATGGAATCAAAATCACAGAAACGTGTAACACATTCTTGATCTTCACCAGTTAATTTAGAACAACATTTCTTTAATTTAGCATTAGCATCTTCAGCTAAAATTCCACAAGCAATAGCAAAAAGAATGGCAATAGCAAAATATCTCATACTTTTTTCCTACCAAGTTTTTTATAATAACAAACCAGACTAAAACTATCTGATTTTTTTATCGCAGATTTTATATCGGTTTAAAAATGCCCTAATTTTTAAGTTTTCTATCCTCCCCAAAATGTATTTATCAATAACCTTAAAAATTTTATCATTGAAAAACTATTCTGACCGTCGGATTTATGGGTCATCGACCTATAATTTTCACTCGAATCTCTTCCTATCTTCTTTATCAGTTATTTTAATGATGACGAGAAAAAAATATGATCCATTTTTTGTATATTTTTCTCTTTTCTTTTCTGATCGTAAATTTCTATCAAATTCAATTCCATTTTTTGTCAAACAAAAACGGGCGTTGAAAAGTGATAAGCGCAAGCGATTAACTGACCATACATCCTCCAGACTTTTTAATCAATGAAAAAAATATGAATCATTAATTAATTTGTAAAGTTTCAAAGAGTCCGTCGGGTTGCTCGTGGCTGTGTATGGTCTAAAAACTTTGAACAGCAAAATTTTATTATTTTATTAAACTTTTTTTCTTCATACAATTAAAATTTGAAAGAGATAAAAAATCTGTGGCACATTTTTTTGTAACAAAAAATAAACATGATTAAATAAAGATTTTAAATTTATTAAGATTCTTGCCAAGCTCGTAAATCAATTGAACCCACGGTTGCACAAGATTGAGCAGTGGAACCTCCTTCATCCACAATAAAAGCATTTCGAGGAATTTCATGGAAGTTATTTCCTGTTTGACAAATAATTGCAGCCATAGTCATTGATTCAATAGATCGGACTTGATCAGGGGTAAATGTGGTTGGGTTTTTGTAGAAAAATCTTAAAAAAAACTTTGCGTTAAAAGAGATAAAATTAAGATAACAGCAAACCTATCACCATCTCTTAAACGAGTAAATTGTTCAGCAATGATACAACTAAAAGTTGGGCCAACTAATGATTTAGCTGTTGGTTCTTCGACCAAACCACCAACATATAAATCAATTTCATCAGGTGTGCTATAAAGTTCAGCAATGCGGCTTCGAACAGCTTCATCCGTAACTTCAGACCATTCATTAAATGAACGAATTCTAAAAAACGAATCTTTACTCCTTTATTCTTAACTTTTATGTTTGGTACCTTGGAAGACCGCAAAGGGCTCGATAATCATTGTAAGTGCGTAAACCGTGATCGCGGCCTCGTTGAATCTACAAATTTTAAAGCTTTTTATCTCAAATTTTACACTCCAAATGCTTACATTGGTGGTGGAAAGATCAAAATTCCCAAAGAAATCTTCAGTAACTTGAGTGGTAATTCTTTGAGGCTTTCTTGCGGGCATAGTAATGAGTCCACGAAGAACTAAATCAACGCCAAAATCCAACATTTTTTGGAAATTTCCTGCTCCATCAATAAATCGAACACTTCCAACTCGACGAAAATGATGATCGACCATGGGATAAAATTCTTGAATCATTCCATGTAATCGATATGCAGCAGCTGCAAATTCATTTGAAATTGCTGGATTTACACTTGGTTTGTATCCACGATATGAGGAAACGAGTGAAACAGCATGGCCACCAAGAAGAGCGGGAAGGAATTCATTATATGTCTAAAATGTACCAATTTTTGGGTAATTCAGCAATACTTTTTTATTCATACAATGCTTTGCATCACGCCACCCATGATCTTTCGAGTTTCTTGAAATATTCGATCTTTACTCCAATGAGGATTAACTTGAATAAGTTGTGTGGCCATTCGATTGTGTAAGCGAACAAAAATAGAATGAAATGCAGCTAATCCAAGGAAAAGAGTTGAGCGATCATCACCCGTGATCATTCCATTACCACCTGATGGAGGAAGGACTTCATTTTTAAATCTTTCAGTTCTCATAAATGCACCACTACGGAATCTATTTTGGGTTTTGGGACTGCTACCATACATCTAAACTTTCTTATTTTTTAAATCAAAATAAAAGTGAAAACAAACATTTGAAGCATCAATGAATGCAGTATTTTCATTCATTTGAACAATTGGACCTCCACCACTTTGGCATCGCCTTGATGAACGAGTAAAAGGAACGCAGACTGAAGATCGTCTTAAATTAAAAGTTTAAAAAATTTAATAAAAACTAAATAATAATTACTTTGGATCATTTCTAGCAAAGAAAACAGGGGCACAATTAGAACTTCTTTCACATCCATCGCAATCATTCATATTTGTATTGTGAGTTATATCATGACTTAAAAATTGACCAAATTGCATAACTAAACCATTTGCAGCTGATGGAATTGTAACTTTTGAACTCAGTAAAAATCGAGTAATTAATCGTGGATTTGGAGCTGTTCCAGGTCGAACTCCAAACATTTCTTGCACGCCATCAACATACCGAGCTTCAAGCAAACGAGTGAAAGGTGAAAATGCGGCACCTTTGGTTGTATCTTGAATGTTATTACATGTACCGTCGAATGTACGATACCGGGCATTGTAACATTCATTTTGTTGACAAATGTTTGGTTGAATTTCTAAAGCGCATCTATCTCGTTGGGTTCGACTGCGATATTCATCAACTGTAGGAACATGACGTGTAAGAATTTCAACGGAACAATCGGGCGTTAGCGCTAAAATTGTTTTGTTGATCAATGGATAATAATAATATTGGTAGATGATCGAACTAAAGAGATGAACGTCTTTTTTTTGCGTGTAATAATGCATATTTAAAAGGCGATAGGGGAAGCAAAAATTTTTGATAAAAGAAAACTTCCTTGATGCTTGGTTTTGTTAAAGGAAAATAAGTTAAAAAATTTGGGAAATAATAAAAAGAATAAAATTAATCTCAAAAATAAAAAGTTGGAAAGGCTTGATCAAATACAATAATAATAAAAAATGTCATACCCATAGGTCGATTAATAGCATTTGAAACTTCTGGAGCAATTGGTGGCTGCTGTGCTTGGACTGCGGGTGAAGAACAAAGTCCACAAGAAACACCACAATTAGGTTTCATCCATCGTGAATTCTTTTGACATTCACCTCGGCTAGCCCAAAACTTGCATAATTCATTTGTATCCGTACATGTTTGTTGTTGCGCCAAAATAAAAGATACACCAAATGTTATCAAAAAGATGAAAAGCGTCGTGGAATGCGACATTTGCAAATTTGAAAGTTGGGAAAAAAGAAGAACGAAAGCTTCTTTTTTTTCACCGACTTACCAAAGTTGCTTCAAATGGCTGATCTAAAAGTTCGCTTTTACTTTTTAAAGGAAAAAAACATCTTTGGTTACGCAAGATTTCGCTTTCTTTAAAACGATTAAGAAATTTCACTTTTATAAAAAAAAATAAAGGGATCTAACAGCAGGAAGCTGTCGGAAAATCGGGTGCTATTAGCAATGGACAACGATGTAACAAACACGTAATACATATTATTATTATTAGTTATATTTTCTCCCATTTTACAAAAAGCATCCAAAAAAAGTGGACAAAGGTTTTTCTCTTTCTCTCTTTTACTAGATCAAGTTCGTGATGATGAAGTTTATGAAAGATTTAAAATCCTATTGTCGAAAAGAAACACGCAAGCTTTTGGGAATTTTTGAATAAAAACCAGGTTTTGAAGCCAATCGAATAAAAAAATATCAACATCTCATGCTGAGCTTTCATTTTTTTTTGCTTTTTCCAGAAAAAAAGACGTTTAGAAAAACGAAAGAAATATGATTGAAAATAAAAAACAATAAAGGCCAAAAGATCATAGCAGCGGATATGTGTGTGATTGAAATAAAGAAAGAAGAATTCCGGAAGTTTTGACGTTTCGAAGAACGCAATTCAAAGGGCAACAAACGCAACGACAACTACGACTACGCTACTCTTTACACTCCCCCTTTAAATCATGCATACTTTTAACATTCTTTTTTTTCTTTTCTTGCAAGTATATCACGTTTAAGCATTGGTTTATACACTTCATTTTGTAAACTGATTAATAACAGTCTTCCACTTAAAAAATAAACTAAAAAAAACATTGACTCACCTTACGAAATTGGTTAACAATCATTTTCAAACTTTTGAATTCAAATGTCAAATTCATTGTTGTTGTATCAGATGTTGGTGGATTGTGTCAATGAAGAGAAGAAAAAAAGTGAAGAACGAATAAAGTATGAAAAAACAAATTATAGGTGGTGGCTATTTTGAGGAAGACCTTTAGGAATTATTATTATATGGGTCAATTTTCTTCACGATGGTGTAACTTTCTTTTCGAGCAATGACCAACTGCAATTATCCATCCTCATAAACCATACAAAAAGCTGAAGAAGAAAAAATATTGAATATTTGAAGATTGTTAAAGGTCAAGAAAAGGGAATTGCTTGATTTGTGGAAAGAAAATAATGAAGTTGTTGTTTCTAACATTTTTGTTATGATTACAGTATTTCAAAAAAAAAATTAGAGAATATTTTGCTATCGTTTTTTTAGAGCCGTTTGTCTTATTAATTTAAACTATAACGCCGTTTAAATATGCTTTTTGGTTTCTCAATAAATTATTAAAATATTATCACAAAAAAATTATTTAAATTCCTCTAAAAAGATTTTTGCTGTAAAAAAAAGGCAAACTTTTTTCCATAACCTTTTTTTATCTCCGCCATTCTTACAGCGAAAAAAAGGATGCTATTGTTTTTTGCTTTCGATGATGCTTGCTTGCATTAAAATTTTCTCCATCTTTGATTATTCTTCCAAATTGTTTCATTCCATAATTATTTTATTATTGAACAAATTTCTAAATGAAATATTGGACCTCACCAACTCATATATTTGATTATGCTTTCAATGAAGTTTCTGCAGTCTTTTACGATCGATATCCAAATAGCTTTGCAAAGCATGTTATTTCAGAAGATGTGATTGAAAGAAAAATTACCGAAAATACTATTTTTACAAAGAAATTGGTTGTGAAAAAAGGTAATATTTTTATTTATTTAGCATGCTTAATGTAAAAATATATAATTTTAGGCGCAAATTTTCTCAAATCAGTACCAAAATGGATGTCAAGATTGAATACAATTCAAATCGTGCCAACTTTGGAAGAAAGTGTATATGATAGAAGAACAAATACTTTGATTACTTATACGAGAAATGTTTCATTCACCGAATTGTTTCATATGGATGAGAAAAGTGTTTATCGACCACTGGTATGTTTTCAACTCATTGACTTATATGCATATATTTATCAATTCCTTCCACTTTTCAGGATTCCAACAAAACCTCATTATCTCGTGATCTTTTTGTTTCTGTAAATTATTCACGTCTTTCATCTTTCATCGAACGAATTCTTGTTATGACATTCCGTAATTCAATTCGCAAAACGCTTAGTGGAATACAAGAAAAATTGGAAGAACGTTATGGATCATCAATGCTGCCAACATCTGAAAATGGAACAACTTCAAAGGTTCATGAAAAGGCTACCATTCTCACTGACAAGTTATTAAGAAAAAAGCCTAAAGTTGAATTAGAGAAAGCATAATTTTTGTTTATTTTGACTATTAACATGATTTATTATTTATTGTACAGATTTTTTTGTTAAGTTTAGTCGTTCTTTTTTCGAAGAAATATTTTTACATGTGATTTGTTAAATATTTTTGTCACTTAATTTTGTTATAATATATGCTTTTTACAATCTTTTCGCTTTGTGTTGTATGAACTACCGTTTTCCTACGGTCACGAATATCTTTATTTTCTAACTTTGTATGGCTGATTAATGTTTATTTTAAGAAGGTTTTCAGTCCATTTGCGGACTCAAGTGATATGAATTCACCTCAATCTGTTTGGAAAGTGATTACATTGGTTAGTCTTGCAAGTCTTCTTCATTGCGCTTATTCTGCTGCTCAACACAATTCATATTTACGACTTACTGGACAAGAATTCAATCAACTTCCTTTTGATATCGTCATTCAAACCATTGTTAGTTTAATTATTTGTATTTTTGCTACAACTTTCTTGCCTGGTGAATTTCAAACTATTCGTGTTGACAAAGAAGTAAGTCATTGTTTTTTCTTCCTTGCTTTAAATATATCATTAATTTTTAGGTTATCAAGAAATCCTGGGATACTATTGGAAATTGTCCATCTTTCTATACTTTTGATCATCGAGCAAAATGTCTATCTCCAGAATTCTTCGAATAAATTATCCTCTCATCTTTAAGGCTGGTAATTAATTTTCATACCTTTATCTCACTTGCTTTGTTGTTGATTTGTATTAATAATAACTTTATTATTCAATAATTTGATTTTGTTTATTTTTAGAAGCCATCTCTTTTCGCTTTATTTCTTTTTCTATTATGTAAGATTTTGATTAATAAAGTTTCTTCAATTTATTCTTGATGAGGATTTTAGCGGCAAACAACCTGAGAAAAGAAAGGTTGATACCAAATCAGCAAATGAAGCGATGAAATATTGTAGCGATTTGGTTAAAAGGAAAGATTATGAAAATTATGTAGCGGCTTTGTTGATGCCATCGGAAGCAAAACCAAAGGTTATTGCTGTGAGTCCTTTTAACACTGTTACCAATATATAGCAAACACCCTTTCTTTAGAATTTGGCCTTTAACGCTGAGGTTTCAACAATTCGACAAAAAATTAAAAGAAATTCTGGTATTACTGGTATTAATCAGCTGAAATTTTGGAAGGATTCTCTTCACACAATTTTTGGAGATGGCAAAGGTCCAGCTCCTCGACAACCTGTAGTGACAGCTTTAACGGTTTATGGTTCCCCTGCAGATTTACCGCTTTATATCAAGCTTGTTGTTGCTCGTGAAGCAACTCTTGGTGATCGGCCATATGAGTCTATTCAAAAGCTCGAAGAATCTGGTAGGAATATCAATGGCACAGTAATTAAACTCGTTGGAAAGGCGTTAAACCCAGAAACAAATGAAGCTTTTGAAAAGGCTGCAGATAATATGGGTGCGGCATTAACCATTTTAACATTGTTACGGTAGTGTTTATCTTTATTTTCCATTATTTTAAATCACAATTTTAGAGCCACTCTTCCTTTGCTTCGCGAAGGCATTGTTTTACTTCCAAACGATCTTATGTCCATCCATGAGCTAACACCAGATAAAGTTTACAATAATAAGAATCCAGATGGCTTAAAAGCGCTAGTAGCAGATTTATTGAACGTTGCTCAAAAGAATCTCAATGAAGCAAGAAAGTACAAAAGCCATATTCCTTCGATCATTCGACAGGCTCTTTTAGCTCCAGGTATTCGCTGTGACCATCTGATTCACTTGTTGAAGAAAAATAAATATAATCTCTTCGAAGAACGTGTTCAAGAACCATATCCATTACTTTCGTGGAAACTATATTATAGGAAATTCAGAAAAATATACTAAATAGCACTTTTTTTGTACGTTATTTATAATAGATTTTGTGAAATAAAAAAAGTCAAAAAGTTGGAATTTTATGAAACAAAAAAGTGTAAAAACAAAATTAAAAACAACAGAGATCACGTAGGACATTTCTGAATTCAATCATTAAGCGACTCTTTCTTTTGGTTCCATTAGAACAATTGAACCACCACGAATAACGACCATTCCAATATTGTTTGTTCCGCCACCCTAAAATCAAATTTTGTTAAGTAAATTAATTATTAAGAAAGCTTTCAACCTTTTGATGTTCAACAGCTTCATCTACAACAATGTTCATAAAAGGATCAAATCCTCGAAGTACACCAGAGACATGTCTAAAAAAATGCAAAGTTAATGAATTATTGAGAAGGATCAGATAGCTTACCGATTTCCATTTAATTTGAAGTCAATTTGCTTGTCCATATATTTTTTAAGTTCTGGTGGATGAGCTTTACTCATTTTGATTGAAAAATACGAGAGAAGTTGAGATGGATGAAACTTTGATGATGAAAACAAAAGCTTTCTTTCTGACGAAAGAGATAATTGTGAGTTTTAAATTATTTTTTTCAAACCGCTCATGCAACAACAATCGTGTCAGGAAGTACCTGGTCTTTAAAGAGTTTAAGGAAAGCAAACAACAATTTTAGTTTTTCTTTATTTTTTGCTAGGAATGGATGTGATAGTGGCAGCATAATAAAATGCAATTATGCCCCATTTGTGTTTTTCTTTTCATTAAAATTTTTAACTCCTAGTTTGTGAGTCTAAGATTTCTTTCTTTTGTATGTCGTATATGGAGTTATTAATACATATATGTTTTATTAGCTTAATTTAATAACAAAGGCATAAAATTTTACACTTAAAAAAATATCTAAATACATATCTGATGAGTAATATGCAACTTAATTCTCTTTACACAAATATTTACAATCAATATTGGTTAAACAAGAAGGTACATTTAGCTGCTGTTAAAAGTTTGATCGAACATGTATTCGCCCATGCCTTTTCCAACTCGTTTGAGATTTGCAATATGTTTGCCGATTTCTTCAATGGTTTCAACTGCTTTGTTTAAGAATTTATCTTCGATAAAATCTAAAATGAAATCATTTTAATTTTTAAAAATATCGCTTCGGGTTTACATACCGCACATTTGATAATCCTTATTAGTGGTTGCAATTTCATGAAGTTCAATGAAAGCTTTATTGTTTGATTTTTCCATATTCAAAGCTTTTTGGAATGCTTCAATGGGCGAGCCCCAATCATCAGTTTCGGGTTTTGAAATGGTTTGAAAAACTAAACGACCACCTCTGGTGTTTTGATATTTCATGAGGCTTGTGGCTTGCTCGTATTGGGTTTGACTGTGGCACTAAAAGAATTAATTTAAAACGAGAGCTTTAAATGCCACAAGCATTACCTTCATCCATTTAGCGATATTAGAAAGATGAATGTCATCTCGATCAAAGTAATAACTCATTGATAAATATGAATAACTTCCATGCATTAACAAATTAATCTAAAACAAATCTTTTTTTTAAACTACAAAAGCTTAGAAATCTTTTTTATTACCTGCTTGTTAAGGCCAGCTTCGGCATCTTGAACAAAATTTTGTCGGATAATGGATTCACCTTCGTGAACTGACATATTTTTTTCTATCTTTTTTTTTTAATAAAGCTCTTAATGAACTAAAAAATAGTAAAAAAGCGACGCTCATTTTATACGAGTCCGAGAGAAATGTTGATGATCACTTATTTTTGTTTACTTTTTTTCCACCTGTTTTTGATGAAATATTTTTGCTGAACATTTCTGCACTTGTTGATCTTTGTTGCTTATTTTTTTCTGATCGCGACGACCCAGCAAATGTTTCTAAATATATCAAGTTCTTGTAACAAAAATAGCATTCATTTGTAGCCCAATGTTTTTTTTTGTTAATTCGTGAAATAAACAATCACTAAAAAAGTAGGTATTGAAATCCTCGTGTTTATTATATTGATAAGGAGTGTAAAAAGAGAAAGAAAAAAAAAATTGAACAGAAAAAATGTGGTTCATTTTATGGCGAATGTATGAGAATGCATTTTTCAACAACTAATCAAAAACCTTCAAATCATTTCGATGGTTAATTTTTGAGTTATGAAAGAAGTTACAAGATTGATAACACAGCATGGTCCAACAATGAATTTTCAATTATGGTGAAAGTTTAGTAACCGAAGATTTCCTTCAAAGATTTTCAGGTGTTTGCATTTACTCGAAAACGAATGCCTTTTCAAGCGTTTAATTAAAAAGCTTTACTTTTATCATATCTGTTTTTTCTCATCCAAAGCTTATTAGGTGTGTTAAAACTCTTGATAATTCCACCATTACTATATTGAATAAATAAATATAAAATGCAGACACTCAAATATTGGATACTTTTGATGAAGTTTTCTTGCTTGAAACTTCGCAACATTTTTTTTCTTACAAAATTGTATAAAAAATTAATAATTTTTTGTTTTAAAAACCATCAACAAATTTTCTGAAAAGAAAAAAACTCTCAAATTTCAAACATACATACATATTTCAATTTTTATCATCACGTTTTTGAGCTGCTTAAAAAAACAAAACTAAATTGGAAAAGCATATAAATTTTATATAAAAAAAATACGATTTTACATAAAAAAAAGTTTTTGAAGTTGTCATTTTCTTTTTTTGCAGTTATTTATTTGCTCGTTTGTTTTCTCATATTTCTTTCTTCTTTTTTTTGCTTTTCATATTTTTGAGTTCTTTTTTTTATTTAAGGATAAAATTTTTTTTTCACATTTGACAACTTTTTTTTCCTACTCCTTTTTTGGCACATTTTTTTCTTCTTCTGCCATTCAAAAGTGGAGGACACAAACATACATGCCAGGTCATTAAAAATTGAAAAATTTATTGCTTTAAAATGGGCAAAAAAAAGAGCGACATCCGCTTCAAGTACTTCTTTTTTTGGTTTAAAAATTGACAAAAATTTTTTTTATATTAAATATGTTTATTTATTTGTTTGTTGAATTTAGACTTTTTTTCAGGAAGCAGTTTTATTGTTTTTTTTTTGCGGATTATTAGAATAGTGTTTAATTTCATTTTAGCTTGATTTCAATTGTTTGTGAGTTCTGAGTTTGATAAGATTTTGTGTAAGGTTTTGGAAATATCTAATTAATTAAAATTAAAGAAGCCTTTATCTCTCTAACCTTTTGCTTTACTACCAAATCGGCGGCTAAATTCCATTACCCATGCTTTGCGTAATCAAAGCTATCATTTCTTGGATAAACCATACTCTAAAAATTTAAACATAAAATTTATCATTTGTTTTCCAACCAATTTTAAGAATTCTAAATAAAAAAGCACTCAAAACTTATTTTAAAAACAAACTGAAAATAAACTTTTTTTTATTATTCCTTTTTGACAGACATCTATAACAAGTTTTGGCATTTCAAGTATAATTTCCTTTCCTGAATAATTTTTTTTCTGCAATATTTTTTTCATTTTTTCTTTGCAAAATGTCAAAAAATGTTACAATTTGTGTTTTTTTTTCGAACTCTCTACTAAACAAGATGTCTTCTTCTCTTTTGCATATGTGGTGTTTAAAATTCATATTGCATGTTTTTTGTTTTATTTAAATTAGCTCAATTCTTGGAAAAGTTTTAAAAGATGAATCCTACATTCAAAAAAAGTAAGAGGTAATTTTGTTATCAGAAGTTACATATTTAGAATTGCTACCGTAGCTTAAAATTTTAGAAGGGATTTTTCAAGGGGTTATATAGTTAATAAATTAAACTTTGTTTTAAGCATTTAGATGCCATTTTTTAAAGAGCCTATAATTCACTAATTCCATTTCCTTTTATTTTTCTATTTTTCTACAGTTTTAAAAAAAAGCAAGCGGCAAACAAAAACCGTAAATTTTAAACTCATTTCCTTCGCCTTTTTTATAAATAAAAAAATTGCAAAATTTTGAATATAAATAAGGTTCAAAATTTTCTAGTTTTAAATAGGACTTTCTTTTATAGAATCTTTATCTTTTTGCAAAAACCCTTAACCAAATAACTTTTGTGCTCCAATATATATATATTTTTTTTGAAGCCGACATCCTTTTTCTTTTTTGCTACTTTTTTTAGTTCCAATTTTTTGGAAATTTTTCTATCACTGAAACGTGAAAATTGAAAAAAAAGCAAATTTTTTTTGTTATTCAAAATTGCAAAAGTTTTTTCTCTATCAAATATTCCAATGTTTTAAAAGTCCTTTGAAGCGCTGAAAAAAAAGAACTTCACTTTTATTTTTTATTTTATTTTTTTTGCTGGGACTTCCTTGAAGAAGAAGAAAAAGAAGATGTGAAGCAAGTAAGCCGCAGAAAAGCAAGAACCAAGCTTTTGCAATTTGTCAAAATGAAAAATAAAAAAGAAGGGGAAAAAATTTGTAATTGGGTTTTCAATTTATTGTTTGTGAAGCGTAAAAAAAATGTTGGCATTAAAAATTTTTTTATCAAGTTTTTTTTTAAATAAATTTTAAATTTTTTGTTTTTTCTCCTTTACTTTTTTCGTTTCCGAATTGAGGCTAATAAAGTTGTTGAAGGTTTATTTGTTTGAGGAACAGCGAAAATTCCTTTAAAATGTGCGCGAAAAAAGGATGACTTTGGTTTTTGACCTTTGTTTTATCGCATTTTTTTTAAATAGCTAGAGAATCTTTCAATTTACGAAAGCAACAGGTCTCTTGAATACAGTAACCCTCTTCTTTAAAAAATTTTATAAAACAACTATAAGCTTCGATAAGATTGTTTATTAATAAACAACAACAATAAGTAGTTATTATTATTATTTATTACCCTTTTATTTATCAATAATAATAATTAAAGTGCTTTTGTAAATTCTTTGTTCAAACAAAAAAATCAAAGCGAAAAAATATTTTTTGGTAATTGAATGGCAGCTATTTACATATCTGTAAAAAAATAAAAATTTCGAGAAATGTTACTACTTTCTGTTCCCATTTTTAAAAAAAAATTGTTAACAAAATTAATTTAATTTTATCAAAAAAAAAATTAAAAATCTTTTTCACATATATTTTTTTGTTTCAAAAAAGACCTAAAGCAAGCGGTCTCAGATGTCGCCTTTCATTAACTCAATGTCACTTTTCTGTTGTTGTTTTTCTTCCTTTTTTATTTTTTAAAATGAAATCATTTGAAGAAAAAAAATAACCAAAGCCTTTTACGGTATATTTTTTAAAAAATTATTAAAGTATCTATTTTTAGATTTTTAATTTCATGTTTGAATTGAACTTTTGGTTTTTTCGAAAGGACGTTAAGCTCATCCATAGGATAATGATTCATTTTGGGTAGTGGTAGAAAAGAAATGACATTGTTCTTACAGGTGCCAAAGAGCTTCACAAAAAAATAATAAAAATGCAGAATTTTTAAATCCTAAAATTTTCGGTACCATCCTTGTTGTAAGTAACTGACTTATCGCGATTTTATTATAAATTTAGTAAAATCTTTCCCATATTTTTGTCTTTTTTATAACGCGGCATCTTTTATATAAGCCTCTTTAAAAAAAGAATTTTGGAACCAATTTAGCGTATAAACCTTTTATAAAGATGAGTTATTAATGGGACATCTTGCTTTTTCATTATACTGTAAGACCGATTTTTATAAAGCGCAAACCATGTTTGCTTCCTTGAATTCTCAATATATGCTATTTAAATGAAATAAAAAAAAATTAATTTGGAAGAAAAATTGCACAGTAAAACTTTTCTCAACATTTAAAATCGTAAAACCAGCATCTTTAAAGTTTTTATATGAAATTATTCTTCATTCTTCTCAGTTTCTAGAAGACCCAATAATTTATAAATTCAAATTTTCATTTATTTTTATTTTATATATTTTTTAAATGGAATTTTTTATTAACTCCTTTAAAAAAATTGTTTCGAAAAATGCTGCACTTGTCTTTTTTTTTTCTTCTCGCCCTATTTTTTCCTTCTTCTTCATCGTCAAAAAAATATATTCTTTGATGGTTAGATATAGTCTTTTTAAAAATTGCTGAAACAATTAAACATTAAAGGGAGTGTCTCAGCAAACGAGAAAACTCCTTACAGCGGGTGTTCCTAGCCCGAAAGTTTTTTTTCATTGTCTCAAAAGCTTACAAAGAGCTTCAGATTTTTTGTAGCTTTTTGTAGCACTTTGTTTTTTTTTCTCAAAGTGCTACAAAAAGCTACAAAAAATCTGAAGCTCTTTGTAAGCTTTTGAGACAATGAAAAAAAACTTTCGGGCTAGGAACACCCGCTGTAGAAAAGTTTTCTCGTTTGCTGAGATACTCCCTTTAACGGAGTTTATGATGAAAAAAGTTGGCATAAAAGTTCTCTCATTTTTTTTGTTGTTGATGAAAATGAAAAAATATATAGGAAAACTTGAAAGTCCAAGGCCATGGATCTCCAAAAAAGCATTTAATAATAATATTATTTTTTTTTCTCTTTCATTCAATTCACTTATTCGAGCCTCCTCGAGAAACAATTTATTTTTAATTTTTTGTTTTATTTTTGGTCTTTGTTTTTGAGACTTTTTTTTACTTTTTTAAATTAAATTCATGCGCATTTTTCTTCTTCTTCTCGCATTCCTTTTTTGGGATCTTCTAACAACAAAGTTTGTTGCAAAGAAAAATTATTTATTTTTTTGCAAAACGATAGAAGAAAAAAATTCTTTGACTTTTTGATGAAGAAAATAAAATTCAAAAGCGTCAAAAGTATACTTACTTTGAATTAATTTTTATTTTTGCAACGATTAAAAACCACTAAGAAAAAAAACATTTAGCTTTGAATGAGTTTTTTTAAAAGAATTTTACAATAATAATACTTCTTACTTTTTTCAAAATTCGGCTTTATTAAAAAATAAATGCTTATGGTAAAGAGAAAAGGCAAAAAACGCAGAAAATGTAAGAAGCCATAAATTTGTCTATGCTTTTAGGAATAATAATCGCACACGCTTACACATAAGATGAAATGAATTTTTTTTTGTGGAAGAGCTTTATAATATTGAAAAATTTCGGATTTAATTTTTTTAGCTTTTCTGGATTGCGTTTTTTATTTTTTTTAAAAGTCAAAAAAACTAAGGCATTTGAATTTTTTTTCTCACTTTACTCATTTTTCATTTTTCTTTTGCTTTTAAAAGATGGGAAACGGTAGTTTGATGCTTTTCCTCAAATTTAGTTATTTCTCTGATGAAACAATTTTAAAGGTAAAGCTTTGACAAAACCTTAAAAATATTAATTATCGACTTTGCACTTTTTCTACAGTAACTAGCAGGCTTTTTCTAATATGAGATCATTTATGTTGATTTTCTGCTGAACATTTATGAAAAGTAAGTGAAATCACTGAATTCCTTTTCAGTGATTTTTGATTTTTACGCATAATCTTTATTTATAATATGTATAAAAAATAAAATTATAAGCAATATCCAAATTGTTCTAATCTTCTTTGCACATACTTTTGATGCGTAAAAATACTATCATTTTTTGTATTTCATTCTTTATGTAAAAAGTCTCATTGCTTTCCCGGTATTATAACCTCAAAGTTACTATTTGCACGTTTTTTCAATAATAATCTTTTGCAAGATTTTTATCTGATATTATTATATTTGTGAGTTTAAGATTTTGTAGTTTTTTTAAAGCTGGTTAAAATTTTTTAGAGTATTAATTTTTTCTCTTTCTGATTTACCAATAACATTTTTAATGATGAAGACTCAATTACGGTGTCATAAAAAATAGTTTGATTTTTTAATTATCCGTTAATTAAAGAATGAAATAAACCAGGAAATTTGCTTTGAATTTCTATCGTTTTGATATATGTAAGTTTTCAACAACGATTTAACATAAATCATATATTTTTTAAATATTTTATTTTGCCATATTTTAAATTTTTTTGTTTCTTAAAAACTTCCGTTTTAAAACAATTTTGTTTTCAAACTATTATTTTTTTGAAAAATCTGACATGAAAATTGTCTTTTTGCTTTTTTAAAAATGTTGAGAACTTCGAGTTGCATTTTTGTTTTCTTTGAAACAAACAAAAAGCTTTGTACTATCATAATTGCGCGTTGTAAGCTTCTTTTTCCCGTGTGAATACAGTAAACTATCGATAATTGACAAACATCATCATGGCAACCCATAATTTCTATAAAAATTCATTAGAGAATGATTTAGACTTTTATTCTTTTCGGTTTTAATTAAACCTTTTGTATCGAATTAAAACTTAAATTTTTCATTTTGAGGCGTGCAAGATTAAAAAAAAATTAAAAATGAATTTTTGCCATGTTAATTTTTTTAGAAACTATACGATTTTGGGTTGCTTTGTAGTGATTTAAATATTTCTTTGTTTATTTCTAAAAAAAAACTAAAGAAAAAAATATTGCGCTTTGAAATAAGCTTCTTATTTATTTTTTTCTTTCATGCACCGTATATTATTCTGGAAATAATGGTTCAAAAATCATCAAAGTCTTTTAAATTTATATATGTAAAAAGTTTGAATGTTGAAAAAACAAAATAGGTTTGATTTATCGTTTAAGGAACTCTAACTTACTTCTGTCTCGCTTAGTTTAAAATTTAGCTGATCTATTTATTTCCTAAAGTTTTCACATCTCAAATAAGGAGGAGTAATCTTTTTGTTTGAGTGAATCATTTCCGATTTAACTTTTTAGTTTTAATCTTTGCTTCCTTAAAATCTTTGACAGTGTTTGTTACTAACTAAATACCGTAATTCCATTGTAAAAGGAAAAGAGAGAGAAAAAGATTAAGAAATCATCTTTGATCATCAAATATTTAACTAACGTTTTTAAAAATTAAAGTATGTATTGCTAATTTTATTTTTAAATTCTTCTTTTAAAAAAAATATACCTTTTTTGAATGAACCCTTTAAATTTTTATAAGAAGCTTTCATCTCTAAAATAAGTAACAACATGATGATGGAGGGATTGGATGGATGGAGGTGGTAAAAAAATAATACACAAAAGTGCCTATCACATCATTTACTATTATGATGTTCTTTTGGTTTTCTAAATCTTTTTTAATAAATACAATATAGTTTAATCTCCTTTTTTCTTTAAATTTTGTACAAAAAAAAGAAAACAATTTAATGAAAATGGAAGTCATATTTTAATTTATCATTTTTATGAAGAGGTTGTGGTGGCTTGTTTACAAATTCCACATAAGCTATTTTATAAAAGCCAAGAGATTTAAAATATGTTTAACAAGCTTACTGTAAGTTTTTTTCTCCAGCTTCTTTTACTTTAAAACTTGTTACAAAAAACTACAAAAATCTTTAATAAAATGAATTTGATAATATAGGGGGTGAAGTGAAAGACACTAAAATATCCTTTGGACATTCTTTATCTATCATCTCACGAATTTATTTTATGTATACATACTTCCCCAACTTTTAGATTGCTACTTTTTTGACTTTTAAAAGCCAAGTTCCATCGAAAAAGCCAATACTTTTTAGTTTTATTAAAAATTAAATTTTTTTTATTCATTTACTTCTTTTGTTTATTTCATCCAACTTTTTCATTTCTTTCATTTAATTGGAAGCTATTTAAAAAAGAAAGTATTGGCGCAAAAAAAATTAAAAATAAAAACGTTTTTTTCTTTTTTCTAAATTACATTTTTAATAAGCTTTTTTTTCAATTTTCCACGGTGGTATTTGAAAGCTGCCGCCGCCACGCCTTTTAATTTTACTTTTTTTTGCACAAAATTTCATTTAATTTTTTTATATTTTGTTTCTCGAATTATTTTAGCAATAAAAATGCTTCAACTACAGTAATCCAACCAACTCCTTTCACGTTTAGCGTATCTGTGTTTTTAATTAAAAAATGATTCATATTTGAAAGTAGACTAATACTTTTAAAATAAAATCGACTTTAATTTTTGATTAATTGTAGCGACTTTTGTTGTTGGCAACAATACTTAACTTTCGTGGAATCGTTAGCTTAAAAAAAATTGAAAATGATGTGTACTCCGACTCTTGAACTCTTGAATATTGTCTTTATTCGGGCGTCAGCAGCTTACGTATGAAAAGTTCCACGATGATTATTTTGAAAAGTTTAAACATTTTTAGCGATACTTAAATATTTTTTTACCATTTTCGTATATTCATACCCGTAATCGCTCACCTTAAAAAAGAAATCTTTCTACGATAACGATATACGTTACCCGACGTAATTTTTTTGGCCATTAAAAATTTTATTGTATTTTTTATTTCAAAATCCACCGTAGTTTTATTTTCCACCTAACTTGAATCAATTAGTAACACCCGATTTTTTAGAGAGAGAGGGAGAAAAACACAGACAGTTGCTTTTTTTTTCTAATTTCCGGAAACATTTTTCCAACAACAAAAAAATATGCGCAAAAAATGAAAAGCAAAATGCGGCATTGAATCAAAGGAGTTTTTTATGCTGCTATTTTTTTTGAGATTGTTTCTGATGACTTTTTTTTCTTCTGTTGCTGCAATCCTAAAAAAGTGAGAGGTGTATTGCGCTTTTCTTTCTTTGGTGAAAAAAAAAGCTTGGAGTTTTGCATCGCTTATTTACTTGCTTTTTTAGCAGGACAGGACCAGATGTTTTTGTTCATTCATTTTTTATATACATTTCTTAAATGTTTAATCAACAACAAAAAAAGTTGACTTGCATTTGGAAAATGGAAGAGAGAAAAAACACATAATTATTTATTCAAAAAAATTATATTTTTCATTTTTTTCTTTTTGTAACTTTTAAAAAACAAATATTAAATTGTGCGTTGAAGTGTAATGTGGCAAGGAAGGCACATTATTAAAGTTGTAATTTAAAATATAAAAAATTAAAATATAGCTCCTTTTTGTGAAAAATGGTATTTGTCGCACAATTTTTTAGACTTGTGGGGTTCTTTCCAATATTATGTTTTTAAGATTGAAAAGTTGTTTTTGTTTTTCTTTAAATACTGGGTTACAATAAAAAATGCAGTTTTTTTTTTCATGAAAACCGTGGGTTAATTTTTGAAAATGAGGTTTCAACTTTGAACAAATAAACTTTTAAAAGCACAGTAGATTGCTTTCCTTTTTATTATTGCAAGAATAAATGTACAAAGTTTACAGCTGCTAGTAAAAATTCAAAGTTTTTTTATGAATTTAAAATGAGTTTTAGTAAACTTTAAGAATAAAATTTTTGATTTTGCAAACTTTAAGACTCGATAACCAAAGCTATTTTTTCTTGAAGGATTTTAATTTAAACCCTTTCATTCAATGTTGAGCCTTTGATTAGATTGTCCCATTTCCGATCCCCATCGAAATAGATTTTTATGTCAAAAAGGCTGCAAAAACAATAAAAACAAAAGGGTGGCCATTTAGCTTTTTTCCCATTCATTTTGATTTCTTAACGAACACTTCTTCTTCTTCGATTCACCCAGAAAAACCGCTCATAAAAAAATTCTCAACTCAAAAAAAATGTCTCTCAGAGCAACAAACAAAAAAAAACTCTGACTGCAATCATTCAACATATTTTTTTTCTGTACCAGCTTGAACGCCACAAAGTAAAAAACAAAAAACATGTCTTTGCTCTTTCACTCGCTTGCTTGTTTTTGGCTTCTTCTTCGTCGTCAGCTTTTTTTTATTTTTCAAAGATTGGCTTTTTTTCTTCTCTTTTGTACAACAAAAAAAGAATGCCATCATCATCAAAAGGGAAAAAGGAAAAAACATTTTGTTAGTTTTTTTACTTAAAAGCTTCGAAATTGCGTTTTTTGTTCCTCTTTTTTTTTCTCTGCGGTGCCAAAAAACGAAATGTAAAAAAAGTGGAAATCATTCAAAAAATATATAGAAGAAGGAGGTCAACGGCAAAGATCCAAATCGCAAATAAACTCGCCGAAAAAAAAACTAACTAACTTGGGCCAATAACTGAGAGAGAGAGATGGGGAAAGACAAAATTTTGACATTTATGTCAAAAATGAAAATTGGACAAAAAATCATATTTTTTTTGTTTTATTGGACATTGAAAAATTTTTGGCCTTGACTTTTACCTTTATCATCTCTCATTTTTTAAAAGCCCAAATGCGCAGAAGAAGAAAAAGAAGAAGATTTTTTCTTAAGATTTAAGATAAAAGCGAGATTTGAAAAATATAAAAAAAGTACAGGGATAAAAAAATTAGAGAGGATGAGATAATGGAGTGATGGGAATTTTACTCTCTTCCATGGAACTACCTTGGACTTTAGGGTTAATGAATGAAAGAAGATGTGCCAATTGTATTCATTTTTTAGAGTAGGCTTTTAAAAGGTTAATTTAGTATTATACAAAAATTCAAGGATCTTTTTTAAACTATTTAAAGATAATACCAAAGAAAATATTATATCTACCATAGATCTAAGCTACTTTTTTACGCAAAAAAATCAAGGGCAAAAACACTATTCAAAAATTGCATAATTTTGTATGAATAAATTCATTATATCGTATATTTTTCATTCCGAAAGTCATTCACGTGAATTGATCACTGATCGTTAGATAAATAAATATCTTTGACATTGACAGGATGGAATTACTTTTTACGATTCTTTGATATTTGCATAATTTAAAAAAAGCTGTAATGTATCCTCTTGCAAAATTCTTTAAAACTTGATTCTGAGCATGATGTTTTAACTCATCCATTTGTAATAAACTTTCTGCTAATCTTTTATTTAAAAAATTGCCCATCATTTGCGTAATACTTTTTTTATATATTTCCAATCCTTTTAATGGCCCAAAACCCTCTAATTTGTCACTTATTTTTTTTATCCTTCATTAGCCATTTGATTTGACCTCTGAAATTTTTTCTCCCATCATCACATTCGTCGTCGCGTTCATTGAATTCGAAAAGATGTCAATTTAAGCCTCAGCGACCAAAAAAAAACTCAAAACTCTAAAATGAAAATGAAAATGAAATGAAAAAAAGTGACCGCTGTCCACCATTGTTTGGCCTTTGCTTGCTGGTTTAAAAAACGGCATAAAATGTGCCATAGTTTTTTTTGGTTCGAATGCTCTTCATTTTTTTTTTATTTTCAATTTGACCCTTTTCAAATTTTTTTTTGCCAAGTCTTAAAAAAAAGAAAAGAGAAAGGAATGGAAAGGGAGTGACCGACCTTCGAAACATAAAAAAAATTTGGTGTAATCGCTGCATTCGATCATCGCTCTTTCCCTCGCTTGCTTGCCCGTTCGTTCGTTTGTTTCGATGGTCATTCGACTCGTTGTTTCCCTCCCAAAATAACTCTTTACTGTGCCGTTCCTTTTTTTCGTGTGTGTGGTGTTTTTTTCAGAAAACTTTTTTTGCGTAAGATGAAAAAAAAGTGGGTGAGGCAAAGCAACAACAAAAAATGCGCATACAAAAAAATGTGAAATACATAAAAAAAATCAGCAACAAAACACTAAAAAAAATGCCAGCGACGTTGAAGAAGACGAAAACGAAGAAAAAAACCAAATAAACCAAAACATACGGTTGAAAAATTGAAGGAAGTTAGTTTTTTGAGCTGCGCAAAGTCAAAATATAAAATAAAAAAATGTTTTTACATTTCATTTATTTTTTATTTTGTGTTTTGCTTTTTCTATTTTTTCTTTCAAAATTTTATTTAAAGTTTAAGAAAGATAAAATTGAATGTTAAAAAAAATTTAATTGGTGTTTACAACAACCATTTTTTTTATACACACATATAGCAAATGAAGCAAGTAAACGACGATGCTACATTTGTGTTTGTGTTTTTATATATTCCTTTTTTCGGCGGCATTAATTAGGTGTTCTCAAAGAAGAAAAAAATAGAGTTGAAAGAAGAAAAACATCTTTACTTCTTTTTTTTATTTTTTATGAAAAAGCCAAATTAACTAAACTACCCAAGTGCTTTTTAAACTTTCAAAAAAATTAAGCCGCAAATTTAACATTTAAGATATATTTTTTTGTTTTGTTTTAAATTAAATTGAAATTATTATTATTGCATTAAGAATTTAACACAACACCTGCCGCCACTTTTTATTTTACAAAAATTTTATTTTATATTATATTTATTTCATTTTAAAAAACTCTGCTGCGCGAAGAAGGATGGAGAAAAGATCATAAGACTTTTTGGTTAAAAAAAAAATAATGGGGAGTAATTTAATTTTACTCCCAAAATGCTGCTGCTAAATTAATTTCTTTTTTTTGTGCTTGAAAATGTGTTTTTATTATTTAAATAAAAATAACAGAATTTTAAATTTAAAATATGTCTTTTGAACGGTAAAATGAAAAGTTGAAAGATAAAAAAGTAGTTGTTGGGTGGCGTATAAAAGCAGACTGACTAAAAGTGAAAGTTGGCTTTGCAAGTATAACTTTTGGATTAAACAATTGGCCCACGTATTTGGTTTTGAATGGTTGGTTTTCTGAAGGCTAAGAATCGCTTGTCAAACTTTAGTAATTTTTATTCCTATCTTTTTCGATGTGAGACTTTGTGTATTTATTTGGATGGATTTTTGAAATCATTATCATTTTGCAGTTTTTTAAAAATCCTTTAACTTTTATTAATTACATAAACTGATCTCTTCAATATTTGCTATTTGTACATTTCAATCTCGTTTATAAAAAATAAAATACGCCTCTCAAAGAATTACCGTAAGACTTTTTTTACTTTCTTTTTTTTCATTCAATTTTCAAGTCAGCCTTCAAATAAAAAAACTAACGGAACATTTCTTCGTTTTTTTCTTCTTCTTCATTTTCACAATTTCTGCCGGACGTTGCCTTTTTTTCATTTTATTTTTTTTATGTGTGTGTTTCGATTCGATTCGACCTCTTTCGATTTGCGCAGTTTTTTCTTTCTTATTTATATTTTATTTTTTTGCCAACTGACCAATCGCGCTCGCAATCACTTGAAATGAAAATAAAAAACGAAAAGAAAAATTCGTTCATTTTTTTTATGTCCGTCAGTCTCAGAACCGCCACCCTCTCTCATTTTTTTTTGTTTTGTTTGCAATCTTTTTCTTCTTCTTCTTCCTTCTTCGTGGTATTATTATGCCATTCATAAAAAAAACTTTGTGCTTTTAGCGCAGAAATTTTTTTTCTTGTTTTCTGCTTTCAATGTTTTTTTTGTGTTGGAATTGTTTCTGTGCGCATGTTTGAAAACACAGGTCTTTTTTTTCATTTCATTTCATGGGGTTTGAGAATTGGCCTTTCAGAGGGGTGAAAAAAAAATTGGTAAGGTGTTTCAAATGTTATTTTTTTTTCTCATTTTTCCATGATACAATTGCTGCGCGGCCTTTGTTGAACTTCCTTCATGGCCATAGAAAGAGAGGGAAAAAAAAGGTTCAATGAAAATTACAAAAAAAAACATTCGAACAATCATCGAAATGGAAAATGACTTTATGTTTGGCTTTTTTCTAACCCTTTTTACAGTAACAAAATTTTGTAATTCCGCCGCTTTTAAAGCCTTTTATATTTTATCGATAGAAACTCTAAAAATTTTCCGCTTTTTTTTTATTCTTGTAGCGGTTACCCAGTATTAATTTAATTACTCAACCATTTTTTATATACCTTTTATTAGAAATTTGTTTTATATTTTCTTTGTTTTCCCACATCAAAGCTTTTTCTTATTTCATTTTTTCTTATTCCTTTACATTCATCCCAGCCGCATTGCTTGCCTTATTTCCGTTACCCCGTCAACTTTTTTTTCTTCTTCTTTCCTTCTCTCACTCTGACATCGGCACCTTTTAATTTGTATTTTTTTTATCAACACGAAAAAAACTTCTGTTGAAAAAAAAACACCGTCGACGCAAAACGCAATCATTTAAGGTTTTTTCGTTTCGTATTCATCTCTTCTTTTTTTACTCAAATAAAAAATAATTTGACTCCGCCTTTGTTTTTTTTTTTTCAATCGGCATTTTTTTTTTCTTCGTTGGCATTTTGTTGAGTTTTTTATTGTAGACAAAAAAATGGAGAGAGAGAGAAATGAAAAAAGGACATTGTAAAAAAAAAATTTACCCTACAAAATAAATGTGAAATGAAAGGGAAAAAAATGAGTACAGAATGAGAAAGAAAATGGCACTGTGCTTTCGATTGTGTTTTTTTAAGTTTGGATGCCGGTTTATTGAAAAGTTAAAAAAATTAGGTGAAAGAAAAAAATTAGAAAAAAATAGTAAGGTTTTTATTGAAAATTAAATATAAATTGCTTGAAGGAATGGTAGCAAGAGTATAATGCTGGGGTTTTCATATCCGAGATTTCACAGACGAAGCTCAAATATAAGATACTTGTCTGGATTTGGGATAATTATCATCTTTTTCTGTTGCAACTCAAATCTGCCAACCTTTCTTTGTGGAAGGTTTAATTCTCGCATAATTTTCAAGGCTTATTAACCTTGTCCGTGTACATTTACCGCGATACTTCTGGGCGCTTATATTCTTATGAGTTGTTAAATTTGCAGCTCTTCTTTAATCAAGAATTAAATTTCAGTGGATATCTCTAATCAAAGGCTTACCCTTTGAACCCTTTTCCCTCAAGTCCATTCAAATCATTCATTCCAAAGGTTGGTTTCCATTTTTATTTTTCTTTTCTATGTTTTTTTGCTCTTCGCATTTACCGTAACTGAAAAAAAAATTTCCATCTCTGATTCATTTGAATTTCTTTTTTACTTTGCATTTATTTCTCATCACACATTTTTATGCTTGCGCAAAAAATAAAATAAAAATAAAAAGATTTTTTATTGGTCATTTTTTGCCATTTTTTTGCTTCTCCAACTCCATTCTCCTTGCCTTCCTTTTCTCCTTCTCAAAAATCAAATCACTTGATTGCTTTAATGAATATAAAAAAATTTACGACTTTAAGCATTTCATAGCTTGAGAAAGGGAGAAAAAAATATTTGACGAGATCATTGTTCGCTTGCCTGCTTTTTTTATGCGCAAGAAAAAAACAAAACCTTAAAAAAATCATTTGATCGATGATGGATCGACAAATTTATTTTAATGGAAAAACAAAAAAAACTTCTGCTTGCCAGACTGCAAAAAAAAAACCAGAAAGAAAAAAAGCACCGTTGGCGCCGTTGTTCATCGCGCAATATTTTTTATTTTGCCTTTTTTAAGTTTATTTTTTTTTTTTTTGCTTTTCTAATGCCTCGATATCTTGGAAAAAAATATGGGGGAAAAGGAAATTAGAAAAAACATAGAGCATTGCATTGCGCAAGCTGTTTTTAGTTTTTCAACAATGTTTTTTTCTTTGCTTGAAAATAAAAAAAAAATATGAAACAAAATTGAAGGAATTTTGTTATTTTCACAGGTGTGTAAAAATGGAAAGTTTTTTTATTTATATTTATTTGCGCTTTTTACCGTACCCCATTTATGTATGAGAGAGAACAATAGCTTTATGAGTTTAAAGTGTTACAGCAAAAAAAAATTTATGAAACATTGTTATTACCTTTCAAAACATTTGTAAAGACTTCGCATCAAAACGCTCCTTTTATTCTTGAACCTTCTTTTACATACCATTAAAGCTTTTTTTTTATTAATTTTTAATCCTTTTTTGAAAATATATTTTCACAAACACTTTTCTTTAAAGCACCAAACAAACTGAACTCTTGGTAGCCTTTTTTTGTTAAAGTTTTTTAATTAACCTATTTTTTTTCAAAACTTTTTATACCTTTGCTAAAGAAAAAAAGATTTACCCTTAGGGGACTATTTATTATTTCTTATTTATTCTTTCAATTTTTTTTAACAAATTGCACTTTTTTTTAAAGAAAGCGGAGATAATAAATTTTAATATAAACACACACACACCCATAAGCATATGGAAGCATAATTGCAACAGAATAAAAAAACGATTATATTTTTAGAATTTGTAGTAATTTTGTTGACATAATTAAAAAGAGAAAAAAACTTACAAGATTTATTTTACAACTTTCGTGGGACAAAAGCTTGTAATGAGAATAAACAAGAATAAACATATAAAAAAATAGCTGCGCCTATATTCAAAAAAGGTCCATTATTTTCCACAGTTTTTTTGGTTCGCAAATATTGTAAATTCATACTTGCATAAAATTTTCTTCTTTTTTCTCTCTTTTGACATACCGTAATTTTATTTTTATTTTTAAAAGACCTCGATCACAATTGCTTTTGAACTATATATATTTGTAATAGCATTATCCTCTTCAAAATGTTAATATTTCAAAATCACTTTAAACTATAAACTTCATTACCGTATTATGTATGTATTTATGTTTTTGTTCAATTTAAAAAAATAATTTTATAAGCAAAAAAATAACCTAATTTTATGAGTATAAATTTCAAAGCAATTTTATTTAATTTTTTTATTTCAAAAAAACATGTTTCAAAGTCATTAGTTTTTTCTTTTTCATTGCAAAAAAAAGTATAGTTTTATTTCGTTTTTTATTTCTTCTTCGTTTAATTTGATGTTGTTTTTAACGCTTTTTTTTATATGCTGCTGGCTGCGTTCATTATTTGCTCCTCTCCCATAATCCATCTTTTGTTTTAAATTGCATCTCCAAACTTTATTTTTTTTCTTTCATGTTTGTCAGATAAGTTTTTAACTAACAAAAAAATGTTCATTCATTCATTCATTTTTCAATTGCTTTAATTTTTTTGCTTTTTTCTTTCGTTCTTTCAGGGGTGATTTTGATCCGGCGGCAGCCCAGGAAAAATGCAAGTTGAAAAAAAAGATGGAGAGTCGGCAAACAAAAAAAACGCTGGCGGCCTTGGCTATGATGAGTCTTTTTTTCACTCCGGATCAAAATGGCACTTTTTTTCTGTGTGTTGAAAAAAAAACATAACAGATTGAAGCAATTTTTTGTTTCTCTGAAAAAAAAGAAGTTTTGCGCAACCAAAAAGTTATTTTATAATTTTATTTGATTGATCGTTGTGATTTGTTTTTTTCGTTAGCAAATGTTGAAAATTGGCTGCTTTTTTTTCTTTCGCTGTTCCTTATTCTTTCTTTCCTTTTATTTTTTTGCCATCTGTTAATTGTTTCTCAACAAGTTTTATAAAATAAAAAGAAATATAAAAATCTACGATAAGTGCTTGAATCGTTTATACTTAGAGTTCAACCCTTGAATCTCATAGCGTTAATATTTTTGATTCAATTTTGCCTTTATCATAATGATTTTTTCCTTTTGCTTGTTTGTTTTTTCTCTCCATGAATTACTGTATAGCATCGAAGTGACCAAACTCCATTATTTTTGGAAAAAAGGCATATATTATAAAGGTCACATATATTGTTGGGATTTAACAAAAATTTATTTTTGATGATTTTTGACCGTCTAGTCTAATGCCCAGTAATTCCTATAATTTTTTTATTTGCCGCAGATAGTAATCTTTTGTTTAAAAAAAAATACAAATGTTTTTATTACCATTTTAATGCTCTCTTTTGATAATCAGCTAAAGTAGATTTATTTATTCTCGCGGGACACTTAAGGTTAAATACCCAAATAAGTTTTTTTGTTTGTTATTAAATTTGTTATTTAATTACTTAAATTTGTTTTTAAGAAAAAAAAATTCTTTTAGTAATTCAAAAATTTTTAAAAAACCATTAATTTTTTGCAGCTAAAATCTTTTTTATAATTTGAGGGGATTACGGTAGCTGAGCTCAACTTTGAACTTTTTACTTAAAAAAAGAAAAAGAAAAAAGTGTTTACATTTTTATTTGCATAAATTAATTTTATATTTAACAAACGTTTTTTTACTTTTATTTTTCAAATAAAAAAATCTCATTTTAACCACTTTGATTAATTTGTTAACTTTTCTATTACATGACAGGTGTATTATATGTGTGTGTGATTCTTCTCCTTCTTTTTTCTTTTCTTGAGATTAGGAATAGGAATGTTTCTGTCATTTGTTTTTTCTTTTATTTTGAAAATATTTTTTGGCTCAAAATTTTGCAACTTTTAAAAAAAATTTCTTTTTGTCTTTTTTTTTAAATGCTTCCTAAACTTGTCAAATTACTTTTTTCAAGATATATAGATAGCAGCAAATAATAATTTTTGTTTGCAAAAAAATAAATATGAAGCAATTTTAATGGGTGGTGTTGCTATACGTTTTTTTGTTGTTGAAAGAAACGCAAAAATGAAGACTAATGGAAAAGTTAAAAACTTTAAATCAAATAAGTATTAAAAATTCTACGTTTAAAGAAAATATTTAGTTTCAAACTTAGAGTTTTTCGGTTTCTGAAAATGTCTTAATTTTCGATATTTTTTCAAACTAATTACAGATTTTCTATGTTAAGTATGTATCTCTCACAAATTCTTTCTCAATCCGAAGCAAAAAAAAATGTATAATAAAACAACTGTGCCTTTGTTTTGTTTTCCTTGATTTAAAAAAACGCGTTTTAAAAAAATAAGTTTTTTTTGGTTCCTGACTTTTTTTTCTCCAAAAAATTGAAATTTATCTGACAGATTAAGTTTCTTGGGAGGCGAACAACAGTTGCCCCAATTTAAAGCGTTCCTTCTCTATATATTTTTTTAAAAGTAAGTTTTTTATACTTGATTGAAGTGCTTGGAAAAAAAATGCATACATTTGCCAAAAAGCTTTCTTTTTTTTTCATACTTTATTTTATAATAGAATAAAAAAATAAATCAGCTGCCCCATGAAAAAAAAGAAGCAAAAAAACGATCAGAACAAACAATATTTTTTCTGTTTTACTTTTTAATGTTGGACAATGCAGAAAAAAAAAATGAAAAAAAAACGAAAACGAAACAATGCTTTTTTGAGTTATGGGATTTGTGTTTGCTGGAAGCAGTTTTCTTCACTTTTAGTGAGGATTGTTTACATTTTTTGAAAAACGAATTTTTCAAGCTTTTTTTTTCAATCGAGGAAGAATCACATTTGTTAACAAACTTGTCACTTTAGTTTTTTGTGAGTAAAATGATTGTGACAATTGTCCACTTGATAATTCATACACATATCTGTAAACAATAATATCTTTTCTTTTTAAAAAATTAAACTAAAAAACGTAAAAAAATTTTAAAAATGTGATCAAGGTCTTTGGATAAAACAGAATATATAATTGTTGGCATGTCTTCATTCAGAGTAAATCTCACTGAGAAGAAGAATACGATGTTGGATAAGGTAGTAGAATCACATGTTAAAAATATTTTTAAAACTCATGATCGCAAAAATTTTTGTATATTTTTATGCTTTTTTAATTCCTTTTTTTTTCTCGGAGAAATTTTCTTTTTTTAACGTTGAAATTTTAAAAACAAATCCGATTAAAAACAAAATTTTATACCTTTTTTTCCAACAAATTTAATGATTGTCGCGTGTTTGATTTAAAATAAAATGGTTTATATTTCACAGTTTTTTTTCTAGTAAAATGCAAAACTCAAACTACCAAAAAATAAATTGTAAACGTTTTCTTTTTAGGAAGCTTAAAAAAAATTGATCTTTAATTTACAAAAGATAAAAACACTCATTCATTTTGAGTGCTACCCTTTTTTTTAAACACAAAAAAGTATAACAAAAAAAGAAGAAGATTAACTTAACTCTCTTTTTTTGAATTTTATTTTTATAGTATTTATTTAAAATAAAGTAAAATTTAGATGCTTTCATTATTCTCTTTAATATTAAGCTTAAATTAATAATATTGAAAAATGAGAGTTGTGTGTGTATTTTTAAGAAATTACGCAAGTTTTTTTATAAATATTAAAAATGAGATTTATTTATTTTTCCTGTGTTAAAAAATTATTAAAAAGTCACGAATTCGATAAGTTTTTGTTGCCAATTCTCTGTTTAGTATAAATTTTTTGGTATTGCATTGAAAATTACTGTAGCGTAAACCTAACTGATCTGAATTCGAATTGTATAGTTTCTAATTGACTCAAAAGATCTAATTTTCTAATCCATTTATAAAAGTGTACCTAGTCTAATTAATTTTTTATTATTACTATTGTTTCATTTTTTTCTCCTTCCTTTGTTTTACTTTCTTTAAAGCTTTCTTTTTATTTCAAGATTATCTTTTTTCAAAAAAAAATGCTTCAATCATTTACTTTTTTTTATTGTTGATTCTCAAAAAATACCGGTTTTCCCTTTTGTCTTTTGTTTTGTACGAAATTTTTTTTAAAATAAAATTTTGTGGTCCTCAAATATACCCGGAAGCGTCATCCTCACTTTAGTCCTCCCTCTTTTTCATATTCATTCTTCCTATGTTGATTTCCCGGAAGAATCAACAACAAATAACTAAAGCACCCTTCTTCTCCCAACAAAAAATTCTTTTTTTTGCATTGACCGTTTGTTTTTCTTCCTCAATTTTTTTTTGAACAAACGATTTTTGAAAAAAAAGCGAATCCGTTTTGCAAAGAAAATACGCGTATGTACATATTTATTGTCACAGCCTCAAGCAAGGCCTCAAGTAAAAAAGAAAAGAAAGAAAGCAAAAAAAAGCATTGCGCAAACGTTTGTCCATTTTTTTTTATTCAAAAAAAGTGAGTGTTGATCTTTTTTCTTTTTCTTCCACTTCTTTTTTTGTGATCGTCGTCCATCAGTTGAAATGCAAAAAAAAGAAAGCTTTTTTGTGTACACGTTTCTTTCTCTTTTTTTTTGTTTGTTTGTTTGAATGAGTGACGACATCAACTAAAAAAAAAGCCCGAGAGGAAAATCTCCAAAAAACTATTGTACAGTTTTTTTGCTTGCTTCAAGCTATGAAATGAACCGGAAGTTAACTTTTTTTTTGCTGCGTCGTTGATGAGAAGAAGAATGACAGTGAAAGGATAGAATAAAAAAATGAAGTTAACAAATAATATCTTTTCTTCATAAAATTTTTTTAAAAGAATAATGTTTCTTTATTTTACTTTACTTTTTCGGCGGAATGATTTGTAACAGGGTTACCAAAGTATTTTGACTTAATTTGAAATATGGTATCTCAAACTCCCAAACTATTCTTAAAAATGCTCGTTAATGAATTTTGTGTTATTTTTTTAACCATTTGCTTTGAGATTCGGTAGTTTTTATAAAACATGCCTTTCATCTAATAAAGCTTCTATTCTCTTCCCTAAAAATTTTTTATTCTTCAATAATTTTTTTACCCATTATTTTTTTTTTCGATCCTTCCCTTTCTTCCCACGTCAAACTTTTTTTTATTTTACCCTTCAAAACACCAGTTTTGAAATTACAGAAAAAATGAAAAAAAAAGTTTCCCATTAATTTCATTTTTTCCTCATTTTTTTCATTTTAAACAAAATTGAAATTTTTACTTTTTTCGCGCATTTTTTTACTTTAGTTTTTTTTATCCAAAGTAAAAAAAACACCGACAGACCGGATTGCTTTCATTTTTTCGAAGGCCATTTTAGAATAATTCATTTAAAAAAAATGAAAGAAAAGTGAGTGTGAAATGCAGGAAGAAAAAAAAACATTAAAGGCCATCCATCGCGCTGCCGATATTTTTTTTCGAAAGCAATTTTTTTTTTTTGCATTATTTTATTTCTTTCTTTTCTCTTTATTTTTGCCATCATCTGATCGAAGAAAAAAAAGGCAAGATGAAATACATGGAATAAAAATAATTTTAAATTCTCATTTCTTGGAAGTTGATAGTATTGTGTTTTTATAAACCCGAGTCTGAATGCGCGAAAAACGTGAAACATCATAAAGTTTACTGTCGCACGAATATTTACCATCGTTGAAAAAGTTTATTCATGTAATTAATTTTTTCATTTTTTTTAGTCCTTTCAAGCCACACTTTTTCCCATCTGTTGGTTACTGTAAGTTTTACTTGTTTTTGAATAAGAAAATTTATCATTCGCTTATTTTATTGTTTAATCAATCGATGCTTCAATTAATACAGCCATACTTAAAAATGCCTGCCATTTAAACCGCTATAAAAAATAAAATTACCAGAAATTATCTTAAAACACAATTTATTTGCCATTATTTTTTATAAGTCTCACACCTCTGAAATATTATTTATAATTTTAATTTTTTACATTTTTTCGATGCGACCCTTGCTTTTCTTTCTTTAAAAATAAATTATTCGCGATCTTTTACTCACAAAAATTATCTTTTTCCTTACAAAAAAAAAGATGGCATCATTTTTTTTTTCAAGTAAAACAAAAAAGACATTTTTTCTTTAGTGGCATTGGATTTTATTTTTATTATTAATAATTTTGGTAGGATTTATGTATATCAAACTCATCTGCATTAGTGATAGTATAGTATTTTGTCACTAAAAATAGCTTCAAATTTTGAAAAAATATTAAAACAAAAAAAAAATATTTTTCTGCATTTTTAAATTTTTTTCTTAAGCTTTTTTTTAAATCGGCTTTTTTATAAGCTGCTGCTGCTCCATGTTTTGTATCAAGAAGGGTTTTTTGGATGAATTTTTGTTTATTGGAAATAATTAAAAATTCATAGGTATTGTAAAATACAAGATATATGAGGAGGGGATTGACCGTATATAAATAGGTACTTCTGTAAATTCGATATCAGACTTTATCTTTATTCTATTTTGATTTTTTCTCTCAGCCATTAAGTAAAGAATAGGTGTGTCTTTTTTAAATCACTGTTGGCTATGTACCATCACGATCATCCTTTGTTAGTTTACAATTTTTGGAAAAAGTTTTGCAAAAAAATTGTTTCGGATAAAAACTTTTTTTTATTGTTGTGATTTATTTCACGTGCATTAAAAAACATAGCAACTTAGTAGGTTCTTTTTTCTTTTTGACGTAAAAATCCATTAAATCATGATTGAACAGAGTAAAAAAAAGTTAAAAAGGATCATTTATTTTTTTATTTTTTGGTTGTTGTTAGTTAGTATCTGGCTTTTTTTGTTGATTCGTTTTTTAAAAAGGATGAACGCTGAATTGAAGAAAAAAATGCGAAGAGTGATTTTTTTATGTGTGCGCTGCAGTATTTAAAAAAAGAAGATATTTTCAAAATAGCCGGACTATGAGAAGAAGAAAATAATAGCCATCACGTTTTTAATAACAAAAAAAAAGTGGTTAAAATTTTGTGAAAAAAATGTAAAAGTAAAAAACAGAATCTCTGCGACTGGGATAAAAAATGGATGGAAGAGTAGCCATCCATTTTCATCGAGAAACTTGTTTTCAATTTGTAATCATTTGTTGCGATTTTAATTTCTTTTTTATTATAACTTTTGTATTTAAAAAAATAAAAGCAGAGCTAACAGCTTTAATAATTAATAATTCTGTAGTTAAAAATATTGCTTTGTAAAACTAAAAAATTTGTAAAATAATATTTTAATGCGCCTCTTTTAATTGTAAAAAAAAACTATAATTAGCGTTTTTGTTTCAAAATATAAAAAAAGAGAAAACCAAAATTTAACTAATGTGTTTTTTTCACTGTTTTTTGCAACTTTTTTTTTTCCATTATAAAAAAACATTTTTTTTTCAATCATTTTTTTATTACTAAAATTGGCCTGAGGCAGCAGGCATATACAATCCGTCAGCAAAATATTCGAACATTCGTTCGTTCGAAGCATGCAAGTATCATGCAGCCATGGAAGCGCGTTTTTGAAAATCAAAGGAACTTTGAACAAAAAATTTTTGATTTCGATTTTTTTTTCTTTTAAAATCTTTATTGTTTTGAGATTGAGATAAACTTTTTTTATAATTGAACAATCTGAGAATTTTCCTTGTTATATGTTTAGTCATCTGATAGTTCGACTATAGCTCTCGAGTTTAAGCATCATGGCAAAAATGCAAAAGTACATATCCCATTTTTGTTAAACAAAGCGATTACGGAGTTGACTTCCCCGATTTTTCAATTTTTGTTCGAACTAAACTTTCGGAAACAACACCAATATCTTTAAATGCTATCAATAAGTTGGAACTATGAAAACGAGAAGATTTTCAAATTTTACCGAACTGTTGAAATTTAAACAACAATGATTTTGAAGTTATTATTCGTGTTTTTGTTTAAATTTTGTGGCTGCTCTACTCCAATTAAAATTAAAGAAAACAATTGATATTGTGGCAAAACAATAAAATACTGGATAATGACAGTGAAGCCCCTCGCCTATTTTAGTTAAAATTAGAGGGTATTTTTAATAATGACTTTTCTTGAGCTATTGTAATTGTTTCCAAATGCTATTTATAGTGCAATAGGGATGAACCTCCCAGCTTTATGATTACAATAAGATAAACCAACAAACATACTAAAAAAATCTTAAATATACCGAGTTCCCTATGCTTAATATATATTTTAAACCATTTTCTATCGCTATCTTAATGACTTTGTATAACTTAGTTAAGCGATTAATAAAATTTGTTAAAAACAATAAAGATTTTAAAAGAAAAAAAAATCGAAATCAAAAATTTTTTGTTCAAAGTTCCTTTGATTTTCAAAAACGCGCTTCCATGGCTGCATGATACTTGCATGCTTCGAACGAACGAATGTTCGAATATTTTGCTGACGGATTGTAACATTGCTATCGCTATCTCTCTCTTTTTCTCTTGTTTTTTTTATGGATTGTTTTATACAATAAAAACGTGTTTTCAACATTTTAAATTCAACAACAATAAAAAGAAAATTTTTGGTTTTTTTCCAACTTTTTTTTATATTTTTTGATATACTTTTTTTGTTTCGCTTTTAAAACGATTTATTATTCTTTTTAAACCTTGAATTTATGCAAAACCACAGAGAAAAAAATGTAACAAATTTAATCCAAACCAATTTTTTTATTATTTCATTTTATGTTTTTAATTTTTTGTCAAAAAATGTAGCTTTTTTCAAGGATGTTTCTTTCACATTTCCAATTTTTTAGAATTAAAAAACTCCTGTTTTCTTTCATCTTCCTTTTTAATTTTAATTTTTTTTCGGTTGCGCAGAATTAAAAATCATCCCTTCCCCATCTTTTTTGTTTTGCTTTTTTTGTTTGCAATCAACGAACACGTAAAAAATTTTTTGGGGAGAAAAGCAGCTTCAAGTGGATGACATTTATGCAATCATAAAAAAAGTTCTTTTTTTATTTCAAAAAAAAGAAGATGATGAACGCCACTCCATCTTCTTCTTCGCCTTTTTTTCGCATTTTTTTTTATTATATTTCAACTTATACGTTCATATCTAATTTTCATGCGTTTCAACAATCAAAACGAGTAAATTGAAATTGAATGGAAGAAAAAAAAAACGAATGAATGAGAGAAGATCAGGTTTTTTTTAAAAACTTTTTGAAAGCTCAAAAAAAAAAGGATTCTGCTTTGAAAGGTAGGTAGTAGGGCTTCATAAAATGAATGAAATTAAATGGGTTAAATGGTCGTTGAATTCTAGGGCTAACGAATAGCTGAGGCAACAATACAATATAAAACCAATATTTGGAACCTTTTAGAATTCGAAACATTTAGACTTACAAGCCTCGTTTTTTTAAATAATATTTCCCAAAATTTATTTGAGTTTTGTAGTCTCTAACACGTCATCATATACTTCTTCCAATTTGCCGCATCTTTTTTATTTAGGTTTTCAAAAGTTCATACTTTTTGCAAACCTAAGCAACCACATAATTTATGAGTTCGCATTTTTCTTTTTATTTTCATTTATCATCATTAGAAGAAAAAAATTCGCGATTTATCAAAAACTTAACACATTAATAAAAAAAAATTTAACGGCGGCTCTTCTGTTTCTTGAAAGAAAAAATAAAAGTTTAAACTTTTTTTAAAGAAAATATTAAAACAAACATTTGATTGATTAAAAAATGTTCTCTGTAAAGTCAAAAAAAAACTTAATATAAAAAGAGTTTAAAACGAGAAACGTGAATGAAAAAAATAAATAAGAAGATAAATTAGTGTTTGAAAGAGTAAACTTTTTTTAGTTTTAAAAAATTCTTAAAACTTTAGAAAAAAAGGACGTCCGATGATAGGTTTTTTTGTTGAATGTTGAAAGCCGGTTTCTTGATTTTGATATACGCAGCAGCACGCTTGTGTCAAAAATAAAAAAATAAAAAATAAAGTATTCAGTTCTTTTTTTTTCTTCCCCTTCACGCTTTAACGCGCTTTTGATATACGTACATTTAAAAAAAAATTGTTGTCACGCTTTTTTATTTTGATGAACAAAGAGAGCCATGGCAAGCAGCGATTAGGCTCACATTTTGACCATGAATGATGGTCAGCGATTTTGAATGGATAGGGATTTATTTATAGGCAATTAAAATGTGTATTAATGGTTATTATAATTACTCTTTTGCTATTATTTAAATACATATGAATGTTTACAAAAGCGCACCAAACTTTAACTTCAAACTTTTTAAAATAAAATAAAAACTATTTTTACCCGTGAAATAATTTCTAGTATTTTTCATAATACTTTATATTACTCCCCAAATTTCTTATTTCATTACAAACCTACCTAACTTTCTTGATTTTTTAATTCTTTACTTTTTACCAATCCTCGCCAAACCCATCTCTTTTTTATACCATTTTTGCTTCTTCCTTTTTTTCCATTCATTTTCACTAAAATTTATAACAAAAAAAAGAATCTTCCTTTTCCATTCTCTTGTTAAATTTATTTTATTATAAAAAAATTTATGTTATTTATTTGCTTCTTCCATGTTTGTTAACACTGCTTTCACTCAAATAAAAAATCATCAAAAAAATGCACAAAGATTCTTTTCAACTTTGTCTCTCTCATTTTTTTGGGTAGCATTTGTAGCATTAAAAATTTTTTTTAAACAAAATGGAATGCTTTTAAGGTTTTTGATCCTTATCATAATAATTTTTTTCTTCAAACTTTTTTTTAAAGAAAGAAACAAAAAAATGGAACTCTAAAATGCTTTTTTTTGATTAACAGCTAAAAAAATTTTCAATTGAAAAAACACTAATGATTGCTCGTTTTTTTCTCCTTCGCTTTCTATAATAGATTATGAGTGAGAACGTTTTAATTTTTTACGACTTTTTGTTTCATATTTTTTTGTTGCTAAATGAAAGAAAAAATTTTTTGGCTATGGTTAAAAAAACAAAATTAGTTTTTATAATTTTTGAATGATACTAAAGTTTCAAAATATTTATCATGCCAATTTTTTTGTGAGATCAAAAATTATATTGTAAAAAACTTCACAATTTTGTTTTTTAAAAAATTGTTTTCTTTTTTACACTCTCAAAGTAAACAATTTTTTTTAAATAACATCATGTTGCAGCAGCAACGTTTTTTCTTTTGTTTTTAAAAATATTTAAAAGTTGTTTGCACTTTTTCCTCTCTCTTCTTTTTCCTGAAACAAACCAGATCAAAGTTGACTCAATTTTCTACAACTTTTTTTTAAACAAACAAATACATACATAAAGCAAGAAGAACTTGTATTTGTAATAAATGAAAAAGAAAAATTATGTCACAGTAAACTTTCTTTTTTCTTCTTCCATGTATTTGATTAAAACACACTCTATCAAGTATCCATAAGCGGCCACCATCAATTGCTTCACTTTTTTTTGTCATTTTTAACCCAAACTGCTTTAATCGGTTGCTATTTTATTTTTTATCACGCGGCGTGATTCCTAGTGTCGCGTTCTCTTCCTTCTTTATTTTATTTTTTGATGAACAATGAAAATTTTTTGTTGACAATTTTAAATGCAAAATTATTGTTTTAAATTTTTTTTTATCAATTCCTTACCATCATTTTTTTAGGAGGGGTGAAAGTAATCTTTGTTCAGAAAATAATTTTTTTACGGTGGCTTATCCTAAAAAAAATTTTGAAAGTGTACCTATCACAAGCATAAAGGCATCATTGGTGATACATAGTGCATGTGCCTTCGAAGCTTTTTTTGTGAGTTTATACTTTTAAAAATTATTATATTATTTTTTTACGTAAAGTAATTAATTTTAAAAATAATAAGGAAAAAAGTGTGACGGTTACAGTAATTCTAAGGAGTTAATAATTTGGATGATTATTATTTTAAATCCTTCTCTCTTTTTTTGAAAATCCATCTTTGGTATTATCTTTTTTTCTGTAAGCATAACTTCAAAAAAAAATTTTGGAAAAAAGAGATATAAAGATAGATTGAAGATTTATTTATGGCCTAAAATTACCAGATTTAATTCGAAAACTACAGGTTCATTTTTGAATTTTCTTTTTAAATATTTTTTTATAAGGGTGTGGCCTATTTTCCCCCCTAAAAAGCTACTGCAAATAAGTAAATAATAAATCAAAAGTCTTATTATTATTATTATATCCTTTCTTGAAGACAGACATATCCTTACATGATAAATTATATTTTAGCAGTATTATTTGTTTCGTGCTATTATAGTATAATTTTTTCGTGTCCTCTTTTCACTTTTTATGGTTTATTTTTTCATGTTAAACTTTCGTTTTTTGCTACAATTGAATTTCATTTTTTTATTCTTCTCAATAGATTTAAAAAATCAAAAACTATGAAGCATTATTCTTCAATGTTTACCTCAAATTTTCTGGATTTTCGCCAAGCCTTTCTTTTTTTGTGTTATGAAAGCAAAGAATGAAAATCAAAAGTAAACTTTAAAATAATAATAAAAAAAATTAGGCGCCACTTTTTTTATATAAATAAAACCGATTTTTTTAAATTAGCAGCAGCAACGACGAGTATCATGAGCCACGCTACAATAATAAAATCAAAAAACTTCAATTTGTAAAAAAAAATTAAACAAAAAAAACTTTTTTGCAATATATTTTTTAAAAAACGAAAGAAAAAAGTCAATATTTACTCAATCAAAAAACTGTTAACTCTCTTCTTTTATTTTTATTTTTTTTCTCACTATAGCATTTTTCTCCGTAAAGTTTATTTTTAAACTGCTTTTTTTTAAACGATACTCAAATTTTAAAATTAACCGAGAAAAAAATATATTAAGAAAACTGTTACTTTTTTGACACTCTTTTTCTAAAATTTTAGTTTCTAAAAAAATGAAAAATATATTGAATTATTTTAAATATTTTTTCCATAAGCAAGCTTCCTTTTCCTTCCTCGTCAAAAAAATAAATAACCTTTTGAATTCCAATGTTTTTAACAAGAAAGGTTTTTTCCTTATCAGTTTTGATTGTTGGTGTTCAAAAGATATTTAAAGATTACCTTTTTTCATTGTTAAAATTTTTGAAAAAAAAAATGTTTAGTCTATGTCTACCGTCTCATAAAAAATGTTAACTTTAAAATATAATATGTTTTGTAAAGTAACATAGCTATAACTACCGTAGTTTTTCATTTTTCTTTTCTCACCCGGAAGCCCGTTTCATTCTTCTTCATTTTTTTTTCTTTCATTTCAAAACTACAAATTTTTCATTTATTTTTTGATTGTTTAAAAAAATGATAAAGTTTGAAACACGCGCTTCTACCCTTTTTTTCATTTCCAGATTCCCCCCATTTCGTTGACAAAAAAAAAAAAGAACTTGCACATTTTTTGAAAGAGCCAAAGTACTTCTTCTTCTTTTTTAGGCTACTGATAGCATAGAAAAGACGAAACTTTTTTTTAAGAGAACACAAAAAAATCGAAAAAATTTCACACAAAAAATATATAGAAAAAAATCATTTTTTGTCTTACACGTTTTCGTGTGCCAACAAAAAAATAAAATATAAAAACTCGAATAAAGGAAAATGATCTTTGAAAGCAATTAAAAAAACTGAAGAAAATGAAAAGGGGCGTCACAGTCAAAAAAAATTTTTGTTGCAACTTCATTTTTTTTTGTCCACAAAAGAAAAGAAGACTTTGAACTATTTTAAAGTCGATTAATCGTGTGATTGTTTGTTTTTGACAATCATTAAGAAGTTCTTTTTATTTTATTTTTTAATTTGATTCAATCACATTATTGAAAGTTTTTTAATTTTAAACGAAAAGAAAAAAATAGTTACTGTAACATGATATTATTAATGGATAGGACTTTTCGGCTTTACCATAGAATGCAGGAATTGAAATAACGCGAAAATTCTTTAATCAAAATTAAAATTCAAATTTTAGTTTGTAGGTGTTTTTTTGTATGGCTTTAAGCTGATTAATGTTTTTTTGGCCCTACCATGAAAATTAAATAGCGAAAATGTAATTCATTAAAATTTCAACTAATTTTCAAGTTTGCTTTTTTTTAATTTCCTTTATTTTACAAATTTTACATTTCCAGTTTTTTTTTTCAATATAAAACCCCTAAGGCAATAATATTATAAACTCTAAGAAAATCTGTGTTTTTATCCAGTTCATTCCAGCCAACAACAAAAAAAAGAACTTCAAAATTGATGATGTTCTTTTTCGCGTTTTTTTTTCTTCATTTCATCAAAAAATTAAAAGCATCATTAAAAAAGAAGCATTTTTTTGCGAAGGTTGAAAAAAAGTTCAAAAAAATTTTAGACATTTTTAGTTGAAGCAATCTACAGCCAGCGGTCGTCGTCGCCGTTTTACGCGCAGCGAACAGAAAAATAAAAGAAGGGGATTATCGCCGCATTTTTTTTAAAAGAAAAAATATTACAGAGAAAAGAAATGAGATAATTTGCGAGGAAGGAACGAATCGCAAAAAGAAAAAAAATGAAGATGAAGTTCCTGTTTTTTGTGGATTTTTTTGGTTATGTTCATAAAAAATGAGAGAAGCGTAAAAAAATTTGAAGCCTTAAAAAATTGACTTTTTAAAACTTTTTTGCGCAGAAAAAAAAACTTTTATTAAAGAATCTAAAAATGGAAGGTGAAAATGGAAATGCAGAAGTTTTTCGGAATGGACTAAGTGCTTTTTTTCTGAATTTGATTTTTTTTTTTTGCGATAATTGAGTTTCACGTTTTTTAGTATACTTTTAAAGTGACCGTTGCTTTTACATTTTGAACTTGTATTAAGTTGTTTGACGTTGACCATTTCTTTTGATACTTAAAATTTGCTAGGGAAAAAAATATGGCGAGTTACATATTTCCATAATTTTCAAACTTTTGCCTCATTACCATCCATCTTTCATATTTGTCTTAAATCATTCCCAACTAAAATACCCTAAAAACTCCAGACGCCTCCCAAAATCAAAGCCCTCCTTTCTTTTACAATACGTTTATTTTATTTTTCAAATTTATTTTCCTTCCATCTTCTATCAAGGTCAAATTTAAATTATCCCTTCCGATCTTAAAGCTAATTAATTTACAAACATCGAATCTCTCAAAATACTGACCTCAATCATCAAATTGTTATTTGATAGAAGCTTTCGATAATCCCTTAAAGGTACCAATTTATTTGAAAATGCATCGGTTGTCTTTTCTTTCTTTGATTTAAAGTTTTTACAATCAAAACACTTGAATGTTCGCAAGGATGCCTTCCAAGATTTTTGCAATCCTTCATTCCTAAAATTGCAAATACATTTTGTTTGCTTATTCTTTTTTCGAAAACTTTTTTTTCTTTCGCTTTTTTTAAATATTTTTTTGTCTTTAAAATTTTTCTAAATTTCATCGCTTCTTTTCCTCATTAATTTTCATTTCAAAATTGATTCTTATCATAAGTCTTTTATATATTTTTTTCCTTGGCAGCAGTATTATGTATGTACCTCTTTCTTGCGAGCCTCCAAATAAAAAAGTTTGAAACGCTTTTCCAAATTTTTTTTACTTCGTTGTTTTTATCGCAAATTTCAATCTAATTTGAGTTTTAAAAAAATTCCACAAAACATTGGTTGCTAACTAACTTGTTGATTCTCTCTTTATTTGCGTGTTTTTTTTGTTTCATTTTTTAAAAGAAAAGCGTAAAAAAAAGAGAGGAACTTCTTTGAATCAGCGAAGAAAAAAACAAGTCTTGCTTCTCTCTGCTTCAAAGTGATTTGTTTTTGCGCAAAAAAAATTTTGGCCAGAAAAAATAAAGAAAAAAACCTTTTGAATAAAACAAAAAAAAGTTTGATAGTTTCAAGTTTTTTTTATTCTACGCTCCTCCAAAAACAAAACGCCTAAGAAAATTTTTAGCAACAAAAAAGCGTCGGCGATTGATGATAGCAATGTTGATGGTGATCATCACAAAAAATAAAACGTCAAATGATTAAGTGGAAAAATTATTGCAATTAAAAAACTTTTTTTTTAAACATAAAAGTTAAAAATCACCCGTTTGAAAACAGTTTTATATTTTAAATCTAAAAAATTTTTTTGATTGGTTTCTACCGGAAATTATTATCGTGAAATTTTTGAAAGTTTTATTAATTTAAAAATGTCTGGCTTTATCGCGAATCGAGTTTATATCCGTTCTTTTTTCCGTGAATGTGTAATTATGCTTTGTTGTGATAATATCGTAGTATCATCGATCATTAGATTAAATATCCACATTTTTAGAAACCGTGATATTCAAAAATAGACGAGGCAATAATGCAGAATCTTGCTTCTGCATTCCCTCATCTTGCATTTCAACAACAACAACAAAATCAAACCACAGATAAACAACCTGAAAATCAATTACCACCTGAATTTCAATTTTTATTATCTGCGTCATTTGATCAGGTAAGAACATTTTATTAGTTTATTTTTTATGTGGTAGTAAACTGGTTTTTTGTTAAGCAGTAATTAATTATTTCAAATTTTTAGGGGCTTTATGCAAATCAACTTGCTGCATTAAAAAATGCAACTTCATCAGCGAATACCACTACAACATCTTCATCGGCAGCAGCTCCATCATCCAATGGAATTCCTCCGGATTTTGCTTCCCTGCTTCTTTCAACCCTTTCCCAACAACAAAATCAACCACAAACTTCAACGAATGAGGTTTCATCTCAACAACTCCAAATGACTCCAGCAACTCCTTCAACTGCAGGTGGAGCAGCTTCGACAAATGCCCAAGATGATTTTGCTCAACTTATGGCTCTCATCGCTGGCCCACAGCAAACTAATGCTCAAGCCAATGCAGTTGCAAACAATTTACTTGAGCAAATGCAATTTTTTAATTCACAAAATTTCAATCTTTCTACCTCTCAACCTCACAGTTCTATGATTCCAACCACTCCAACTTCATCTGGAAGTGGAGGTAGTCATTTCTTTGGTGGCGCTAATAATTCGATGAACAGCCCCAACAAGGATTCATATTGTGAATTTTGTGATAAAAACTTTTGCAATCGATATTTCTTGAGAATTCACAAACAAAAGAAGCATGGAATTAGAGTTGAACCTGATAATGTTCCTGATACTCCACCAGCAAAACTGCCCAAATTGGAATCATCTGCTTCCCCAGTTAAGCAACATCACGAAGAAGAATCAAAGCACAAGGAATCAGTTGATGGAATGTCAAATAATATTGAAGCAATGCTTGCAGCTTTTCAAGAAGCTCAAAATAATAAAGCTGGTTCTCAACCTGATTTATTAAGTCTCATTCAACAATTGTCAAGGTAAAATTAAAGTTTTATTTAAACATTTAATAAATAAAATATTTTTAGAGTAAAAACGCCTGAACCACAAGGAGAAAAGTTTAATTGTGATAAATGCAGCCACGAATTTGGGTCACAAACTTTGCTTCTTCAACACCAACTTACTCAACATTCGGCGATTCCAGCATCAGCATCTCCATCAATTTCAACGCCATCTTCACAAGCAAATCTTTTAAGTATGATGCCATCGGGATTTCCAAGTTTGCCATTCATGCTTCCCCAGCTTCCATCAAATTTTCCATCTCTTGAAATGGAATTCTCAAATCATCAAGCCATGAATGGTTTAAATCAATCAATGATGTCAAAGCCATCCGCTCCAAAAAGGCAATATTCTTCAACCACAAAAAATTATTGCGATTTATGCAATAAAGAAGTTTGCAATAAATATTTTTTGCGAACTCATATGTTAAAAATGCATAATATCGTTATTGATGAAAACAAAACAGTCATAGCAAATATTGATACTCAAGAAAAAGAAAAGGAAGGCTCAGTTTCATTTAGGTTTGTTTTGTAACTAACTATATTAATAATTATTTATTGCTTAATTTTTGTTTAGATACGATGTTTGTCACCTCGATATGAAAACTCGAAATCAATTAAAGGATCACAAACACAGTGTTCATGGAATTCAACCTGTTGTTGCTCCATCATCTGCAAGCTCACAAATATCTTGCACAAGTTCAGCATCAAAGCCTCCATCCACAACAAATTCAGCTCTTGATTCAGGTATTTCACAAGGTGGAATTACAGCATTTGAATTTCCCCCAACTACCACATCCCCTGGAGTTTCACCTCCACCATCAACAAATGATTTTAAATGCAATCATTGCGAAGCAGATTTTGATGGAATTCAAGATTTGATTAATCATTTAACCAGCGAACATGAAAATGAATTAACTCAACAAGAGCTTGTTGATCTTTTTACAAAAGCTACAACTTCCGCCACCACCGCTCAAGCTTTTCCTACCGATTCTGCTACACCATTCCAACTTAACCAAGTTGCTGATGATCAAGTTCGGGAACAATTAAATGAAGAAAAACTTTCTTCCACTGAAGATGAAAATGATGAAGCAATGGAAATTACTCGAGAAGTAGCATTAAAAATGGCAGCTGAAAATCAAGCTTTGCAAGTTAAAGAAGAGGAAGGAGAAGAACAAGTTGAAAGAGTTTCTCCAAATTCATTTTCATGCAATTCTTGCCACCGAAAATATTCAACTCAACAAAATTTAGATGATCATATGGCTACTGTTCATCATCAATATAAAATTAAATTGTCACCTAAAAAGGAAGCCAAAATGATTCTTTCCCCAAGTAAGCCATTTTTAACTTTTGATTTAAATTTATTGTAATAAAAAATTTTTAGGCAAAATTAATAAAATTATTCGATGTTTCACATGTGCTAAATGCAATCAACGATTTGCAACGAGTTATTTATGCCGCATGCATATTATTCAACATCTTCGACGTGAACAAAAAGAACAAGATGATGTTGAAATGAAGGATAATAATAATGGAGAATCATCTTCAAATACTGATGAATTAAAGGAAAATAAAGATACTATTGAAGATTTTGAGGAAGCTCTTATAACTTCATTTATGCGTGAAGAACCCACAAAAGAAAAAACTGGATCCATGATTGAACATGTTGTATCTGAATTATCCCGGCGTGGATCCCATGGAGGTTTAGCAAAATTACCTGAAGAAAAACATAGTCATACTGTAAGATTATTTATAATTTTTAGTCGAATTAAATTTTACTTAAATTTTATTTTTTCAGAGTGGTTCAGCCAGCCCAATGTCAGTCCATACTATGCCCGAGGCGTATGCTCAACTTTTACCACCTGTACCGTCATCGTCACCCAAACCATTTGTTCTTCAATCATTTGTTATGCGAGAAGTATCAGAATCTAATGCATTTTCAAATGATCTTCATGCATATTTGCCTGTAAGAACCCTTGTAGATGGACCAATTCGGGTTACATTTGAATTACAACCAGCTCCACATTTTGATGCACAAATTAAGAATCTCTAGGCTTCAATAAATTTATAATAATATTTTTTTGCAATGTTTAAAACTTTTATATAATTTTATTATATTTTTTTTATCACTTAGTTTTATTGTTTAGGTTATTGGTTTATTTTTTATAAATTTAGAAGCCTCATTTTTAAATCAACCAATAGCTTCAAAAGGCGGAAGTGGTGTGGATTTAAAAACCTCTCTCATTCTTTTTTTTCATTGCCTCTTATTCTTGCACTGATCTTCGGATTTTTACGTGGTTTTATTGTTGTTTCTCATTATTTTTCTTTTATGTTTAAAATAATATACCTTTTAAATTTTCCTGCCATTTTTTGTTTGTTTTAAATTAGATTTTAATATGACCTCTTCGGGGCATTTTGCAATCATAACATCATCGATATATGTATATCCTTCCATTTTTTGAATAACTTTTTAATAATCATTTTTTTTCTCTATTTGCTTCATTTTTTGATTGTTGTTTATTTTTTTGTATTGTGCCATTTTTTTACTTTGGGTTTCCAATGAAGAACGTAACTTTTTTAAATTCACAAAAAAAAACATTCATATTTAATGCCTACAGATTTTATATACTGTACCATTTTTGATTTATGCCACAATATTATCTTTTGCTTTCTATTTAGTTTTTTGCCAAAATTTTTGAAACTTACCCTATTTTTATAAAATTGGTTCACTCATTTCTTTTTCATTTGATATATGTAGTTTTTACAAAAATAGTTTTACCGTACACGTCGCATTCGATTTTATCCTTTTGTTTTGTTTTTGATTTTGTTTTCCTATATCTCGGCATCATAAAAGTTTTTGTTTTGAAATTATGTTTAATGCTGCTGATTTAATAAAAAAATATTATTATTTTATTGTTTCTCAGCAATGATTAGAATTTGAAAGAGAATAATAAATTACAAAAATAAATTAAAATTAAAAAATAAATATTTAAAACGACAAATTTTTAAAGATAAAATTCATCATAATCATAATTTAAAGCATGAATTTCTTCCACGCTGCTATCATCATCTAAATCCTCATAATCATAATCTTCTTGACTAAGAATTTGGTCTTCGAAAAATAGTTGATGAAAATCAAAATAAAAATCTTCACCACAATATTCTTCATCAGAATTTTGTAGGGTCAATCTAAAAATTAAGGAATTTTCATCCACCAAAATCAAAGGATTTTCTTACCTATCAATGTTATAAATAATTCGGACTGATTTGGTATCAGAAAATTTGGTATCCAAAATATGTTTAAAATTTTTATTGTCAATCGTTTCCTTCACATCAAAGTTTAAAGTTTTCAAAGTATTTTTTAACGCTGAACCATTATTTTGATTCTGAAAAACTTTGAAATTTGAATTTCTATAAAAAAATCTTTTGCCGAATTTGGTTATTCTAGATTTTGCACCATTCTCTATTAGTTAGCTTCAAATTGAATGAGAATGATTTTAAAAAAACTTACTCCAACAATCCTTTCAATATTGCCCCAATTTAATTGAAGATTATATTTAATTTTAGCGCGCTGGATTTGTGTTGAAGCTTCATGAACAAATTCATTAAAATATTCTTGGCTTATTATCTATAAAAGTCACTGTATAAATTAATTTTTTTTTGAATAAAACAATGCTCACTCCAAGATGATATTTTTGTTCTCCAATCTCAATATTCATTTCAACATTTTTAATATTAGGGAAAATTATTTGAAAGCTTTGAAGAAAATGTGACAAATCCATTTGCAAAATATCAAGAATATCGTATGAAGAAATTAATTCAAGTTTGAAAAATTCGACAGTAGGGAAAGTTATGCTAAAATGAAGCCTTTTTAAAAGGCAAAAATAAAATCAACAACGAAAATTTACTCTTCGAGGTCTTCAGTGAAGACGTCATAGATTGTTCTCCATAAATCAGAAATTTGCGAATTGATTATGAAATTCTTGCAAGCAATGTCAAATTCATTCATAAAATCCTAAAAAAATGCTATTTACAAATGCGCTGCAAATTTCCAAAAATAATAACTTACAAGAAATGCAGATCGTTCATCAATGATGGCTTCAATAGTCTCGCAATCACTCAACATTCCATTGCTTTTAAGCTCAATTAATGAAAACAAAGGAGCAGAAAGCTTTTTAATATTAGGATTTAACAAATATGACCATATGGATTTATCGATACCGTATGTATCTGCGATCTCTTGAAGCTCTATAAATTTCTTTTATTATTGGAAGTTATAAACCGTAATTTTCAAAGAAAAAATTACTTTCGCTATTTTGTAAATATTTTATTAAAAACATATGATCATCCTCGTTAAAATAATTGATAGTTAACTTTTGAATATTTGGAACCATTATTTCCCAAAATATTTGAGGAAGACAATTGGTTCCATTTGTTATTTTCCATTGAAATTTTTCCTAAAAAAGGTTTAAAGTTTTTTTCCTGTCAATGAATTCATCCCTAAGAAAACATACAAAAGAAGCAATTATCCATGAATTCGAAAGTGTCACAGATTTAACACTTGGTAAAACTTTACAAAAAGCTTTCAAAGGTTCCTTTCCAGATAGATAAAATTTAGGAAAGTCTTGAACATGTTCAGGGACATTTTTAGTTTGTTTTGATAATTCTTTAAAAATGTCTACTAAAATGTCCGAATTAATTGAAGGCATGGCAAATTTTTATGATAAAAATATCTGAAAAATAACGAAATAAACGCTTTATTGCTACTATAAAATAAATGCGTTACCACGGATGGAGGATATATTTCCTAATAAAAAATTTATTGTGACATACAAAAGAGTATCCGTTAAAACATTCGAAATTTATTTAAGTAATAAAAGGAATTTACAGATGGCTAAAGGTAAAATTTATTGAAGAGTAATAATCAGCTGTTTCCCAATTGCTTGTGTTTTCAAAACATCGATGAAGAAAAATAAATAAACAAGAGCCACCCGACTTTTTTTTGGCCAAAAGTTTTGAAACGAATCTTTTTTCAATTCAATGGAAAAAAGCTTTAGAATTTTTTTCTTCTTTAACGGTGCTGCTTTACTTCAACTTTCAAAATTGCAAGAAGCTTTTGAATAATTTAAATGGTGACAGAGTTGTATCTTTTACTTTGATAGATTACAAATAGAAATATTCATGGGTAATAGTACTAAAAAATCCAAAAAGCCAAAGAAAGAAACAAATAAGTTGGGTTAAATTTTTATTTTTTTCATTTTTATTTAACTTTTTTTTAAATGATAACTAATTCGAAATTATTTAGACACCACAAAAAGCGAAAGCGTCATGATACTGATGGTTCATCTTCTGATGGAAAAAAAGGTGATGATACCTATCAAAAGCGACATAGAAAAGAGAAGAAACAAAAATTTCGTAAACCGAAACGAAGAAAGTCATCATCATCAGAGACTTCAAGCAATTATGGAGATATGAATGAAATCCTCAAAACTCCACCAAAGCATCAGAAAATGAAGAGAATAATGTATCGACGAAAAATAAGGAATATTGATCCCGGTGAGTGAATTTTGAAGACTCTTTGCTATATACAAAGTTTGCTTTTAGATATGTTCGTTTCATTAAAGAAGTTTGCTTATGATAAAGAAAAGCTGATTCAACAAGCATTTTTGACTCTTCGTAGAGGTGTTATTGAAAGAATTTGTCCATCAGAACTATCGGTAAGTTCTTAAGTAATACTTCATTTATTCAGTATTATGTCTTTTTAGCATTTAACCATGGATCAGCTTAAAGGAAAACTTACTAATATTGCTTGTGCTATGTCAAAAGAAAGACTACGAACTTATGCTGAAGATGAAGATCTCACTCATTCGAGCGATTCCTTCGAGCCTGATACTCCAACTGATGTATCTGATTCTGACATGGAAGTTGTCGATGATGATGAACTTGTTAATAAACTTTTTGAGGAAAAGGCCAAAGCCGTTGATCAAGAAAATGAATTGAGAGAAAGGCTTGCAAGAAAAATGGCTGAAAAGGCTTTACTTACACGGCTAAAAAATAAATCAAGTGAACAAAATCAATCATCTCTTCAAGAAGGATTAAAGAAGGACGAAAGTGCAATTGAGAAGCGTGTTAATGGAGATATTGAAGATGGTGAAATTGTTAGTGATAATGAAAATAAAGTATCAAACATTCCTTTACCTCCGCCATCTCCAAAGCTGATTGATATTTCCGATGATGAAGATGAAGTGAAAACGAAATCACCTCAAGCAATAATATGGACACCACCGCCTCCTCGTAAGTTATTAGTTTTACCTTTTTTTCCCTTACAACCCGTTTTTAATTTTAGCACCACCTCCTTTACAACCAAACAAGCCTACAATAATTCTTGAATACGATGCTCAACCAATAGTGAAAACATCTCATTCAAATGAATCAATTGTTCGACTTGTCCATAGTACTGCCGATGTTTCAACAGTCCCTGATCCTTCACTTTCAAATGGTTCATCAATAACTTTAATAGAGCAGTTATCAAATTTAGAAAAGCAATTGCTTGCACCTGTGGATGTTGTTGAAGAATTTGATTATGATGATGATATGGAAAGTGAACCTGATGTCGTCGATCTCTTTTAGCTATAAATTGTATCATTTTTTATTATTCTAAAACGGGAACTTGTTATTTTATGTTTTTCATTTGTTACATTTATAAAATAAACTTTGCTATTGAATATTGCGTAAATCGGTACAAAATCACTAATCACATTTAAACGTAAAAAAACTTTTGTTATGTTGAAGTTGAAGAAACACAAATATGGTAGAAAAAACAACTTTATTTAAAAAAACAACAAATTATGGAAAAATAAAAAACAATTCATGAATTGCAAAACTTTTCTGTGAACTTCTTATCTGATTCCATCATCTTGCAAAAATCATGCCGTATTTGTTGAGCGCTTGGAAAATTTTCCCACATTTTTCGAGAGTTTGGTAAATTATCATCCTAAAAACTTTTTTTGAAAACTGAACAAAAATATACGACATACCCAATCATATGTTTTGCAAAGCATTTCGAGATTTTTGAGAAGCAAAAGACCACAGCTGGATTCATCAGATTGTTGAGGAACGCCACCAGGAGTAATAACATCAAAAAGAAATGGATCAAAAAGGCCCCATGGAAGTTCATCATCTTCACCTTGTGAATCTTCATAAACACAAGCAAGCAATGTTTTGATACAATCAGGAATATTTTTGACATACCGCTCTTGTTTGGAATCAAAAACAATGATTTTAGGATTTCGTTCATCAGTCGTTTTACCATTAAAATATCGTAATGCTCGCCATGGAAAAATCACGAGGATAAGAAACCAATGATTGTTTTGAAATGCAGGAATGATCAAATGAGAAGTCTTCTTTGAAAAGAAATATTGTCTTCGTGATTTTTTAGTTGATGAAAAATACTTTTTGATAATTGATTGTTTGATTTCTTCATTGAAAAGATATTTTCGATTATTGCTTTCGCAGATATCAAAAAAAGTTGTTGGATACAATTTGACATTCATTCTGCTAAAATCCAATAGCCATTAATCGAAACAATGAATGATATTAAAAACTTACCGTGATTCACAAAGAGAAAAGAAAATACGATTGGAATAAGCAATGATTTCAGTTGCAGATAACCATGTTCCAGCGTGTGACAATTGCTTGAGACGTTCATTGGTGAATGTGAAACTTTGATTGTTTATCGTAATCTTCCAAGAGTTAGAGTTGTCAGCGGCAGCAGGAAAGAGTTGATAGTCATCAGAAATATCATCATCTATAATCCAAAAATCAACAGAGTTATCGTTAGATGTTTTCTTTTGTTTAGCTTCAGATTGAATTCGCTTAAAGATAGGGCCTTCATCCACGACACATAGATTCAAACTAGCTTGTTTAATAACATTGTTGAAGAATTCTGATGTTTCATAACCTGAAAACGCTTCGTCAATAAACTTAGAAAATTTATATTAAAAAAAAGCACTTACAAACAAAAGATCCATGCAGCTGCATACAATCCCTTCCACATCGATTACATTTTTCTTCGAGCATACATAAACCATTAACCATATGAAGCTTTCGAATCTTTGATATTTCATAAAATAAATGATGGAAACAAAACAAAGTTTTGTTATCTGCCATAGCGTTCAAATCAAAACATAGCCAACTGGGTCTAAAAAAGGGAACGTAAAAATTAAATGTTAATCATGACAAATTATTTCTGAAAAAATAAAAGCTTACAACTCTTTTGATTCTCTTGGTAGCAATGCTTCTTTTTCGGCTTCTTTTCTCGATAAACGTTGTTCTAGCTGGATCCATTTTCTCTGAAGATCAGGAACAATAAAAACATCAATTTTGAACATTATTGCAATACGTTGATTATTTTGAAGTGGAGATAGAACCTAAAAATATAAGAGTAATTTAAGAATATTAAATAGGAAAAACAGACCCGAATACTGACAATGTCTGAATAATGAATACGAATTTGAGCACTTTGTATATTGGATTGTATTGTGAACTCCATAAAACTTGGATAAAAACCCAACAAACTAGCTTGAAAGTTGTGAGGTTGATAAGCATGTTTTCCAAAAACAACACATTTAAATAGGAAATCCATATTCTCCATTGTAAAAAATCAGAAATGTCAGAAGTTGAAAAGAACGTACTTCGAAATGACAAGCTAAAAGAAAGTTGGAATGGAATTTAGGCGGCAAACTTTTTTTTACTGTTTTCATCCTCAATCATTCGTTTCAAGATTGTGCTTGAGTTTAGGGTTGGCAGATGTTAATTAACCGATTTTTAATTTACCGGTAAATTAACCAACCCTACTTGAGTTTAAAGCTTACAAGCAAAAGAATGTTTTTGTTTGTTTGTGGTAACTTGGTTGGTAAAAAATAAACATCTTATTTCTTCAATTTATCAAAGAACGTAACTCCTTCATTCATTCATAGTTGCAAGATACAAACTTATTCTTTCAAACACATAAATTTATTCAGAAAAAAAACAAACAAACAACAAATATTAAACACAACACAATAAAGAGCTAATCATTTCTTAATTTTAGTGAAAGTAAATTTTCCATCAGTTTTCTGATTGCAAACAGCACAATGAATTCTGCATTTTGATAGAGCACAGATTTCACAGAAATAATGACCACATTTTGTTGTAACAGGAGTCTTGAATTCTTGTCGACAAATGAAGCATGCAGATGGAGGCTCGACATCTTCATTGTTGTCTTCTTCGCTTGAAATCAAAAATTCATCTTCTTTTGATTCTTTCAGCTTTCCTTCTTCCCAATCTCTTTCCAATTCCCAACCATGTTTGTAATCGCCGCGATCATGTAAGAACTTGCAAGAATCTCCAAAAGTACAAAACCTAAAAAAACAATCATTATTAGGGAAGAAACTTTAAAGATTTTTACGTATTTTATGTGTTTAGTCGTGTTTGTTTAATTTTGATAAAAATAAAAACTTACCCTGTTTCTTTGTAATCTTTGCATACATCTGGAGCATAATCCCATCGAACTGAAGTTTTGATGTATTGTGAAGCTCGGACCGGTCCAATTTTGTTCAATCCAGGTTGTTTTTGAATTTTCTTTTTAGCACCAATTTTGCGAAATGGCACTACAGGATCTTCATCTCCAGACATTTTTATTTACATACGTAAAATTACGACGACAAAAAAATTATATCGTAAGCATGAGTGAAAGGAAATCGTTTATTAGGGACATGGAGAAAGTGAGGGAAGGAAGGGGAACAGGCAGTAAGAGAAGCAACATTCGATTAATATTTTCCTCCCACCAAATTCATCAATATTTATTTAACATTATTTAGCAGATACTCATTATTTTATTTAATCCATGGACATACATAACATACATCCATAATTTTTCCAATTTGTGTTGTTGCAACTATGGAAAAGTCTCAAAAAGAAATATTTTTTATTACTCGCTAAGTTTCAAAACAACAACAAACGAAAAAAAGTAAAGGCGTGTGCGTTTTTTTCTTTACTCTGTTTGTTTCATCAATAACAATCTTTTTTTTTACGATGATTCATCCATTTTCTTTACGTTATTTTATATACCGCTTATATAAAATCTCATAACGTCATTTCTTTTTCATTTTTTCAAACCCACGAGTATTTAACTTTCTAACATTTTCATTTTTTTAGCTTCAAATCTTCTGCCATCATGAGTTTCATGGAATCCATTTTTGGTCGTCGCAAAACTCCTCAAGAGCTTTTACGACAAAATCAACGTGCTCTTAATAAAGCTATGCGAGAATTAGATCGTGAACGTCAAAGACTCGAACAACAAGAAAAGAAAATTATTATGGATATTAAGAAAATGGCAAAACTTGGGCAGATGGTTGGTTTTTTCTTTATTATACTAACAACAACAACAAAAACGATTTAACAACTATTAAATAACAAAAAATAACATAATTTTAACTTAATCGTGGTCTTTTGGGAGTAGCAGCATAGCTTTCAAGTTCATCATTTTCTTCATCGTCTTCTTCATCTTCTTCATATTGTTTGATAATATCAGCAGATCCAATTGTAACAGGAGAAACATTTTCTGATTGAACAAGTTTAGCATTAAGTTGCTGACGATGATGTCCAAAGAGCCCAGATTTACCTTCTGGTTCATCTTTACCACTTCGTTACACTTGACCACTGGAGAGACCTTGTTCACCTTTGAATTTTATACCATTTACCAATCGAGCATGATTCGGATCACTGTTTTAGATTGGAAAAGCTTCTAACAATACTTCAATTCCATCATCTCTTTTTTATTTATATTACTAAAAATAACATAAAACAAGAAACAATATTTTTAACCTAATCTTGTTCTTTGTAGGGCTATTTCCAGGATTTCCTCGATTTGCTTATTTATTTGATTTCAGGATTCTGTACGTGTTATGGCCAAAGATCTTGTAAGAACTAGACAATATGTTAAGAAATTTATTATAATGAAAGCTAACATCCAAGCTGTATCACTTAAAGTTCAAACACTCAAAAGTCAAGATGCTATGGCACAAGTAAGTCACTTTTTCTCTTTAATTTTGATATTTATTCATTAACTTTTAGGCTATGAAAGGCGTTACTCGAGCTATGCAATCCATGAATAAACAATTGAATCTTCCACAAATCCAGAAAATTATGATGGAATTTGAAAAACAAACAGAAATTATGGATATGAAAGAAGAAATGATGGGTGATGCAATTGATGATGCCATGGGCGACGGAGACGATGAAGAAGAAACTGAAGCAGTTGTTGCTCAAGTATTAGACGAATTGGGTATTGAAATGGGTAACCAACTTTCTGGTTTACCAAGTGCTGAGGGATCTCTTGCTACTGCTGGTCAAAAGAAACAAGCTCCTGTCGCTGCTGCAGCTGGTGTTGGCGGCGGTGGTGGTGTTAGTGGTGGTGGTGGTGAACCTCCTATAAGTGATGCCGATGCTGATTTACAAGCTCGATTGGAAATGTTGCGAAAGAATTAAGTATTGCTTCAAATTTCATTATTATTAACTGGGTTTTATTATTTCTTTTTTTTGTATAAATAAATGAGTGAAAATAAAATTGTGTACTTTGTTTTGTAATTTTATATAGTTGCAGTAAACAATGATCTTCATTTTAAAATTTTATTATCTTCAACTAAAGGTTTATAATCCAATTCTTCTGGAGGTTTTTCTTTTTGGGGCGTGTCTCGACAAATGACAGAAATTCTTCGATCTTTAGGAATTTGAATTCTATCAAAGTTGGAATCTTCTTGCCCAAGAATTTCATGAGTAAAATCATAACGGCCAATTCCTCTAGAAAAAAATAGTTTTAATTTTTATCATAATAAAGGCATCACTCACGTAAGTTTATACAAACTTCTCCTTTTAAGCCATAAATCGACAATAAAAATATCTTTATCATCTTTATGACGAAGCCTCATAACTGAATCAGAAAGCATAGAAACACCGGAAATTACATTGCCGCAATACTAAAACATAATTATAAAGGAGATTTCTGTAAATGCAACACACATACCCGAATACTGTCAATATGAGGTTTGATATGACCATCTTTATGTAAATCTAATATGTGAATATATGAAAGATGAAGGGTTTCTGGCGGGAATGAAGCTTTAGCTATTCGTGATAATATGCTAGTATTATCATCACTCCATTTCCTCTGTTCTCTTTCTCGAAAGAGATAAATCGCCTAAAATATTTCACTCTTGATTAAATGATAAGGGAGTGGAAAAACTTACATCATCCCAATGAGATTTTTCATATTTGAGTCGCTTCATATGTGGTTCAATTTCTTTTAATAACGAAGTTTCTTCAGCTTCTGTAATAAATTCAGGCATTACTGTACAATTTTCCATTACATCTTGAAGCATTTTTGGTGGCCATTTAGGTTTATTATGAATGTGAATTAATGTGGAAAGACGAATAAGTGATAATCTCATTTTTCCAATCTGTAATAAAGTTAATATATAAATGCTATTTGGGAGGAATATAATAATCACAAGGATTAGAATAAACAACCTATCATTATTTTTTGAAAAGTTATCATTTGGGGAACTTAATAAGCCATTATCCTGATAGTCAAATGGAAAAAAGAGGGCATGCTTTAACATCCAAACAAATATTTCACCTGACTGACAATCAGGAAGGAAGCCAGTTGGTTAAAGCAAAAATAAGCTAGGCCAACAGACAAGTACCGTACTAATGATTGTTAAGTTTTAAATGAAAATACAAAATAAATTTTATTTCAATTATCAAATATACACGCTTTCCATAAAATAATGTACAAAATTTCTGAGCAATTAAAAAATTAAATCAGTGTTTACAGAAAAAAAGCCTCAAACTGCAAAACAAAAAACACATGAGGTGAGACAGAAAGAAAAGAACATCCTAGGTAAATTACAAAAGTCATATTTTTATTATGAGATTCTACATAAAATGCAATTATAAAAGAAAAAGGAAATTATTTAGTCTTCATTTTCCCATTTGAGACAGATTTGCGCTTTTCATTAGAAAATAGACCATGCATATCCCGTAATGATTGAATGAGATCTTCGCGGAATTTCTTTGAGCTCTAAAAAATATAAAAAATAAATAAATAAACAAATGTGTGAAACAACATACAGTATTGTCAGCAGATTTCTTGGAAGAAATATGGAAAGAAATTTGATTTTCACCAGCAATGATGTATGAAACGCCATAACCACGATCAGCAACTGGGCCAAAACCACCACCAGCAGTAACCTAAAATAAGAAAAGTTTCAGTAAATATAAAACAAATTAATTAAAAACATACCAAGGAATTACGAGCATCAAGAGATAAATCTTTAATATCTTCTTCACATTGATTAAGAGGAGTTTGAGAAGTTGATAGAAGATAGGTTGGAGGGAAAATTTTGTTAAAGAACGGTGATTCTTCTTCAAGATAACGTTGAACAACATAGAGAGCAAAGAGATGACGATAAATTCCACGGCCAGTCATAGCATCACGATAAAGTTCTTGATGACGTTCAGATGCAAGGCGAAGGAAGCGAAGACGTTCTTCAGGAGGACAATCTTTATCAAGCATAGAACGAACAAAGTCACTGGATTGAATGGTACATGAACGAACAGTTTCAGTACGACCTTCTCTAAACAAACGTGTCATGGAAGCTTCATAAGTTAAGGAAAATTTGTGTTGATTCTGAAAAAAAAATTTTTGAAAAATATATCATAACGCTAAGAGCTCAAAAATTTAAACATACTCTAAAGTAAGTTAATTGAAGACACATTTGAAGAAAAGCATCTGGAGAAATTTTTAATTGTTTAATGAAACCTTTTCCAAATTCGGTCCAAACGAGAAGAGCCATTTCAACATCATCAATAAGACCTTGAGCAACTTTCATCGAAACTTCCATATGACTTTGAACGGTGTCATCCAATTGCCATTGGAGACGTTCAGCTGGGATTACAACATCTTTAATTCCGACGCAATTACCATCTTTGTCATAGCCTTGTCGGATCAAATCATTGAGAAGAATGTATTCGACAGCATGAGCAGTTACAGCAGCATCGCCCCATGAATGTTCGGTGTTGATACCACATTTACCATTTTTAAGGATAATAAAGTTAATGGATTTATCAAACCAGCGATCATACCCTTTGCCATGAAGCAAATTATGGGCAAATGCATCAAGTTTTGATGAATCATTTGGATCATAATCATGTTCATTTTCATCCAAAATAATAACAAATGCAGCACGTTCAATGACACGAAGAGAGGTTTTGTTTACACCAGCATTGAAGAACTTTTTACGAGCTGTAGCCCAATGAGTTCGTTCACCAGCAGTAAAGATGGCAAGTTTTTCTTCACCAGGAGCAGGAGAAAGATCACCACTGAGGATTTGTTGAAAAGCATCTTGAAGTTCAGCAGGTTCCAAAAGTCTTTTGCCATTATGAATCGGTAGCTTGAACCAACAACCTTTACAATAAACAGCAACGTGCTTGATATCATCCCAATGTCTGAATTGATCTGCTTCTTCACCAGGAATACGACAGCTGTTGAACAAACGTTGATATTGCATGGTACCTAAAATGGGATAACGTAAAGATGTAAAACAAATAAAAATGTAACATACAAAAAGGAACTTTAGTTTTAGGAGCGATGGAAAACGGTGAAACTTCTTGACGTTCAACGAGACGACGGAATCGGCAAGCAGCCCAAGTAATGTTAGCAGCACGAGCAGCTTGACTATTAGTTGGATGCAAGTTCAACGTGTCAAATCCATAGTAGTTGCTGTTGATCATAATAGGTGAACGTTGACGAAGATAAACAAATTCTTCCCACCAATCTGTGACATAATTTGTTGAGAGCCATGACTTGATGGTGAGATAGCGTTGAAGGCGACGACCTTTAAAAAATACTTGTTAAAAGAAAATAAAGTTTTAAAAAAAGTACTTACCTAATCCTTTACGGAATTTTTCAGATAATTCAGCAATTTCCTTGTAGTCTTTTTCACTAGTAATTGGTTTGAGCGAGAGCAAATGTCTTTGTAGCGTTTCATCCAATAATGGCAATGGTAGACGAGGAAGGGCACCTTGGAAAGAGTGGAGCATAGGTTGACTTTTCGAGATCAAGTGCAACAATTGAAACCATAACTTCGTGGTTGTTGAAATAGATTTTTGATGAGGATTTTCGTACATCCAACCCCTCGAAAAAATAAATTAGAGGCAGAAGTTAATAATAAATACAAACTTGTAAGACAACAATGTTTTGATTGAAAGACGCAGGAGTTGGATCAACAAGAGCCATAATAAGGTTCCAGAAATTGTTACAGCAAGATATTTTGAGATAAATCCAGCACTAAAAAAGTTGAATGTTAAAAGAAAAATTTATGTCACATTTTGTTCCAAGTCATGAGTTTAAATAATGTGTTCTCGTGTTCAAAATACTCCGTCATCAATCCTCAAGAATAGTTTCAAACAACAAAAAAAGAGCACGGGGTTTATCTTTTCCTTCTCTCCGAAAAAATCAGGTCAACTTTAACATTTGTCAGTCATTCAGAGAGAACAACGAACATTTTCCCACAAAAAGAAATATGACAGCACGTTATCTAATAACAGACGTTAAAAATAAATTCAACAAAAAAACATTTTCTCTTTTAACTAATGGAGTTAAATATATAGACAAGAAGACCTTACCCGAAGATGTAATAAAATACGTAGTTTCTAAGGAAGCTTGCTATTCCCAATGTATTATCCATATTGAAAAAAGCTAATACTATTGCAATACCAATAACAAGGACCAAGGATGAGAGATTTACAGGAAAAATACCAGCAACAAATTCATTCTAAAATAAAGGATGATTTTGTAATTATTATTATAACGGCTATAAAAAAAACTTACTTTAAACCTTAATAAGCGTCTTTTGTAACCACGAGAAAAAGCATGCCATATATCACGAAGAAGTTCTTGATCATATGAAACAGAGATACCATCATGAGTTAAACTCAAACTCAATGCCGAAATACTATGGGCTTCAGCCATAATGCCCAAATAGGAAGAGATTAGATATATACAAAAGTTCTTGTTTCTTTATTAGGAGACAGGAGACGATGATCAGTTAGTAGCACTTGATGGCCTTCCCCAAATATTTCGAGATCTTTCCAAGGTCCACACGAAGATAATTTCCTTGATCTAAAATTAATAAGTACAATAAAAAAAATTCGACAAAATAAAGGAAATTAATTAGTGGTTCTTATATACGAAGCAATAAAAAAACGTAAACAATCTTGTTACCAGAAAAAAAGAGCGCGTGGATGATCGAACAAAGAACGTTTTTGATTGAACACAAGCAACGACGACGACGATGACGACTAAAGCGAGCGAAGACGTCCAGTAAATGAAAAAGCGTGATAAGACAAAACAACAAAATTTTGCATGGATAAAATGATGAGATGAAAAGTTCATGAAATGATATAACAAAAAATTAACATTTCACCCAAAAGGAATTATGTTCAAGTTTTTTAAGAAAAGTTTTTGATATAAATAGTTGAACTGTTAAACTTTTTTGAATGAACAAAAAAAGTAAGGTCGATCAAAGTAGCAATCTTTTTTTTCTCTCTCTCGATGGACTTTATTTGACACGCCTTCCGAAAAAAAAAGAGGATGCTGCCACGTGCTGCTAAAATTAAATCCAGAAGAAGGAGAAAACCGCGTCAGCTTCTGATGAGTTGCAATGCTGCTGTTCTTCATTTTTTCTTTTTACTTTTAACACGGAAAAAAAAAGCTTTGACGTATAACAAAACTGAGACTATGAGCATGCAAGAAGAGCATTCAACAAACTAAAACAGAACTAGCGAGAGAGGACAAAGTACATTTTATTTTTTGGAGGCAGTCGCACTCAACAGAAGCAGAACAACAACAAAAAAATCGACAAACAAACGGCAAAAAAACTGCATCCTTTCTTTGCATTGCTATTTTATTAGTGAAGCATTTTTTTCTTTTTCTTCAAATGATCAGCAAATTGAATGATCATTTAAAAATTTAACTGATTATCATCATCAAGTTAAATGTTGTTTTTAGAAAAAGCCATTATTTAACTTTCACACTTCCACCAAACTAGCATTGAAAATAATTAGCTGCTTCTATGAAAGCTTCCAAACCAGGATCAACTTTGTCTAAAAAAATTAAAACTAAAAAACGACTAACAAATTTCAAAAGTGGAAAATTTATTTTTTTTTAAATTTTATATTCCAACGCTACGGAAAATTATTCACCAAATCTTTTTCTTTGGCGAAAAAAGACAATTTCTTAATTTAGGTTTTCTCTTTTTAAAATTAGTACCATCATGTCGTTCACGAAAGAAAGAAAAAAATCGCATCAAAAAGAAAGAAACTACTGATCAATGATTGCTAAAAAAAAGCGGGCAAAGAACATCATAAACAACGAAAATTGTGTAAGAACAAAGTACATTTTCAGAGCATTCTGTTTTAAAAATCAATGCCCTGCTGATGTCCATTCTCATCCATCCTTTTCAGTTGGGGATGTGCATGCACAAACTTGATATGACCGCGTTAAAAAATATCCATGAACCAATAAAAAATGTCCACGCCTCTATAAGATTTCTTTAAACCATAGAGTTCAAAAGATTAAAATCACCGATAAAAATATTTGGCATAACAAACTTTTGTTAATATATGATTTTTGTAAAACTATTATATCCTAACTTTTAATTTGATTGTATATGACACGATAATTCGTTTGCTAACACATTATTTATTTTCAATAAAAAACATATAAAGAAAATTGATACAAATGTACATACACGATAGGTTGGTGACCAGCACGACGAAATGCTAATTTATAAAGTATCAATCACCATAACATGTTTTTTTTGTATGTGTTTAAAAGTTAACGCCATCATCGATGCAAAGACTCTTGCCTTGTCGACGATGAAGATATGGTACAAGGTGTTCATAAGGCGGCATAAAGATTTTTCTTCGATTCCTAATTTCCATCATTTTACCACCGCTATCACCCGCCAAGCTTGAAGAGGTCAGAGAAAGAAAGTTGGCAAGAGCGTGGACATAAATGCGAGTATGGGAACCTTCAATCTGTAAACATTTATTTAAATATACAACGTTTTGAGAAACCCAAATATCTTACTATATCAATCCAAACACCATTGGATTGAGATTGGAAAAAGTCTCTCAGTCGCTCCTCCAATTCATCCAACATTACATATGGGACACCTCGCTTGCGGCTTAATATGCTTTTATGCTTATTGTCAAGCTTTTCAAAGCATGCATGAGCAGAATAAGCTGGATGGTCTATAGAAGAAACCCAATAATGAACGACCTCCCAAAAGCGATAATAAACTTACACCGTCGCTTCTCCTCATCGGTCATCGACTTATACGATTTTGGAATTTTAATAGGTTTTCCACCTAATACATGCTCAAAGCTATCCTCACTTGCCGTTCCTTGATGATTATATTCAAGTTCTTCAAGAAACTTTTCTTGATCCTCCTCGGATTTATCCATAAAGGATTGCCACATTTCCATTGAATTTTTGTCTAAGAAAAGACGAGAAAATGCAGTGATAATATGAGGCGCCATATCAGAGAAATCTTCACAGATATCATCTTGATCGGCATGATTCAAGATTAAATGAGCTAAAGCAGAATAAGTAAAGTATGGCACACAAAAAATCTATGACTACCATTTTCAACGCGTCTTCTCTTTTTGGATCCCATATGAGGTTTAATGTTTACCCCATCGCTACCAATGTTGCCAGCTGCACGTTGAAAGCGGCGAAGAACCCGCTCTTGTCGGGTCTTCTTTTTCTTTTTTTCATCTTGAGCTACGACAGCCCGAATTGCGCGAACATCAGCTGGGTCTATATCATTTTCAGATTCAGTGGCAAATTCAGAATCAGAGAAAACGTAACTGAAATGAAATATAATAATTTCATAATAATATGAGGTGAAATAAATTACTCTCTGTAATCAATGGGAACATCTTCAATGCGAACTTTTTGGCGAGGCTTGATGACACCCATGTTGATATCAAAGGAAGTTCTTTTAAAAAACTTTTTAGCGCTAAATTAAAGAGTGAAAAAATAAAGTTTAAGCGAGCAGAAATATGCAGCTGTCTAAAAATTTTTAATTGATTAAAATCAATAAAGAAAATAAACAAAATGTGGTGGCTTCATTAACACGAACAAAAAAAGAAAAAGAAAAACAGAGGAAAAATGAATGAGCGAACAATTGGATTTCGTGTCAACGAGGAGAGAGTCATGTGATGACCGCATAAGTGTGTGCTGCGCAGAAAGATGCTGAAATTACATTGAATCCTGGTTTATTTCAATGACATACATAGCTTTGCGGATATTAGTGGAAATATAGCTGTTTATTGAAATCGATAAATTGGTAAAAATCGTTGTAAAAAAATTACACTAAAAACAGGGTGACAAAATAAAAGTACGGCTAATGTAAAAAAAATAATGCGCTAACACGAGACTGCATGCATGATGGTCGATGATCAAAATAATGAGGGTGTAACACAATTGAAAAGATTGCACAATATTTTGCAGTTTGAAAGATGCTTTTTATTAGAAAATATATTTTGACACAACTGCTAGTAGCATTGAAATCGTTTTCGTTTTAAGATTGTTTCATTAAATTTTCAATTTTTTTAGCTTGAAAGTATATTTTTGGCTTTCATGGTATTCTTGGATATTCTTAGATTAGAGTTATAAAATAAAATAATTACAGATAAGAACAGAGACGACGAAGCGATGTGTTATGGATTAGGGAAATATAATAAATAATATATGAAAGCTAAGATAAAACGAAAAGAAACTGTTTCTGATAAAATCATGGATCAATTGAAAAAAAACTGACAATGTCTTTGCTGAAATCTCTGAAGCAAATACAAGGACGCCATTGTTGGAAAAAAACTAAAAATGGGTCATAAAAATTTGTAAATATAAAGTTGTAGTACAAATTCAAAATGGAACAAAATTTAATTACATACAAACTAAACCGTTAACAATAGAACTAGTAAACAAAAAGAAAAAATAGAAAAAAGAACATAGTCATCAAGAAGTATGCATAGTTGGAAAATCAAAAGCAACCGCAGAAAGAAGATTCTCCATAGCAACGTTTTCAGATTGAGATTGCTTACGAGGTGGAGGAGGTGAATAAGATGCAGTTGTTCGACGATATCCATGTTTATTGAAGCTTGATGGTGTTTTGAGGGGTTTCTTAGATAAAGGTTTTGAAAATGCATGAGATGGTGAAGCCCGACGATAGAAGTTTGAAGTTGTAGTTGGAATATCAAACGCAACAGCAGAAAGAAGATTCTCCATATTAACGTTTTCAGATTGAGATTGTTTATGATATGAAGGACGTGAATATGGTGTAGCTGTGCGACGAGATGCATGTTTATTGTAGAATGTTGGCGGTTTGACAGGTTTCTTAGCAAAAGATCGTGAAAATGCATAAGGTGAAGAAGTCACATGATTGAATTTTTGATTCGTTGAAATATCAAAAGCAACAGGAGAACGAAGATTATCCATAGTAACGTTTTCAGATTGATATTGTTTACGAGGTGGTGGAGGTGAATAAGATGCAGCTGTTCGACGAGATCCATGTTTATTGTAGAATGTTGGCGGTTTGACAGGTTTCTTAGCAAAAGATTGTGAAAATGCATAAGGTGAAGAAGTCACATGATTGAATTTTTGATTCGTTGGAATATCAAACGCAACAGCAGAAAGAAGATTCTTCATAGTTTTCATTTCAGAGTGAGATTGTTTATGAGATGACGGCCGTAAAAATTCATGAGGTGAAGACACACGATTGAATGTTTGAGGCGTTGAATGATAATCCATTGATCGAGAATCTTTACGCCGAGATGACAACGGTGTAAAGTTGGCTGATACATCGCTTTCCAAATCCTAAAATAAAGGTTTAAATTAGACATTAATGAAACAGCAAGAACACTTACACCGTCAAAGAGAGGTTTCGTGTATTCATCGAGTGGTTGATGAGAAAAACGACATTTAGAGTCTTCACATTTGTTAAGATGAAAATATTTACAAGGAAATTCACCATGAAGAAAGTTGCATCTCAAACCTTGATTGCAAAGACCATTGAGATAGAGTGGGCATAATTCAGGATGGCAACCAGAATCTGATGCATTATGGCTATAGGAGCATAAGTCACCTTTTCGACAACGACCTTCACGGTAAAATTTACAAATCAAATTTCCAACTTCTGCTTTTTGTTTATCACGTTTGGATAATTTAGCAGGCAAAGATGGAGGAGGCGTGTTCGAAGCTATTCCGTCATCTGAAGCTGAAATCATACCACCATCACCTGAAGTTGAAATACGAGCATCGTCAAAACCTGAATGATAAACAAGACATAAAAAAAAGATAGGAATAAATTAATTTTACTTTGTTCCTGATTTCTCCATGTTTCGCTTTTTTGTACAAAAGGGCTTCTTGATTTTTCTTTATGACATACATCTTCGCGGTCATCAAGCACTTCACCTTTTTCTAAAGTTTCAGGCTTTTCAACATCAGCATGCTCTTCTTCCTTGTTATTTATTGTTGGCCCCACTTCAATTTTAATAACATTTTCACCAGGTTGGCTATATTTTCGAAGCTTTTCTGCCAATCTTGTTGCAATATCACTAACTTCAACTTTGATCATCCTGTTTTGTTTGATTGATTGCTTTGTAGTTTCACGATGAAAGAACACAGTAAGAAGTCCAAATGAACTTTAAAATGTTTCACTGAAAAAAAAATCATCAAGTTTTTAGCAAATATGTTAATTAAGTTTTTTGTACATACCTTTGATTTGAAATTGAAGCAAAAGAAATCAGATTATAAAAGTTTTTGATAAATCTAGAAAGATAAAAACATTAATATTTTATTGAATTTAGAAAAATTTGATAGCAAAATTGCTTGTAAAATCGCGAGGAATAAATAACAAAACGATAAGAATGAATGAGTTGACTTTGATTTTATTAATTTTTTCTGATCCACAAACAAAAACAAGACTCTTTGAATGAAACAGCAACTTTGAAGATTGAACAATGAAGAAAAAAAAAGAATCCAAAGAAAATCCAAAAAAATGGCTCTCGAAGCTTCTTCCCATTCACACACATTAGTGGCAAAATGCAATGAAAGCGCGCGTAATCGTCTGCAAAAAATTCTTCAATGATGATCAACAGTTGAAACGTTCGTTCAAATCCATATATTTAAAACTCAATGGTTGTTCATTTATTATGAATTCGATTTTACTAGCTAAATAAGTTGTGAAGAAAATTATCAAAATCAAAAAGAAAATGGATAAAATATAATCAAACAATTACCGTAAAATAAATAAAATATTAGAAGATTGAATCAACTTTTATTTATGCAAGAAATAATGGGTGTAATTTTTTAAAGTTGAATAGCATATTTTATTTAATATACATATATTTACTTCTGTTTTCTACGCTTTTGCAATAAAAGATTGGTTTCGATGTACTGTAATAACACCCTTTTGTGTACCTTTTGTTTATTTTCAATAATGACTATTTTTTGAAAAAATGACATTGACCAATTTTGATTTTTTCCAACAAAAAACTTTTTCTTTTTTTATTCTTGAATTTAACCCCTCAAAATAAAATTCTTTTAACTATTGTGAGTCATTCATGACTGACATTCGTTGTTTTTTTTTAGAAAGATGGAAGAAGAACCACGTGTTCACGTGCTATAGCAACATTTATGTCTGACACTTTTTTTTATTTTTTATAAAAGTCGTCCATCCTTTTGAAATTATTTTTTCTTTCATTTTAGAAGCTGAGTTATAAAAAAATTATGAAATAATTTTGTGTGCAGTCTTGAATTTTTTTGCAAAAAAGCATAACTGCAAAAAAGAAAGAAGAATTTTCTTGCAAAAAAGAAGAAGAATTTTCTTGCATGCAATGAATAACATCGAGGTTAAAAATAGACAGAAACAACTTCCTCATGATTTTATATATTGTTGTTAATGGTGAAAGGTGGATTTATTGTTTTTTTTTTTGAGTTAAAAGTTTTCACCCTTGTTTTTTATTGATCCTGGAAAAATAACAAATGTGATCTCTGCGTGAAAAAAAAAAAATAAAGCTATAAGTTCTTACTCATTTTTTTTGCTGATGAAAGGAAAAACTTTTCTTATCATACATAGATAATCTTCATCAACATGTGAGTGAGAAGGACAAAAAAGCACGTTGTCGTGGGCTTAACCAACTTTATTGTTTTGAAAGGAGATTGTTGCAATTGCGATTGTTTCTGTGATGAATTTTTTTAATCGCCTTTGAAAGTCAAAAGGTTGCAGCGATCACGCCATTTCAATATCGATTAAAAATGAAACAAAAAATTATTTAGGAAAAATGTACTGCAAATTTTAACCATTTCAAAAAAATTCAAGTTTGCTTTAAAAAATATATCGCAGATTTTGATTTCAATAACTCGACAAACAAATGACAACAATCTTTCTGTTATGAACTCGTTATTGTTGTTGTTTTTTTATGCTACTTTTATTAACTCTCTCCAAAGAAAATAAATCTGTCATCACTTTGTTTTTTTATTTATGGCAAAATTGAAAAGCAAACTTAAATATGTTTATATCCTCTGATGCTGAGAGATATTTATTTACCAATATTTAAAAAAATAAAAATAACAACAACCATTACAAATCAAACTTAAAGTTGCTGTTTTTCAATAAATCAAAATCAAAACTGTAAACATCCCTTCTTCTTATTTTCTTGAAAAGCTATGCTATTTCCCTTTTTTCTTTTCTTTTTTGAAGAACACTAATAAATGCAGGAGATGTTCACGTGCAAAAAAGCATTGCTTTTTTCTCGACATACAGCGGCGAAGTCCCATATGAAGAAGAACACGACCGACGTTGACCAACCAAGGCGCGTTTTTTTTGGTAAGAAGAGAAGAGGTCGATGAAAGGCTCTTGTATGAAAGAAGAAAAAACGCATATATTCTTTGGTTGTTTCTTAAAAACAAAAAAATGCAACTTCAGCAATAAAAAAAACTCAAAAGCAATGTGAATCAGAATAATAACGATAACAGAAAAACAATGTTTTTTAGGTTTGATTGCAACTTTTAACTGTACAAATACGACTCATTTTCAATGTTAACTTTTTTCTCTTTTAGATGCTTCGAATTTCCTTGTTATTACTCAAATCAAACGACTTTCAAAATATATTTTTTTATTAGGTTTTTTAACAGTTTTTTTATAATTAATAAAATTCAAAAAATAACAATTAAAATTCTTTGCGAAATAACAAAACAACTCCCCGTTATTAGATTGTTTAAAATAAATATTTAAAGATTGATTCATGGAATCAACAATGGATGGACGTAAAATATATGGTGTTTATAATCATCATCTTCCATTTGGTGGCAAGGTTATAGCAATATATTGGAAGAAGATTTATTAAAATAATAATAATAGTAGCAGCAGCTTCTGCACTTTTAATAAAAACCCGAATGTTTCATTGATAAAAAAAATAAGGTTGTTGAAGGATGAAAATTTTGTCCAGCAAAATATATATCATTCATATTTGATGAAGATTTGTTTTAATCTTCTTCACCATGTTCGATGCTTACAGCTTCAGCACGAGCAACAAAGATGGGCAAAATGATACTTATTGGAAGGATGAATAATAATGAATATGCGGCATGTTGAAGCTTTGGATTGACAATTGAAACAAGAGCCCGGGTGGCTGCAAAAAGCAAGATGGTAAATTCAAGGATGTTAACAACAGCAGAAAGCATGATTGATTATTTTTAGGAGTTTTTAAATTTTGGTAGTAAAATACTATCAGAAAGTTGAATTTATTTTAACTTAACGAGCCTCTCTTTTATACTCCTCGTCCTTCTCTCTTTTGTAAGGGGTATCTCCTCCTTCTTTTTTAAGAAAGAAATATAAAAAGAGAGAGAGAGAGAGAGAATATGAAAGACTAGGCGGCGAGGAAGGCGGAGCGATAAAAACAAAAAATAAGTGCAGTCGTCGCCCCATGCATTTCCCGTGGCTTTGAAAAAATAATAATATGGGGAAGCAAAAAATAGACTACATTAACACTTTTTTGCCTGTTAAAAGAAAAGATAAAAAAAAAAGAGAGTCAAATTTTAGGCTAAAATAGTGATCGTTGTGGAAAAAAGCGTATGTTCAAAGCATCCTTGGCACGAGTTATCATCACACACACAACATGTTGAGAAGTGCAAAAGTAAAAAAAATAAAATGAAAGGTTGTTGTCGTTTATGAGATCCCAAAAATAGAAAGATATAAGATATTGCTTTATTTTTAGAAACACACAGTTGTTGCTTGCCCTCATTCTTTTTGTAAGCAGTTTAATTTTCGGCTTCAAAATATCATTGATATTATTTCATTAAAATCATTTTAGACAAAAAACAATAAGCCTTCACAAATTTTGCAAAAAAAAAATGATAAACAAATCCAACCATGAAAATAAAAGCGATATGAAAAGAGAAAACAGGATTGAAAAGTTAGGCAATAAAAAAATATCAAGGGTAACAATTTAATTGTCATCGGATTAAAGCTGCTTTATTCATTTTTTAGTTATTAGTCTTTAAATTAAGACCTTCTGTGATGAAAATGGTAATTAATTTTGCCTGATAAACTAATAAAAAATTTATTACAGTTTCCAATCAACATTGTTTGTGTTTTTTTTATTTCAATGTCCTTCACTTTTTTCAATTTTCTACCTTTTTTATTTTCATTTTTAGGTAAGAAAAAAATCAATCACTTTGAAATTTAATGGAGTTTTTTTCCTTCAATTTTTTCAAAGGCTTGAATCGACCTCGAATTTGGTGGCGTTGATGGTGCTCAACTGTTTCAATGCAAAATAATGCAATGTGATCTTTCGCCTTTTTTTTCTATCGTTCATGTCCATCAAGAAAAAAATTGCAATTTTTTTATTTTCAAATGTTTTTATACCTTTAAAAGGAAGTCAAACGTGTTTTTACCTTTCTTTCAGTTTCTTTCAAGAGCAAAAGAAATTTTTTTGTGAAAAGAAAAAAACAAACCCAAAAATGAAATAAAGCCAAAAAAAGGACGGAAAAAATTAAAACACGAGAAAAAAATTCACATGCACGTTCATGTGAAGCAGATGCAGCCGACATGAGCCCTTTGAAATATAAAAAAAAAAGAGCAAAAGCTAAATGCGAAAAAAAGGGAAGACGAAAAAAGCGATGATAACAGTTGTCTGAACTAACAACAACTACTTAACTGGCTTTGGCTAATTATTTATGTCTATTAAAAAAAGCTAATGTTCTTCCATTTTTTTATAACTAAAGTGCAGGTTTAATTAATTATGTCTCTCTTTTCCTAAAAATTTCTTTTCACATTTTTTGAAAAAGCTTTTTTTCAATCAGGAAAAATACAATTTTTTAAGCCAAATCAAACCACAAGACTAAAGAGTCTCATCAGCCGCTCGACTAAAACCATGTTTTTCATTAACTTTTTTTTCTGTGATATAAAAATTTGACAAAAAAGAAAACAATGCTGGAAAAAAATTGTTTGCAAAACACTTACATAAATTTTAAAATGCCCATGTCTCCTTGAAAAAAAAACCTTTAAAAGTTTCGAAAGTTCTTTTTTGTTATTACTTTGTTATTGAATGAAGAAAGAGTAAACAACAAAGAAAGAGAGAAGAAGGTTGGAAAGAAAATAGTGGACACTACATTTTTTATGAAATTAATCTAGCATGTAAATACGCGCACATGTATGATGGAAGAGAGAATGGATAATGAAAGCAAGCTATCATGAAAGAAAAGGAGCTCATGGACATTTCTTTATCTAAACATAAATATTTTGTATTTATCCCCAAATAAATAATAATTTGCTTAATTTTTTTTCGAAAATTTTAATTAAATATTTTGTATAATCCAATTAACTTTAGAAATTTAATAGTATTGGAATTTTATCGTCATTGTTTAATTAATTTTTTACTTTTCCCAAATTATTTCAAGGTCCATCACATTGTGTTACGATTCATTTTTTTCTTAAATGGTTGGAGTATTGTAAAAATTGACAAGTAGAAAACCTGATTTTGTGCTATTTTTGCATCAATTTTTTTACATCAGATTTGATTAAAGTTTGTTGCTATCGTTGATGTGCTGCTCTGTCAGTCATATGCTCAGTGCATTTGTACATTTGCGGACCTTTTTTGAATGCTTCGAACCACGTGTTGCAATGTTTGATTAGGGGCCATTTTCATTTTTTAAAGTAAAAACACGCGGTATCTATTATTCAATCTCTCTCTTGTATTTAATCATTCAAAAAAACGCAAAGTTTTAAAAAAATTTGTTAGATCAATTTGGTTCTTAATTTAACTTTTTGTAACAATGAAAAAGAGTTTTGTAAAAATTAAAATTTATAACATAAAAATTATATTAGGGTTTATACAAAGCTTATACGATAGTCAAATAATTACTAACCTAAGCTTGGATTTCATATTTTGGTATTACGTTTCAAGGGACAAGCAGATTTGTGATTAATTTGAAAATAATATCAATGAAGCAAGCTTTAGAGCACAACAATATTTGTTTGTACTTTAAAAATTTATTGAAGCAAAGAACCTTCAACAAAAAATTTCAACAAAAGCATCCTTTTTCCGCCTTTTCTTTTGCACGTTTTTTTGATCTTTGCTTGAATGTTCTTCAGTGCAGTTTAGAACATTGAAAACGAAGCCATTGCAGTAACAGACAAAACAAAAAAATGTAAAACAACAAAAAAGAAATATCAAAAAATAGAAAATGCAATTTAATTGATTGCTTCCTTCCTTTTTACTTTTAACAAAGACGCACTAAAACTAAAATTGAACCCAAAAAATATGAAAGAAACATTTGTTTTTCAACATTTTAAATGTGCAGGCATAAAAGAGTTTACAAAGTTAATCCATTTATTTGTTAATTATTACAATTACAATTAAATTTAAAGCATAAAACATGAAATATGTATGTATTGTTATTGGCTACGTACAACTACAGCTACAGGAAACAAAGCACGAAACAAACAAATTCCAACGAAAAGAACCAAGAGTGCAAGAGCAAGAGTAACATTAGGATTCGTTCCATCAGCATTTGAATGAGGACCAAGTTGAAATGATGGAGAATCATTATCACTTCTAAAAAAAATGCAGGTGATATTAAAAAACAAATGGAAAATAGTCTTACTTTGTAATAGTCATTTCGGCTTCATTTACATTCTTTGATAGAGCATCAAGCATGAGTTGTTCAAGTGGAGGATTGTCAGATGGACATGAAGTTGATGAATCCAAAAATGCAATAAGTCGAGTTGAAGTTGTATCATTGGTTAATCCACCAACGTCAAGAAAGCGAGTAACAAGTAAAAGCTTTGGTGATGTAACTTCTTGCCATGTTTTAACAATTTTGGGTCGTTGCCATGTTAATACAACCTTTGAACTTCCTCGAGCTGCGATATGACCAGTTGCACTTGGAAGAGCCTAAAAAATATTCATCCATGAATAAAGATAAATGAGAGAGATAACAATAAACTAACAGAAAGTAAATCCATAGTATCGGTTTTGAATTTATAATATAGTGGACGATCAGAAATGTTACAAAGTAAAACAGCAACTCGAGCAACACTTGTTCGACCTTCAATGCATTGAAAACGTAATTCAGTAGCTTGAGCAAGACGTCGACGAACAGGACTCTTATTTGGTGATGGATTGGATGTTTGAGTTGAAGCTACATCTAAGGAATTTCCTACAAATTCTTCTTGATAATGATTATTATTACGATCAAGCGAAAATACTTACGTGGTGGTGTTGTTCCTTTTGTATTGCTGTTTGCACCATTTCCCGATTCATTGCTAGTGGAATTTGAAGATTCTGTAGAGCCATTTGATTCACCGCTGTCACTAAAATGTAATAAAAATGTTAAAAGATAATAATTCAATAAATTTAAATGCTAACCTTTTCGACATGTTTTTAAAAAGCTTTGAGATGAAACGGAATGCAAACACGAACCAGCAAAAATTGAAGAAGAAATTCAAAAAACAAATCGCTTGAAAAGACGCTTTCAAAAATTTACATAAATAAATATTTTACCAAAAGCTTTTCCCATTGCACGTTCAAATTTATGCAATTTTCTTAACATTCTGCATGACTTTTTTTGATATATAAACTTCATTTGCCATCCTAAATTCTTCATTCAATCATTTATTTGATTTTGGAAGAACGTGGTTATCAAAAATGGCGTCAAGTGAATCATCTGTTTCTGATGTCTTTGCAACTGAACTTGGAAGGTCTGTCTATATTCCTGATGAAGATGAAGGTTACAAGCATGGTAAATTGGTTGATTTTCGTGCTGATAGTCTTCGAATTGAATTATCTGGTGGAAAGGTTGTTGATTGCCCTCATGATGATGTCTTACCTGCTGAAGAAGATGAAACTAAAGATGTTGATGATTCTTGTATGTTTTTTCCTTTTAAAGGCATTTGCTTTAATCTCTTTAATCCATTTTAGGCTCGTTGATGTATTTGAATGAAGGAACTTTGCTCAATAACTGCCGACAAAGATACCAGAAGAAGCAAATTTATACTTATGTGGCAAACATCCTTGTTTCAATCAATCCTTATGAATCCATTGATGAACTTTACTCAAATGAAACAATTTCAAGATATCAAGGGAAATCATTGGGATCTTTGCCACCTCATATCTTTGCTATAGGTGAGTTGTCTTTTTGCTTTGTTATTTGACTTACTAAAAAATCATTTTTCAGCTGACAAAGCTCATCGTGATCTTCAACGAAATAAAGAATCTCAATCCATTATTGTCTCTGGTGAAAGTGGAGCTGGCAAAACGGAATCTCAAAAGTACATTCTTCGATATCTTTGTGATCGTTGGGGTGGAAATGCTGGTCCAATTGAACAACGTCTTCTTGATGCAAATCCAATCTTGGAAGCTTTTGGTAATGCAAAAACTATGAGAAACAATAACAGCAGCCGTTTTGGGAAGTTTGTTGAAATTCATTTTGGAAAAGAAGTTAGTTAAACATTACGATTTTTTTTTCTATTTACACTTACAAGGGAACGGTCAGACATGTAAGTGTGATTTCGATATTTTGTTTAGCCCAAAATATTATTTAGCATATTTTATAACATATCCCAAAATCTTAGCGGCGAATGGAAAGATGGTCTAAAGTTACAAGTCCTCAAAGTTTCAAATGATCAACAGGGAAACCCTATGAGTCAAAAAGGCCCTACGTGGAAACCCTATGAGTCAAAAAGGTCCAATAGGGTTTCCCTGTTGATCATTTGAAACTTTGAGGACTTGTAACTTTAGACCATCTTTCCATTCGCCGCTAAGATTTTGGGATATGTTATAAAATATGCTAAATAATATTTTGGGCTAAACAAAATATCGAAATCACACTTACATGTCTGACCGTTCCCTTGTTAGTTTATTTTTTTAGCATACCGTAGTTGGTGGATTTGTTTCACACTACCTTCTTGAAAAGTCAAGGCTTTGCCATCAAAATCCAGGTGAAAGAAATTATCATGTCTTTTATCAACTTCTTGCTGGCGCTGATGATGAATTAGCTCAAAAACTTTCTCTCGCATCTCCTGATACTTTTAATGTAAGTTATTCTTCTTCTTTCAAATGAATGAATAATTTATTTATTTTACAGTATCTCAAATATGGAAGTACTCAATTCTTTGCTTCGTCGTCGTCATCTCCAATTCCTGCATCTCGTCGATCTTCAGCTGGTACTATTAGTGATGATCTCGTGGATGATTATTCTGATTTTCAAGCACTCCACAAAGCTCTCACTGAAATCGGCTTTTCTGATGCTCAAAAGCTCAACGTCTTCTCTATTATTGCTGGAATTCTTCATCTTGGAAATGTTCAATTTGAAACCTCTGAAGAAGCTCATGGTGGATGTGTGGTGGTCAAAGACACGTTGGATTCCTTGAATAAAGCTGCTGAATTATTTGGACTTGATGCCGATGAACTTATTCGTGGACTCACTTCTCGTGTTATGCAATCTCGTGGTGGTCATTTTGGAACTATTATCATGGTTCCATTAAAACCTCATTCAGCTATTGCCGCTCGTGACGCCTTGGTAAAATCCATTTATTCAGCTTTGTTTGATTCAATCGTTGCCGCTGTAAATGCTTGTATTCCCTTTGCTAATTCAATCGGATATATTGGTGTTTTGGATATCGCTGGTTTTGGTAAGTTTTTATTACTTTTATCATACACTTTATCCTATTTTTTATAGAATTCTTTCAAGTAAACTCCTTTGAGCAATTTTGTATCAATTATTGCAATGAAAAACTTCAACAATTTTTCAATGAAAGAATTCTAATACATGAACAAGAATTGTATCGTCGTGAAGCTCTAAATGTTCCTGATATCGAATTTGTTGATAATCAAGATTGCATTGAACTCTTTGAACAGAAAACAATTGGTCTCTTGGATTTACTTGATGAAGAAGCGAGGCTTCCCAGTGCATCGCCAACACATTTCACTGAACAAGTTCATGCTGCTAATTCTCGACATTTCAGATTGGATGTTAGTTTTTTCCATTATTTTTTGTAGCTAAATTCCGTTTTTAGGCTCCACGCAAAAGTCGACTTCGTGAACATCGTGATATGAGAGACAATGAAGGATTCCTTATTCGACACTATGCTGGTGCTGTTTGTTACCAAACTTCACAATTTTTGGAAAAGAATAATGATGCCCTTCATGCTTCTTTGAAAGCTTTAATTGAACAAAGTAACAACAATTATCTCAAAGATTTATTCGTTTCAACTGCAGCTATTCCATCACCTGCAAGATCAACTCCTGGTCGAACTAGTCAAAAATTAGCTGCTGCTTCTGTTGGAAACAAGTTCCGTGCTCAACTCAATGTCCTCTTGGAAAAACTTCGGTCAACTGTAAGTTTTATAAAAAAGTTATATTTGATATGATTAAAACCATTGTATTTAGGGTACTCACTTCGTTCGTTGTATTAAACCCAACTCAGTTATGAGTCCATCCAAGTTTGAAGGCGCTCAAATTCTTTCTCAACTCAAATGTGCTGGTATGGGATCTGTTCTTCGTCTCATGCATTGTGGTTTTCCATCTCGTGCTTCCTTTGTTGATCTTTATCAAATGTATCAAAGTCTTCTTCCTGACAAACTCAAACGTCTTGATCCTCGTCTTTTCTGCAAATGCCTCTTTCATGCTCTTGGACTTTCTGAAGCTGATTTTCAATTTGGTTTAACGAAAGCTTTCTTCCGCGCTGGAAAATTTGCTGAATTCGATGAACTTATGCATCAAGATGAAGCTCATATGTCTTCTTTGATCGTCAAAGTTCAATCGTGGCTTATTCGTATGCGTTGGAGAAAAATACAGTATACTGCTTTGTCAATTTGTCGAGGTATGGAATATTGAATTTTTAACTTTTAATGCTTTTTTGTTTTTTAGTAAACAAAATTATTGCTCAAAGAAGAAAAAAGATTGCTAAAGTTCAAAGTTTTGTTCGTGGATATCTTGTTCGAAAGCGTGTTACAAAGCAACTTCATAATTTCCGAAAATTGAACTCTCTTGCTATGCGCATTGGCGATGTCAAAGCTCTGTGTGAAAATATTCAAGAAGGTAAAAAAGCTGAATTCGACGCAAAGGTGGATGATCTCATTCAAACTACTAACTTCCTTATCTCTGAATGCAAAGCAAATGCAACAAAGCCAAATGAAAAACTCCTCGCTTCAACAAATGCACTTGAAAAACAAATGGATAACCTTGTTCAAGAACTAAAGTAATTTTTTTTCGTCTTTATTACTTATTTCATTTTTATTTTTTAGAACTCAAATGGTTGCAGAAGAACAAGCTCGTCTTTATGCCATTGAAGCTGAAAGTCGTCGTCTTCGTGAATTGGCTGAACAAGAAGAATTTGAACGTCAAGAAAAAGAACGAAAACTTGCTAAACTTCGTGAATTTGAAGCTCGTTTACAAAGAGAAACTGAAGAAGCGCTTAAACGTGAAGCTGAATTGGAGATCGAAAGAAAAGCCAACGAAGAAAAGGAAGCCGAAGAAGCTTTGAAACGTGAAAGTGAACGATTAGATACTGAATTGGCAAGTCGACTTGCTCATGAAAATCAAAATCTTGTTTTGGAAGCAGCACAAAAAGAACCTAAGAAATGGGAAGAAAATGAATTGTCAAAATACACTCATTCTGATTTGAGAGAAATTATGAATGCTACTCAAGGTTTTTTTATTGTCTGTATATATTTTTGAAAAAACTTGATGCTTTTTAGATATGGAATTTTTGCGAGCATGTCAAGCAGAATTTCATCGTCGTATGCGCTTCTTTAATGGATGGAGATTCAAGTCAGCTCCTTCGAAACATGTTCCACGTCCAACAACCAAAGCGAATTCTCCTCCATTGCTTCCATCAATGCTTCCAAAAACTGTTGATCGTAAACAACGTTATTTCCGTGCTCCTTTGGCTACTCGTAAACGTCATACATATGGTTCTTCGCCTGAAAAAGGCTTTTGGTTCTGTCATTTTGATGGTGAATTCATTGTTCGTGAAATTGAAATTAGACCTCATGTTACTCCAATTCTTCTCTGTGCAGGTTTGTCTTTCTTTTATATTACTGTTAAATGATTAAATACATTTGATGATTTTTTAGGACGAGATGATATGAAAATGTCTCAACGGTTGCTCTCTGAAACTGGTCTCCTTCAAACTCAATACGAAATCAAAGAACGTGAATTTGAAGCTACTTGGTTACGCTTTGGTGGAACTCAACTTCGAACTCGTGATTAAATTTATAATAGAAGATTCGCTAATTATAATTTATGTAATTTAACAAAAATAAAATTATTTTGACATATCTTTAAAATTTCTTGCATCTTTGTGGCGGCTTTTTTGTATGTTAATTTAACTTTTCAAATGTGATCATCTCTAGCTATCTAAACGAACTAAGACACTTTTAAAATAACGAGAAATATTATGTTAGCTAATACATGGCTATTTTTCAGCGGCAAATAAACCAAAATTGTGAAATGGAAAAACTTAAAGAAAATCAAACAATTGATAGCCAAAAGAAAATTCACGGGCATTTTTGGTTCCCAAACGGAATGTGTTTGTAATTATCGAGAGCGAGGAACTTTGAAGCTTTATCAAAATTTAGTTTATTTCATTTTTTGTTAACGAAAATGTTTTCGCTTTATTTTTTCGCTTTCATTTTTCGATTTTTTTTATTCACAAATGTGCTTTTATAGTAATTTATCCATATCAACTTGCTATGGCTAATTATAAAACCACTGATGGCCTAATTAATTTTACTTGCCGACATTCGATTGAAGCTTTAACAAAAGAAATGGGATTTCAAAAATGTGATAAAGGCGCCATATCAATCTTAACAAATTTGACGCTTAAACTTATGGGTAAAGTATGCCACCAAACTCAACGATGGAGCGATCATGGTAGGTTTCAAGTTTTTTTTATTGACAACATCTTTCATGTTTAATTTTTAGCTGGTGGACGTGATGCAACTCTCGATGATCTATTATTGGGTTTAGAAGATAATAAAATATTTGAGAAAGACATTCGACGATTTATGATGTATTCAAAACCAATTGAACCTCCAATCAATGTAAGCTTAAAATACTTTACTTAATAAGCATGATAAAATTTGAAAGTTTTAGCTACCATTGTTTCCCGTTGAAGCCCCTTCTCAAATTGAAGAATCAAGGATAACCGATGAAGAGAATGCTATCCGATTACAAAATGAAATACCTTCGTTTTTGCCTCCAATTTGGCCGATTGTTTCTAAAACCGACGAAGATGATTCGACAACGCCATCCAAAATTGAAGAAGTCGCTAATGCTGTCAAAATTCCAAGTTTTAAACCACTTATTCAGTGAGTTTATTAAATGTTATATTTATTTATACCTTCCTTTTGTTTATAGGCCGATTTCTAAACCTAAACCTGGTTGTGATCAACTTCAAGATTGTAATGAAGATAATTTTCTTGAATTTTTACCTTGGACAACTAAACCATCGTCAGCTGTTGTGGATTTTATGAGACGATGTGTTCCAGAACAACAAGAAATACAGAATGAATCAACTTTTGGAGGTGCCGAAATTAACATGGATGTTGATATCAATGAATTAAGTGCTTCTGTTTTTGCGAAAAATGAATCTGTTAATGAACTTGATACAACTACTTTCTCACCAGAACCATGTTATTTCCTTCCACCTCCTCCTGTTCCACCTCAACTTAATCTTGCTGATCATATGGATGAAAAATCAATGATGTCAATTGAAGATAGTAAGGAAAATTTGAAAGATGATGAATCCCTGAAGAAGAAGAAAGTATCACCAAAAAAGAAAAAAGAATCATCATCAAAACGCAAAAATGAGTCCACCAAACAGAAGAAAGCTGAAAGCAAAGGAAAAAAGAAATCAAGTGGTAAAATTGAAAGTTCTTCACCAATTATCAAACCTAAAGCAAAGCCTCATGTTCATCATTTTCGACCATTGGCTTCTACTTGGAATAATTATAAGATTCCAAAAAAGAATGATGGTAATGGTGCTTCTTCTAATGTTATTCCAACTTCAACTTTGTTTTCGAACGGTTACCAAAGTCCGATGAATTCTGATGTATCTTTTCCTGAAAACCAAAGCCGCAGTCAATATCCTTTTACGCCGTCATCAAATGTTGGAATACATTCACCGTTATCATTCAAAAAGGTTGCTACTTTTCCATCTAATTTTAAAACTCCTCAAGCTTCTAATTCAAATTCGAACAATTTCGCTGCTCCATCTGGTCGACATCGTCCTTATTCAAAATCTCAAACATCCAAGAAGAAGAAGCCGTCGCTTGGTCCACGCTGTGAACTTTTACCTTCAAATGGTACAAGTATTAAAATGATTATTAGATTACCTAAAAAGGTGTGAATTTTTTTTGTATTTTTGTTTTGTTTTATATGCGTATAACCAACATTGTTATCTTTATTTAGTATTTTGTAAAATGAAAAAAAAATTATCATCTGTTTTATTTTTTTGTTTTGTTTATGGCATTTGGTTTAGCCTTTCGAGCTGCACATTTTGGAGGCAGTAGATTATAATCTTCGAAAATAACCCCTTTGATGACTTTGACTTATTGTAAACTTTCAATTTGATGATTGTATAAACAATGTTGACTGCGTTTGTTTCAGCCGCCGACATTATACAATTTTATTTTGGTGCGCGAAAAAAATCTGTCATTGAGTTTTTGAAGTTTTTTTATCTGACATTTTTCAATTCTTTTAAAAGAAAAACAATGAAGGTTGAACCCTACGACAACTGACGCGTTATTTTTTTAACTTGGATTTTTTTCCTTGATTTTTTTTTAAAACCACCACCATCAATCGATTAATTGCCTTTTTACTTCGTGTTTTAAATAAAAAGAAAAATAACAAATTTGACAGCATCCTCCCCACTTATTGTTGTTATCCCAGATGTTTTTGTGTTTTATTTTCCTCCAAAATCTTGATTGATTTTGCTTACGTGAGCTTTTTTGTTTATTGGATTCTTGCTTGTTAACATTCTGCGATGTTGACTTTAAAGCTTTTTGACATAAACTTTTTTGACATTTGAATTAAAAATAAATGCGTTAAACCTATTTTTTTCTCAATCAATTGCAAGAAAAAAAGAAACCCCGCAATTGCAAAAAAAATTCTCGTCTTTTTTTTTCTTTGAAGTTTTTGTTGTTGTTGGGGACTTCAAAGAGAGGCTCTTCTTCTAATTTGTCGTCGCAAAGTTTGTTTCTTCCGACATCTCCGTCAAACGGGAATGCTTTCATTTTTTGCAACAAGTTATTTTTCAAATGAAATTTAAGAGTTTTCGTTGCTTTTTTTTCTGCAACTTTTGCCTTACTTTTTCTTTCACGCAAAAGTGTTGATGATGATGCAAAAAGAAAAATAAAAACTTTTTTCTTCAAAAAAGTTTTTTATGCTTTTTTGAAATTAATAATTCTTTGAAACTATGAGTGAGCCTTCTGATGACTGAATATTATTATTCATGGCCAAAAATTTTTCTTTAAAAATCTTCCTTAAAAGTTTGATGAATTTCAATAAATTGTTACTGTAATCAGTGAACGTAGTCTGTTTCAAAGATCGCTATTGAATCATTGGTTTTCAGAAAGCATTGATATACTTTTATTATTTATGTATTTTATAAATTTTGGTTTAAATTTTTTTGCGTTTCATTCAAGTTTTTCTTTTGTTTCTTATTTTAAACCATTTCTAAGTCTTTTCCCATTTCAAGTTCGAACAGGAAAAGCTTGTCGTTGTTGTCTTCTCATTGACATGAGATCATTCCCTTAAAAATGCATAAGATTACCCCATTCCATTTTTTGCGTTCGAAAAAAACTCTTAGAAATCCAGTTTTTTTTGTCTATCAAAAAACATACAATTAAAAGAACGATAAATGTTCGCGTTTTTTTCTTCCTTCAATTTTAAACTTTTCCAAGAAACCTTAGAAGGTAAAAGAAAAAACTATAAAAAAATTTGCCCACATTCTTTTACTTTTATTTGTTTACTTTCTTTGTCCTTTGACACACGCAAAAAATAAAATTGATGTTTATTCTTTTGGTGAAAAAAAAGCGGCGAAATAAGAAACTCAATAAACAGCTGTTTTAACTTTGCAGCAACAGTTAAAGCAACATACATATGTATGCGTATATTTTAAGCTCTCCCAAATAATAACTGCGAGCAACAACAACCCCATTGTCGAAGCTTAATCGAATTTCGTGTTTGCAATTTTCATTTTTTTCCTCATCTTTCTTGTGTTTACAAAAGGAAACATTTTTATAGAGAAAAAGAATATTAAATAATAACTAATGTGACTGACTCAAGCCTTTTTCCTCTTCTTTATTTTCATTCGATGAAACTAAATTTATTTTTGCAGTTTTTTACTTATAAGCAAGCAGCCTTTCAAAATGTGGCAAATATTATTCTCTATTATTATTATTACCTGTTTAACCATTTTGATTGAATCTAAACCTCAAGGGTAAGTTCGAAAACTATTAAATAAGCTCTTTTGCTTTTTGCATATAAAAATGGATTTTTAAAAACTTATTTGTTTGAGACTTATATAATGTTTTTCATATTAAATTAATCTTTTGTTGTCCATAAATTATTAATAATTTGAAAAGGAGCTTTTTTAAACTTTAGTCTAAATTACTGCCACATTTACTCATTCAAGTATTATTTTTATTATTTACAACCATATTTTTTTAAAAGCAAAATGTACAAACTTTAAAGTAAAAAGTAATAAAGCGTTTTAAAAAATTTCCACATCCACTGCTGATTTTTACTTTTACAATTCGTTACAGTAATCGCTTGCTTCCATTTCAGTGAATTAAACTTTACTCAAACAGTTTTCGAAGTTTTGAATGATTCCGATAATAATCTTCATGATTATCAAAAAAACAAATTAATTGAAAATGAAATAATACGACAGCAAATTTATGAAAGATATTTTCCATTTTTTATTTTATCCGGCGTTGCTTTCGTTGTTTTAAGTGGAGTTTGGGTTCTTTATAATATTTTAAGTTATACTCGAAAACAAAATAAAATTAAGAAAATGGAAAGATTAAATCGGCAAAAGGAATCTCAGTAAGTTTTGTTTTATTGTAATAATTTTGAGGATAATTGTTCGCATTTTAGAAGGTTGCTTCAATTATATCATGAAGTGCCGGTGGAGGTACGAGCTTGAACAAAGCACAAAATAAAAATAATTGCCTTAAAATATTAAGAAAAATAAATACGTGTATATTTTTTTTATAAATAAATTTTTTGTAAAAAAAAAGAAGATAATTATTCTAAAGTAAATAAAAAAATATTATGGACTTTCGTCTTTGTTTCACAAAATGATGATTTTTTCTGCTAATAAACTTTGCAGAGCTACTAAAAATTATTAGCTTTAGATAATCGAGTTTCGAATATTGGTAGAAATTACTCTTTGGAAATTAACGCTATCGTACAACCTTATCATGATCATAGTCGAGTGTTATATGTCAAACTTTTTTGCTTGAGTAAAACCAAATAATATATTTTTCGTTTTATTTATTATTCAAAAATGCAATTTACAATAAACTTAGAAACTTTAAAAAATGTAAAAACAAAAAACGGTTTTATTTAATTAATTAATTATAAATGGGAGTAAGAGATTTGATTGGCATTCTTGGAAAATAATCTTCGACGATGCGATGATTGTTGGTGAAAGCAAAAGCCGAGGCTGCTTCTCCGAATTTTTTACCTTCCAATTCAAGAGGAATTATCCGTAAAAGTTTGTATCTTCGAGGTGAAGGTTTAGTTGCCTAAAAAAGACTTGAATGAATCAAGTGAAAATGATATTAACAAACACTTACAGCATCATCCCCAAAAAGATCATATTCGTTTTCAAACAAAGGCAGTCCAATAATATTTATTATTAAAGAAAATACGATAGCTGCTAAGAAAATTTGTTGGTTCATATTTTTTTCTCCTGGCAACCTCAAACTGAAGCAAGCAAGCTTTGGAAGAAAGAGTAAAATTTAAAAAATATGGAAGCAAATGAGTGTTTAAAATTTTGAGGACAGCCTTTTTAAAGGAGTAAGTAGCAACGTGAATGTGAAATACAATTCAAATAAATTAAGTTTATATTTAAAAACTAATTATTTGCTACAATTATTATATATAAGAAAATTTCTATCTTTCCCATTTTCCAACTACAAACGCCTCCACAAAGTTTTTAAAGTTCAAGGAAAGGTGGTTGAACAGCATGTTTTTGTGAGCTTTTTAAAACTACTGTGTTGTCTTTATTTTTTTCTCGATAGAAGAGTTTTAAAGAAGCCATAAAAATTAAATTAAGTAATGCCACAAATTCTATTGCTTGTTAAAATAATTATATAAAGAACATCTGGGATTATTCATAGTAAATCGAATACAGAAAAAGCTTGATGTGTTGTATAACCAACGATGTGCCTAACTCAAAAAATGTTTAGGTTTAAAAGTCGATGAAAAATAAATCAAAAAGGAACTAGCATTAATCTAAAGAGCAAAAGCCCAACTTTTCTGTTGAAAAATCGCTATACATTTTACACAGTTGCTGTACCATTGTGTTCAGTTTAGTTGGCATAAATGAAATTAAGCATAAAGAGATTTATTTCAAAAAATGATCTTTTTTAGATACAAATAATTATAAAGAAAAATAGGCAGGAAAAAAGAGAGATTTTTTTTCAAGAGGTTGGCGCATTTTATGGACAAAAGAAGATGCTTCAAAAATTTATGATTTACATAAAAACTAAAAACCGCTTTTGGGTTTTGTTTTTTAGAAAATGTTTTTATACGTTCAAGGTCCTCATGCTTGGTAATTGAACAACATGCTATCAAAGGGATGGTTGGTATTTATTTATTTGTAAGCTTTTTTATTACTATTTTTAAACTTGTTTAACGGCTTATTTTCAGAGTTTCTATTACTTTTCAAGTTGTTACAAGCTGTCAATACGATGATGCAATGGTTCCAAAAGAAGGTTTTATTCGAATGGGGTGTGTTCCAGGTCCATGGGAAGGTTCTTGTTTGATTATTTTGTCTAATTTGGATTATGATTCGGCAAATACCAAATGTTACTATGATTATGGTGGCCGTCTCGCAACAGCGATGAATGAAGATTTTTATGAATCATGGCTTCAAAGAATTCATTATGATCCCGAAATAACTGTTGATAAAGATACTCGTTTTTGGATTGGATATAATCGTAAAACAAATGGTTTTAATGATGTTAAACCGAGTGATGCAACAAAAGAATTTTTTGATGAAGAAATTTGGTAAATATTTTCTGCTTTGACAACTGGTTATGTTTGAATATTTTAGGAATAATGTTTTTATTAGAAAACCTGATGCTTCTCTTTCATTGGAAGGAAAAGATAATCCTTCACCAAACTCTGAATCCAACTGTCCTGATATTTCGACTGTATTCAATCCAAATACTGGTAAAGCTTCCGTGATTCAAGCATCTGAAAAACATTATGCTCTTTGTGAAACTCCGAGATGGAATAAACTTCGATGCGATGCTGGATGGTATTTGCTTCCAAAACTTCGAATGTGTCTTAAAATTATTCAAGAAAAAGTCAATTTTTTTGAAGCACAAAGAAAATGTCAAGAACTAAAGTCATTTGTTGCGGTTCCAAAGAATGAAAACGAAGGTGATATTTTCCGAGGTAAACTATTTTTTTACATTGAATATTTTTCCTATTTTAATTTCTCGTGTATGGAGATCTCTGATTTGTAAAATATCCGAAGAAAGGTCCATCCTATTTTCAAATAAATAACCTTTTTTTATAGTTATTATGGGATTGGAAAGAACTGTGGAAGAAATGTGGGTTGGTATCAAAGCTGTTAAAGGAGTACCTTTTACTCTTGATGGAACAATACCACAATGGGAAAGTACTTCAAAAGAGACGCAGTGTATAGTATATCAACGAAAAGATGTTAAAGACGCAGATGGAAACATGAGCGACGGATTGACTGATTATTGTATAAGTGAATATTTTTATGCTTGTCAAAGATTTGCTGATCAATCGCTTTCTATTAATGTTTAATAAACATGTTTATAATAAATGTAATTTTTTAATAAAACAACAATTTCTCTTAACTTATTTTTCATAATACACCTGATTAATCATAATGAAATCAATAAAAATAGTTTCATACGAAAATATTTGGATCAAAAATAAAAAAGTTAAGAAGCGTAAAGCAAAATTTTCGAGAAAACTTGAATCCTTTTGTAAATGTGGTTTTTTTTTATATGCATCATCAATATTTGCCTTCACAATTTTATTTTTAAAAAAAGTATGTTAATAAAAAGGTAAAATATATTTGATATTTATACCAGAATTTGGGCCACCATTGGCTTCCAAAATTGTCAAAGTTTTATCGACGCAATCCCAATATTTATCATTTAACGTATGAGAAATATCTGTGGTCATTTTAACCATTTTTGTTTTACCTAAATTTTAAGATTTACAAAAAATACATATTGAAAGGCTAAAATAATTACGAAAGGGTGGAAGAAGCTGACGATAAAAGGCTACAAGGAGCCGTCCACAACCATTCAATAGAGCAATTTGTTGTAAAAGCATACACAATTCAATTCGTTTTTCTAAATTCATCGAATTCAAGCCTTTACGAATTTGTGGCACATAATCTATCATCGTTTCAGCAGCAATTTGAGGACCATGAATTGTTGTTAGAAGATCATGAAAGGATTTATATGCAAGCAAACGATATGGCTGAAAATTGTTATAAAGCTTTTTAAAAATTTGAATTTCCTAAATGAATGATAAAATTAGCAAAAATAGTTTATTGTTGCGAAAATAGAAAAATTTGCATGACACCGCTCAAAACGCATATAAAAGGCTGCTGACCATTCAAAAAATTCAGTTTGCTTTCTCTTCTTGTTGAAAGTTCATATCGTTGATTTCTCTGCTCTCTTGTGCTCATCGTTATCTCGTGCTCATCGTTATCTCGTCTTGGTTGAAATCTTCTAAATCTCTTGCTATGGGTCTTGGTTCAAAACTCCCTTCTGATGATGCTGCTGCTACAACTCTGGCTCAAGGTGATTCTCAAACAACTAATGGGAATGGTGTTTGTACAAATCCAACGTATGTTTATTTTTTAAGACTTTTAAAAGGAAAACTATATGACTTTTTTTCAGGGGCTACAATCTACGCATTCCATTCATCGTCGCCGCTGTCTTTGGTCTTCTCGTTCTCGTCGCCATCATCGTGCTCATCATCAGCCGTCGAAAAAGTATCAATGCTGGTCGCAAAGGTGGTAAACGTCGCAAGCATCAACGAAAGAACAACAACAAAAAATAATAATATTTTGTAATCATTATGTTTGTGTTTCGTTTGTAATATAATAATAATAAATTTTTTTAAACAATTTTTTACCTGTTTCTCTATTGGCAAACCTAGGGCAAATTGGCGGAGAAGTTCACGAGCATTTTGTGGTGAGAGGCGATTGGGATCCAGAAGCCATTCAATAGTTTTAGACATGCCTGTTCCAGAGGTATCGATTAAGCGAATTGGAAGCCTTCGATCTTCATAAATTCGGATAAATCTTTCATCTTCGGGCGTTACAGATTTTGAGCGGTGGCATTTTGTTTTGGCAGGAGTAAAAGGGCGAGTATTTTGTTGTTCGGCTTGGATTGTGAATGCTGGAACCTTAAATTATAACAATTAACTTTGATCCAAACAAAATTCGTATTTCTGTTCATTAACTTCCCACTCATTTTCTTTCCCCCATTTTAAAACTCTTTCTTACCTTTCTAAACGATGATTGTTTCTTTCGATACAGAATTTGTTCTCTTTTATTATCAGCGACAATATCCTTTCTTCCTATTGGTATACGAAATCCTGGACTCACTGATCGCCATCGAGGTTGTTGACATTTTCTTGTAATGTCGTAACTAATCATTCTCTCTCCTTTTTGTTGTTGTTGAGAAAACTACAAGCTGCTTTTTTCATTTCTTTTTATATTTTTTTACTTCTTTTCGACGACTTTATGCTTCGCTGATCCTCTTTCTTTCCTTCTCTTTTGCCTTAATCTGCTTTTTACTTTTCTTTAGTTGGATTTGCTTCCGGAAGAGCTACATTTGTGAAAACAAAATGCTTAAAATATTTATTGTTTGTTTCTTTTCCTTACAAACAAAACAAATATACAAAAAAGTGAGAAAGAAATGTTGCAATAAGAATGAACCATTTAAGGCAACTTTTATAATAACCGTTTTTTTAAATTTATATTGTTGTTTTTAATAAGTTTTAATTTTTATAACATCACTGAGGTAAATGCTCCAATAAGCAAAATTAAATAAAATAAATGCCACGGGAAATACCATTCTGAAAATCAAGCAAAAAGATTATTACTTGCTTGTATTTTGGTTTTGAAAAGGTGGATTTTACCTTGCAACAATATCAATCCTTTCCGCTCTTCCTTTGGTTGATAACATGCTACACCATCGAACCAATTCAACCCTTTTTCTTTGACCAACATAAACGAGGTCATTAAATTCGGGAAGTTGGGTCCAATCGGGTTCATTCTGTCTTAAAGCTTGTTGATCTTGAACAGCCACAGATTGTAGTTCATGATTTTCATCGTCTTGATCATATTGTAAACTTAATCGAAGCTTTCGATTCTTTCGAAGAAGTCCTTTCTTTTCAACGGATTTTTTTCTTCCAAAAAAGTTTGATAACACAGAAGATTTATGGTCATTTTCAATGGTATTTGCTGCAACATTGGAAAGTCTCGTTCGATTATATGCAATTTTTCGCATTTGTCGATGCTCTTCTAATATTCCCATATAATTTACAACAGCATATTCGATGAGACTTGCAAAAATGAAAACTAAAATGTTTTTTATGATTTTAGGAAAAAACCAAAAATGATATTTACTCACTTCCACAACTTCCAATCCAAACATCGATGGCTTTGCTATAACTTACAGGAGGCAAATTTGAGTTTATTGCTGCAATTTTAAAACCCTTTTATTTTCTAAAACTTTGAGTTAATGTGAAACTTACAATGATGAGTAACAATCATCGTTAAAAGTGTAACAATCGCAAGTGGAACTCTTGCAGCGGTGGATTTCCAATCAATCCAATATGAAACCCATGAAACGCCCACAAGCATAGCTGACCTTAAATTAAATTATTAAATCTTATCTTTAAAAATGGTGAAGAGCTTACGGTATATAAAGTTGTAACAAAAAGTATGAAAAAACCCGACTTAATGTTATGTTTACCCGTAAACAAGAATAAGTGCCAGTGTTGGTAACACTATCACATGTTGCATTGGAATATTCGGATATAACAAAATTAGGCATGGCTCCGTTCGCACCTTCATGCATGTTTATGCCATTGATATCCCATTTATAAATAATATCATTTGTTGTGTAAGCATCTTAAATAAAACAATTATGCTTTTGATAAAAGCTATCTATCTACTTACAACTAGCAAAATCAATAACACATTTTTGAACATCCATTGGATATTTTACTAAAAAACGATAAAAATAAGAATGTTAAGGCTAAAATAAAAGCTTACAAAGATTCATATTGCATGCTAAAATTAGAGTTAAACGACGATTGTAAAATATTTTTCCATCGGAGCGAATCCTGATATATTTATTTTCCTAAAAATCCAATTATTTGAAACTTAATGAAGCTTTATGAAGATGGAAGAGTGAGTACCTGATCAAGCATATGATACCATCCATTTCTTTCATTTTGGAAAAATGTATCCTGGAAAATTTATAGTTTCATAATTTTCTTTACTTTTTCGAAATAAAATTTCAAAGCATAGTTTTTATAAGTTTTAAGTTTTAAATACTTCTTTTTTTAAATTAATAATAAAAACTAACCGGAATCCAAAGTGTTTGGTCTTTAGCAACATTAATAAAATCAAAATTTCTAAATTCTGAATGATGGGTAAATCTAAGCCTTTCATCAAACCATTCTTGTTGAAAACGAAATTGTGCTTTAAACTCCATATTTTTTTCACTCACTGCTCCTATGGATCTTATGTTTAAACTCGTATGAACCACCACTGGTCCTCGCTTTTCCATTGTGGGATCATTACCAAAAGGTCGTACAGCAGGATCATAACCTTCAAGAAGTTCACAAATGGTCATTTGTTCCCTCCATGCTTGATAATTGGTTGTTCGACGATTGAAAGCTGTTCTTTTACTGCAAAAATAAGTGCAATGACATCGTAGCTTGAATTAAGTTAGAAACAAAAGCACAGTCGAAGTTTAATTTTCAGTAGTATTAAATGTGCGTAAAAAAGGAGCGTTTATAATATTTGATTATAGTATTGCTAGGAAAAGCTCTGGGATAATGTCATAAAGCTTCAAAGAGGCATCACAAAAATAGATTTATAATTTCGTTTTAGAATGTTTTTATTTTCGAATAATTGGAACAAATAGAAAAAAGTGTTGACATCTTTAGTGGAAAAGTTTTAAAATCTCTTAAAGGCTTCAGACATAAACACGTAGTCTCACGTAGGCATGGCTCGTGTCATAATGTCATCAAACCTCTTAAAAATGTCATCCAATTACGAATTTTTCTCTGGTGAAAATCTGTAAAAGCCATGCTGTAGATCTCGCGAAGCTCTACAACATGGCTTTTACAGATTTTCTCCAGAGAAAAATTCCTAATTCAAAAAGTTTTTGATGACATTCGATGACATCGGGGCCTGCGGGGCCTTGTCATCAAAACTTTTTGAGTTACGAATTTTTCTGTGAGAAAAATCTGTAAAAGCCATGTTGTAGAGCTCCACGTGGCCGATAATATTCCATTAACCGATTTTCTCCAGAGAAAAATTCGTAACTCAAACCTTTCGATGACATCGATGACACGAGCCATGCCTAGTCTCACGATCACTTGCTCCATTTTTAATTACCTTTGTTAAAATTTATGCACTAAAGTTCTTTAGTGAAATGGGAAGGCTTCAAAAAAAAAAGCTCGCAAAGCCTCGTATACTTTTGATTCATTTTAATGAAAATGTCAAAAATCTAAATTTCAAGCTATGGATATCATAAACTCGTCTTTTGAAAATGTTTGACAAGGCCATTAATTAATAAATGCAACCAAAACCAGCATACAAAATAAAGGGATAATTAGAAAATCTTAAACTTACCAACTGGGTTTTTTCTTTTTGCTTTTCCCCGAAACAGTAATAACAAAAAATAAAATTAAAAATATCGTAGATGATTTCAGCCTCATTGTTATTGCCACAAATATTTATTATACTACCAAAAAATTCAAAAATCTTTTTCTTTCACATTCGTGTAAATAATTCTTTGTTCTTTCAACTGAAGCATGCATAAGAAAAAAAAGTCTGAAAGAAGAAGCTGAATGACGTACGTTTAAAAAAAATATTCAAAACAAAGAATCTTCGGCTTTGAAGAAGAAGAAATAAAAAAAAGCCACGGACAAAGAAGAACCAAAAAGGGGAAGGAAAGAAGACTCCATGTTTTTTTCTTTCTTCTTCGTTGCATCGACTTGAAGCAAGTTAGTTAGTTCATCGACGTCCTCTTATTTTTTGTTTGTTGCGGCGCGGTAATTCAATTTCATCGAAGAAAAGAAGATGCATTTGCGCATGCTTCTTCGTACTTTTTCTTTTTCTCCTTCGGTGGCAGAAATGAAGAAAAACAAAGTTGAAAAATAGCTAAGAAATAAAAAAAAGGAAAAGAAAGAAAAGTTTTTTTATCCATTGAAAAAAGGGAAAATTCGCTAGAAATGTTATTACTAAATAACGGCGGCAAAAGGAAGAAGAAAAATATTGAGACGACGATGTCTTTGAAGAAAAAAAAGAAGCTTAAATCTCATTTATTTATAAGTGATGATAGAAGTACATACAAGTTTAAACCTTTTTTTATAAATGTGAGAAATGTTAAACAAAAAAGGAAGTTAATAAAAAAAATAGTTATAATTTTTCTGAGAAACGATATTTACTAAGTATAAGCAGAAGAGTAATTTATTTTTATATAAACGAACAAGAAGCGAGAAGCGTTATCATCTTTTTAATGAGAGTTACTAGGCCATACATTTGTTTTACAGAAAAAAATATTTTTAAACTGGATAAAATTACTATTGTTTCCTCTTCTTCATTTTTATAAAACAAATGTAAATATTTAAAAATAAATAAACGAAAGAATAGCATTTTTTGGATGTCAAAAAAATAGCAACAGAAAAATTACAAAGTTTCAATTCTAGGTTTATGGGTGTTGCAGAAGGCATACGATAATTTACAAAGCAATTTTATTTATCTTATTTACTAAGGCAACATCATCATCTTCTTGACCGATTTTGTTTCACGTTTTAAAATTAAAAATACTTTGAAAATAAAAAAGCAAACAAAAAACGGAAGTCAAAACAACAAATATTTTTCTTGGCACTTGTTTCACCTGCAAAAAAAGAAGCAAGCATTCATTCGGTCTTTCAAAAAAGAATGCATAGTAACAAAAAAAGTACTTTTGCTTTCGATAAAAAAAAATATGTATGGAAAGTAGTTGAAGTAACTCTGAATTTTTTTATTTTTGCCGCAAAAATAAGTGGCCTTTTTTCTTCTTCTTCTGCTTGTCAATTTAAAGGTGGACTAACCAACCAACATAGAGGACTTCAAATTGTAATAGCACAGATGACGCTTATTGATTGCTTCAGTGAAAAAAGAGGGGAAAGATTATTAAAAGCTTAAAAACAAAAAGCATATCAAATTTCCATTTTTCTAAATCTTAAAAAGTAGGCGTGTTGCCATTTGAGAGAGAGAAAAAATAAACGTATAAAATGCAATTTTTTAACTCTAAAGATTGATTGCTCGACGTTAAAAAAAACAAACAAAAGTTTTAAACTATTTTATTCCTACATAATAAAAATAATAACAACAACAATCAAATTTAATTCTAAAGCGATCTCTTCTTAAACTTTTTATCAACATAACGATCCATCTTTTGAGTAACTTCAGGATCAAACGGCATTCCAGCATCCGGGCGAGTCCAATCAAAAGCTTGATCATCGTAATCATACCATTCTTTCTTGGGTTTGAATGAGCGATATAGTCGTTTATTTCGAAGACTAATAACTTGACCACTAGTACCAGGATAAGCAGTAATGCCTAAAAAGGATAAAAAAAAATTAAAGGAAATCAAGGAAATGAATAATATGCCTCCATGTAAGGCTTCAGTATCATTGGGATGAAAGCGAACAGGATGTTCTCGAATAGCCAAATTTTCAGGAAGAGAATCATCACGAGCCATTTGTGTATATTTTGTTGTATTTGAAATTGGAGTCGAATAAAATTCAAGAACATCAGCAGCAGTTTTCATTTTGTGTAAATCTGAATTTGGAATATAAAGACCAATTTGCGACGCAATAGTTTCAATAATCTAAAATTATTCTTTAACAACACAAAATTTTTCTTATCAAAAGCATACTTTAAACTTTAATTTGACGTCAGAGATAGTAAATTCTTTCCAATCACCACTAACTTCTGCACTTGATGTAACAGCATCTCCAACAATGGATTCAATATCTGCAGGAGGAGAATATGCAATGTTAAATTTTAATAACCTAAAAGTAAACGATAAATGTGAAAATAAACGAGGTTTTAAAGCTTACCCTCGAGCGCGAACTTCATCCATATATTTAGTTTTGTCTGAAATAACCATAAAGGATTTGGGTTTGACAGCAGGAGTAACATCGACATCTGTTTGTATTGAAGAAAGTTTAGATCGTAATTTTTCCTTAAAAAAAAGAAGAGTAAAACAACATTATAATTATGAATGAAAGAAAAAAACCTTTTGTTCAGGAGTTAAACTTGTTGGAACATCACTTTTGAATCGGTATGATAAACATTGAATTGAAGAATGAGCTCGTGGAAGTTTAGCAACACATCTCGGTAACATCTGTAAAAAATAGGGCAGAGTTTTGGTAAAATTTGATAAAGATTCCAACAACAGCAAAAAAAATTGTAAAACGTTTGAGCCAAGTCAAAAAAAAATTTAATGATTTTTTTCGATTTTTTTCGTGGTGAAACTTTTTTCAAACGTTTACTATTGAAAAAAAAGTGCTTCAGCCAATTTTGTTTGAATAAAAATTAAATTTTCTGTTTCTAATTATTCTTTAATTTTTTGTTGTTGGTATAAATTATGTCAACAATGAAATTTCTCTCTGCAAATGAAGTAAGGTCAGCATTTATTGACTTCTTTGTTAAAAAGAAGAACCACACTTATGTTCATTCGTCTTCAATTATTCCATCAAATGATCCTTCTCTTCTGTTTACTAATGCTGGAATGAATCAAGTAAATTTTGTTTTATTTACAAAAAACTTAATTAATGTTTTAGATTTTAGTTCAAACCAATTTTTCAAGGCGTTGTTGATCCTGCAAGCGATTTGGCCAAATTGAAACGTGTCGTAAACTATCAAAAATGCATACGTGCTGGTGGAAAACACAATGATTTGGATGATGTTGGAAAAGATGTTTATCATCATACATTTTTCGAAATGTTAGGTAATTGGTCATTCGGGGATTACTTCAAAGTATGTTATATGTTTTCATTTTTCTCATTTTAAGTTTGATTATTATAGAAAGAAATTTGTGAATGGTCATGGGAGTTTCTAACAGAGGAAATGGGTATTGAAAAGGATCGACTTTATGTTTCATATTTCGGTGGTGATAAAGCAACTGGTTTGGATGAAGATCTTGAATGCAAAAAAATATGGTTGAACATTGGTCTACCTGAAAATCGAATCTTGCCTTTTAATATGAAAGATAACTTCTGGGAGATGAGTGATATGGGTCCCGCGTTTGTTTACTTTATATTTATTTCCTTAAAAATTACAACTATAGCGTCAAATATGGGGTTAAAAACATATATAACACAGTGTTAAACTTTTCTTTTCTTTGTTAATCAAATAATTTTTTAGTGGCCCATGCTCTGAAATTCATTATGATCGTGTGGGAAATCGTGACGCTTCTCATCTTGTAAACGCCGATGATCCTATGGTTGTGGAACTTTGGAATTTGGTTTTTATGCAATACAACAGAGAAGAAGATGGTTCATTGAGGCATTTACCTAGAAAACACATCGATTGTGGTCTTGGTTTGGAAAGGCTGGTTGCTGTTGTACAAAAAAAAATTTCAAATTATGATACTGATATCTTTCAACCAATTCTTTCACGTATCGATGAATTTAGTCGCGTTGGAAAATATTCTGGAAAAGTTGGAGTTGAAGATTTGAATGGAAAAGATACCGCTTTCCGTATCATTGCTGATCATATGAGAACGATTTCAATTGCTTTTGGCGATGGTGTAAAACCAGCTGGAATTGATCGTGGTTTTGTTGTGAGAAAAATGCTTCGAAGAGCTGCTCTTGCTTCGACTGAGGTTCTTGGAATGGATCGCAAAGGTATTTGTGAAATTTCTTCATCTGTTATTGATAACCTAGGGTTGGCTTATCCCGAATTAAAAACGAAGAGAGAAACAATTTTGAATGTTATTGATAAAGAAGAAGATAAACTTTATCGCGCTGTTGATAATGGAAAGAAAATTTTTGAAGGATTGGTGGAAACTCTGTCTTCAACTGCTACAGTTTTTCCTGGTATATTTAACTACATTTTTCTTTTGAAGAAGTTGTTATTTTAGGCGATCTTGCTTTTCAACTTCATGATGCTCATGGTTTTACTATCGATCTTACTCAAAAATTCGCTGCAGCGCGTGGTCTTACCGTAGATTTATCCAGCTTTCAACAACACGCTGCTTCAGCTAGTGAACTCTCAAAACGGCAATCCAAAATGAACTCAAAAATTAGGACCAATTAGTTGTTATTTTTTTATATGATGCAATATTTTTCTCATTAAATACATTATTTCTTTTCTTTTGTTGTTTTTTGACTTCTAATAGGGTTCTTAATCCCTGTATTATCTTTTTTCATGGACTTTGCAACTTTATAGTTTCTAGTTTTTAGAATGTTTGGTATTTCAACATTTCTTGAAGATTATGGCTGGCATCTATTGGGTGGATCCATAGTACTTGGTTTTGTTTATTTCAAGTATTTGAAGCCTGCGATTAATAATTATTTTCACCAACGAAATCTTCGGCAATTAAAGAAATTTGGTAAGGGTTTCATCAAAATTATTTTTTAACAAGAATTTTTTTTCAGACAAAAATGTAGCTGAAAAATATGGTGATAAGATGAAAGCTGCACGTGAAAAGCAATACCAAGACTATTTGGCTGAAGCTGCATTGGAACAAGAAAAAGCAGCTCAAAGACAAAGACTCCGTGAAGAAAAAGATCGAGATGAAAGTTTTAATGAATCTGTTGGAAATTCGTTGAATGCAAGCCTTCTCATCGATCCTATTGATGATTCTGAAGATTATGTTATGCGAAAAATTAACTCAAAGAAAGTTGTAATTTTTTCCAAAAGAAGTTGTCCGTTCTGTGTGTACGTTTTCTCTTCTTTCTTTTTTTTGTTGACATTAATTGAGCGATTTAATTTTAGAAAAGCTAAGCAAGCATTAAGTTCGTTCCGTTTATCTAAAGAAGACTATGAAGTTATTGAACTTGATGATTATCCTGGAAAGATGGCTCATAAAATTCAAAGTACTCTTGAAAAAATGACTGGTGCTCATTCTGTTCCTCGTGTCTTCATTAATGAACGTTGTATTGGAGGTGGTGACGATACTGTAGCTGCTTTGAGGTAATGTGTTTGCTGTTATTTTTTCCTTAATGTTTTATTTTCTTTTTTTACAGGGATGGAAGACTTGAAAGTTGGCTACGTGAAGCAAATGTCATCTAAGCTTCTTATGCTTTTGCAACAGTTCTCAAAAAGTCCAAATGGCGTTAAGCGTGTTTTCCTTATCATTATTTCTTTGTTGAAAAAAATTATATTGTGCTTTGTTTTTGATTTCATTCCATGTTTAATTTTTTTTATTCAATTGTCTGTTAAAGTTTTTTTTGATAATTGATAAAGTTTTTAAAGCAGTTTATTGAAGGGTTGAATTGAAATAATATTTGATAAAGTTGAAAGCGGATAACGCGTTTGTGTTGTAAGGTCTGGTTGTAAAAGGCATTAATGTTATTTTGATTAGCGTGAGAAGCAGACTATGCATACCGGAAATGGCAATAAAATTGGTGTTTTTGAAGCCATTGCTTATTGTATTGGAGATATTATCGGATCAGGTAAGTTTATGATTTCCTAAAAAGATTATAAAATAAGTTTTTAAAGGAATTTTTGTTTCACCAACTTCGATATTAAAACACAGTGGAAGTTTGGGATTATCATTAATTATTTGGAGCGCTGGTGCTTTAATTTCTATTGTTGGTGCGCTTGTCTATGTTGAGCTTGGAACTAAAATTCGTAAAAGCGGCTGTGATTTTGCTTATCTTTCTCATGTTCGATGGTATCCATTTGCATCGGCATTCCTTTTTGTTGCCACAACTTTAACGTATCCATCAATTTTGGCTATTCAAACTATGGCATTTGGTGAATATTTTGTTAAAGGCATTAATCAAGCTTTTAATAAAGATCTTCCAACTACTGGTCATGTCGTTCCAAGGCTTATTGGATTCTCCGCTCTTTTGCCTCTGGCATTTATTAATTTATTTTCATTGAGAAAATTTGCAGGACGATTTCAAATATTTGTTACAATAATAAAACTATTTGTTATTTTAATTATTATTGGAACTGGTTTTTGGTTTATGGCTATCAAAGGTATATGCAACCAACAACTTATTAATGATTAAAAAGGTCACTGCTTCTTTTTTTTTCAGGTAAAACTGAAAACTTTCATAATAGTTTTGAAGGAACAACGAAAAGTGCAGATGATGTTGTTATCGCTTTGTATAATGGTTTATTCGCTTATAATGGGTTTGATATCCTCAATTTTGGTACTGAAGAAATAGAAAATCCTCGTCGAACTCTTCCAATTGCAGCATTTGTTGGAATTGGAGTTTCTGCGGTTGTTTATCTTTCAATGAATTTAGCATATTTTTCTATTTTAACTGTTGAGGAATTTAAAGCTTCAGATACTGTTGCTGTGGTAAAAATATTTACCTTGCTCGCCATTGCTAAAGGTTAAATTTAGGATTTTGCAGCTAAAACACTTGGAGGATTTCATTATGCAATACCATTTTTAATTGCCATTTTACTTTTGGGTTCTATGAATTCAACGGTATTTGGTTCAAGTCGATATTTATTTGCTGGAGCAAAGCGTGGAATTATGCCTGGGCCTTTAAAATGCGCTCATCCTATTTCAATGAGTCCAAGAGCCGCGGTGCTTGTTGAAGTATGTAATTTTACCATTTTTAAATCTTAAGGATCAAATAATAAAGTAGTATTGCAGATGTGTGTTGCGATTGGAATATCATTTCTTGGAAATTTAGAGCAACTCTTAAATTACATGACTTATGCTATTTGGATGCAACGTACAGTGGTTCAGGTGGCATTATTGTATATGAGATTCAAACATTTTCCTGTTCCTGCTGATTCGATTCAAAATCCAATTTTTGTTCCTATTTTATTTTTATGCATTTGCATCGCTCTTTTAGTTATACCTGTTAAAAATGTTAGCTTTTTTTTACAGAAAGTTTTGGTTTCACCGATCAAAGTTCTTTTTTCAGGATTATCAAGTTGGACTTTATGGTGTTGGTTTTGTAATAGCTGGATTTATAATATATTTTATTTTTATTTTTCCTAAAAAATTACCTAAATTTTTGATTAAATTTAATGGTAAAGAAGAATACTCAATTTTCCCCTTTTAATACTTTTGTTTGTTTTTTTAGAAAAACTAACAATTGCTACCCAACTTTTGCTGAATACGATGCCAATCGAAGACGAAGATATCATTTCTTCCAAAACTATAGATGCTCATAGTGAAAATGAAAGTTGTGATAATATCACTAATAATTTAAGTAGCAATAATAATGATATAAATATTGTTAAACGTAAAATTACTGTTGATTCACATCGAGAATCTACCCATTTATAAATTTTACGATTATTCACTTTAGTTCAAAGTTTACTTTTTCATTCACGGGGTTTTTAACTTGCTATGTTTTTTTACAAAATGCGTTTTCTTTTTTGCAATTTCTTTTTTGCGGTACTTGAAAACTAGAATAGTGTTATGTCAGCTTATTTTTTCTTGAATTTTTGAAGTGCTGCTTTTCTCATTCTCTCGTTAGGGAATCATTTTCTTCAACATGAGCTTTTGCCATTCATGACGAGTAATCACTAACAGATTTTTTTAAGGTACAAAAACTATTGACTTTTATTTTTTGAACCAAATTTTTTTCCCAGAATTTAAATATGAAATTCGTCACAAAATTTTGTTACGTTCCAAGAAAAATTCCAAAACTTTTTTGTATGATTCATAAATAATGATATTCCCTTTTTTATGTTCCTCCTTTTTCCATTAATGAAAGAGACTCAAATGAATTGTTGATGAATCTGAGAACGTGAGAACTTAAAAATTTTTTTACTCTCTTTTCAAGTTTTTATTTTTGTTTTTAAAAAATCTCAGATTATAATTTTTGGTTTGAAGTTGAATAACGAAAAACTAAACCAATTAGATAGCTTTTGCTTTTCTTTCCACTGCTTTTCAACCAAAGGAATCAAGCTTGAGCACTTTTCAATAAACTTGTCAAAACATTTTTTTCATGTTGCAAAGTTCGCAAGAGTGAGAAAGGAATTGTTGCGTAATTAATTCACCTCATTGCCGCGCCATCGGTCCACTACTACCAAAAAAATGTTGCTTAATGCAGCATACATTTTAGGGGAGTCAAAAGTCCGGAAGAAAAATAGAAGCAAAAAATTCCCATAATATTGAATGGAGAAGAACCCTTTTAAAGAAACTTTCAACCTATTTTTTATTGCCCAAAAAACTTTTTTCTCGCGTGCTTTTTTTTTTCTTGAGATAAAAGCTTCATATTTCGTGTTTTTGTTTGCCACATAAAAAAGAGTTAGTTGTGTTTCTAATTGGCTGGTGTAGGAATAGTGTAAATTCAAAGAAGATCTTACTTACCACAATCGTTTCAAGTTTCATATTTTTTAGGCTTCCTTCTTCTCTCAATCTCAACAAGAAGGCATTCATAAATTCTGATGGTGATGTTGTTGTTGCTTTACATTTTTGCTTGAGTGCCACCACTTCTTCACCCATATACAAACACGGTCACAACCGGCTACGACGACGACCTGCAGTGCCAACAAAAAAGTGTGGAGATTTGGCCAATTTCGAAAAAAAAATATTCCCTCAACATTTTAACGCTTCATTGCAATTTTTGCGCAGTTCCAGAATTATTATTTATTCTTTTAATGTTACATTTTTAAATATATTTCTTTTTTTGCTCATGGTAGTATAAAGAAAGTACATTTTTTTCATCCGATTTACATATGTCTTTAAAATGGTGCTTATTGCAGTTTATATATTTTTAAGTGCATTTATTATTTCAATAATATCATCAACTTCACTTTCTGCAGGTAAAGTTTTTCAAAAAAAAAAATCAAGGATGAATATTTTTTTAACTGACCCTTTTCGTCATAGTCTTACTTGCATTTTTCACATTTCTTTTTACCTGCAAGTTTAGCGCAGTGGTTAGCGCGTTTGCATTTCATGAAGGAGAGCAATGATGCCTCAAAGCTCAATAGGCTTGAAGATATTGTGTAGAAAATTTACCTCACTGAGCTTTTCTTTTTTTCATTTAAATAATTTTTTGCTGTTGTTGTAGCAAATAATATGTATAAACTAATGTGTTTTAAATGCAATATGCCCCATGAATGTTCGAATGGTTTTTGTTATGGAGATTATTGCGTTAAATCGATTTGTAAGTTTTCCCCATTTTAAATTACATATATTCGAAACAAAAAAATTTTAAAATTTCAGCAGGAAATCATTATGTTAGCAAAGGTTGTGAAAATAAAAGCAGTAGGTTAGTAACTTCAATCACTCATTTTATTTTCCCCTTTTTATTTAACTATTTTTCTTTAATTATTAAGCTATCTTAGTGTTTATGCTCGAGGCATTTCTGAACGTTCCGAATCTAATGGAGCTGCCACAGATATAGGATGCGTGGAAACTGATCTCTTTGGAATTCCCAATACCGTTTGTTAGTTTTTATAGTTTTATAAATCTTCTCTAATATCCATATTTTTTTAGGTTATTGTAACAATGCGGATTATTGTAATATCTCCAATGCGTTAAAAATTGTAAAAATTATAGGTTTTATTGTTGTATTAAATATATTTTTGTTTATTTAAAGAAGAAAATAAAATTTAAAATTATACAAAACCCGTAAAAAAACATGAGAAACTTTGGCAGAGAAAAAGTATTTATGCATCTTGTTTGGGTTCATTGACGGGAGAAGGTGGTGGAGGCGGCGATAAAATATGATTTTTTGTTAATTTATGCCACATGAAAACTGGAGTACAATGTTTTCGCATCATTTGTCTCCAATGAAATACGCCGCGAGTTGAATTTCCTGATAATCCAATTATGCATTTTCCAAGAAGATCAAAAGTTGCATCGCGACCATCAAATAACTAAAAATGAAATTTAGTTGCTTTAATAAATCCACAGACTTTTGATTTCCACGCCAAAAAAGAGTAAATTATAATTTTTTTAAGAAAATATTTTAAACATTAAGAATTCTCTGAATATATTTTTAAAGATAAAATAACTTTACCATAATTTTCGTAATTAGTTAAGTTAAAAATAAAACTAACCTGAATAACGATATAAAGATTATTAAGTTTATGAGGGGAAGCATGAAATAAAAAGGATTCACTAATTTCTTCATCCAATGGCGCTCTTCGCATTTCGCGCCGCCTCAAACGAAATCCTGGATCTTGAACTCTATGTCTTGGGCCATTACCAATATGATTTGCAACATTATTTGCCATTCCTTGAGGATTTACATGATTCGCAGCCGGCGCTACTGCAGCAGCAACATGAGCAGCATGATGAGGAATTCTAAATGAATGCGCTTTTTTTACTCTTGCTAGTCTCATAATTAATTCATTAAATTATTTAAATACTACTACTTACTCCTGACCATGCAAAATTCCATCCAACTTTTTTATCGTTGTTTGTCGCTCTTCTGCAAGTGAGATTCCATCAAAAATTTGAAGCTTTATGAAAGTTTCATCACGAGCTCCAAAACCTCGAAGTTTTTTAATTGTTACGGTAATGAATTCCACTTGAGGGGCATAAGTTAAAATCACGAGAATTTGATAATTGGTATCTTCTTGCTAAAGAGTTCTTTTCGTAAATTGTAATTATTAAAGCAACACAATATAGCTTTTTTACAAGGACTACTTACCAAAGTAAATCTAGGAATTAAATCAGTGATGGAATTTCTTCCTTCTTCAACATCATGAAAATGTATAAAATCTCCATCCAAATTTGCCATCCATGCATCTTTAATTCCAACATTCTTTTCATGTTTCAATTCTGAAATTTTACGTATTTTTTCAAGCTCAATAATCTTCGTTTATATTTTTTACCTCCGTGGCGGTCACCCCATTCACGAAACTCTAACTTCGAGGGTCTGCCGTGACGATCTCCACCGGGTCGCATCTCATGATTATTTCGATTGGCCCTCGACGCAGGAGCCGACAAATTCTTTCCCGAAACATGCATAGACTTTGGAGCCCAAGCAGCTGATGGATCAAATCCAGCTTGACTTGGTGGTGGTTTATGAAGTTGAACGGCTTTATATGGTAAATTAACAAATGATTGATAATCAAAAAAATGTTTGGCCAAAAAATTCATTTTCACTGACTAAAAACTTGAAAGTTTCATTTAGAGTTGTCCAAATCAAAAACAAATTTTACGATTCCACAAAAATGAGATAATAAAAAAATTCCGCGATATAAACCAAACAATAAAAGCTCGATTTAAATGAGTGCTTTTGAAGAAAATGAAGTTTAAAGTTTAAAACAAAATAAAAAGGTTATTTGTTTTATGGGTACCAAAAAGAAGAAGAGAATAAAAAATAAAGGTTAACAGGAGGAAAGGCGCCATGAATGTTCACACACTTGACTTTATTTTTTGTTTCGAGTATACCAGAAAATAAAACTCGCATTAAGTCAATTAAAAAGCTGAAAGAAAAAAAAAACATGAGGCAAAAAATTTATGCAGCATTTACATTTATTTTTTCCTTTCTATTCAACTCATAAAATTCTATGCACCACAAAAAATAAATAAAAAACACAAGCGAACGAAAGGAGCTTTACTATAAAAAATGGGGTATCATAAAAAAATGTTTATTATTTTATCTCATTTCCTCCTTTTTTTTATTTGGTCGAATAGAATAAAATTAAAAAGAAATGTTTTGTTGCTGCAATAAAAAATAAAATAAAAATTGCACAAACAATTGGTAACTATTTTTTTGGATGCGGTGATTGTTGATAAAAAGCGAGAAACGCGAATACATAAAAGTACGGTATTATTATAAGTAAGCATAAGACTCTTTTATAATATTTGTACCAACACATAAATAAGCTGACATGAAGTTTCAACTTTTTTATAGATTTGAAAACTATTTATTTTACCAGAGGGATTGAAAGAAAAGTTGCGGCATCTTTTTTATCTTGAAGCCGTAATTTAATGTTAACTCAAGCGCTTGCTTTTATGTTAGCCAAAAAATGTTGGTTTATTCTTTCGCGGCTTTTATATAGCATAAATTTTCTACAGATAGGAATAAAGATCAAAAGAACAAAAAACATTGTAAGATACAATTTTCCGCCATGAACATTTCCTTCAAAGTTGCTCAACAACTTCAAGACTTTAACATGCTTGTGATGAACTTTATAAATGTGATTCAAGCTAGCATTTCAAAAAAAAACTACCATATGAAAAAATTTTTAAGCGGAAATAATATTTTTTTATTTCAATAGGAAAAATATTAATTGAATTTGGCAAAAATCTTACAGCTGGTGGCTGTGAATTTGAAATATGGAAGAAAATACCCTCAAGCATGAATGTATTTATTTTTGGCTTTTTTACTTTTTTTTGTTATTTTTCTAAAAAAAAGTAAGAAACAAAAGTACATATGTAGTAGATAGATATTCTTCCTCGTTTTATTATTATTCTTCTTCTTCCAAGTTCAGAAGAACTAAGTTCATCTATTTTGGAATTCATTGTTTTGAAGGTTGGTTTATGTAACAAAAGCTATGTGTACCTGAAGTGGGTTTAAAAAAAGAAAGAAGGAAAAGAATTCCATGAAGCATTCAACTGAAAAGTTTCAAGAGGCATAATAAAGGCGATAGAAAAAGAAAAAAACACAACAAAAACATAAACTCAGTTACGCCTTCGTATTTTTTTTTCTTCGCGCTTAAGTCAATGAAGTGAGTTTGGAAGAAAAAAAGGAAATGGAGAAGCTATCTATCTCCAAAAAAACAGAATAGGAAAAAAGAGAAAACCTAAGCTAATTGAGAAAAAAAGAATAAAATGATCCAATATCAGATTACCAAATTCTTAAAAAATAACTTAAAAAAAGGAGGCGAAAGAAAAAAACATTGTCAAAGTTTCAGAGGAATAGAAAAAGAAGCGAAGAGTTTTTTTTTTGAAAAGCTTTTACAGTAAATTTTGGAAATAGTTGGGGAAAAAAATTTAAACCAAAAGAGCTAAAGAAATTATTTCGAACCAAATTTGTTTGTAAAAGCATAATTTGAGGTGGTGACGATTAAATCTAGATGATCAAGTTTGAAGTTAAAGAAACATTAACAAAAAAATATGATTCATCATTTCTGATTATGCTGACTCATTAATAATATGTTTAAAAAACATATTTCGAGGAAGACAAAAATATTAAAATTACCTAAAAAAATTCTTCATCATTACTCATTCAATTTTCTAACAAAAAAATGAAAGAAAAAAATAATTAAGGATGGCACTTATTTGGTTGGTGGTAGCTGCTGTAGTTGTTCTATAAATGTAAAATGACTTATGCCTTTCACTTCTCTCTATACTTCTTTTTTGAATTTCTTTTTCCATTATTTTTTTTTACTCAAAAACAAACAAACCCAATAAAAAAAAACAGAATTGCAAAAAAAAGAAAGAAAAAGTTAAAGTAAATAAAGTGGATAAAAGCCACCAGCATCAGTAACCCTTAAAAACCAACAAAAAAAATGTTGTAGAAAAAAAGGAAACAATGGATTAGTATGAGAAAAAAAAACTTTGGACTTTGTTTCACACACACATACATGTTTCAATTGGTTTCTGGAAGGTGTCAAACCATTGCCACCACCACTACCATTGTCTTGACTAACTAATTGCCTCGGAAACTGAAAACCATTTAAAAGAAATTTTAAAGAATTTGTTTTCAACCAAATTTTTTTATCGAATGCTTTAGAAGTTTTTTTTTGTTAATTTTCGAGATGAGTCTAAATTTAAAAAAAAGGAAAAATGAATGGAAAGAAATGCCAAAAATTATTAATTTTGTTTGACATATGTATTTCTTTTTTCCTGAAAACATTCATTTTTGCGTGTGATAAGCTCATCTTCTAAAAATTGCCATTTTTTTAAATGCTTCAAGCATCGAACTTCCTGATGGTCGAAATTATTAGTTATTTTAATTTGCAAAATTTTTTTCTTTTCTTAACCTTGACTTTTCTGAAAGAAGCCAGTCTAAAAATAAGCCGCTGCAGCTTATCAAGCTTCAGAATCTCCAAGGTTAAAAGAAAGAATAAAATGACCTTCAAAATCGCATGCTTTTTTAGGGAAAAAAGAAATACGTGAAAAAAAGGTGCCAGGCTTACACCAAGTACAACCTACTTAATTTGAAAGATCAATATATTAAGGAGAAGAAAAAAACGATCGATCGAGTATTGGTCTGATTCGGTCACCTAATTTAGAAGAAAATATTGATTGGAACTCAAAGCCGATTTCTGATAAAGAAAAGACGATGTGGAATAATTTTTCTCAAAGGTTTAGTTTTTGATTAGAGGTAATTCACACTTTTTTAAAACACTCTTTTAAATACAGATTTCTCGATTAATAACTTTTCAAAACTTTGAATCAAAAAATTCTCTATTCATTAAATTAATATCTAAAATTTCACTGAAGCTTTTAAAGAGTATGTGAGTAAACAAAAAATGGACTGTAAAAATAGTCAACGAATATTCACAGCAACCTAAGTTTTGCGACAACTTGTTTTTCTACCTTCAAAAAAGAAATTTTCCCTCTGATAATCTTTTCCATTCATAAAATTATTATTAAATAAAACAACAATAAATACAAAGCTTTTCTTTGCAAATAAAAATAAAAATAAACGAATGAATGATCGACAAATGAGGTCCATTGTTATCATCGGCGAGCGGCAACAAATTTAAATGCCATTAGCATTCTTTTGCGCCCTTTTTGAACTTTATAAAAAAATGACTTAACCAAGTTTAGAAAGTCTCATGTTTTTTTTGTTAGTGTTGTTGTTGCTTTTCAAAAAGTAGCAGCGACACAGTCGACTCTGTCTTTTTTTTATCCGATGCAAAAAACGCAAGTGAAAAAAAGAGGAGGATGGAATCTTCTGTTGCATCAGCAACAAAATCCCATGGGAGTAATTTCTTGTGTCATGGTCTAAAAAACTTAAATATTTTAAATTCACTACAATAAAAAAAGAATAAAGGTTCGATTCCATTTCAATATTGAAGGAGTGAATCGAAAAAAAAGAAGCATTTAATTTAAATTGGTTCAGAAAAAGCAAGTCTATTTATTGTCCTCGGCCAATATCAAGGGAAAAGGCAAAATAGAAAAAAAGACTTTGTTTCAATTATTTTTTCCTCCAAAATAAGTAACTAAATTAAAGTGGCGGTGCTTCATTGGAAAAAAAGAAAGATGTAAATGAGAGAGAGAGAAAAACTCATTTCGGTATATTTTTATTTTTGGCCATAAAAATAACGAAAAAATTGAAGAATGTAAACGAACTTTAAAGTTTAAACATTGAAAAAGTTACTGTAACCTTTGAATATATTGGTGATGAATGCATATGACAAAAAGCTTAATGAGAATGAAAGTTATATTTCTTCTCAGAATTTATTTTCAAAGAATTCAGCGAAAACCATATTCATCGAAATTGCAGGTGTTTTTTTTGTAGTTTCTCAAAAAATGTTTAACATTTTGACATGATTTATCAAATAATTGAAAAAAAACTTTTTGACATTTTTTGGTTATGGTTTTGATGATATTGCTTTTATTTTTACCAACCATTTATGCTGATAATAATTGCAGTGTGGCAAATCAAAAAGTTGCTTTTTATAATTTTTCGATAATATTTTTAATCAATTTTTTTAGCTACTAAAAGATTGCCTTTTTGATTATGCTCAAGTTTTTCAATATGAACATGAACATATAACTCAACTATGGACGAAATTCATCGATGATTACACAAATCTCACCACTGAATATTTATTTTCTGTTTGTGATAGTCATAATAAATTTATGGGATGTATTTCGGGTGAAATAGAAGAAAGTTGTTGGAATACTCAAAATTTAGTAAATGATTTTTCAATTGAATTGCCTTTGAATGCGGAATTAATTTTTAATATTACAACGTTTTTAATGCCCGAAATTTGTGGAAATTATAGTTTAGAGAGAGCTGAAGAATTGTATTGTTGGTTAACGAATGATAAAGCAATAGAATCTCAATGTGGTAGCAGTAGTTCTTGCAACAATGATAAGTGAGTCATTAGCTTTTATATCAAATCTTGTCATTTTATTTTTACTCAACTTTTTGACACAAAATTTCACAATCTCTGATAAATGCCTCATTGCTATTTTTTTAGGATCAATGAAGAGGTATATGTTTGCCATACAAAAGCTGTAGCAGCTCTATGCGGTTTTTCTATGGCTGAAGTATACTGTAGCAACCTTTTATTTGACCCGCTTTATTCGGATAATGTCTGTAGTGATTACAAAATGAAATGTCTTAATGTTACTATTGAAGATATTCAGCTGCTTCAAGCTTCTGAAACTTTGGGTAATGGAAAAAATGACGCCATATTTTTATCACCTGCAGCAGCAAATTTAAATATTTTATTAACAATTTTCTCACTTTTCAAAATTATTTCTTTGTTTATTTTTTAATTGAATATTATTGAATGAATTGTTCTAAATTACGTGTTCTTAGATGATAGGCTGCTGCTTCATCTTCCTTTATCCATTGTTTTGAAAAAAAGCTTTTGCTTTTTGTTTTCCCATATATTTTTTTTAAATATAAAAATATGCTTGAATAAAAACCCATCGAGATATCAGTTTTATTAAATCTTTTTGTTTGAAAATAAAATAAATAAAGTATCCGTGCCTGTGGCTTCTTTTGTGGGAGAATAATTAGGTTAAAATTGCTCGCTACACATCATTAAAAAATAATCCGTATTTCAAAAAAAAGAAATTGAGGTTTGACACCAATATATATTTTTTAATTATCGATTTATCACTTTTTTGTTTGTTTGAAAGAACAATCGCTTTTATGCAATTAAATGAAAACGTAAAACGTGTGTTTGATTAAATTTAAAATGGCATTTTTAAAACTTTGGATGCCGTGAAATAAAAATTTGAAGCTGATTGAAAAATAAGACATTACCCAAGGTATTTTAAAGGGAGTGTCTCAGCAAACGAGAAAACTTTTACTACAGCGGGTGCTCCTAGCCCGAAAGTTCATTGTCTCAAAAGCTTACAAAGTGCTACGAATTTTTGTAGCTTTTTGTAGCATTTTGAGAAAAAAAAACAAAGTGCTACAAAAAGCTACAAAAAATTTGAAGCTCTTTGTAAGCTTTTGAGACAATGAAAAAAAACTTTCGGGCTAGGAACACCCGCTGTAAGGAGTTTTCTCGTTTGCTGAGACACTCCCTTTAAAGCCAGGAAATTACTTTGGCTTTTCTTTTACTTGGAAATTCAAAAAAAAAAATACGTCATACTTCGGCGATGTGAGGGATTCAAAATCTTAATGAGGTCGCTGCCACGTAGAAAAAAAATGCAACAGGAGAAAGGAAATTGGAGAAATCGATAATGGGGTTTTTAAATGAAAGTTTCCAATCTAAAGGTATTCTCAAATTGTTTTTTGGAACAAGCTTTTCATTATGGGATTTTCTTTATCAACAAACTTTCCTAGATTTCTTTATTTCAATAACAATATTATTGTGTCAATTTGCAACGTGAATTATCTTTCAAAAACCTTTTCAATATACTAGAATCCTGCCGAAAAGAACCGCAAAATTAATTTCAATAAAAAAATTCTTTTTGCCATTCTTTTTTCTGGCCTAAAAAAATATTAATCTTTTGCGATTCCATCTCTTTTTTTCCTTCAAATCAAAGGCCTTCAAATTTAAATCAGTTAACAGAGGGGGAAAAGAAAAGGAGGAAGGCCGGCCATAATTTTATTGTTGATTTTTTCTCTCTCTCTCTTTCTTTTTTTAATTTTATCTTATCCAAAATTAAAATCAATGAAAATGGGTGAGTGAGTGAAGGAAAGCAAGCACTTAAATTTGGAAACGTGGTTGACCTTTCTTGAAATGGAAGCCGCCGCCCCAGCATCTCTTTATTCGTGGTGCCGATGTTGGTAGTGCTGGTGATAGGGATGATCTCGGAATCACTCGAAACAAGCGATGACCTACTTGTATGCTTCCAGCCTCCTTCCACTTTCAGCTAGCTCCTCCTTCGACCTTGAGGATAAAGGAGAGAAATAAAATATTATTTAATAAGTTAAAAAGTAATACTATTTTGCCTTTATTTATTTTTTAAAGTTTATCAATCAAAAAGAATAGGATAGATATGTCTCATTCCTTTGTTGTATGTAAATTAAGTGATTCAAAACTTCATCTTCGTTTGAAGCAAGTAAGAAATTGTGTTATTTGTGGTGAAGAAGGTGCTATACCTCATTGGAATGGAGTAATAAGTTGTGATGGTTGTGCATCATTTTATCAAAAAACTATCAAAAAACATCGACAATATAATTGTCGATTTCAAGGAAAATGTTTGATTAGAGATAGTAAGTATATTAAAAGCCCCATATTTTTCTAAAGTTAAAATAAAATAATTATTCTGTCAAAAAAAAGAAAGTTTTTATAGATAATTTATGTTAAAATTTATTAAAACTAGAAGCTACGCCGGCCTTCGGCCGACCATGAAAATAAAAATGAATTAGCATAGCTTTTACTTATTGTATCATATCCTTTTTCTGAATACTCTCTAAAATTTGGATCTTGTGCCCTATCTCGATCCCATGCTATCTCTGGATCCTATCCTCTTTTTTTCAACTAACGGATCCTTCACTTTATACTTGCCATTATATTAGCTTCATGGATCCTTCCCCTGATATTATTTAATTAGATTCTTCCCGAGATAATAGCTCCATGGATCTCTGTCCTGATATTAGCTCCTTAATGCTTCCTTAAAATAAAACCACCACTTATCATCATTTCATTTCTATGAAATGAGAATGCAAAACCCTTTTCTGCGTATTCATTCTTTTTTCTTTCTTGTTTTCATGAAATAGTAAATTTGCATAGAAGCAACGAACGCACGGACAATGAAAATTGAGAAGAAGGATAAAAAATATAATGAGGTTAAATCTGCTTTGAAAATACGGGTCCTAACGGAAAAATACCTCTCAAAACAAATTTTATCGGAATTAAAAAAGTTAAAAAATTTTTATTTCCATCTTTCGATTAAGATTAGGTATTTTTAGAAACCAAAATAAGGAACAATAATATCTTGCCAATAACCTATGTAAATAAAATTTTCGATATAAATATTTGCACAACTTATTATTTAGATGCCTTTTAAAAATTTCAAAAGCTCGTTGTTTTCGTTTTTTCAAGTCCAATATATTTTAAGATGTCCTACTTACCTATTATTTTATAAGAGTTATTGATTTAAAAAAACAATATCATCATTTTAATTTAAAAAAACTAAACAAAGGGTATTATTCTTGCTTTGAAAGGGCCTTCTTCCTTTGACCTAAATCTTACTCAAATTTCCAAACAATAAACCAAAATTTTCTTTGTTTGCAAAGATAATAAGATTTTTTAAATAAAAATTTTTATGTTTTTTCAGCTTCACAAAATAAATTTTGTAAGCTTTGTCGTTATCAAAAGTGTAAAGCTGAAGGGATGCAACCAGATGAAATTATAGCGACTGCTTGCCCCCATCCGTCCAGCTCATCTCCTGAATGTGCTTTTACTTCACCTCAATCTCTCGTAACTGGAAATACTCACACTGATCATGTTTCTCGAGTACTCATACTTGAAAATTGTGTTTTTGTTTCATACTTGTGTCCAGCTTTTGTGTTGCCACATCTTCGAGAAGATGCTGATGCACAATTATTGAATGTGGCAACAGCAAATTTTACTGCTTTAATTAAATCAACAGAATATTATCCAATTACAGAAAGATTTTTTTCATTGTTTATTGAAACATCTCAATGCCAACTTCCGGAAGATCAACTAATTTCACATCAAATTCGAATGATTCTTGAACAATATGTTTTTGCTTCAGCAGAAATTATTAAAACTCAAATTACAAATGAAATAGAGTTTGCTAGTTTGTGTCAAATGACGACCATCAAAATTGCTGGGGAACAAGCTCAAACAACTGATACAGAACTGACACAATTTGTCAATCGAATTTCAGAATGTTATCGAAGTACCTGTCGAGACACTAATGAGTTATTTACTGATTCAAAATTTTGGAATTTAATTACTGCCACAAATAAAATCCATCAATATCGTCAAAGTACGAAAAAACAAATCCTTAAAATTTTGAAAAAGGTATAAGTGAATTGAATGTAACCCATAATGCTGCTCCCTTCATCCCGCTAAAAGAAAGCCTCAAGAAATTTATTTATTCATAAAATGTATATTTTTTGTTTATCACAAATTAGATTTAAACCCATTAAAAAATTGTTTAGAAAATAAAAATAATAATAAAATATTTCGTTGAATAAATTTTTGTTTTACGCAACTATGATCACAGATAATAGAGAAAAAAAAGTTTAAAATTTTTTTGAATATATAATATCATACAAATTAAAACCGTATTATTTTATTGGTGGTGGTATAAAGAAGTAAAATCAGTACTCGACATTGGTTAATAATCGAATTGAAATAAGTGAAAAATGTAATTCCATATGAAAAGTATTTACAAATTGACAAAGTTGATATAAATAAGGAATTAACTAAAAAAATAATATTTAATCATGACTGGGTAATTGCGTCAGTTAATTAATATACCTGATTATCTAAAGCTGCTGTCCATACATAATGCTCTTGTTCAAGGCCATGCCATTGCGCAGTGTCATACGAAACTGAATCATTTTCTATTTTAATTCGAATACAAATTTGTCTAAAATTTATTTTTGTTTAGTTAAAATAGTTTAGCCCTATGTTTACCTTTGATCACTAATGGCTAATTGTTTAACAAAACTTCCAATGGTTGCAGCCATATGAGTTCCAACTTGTTCACAAATTTCAAAATATCTTGGTTGAAGTTGTATTGGAATTTTTCCATCTTCAATATTTATTACCGTTGATAATCTTAAAGCCCATTCCGATGCATTTGGAATTAACATTTGTGATCGAAATTGTCGACTTAAATTTAAGCCATATTGGTATTTACCCTAAAAACTTTAAGCTTTAAAAACTCTCTCATTAATATAAAAAATTTTTACAATGAGATAAAGTTGATCGATGGGTGAAATCAATCCTCCCGTTTTATATTTGGGTTCATAAGGTTCTTCGAATAGAATATTTACAGCCATATTGGATGAATTTAAAGAATATGGAGTGCTTGATAAAAGACATTTTATAACTTCTTCCAAAGTTTCAGATGAAAATCGAATAATAATTCCATCTTCAACGATGCTCATAACAAAACTTTCTGAGCTATTTTTTAGGGATCCATCAAGAACAATAAAACTGCAACCAATTTTTTCGCGAGTACTTTCAACATCAGTAAAAATTTCAGTTCGAAATGTTGTGGTTTCAGGATTTTGAATTGCCACCAAATGACAATCTGAATGATCTGTGAGCATTGTGGCCCATGCAAGCATATTTCGATTTGATTCAAGCATTTGTTTTATCTAAAAATATTTTATTTTAGATTCAAAATCAAAGCATTATAGCAAAAAATTTACTTCTTCATTAGCCCATTTAGGAATTCGAATGGTTATAGAGGAACCATTTTGAATTTCAGCCGTTGAACCAATAATTTTTGGTAAACGATATGACCAATTTTTAAAATCATTAAATACTTTTAATACAGTATTTTCACTTGAGTCTGTATAAGCTGGGGATCGATTGCGTTCATTTACAATGGGAAATGGAAAATCTAAAAGCAATTCACGTTTCAAAAGTTTTGTAATTTTCGAAAAAAAAACCTTACTAGAAGCTTGGAGACCAATTTTAAGTAATAATCGATTTGGAATAGTCATAGCCCAAATAAGCTCAGATTTTTGAATGAAAGTTCCAATCATAAATGGAGAATAACTTGGAATGGGTAAATTTTCAAAATTTTGTCCTATTGGACGATGAAAGATTACTGCGGTTGTTTCAATTCCATTTATTTCACCTTGAGGAACCCGATAAAAATAAGAAATTCTTTCACCACATCGTCGAATTCCAACTTTTTCATCCAAACTTTCATTTGATGGAATTAAAGCTTCCAGGAAAAAGTGATCAAAGAGATAAAGTATGGATGTAATGAAAAGGTTTCGAGGTGGAGAAAGATTATCCGTCACCGAAATATCACTCGTTTCAGTTGAATCACTACTATTTCCTTTATTTTCTTCCACCCGCTTTCGTTCATCAGAAAAAAATTGTATTACTTCTTCAATAACTTCAAAATCCAAATCATGAGACTCAAACGAAATTACAAGTTCATCACTCCCAATTGTTGCCATACCTTGAGAAGAAAAAAACCAAACTTTGGAATTTCGATCTTAAAATGAAATATAAATTAATAAAAGGATGATAATTATAAAATTTAGCTTACAATTAAGAAGTTGAATAACAACCCAAAAATTCCTTTTTATTGCTACAGTAATTTTTTCGCCATCAATTAGCTTTTTCAAAACTTTATCTATTGAAAGTTTTGTCATTTGCGCATCATAATCTACTAAGAAGAGATGATCTTCACGAACGAGAGAAATTTGCTCTTCTTGAACCCTTCTTTCACGATTTCTTCGATGTGTACCTTTGGGAATCTGTAATTTAGTTAATTATTAAAATTTTAAATAATTTTCACACACTTTTTTCTTTATCGCTTTTGGCTCCTCTGATGTGGCTTCTTCTGCAGTTGCTGGACTTGTAGCAACAAGGGACGAAGAAACTATAACTCCTGAAGGACCTGGTTGATCCATGCTGTCATGTCCAGGTCGGACGCCATCCAGAAAATTCACCGTTCGTTTTTGACCAGTCTCAGATTTCTCTGCATTCTTTGATTTTAAAACTGATTTTTTACGTTGAACCGTTGCTGCATTTGATGTTGTGTCTGCTGCAGCTTCTTCAGAACCTTCATTATTGGTTCTTACATTTTCAAGGCTAAAAATAACATTATTTTAACAATGGTTTCAAAAACGTAGTACAAACTTTTGTTGACGTCGCTGAAGTTGTATTCTTTGTAATTCAGCTTGGGCATTTTCATAATTTTCTATTTTAACTAAAGTTTTTGAACATGGTTCACAAACTCTTTGTTTTTTATCTGAATCTTCAATGTATGGAAGCGCCTTTTTTATAGAGCAACAAGATGAACATAAAACTCGACCACAACATCGACAATGATGTCTTCGATTGATAACGGTGAACCTCGTGCTACAAAGCATACAATTGCTACAATCTTCATCTGGAATCCAATATGGTTTTGTCTAAAAATATATATAAAGTTAAAATAATTTTGTTAAATCTTGAATATACCTTTCCAAGTTGAAGTTCTGATTCAGTTAATGGAGGATTTGCGTTAACAATTGAAAGATCATGAGTGCTAAGAATTACACTATTTGGATGGGCTTGTGGAGGCACCACTAAAGGAGCATCAGAAATATATGATCTAGCTGGCTCTAATTCGGGTTCAGCGTCTCTTAATTCAGCGGCGACAATGGCTGCAGCTTCAATGGTTCCTTCGTTAACTTGTTCTTCAGCCATTTGTTCGAGCTCCGCCAATAATTCTTCATCAAGTTCTTTATCGATTTCTTGAGACGTATCAAAGCAAATTGGATGATGCGTTGGTTCTTCTTCTTTTCTCTCGATTGAATTTACAAAAGCGGGAATATCACCTGTTAATTCGGGTTCAACCAAATTCAAAGTACAAGATTCATAATGAGTTTCTGCAATAACAGTATCAGCAACTGCTTCATTCTTGGAAATATTGGAGGATTCAAGCGCAATTTCCGTTGCTAAATTTTGCTCAACATTTTCCTCTTCCAAAGTTTTTCGATCCACTGTTTCAACTTCGTCTATTTTAATTTCGGGAATTATAATTGGTACAACAACATCCAAATTTCCACAAGCTACAATATCTTCAGCAAATATTTTTTCTACTGCTTCTGAATTTTCATAAGGTTTTTCGAATTCTATTGCTTTAGCAGTGATATTTTCATCCGAAATTGTAATTGGTTGAACTTGCTCCGTATTTTCATTTTTGAGTGAGATTTCTTCGTTTGTTGTTTCTAGGAGTTCCTTCTTTGTTTCATCTTCCTTTTTTATTGCAGAAGAACAAGAAAAAGAAGTTGTTAATATTCTTTCAATATTTTCTGGAAGACCTTTAATGACAATATCAGGGGTTTCGGATTGTTGGGAATCGGGATGTTTAGTAGCTTCGACTTCTATCGTGTTTTCAATTTCAGGAAGGTTTGACGATTCTTTAATATTTACAGAAGATTCATCCAATTCAGATCCTTCAATATTCAATTTATGAGAAAAGGCTTCACCATTTTTAAGCTCATCATCCTTTATATTCTCGTTTTCATGGACATCATTTTGTTCTTTTTTGTTGATTTCTTTTAAAGAAGAATTCGTGGATGCTTTATTCTAAAAAATTGAGATAAATAAAATTTTTATAAATAATAAAAACAAAAACTTACATTATCTTCCAAATCCAATTCATTCAAAACATCCTCTAATCCTTTCATCTGATTGCTAGCATTAACCGTTGAAGCATTATTTATTCCCGTATTTAAATTAACTAAATTTTTATCAACTTTATCATCAACATTCGCTGAAGTTTGTTGTTGACGTGTTTTGTCTTCTGAATCATCGACGTTTTTTGACGTCAAATTTAAATTCGTTGTTGAAGTTTCAATTTTATTAATTGATTTGGATGAATCTTCTAACGAATCTAATAATTCATCCATATCAGGAAAATCCATGATTTAATTTTAATTAAATAAAGCTATATACAAACGAAAAAATAAATGAATTGCGGAAGAAAAAAGAAAGACTTGAATGAATTTTGACGCACTCACGTTTTTTTTCTTCTCTATTCTTTTTTTTAATTTTCTTTTCGATGGCCAATGAACTTCGCGTTAAGAAATATATTTATTTCTTTATGGTTTAGTTTTTCTAGAAAGCAAAATTTAATCATTTTATCTGGCTTCATTTAATTCAACCAAAAATAAAAAAACAACATTGATTTATCTTTAATGAAATTTGAGAATATGGATGGAATTTAAAAGCAAAACATAGCGGTACTTTTTCTTTGTAATTTAAGCATAAAGCAATTAAAGTTTCACGTTCATATTCTTTTTTGAATTATTTTTATTATAAAACTTTTATTTTTCCCAATTCGTTTTTTTTTGTATTTTAGTAAATGTTTTGAAGATTCTTTGGTTTTATTTGAGCAAAAATAATACCCGATGGGGTTCTTTAATTATCAAAATCTATAGAGTATAAAAAAATTAACAAATTAAAATTACAGATTTTCAAAATTTTAAACAAATAAGTCTCTTTTTTATTATTGGTTAAAAAATTAAATTAGCATGGTGAATCACAACCTTGTCCAGGAGGAATAAAATTATATGCATAATTTGCATTTCGACTTCTTTCTTGGACAATATTAAAAGTTGGATTCAATTCAATTCGACAAATTAGTCGAACATTTAAATTTGTATCAGGATCAAGACATCGTAAAATGAAATGTTGACCATGATATACGGTTTTTCCAGGATGATCTTCACAAAGTATGGACCATTTAGAAGTTATTGGAATGATGGCATCATTGTGATGAATTTTTTGAGAAAAATATGGTTGTAAAAATGTTTCAGCCGTGAAGCCGTGTTGCAAACAAATGCGAAGGTTTTCTTCGAAATCTTGAAGTTGAAAATTATGATTTTGATGGGTTAATTTTAGATATTTTGATAAAGGACGATAAATTGCAGTAAGTATTATTTTTGCTGTTTCATCAGGATCCATAGTTTTAGCCTAGAAAAAACCAACTTTGTAATTCTTAATTCTTACTCAGCTAAGTTTACAAGATTACCTTAAATTTTGCGTTATTCGTATTTATTGCAAGGACATGGGCAAAAGCTTCTTCAGCAGCAGATATTAATTCACTTTTCCTCTTTTCACATTTTCTTTCATAATCCAAATTTTGATGATAATGTTCAGCTCGATCTCGACGACCTCGTCGAACTGCAGCTTGAATTAAAGTTTTTGCATTTGTCACAGAAATGACTCCATTGGCTTCATTAGAATTATTATTTCCAGGTATTTCATCGATTGTATAAACTTTAAAACCTGTGGTTGCAGGAATTCCACTTCCTCCAAGTTTAAAACTGCCTTGACCTTCTTTTTTTGATCGAAATTTATATGGGTTAAATGGAGTAAAAGTAGCTGAATATTTTGAAAGAATTTCTATCACTGCTTCTTGAACAGCTGATTCTCGAATTGAAAACGTATGTGATTCACCATCAGGATCTCGAGTAATGTGAACGGTGACATAAATTTGAGGTTGACGAATTTCAAAGAAATACCAAATTGAATGAATTAAAAATGTTGTAATAAGAAGGAGTAAAGCATGAAGAAGAATATCGACATAATTTGGATTTTTGGGTAACACATCATAAACGACAAATGAAAGACCAAATCCAATGAGAGCAAAAATAAGAAAAAGAGTGAAAGCCACCCTTGAAAGCACTATTCTTGGAAGTCTTGCTGATGGACGTTTCGAATGTACTTTCCACGCTGTGACTATTTGAATAACTAAACAAATACCAATAACTAATAAAAATCTCTGAAAAATTAAGAAAAAATTAAATTTACTCAATCATTTTATAAATATGTGTCAAAATTATGGTGGTTCAACATTTTGGTGATAAAAGGGAAAGATTCATACCTGTGAATTGAGATCACATTGAATTCCAGGCCAATCATAACCAAATTGAGGCGCTAGAAATGGAGCTGCAACTATCGCTGGAACTCCAAGAATTGATAAAAATGAAATAAATCCAGCAAAATTTAATCTGCATATCGAAGAAGGAGAGCAACAACAATGTTTTGTATTATCATCTTTCACAGCTATTCTTTGATCAAGTCGTTCCCTTTCTAATTTTTGTTGAACCAAAGCTGAATAAGAACAAACTGAAGTACATCCTGATACTACCGTACTTGCATCATTTCCATCCCAATATGATCTATCATCACGATGAGACATGGAACTCTAAATATTTTTAAAAAAAATTTGTAAAAAACAATATAAAAAAGTCTAACTTTATCAAAACTTTTTGAATGTGGAAGTAATCCAGCTCGATCCTGATCATATCGAAGTCGATTGAACGCTGAATTTGCAGGCGGTGGTGCTCCAAATCCATTATTAGTGCGTCGACTATATCGATTCTGATTATTTCGATATGAGCTTGAAGATGGAGCAGAGACCACAGACATTGTGCCTCTTCTTTGTGCCTTGTCTGCTTTTTCTCAAAGGGATGTCAAAGCCTTTATTATTCTTCTATTTTTGTTTTTCACTAAAAACAGATGTGTTTGTCCAAGATTAAACATTTCGATAAAAAGAAACATTTCGCGGCAAAGAAATAATTGAAATTCAACCCACATAAGCTGTGAAAAAAAAGGGAAAACCAGGTCAAATCGAAGAAAATATAAACAAAAGGCTTTTAATTGAAATATATAATCTAATCTTAAATAATTCTTCTCAAGTTGGTTGATGGTTATAAAAAATAATAATTAAAAACTAACATAGTTTTTTTTCTTATTCTTTGAGCCGAAAAGCGCGCGTTTTTATGCCTCGATTGATCGACAAAAAGGGGGAAAGAAAAAAAATGAAAGGAAAATAAAAATGCGTCCTTGTCTGTTCTTCAGTTCTGTTCCTGCCATCCTTCTCACCCATTTTTGCGTTGCCCTTCGAAATAGAAATAGCGAGGAGGAACGAACCAAAATGCAAATGCAGCTATTGCGCACGGCCCCGTTTTTTTTTCAGTTTTATTTCAAAAAATAATGACAAAGAGTGATGAACTACGCTTCTCTGTATGATGGCAATATAGGAGGAAAGGAAAAAACCCTGCTGTGCCAGATCGAACGGGAAAAATGGGAGGAGATGAAAACATCAAAGACATTCGACAAGAGGCCGCTGTTGCGTTGAGGATTTTTGATTGGCGCAACTGAGAGATTTCCGCTAAAAAAAGTATAATAAAAAGAGCTTTCAATTATTTTTTTTGACGAATTTGGCATTTTCAATTTGTTTCTTACCTTTAGTCTTTGAAAATAGGCACACTTGAGCATACACTTTACAATCAAAATAAAATTTGATTCGTGAGAAACAAAAAAAATTTGGATGGATGTAAAAATGATGGATCACTAATGCTCAAAAGGCTTTTATAAGTCCAATTAACACAATGTCCTTCAAAAAAAGAACCCAAAATAAAAAAGTAAAAAGGATTGCCGCTACTTTTTTGTTTCAATCGTAGCATTTTTTCCTCGTTTTTTACAGGTGAAAAAAAACCACGACAAAAACACTAAAAAAAATTTCGCGCAAATTATCATTTTTCATAGTAAAAAAAAGAAACAGATGGGACGATATGAAAGTGGGAAAACCAGAAGAAAAAATCACAGATGTGGGCCGTTTGATCCAATAATACGGCTTTCGCTAATACACATAACCAAACTTGATATTCAAAAAAAATAAGATTGACATAATTTTTTAAAACTTTTTCAATAAATATCTTTGAAAAACAAAGGCATTAAGTCATCAATTTTATTTACACAAACTTTTTTTAACAAATAAAATTGAAGCTACTTAAAAAATAATTTGAAGATCAAAAAATAAAGATTGTTTTGTAAAATAATACGCTTCAGCGCTGATAAGGAAAAAGAAATAATAAACAAACGGTTTATTTAAATAAGATAAATATGAATCGAAACTAGCTTGCTGAGTAATAAAAATAATAGTAACAAAGGTAGCCAAGTAACAAAGTGAACAAAATAGGAATTGAGAAGGTAAGCATACTTCGAGTTGAAAGAGATAGCACACGATTCTTCTGCAACCGCTTAACTATAAGCTTGGGAGGATTTCGATTAAGATATGCATTTTCATGAAGTTGTGCTAAATAATCATATTTAAGATTCTTCAATAACTGAAAAGGTTCAGATTATTTTTATAATAATTTTAATTTATGTAAAAATGATACTTTAATTATAGCTATTTCGGCATCTTTGAAATCCATTGCTGCGTTATTTTCATTTATAATTTTATTGAGGTAGAAAAGTGCTGTTCCATAACGTTCAAAAACAAGCGCACTTTTAAATTTAATAAAATATAGCCTCTTGTCTGATTCTTCCACATAAAATTTGCTACATTCTTCTTTATCAAGCTGGATTAAATTATTATCAATAACTATTTTGGGATCTTCAATATTTTCTTCTTAAAAAAAACAAGACTTTTGAATCTTTATCCCTAACTACAACCAAATCTACTTTTACTTACTGTTTAATTCATATTGAAGGTTCAAACAAGTTAGTCCCTTATTATGGATTTTAGTTTCTTTTACTTTAAGTTCAGCTTTGATAGGGTTTAAATAGAATTGACATTTTGTAAATTGCATCGTGAAAGAAATATTTGTTTCCCGAAGATGATTAAGAACTTGACATCTTCTTTCTGTTTTACATGGCCATATTGAAAAGTTATAAAAAGGTATGGACTTCGGTGATAGTGTTTGAAATCCATAAAATTCAACTTTAATTTTAAATTTGGATGTGCCTTGGAATCCAGATTTCTTCACTAGACATATTTCCAAAATATTTTTTTGGTCAACATAAAAACATGCAGTTTCATGTTTATTTTTAGAAAAAAAATAAAAAGCTTTCATAAATTTCTTTTGTGAACTTTTAATATTTGAAGCCCCAATAATTTAACACTTTCCTGCTTTTAACTTTGATGGATCAATTTCAACTTGAAAAGATTTGTCTTCTGGAAATCGAAGAGAATTGGGACATTTAACAAATTTTTCAGCACCTGCAGGAATTTTTAGTGAAAACGTTGTTGTTGTAAAGTAATCATCATAAACTATAAACAAAGTTATTATGGCTGTCAGTTCATAAAGGAATAATAGTACCTGATGAGGGACTAAATACTGGAGAAATATTAACCATAAAACGCATAGTTTCATTGCATCCCGATAAATAAATTCCACGAAACATTTTTTCATCATGTTTGACTGAAATTTCTATGTTTATTAAACTATTTGGAATAATATTCATATGTGTTTTCAAAAATTCAAAAGCTGTTAACGTTTGTAGGATTCCGCTTCCCATCACCAGCTTATTGTTGTTTTCATTATTACAGTTTAAAGCAGTATTCATTAGAGCTAATTTAAGATTGAATGAGGATGTTAATAGAGAACAAGCTTTCAACCCAGAAAGTATGCATGCGATATTACCAGCCGCATTCGGAGAACTAATACTTGTTCCCTTAACAATTTCTTTTTTCATTGTAAAACATTCAGGTAAATCAGCAATCATAGCGCCAGGAGCTGCTAAATCAACGCCTAAGCCACCATTTAACAGGGGACCATGACTAGACCAATGATAATATGTTGGTGAGCTTTTATCGTCAGAAATATTATACAAATGATTTTTCATATCAGAAGAAACTGCTGTTCCAATATTAAAGACCAAACCAAGATTTGCTTCTTTATCGTACTTTAAAGTTGATAGACAAGGTCCATCGTTTCCCGCAGATTTAACAATTACAATACCATGTTTTTCAGATACTTCTTTAAAAACTTTAAAGACACTTCTAAAAAAACAAAAAAAACTCTCTTTTTGTTTAAATTTTCACTTACTCATAGGTGCAATAATTTCCGAACGAAAAGGAACAATTAATAATATCCACGCCCATCTCAACACACTTTTGTAACTAAATTTATATAATTTATTAAAAAAATAATTAAAGAGTTAAAACTAACCGCCCGTATACAGCCTTTTTTAAAGAGAAATTTACCTGCAAAGATATTCATAAACACGATTTGAGCTCCAGGAGCAAGACCATCTTTATCCTGTTCATGGGGAAAATGGGCAGCAGCTGCTTGGGCAACCATACTCCCATGTGACTTACGAGACGTAATAATTTCAAGTGAATTTCCATTTTTATTAATATTTAAACAAAATGAAACCTTCATTTGCTTTTCAACTGTAATGAAACCAAATTCATGTTCATCTCGATAATTAGTTAAAACTTTGACATCCGCCAAATCTCCGCAAAATGAAGTATCTAGTGCAGCTCTCCAACAAATACCATCATGACATACTATACAATCGGCGACTAATGATTCCTTCGATAAATCTTCTACTGATTCCAAATATGCTTGCATAAACACAGAATCTTCTTTATCTTCTTCAACTTTAGAATTCAAGTTTGATTGCAAATCTTTGTTTTTTTGAGAAATGGATTCTTTTCTAAGTTTCTGTAAAAATAATTTTTAAACAGATATTTAAATATTTTGTTTAAATTGTAAGTTAATAACTTACGATAATATCGTCAACTATTGGTTTTGAATATAATTCAGAAATATATTTGATACCCAAATGCCATTCATTTAATGGATTTTTCCATGAATCAGGAATCTAAAAAAGCTTTAAATATATCAGAAAATTTTTGTTATTTCCAAGAAGCTGCGCACATGAAAAATATTATTATAAATTTATTCCAATAGATTTTTAAAAAGCTAAATGTTGCATTAAAACAAAAAATCTTTTTTTGTTCAGACGTTGATAAACATAAACACCTCTTACAAAAAAGCATTTCACTTTATAAAATTTAGTCATACCAAAAACTTACTTTAAGTTTCCGCCCAGTTAGAGCAATGAGATTTTCGTCTGCATCTGAATGCCTTATTATTGAAGTATCAACCTTGCCAGAATCAGTGAAATCGAAACAATCAACAATTTTGGGCAAGCCCGTAGTTGTATATTGCAATCCTGGAAGACTGACATCAATTCCTCCATCGAGAATAGCAATAAGAACATCTCTTCCATCATAGTTTGGGTATTTTTTTAAAAACTCTTGCTAAAATAAACTAAATATGAAAAGAGTAAGAAACAAAAAAATTAAATTACTTGTTGAGTTATTTCTTTTGGAATATAATGATTTAATATTTTATTCATTACTAAAAACTTTTACATTTGCCACAATAATTCAAAAAATAAGGAATAAGGAGTTAAAATATTTTGTAACTCAAAGTTTATAATATAAGCGTATTTTAAAAATTTCAAAAGCAACCATGCAATGCAATAATTATTATACCAAATAAAGTGAATTCATAGTTGCAAGTGTTTTTGTCCAAATTTGTTTCAAATCCATACAATGAATAAGGATTGCCTTACGCTATCAATTCACAGCTTTAGCTTTAAAAAAAAGGTAAAAGGATACAAGAGCGAAGCATAATAAATAAAAATGTATTTTTTAGTTATCCAATAAAATCAATAAATTGTTGACACAAAAAATCAGATTCATTTCTTAGTCTTAATGCTTTCAATCCAGGTGGATATCTTGATGATATCCAAGTAAGTCTGTATTGATAAATGTTTTTTTGAAAGAAATCATTAAGAAATCGAAATCAAAAAATTAAGAAAAATCAGATTCGTTATTAAGTTATTGTCGTAAGACTTACAAAACAAAATTGCATACTTTTTTGGAATGTTTTTTACCATTTTTTCATCAATTTTAAATTTATTTTACAAAAAAATATAAATTTTTTTACATTAGCTGATATTCAAATATTTTATTATAATTTTTCTATTGCAAAAAGTTTCCGACTGCCAAATGTTCATTCTTTGATCAGCAGGTTATTATTGCTCGTTTTTTAAAGTCAATTGTTTGATGATCTTTCTTCAGTGAAAAAGTGCAACAACTTTCTTCATCATTACATTTAACACGTGTGTGTCCTCTTAAAGACAAGAATAAGTTAATAATTCAACCTTTTATTATTGCTGAACTTTCAAAATACAAAACTATCAAGTGATAATGTTAAGTAAAGTTTCACTCAACTTTGGGCGTTCAACTCTTCCTCGATTGGTTCGATGTAAGTTTTACTTAATTATTATTATTTTATTATTTATCTTTTTAGTTAACAGCACATTCGATTATAAAGATGCTTTTGGACTTCATGAACAGCTTACTGATGAAGAAAATGCTTTAAGAACTCAAGCTCATGAATATTGCCAAGAAAAACTTTTACCAAGAGTAACAAAAGCATATCGAGAAGAAAGTTAGTCATTTTTTACACAAATATTATTTAATCTAATCGAGTTTTTTTAAAGGTTTTGATCCAAGGGTTATTCCTGAGATGGGAGAAATGGGATTACTTGGGGCGCCATATGAAGTAAAGCTTTCAATATTTTTGACATTCTCTTCTTAAATACAAAATTTTTAAGGGTTATGGTTGTGCTGGTGTTTCATCTGTTGGATATGGTTTAATAGCTCGAGAAGTTGAAAGAGTTGATAGTGGATATCGATCAACTATGAGCGTTCAAACAAGCTTAGTTATTGGTCCAATTTATAATTACGGTATGTTTTTCTTTCCATTTTATGTACTTTTAATATTTGAATTATTTTTAGGAAGTGAAGAACAAAAGCAAAAATATATTCCTGATCTTGCTGCTGGTAAAAAAATTGGTGCTTTTGGCTTAACCGAACCTAATCATGGCTCAGATCCCGGTGGAATGGAAACGCATGCAAAATGGAATGAATCTAAAAAAACATATAAAATAAGTGGAACTAAAACTTGGATATCAAATGCTCCCGTTGCTGATGTTTTTATTATTTGGGCAAGAAGTGATCGTCATAACAATCAAATCAAGGTACAAATTTACTGTGTTCTTTCTCTTTAATTTGACTTTTTTTATTTAGGGTTTTATTCTTGAACGTGGTATGAAAGGGTTAGAAACTCCCAAGATCGAGGGAAAATTGTCTCTTCGTGCAAGTGTTACTGGTCAAATTGCTATGGATGAAGTCGTCGTACCAGAAGAAAATTTACTTCCAAATGCTGCAGGTTTAGCTGGTCCTTTTGGCTGTGAGTTTTTTTCGTTTTTCCAATATAAAAAATAATAATTTATTCTCTCTTTTAAGGTCTCAATAATGCTCGTCTTGGAATTGCTTGGGGTGCTTTGGGAGCTGCTGAAGCTTGCTTCCATTATGCAAGAGAATATGCTCTTGAAAGGTTAGTTTTATTTTATTAATTTTTTACTGAAAAATATTTTAAATAAGGAAACGATGATCTATTAAGCTTGATCGTATAAGATTATTAGTGAAAAAGACCTTCGCAATTTTTTGAATTCCTGCAGAAAAGAAGAAGGTTGCTGTAGCTGCAAAAATTCGATTTTCCATAAATAAATCAATGACGCAAAAAAGAAGCATTTCAAAAACTAAATGGGGCCATTCATTACCATAAACAAAAACATTGCTGTACGCCATTTCTGAGGGATCTCTGCAAAATATTGATTAGCATTGGACATTATAACCTTGCTTACCTTGTAAAGTTTCCAATTGTTGAAGTATCATTTAATTCTAATCCTAAAATCTCTTCAATAAGTTTTGGTTCAGTAATAACATAATCGACATCAGCGCTGGCATGATCCACAACGTCTTTAAGAAATTGATTTAATTCTTCATAAATTTTCGAGATGTTTTCAACTTTTGATGTATGTTTGTCGCCGCCGCTTAATCTTACATTTACAACTTGAGCGGGGCTTCTTAATGGACCTGTGATTTGTTCATACTTTTCTCGAAATTGCATTGGGAGATTCATTACAAAGGTTTGTATTTCACTGTTGCTTTCAAGTCCTCGCAAAGCACAAAGGTTATCTCGCTCACGTTTGAGAAATTCATTCATTTCTTGCATTCCTGTATCAGCCAAACCATGAACCGATCGACCATGAATGTAAAAGCCTCGAAGGGGATGAGTCAAAGCCATAACACTTACATTTGCAACTGAACACAAATCCATAAAATTTCTGAATGGGTCAACAAATTTTTCAACGATTAAAACATGGAATAGCCATTGAATTAATCCAATAATGAGATAAAAAGATAAATTAACGGCAAAGCGACTGAGTCGTGTTTCAGCAAATTCTTTTGGTTGATCACCTCTTGCAAATCCGGGTTGAACTATAGCATAATCTTTGAAATCAAAAAACTCAAGAATCAATAAAATTAAAATCATTTGACATGCAATGCTTGTTTTTCGATAATTTTGTAATTCATTCCATTCATTTGCAACAAAATAAGTTCTCCAAATTACAGGAGGTTTTGTTGCTTTGTTATCAACGGTTAAAATTATATCTGATGAAGGATTAGGAAGATGAATTTGTTCGGTTTCCAAAGTTCTCGGCCTTTCCCAATCAATAAAAAATGTTTCGGTTAAAACTAAAGTTGCATATAAATGAATTAAAGCTATGAGCCTTAAACCAAGAGCGATGGAAACATAAATAATAAAAGACCATTCTTGATCTTCTGTTAAAAGGACATACATGTAATGATGTTGAAGCTTGTAAGCAAAAGTTATCCATGCAGCCATGCAACCAATAACCAAAAGGAATATATTTGAAATTATTTCAGTCATGTACAAGATTAATTTGATTACAGTACTTGTATCAATTATTTGCTTTCCTGCTCTTCGACCCTAAAAAATTTGTGAGCTTATTTATTAGTTGTGAAATTTTATATATATTTATTTACCCAAGCATATGCTCTTAAAGCTCCCCATAATACACTTGTTGAACAAAATACCGCCATTAAAACTTCAATAGTTTTATCATGGCGTCGGGAATCAATTGAATAATTTATTTGAAATGTCGAAGTCAAAGTTTGAGAATTTGTTTTTAAGAGAGACTCTACGAGTGAATTTAAAGATTTTCGAAGTCGGCGGAACAAATTTTTTTAAAATTTTTTTCTGTTGTTACCAATCGGTTCTAAAAAATATTTAAAAATTATTGGCGTCAAGCTTTTTCTCAAAAACTGAGCAGAATATGCAAATTCTTTATATTGAAGTTGAAAGCATGTATTAACTTCAAAAATTCGGCTAAATTCACCCATGAAGTATAATAATTTGATTTTTATCCAATATTATGTAATAGATTGCGGGCTAATTTATGGTGTATGCCATATATTTAAGTATTCAATAAAAATGAAGAGAAATTTGCATATTTATTTTTCAAATGGATGCCATTTCTTAACCAAGGTATTTGGGGGACCTAAGAAAAATACCATATATCCCCCAAAATCTCCTCTATCGATTCATTAAAAAATTTTAAAAAAAAAGCGGGTCGGTTTTGAGTTTTCCATCACGATGTGCGAGCGACCACCATTTTTTACGGGGAAAATGGTTTTTTTCACTTTTTTCTTTTCGTTTTTGGCATTATGTTCATATTGTTTTCAACAAAGAAAAAAGTGAAAAAAACCATTTTCCCCGTAAAAAATGGTGGTCGCTCGCACATCGTGATGGAAAACTCAAAACCGACCCGCTTTTTTTTTAAAATTTTTTAATGAATCGATAGAGGAGATTTTGGGGGATATATGGTATTTTTCTTAGGTCCCCCAAATACCTTGGTTAAGAAATGGCATCCATTTGAAAAATAAATATGCAAATTTCTCTTCATTTTTATTGAATACTTAAATATATGGCATACACCATAAATTAGCCCGCAATCTATTACATAATATTGGATAAAAATCAAATTATTATACTTCATGGGTGAATTTAGCCGAATTTTTGAAGTTAATACATGCTTTCAACTTCAATATAAAGAATTTGCATATTCTGCTCAGTTTTTGAGAAAAAGCTTGACGCCAATAATTTTTAAATATTTTTTAGAACCGATTGGTAAAGAAAAATAAAAAATAAAAAAAATTTTGTTCCGCCCGATTTGAATCAGCTCGCAGAACCTCTCTTAAAACCGTTTCATTTCCCAAAGCATGAAATTCGGCGTGCCTGATTCGCAAATATGGAGGATAAATTTTGCCATCTCTTGAAAGTTGAGCTTGGATATGAATAGAAATGTGTGATGGGATTCTTGTTAAAACTCCTCTTCCTGTTGCAGTAGCTTCGGGTTGACTATCTAATAGGTAGAATCTCCGAGTAAGCATCCATCGATTATCTGTATCCAATCGGTTTACAAATTGATTAGATTGTCGAATATTTTCGTTTATCACAGAAATAGGATACATCATTTGTTGATTATTATTGTCAATATACCGTAGATAAAGTTCGTGAAAAACAGTTTCTTGCTCACCTAAAGTATATTTTCGTTTCATTGTAACTCGTTCGATTACATCCGATAGTTTGAGAACACATTCCTGCCTATATTCTCTTCCAAAAAGATATGTACCATCAATAGCTTTTCTTTCAGTTGGACAAAGTTGTAATAAGCCATCACCAATTTCTTGAAGGCCAACAAAACTTCCATTAAGAAAATACATTATTGAAACGATATCCAAATAAGTATTCGGATTATCCAATTCCACATTAAATGTTGCTTCAATTGCATTTTCACGTGATAATTCTATAGGAGCCTCAGTGTTGTAGTAAAATAAAGTTGGAACAATTATTTGCCCATTAATAGTGGAACGCAAAACGCTTTCCAACATTGCGCAAGCTCCATCGGGTGTATTATCATAATTTTGTAAAACGCACATATTTGCCAAATGTTGGCATTCTTTGCTTTCACCACTTCGACATTGTGATTGTGCAAATTCGAGGTTTTTCAAAATATAATTTGATCGAAATGATTGGCCATTTTCAAGCATAATAACTCCCAAACGCGAACTATTTGATTGTGGCGAATTACAAATCGTTGGATTTGTTTGACAGAAGCACTCAGCTGTTGTACATGGCTCACATGTGCTTTTATCTTTATTTGGTTGAGTTCCTTCTGGGCAGCCTACACATTTCTCTATAAATGCTTGATTATTTCCAATATTAGCATCCAATTCTATAATATGATTGCTTTCGCATGTCGGGCAATGACCAGTTACATTATCTGGTCTTAACGTAGCATTTGTAGCAGATCGGCATGAAACACAGTTCCAATTATCTTGAGAAACAGCTAATCCACCGGTACAAGGAGAACATTGTAAACCGGATGACCATCCTGTAATTCGTGAACCTATTTCACATTTACAAGCATCATGTTTAGCATTTGGGGTTTGACCGGTTGGACAATTTATGCACGATAAAGTTATTGAACTAAAATATTGTTGTTGATTACAACTGCTTGTGCTTCGATAGGAAATAGCAGCACTAAAGGTGTTTTGTCCAACAATCAAATATGGTGATGTTAGATAAATAAAAATAATTAATAACATTTCTGCAAAGAGCATAGATAAAGCATTTTACAAGCAAAAAATTGTTTGAATAAAGTCTCGAGGATCTTGTTGCTATGGATACTATTACGCGCTCGCATTGCAACGACAAAAAATCTTCAATGAAATTTATTTTGTTTGTTTTTTTCTAAAAAAAATGTTTCAGAAAACAATTTGGAAAACCTCTAGCTCAATTTCAATTGGTTCAACTCAAATTTGCTGATATGATTACTGAAATTAGTTTAGGACTTCAAGGATGTCTTCGTGTTTCACGTTTAAAGGATGAAGGAACGTAGGTGCTTTTTTTCTTTTTTAAAACTTAAAATTTTATTTCCATTTTTAGGCTCGATCATCGTTCTGAACTTATTTCTTTAGTAAAAAGAAATTCATGTGGAAAATCTCTTGAAATTGCTCGTAAAGCTCGTGATATACTTGGTGGCAATGGAATCGTTGATGAATATCATATCATTCGACACATGGTCAATCTTGAAACTGTCAACACTTATGAAGGAACTCATGATATCCATGCTCTTATTCTTGGAAGAGGTGTTACTGGATTACAAGCATTCAAATAGCTGCTTTTTAAATTTATAATATTTGTCAATAATATTTTTGTAACTGTGATATCTATTTTGCACTTAAATGATAGAAAATAAATGAAATTTAGGTATTTTGGAGTATCTTAAAAATTTTTATTACAATTAGATATGAAACATAAAAGCTGATATAAAGTTTATGCTTTTATACAATTTTACTCAAGTTGTTGAATAACAAGTTTTTTTATGATTGTTTATTCAATTTTTGTTCTCTTTCTTTTGAGATAACAATAAACAACTTGGAAGAGTTGACGTTTAAACGTACTAGCAAAAGATCAACATCGCTTTTCTTTTTGTTCTTTTTATTTGAAGCTAAATTCAAAAGTATGTATTGCGTAATTTCCTCTTCTTTTCATTAAAACGTAATTATTCATTTTTAAAAGTCATTCGGAAGAAGATGTCTGACATCGAAGTAATAATAGCAAAAGCAACATCGGCTTTCCCATTTTTTTAAATGAAATGCAAAAAAGAGGATAATAAAAAAAGCTGCTTCCGAGTAATTCATCAAAAGACATATATAACGGATTCTGGAAAATAAATGTGTTTGGTAAAAGTATAAAAACGAGAAAAACATTTTTTGAAATATGAATTTTAAATGTTTACTGGAGGAAGCCCGATGACTCCTACCGTAGGTAATTTGTATGTAATGAAAAGAAAGTTATGTTATAAAAATTTGTAATGCCTCATTATTCCTTAGCAAAAGAAAGATATCAATCGAAGTTTGGTTAAATTTTGTGAAACTTTATAAATGCTTTTTATTTATTTATCTTTAATTTTATATAAACTTCAGACGTATTTACCTTTAACGTTTTTTTTCTTCATCAATGCAGATTGCCTTTTTTCCTTCAAAAAAAACTTTATTTACTTTTGGTAAAAAAAATGATTCACGTTTTTTTCTTTCTTAAACTTAAACGGAAATATTCTCGAAGTGTTAGTTTTTAACAAAATAAAAAAATAATTCAAATAAAATAAAAACAGTAAAGCCTCGAAAATTCTATTGAAATAAAAAAATAACAAAAGAAAATATAAGACTTTTTAACGGTATTTGTCTAAAAAAAGTTTTTTGTTTGCTACGCTTGCTTCTTGTGATTTGATTTTAACCCTTTTTTTCTAACAACCAACCTAACAAGAAAAAAACATTATTTACTTTTCGCTGTGTTAAAAAAGCAAGCATTTTTCACGCGTATTTTGTGCCTTCACAAAAAGTGAGGAGATCGACGACGGAAGTTTTTGACTCTGAAATTTTTGTTATTTAAACTTGAAGGTTGACAGAAAAGTTTTTCTTTATCCTTCTTCACTCGTTTTTTTACTTTACTTTAACAGTTCATTCGAGCACCTTCGGTTTTTTTTTGTTATTTATGTTTGTTCTGTCTCCTCAACACTCACTCACTAAATCACTCAAAAGTCTTCTTGGCTTGGAAACAATCGAGAAACAAAAGATGTGATGATGACGATGATGAAGTATGCTTTTTTCTTTGCTTCACATCCTCGAAATAAGCAACGATGGATTTCCGTTTAGCTTTTTGTATATTTTTTTTGCCTCTATCATAAGATATTTTTTCGTAAGATGTTTATTAGTTCTGCGTTGATTTTGATGTTGTAATAAACATGAATATCAAGAAGAACGACGTTGAGAACCCTTATAACTATAATGTTATTTTGCCCCTAAATTTTCTATTCTAACATTGTATAATGGTAATAAAGCTGCTCCTCTAAAAAAATTATAATATAGTTTTACAAATTTCAAAATGCAAAGTTGATGCTTTTAGCTTTTTTTTCAAGGGCATAATTTAGTCTTTGCAAGTGGCTCATATCCTTCTACCTTCAATAAGAGCTGCAATTGCAATCGTTTTCGACCATACGTGGGCATGATGGTGTGCTACAAAATTTTTGAAAACGATACCCCTAAATTCTTAAGAAATTTTCATAGGGTCCTCCCTTGCTACATTTTTTTTGGACATTTTTTGAACGTTACCCCATAATTTTTAAACAAAAAACAAAAGGGTCCTCCCTGTTCTTTTTTTTTAAATTTCCTAAAACCTCAACGCTACCCCATTACCCTTGGGTGTGTCAAAACACACCCAAACACACCCTGTGCCCATCTGTGTTTTCGACAATGGCGCTTACTTTCTAAAATATCTTTTACTCCTTTGAATGAAAAGAGAAAAAAAACTAAAATTATGGCATTTTGCAGCAGCAAAAATAAAAAAGGTTTTGCAAGAAAAGCGGAACGACATTCAAAAAAACAAAACTATTAACATATTTTCCTTATCAAAGTTCAGCATTACTTTTTTGTGGCATATTTTTTTTTGCAGGTGTTTCCAATGTTTCTCTTTCTCTATTTTTTTATTAAACGTCAAATTTGACTTGTAATTGTGTCGTTTCTCAGGAGTCTGTCTCGCGTCGGTTTTCTTTTACTAAAATAGGTGCCTTTTTCAAAATGTGGGGGCTTCTAAGCTTAGGCTACATTGGCTTTACACAATTTTGGAGTCATTTAAACTTTATGATTCTTTCTTTTTTTGAAAAAGACGAAAAGAAATTTAAAGCCGCAATAATCAAATTTTTGTTTCAAAATTTGTCTCATTCATTTAACTTTTTTTTGAGGGCCAAAAAACTTTAACATTATTTATTATTCCAAAAAAACAAAAAAGCGAATAGCTTTTTTTTAAATATGTTTTTTTTCGTCTGATGTATGAAAGGTTTGGTTTATTAATGATTCCATTTGTTGTTTTGTTTTTTTGGAAAGCTCCCCAAAAATATGTGTAAAGCCGAGAGCTTTTCAGATTGGGCTTTTTGCAAATGTATTCTTTTTGTTTAAAAACTAAACCACAAAAAATTTATGCTTAAAAATATAAAAAAATAAAAATATTACATTCTTTTTTAGCCCTCATTTTTCTTTGGCATCCGATTACACATTTTTTTTCAACAAATCTCAAAAATACTAACAAAAATAAAATAATGGATTTTTAAAATTAGTTCAATTTCCTCGAAAGAATGAATGTATGGTAGTAGTAGTTCCCACGCTTTGTGAACATTTTTTTGCAATTATTTTATTTTCCAATAGATGTTTTTCCCATTTCCTCTCTCTTCTATCTCTCTTTTTTATTTCATATAAAAGTCAAGTTCAAAGTTAGTCCAATGACCAAGTAACCCTTTCGAAAGGGGCTTTAAAATGCAGTCCAAGGAGAAAATAAAAAAAAGTTTATTTATTTTTTGTGGCTGCGAAATTACGTAAGAAATTTTTTTTAAAAGCCGTGAAATTACACCGTAATTCTTCGTTTTTTTTTGTTTTGATAAAAACATTTTATTTCTTTCTTATATTTTAATTTAATATTTTCTCCTCTAAACATTTAACTATTATTAAAAAGGGTTGCAAAAATTATAAAGAAATATTTTTACAAGAAATTAAATTTTTAAATTAGTTTTGTTATTGTTTTGCGACAGACAAAATTTAATGTGATTGTTGCAATTAATAAAAATTTAATAGTTTAGTGCATGTTTGCGCTTGACTCCAAAAACAATCGTAGTTTGCAAAGTCCATTAATCATAAATTTGCTTATTTATAATGCTGTTGGTTTTTTATAGCTTTTTTTATATTGGAATTACGTTAAATTTGTTCAAAAAAATATTGTTTAACTTTTCTTCTGTTAAATAATACCTCAGATATTTGGGCTTCCACCAGGGCTAATTTAATGAATTTTATCGTCATGCTTTTTTATGGCTTCATTCCCTCATTTTGATTTTTGAACTTTTGTATTCATTTTGCTTCTTTAACAATATTTTGAATTGAATATTTTTAATTTACAATTGTTTTTGGTATAAAAAAATGGTTCAGTTAAAAACGAGACATGGATGACAAGTTTTTTTCCTGATATTTTTTATGTTCAGTTTCATTAAACCTTTTCTATTTTTCACGTTTTTAATCCTCTTTTAAAAAAAGGTCCGGGTGACAAAAAATAAAATAAAAAACCGATCAACTATAGAATATTTTTAGTCGCAAATAAAAAAAGGTGAGACCGGAATATTTTTTGGATTGATTTTGGCTTTTTAAAATTTAACTTTTTTGTATTTGGATTAGGTTTCAAAATTGCGGAACAATTTTCATTAATCATTGTTTTAAAGTGTTCGAAGTAAGATGATGTGATGTTGTGTTATTATCGTGATAATAATAAGGCAGGGTACTTTTCTATTATAGCTTGTTTTTTTTTTGTCTTGTCGTCTCCTAAAATTTATGTGATATTGAAGAAAAGCAAAAATGAAGCCAAAAGAATAACAGCCGCCAATCCCACAATATTATATTTTTCAGCAAACTTTGAACCTCCTCAAAGTATCATCACAAAAGACAGGAATAAAAGAAGAAAGGCTTGCTATTTGACTTTTTTATTATTACTTTTTGCTGATCAAATAACTTTTTTACGAGTTTTCAAAAATCACATTTAAATTCATTCGTACCTATTTTATGTTTTTACATTTCTCCTTAAAGTTTTTTGTCTTTTTTAGTTCCATTCTTGTGCTTTAAAGTTAATTTATGCGTCTTTGCTGTGCCTTATGGATTGACTGTTCCATAGAAAACAGACACATGACTCAAAAATTGTGATGAAATCGTCCTCTTATCATCATTATTCAGTCCTTTCATGGATTCTCTATCTCTCTATCAATTTCCTCTTATATCACCATCATTTCGCGTCCAAAATATTTGATCATCATATATATTTAAAGCAACAATAAAACTTTGGAAATTTTTTTTTATCTAAGTGAAAAACATTGCTTTTGATTCATTCGGTTATTCACAGTTGGAAGAGTTATTTTCGTCTGCTTTTCATGTAGGAGGTAGTGATTATTACTGTGGAATCAACAATTGCAACAAAACAGTTTGATTATGTTTATTGGGAAGAGAGAATTATTACCTCTGATGTTTGTAGCTTTTGCCTCTAATATATTTTTTTTTAAATATTTTTTTTCTGCTATCGTCTTCTCCGAGTTTGACGTTTCCCCAAGCAACAAACAGCACTCTTTCATTTTTTTTTCTATTTGCAACCGAAACTTCAGATTTATGGTTTGTGCCTTTTTTTACGCTTCCGAACTATATTTATGTACATAACAAAAAAAAAAGAGGGAGTCAAAAAGCTAACACAAAAAATGCAAGCCACAGAAGAAGAAGAAAAGAGGGGAGATTTTTGAACTTGGATTGAATTCATTTTTTTTAAACACAAAAAAATGGTTACAAAAAAAACCGTGATTGCGCGAAAAATTTCTTCCGTTGTTTATTTTTGTATTTAACCCTGTAAAACTTTTTGTTTGATGGAAAAGTTTTTCATTTTTGCTTTTTTTTTTAGGGTTTTCAAACTTGAGCAACGAGCAACAAAGACGAAAAGGAAATGAAGGATTTGCTACCATCCACAAAGAAGGATGTTGAAATTATTAATAAATATCAAATTGATAAACTTAAAACTGGATGGGCTATAGCATTTGTGGTAAGTTTATATTTTATAATATCATCATCACATCTGCTTTTATAATATTTTTTTGAGAAAGGCTTAAACATTTCCATTTAATATGGAAATTACAGTACTTTTTGTGGAAAACTTTAAATTTCTTAATCTTTTAATTTCCGCTTTCACTTGCATAAGTTTTATTTTCTTTCTCTCACATGTCATTATAGTTGCGTAAGAAAAAGGCATAAAGCTATAAACTTTTTACAACTGCCGCTATTTTGAGAAAAGGCTTTCCCAAAAATTTGTTTTACAATCGCTTTTTTGGAATTTATACCTTTATGGAAGAATAAACTTGCAGATTTTGCAATTATTTATATCTAAGATATACTTATAAAATAATCTAATTAAATAACATTCTATTAAATTGTCTGCTAATAGTTACTACGTGTTTAAAAAAAATTGTTTATAGTTAATCTTTCCGAAATCAGGTATTAAAAAAAGTTAAAAATATCTTTCATCAACTTTTTTTCGAGCCTTTGGACAAACTTTTGAACAACCAAGATCAAAAAAAAAATCAAACAATCTCATGGTTTAATCATGCAACACATCATTTTCTTTTTGGTGAATATTTGTTTTAGCTTTTTTAGCAGCAAGCAACATTTTTTCTCATTATTTGTGTGTTGCATCGTTTTTTTAGTCTCGTATAATTAGCTAGCGTCGTCAATGAATTCTTTCTTTATCCCTTTTTTTGTCTTTGATAGCAAAAAAAATCTTCCAGAAAGCAAAGTTATTGACATTGTTTTTCATTGAAAAAAGCATACCATTCTTATTTCCATTCCAATCAAATCAATACCCTTTTTTTCTACTCCTTCCTTCTTCATGATAAAAATTTATCTTACTTCTAATTATCACTCAATTATTCCACACAAAAAAGCACTGATACAAGAATTTTTTTTATCTTTCTCCCAATTTTTTGTTTGTTTATTTTTGTACTTTTCGTTGTCTTATTTCTTTGATCATTTTTGGTCATCATCACTAAAAAACGAGAGAAATAAAATAAAAAATTGGCTAAATTTCAATAAAAAAACTTCCAACTTTTTTTGTGGGTGTTGGAAACAAAAAATATTTGAGCCAATTTTTTAAATAAAAAAAATGGTTTATTTCTTTGGATTGTTTGTTTTTGGTTGTTTGCAATTTTGTTTGATGACTTTTCTCTCCCAAAAGAGACACATGTTAAGCACAAAAAAAAATAATAATAAAAAGAAAGTAACTAAGCAACAAAGAAAAAACAAAACAATAAAGCTTTTGTTAAATTAAAAAAATGCTTACAACAAAGAAATTTACAATAAGATCCTTATGTTTTTTTTCTTTCAGCTATTTGCATGGTTTTTAAATGAGTTATCATTAGCATGGATTCATGATAATGTTCCAAGAGGGGTTGATCCATTACCAGATGCATGGTTTCGATGGTTTCCAGAAGTTCGAGGTGCCATACAAATAACTGAATATATTATGATTTTTATGACCATTAATGCTTTGGTCGTAGTAATTTGTCATCAACATCGATGGATTGTAGCAAGACGAGTATTTTTCTGCGTTGGCCTTGCATATACTTTTCGAGCCCTTTGTATATCATTAATTCAAGTGCCCGTGCCATCGGTGAATACTTATTGTGCTCCCAAAGGAGATGGAAGCTTTTCATCGGTGATGGACAGAGTTCGAAGGACGTTCTGGTCTGCTGGGTATCTCTTACTTAATATTTGCCTTTACTTTTACCTAATTATGTTGTAGGATTGAACAACTGCGCCCACGCGAACTTTGTGGAGATTTAATTGTTTCTGGACATACGCTCACTTTATTTACAACTATGATGGCCTTCCGACATTATGCACCAAAAAGGTTAACATATCTTGGATATGTTTATAATGTCCTTGCATTCGTAGCCCTCTTCTGCATTCTATTGGCAAGAAAGCATTATTCCATTGATATAGTTTTGGGATATTTTGTTTCAACAAGAATTTTCTGGACTTATCATTCTCTTGCTAATTCATATCATCAAGGCGAACTTGAAAGAAATCCACTTTCGCAATCGTGGTGGACATTCATCGTAAGATATTTTGAATCCGATGCTCCACCGCCTCATTTATTTTTGAACGTTCTTGAATGGCCTTCAACATGCCCTTCGAAGATTAGAAGACGATTTTCAATGTAAATATAAATTTTTATTATATTAAAAAAAAATATGCAATCTTTCTTTCAAACGAGTCAGCTTTTTTTTAAACAACACGCTCAGATTTTTAAAATTGTTTGACCGGTGATTTTCTTCTAAAAGTTAAGAAGTAAAAGAACTTCTTTCTTTAAAACAAAAAAATATACAAAGGTCTCATTTTTTGTTTATATACGGTATCCAATGTTCCCTCTTTTTTTAATATTTGTTTTAAAAATGCCAAAATAGACTGTCCCATAAAATTTTGTGTATTACTTACTTACAAATGCGAATAAAATTTTTAAACGATTAATTGTTGTTTAAACCAAAGATACATCCATACACGCAGGATAATAATAAATAATATCAAAATATTGTTCACAATGGATATTAGCCGGTATCAACTATGTACTAAACCTTACTTACCTCTGTCCAGTCCCCTTTGATATATGATAAAATTAGTTTGTTTGTATTTAGCTTCTAAAGAGTTTGAATTTTAAAATTAAGAAAATATAAAGAAAAATTAACCTAATAAAACGATGGCAAGACTTTCAGACATATAATGAACTCTAAATAAAATCAATAAATGTACTTCAAATATGGCGAAAACGTGTAATAAAATAATGATAATAAATAGCTAAAGAATCTTCTTATGAATTTTATTTATTATCTTCTTCTTCCAATAATGGATCCTGAAAGAGTAATTTGAAACGCTAAATTTAAACTTTTTAATCTAAAAAGTAAACTTCAAAACTTATAATCATTTACTCATTTTTGTAATTTTATTCCAATGGGATCAAATACATTTACTCGATCTGCACCACTACCTCCGCATGATTCAGTAACAAAAAAACGTGAAGCCAAAAATGAGTTCTTTTACGGAAGTCTTGCCGGTGAAAATCCAATCAGTCGTTAACCCACAACCAACAACGAACGCGTAATAGTGACAAAGGATTGAAAGCTGGGGTGAATGATCATTTGAATAACGTTTATAAAAGCATCTCTTTTAGTTTATGGTGTCAATAAAATGACTTACAAGTCAAACGTTCTCTTTATTTAATCTGCTTAACGTTGACAAATGAAGTTAAAGTAAAATGTTTGCATACAAAAAATTACCACATAAAATCTCAAAACACAGTTTGTTTTTACTTAAATTTATATCGACAGACACAAAAAAAAGTAAAAATTATAAAAATCATTTAATAAGTAGGCTTATAGAAATCATTAGACGAGTTTGTAATATACTTGTTATGTTCATCCCATAGGAGTTTTCATTCGCCTTCTTTCTTTTCTTCTGGAGCCCCAGCTTTACTTTCATCTTTCTTCTTTTCATCAGCATCAGCCACTTTGGATTCACCTTTTGCTTCTTCTCCATCTTTCTTTGATTTTAGTGCATCACTTTTCTTTTCTTCTTTAGGCGCTTCTTCTCCATCCTTCTTTGGTGCTTCTTCTTCTTTCTTTGGTGCTTCTTCTTCCTTCTTAGGTTCTTCCTTTTTTTCTTCTTTCTTTGGATCAGCAGGAGCTGTAGCAGCAGCAGCACCACCACCATCAGTAGGAGCATTAGCGGCGGCAACATCAGCAGGAGTGGCAGGAGGTGCACCAACAGCTGGAGGAGGAGCTCCAGAAGCAGCAGCGCCCATTTTTGATTTATTTGGTTCAGCAGGTTTTCCAGCAGCACCACCAGCAGCAGCTTCAGGCTTCTTTTTTCCTTTGCATTGAATTAAGCCAAGAGTAATAACAGCAGCAGGAACAAGAGTTGCAAGAGCAAACGTGAAAAGTTGATGGAATTGTTCAAAATGTTGAGCCATTTTTAATCAGACGATAAAGAAAATTTCAGATGAATGAGAGCTTGAGATGAGACGAAACTTCAGCCAAACGAAAAGTGATGAATGAAGCTTTTTCAAGCGACAACCAAACCTTTTATATATCATTGGAGCAAAAAATAAATAAAGAAAAATGTGAAAGTTATAAATATGTAAATTTTTAAGCTAATTTATTTCATACGTCAACCTAACAAGTATAATAATAATTACAGAGTAAAAAGTTAACAATGATATCAATAATTAAGAATCTTCCATGATTGTTCGAACAAAGTCATTGACATTCGTTTCATCACCAAGAGCATTAGCATTATGGAGAAGATTATGAATTTCTTTTTCTGTTAATCCTTCGTCACCATGAGCGAGAAATTGGCGCAATTCAAATTGAGCAACAGTTCCTTGACCAAGAGGATCAAAATGGCTTAGTAATCCAATAAAATCTTCGATAGTATTAGGTACTTTCTTTTGATATTTTTCTGTTAGAGCATTATACACAGGAACAAAATCTTCAAATGAAACACGACCATCTGAAATGAGAAACGTCAAAAAAAAATTCAATATAAAGGTGCTAACTTACCAGCTTTATCACTCCAATTTTCAGAAAAGGGTTTGAAGTCAGATTGTTTAATTGGTACACCAAGAGCACGAATCACGGTTGGAACTTCAGTTACAGGAATGGTTTTATCACCTAATGTATCAAAGACATTGAAATGTTCCAAGATTCTTTCTTTATCATCTTCAGATTTCATTTTAGCTTTCATTTTTTGAAATTGAAAAGAAAGGTTGCTGACTTTGCAAATGGAAGAAACAAGAAAGCTTTACACAAACGAGAATAAATTTTTTAAAGTTTTTTTACCATGTCTCTTTGGTTTACCTCGCTCATTATTTATTCGCTTCAAGAATTTTTATTATACGGTATTCATCCCAAAATTCAAAAATTTTTTCTTCTTATCATTCATTGGATGTAAAATTTGCATTGATCATCCTATTTTGATCTATCAATGAACCGGTCTTTAAAAGTTCATTTTATTTTCATCTCCTGTCGACGAAGAAAGGTCGATTGTTGTTTATCTCCATTGATTTTCAAGTTGGAATTTTGCAATGGCTTCAATGGAATTATATGAATTTCTTGAATCACCTCTTGGTTTAATTCAATGTGGTCTTGCTCTCGCTGTTCCTGCAGCTCTCGGTGCAATCATCAATATTGGATGTGGAAAGAAACGTAAAGAACCTCCTCGTCGTCCTGGTGCTGCACCAGCTCGCCCTGGTGATAAAACAAAGGCTCCCAACAAATCCTCCAAAGCTGGTGCTTCAGCCATGAGTGACAAGAGCAAACGTGGAACTTCGAGCAAGTCTGGAAAACCAAAGTCAAACAAGCATGGAAGCACCAAAGATGGTCAAAAGAAATCCAAGAATTCAACTAAGGTCAGTATAATTTGGTGACCGTTTTTAGTTATGTTTTCTTATATTATTATTATTTTAGTCCAACCTTGAAGTATCTGGTAAATCTAAGAAATCCAAAAAGGACTCTACATCTAAGAAAGATTCAAAATCTTCAAAATCCAAGAAATCCAAACGTGAAGTTCAACAAAAATCTGGTCATCCATCATCTCGTGCTGGTGCTGCTCCTAAATCTGGACAAGCTCAACCTCCTTCAGGTCGTCTCGCTGTTGCTGGTGTTGTTCCTCTTGACGTAAATTTTTTCTTTCTTTTTGATCATTATAACTTTTGAAGTTTCAGAACTCAGTCAAATCTGCCGCTACTCAACGTTCAATCTCCATGAAACAACCTCGATCTGGTAGAGCTCTTGATGTTAATGCCAATGTTGGAGCTGGAGGTACAGTTCCGATTATGAAACAAGATCCTTTGGTTCCTTTAGAACTGCAGCTTATGTCAACCATTTATTCACAAAAATGTTTGGTTATCAGAGATCAAAAAGAGGGCGATGATAACAGAAATGTAGCGACAATGTTTTCGACACCTCGCAGCCTCTTTGGTACTCTTTTTTCTTGGATTTTTCTAAGCATACTCATAAAGTTTTAAAGGGATTTGAAGCTGATCATATCAGCATTGATTGCTTGTTTCCTTGTTTATCTGTAATTTTGAACCCATTTTCATTCCCTTTTTTTATTATTAATCGTTAGATATTAACCACGTTTTCAATTTTAGACTCAACTCGTGAACTTAAAATGGAACCTGCTGAACTCCGTTGGTCTGCTTCTGGTGGTATGCAAAAGATTTCGCTCTTGAATCAATCGGGTGAACGTCAAGCTATCAAAGTCAAATGCTCTGACAACAATGTTTATCGAGTCAACCCTGTTTATGCTTTTGTTGAACCTGGACAAACTTTGAACGTTGATATTATGCGTCAAAATGGTTCAAACAAAGTTGACAAAATTATTTTTGTCACTGCTAAAGTGTGTTTTTTGTTGTAATTTTTTTCTTCTTCATATAAACGTTCCAAATTTTAGGCTGGATGTGAAGAAAATCCAAAGAATCTTTTCAAATCTGGTAATCCTGCTGCTTCAATGATGGTTCTTCCTTTAGTCGCAACAGCACCAAACAATCAACCTACCATCGCTGCTTTTAATAACTAAATGCTAATCTTGTGATGCTATCAAATGGAGATGAAAATGGGTTAAATATTTATAACCACTGAATTTTAATTGTATGTATTTGTACAATTTTGTATTTTAAATTGTAAATAAATTCAGCTATTTGTAAACTTCGGCATTTGTATTTTTCATTTATCATTGAATAAACTTTTTTTCAAGCTTTATATTTAAAATATCCCTTTTATTTTATATTAAAAAGCAAAAATATTCTGTTAGCACATAAAAACTTTTAATGCATTACTTAATTTTGAATTATTTGTACAAAAATATTATCAATGTTTATTGGACGGCTTTTTTATTTAAACAAAACTGTGCTTATGTCGTGGAGTTCCATTATTAAATCTTTGAGGTGAGGCTCCTCTTTGATCTGGAACAGAACCGGGTAAAGGATCCGCTTCAAAATAATAGCCAGGTTGTTGCACAGGTCGTTGTTTTAAGCTATGATTCATGGGTCGAGCATGGGATGGCGGCAAAGCTGCAGGAGTTGTTTGACCTCCACCACTTCCACTTGTATGAATTCTCCTTGCTTGATATGCTGAAGCCGTCCTTAAAAGCTTTTCATTGCGATTTTGAAATCGATGTTCGGCTGAAACAGTTAAAATTTAGTAAGAATAATTAAAAACTTTTTATACCTCCTTCATAATCTGGTGGTGGAATAGGAACTGCATTCAATTCATCTCCAATTTCAACATATGTAACATTGTTGGGAGTTCGATGAATTCTATCTGCACTAGTTTCGCGTGAATGTTTAATTGAATCATGATGGGATCGATTGGAAGAAGTGCGATAATGATTGCCATAACCAAATACATTAGGTTCATTAGAAGCAGAAGATTGAGGTACATTGTCGTAAACGCTTGAGCGATTATTTTTTCTAGGAGACATTGGTACAAATCCATCCGAATCAGGAATTACGGGTTTCAATGGGGTTATATGTTTTCGGAAAGGATCATGAGGAAGTTGTTGGGCAGTTGTTCCTTCGGCTGAATTTGGTGAAATTCGACCAGGAGGCGGTTGTGATACTGTTCCGTTAATTGCTGCTGTAGTTGAAGGTCCTAATGTTGTTAGCTGAGATGGACCAGTAGGAGGTCGACTGTTTCTTGTTGGAAGTGGTGATGGCACATTTTTCCGTCGCCGTGGAGCTGGTGATTTTCCATGCAATGCTAAAGGTAAAATAATATTTATGTTTAAAAAATTCATATAAAAAATAATGAAAAATTGTACAAAGTGCAAAAAGTGTTAAAAGCGAAAGACATCCGAGAAATGGTTTAAAAATATCGATACAATAATACATTTTTACAACGAAACAAAAATGGTGAATATATCGAATTAGTTTTCGTAATCATTGGTCTTAGTTTCATCTTCTTCATCAATGAATTTGAGCTCTTCATCTTCTTTTTGTTGTCGGTTTTGCGACAAAGGTAAGGCGTCAAATCGAGAATATCGTACATCAATTTCCGCTGCAAATGCTACAAGTTTACAACCACCACCAAAAGACACAAAAAACAGGGACAACATTCACAACAACAACAAAAAATGCAACTTTGTATATTTACATAAAAGCTATTAGAAGTAAAAAATTAGAAATTATTTCGAATTTTCCATTTATGATTATAGTAAGCAAGATATTGATAATAATAAAGGTTAAACAATTGTCGATACATTCGCTTTTCTGCTTCTGATCCATCGAGCATCGCATTTGTTGGAGCTGTGTTAATAGTGTCAATGACAATATGTTGATGTGATCGAGGATCATGAGTACACTTCTTGAGTTGTCGCTATCCGCTACAGCTGTTTGTAATAAATAAAGAAAAGTAAATAATAAAAATGTATTTATTGGAGAAAAACACAATAACCAACATGACGACAGGTGGAACAACTGAATGGATATAAACAAATGATAAAACAAGAAGACATTTAGGATACTTGGCGTTCGTGGTGCTGATGAGTATTTGAGATGAGCAAGATCGAAGTGATAGACCAGTGTTGGCGACTACTTGACTACAGAACAAATAGCTGTGAAAGAAAGAAAAACAACCAAGTAAAAAAAGAGGAAAGACAAAAGGCGAAAAAAAGAGTTAACTTACAGTTGGCACGTGATCCTTTACTATGAATTTCAGCAATATCCATCCTAATATCAACCATTGATCGAGTTAAAATAAGCCCAAGAGGTTCTTGAGGCGTTTCAGCTAAAGCACCAGGCGGCGCAGGATGTGGAAGAGCCATTCGTTCTTTCTAAAAAGCATTTAATGTTGATGTAATAAGCTTACAAGAATATCATACCCTTAGTTTTTCAAGACATTTCTTTAATGATTCCATAGCTTGATCAAAGGTGTAACCAAAATCTTTTGCAAGTTCAGATTGAATAAATTCGTGACACTTCTCCATCGATAATTTTTTAAGAGTTTTTTGATGTAAATACATAATATTAAAAGCCATTGCAATCAAAATAGAATCTCCAAAATAAAGAAAAACATCCCAAACTCTTAGTGCTAAGGGAAAAGGCACTCTATCCAAGAAACATCCAAACCACCATTTCGTTAAATAACTTGGTACCATACCTTCATGATCCTAAAGAAAAGTAAAATGTGAAGTGGATAAAATAGTTAAAAACTTACAAAGTGTTTTTTCAATTTGGGTAAATATTTATTCAAAACTTTTTCATAATGTTCTTGAAAGCGATGAAGTTTTGGAAAACCATGAACAAACATTCCTAAAGATGATAACATTAATTTGAGCTAAATGAGTAAAAAACCTACCATGCATGGTATACCTTCTTGTAAACATCAAAGAGTGTAAACACCAAAATGCATCTTCTTCATCCATGTACATTAAAAAAAGACCCGCTATTTGACTCATTCCTTGACAATATCCTATTTCAGTATTATACACAGCATAAGCAGCTAACACAGAGAACAAAGATTGTTGTCTAAAATTAAACGAATCATATTATGTTTATTAATAATCATGTAAGCTCTTACTTAACATCATATCTTCTACGAAATGATAAATGATCACGATAAGTTCTATTTATGTCTAAATCAATTTGTCGAATATCAGATGATGTCAGCCTTGCACGCATCAATAATTCACGATATAAATTTGGTCTTGCTGCTTTTTTAAATTCTTCAACTCCTAACATTTTTTGCCAAATCTAAAACTTTTCTTGTTATCAGTATATCATCACTAAAAGGTGAACTTACTATCGATCTCAATGATTCAGGAACACCTTTCCATATTCTTTCAGGCAATTTCGCAGGATGTCGTTGCTTCCATTCATCAATCATTCGCAACCATTTAGCTTCACGTTTTAGCTCTTTTTTAATTCTGTCGCTTTCTTTTTGACGTTTATCAGCTTCAATCTCTTCTTCTGTTTTACTAAAAAAAATATACATTAAGTATTAATGCTTTGTGATGTATGAGTTTAAAAAAACTTACTGAACAAAACCATATCTATCAGTAACTTTATAAAGTTCAAAATTAGGATTTTCCCATGGATCCACATCTTGACCTTCTGGACCTCTTTCATATTTTTCGACAATGAGTTCCCTTTCTAATAGAGCTTGAAATTCTTTTTCATCAGCTTCATCACCAGGAGTTCTAACCGATTCATCGTCATCTGAAAAGTATTTAATTAAATCAAGAATTCAAAAATGTTTGAAGGAAAATTTTTAAACCCATACATTTGTTATTTGTGACATTCATTAATTTAGAAATTTTAAACTTAAAAAATTTGAAAGAGGCATTCGGCAAAAAAGTGATTTTCTTCAAAATGGCCATTTTTGATGGTTTTTTCTTTGGCATAAAGTTCGTGCTAAGATTCGAATTTACGTTTAAAAAAAATACTTTCAACCAATTTTATAAAAACAGGTGAAAGAAATTGAAATCAATCTTTCTGAATTATCAAATATTGAAAAATAAATATGCATAATTTGAGATTGTAAAAGCTGTAGAAATTTTGCATGAGTACCATCAAAAAAATCCCGCACTTATGTTTTTTGTTGTGTTAATTCGTAAATCTTTTTTAATTAGTTGCAAAAAAAATTCACTAAAAATAAATAGGCTGGCCACTAATAAAAATTTAAAAAAGGAATAAGTAAAAATTTGTAAACTCCTTCAAATCATAATGTGTTTAAAAAATACAATGAGTGTCACAATTAAATGTTACTTCATCCCCATCCTAATATCCCAAAGTTTTAAAGGTTTTCAAATCGATGTTTTTATATTTTAAAAGACAAGAAAATATGTGGAAGACAGAAAAGAAAGTTGAATGAATAAAATACCATTTTCATTATTATTCTCAGTAGTATCGGTTAAAAATTTAGGAAGTTGTAATCGGCTTGAAATATCTGCAACCCGTTTTTTGATAGATGCTTTTTTTGTTAATGGTGAATTTGTTGCCGCTTGAGTATTAGCTTGTTCACATCGAGGACATGTGCCACATGCATTATCACATGGAGTCATAACATTTCTTCGAGGATTTTTACCTTTTAATGGATCAGATAAAGTGGCGCTCAGTTGTGTTTTAACTCGAAGTGAAAGTTGTCGAACGATCTCAGTCGAAGGTGTTACAATCATTGGCTTTTCATCATCTCCTTCTTTATTTGCTGTTAATGGGGTGGAAAATTCTGCGGTAAGTTTTTGATGGAATTGATGAGGTCGCGATCGAGTTTCAAATGAAGCTGATGAAGGTGCTGATTCAGAAGCCCCTGAATTTACAAGAGATAGATTCTTTTTAAAATCATTCGCCAAATTTGCAACATTATTGAAACTTCGATTTAAAGCCGAAAATCTTGAAAATCCTTTTCCAACTATGAATTTTGCTGATAGGGTTGATTCACCATTTCCATTTGAATCTGATGAAAGTGGATTGGAAGAATTTACTCGTAAAGTATTCACCCTCATTGAAGGATTGTTTGAAAGTGGAAGTGAATGTTCAGCGCAAAGAGTTGAAGCTGGCATCGCATTAATTTTTGCCGATGATGATAAAAATGAAATCGAATGATGATGAGGTTTCTTGAAACAACAACAAAACAGAATGGTGAAGAAGAATAATAAATGAATAAACTTTTAAGGATTAATAAAACTGAAATAAATATGATGAAATGAAAAGAGAAAATACGTAAGACACGATTTGAATTTTAAAAACGTTGTTTAGACTTTCTTTTTCTTTGAAAAGCCGCTAAATAAGGTTTGTGAGAAAGAAAACTCCTTTGCCAATGAGAAGGGAGAAAGAAACGTTAAAATATTGACTAATGACTCATGTAAAAATAAATAAAACTCCAGAAAGTAAGTTATAATGAAAAAGTTGCTGAGAATTGTGTGAATAAAAAACGTAAAAACTAAATAAAAAAAATATATGCGTAGCTCTCATTTATTCTTTTATTGAAGCTGTGAAGCCAAGAAGCTAAGGAATTATGAAGAAGAAAAAAATAGAGAAGCTTTATGAAAGGGAAATTAATTGTGATTATTGAAAAGGAAAGAAGTGAAAGCAACGACAATTAACTCTCTTTATTTATTTTTTTGGTGAAAGTTAATTATTCCACATTTATAAAATACATTTGGAAGTAAACAACAAAAAAAGCGTAAAAGCAGCTGAAAATTCGATGAGAAATAGGTAAAAAGTTTTTTTTGTTGTTAATAAATCAAAAACTATGCTTGAGTCAATTCTAAAAATGGCATTAAAAATATAAAAACTTTTACTATTAAAAACTAGCAAAAAGACAATAGTCTCAAAACCTTAATTTCAATATTCAATTGTCTTAAATATGAAAGTCTTCCACCAAAAAAATTAGTTTATGAAATACTAAGGAAGAAACCCCTAATTTTTGCTGAAAAAAATAAATAAGTTCAAAGAAACAAAAGTTTCTTCAGTTACAATGATGCCCTTTTGGAAGGACATCAAAAAAGGAAAAACAAAATTCATAAACAATGAAGGCAAACTTTTTTTTGGAGATGAAACACGTCAACTTCGTCAAACTTATTTTGTTCCACTTTTTTTTCTGCTAAAGAAAGCCATCCCTATTTTCGATGAAAAAAGTATGAAAATATTATATCTTATTAAATATTGCAAAGAAAATAACATAAATCAAAGGAGGAGGCAAGCAGCAATCCGCAAATAAAAAGCAAAAAAATGGGGAAGGAAAGATAGCGTGCGCAGGAATGCTTTGCTGCTTCAAAAAAGAAAAATATCCCATTGAAAAAAAAGAGTTTTTCGCTATTTTTTTTTTGCCGTGTCGTTAATGAAATATTCATAAACGAGCTCAGGTCGAAAATATTTTGTTGTCTATCTACCCTTTAGACTTTTTTTAGAGGGAAAAAATTGCAGAAATAAAAAAGAAAGAAAAAACCAAAAAAGCCGACTAACAACCATTGGTGTAACAAAAGACTCTTCTCAAACTCCAAAAAAAAGAAAAAAAGAAGAGAAAATGAAAGAAAGTAAGACCCTTTTTTTACTTCAAATATTAAAAGTTCATAAAAGATAATTAAACTAAAAAGTTATATGGTCATGAAATAGTAAAAACGAAGCATGTGTTTTGAAGTTGGAAGCGCTACAACAAACTTTGGCAAAAATAAAACAATAGCGGCTGCAACAATTCAAGCAAAGAAATTTCTTATAACAATGATGTAGGGCATCACTAATAACTATTTAATTAAAATAATAGAAAGTAAAATATTATTTTTGTTCTTTGATTATTATATCATTATTAAGATTTTTAACAACTTACGAAATTGAGAATCAATGAATCCTATAGCAAAAAATAATTTTTGCTTCAAAAGACAATAAACTACAAAACTCATGTTATACCATTCTAATAAAAAAGAGACCGAAAAATGATGTAAACTAACTTAAAAATTAGAAAACATCCGGTATAAAAAAGAATAAATCTCAAAAAAGAACCAGGAAATCCGTTTTTGTGAGAGTGAGTGAGCCTCTGGATGGATATTTTTTTAAAGCTAAGGTGAGTCTTTTTTTTTTCCAATGAAAGCAAAAAATTCCCAAAGAGTAAAGTAAATCTTTTCCCTTTTTTGATAAAATATTTTTTTGTTTTTGTCCAGAAAAAACGCAATGTTGGAAGAGAGAGAAAAGGACTTTAAAGTAAAGCTAAAGCTCTACTTTCTAAATAGAAAAAAGGGAGCTCATGGTTACCTAGAGATAAATTGGCGGCAGTGATGGTTTAGAAAAAAAAGAGAAGATTTAGTTTGTTTGAAAGGAAATCAGTATTTTTTAGAAATTTTCAGAAAAAAATAACAGGAAATTTTTGTGACTAACAAAATAAAAAAAATAATTGCGAGTATTTATTTTCTTGAAGAAAAAAAGAGAATTAATTTTATATGGCTTCGTTCTTTGGAAATAAAGATACGTTGGTTTTGCCAGAAAAAAAGCGATGACATTGAAAAAGTTTATTAAAATCCAATTTGTGTGTGCTTTTAGATAAGGATATTGCTTTACGTCAATTACCGTATCTTAAAAAAAGGCTTCCCAAAATAGGCTCTTAAAAAATCGTCGAAAAGTGAATTTGAGCTGCTGCTTTTTCTGCTGCCCTTGGTATAAATCAGCTCATCATCCCTCAAATTCTTAATCCTCATGACTCAATAATAATATATACTGCTCAAAAAAATTTGAAAGTAAAAAAAATGAGTTTCTTTCTATAAATAATAAGAAGCAAACGATGTTAATATATTGACGCAAAACTCTAGTTTCTTCGCCAATATTAAAAGACTTATAAAAATGGATATTAAAACTTCTAATAAACATTTGAGAGAAAAAAAATTTCTTGCCTATAAAAAAATAAATCAAAGACAAATCCAAAACGGAAAAACGTCAACTCTAAAAAATTTTATATAGAAAAAAAAATGAAAGAGATTTACACTTTGAAATTTTTTTAAATGTAAAAAAATGAAGTAAAAAGATATACGTATTCTTTTTTTTTTGCAATTTGCAACAACTATTTTCCCAGCAAAACACAATTTTGAAAAACTTTTTTTGCTGCAATTAATTGTTGGGTAATTTTATTGTAAAATTTTTAGAGTGAAAGAAAATTATTATACATAAATAATTAGTAAAATTTTTAATGAAAAGAAATCAAAGATTGTTGGTTGGTTGATTACAGAATGAAGCAGAAAAACTACAATGTGAAGTGGATAGTTTCAAAAAAAAAGTTTGCAATTTTCTTCATACTTCGCGATATTGGATTTTATTAATCTGATTTTCTAAATTTTAGTCGTATTTTAACTTTCAGGCGAGAAAAAAGGTAAAACGCAGCATTGCAGAAAATTTTAGTAATAAAGTGATGTTACCTCTAAAAAATTAAAAGCAAAAAAAAGAATACCAAGAAAACAAGAAATTAATATCATTCATTGAAAAATCTCAATGGCTTCATAATGAAATGATAAAAGGCACACAAATGAAGCCTCAAAAAAACTTTGAAGCAGAAAATTAACAAGCAGAAGTAATTCATTCAATGAAAATGGAAAAAATAAAAGTCATTCTTTACAAAGACTTTTTCTTTCTTCGTGAAGGAATGTAATTAATCCTTCAAATAAAGTTTTACAAGTAAATTGAGTAATTTGCATGATTTCAAAAAAATATATTGAATGAATGAGTTCAAAAATACAATAAAATATTTTTTGATGCCTTCTTTATATATAGCTTCCAGTTTCTTCTTTCTCGATGAAAGATGCATGCCACTGACGGAGAAGAAGAAAAAGATGTGAAAATAAAAGGTAAAAATTGCATTTTTTAACAGAAGATTAATCTCTTTTCTAAAAGCAAAATATTTTATCCTTTTTTCTTTTCTTTATTTAAAAAACGGAAGCCTTTGAAGCCTTATCTGTCACAAAAAAGGAAAAGACTTGAAAAGGGAAAGAAAAAAAGAGAGCTTTGATAAGCTTGACTTTTGAAATTTAGAAAATGAAAAAAATGTGTTAACAAAGAAGAAGGTAAAAAAATATATAAGATGGATTCAAATGTGATAAATATAAAATACAAAGAAAGATTGACTACAAAGGATGTTTAAAAAAAATTAAAAAATGAGTATCAAAGAATAAGAAAACATGAATATAATTTTAAAGGTTCTTAGGCCTTCTAAAATAAATTTCATCCCCATTTATCTTATCACAAATTCAATTACATTTTACAGTATTCTTTGTATAATAATTTAAATTCCCTACCATTTTCATCAAATAATTCTTGAATGCCATTTGCAACTTGTAAACTAAATTTACGAATTTGCTTTGAAACCACCGTCGATGAGCCGCCTCTTTTTCGATCAGCAAGTGATAACTTTCTTAACATGGCCGTTTTTCGAAGTAATTCGTCTCGATGTTCTTGAAGTGAATTAAGTGATGGACGTTTTTCTTTTATTATGGTTTGAGGCATCGCTAATAATGAAATGAATGAATTAACCGTATCAGCGCTGGATCTCCTTTGACCTTTTTCTGTTGATGTCGCTGTTGTTGCGGCTTCATTAGAAGGATTAAAAACTTTTGGTTGATATATAACAATTGAAGGGGTTGAACTTGTTGTTGAAGAACCACCACAGCTTTGTGAAGAATAACGACGTTCAATGGGCGTCATTTTTTTCTTTTTTCTTTTTTTGTGCCTCCTTCCTTTGCTTAGTTTTTTTTCTGGTTGTTGGTAGTGTGTTTAGTTGAAAAGTCTTCAGATGGATTAGACAAGGCTGCTTAAAACCAAATATATGCGGATGAAGGGCCTTTCTAAAGAATTTTTAGAATAAAATAAAATAAAAATAACACTGACACAAATAAGAGTCAATTTCGGTGAAAATGAAAAGCAAACGACGCGAAACAACTTAATGTTGCCAAGAGCAAGCCTCTCTCACACACATCTAATCTAAAGATGGAAGAGTCAAAGAAAGGAAGAAAAAAAGACAATCACGCAAACTTGCGTCAACTAACATTTAATTTTTTCTCTTTCAATTTTTTTTTATAAAAAAACAAAGCAAAACCATTGTTTTTCAGAAGAATAACTTTTCGACACCAAAAAAAAGAAAAATGAAAAACAAAGAATTGTATTTTTTGACATACATTTCTAAAAAAAAAATTACTTTTGGCAAATTAATGGAAACTCAAAACTTTTTGAGAAAAAAAAATATTAAAGTAAATATTGGTTGGGACTTTTTAGTTTTTCACATTTACGCAAACATCAAAAAAGAATGACCATTGTTATTATTATTTTTTTGGAGATGAAAAAGCTGCTGCTACTACGAAGAAGAAGAAGAAAAAAAAGTGAAAGGCAAAGTCTGTTTCTTTTTTGATTCACAATTCCAGAAAAACATAAATAAAAGTGGTGAAAGAAAAAGAAAAACGGAAATCGAACCAAAAGTGCCATTTTATAAAATGAAATATTTGTTTAAAAAACTTTTTTGGGTGTCAAAAAACAAATCGTTTTTAATTTACTTGAAAGTAATAAAATAAAGTGAAGGAGATAAAGAAAGTTGTGGAGGAAGAAGATGTTAAAGATTAGAGTTAATGACCGTACAAAATCGTAATTTTTCTTTATTTGTAAAAGAAAAAAATGAGAAAGAAAATATTATTTGTTTTCTTTGTATAATTTAATAAAGTTAATGAATTTCATGGTATGAAAGTTCGGAGTATGGTGAGTCACAAATTAATTCATTGTAAAGTTTACTCAAAGCAAAAATAAGTAAGTATAATTCTAAATTATTCTAAGAAAAAAGGACAATTGAATACAAAAACATCGACTTAATAATAATACCATTTCCTCCCTTAAAACGATTTGCATTAAAAATAAAAATAAAACCTACGATTCATTCCTCTTGCATTTCCATTATCTTCAATATCACAATTTCTTACAACGTCATCATCTTCATCACTGCTGCATGATGAATCAAGAATATCGGTTTCAGGTACATGCATCCTAGTTCCAGATGTAGCTCCAATTGCAGATGATGGAGCTGGTGGAGGAACATCATGCTGTTGATTCTCCGCTTTTGCAGATAATATAACATCTGAACCACTTTCAACTAAATGATAATCAGGTTCTTGTCTTTCGGCTTCAATTTCAGGATCTTCTGGTAAACCAGAACTTTCTATTTCTGGTACAATATTTTCAGAAATATGATTACGATCATGGTGACGATGATTGGGATGTTGGTGATTTTGATTTTGATGATTATGACCAGATGATGAATGTGGAGGATGATGCCGAGCAGGCATTGGTAATCGATAATTATATGTTTGATTTGGTAAATTAATTGAATGGGATGTTGGTAATGAACCACCTCGCGTGGTCACAGGAAAAGGCTTTGATGCTGATGGAGTGGATGCTGTTGAATGACCGCTATCCTTAAAAATTTTAATATATAAAATTATGAAAAAAAGCAATAAACAATATTTTATTTTTCCGCAAAAAAAAACGGTGAATGAGTCATTTTTTTGGATTGATTGTAAAATTTTCTCTGATTTTTTTTCAAGGGAATATAATAGAAGGCAATTTAATAACTAAAATATATATACTTCCGTAAAAAACCGAACGTTAATCAATATTTATTTTTTAAACTCATTCAACTCGCTTTAGAATATATATAAAATATACGAACCTGAACAACTCCGTATTGAGCAACTAATTGAATTCCGGCAGATGGTTCGTATAAACCAGGTGAATTTCTTCGACGCAAACTTTCACCAAATGGGGTTGCTCTTAAATTTTGTGATGGGTGTGGATGATGATTATTATTATGCTGAGGCTTTTCACGAGCGCCTGAAACATTTGGTTTTTTTTAAATAAAATCAATTTTCAAAAAAATTTAAGAAAAAAAAATCGAAAAAATGCATATGTTAGAAAATTTTGTTAGCTTTTTTAAGTTAATCCCTTTAGAAAAAGTTAGAACAAAAGCATTAAAGCTGTGTGATTATTATTTATTTTAGCGACAAGCAGAAAAAGCTCCCCACCATCAAATCGTCGATGATGTTCAGCGAGGGAAATCCCATGATGGCGAGGATTTGGATGTTGCTGTTGATGAGGAAGAATGTGAGGAAGAAACGATGCACCCGGAACAATTTTACGTTCAACTTGATTTGAATGAATTCGAAATCGATCTTCGGCATTCAATTTTGGAATCGAATTATTTTTTGATGCTATTTTGGGTGAAGGAATTCGTTCGATGGGAATATTTCTTATCCTTTGAACACGCGGCAAAGAATCCACTGGTTGATAATCTTTCATAGTTTTATTTTTTGATAATAACAACTAACAAGAAAAATGTGCAAAGAAAATATTTAAGGAAGGACAAAAAAAAGTGTTGGACTTTTTTTGTTACGTGAAAGTTAATTGTTGCAACATCGATCAATTTTAATTGGTTGTGGTTGTGGTTGTTGTTGACAAATAAACAGCTCCCGTACACTATATTAGATGATTGTAATGAGAGAGATCGAATAAGTAATTTAAATTAGTACCACATTAAATCGATCGCGAACATTTTTGTTAGTATGGGCGATGAATTATCGGGAAAAGGAATTAAATGCAGGAGAAAAAGAAGTGTTTTTGATTTGTTATAAAAATGATGAGACAGATCAACACACACACGCAATTTTTCATGTGCGTACATTCAAAGCGAGGACACCATAAAGCAAAAAGCAACAAAAAAAGGTATGTAATTACGTTTCAATGTTTATATCAAATTTCACGTTCAATTTTAAAATTCAACAATAATTAATAGTCTCGTTTTTTAAATGAACAATATATTCAAGGAATGCGTCGTTTTACAATTGAGCATTCGAAAGCCGCATTCTTTTTTTCATCATCCATATTTTTTAGATTAAAAAAATTCTTTCTATCTTTTATCCACTTTTTTCAGTTTGCAAGGATGAGAAAGAAAACAACAAAATTTGGTTCCCAAAAAAAGCCCATTTTTTGACAAAAAAATGAAAAGAAAAACCAATGCTTTGCCTCTCATAAAACCTCTCAAGAAAGTGTGTTTTTCTATAAAAATTCCAATAAGCATGCAGCAACGCATAAAACAAAATTGAAGTTGCCACACAATCGCTTTTGCCCCGGAAGTCAAGGAAGCTTTTTGAAACGCCTTTAGGCAACAAAAAAAAAATAAAGAACTCGAAAAAGAATATTTTTTTCTCCACAAAATATTTCAGTTGGAAGACTTGGAAGATTTTATTTGAGTTTTCGTTTAGAGAATCCTACTTACTTATATCGTTGAAAAATGTCTCTTCAACTTTGATAAAATATTAGCAGAACAAAACTTTATTTTTCATAAATCTTTTATGCATTTCGCGGCTATCATATTTTATATATATTTTTAATGATAAAATAAATTAATTTTAGGTGAATTAAACCATTTAATAACTAAAAATGATGAGTTCCATTGTAAACAAGCTAACTTCATCAGCAACATGCTCCTATGTTTCTAAGATGTTTGCATCTGGTCGATGGTATCCACAACCAACGTAATTTTTTAATAATTTTATTATGAGGTTTATTTGCCCTGGAATGTGCTAGATTTTTTTCTCCAAATGTTTTTAAATGGTAAATTTTTATTTACTTAGATCGCATGTTTCAGGTTATTACGCTCTTATTCCACAGCCGAAAATTCCAATTCTGATGCTTTAGCCCCATCGAATTCTTCAATTACTGTTAATAAGCCAACTCCCGAAGAACTTGGACTTCAAAAAGAAAATGCATTCCCAGTTTTTGCAAAACCTCGAGGGAATGGAAAAAAAATGTTTGGTCTTGTCCCTTGGAAAAACAATGAAATGCTTTCTTATTATGTACTCTTTGAAGAGTCAATGAAAATTGCTGAAGCTAAATGGTGGGATTATGATCCAATGACAAAAGATGAAAGAGCCATTTACATAGCACATTTGAAAGCTGTTAAAAATCGAAAATTAAGCTACATTGATCCTAAAACCAATTTCTCTGTTATGACAGTTTCCCAACTTCTTTACAATGAAAAATGTTGTGGAAATGGATGTAGGCATTGCCCATACGGTTTAGAAAATGCATCAGTAGATGTTAAAAGATTTAAGAAGTGGAATGGGTCTTTTTATGTTTAATTGTATTTATTTTCTTTGTTTGTTTTTTGATAGAAATAAAAATAGGTTTTTTTTAAATATTATCCCATCGCGAAAAATATATGCATATGAATGTGTTTTTTCTTTTATTTGTGATATATTAAACTTTTAAATCTTTCGCCTTTAATAGATACATTTTTTTAGTAATAAACTAATTTAATTAATTTTAGGTGAATTAAATCATTTAATAACGAAAAATGTTGAGTTCCATTGTAAACAAGCTAACTTCATCAGCAACATGCTCCTTTGTTTCTAAGATGTTTGCATCTGGTCGATGGTATCCACAACCTGCGTAGGTTTTTTTAAAATTAATTTTATAAAGTGTACTTATTGTTTTGTTTTTTCAGATACGAGAGTAAGTCTTTGGAAAAAACGAGATTCTTTTAAAACTTTACTTCAGTGTCGATCCATCGCTCAAGACCACCTTGTCCAGGTATTCATAGAAGAACGAGATTGCTGGTGGTAGATAATTCTGCTCTTGGTAAAGAAGCTAACAACAGTGGTAAATTGGCTTACTGCATTCATGTATATAAACAAGGAAAAAGAAAGAAGCATATGCCACATGCAACATTGGGAGACAAAGTTTTGGTTGCAATTCGTGGAGAAATGAAGAAAGGTTTTATTGTTGGAGCTAATACTCATGTATTTCATCGCAAACATGGTGTACCGTCAACTGATACAAACAATATCGTACTTTTGGTAAGATTTAATATTATTCATACTGTTATTAAAACGTTAATGAATTTTAGGATGATGAAGGAAATCCACTTGGTAACAGAGTTCTAGCTCCAATTCCTGCAAAACTTTTGGATAAACGTGATCATGGTCAATTTGCTAAAGTACTTGCACTTGCAAACAAATATTTTTAATTATGTTTATTTAACAATTTATGATAGGTTTTAATAAAAAGACAAAAAACAAAACAAAGATTTAAACAATTTTTTCATCATCAATGTCTGTTAAAACATCGTAATTAATTTTAGTTGAAAGCTTTTTTTCTTTGATAACTTGAAGCATAGCATCCTGGTGATCTTTGGCGATAATTGCTTCTTTTTTCTTGATAATTGGTCTCTTCTTCCGGGTTGGATCATTTTTCTTCCTTTCATCTTCTTCCAGTCTTTCTTTTCTTCTAAAATTAAAAAGCATTAGTAGTTGTAATAAATTAGATTATAAACTCCAAGAAGCATTATTAATATGCTAAAATACGAATACTAAATACAACTTACTTTTTTTCCATTTCTTCAACATGGAGTCCATTGCGTTTTATCCACAATTTTTTCTTCAAAGTAGCTTCGTTTTCTGATAGGATATAATAATCAATTTCACCATCATCAATGTCTAAAAATAGAATCTTTTAAACTTGAAAATTATTTAAAAATCAAACCTCCGAAATCATTATCGTCAACAATAATTTCTTCATCAATCGATTGTTTATCGCTAAATGCATGATTAGTCTTTCGAATACCCAGCGATTCAAGAGTAGGGCCATATGACATTTCACTTTTTGTTTCAAAATCGTAATCATAGTCATCGTCAAATGTGGCGTCATAAACAGTATCAACAATATCAGAACGCAAAACATTGCCGCTTTCGAAATCAAGTTCTAGCACTTCTTCCACAACAGATGTATCAATTGCTGTTTCTGCTAATGTCTTTTTCATTTTATGCTTTAATGCATCATCGATTTCTTTTTGAACAGAAGGAACTTCATTCGTTGCAACATCGGCTTGTTGTTGTTCAAGTAAAAGCCGTTCTTCTCGGGCTCTTCGACGAGCTTCTTGAAAAGCTGGTGGATCTTCACTATGTTCTAAATCAATATTTGAAAATTCATCGACGGTAAGATTTCCTGAAGGAGTACAAGCAAATTCATCCAGCCTTTTTCTAACAACAGTATCACTAATATGTACCACTCGAACGATATCGCTAACAGTTCGATTAAATCCATAAGCACGAGAAGCTATCAGTAGAGCAGCGCCACAAATTCCTGTTGGTCGTCGTCCAGTAGCCATCCAATCTCTTTTCATTCTTTGAACGATTCGTGTTGCAAGTGTAACAACTTCTTTTTGTTTATCATTGAATTCAAGCATAATTGCAAATCGTAAAACATATAAGCATGGATCAGTTGTTGGTAAATGAATTTTCAGCAGCCTTGTCAAGTGATTCAGAGTTCGTCCAAGTTCATATACATTGACCTAAAGCAAGAATTTAAAAAAAGATTCATAATTTAAAATAACAAACCTGAGTAACATCGCTGAAATCCAACAATAAATGCGAAGTATTTTCTAATCGACAGGTCATATACAAGCATGAAGCAACAACATAAGGCCTTGGACGTCCTCGAGTAAAATTCCTTGAAACACACATTTTAAAGAAATTAAATGCGGTATCAATGCAATGTTGATTAATTCGAAGTTGACTTGCAATCTGAAATTTTTGAATAAATATTTTAACAAAAACAAAATACCTTACCTCTTGAATAAGTTTACGGCCTCTTTGGTAAGTAACTTCTCTTGATTCTGTTTTGTTTAATCCAGGAACACCAAGAAGTCCAGTCTGTTGAACACGATCGTGACTAACGAATTGACCTAAAACGGAAAATCAGCAAATAAAAATTAATTTTTATGTTGTATTTAATAATTCTTCAAATCCCCTATATTTAGACTCAATCGATGAATGGAAGAAAAATGTCACAATTGATTCAATTCTTGAAGGTTGGATCCCTAGTTCCAATGCACAAAACAATAGGACAAAAAATTTAAAAGGTTTTATAGCCATGTCACTTAGAGAAGAAAATGCTTACCAATAACATCATGACCACCAGATCTTTCTTGAAATTGTACTTCAGAAACAATTATTTCTTGTTCCAGAACGCTACCACAATTCGTACAAACAACGTCAGCTCGAGATGCATCTTCTTCAATATCTGATGATGAACAAAAAGGACATGTTCGGCCCATTTTTAAATTAGAGTTTTCAGGTACTTAATCTATAAAAAATAAAGCATTAATGAAAAGCTTTTAATTCAATTTTGACAAATGTTTTTCCGTTAAAAAAAGTCATCGGAGAGAAAAACTCGTTGTAAGAGATAGACGCTTTTTTTAGGGCTTTTTTATTTCGCGCAAAATTAAACAAAGGGTTGAAGCGTTTAAATTACACTTGCTTTATAATTTTATTGAGAAAAAAATTAAGTAAATGCTCTTTTGAAGCTTTGATAAAAAAGATATTTCTTCCATGTTTATTATTTGCTAGCTTTCGCATTTCGCGTTTCTTATTTCTTCATCTTTTAGTCGTTTCAATTCACTAAATGCTTACTGTATTTTGAAGGATATCAATCAATGAGATATTACCCAAAATTTTTACTTAATACATTATGAAATTATAAAAGGACTTTATGAAAAAAGGAAAGATAATTCCAAGATCGAATATTCCAAAATATTTAAATTTGTCCCTAAATCATACTGTCATGGCAAAATGTCTGAATAAACTTTGTGTATATTTGCTTTCAAAATTAATTTTTTGTTTGCTTGTTTCATTCATGCTTAATCCCATTAAATAAAATTACGTGTATTTGAAATCGTGTTTATTAATATTGTTTTGTTGCAAAAAAAAGTACAAAGAACGAAGTCAGAGATGGAGAAAATAACAGCGCTCTTGCATAAACCTTTCCTTTTCCCCCACTAAAAGATAGGCGTTCTCCGATTTTTTGTTGTTAAAAAAAACAAACATTGCAATGGGATGGCCATTTTTTGGAAAAATGCAAAAAAAGAAAACAACAATATGTATTTTGCTTTCTTCTCTTTAGAAAAAGTCGTTTATAACTTTTGCGCGTTTTTTTTGTTTATCATTATTTTACTGCCGTTTACACATTTTTTAACATTTTTTATTATTTCAGCTAACAATGCAATTAATGAAAGCTCTTCGTCCTGTTTCATCTGTTGGCCGTCAAGCTATCCGTTCTAAACATACTCTGCCTGATCTTCCATATGACTACAATGCACTTGAACCTGTTATTTCGGCTGAAATTATGCAACTTCATCACTCAAAACATCATGCAACTTATGTTAACAATTTAAATCAAGCTGAAGAAAAGAGTCTTGAAGCTATTTCCAAAGGTGATATTCGTGCTGCAATTCAATTGTCACCTGGTCTCAAATTTAATGGTGGCGGACACATTAATCATACAATCTTTTGGACAAACCTTTCTCCTCATGGTGGTGAACCAACTGGTGAACTTTTAAACCAAATTAAAGCTGATTTTGGTTCGCTTGAAAATCTTCAAAAACAACTTTCAACTGCTTCCATTGGTGTTCAAGGATCTGGATGGGGATGGCTTGGTTATTGCAAAAATCAAAAGAAGCTCAAAATTACTACTTGCGCAAATCAAGACCCTCTTGAATCTACCACTGGACTTGTTCCACTTTTTGGGTATGCTTTATCATTCATTTCATTTTTGTAAATTGCTGTTTTTTAGTATTGACGTCTGGGAACATGCTTACTATTTACAATACAAGAATGTTCGACCTGATTATGTTCATGCTATTTGGAAGATTGCTAACTGGAAGAACATTGATGAACGCTATCACAGTGCTCGACAACATTAAAGCTGTTGTTTATCTTTCTTTAGGGAAATCTGTATAATTTTATTTCTATTGTATTGTATTAAATTTGTTGTTTATTATTTACAATAATGGTTTAATTTTCAAATAAGTACGGTGTTTACCTAATGTCGGTTTTTAATAAACTATTTTATTTATTCTAAAAAGTGTTTGATGATGGACAAAGTGTTATTAGAATATGAAGAAATGTTAGGTCCTAGAATCAGTGCACTTAGATTCCAACTTTCATTGTGTGTGGTATGAATTAAATGCTATCATTATCAACAGATTTATTATACACAAGAAATACAACGATAGCTAATACTATAGCATATTATTATATCAATCGGCTGTACAGGCTTACTTGTATCGCAATATAAAGATGATCAATGGAAATAATATGCACGACCAGTGCTTTCTATCGTCAGCCATCGACAATCGAGTGAGAGTTCTGGGTGGTTTATATAGGATTGGACGAGCATTTGAAGACGGATATGCAATAATCCCCAATAGCAATATGGATGGTTGCTTGGCTCTCATACTTGGTCATGGAAGACAATAAAGTGGATTGTTGCTTAGACTTGGTTACCTCCTCTTAGTAATTAGTAAAGTGGATTGTTACTTGTGGACCAATGCGAAATAAAGTGATTGTCTGAAGTGAGTTATGCCCAGTGCCGCCGGTGATAAGACTAGCCTTTGAGCGTGGTGTATTGTATTTGCAATTTCCCCAAAGGAAGGTTGCTTTAGAATGAAATTGAGGAGTATTGGTTAAAGATTAATAAACTTTTTGCAAGAATTTTTTTATAAAAAACGAAAATGCAGAAACCATGTATAAAAATTATACTACGTACAAAAAGGTGTCAGTAACATATTTAAGAATTGAATAAAACAGAAAGCACATTGAAAAATATATTGATCTAAGTGGTACTTCCAGTCCATGTACTCATTTGACTAATCGAAATTCTTTGAGATTCTCTACCAGAAAACGCGCTTCCATGTTGAGTTTTTTTAAATCGTTTACCAGGAATTGTAGTACGAATTGTTGCAGTCATTTTGATATCGTTTTGCGAAGAACCATTTGGTGATGAAGGCATTGATGCTGACGTTAATTTTATTTGTTTTACATCTCTTGAGGTTTCACCGAGATCATTATCCAGACCAGCTTGATTTTGTTTTCTCTTCTTTACATTACGCTGAAAAAGAACAAAATTAAAGGATATCAAAACGAAAATGAATCTTGTAAATAACTACGTTGAAGAAACAATCAGATAAACATACCTTGATTATGCCATTTGACTTTTTATTAGGTGGTTCAGTATCAGATGTGTCATCGTTCTTTCTTTTATTGGCCATAATTTGAGTTAACAATTATAATTATTAAAATTATGAAATCAATCTTTTCTTTGTTTGAATTTTTGATTTTGAAAAACGCCGAAAATAAAAAGTTGGAAGCTTCGATAATCGTTTCAAGATATAAAAAAAACGTGGGAGACATTGTTGGATGTTTGAACTTACCTAAACATTTGCGTTCATCGAGCATCAAGCATGTATCATTACCGTTTTGATTATATTAAAGTACGTTTAAAGAAAAATGTTTTTGTTCTTCTTCGCCTTTTCTTTATTTTATAAAGATGTTGATTGCCTCACTTTTAACGTTCTCATATAACACAAAACTTTTTTCAAAAAAGTATTAAAGAGTAAATAAAAGTATTATAAAATGTATGTATGGGTTTGTAAGAGTATGATTATATGGATGAAAAACTTTTACTACGCCAACCTAACTCATTGCAAGATTTATAAATAATATTATGAAGAAAAAAAAGGAAATGCAGAAAAAAACATAAGATGTAAGATGTGTACCACCAATAAAATAAAGTGGTTTAAATATAAAAATTTCACGGGGATAAATTCTGAGCTTTTTCAGAATGGAAAGCATAATAAAAACATATTGATCTAAGTGGTACTTCCAGTCCAAGTGCTCATTTGACTAATTGAAATTCTTTGAGATTCTCTTCCAGAAAATGCACTTCCTTGCGGTGCTTTTTTAAATCGTTTACCAGGAATTTTGGTACGAATTGTTGCAATCATTTTGACATCGTTTGATGAGGATGATAATTTAATCTGTTTGACAGCTCTTAAAGTTTCACCAAGACCATCATCAAGGCCAGCTTGATTTTGGGTTCGTTTAATTAAGCTTCGCTATAAAAAAAGGGAAAAAATTAAAGGATGCTCAAAAAGAAAAAAAGGAAATTAAACCTGTAAAGAATTATCATCTTCAAATTCATCAACTTCTGCAATTGAATCAGGAACAATTTCACGATGGTGATTTTTATTTCGATTTTGAATTTTCAAAAATGGCGTTCCTTGACGTTGTTCATCTTGTCTTTCAAATGGAATTGCAAGTGATTCAGGGGCTAGAACTTTAGCGGGTTCATTAGAAGGTTCTTTCTTTGGAATTCCACAATTTCGTCGCTTTGGTTGAGGTTCCTCAATAATTTGAATATCGTCATCATCATTATCATTATCTTCTTCTTTGGTAATTGGTAATTTTATAGTAGTTTTAGGCCGAGTTTGAGTAAAAGCAAATGGCAGTGTACTTTGCTGAGTCGATGATAGTCGGGTTTGACGCCTTTCTATCGGAATTGGTTCATTTTTAGGGGAAAGCGATGAAGAAGTATCACAAACTGTTGGGCGAGATAAAAGTGAATCAGTCTAAAAATTATTACTTTAAAGAAAATCTTAAAATAATAAAAAGACTAACATTAACTGAAGTATTACTTGTTGTCTTTTGATTATTAATAGCACTGAAATTGGAAAGTTTTAAAGTTGTAAAAATTAAGTTCATCAACTAAAGAATATATAACAATAAAAACCAACGTTTTTGGTCCACCAGAAAGTAAATTGCGCTTTCGCGTTTTTCCATCACCCGACATTTGATTTATCTATTTCAACTAACAACTAAATAAATAATAATAAATTCATAAAAACCCCAAGAAAGGATTATATGAATTTTAGAAGTAATAAAAATATTATATTTTATTAATGGAAAAAAAACTCTCCGCGTGATGGAAATTGGCAAAATGTTCATTGAAACTTAAATATTCAGAAATAGGTAATTGAAATGTTTCAAAAGTTTATTAAATTATTTATTTTGATATCAGGAACTTCTGCAAAAAAATCCCATTGTCACCGATAGTGGAAGGCATTTTGATACTTAAAAAAATTAATAACAAATTTACTCAATTTTTCTTTTCAAAGAACTTTTACAGTTTTTTTAGATGTTCATTTCTAATGATAGCAATGTTGCGATCAGAATTAGGTTTTCTCTTCTTTCAAGTTTTTGGAATAAATAGTATTTTAAAAAAAAATTTTTATGCATTTTATTGCAAATAAAAAGGCTGATATTATATTTATTTGTACTGGTTTTAATTTTGTAAAAAAAACTAAACATCTTTCACTTATTTATAGAATTAAATTAGTATGGTTATTATGCATTTAAAAAAATACTAATAAAAAATTTAGTAAAAGTAAAATCCAAAAAGTAAGAAGCGCTAAATTTATTGGTAATCTATCTTTGCAACAACAAAAAAAGTATTTGGATTTTTCTATTAATTATAAAGCTAATTACTAAGCGAAGGTTAAAACATTTAAAGCAATAAAATTCAACAAAACACAATTTGAAACAATATTTATAATAAAAATTCATTTTTTAACCACTTTAGCCGCAGCCGCAAACCTTGGAGCTCGAGCCAATCTTCGAGGATTTTCTTTTTTATTTGTTTGAGGAAGAGATGGGTTTTCTTTACTTACTTCATTTGTACTTTGCTGCGACGATGAGGATTCTAAAACATTTGAACTTTCTTTGGTTGAAACCGTTTCTTTTCTTCTTGGTGATTTTCTAGGAGATTGCATTGTTATCTCTGTAGTTTCTGTTTCACTCTCTTCAATGATAATATTTATTGGTAATGGGAGTTCAGGAATATTGGAATCCTTTTCAGCTCTGATCTTTTTTGCTGGAGGTGATTTATTTGGTGAAGAAGCAGCTTTTGCTGCATCTTTTTGTGCTAAATCTTTTATAGCTTTTTCAACCCTAGCAGCCGAAGATTTTGCTAAATGAACTGCCATGGTTGATGGCTTCTTTTTACGAGCAGGAGTTTTAGGTATTGATGGCGGTGGTTGAAGATCATTAGTTACATCTACGATCGGTGTTGAAGATGTACTTGTGGCTTCATTGAATAGCAGCGTCTCAGATTCTTAAAAAATATGGATTAGAATTTTTTTAACGAGAAAAAATGAACCTGGTGGTGGATCTTTAGGTTTAGGAACGGTTGCATGAGGATGACGAGGAGTATCATCAAGAATTTCTAATTTTCCATCCTCTATTTCAGCCAAAACATCATAATTTATTTTAGTTGAAAGCTTTTTTTCTTTAATAACTTGTAACATTGCATCATGATGATCTTTGGCACTAATGGGTTCTCTTTTCTTAATATTTATTGGCCTTCTTTTTCTTGTGGGATCATTCTTTTTTCTTTCCTCTTCTTCAAGCCTTTCCTTTCTTCTGTAATTTAATTTTAAAATTAGTTAAGTATCGCTCAAATATAGTGATGCCTGATGCCATAATATTTTCAAACTGAAAGAAAAGCTTACTTTCTATCCATTTCTTCTACATGGTGTCCATTACGTTTAATCCAAATCCTTTGCTTTAAGTGAGCTTCATTTTCAGAAAGAATATACGAATCAATTTCACCATCATCTATGTCTAAAAAAGGGATGCTAAAATAATGTAACATCTAATTAACTATCAAACCTCCAAAGTCATTATCATCAACCATAATTTCTTCATTGACTGTTTGGTTGATTTCACCAATACTATGATTACCCTTTCGAATACCTAACGATTCAAGAGTAGGGCCATATGGAATGTGTGTGGGCGCCTCATATTCATCATCATAATCATCGTCAAAGGCCGCATCATATACTGTATCAATAATATCTGATCTTAATAAGTTGCTGGTTTCTGAGTCTAATTCTGTCACTTCTTCAACAACAGGTGTATCGATTGCTGTTTCCGCTAAGGTCTTTTTCATTTTTTGTTTAAGAGCCTCGTCAATCTCCTTTTGAACAAATGGAACTTCCTTCGTTGCATCATCGGCTTGTTGTTCTTCAACCCGTCTTCGTTCTTCTCGGGCTCTTCGACGAGCTTCTTGAAAAGCTGGCGGATCTTCACTATGTTCTAAATCCACATTTGAAAATTCATCGACTGTTAGATTTCCCGAAGGAGTACAAGCAAATTCATCCAGCCTTTTTCTAACAACGGTATCACTAATATGTACAACTCGAACGATGTCACTGATGGTTCGATTAAATCCATAGGCTCTTGAAGCAAGCAATAAAGCAGCGCCACAAATTCCTGTTGGTCGTCGTCCTGTAGCCATCCAATCTCTTTTCATTCTTTGAACGATTCGTGTTGCAAGTGTAACAACTTCTTTTTGTTTATCATTGAATTCAAGCATAATTGCAAATCGTAAAACATATAAGCATGGATCAGTTGTTGGTAAATGAATTTTCAGCAGCCTTGTCAAGTGATTCAGAGTTCGTCCAAGTTCATATACATTGACCTAAAGCAAGAATGTAAAAAGAGATTCATATACAAAAATAACAAACCTGAGTAACATCGCTGAAATCCAGCAATAAATGTGATGTATTTTCTAATCGACAGGTCATATACAAGCATGAAGCAACAACATAGGGCCTTGGACGTCCTCGAGTAAAATTCCTTGAAACGCACATTTTAAAGAAATTAAATGCGGTATCAATGCAATGTTGATTAATTCGAAGTTGACTTGCAACCTAAACCTTTCATTTAAAAATAAAAAATAAAGGAATAAACAAAATACTTCTTGGATTAATTTTCTTCCTCGTTGGTAAGTGACTTCTCTCGATTCTGTTCGGTTTAAACCCGGAACACCGACAAGTCCATTTTGTTGGGCTCGATCATGACTAATAAACTGACCTTAAAAAGAAAAATCATTTATAGGAATTTTTAAAGGAATTTTAATTTTCGGATCAGCATAATTTTTGCTATCTTGTTTTCAAGCGTGAATGGTAAAGTGGATGGAAATTTGCGCAATGATGTTGTCTTCCGTGGTTCAGTTCCCATATTCACCACCATAAAAGTTTGTCAAAAAAATAAAAGTAGGGTTTTCATAACAAAAAATGGGAAATATACATAGTATTTTTTACATAAAAATAATTACCAATAACATCATGACCGCCAGCTCTTTCTTGAAATTGTACTTCAGAAACTATTGCGCCTTCTTCTAAAATTGTACCACAATTCATACATACAACATCGGCACGCGATGGATCTTCTTCTATTTCTGATGAAGAACATACTGGGCAGGTTCGGCCCATATTTTTTAAACTTTATCTTATTAAAATTTGCTTATTAATGATGCAAATATGAAAAAAATATCTCAGAATAATGCAGAAAAATAGTTCCTAAGTTTCGTTGTGAGAATATTAGATTGAGTTATAAAGTTTATGGAATTAATTAAACTCGATTGGATAACCTTTTAAAGCATTACTAATCAATTTCGTATGCAACAAATACATATTTTCGTTTTGATAATAAATAAAAGAAACGATACACTCTCTGTAAAAAATAAATTTGTAAAAGCTTCCATTTGCAATTAATTTTTTAAGTGTTTTCTTGCGTTAAATAATATTCGAAAATAACATCCGTGCTTATAATAATTATCCTTTAAAAATTTTTTTTATTCTGATCCATTTTGCATTTAAAACCCATAAAAATTTTTTTGATGCAGCATTTTAGAAAGATTAGAATTAATTTTGATATTTACAATGATTTTAAATTTTCTTGTTTCTATTTTTCAATTTTCTATTCTGTGATTTGAGTGTTTTTTGAATTTTAACGCTAATGGCTTTATTTTTGTTTTTCAGAGACTTCATTGTTCATTGATTCAAGCAATGGGTATTTAAACGAAATAAATTTTAGTCCAAAAATATCATTCACATTGAAATTTTATTTGTGGTTTGTTTTAGTTTTTTTAAAGCTAAAATAGTAAAGATGAGAGTTGGTATTGTCGGTCAAGGTGTTGTGGGAATATCTACAGCTCTAACAATTATCAAACAATTTCCAAAAGCTTCGATAACTGTATTTGGTGATCGTCCATTTGAGGAAACTTGTAGTTATGGACCTGCAGGAATTTTTCGATTAGATAATTATGAAAATCGAAAATGGGCAAAAGCCTCATTTGAAAGATTTGCGGAAATAGAAAAAGAATTTCCTGGTAATGTTACTGGAGTAAAATTAGTGAGCGGCCACATTCAATCAGACACCCGAGCTACCCTTGAAGGACAAGTAAGTGAATGAAAAAAAAATCTTTAAAGCTAGGAAGGTAGTAATGAAAATTTTAAGGAACGAAACATGTCTGACATTGTTTACAATTTTCGATGGTTAACTGATCGAGAAATTCAATTAATGTTTCCTGATCCATCAAAGTAAGGCGTTTATCTTTTTTATTATTAATAAATAAGTAATATTTGATTGCAGGTATTGTATCCATTACACTGCATACGCCACAGAAGGAATTCGTTATATTCCATGGCTCAAAAATCAATGTGAAGCAAACAACATTAAATTTGAAACAGAAAAAATTGATTCATTAGAAAAATTAGCAGCAAAAAATTTTGATGTCGTAATTAATTCAGCTGGATTGGATGGAGGAAAACTTGCGGGTGATGATGATACCGTTGTTCCAATTCGAGGAGTTGGAATTATTATCGAAGCACCATGGCATAAACATTTTAATTATAGAGATTTTTCAACCTTCACCATTCCCATGACTGATTCCATTTTAGTTGGATCCGTTCGTCAAACCAATCGAACTGATAATAAAGTGTTGGAAGAAGATCGAAAAGAAATTTGGGATCGTTATGTTAAGCTTCATCCAAGTATAAAAGATGCTAAAATAATTGGAAGTTGGTGTGGAATTCGACCTGAAAGAAGATCTTTAAGGCTTGAGAAATTAGTAAAAAAGGATGCAAATGGCAAAGATTTCTTAGTGAGTCCACATTTTTATAAAATCAAAAAAATATATATATCAAATCTTTCAGTTGATTCACAATTATGGTCATAGTGGAAACGGTTTCACATTGGCTTGGGGATGCGCATTGGAGGTTATGAATTTTATTAAAGACTATGGAATAACCACAAAAACATCAAAACATTTATAATAATAAAACTATCATGTAGAAAAAAACAACAAAGTGATAAACAAATAAAATAAATATAATATGTATTATTTATTCACCAGTAACCATTTCATTCTAGGAACTTTTGATGTTGTTCTTACAATATTCTACTGCCAAGGTATCAGCTTCAACTTCAGGTTTATCAAAGGTTTCAATTCTTATAGCAATCTTCTTTTTTAATTCAGCATACTTTTTGTAAACATCGCCATCCTTAACATCAGCTCCAGCAGAGTTTTTATAATTTCTCTTTTCCCATTTATCAAGATAGTTTTCAAGGATCAATGGCATTCGTTTCTCTGTTGTTCGAATAGCAAGACGAGTTGCTCCTTTTTGAATTTCTTTTTCGATGAATGGAATAAGCATGTTAACGATACCAGGAATGATACGGTCGATGGAAGAAAAAGAAATTTCAGGAGTTTCGGAAGATTGATCGTAAATGGCGCCAAATTTCTTTTTATCATCAATGCTATGAGAAACAGCATGAATTCGACCAACACTAAAATATATTCATGAAAATGCATAAGGATGTATGAAAAAGCTTACTCTTTCCATTCTTCAGCAGTTTTTTGTAAATATTCTTCATGTTGTTTTAGGAAAGTTTCCATATACGAACCAAAACCTCCTTTGTGCCCACCGCTGGTTCCTTTTTCACTGCTTACAGGGAAAGATAATCCGTCTTGAGCGAGTAAGGCAGCAGTTCTAACATCTTCATTTTCTTCGTTTGTCGAATAACTGAATGTTGCCTAAAAAACATTTATGATTAACGAAAAACAAAAATATTCTAAACAAACATTGACTTCTTTCGCCAATTCCACAATTTGCTTGTAGTATTCTTCATTTGCTACAAAATTTCCATCAGATTTCTTCCATCCATTTTTATAATGATGAACAAAGTAAGGGCTATCAGTGATAATTCGAATGTCGGTAAGCCCTTCATCTTTTGCCTAAAGTTAAATCATTAAATGGTATGTAAAAAAACGTAAAAAATAACCTGTTGTAATGCTTTGATAATCCCATACATCTGAGTTCGAAATTCAGTAGGAAACATTGCAAATCTTCCAGCAATATCCAACGAAGGTTTGCCTTTAAAACGAATACCATATCCAGCAAGATTATAACCATTTTGTGTTTCTTTAACAATGGAGCGTACAAAAACAATTTGTGAAGGAATAGAATCAACCACAGAATCAAAAGATTCTGTATCTGCTAGTAATTCTTCAGTTTTGTCATAAAGATGTTGGTCATTGGTTAATTTTCCCAAAACGATGTTTGTTCCTGATGATGGTGACAATTCAATTTTAGCCTATAAATTTATGAATAAACTCTAAAATACACTCAAAAAACTTACATCGATCATATTTAAGAGCTGGTCAAAATCTTTCAATTCTTCCTTGTTTTTAACGTGTGATCCATCGCGTTTCATGTATCCATTTTCACGCCAAGTTTTAAGATAGACGTTTGCACATTTGACAAGGTATTCAGAATCAGTTCTCACAATAACTTTTGTTAATTTTCTTTCAAAAATTGCTTGTCGAAGAGCGAGCAGAACACCTTCAATAGAAGCATGGAAAATATTGGCGCCAGGAGTTTGATGTTGCTTCAAAGTATTCATCGGGTCAGCATCTCCCCAATATACCCCATAAAATGGTGTATCGCCTTTCTGGACATATGTTGTTGAAACAGTTGGAGCGCTAAAAAGTTTATGAACACAGTGGTAAGCGATTTTAAAACAAAAAAAACTTACTCATGCCATTCAGCGGCTGTTTCTGCACCAGCATGAAATTCAGAAGTGGAAGCAGCTTGTTTGAGAAAGATACCGTTGGTATAAAAAGGATGGACACTTTGAATTTTACCAATAAAGTGTGGCGTGCATATTGAATGTCTAGCATAAATTCGAGTACTTTGAGCCAATAATAAAGTACCTAATCTTCGAAGAGATGGTTTCATTTTGACAGGAGAAATATAAGAACGATGTAAGACCCTGAAATTTGAAAGCATTATAAACGATACATAGTTTTTATTTGTTAAATAAGGTAGCGATAAAAAAAGTAAATTAAAAATTTCGTACAAATAATTACAAACACGCGTTTTTGATTTTTTTGGATGAAAGCAAAATTAAGAGATCCAAGGATTTTGGAAGAGAAGAATTACATCAGATTCAAGATTTCAAAAAAAACATTGAAGCATCAAAGTGTTTTGCCGCAAAAAATGTTTTCTTCTCTTTTAGCCAGAAACTTTGTTTGTTTGAAGCTTTCATGTTTCAAACGATTTTCAATATTGAAGAAGCTTATTCAATCTTCAAAAATGAATTATTATGGTCAAAGAAAACCATTCGATTTTGCTGATAATAAAACCTATCATCTTGTTTATCATCCTATGATCGTGGAAAATCCAGAAAATGCCATCCTTTCTATTGGCGGATTTAAAAAGTTTGCAAAGGTATGTGTTTTCTTTGAGTTACGTAGTAATAATGCTTCAAATTTTAGATTATTGAAGATCGTCGATCCATGTTATTACGGCTTCAACCAGAAAATGAATATCATGCAGGAATCTTCAACGACAGACCTAAAATTGGAAAAACGACTATTCAACTTGTGGTAAAAATCCAAAAGAATAAGCGAACAGGAGCTATTCGAACAAAAGTTTTAGGAATTGTAAGCTTTTTTTGTTGGTTTCTTGAATTTAACGAATTTTTAGGTTAGAAACGCATATCACTTCAATTCTTTATGTGATTTTCAATTTCTTCCGCTTGAAAAAGATTCAACTGTAGAGAATTGTTACACCGATGTTGTCAATCAAATCGTTCCTGGAAATATGGCTGATGCTTTATCATGGTGGGATCGACCACCACTTGATGAGAATTCACTTGCTGCAAATTTTTTACCACCGTTTATTTTCAGCAGGTATTACTTTTATTCGTTTACACGTTGTCATATTAACTTCTTTTAGATATACAAAACCAACGAATAGGTTACTAACACCGGAAGAAACTCTCTTCAAAGATCTTCCATCTTTGCCACAAGCATCTGAAGAAATATTAGCTATCAATCGTAGACCAGAACGCAAATCTTTTGCTGTAATTGTTCAAGGAACTGAGGAATTCCCTACGGAAGCTTCTCCTGCTGCAATTGAAGATGTGAATCAACGTTGTCGACCGCAAGAACCTCATGATTTGTTAAACGAAGTGTTTGAAAAACGACCATTATGGACTCGACCTGCGATTATTGCTGAAACTGGTCTCGATTACGGCCTTTTGAAGTAAGCTGTTCCTTATCTTTGTTTCACTTATTATAAACTTAAATATTTTAGAGCTATTTTACCTAAATTTGCTTTTTATATTGGCAGTGGACCTTTTGGAAGATGTTGGTGCAAATTTGGTTATGATCCTAAAATAGATCCTGAAGCCAAAGCGTATCAAACGATTTCTGTTTCATTCCGATTAAATGATCAAATTCCTGAAAAGCTTCGATTAAAAATTTGTGGACGAACTACAGTATCAAATGGCTTCGAAGAAGGTGCATTGATTGAATACAGATATCTTGCTGGTAAGCTTTTAGTTACATACCATAAAATATCCTCCATTTGTTTTTAGGCTCATTACCTCAAGCTCGTCAAATGTGGTATTGTCTTTGTGACGTTCAATTACCAATTGCTGAACAGATTATGCAAACTGATATGACTCAAACGATCCCAAATTATGATCCTATTTCTGGTTGGTTGCCATCAGATGTTGTTGAAACGATTCGTGAAGCTATTAAAGCTGATGTACTACAAAGTATGACTGCAACTTCGGAAAATATGGAAGAAGAGATGATTCCTGAAGAGGAAGAAAGCGAAGCTGATGAAGATGCCGAAGATATTTTTTAATCATTTTGTTAAATTTGTTTATTGTTATCATGTACAGAAAAATAATAAAAGAGCTTTATTTTACAATCATTTTTATGAGGTTATTACGCACGAATGAGATAATTAGAAGTAATTACATGATAGAACATTGTTGTTGATCAGATGCTTTGTTTCGATTTTGAACCTCAACCAAAGTAGCTTCTTGAGCTTTAACCTTTGAAGTTAAATGAGCCAATTTTGTTTCACTTGCTTCAATTTTGGATGTAAGATCTTTGATTGTTTGTTTGCTAAAAAATTAAAAGTAAATTACATAGAGTATACAACAGGAGACAAAAATAGCACTATAAACTCATATTCACATATTGTCTCAAGTAAATAAGAGTCAACAAAATTATGAAGCTTATAACTGCTGTATGTAATTTACCGACAGATAATAAAAAACTTACCGAGTTCCCAAATGTGATTCTAAAACCGTTTTAAGATTTAAAGTTCTTTCAACATTAGCGCGGATTTTTTCAGCATCAGATTTTAGCATTTGATACAAAGCTTCAAGTTCCATAACTCGATCTTGACCAGTTGTTGAACTTTGATCCAATAAAGAAGTTAAAGAAGCAGAGGATTGGCTTGCACGATCATTGCTCATTTGTTGAGTAAATTCTAAATTCATCAAAGTAGTTGAAAGTTCAAGATTGATAGTTTGAACATATTCATGATCTTTAGCACGTTGAGATTTCCAAATATTTTTAGGTGATTCAGAATTCAAAATTTGAATGGCTTGAACGACGAGCTTATGATGAGGATTATAGCGATTTCCAACAAGTTCAACCATGAGTGATTGAGATGAGCATGAATCATCGAGAACGCCACCATTTGGATTAACGATATAACGAGTTGGAGCATTAGTTCGAATTCTCCATGCAACTCTTTTGTTACCTTCACAGCGACCAACTTGAAGCTTTTGCTTTGCATCAGAATGTTGTTCAACATCAAAACAAATAAATTTCTAAAAAAGATTATTAAGCAAAAAAGAACAAAAAAAAAAAATGAAACTAACCTGATCAAGTGAGACGAGTTGTGGAGCATTGGTTAATGCAGCAGAATTGTTGTTATTGACATCATCATTATTATTGCTGGTGTTTGTAAGGCTCAACGATTTCATTGCTTTTTAAACAAACCACTTGATGATGAATGAATAAATCAATAAATGTTCAAATGATTTTTTCATCATTGTTGAAAGATTTCAAAGGCAATGGAATAAATTTATTCAAATTTTTGAAATATTGCATGAGAAAAATAAATGTGACCCAGACAAAAAACAAGCGCAATATGCATATTTGTTTTATCGTAAGCCAACATAAAAAAATGAGAGAAAAAATATTTCCTGATAGAAAATGCGTCGTCGTCACTCACGCCTGACATAAACAAAATATTTTCTATCGTGTAATTTTCTAATATGATGAATAATAAAATGAAAAAAAAATCTGAACATCAAAAAGGGAAAGAAAGCGTTTTTAATTTAAGGGCGTGATATAAAAGTTTAAAAATATGATACATTCGGTAAACAAAAAAAATCATCCCGAAATTATTGTTAAAAATACAGAACCTCTAAAAAGAGAAGTTAAAATGTAAAAAAAGATTCCGTTTACCGAACATTTTCGTAAAAAAGGTTAGAAAGATAAATTTCTGATATTTACTATGTATGTATTTATGATACATTTTTTAAAGCTATAAGATTTATCTATTTACGGCAAATAATTATTACCTACTTAGTATATCAATTTTTGAGAAAACTTAATTAGTTTTACCTGAAACTCAGCACAATAAATTAGTTGGGGTTATTTTTTTTCTTCTTCAACTAGATAAAATACAAAAGGAAAAGAGAACCATGCTTTTATGGATAGCATTAAATGGAAGATGACTTCCCTCTTGCCTTTAGCATTCAATAGCTGAAATCATTTTTGATCATTTCATAATCAATCATCCTTACAAATAACAATAAAAAAGTTTTTAGTGGTAAAGAAAAAAAACATTTAATACAGCAAAGTAAAAATTAAAGCAAGACGGCGCCATTTTTAAAGATCGAGATTTACGGATATGAAATTTAACGATTCTTGTTTACGGATGGGAATATTACCGATAAAGATTTAAGGATTTTTATTAAAAGACATGATTTTTAAAGATATTTGTTCACGGACTGGATTTTTAAAGAATGCATTTTTGACGATAGAATTTTGGGTATACAAATTTTAAAGATAAATTATTTGGGGACAGATGCTTGCTTATAGATTTTTAAAGATTTTTACTAAAAGATTGGAATTTTACTGATTTCATCTTAAAAGACCGCTTTTTTACAGATTTTTATTTACTGATTTTATTTTAAAGATTTATTTTTACGGATCTGACATTAGCGGATATTCATTTAATGTCACTCCTTATGAAAATGAAATCTGAAAAAATTTTATTTTTCGTTTTTGCTTTTCTTGTTCAAACCAAAATGATAAAAAACGATTTGAAAACGCTTGTTAGACAACCAAAGAAAGGTGATTTTTTTGTTTCAAACATTTTTTTCACCCAATTTTTTTGTGTTTTCTTTTTTACCATTATTTAAATATAAAAAAACGTTTAAAATTTATTTAGAATAAAAAAGCATTCAATCACTATTATTATTACAAATTCCTTTTTTAAATTAATCATAAAAATTCGGCTGAGGGATATTTGCTGGTTTTGAATTTTGGATTACACCACTAGATACATAACCATTTTGTGGCTGAGCTGGAGCATAAAAACAAAAAAATCACCTTTCTTTGGTTGTCTAACAAGCGTTTTCAAATCGTTTTTTATCATTTTGGTTTGAACAAGAAAAGCAAAAACGAAAAATAAAATTTTTTCAGATTTCATTTTCATAAGGAGTGACATTAAATGAATATCCGCTAATGTCAGATCCGTAAAAATAAATCTTTAAAATAAAATCAGTAAATAAAAATCTGTAAAAAAGCGGTCTTTTAAGATGAAATCAGTAAAATTCCAATCTTTTAGTAAAAATCTTTAAAAATCTATAAGCAAGCATCTGTCCCCAAATAATTTATCTTTAAAATTTATGTACCCAATATTCTATCATCAAAAATGCAATCTTTACAGTCCCCATCCGTAAATAACAAATTCTTATAAATCTATCTTTATTTTTAAATCAGTAAAAATGATATCTTTAATAGTCTATCGGTAAACAGATATCGTTAAATTTCATATCCGTAAATCTCGATCTTTAAAAATGGCGCCGTCAAAGCAAGCAATGCCTCAATTTTGCAAGCCTAAAAAAGGAGTTATTTTTTGATTTATATGCAGAAATATTGATCAATGGAAACATAACGTTCATCGATTTTAAAATTCAAATCAAAATTTGTAATAATTTTTGTCACAAATAATTAAAATCAGATGTTTTTTTTGTGAGAAAATATATTTAATACTGAAATACGGTCTTTTATGTTCAGCCATTGAAAAAAAACACCCGCCTCAAACATGTATCGTAAACTCCACTTCTTTTTTTTCTTCATCGGCTTATTCTGTTTCCCTTCTCTTCGTTTCTTTGCAGCATTAAATCACGCTGTTCTTTTTTATTTTATCGATGCCGGTTGTTGTTGCTATTGAACAAAAATTTCTTTCATTTCTTACGGTGGTAGTTCCACAAATAGAATATTTTGTTGGAAATCAAAATGAATGGAAGCTAAGTTTTAGAGGGCAAAAGCTTGTATTAGGGAAATTTCAAAGCAAGGATGAATGCTTTTTCCGTCTCATCAATTCGCTTCCATGTGCGGGATACAAAAAACATGAATTTGTTTTACAATTTCAAGTAAATTTTTCTAATTTTATGTGAGAGCATAAAGATAGTAAAATTAAATCATTATTATAGGTTTTACCAAATTACCAATATTTAAAGGTTGGAGATACTGTATCCGATCTTCATTTTTATCAAAATGAACGAAAATGGAATCGAATTTTAATCAAAGGTGAAAATGTTTACAAATTGGATAAATGCTTTATTGAAAATATTAATCAACCAAATAAAAGGTAATAATCGAATTTAAAGCAACCTACAATCTTTGCTTTTCTTAAAAAATACTGTAGCTTTTTATTTCAGAGCTCAAAATGCTCTCAAAACATCAAAAAATGCAACATCAATTTCAAGCATGGATGAAATTATTCCTTCTGCTAACTTAACTTTTCCGCCTGGAAAGCAACAAATTAAAAGTTTATGCGCGTGTTTAATTTTTTCACATTATTATTTAAAACAATTATCCTTAAAATTTCTTGGAAATGAACCTACTTTCTCAATCACCAATATTTCGTATTTAAAGTTTTTTGTTGTGCTTCGTGAATTACAAATTACAGCTCAAAATTATTTTCATCAAAAAAGTTTTATCGAATTTTTAACTGCAATTAAATGCATTAAAAGTCTTGAAACATTGAAATTGGAAGGAAAGCATGATAATTTGGTAAATGTGGTCTTCACTCAAATACAGTATCAATAATTTTATTGATAAAATTTTAGGATGCATTATTTATCAATTTTCCTTTACAAATAAAAAGATTATTGCTTAAAAAATTTCAAACTAAAATTCCCCCATCGATTGAAAATGCAAGAAATTTAGAGGAACTAACTTTGGATTCGGTAAATGGAAAATTGAAATCAGAAGTAAGCAACAGCTTTTTTTAGATGCCGGACTAAATTCCAAGCAAGATGTAACTTTGTCCTTGATGAACTTTTGTCATGTCAATCAAATTTAGTCTGAGTTTTCAACTAAAAAAATTTAAGTCATGATTTCAGATTTTCGCACTTCCCCATTTTCAAAAATTAACTTTACTCAAGCCTCAATTCATTCGATATTTGCCAGCTACAGCAAGAAATTGTATTATAACAAACATTCGTTTTCTCGCTTATTACATTCCTCCAATCAAAATTACCAAAGCAAAGTGTTTACCGACATTATTTGATTTGTGCACAAGCCAAATTTTTAGTCACAAGTAAAAAAACATTCCTACTGTAATAACATAGATAACAAATCATTTTTTAGAGAATTTCATTCATTTACTCTGGCTCCTGCTATCATTAAACGATTAAGACCTTTGAGAAGTCAACAACGAATGTGCACAAATTGCTTAAAAGTTTTTTGTAAAAATCTTTTTTATGCTCAAAAAATAGAGAAATTAGGTACAATCAGTTATCGACATATTTATTGTGAATCTTGTTATTTGCAAAACAATGGTTTTTTTAAAATAGAAAATTAATAAAAAGGTCAAAACTCCGTTTAGTTTAAATTTTTTTGAATCATGTTTATCATCGTCTGTGTGAACATTATGTGTTTAGAATGCTGAAGGTAAATGTAAAAGTTGATTTAGAAAAGAATTTTTTGAAGAAAACTAATTAATGATATTTTCTCAACAAAATTGTTCGAGAAAAACAAAGACAACGAGATTAAAAACTGCACTGACAAAAGCAACAGTGCCATTGTTGTTTCTCCAAAAATTTAGCTTTTTTTGATTGACCTCATTATTGATTTTGATTTTTTTGCAAGCGCATTTTTCTTTAACCACCGATTGAGGAACACTACAAGAGACGCTCAAAACTTTAGAGAGTTTTAAGTTCAAATCCATTTCCAATAACTCGGAGATATCGTATTCGATTTCATGATTAGTTGAATCTTGATAAGTTATGATACAACCACGCCCGAAAGTTAAATATTTTTCATCTAAAAATGTGAAGACTCAAAAATTTTCACTTCCAAAAACTTTAATATATAATGTTTTACAAAATCCTGAAAAATATTCTCCTCAACTTTTTTACAAACTTTATTTTTCCTGTAAAATGTTTTATTTCAAATTTAAAATTATTCCATGCTTTTGCGTTAACATCATAGATGGAATTCTGACAGGTAGTTACAATGAAAACGTAAAGATTCCTCTCTCAAATATTGACACACTTAATTTAAAACTTTATGTATTTAGTCAACTTAATACTTTTAACATAAATTCACCGAACGCAGTTTCATTATTGATGAATCGAATTTGGAAATGCGATTTATACCTTTCTTCAATAAATGATCAAACTTTAACCTTGAATGAATTCAAGATTTTATCTTTAAATCTTAAAGAAATCACCGGTATCAATATTACTGTTAAGCGTCCTGATGATTCAATCTTACCCTTTGAAGAGATTTTAAGTTATGTCCCAAATGTTTACCATTTTATTTGGTAAGATACACGGACGCATCAAGTTTATGATTATTTAATGAAAGTTTAAGGGGTGCTGGTTTGAATTATATTGAAACTTCCTTTACAGCAGAAACAGCCCAAAAAATAGCTAAACTTGACCATCAAGCAAAGTTAATAGGTTGCTCTCTACGTGGAATTCCAAGAAATTTCGATCCTGTTTCTTTTGCTTCCTTTATCAAAGTATTTTTATCAACCTTTTCAAGTTTATTAATTTTAATTTTTAGAAAAATGCTGCTCCAAATTCAACTTTCTTTTTTGAATTACGATTTATCGACTTTGATGATGCATTTGGTCAAAATTTTAAGGCAATAATTAATCAAACTCTTGATGCATGGGAACCGAAAGAAGAAGCACCTCAATTCGATATTTTAAATTATTATAATTAAAATGAATAAGTTAATAAAGTCTTTATAGCATTTCCCAAGTAATCTGCCATGTTTACATTTCAAAATAATTTGCACATCTTTTAATACTGAATAATTCAAATATTATACTAATATCAATTGTCTGTTTTTTTTATTTATTAATGAGCTACTGACTTGGTAGACAACTTTTTCATTTTCATGCTTCCTTTAAAGAAATTTTAGTAATAGAAAAATTTTAAACAGAGGTTTAAATCTGCTAACATATTTTGAACACAAAAATACAATTATACAATTTATTGAAATTACATGAAAATCAGTTACATAAAATTAGAATCTTAAGCAGATTTTTTGTTGGAAGTGAGAGCATCGATCTTTTATACAACAGGATTGATGACCTTATTGAAGAGACGAATAGCACCTTTGGTTTGAGGAAGAGCGAGGAAGAGAAGGATGGCGAGCTTCAAAACGAAGTAGATTGGGAAGTATGCCATAATTCCATCAGCAAAGAAATCAAGAAGAGCAAGGAACCCGAAGCAAGTCCAATAGATGAGCCATTGACCATCATCATCCTTGTTACCAGTACGAACAGCTTTGATGGAAGCATATGCAGGATAAGCGAAACCAATCAAATTACAAACAAGTGAAGCGCATCCACCAAAGATCATGTAAAGAGCAACGATGGCACTGAGACCATAGAAATACTAAAATATGAAGGACGTTAGAAAAAAATGAAAGAATTAGGAAACAAAACATTACCTGTTCACGTTTGATCTTGGTATTGGTTTCAAGTTTGGCAAAGTTCGTGTCCAAAAATTGAATGTTCGATTGGTAGAGAGCTTTGTTGAGAGCAGGAGCTACATCAGCAAATGAATTGATTTCATATGCATCACCACCAGAAGCAGGAGGACCAGCAGCACGAGATGTTGGTGGAATAGCAGTAGTTGGAGCAGGAGATTGAGCTTCTTGATGTTGAGGTTCTTGCTTTTGAACTTCTTGAGTTGGAGCTTCTTGCTTTTGAACTTCTTGGTTTTGAGCTTCTTGAATTGGAGCTTCTTGAGTTTGAGCTTCTTGATTTGTTGAGGCCATTTTTCAAAGATACGAGCGTGTCAGCAGCCAACGAGCGATCAAATAAATCACAATGAACTCAAATCCATGCTCACATTTTCTTTTATACAGTTTTAACGGCTTCCATTTTCATCATTCATCTTTATTCAAATTTTTTAGTGCTTTTGTGATGCATTTGTTTGCACCTAAAAATTTTTTTTAAAGATCCGTTTCATTTTTTGAATCTTAACACGAATGGCGCCCATCAACAATATTCGATTACATATTTTCTTTTCGTCATTATCCGTTTTTTTTTTTGCCTCCATTTCTTACATTCGAAGTTCGAATTATTTTTACTATTTTTTTCCCAACCGATTGAATGATTTTCGCGTTCTTTTTTTGTTTATGTCTAATAATGTCATTAGCTAATAGAATTTTTTTAGCAACGATATGGATGCGATCCCCGATGTACCAACAAGCTCCAATGTAACTGATCGTGAATTTTCAAATGAAATTGATGAATGGATTGAACAACTTTACGAAGCTAAACAATTATCTGAACAACAAATCAAGTTTCTATGTGATAAAGCCAAAGAACTTCTCAAAAATGAATCAAATGTACAACAAGTCAAGCTTCCTGTAACTGTTTGTGGTGATATTCATGGACAATTTCATGACCTAATGGAATTATTCAAGATGGGTGGTAAATCTCCTGATACAAATTATCTTTTTATGGGTGATTATGTTGATCGAGGCTATTATTCTGTTGAAACGGTCACACTTCTGGTGTGTTTGAAGGTAATCTTTTTTGTTTTACTTTTCCATTTCTTCTTACATTAGCTTATTTTTAGATTCGATACAAGAACCGAATAACTATCCTTCGTGGGAATCATGAATCACGTCAAATTACACAAGTTTATGGGTTCTATGATGAATGCATAAGAAAGTATGGGAATGCTAAAGTTTGGAATTACTTCACGGATCTTTTTGATTATTTTCCTTTGACTGCTCTTGTTAACAATCAAATTTTCTGTCTTCATGGAGGTCTCTCACCATCAATTGATACGCTTGATCAAATTATAGCCTTTGAACGCATTCAAGAAGTTCCTCATGAAGGTCCTATGTGTGATTTATTATGGTCTGATCCCGATGATCGAAAAGGCTGGGGTATATCACCACGCGGAGCTGGATACACTTTTGGTGAAGACATTTCTAACAAATTCAACCAGAATAATGGCATTCAACTTATCGCTCGTGCTCATCAACTTGTTATGGAGGTATGAATTTACTTGCCTTTCTTTGTATTAATTTCTTTGTGCATTTTTCAGGGCTTCAATTGGTCTCATGATAAAAATGTAGTTACTGTATTTTCTGCTCCAAATTATTGTTATCGATGTGGTAATCAAGCAGCAATTGTTGAACTTTCTGAAGATAACGTGAAAGATCAAGAAGACCTAAAATATTCTTTCTTACAATTCGAACCTGCTCCTCGTCGTGGTGAACCTCATGTTAGCCGTCGTACACCAGATTATTTCCTTTAATCTTTTTGAAAACGGTTTATTTATTTATTACGTTTCTGTGAAAATACTGTTGAATAAATTTATGTGCAATAACCCTATTTGTATGTCTTTTTTCTCAACTTTGGATTCTTTTCTTTTTGTTTTTTTTATTTTCTTGTTACGTAATTAGTGTTTACTCTTGTATCCAATGCAATGAATCATCCATTTTTTACTCAACTTTTAATTATTCGAGATTATGAAAAATAACCAAATTAATGCTTTTGATACTTTGATACATTTTTTGAAAGCACTTTTATCCAAGCTTGACAGAAACTTGACTGAATGCAAAGAGAATGAGTATGAGAGTATTGTGTAATCAATTTATTTGAAAGCGACTTTTGTAAACAAATCAAAAAAGAATTGCGCAGAGTTGAAAGTGAGATGTTGACAAGTGAAAAAAGCAAAGTATGATTGATCAGAAGAAAAAGAAAGATGGAATGAGAATAAACATAAAGCATGCTTTAAGCCATATGAGTTCTTAATTTATTATTGCAATATTAATTACAAGTGCAAAGTTAAGGAATATTAGCAACTTTATGAAGCTGTTTTTTGCCGGTTGTTCTTTAGTGTTAAAAAGTAAAGGTAATTTTTGGCTTGAAACTTATTTATGTAAGAAAAACTCTGATACATGCAAAAACGAAATTTAATACAATGAAAATTATGGCAATAGCTACATAAGTACATACAAGAATATCAAAGGCAATTACAGTAGAAAAAAAAGAAGTTTTGCTTCATTTTTGCAAATTGTAAAAAGGGCTTTAGCTCTATTTATTCCTAATATTATTTGTAAGCCCCTCATCAAGCTTAACACATTTTACAAAAATATTTAAAATGGAATTGTATAATCGGAAGAGATTATGCACACTAGAAGAAGAACTTTTTTGACAGCTTTTTTACTTTCCTTCTTTTTTGTTTATCCTTTTCGAAATCAAAAATCATACCGTCATTATTTGAAGATTTTTTGTTTGTCGGAAACAGCTTTTTCGGTTGAGAAAAAAAAATGACCAGTTTATTCCTTGTTACCATTCATTACTAGAAAGGAAAGGAAAAGCGAAAGCGCAATGTTTGTTTGTTTGTAAACTTTTTTTTCTCTCGCTACCGCTGCTTTTACTTTCTTCATGTTGCTTCTTCTGTCAGTGCAAAAAAAAAGAAGCTTTTTATCGAAAGCTATCCGGAAGCAGCTGCGGCGTGATCGCCTCAAGGTAAAAGAAAGTCTTGAGTCTCAAGATGAAAAGAGTCTATTTCCTGCTTCTGAGATTTTTTTTCTCGACCAAGTATACTCGAAAACTACATCATGTTGATCAATGTCTAAGGAGTAGTAGTTTTTTTTTTTACTTTTTTCTTCTTCATTGTTTTATGAAAGCCCATTGTATGTATGTTTTAAACTTTTCTCATTGTGTTTTGAGCGCTTCCCTTTCTTGTACGTATAATTTTGTTAATCCTTGTCTTAAACATGAAGTTGTTAATCCTAAACTTTTTCTCGCATTACGGTATTCATGAGCACGGGTGTATGCCCTTTTTCATTTATTTTTTACTTTACATTTCTTTTATATTTTATTTCAATATCAATAAACTCCTACACTTGCTTGAAATCAATTTAAATTCAATGTTTTTAAAATATTTTAAATTTTTGTCTTTGTCTGTTTTAGTCTTTCAATGGATTTTAAAAGAATTTCACTTAAAGTTTTACTATTTACTCAATCATTTATTTTTTATTCTTTTTTATTCTTTTCACTCGATCAAGTGCTGCTGTTCTGAAAGTTAGGTTTTTCTTTAAATTTACTGAAAAGCCTTCTTTTTTAATTTTAAATTTATATTTTATAAAGTAAAATGAGTGGATTCATAATGTAAAAAACTATAAAACTTTCTTTAAATCTAAACCATTTATTATTAATTCTAAAAACTGACCTTCGACATCCATAGTTTAGTATTGTTTTGCTTCCCTTGGATACATGAATAAATGGAACGTCGTTAATGACCTCTCATTTGCATTCTCAAAAACTTTTTTTTACAAATTTTTTAAACTATGTAGCATTTCTGAGGTGCAAAAAATACGTTTGCCATTTGATTTTTATAATAACTAAAGACAGCGTACATATTCTTACTTACTCTATTTTTTCCTAATAAAACAGGAATTCACTATGTTCTTTTGATTATTTGATCAAAAATCTCAAATTCATCAACCATCATTTCAACCATTTTTTATGTTTATGCGGTTTATTTACTTTAACCTATTATTTTTTTCCTGTACGAATATTTTCCAACCTCTCCAAACAAAACAGCAAAAATTTTAAGGCAAAAAATAAAAAACACAACAGTTTGTTTCCGACGTGTTCACAAAAAAAATCTTATTGCTTTTCTTTTTAATGCTGGTTAAAGTCAGGAGTTTTGACGTCGATGTCGAACTATTTGACAGTCTTTTTGTTAAAAATAAAACTTTTATTGTGAGATTGGAAATGAGTCATATATTATTTTTTGAGCTTTAAATTATGAAATATAGGGTATTTGTTTGGTTTTTCGTTGTTAGTAACTTGCTGTAAACATGCATCATTCAATTCAAGCTTTTTTTAAATCCAAGCTTCAAGCTTTCAGCCGCTCATTGCTATGGAATTTTATTTGTTTTGCATTAAAGTTTTTTTGATATTACTAAAATTAATTTCATCCACCTACAATCCACAATTTATTAATTTTTTATTAAAAAAAGTAAAGTTTTTTCGTATATTTTTTTAAGAAGCTCCAGTGTAAAAACAAACAACTCCACCGTTCTATCTTCTTTTCCTTTTTTTTAAATTTCAGCTTTTTTGTTTGACCATTATTAATTTTGAGCATGTTTTTTTTTTGATGGAAAAACAAACATTTGCCAAAGAAAGGTATACTTACTCAAATATCCGCTGCTTTGCCATACGTTTTTTATACTTTTTTTATTGTTTTCAGGAAATGACCTAAAGCGCGTTGCGTTCATTCCTTCTAATTTTATTAAAAATATAGTTGTTTTTAATCCATATAAAAAATATTTTAGCAAACAAAAAAATGCCAGTAAACATAGGAATATTATTACTTTTCATTTTGCCGCTTTTAGGCCAGGTTTTGTGATTTCTTCATCGCTATTTTTTATTCTCTCTGGGCCTTTTAGATTCTTGCAGCGGATCCAACTTTCAATACCCAAGATTGTGGCGTGACAAAGCAATGCCTTTTTAAACCAGATAAATGCACGCCATACGTAGATTGCGCTTATGCATTCTCATATCGACCAGATGGAGATAAACTCGTTCTTGAACTTTATGGAAAAGTTCGTTCAGCAAATAGCTCTTGGGTGGCTGTGGGTTTTAGCAATGACAACATAATGGGCCGTGATAGTGGTTTGTCTTACCTTATTTTCGAGTTTTTTAAACTTTTAATATATCATTGATGTTTTTCGTTATCACATGTTCAAGCAATGGCACTGGTAATTACACTGGAAGGTTGACTTACAATCCGGGTAAAAGCAATCGACCCGTTTTTATTACAAAGGTATAATTGAGTTTGAATAAGCATTTTTAAAATTAAATATGTTTTTAAAGGAAACAATGGATCAAATGGTTCAAACCATTTCTACTAAATATTCCGATGGTAGCTTATATTGTTTGCTTTCACGACGAATTGCTCCTGTTGAAGGTGTAAATTCTAATGAAGTGTACGATTTATCTGATCCCAAATATGTTATTATGGCTTCAGGTTTAATTGGAAGTGAATGTAAGCACTTTCACAAATTTGCAGAGAGGCAAATGAACCCATTTCAGACGTTCTCGTACACGATTTGGATCCTGACCATTCCACTTTTCCATATGTTTCTCCAAAGCTAATTAATTTGATTGGAAGCCGTCCCAAGCGTCAAGCAAATAATAATCAATTGAATGTTCAACCATCGAATGATCATACCGTTCAGCTTTCAGGAAATTCAAATACAGGCATTGCTGGAAATATTACGGGCCATCAATTGTTAGCTTCGCAACAACAAAATGCTGGAATTCCTCAAAATCAACAACAATTTCAGCCTCCACAAAATCAACTCGTTGATCCAAATACAAAATATAAATCTGATTTACTAAAAGTTCACGGTTAGGATTATATTTTTAAAGCTTTGATGACAAAAATTAATTTTAGCAATTTTAATGGTAATTGCTTGGGTATTTTGGTTACCAACTGGTGTTATGTTTGGTACCTTTTTCAAATATCATTGGCCAAATACTTATCTCTTCAGAAAGAATCTTTGGTTCCAAGTTTGTTATAAAGCATATTACTGTAGTATCTTTAAATATATTTTAGTTTCACAGAACTTGCAATATGATTGGAATTGCTTGCACCATCGCTGCATTTGTTTGCATTTTCGTTCGAGAAGATTGGGTATGGATTGGTCCTAAACCCACTCGATCTACAGCTCTTAACAATCAATGGCCATCGGTTCATGCAATGTTGGGACTTCTCGCTTGCGTAGTTGCATAGGCTCAACCTTTAAATGCCGTATTTCGTTGTCATCCAACCAATGCTTTCCGCCCAATTTTCAAATTGATCCATGGATTCTTCGGTTTTGGGGCATTTTTAATGGCTAGTAAGTTTCGATTTACAAATAAGTTTGCTATCATCTCTTTATCAAAAAAAATGAATTACAGCATCTGCAATTATGATCGCTTGTAAACATTTTAAATCAGTTTTCACAAATAGCGATGCAGCTTTGGGAATTTATATTGCATTTGTTGCTGTGTTTGGTGTTGTTTTTATTATTTTATTTTTACTTGATATTAAAACATGGTTTCAAAAACGTCGAAACGTTGTTGCAGCTGATATGGAACTTGTTCAAGTTGATGGGAAACGTCATGTCACTCTTACACCTGAAACCGTTAGGGTAAATTTTTTTTTGGCTTTTTTGAGTTTTGAAGTGATAAAGCTAAATTTTCAGACTCATCGAATATACGTCGTTTTCTTAATCTTCTTCATTGCTGTTGCACTTGGGGCAACCATAGCTATCTCAATATTAATTGGGCTTCGAAAAGTTCAAACTCAATAAAAAAACTTTTTGTTTATAAAAAAATGACTGTGCTCTTTGATATTTTCTCTTTTGTTTGTGATATATTTTTTTTGCAACAAAAAAAGCAATGATCCCCGTATTTTTTCTGCACTTTATTGCTTGAACAAACAAGCCGCCGTCGACACCTGAATTTACTCATACTTCTTCTTTCCCGTCGGCGTGAAATATTTCCTCCCCTTTCTTAGACAACCTATGTAGTAAAAAATATGAGATAGAGAAAAAGCGAAAAAAAAACCTGACTTCAAAAGTAAGCAACATCAAACAACGGAATCAAAATGAAATGAGAAGAGGAGTTTGATTCACTTTACTTTTTTCTTTTCTTTCTTTCTTTTGTTTCAATTCTTCCTTTTTCTCATAAGCCTTCATTTATCCGTTTCTTACTTTAAACTCACAGGAACATTATTATTTGATTTCCACCTCTCTCCTCTCTCTTTCATACTTTTTATTGTTTGTGATATATCTTTTTCATATGTGTGTAAAAATTTTATGAACTGTATATTTTTTGAATTATATAATTTTTTTAAAGCAATGACATTATTGTAAATGAATATGTTTTAAAAAAATATTTTGGGTTACATTTGGTGATGGCTATACATTTATAATAATTTCTCAAAAAAAGACAGTATCTCTTTCTAACTTGCAAAAAATAGTTCATTTTACATTGGAAGAAAAAATAAGTGTGAAAAGCAAATTTTGAAGTGTGCTTTTAAAAGATCGCTCTTTCATTAAACTTTTGTCGTTATTTGATCAAATTAAGATCACATAAGTTCAGGAGCAATAGCAACCCTATTATTTATATGTATTATTCATCCTCCTCCGTGAATGATTTTTCTTCGTGTTTGTATATCGCGCAATTTATTACCCTTTTCCAAATTCTCTTTCTTGGTTACACTCATTTCTAGGTATTTAATTCCCTATCATCGACCATTATAAAAAAATAACCAATTAAACCAAAATATGCCGAAATTATTATTAATACGAAACACATTTATATTTTTATTATTTTATTTTTTAATACCGATATGTTATTCAAAATTTTGTTATACCGATTGTTTTCAAACTAAAGGATGTTTTTTTAAACCATATGGATGTACACCATATATTAATTGCTCATATGCTGTAAGTTATCAGTCAGATGGACAATGGGCTTATTTGGAAATACTTGGAAAGGGACAATCTGAAAAAAATTCTTTTATCGCTGCTGCATTTAGTAAAGATCAACAAATGGGTGATGATTCTGTAGTTGAATGTTCGAGTTTTAATAATGGCCCATTGCTAGGAAGAGCGAGTTATAATCAAGGAAAAACTAATATTCGAATGAATATTACACCTGTAAGAAGCTCTCAATTTTTAAAAATACTATGTTAAATCTAAAAAAAAATTACAGAGCACTGAAAATTCTTTTGTTCGCACTTTAGCAGTTGATTATTACAATGGAATGATTTATTGCCGACTTGCTCGAAGGATACAAGTTCCATATGACATTAATCGAAATCAAGCCTTTCAACTTGATGATCAACATCATATTTTACTTTCTGCTGGTCCTACAACCATTGATCGTAATGGTAATGGATGTAAGTTGCTTATATTTTATTTTACAGAGAAAAACAATAAAACTTACAGTGCTTCAAGTTCATTCCCTTGATCGAAACTCTAATGATTTTCCATATGCTACAGTTCAAACAGTCACCGTGAATCAATATCGCATTCCCCTTGGATCTGTAATTCCTGTAAACAGTTATCAACCTTATGGACAACAAAATGGAGGAGGCTTCAATCCAAGCAATCAACAACCCGGCTTCCAACAAACTTCTTTCACTTTTAATAATTCTCAAATACCTATTGTTTATCCGGGTCCCGGACCTGTTATCGGCCAGAATCCAAGCGGACAATTCCCAAATCAAAATTTCAATGGCCCAACACAAACTTTCCAAGGTCCAGGATATCAAAATAACAATCAAGAATATTCTCCCGACGGATTTCCAATTCAAGGACAAAGCTTTGACCAAGGAAGTGCAACACCTTTGCCATTCCAAAATTCGGCAGGATCTTCAATAAATCCACAGGGTCAAGGATATTTTTACACGACGCCTCTTTCACAACAATCAGGACAATTTGATCAATCTCCACCTCCTGGTGGTTATCAATCCACGCAATTTCAAGGACCAACAACTCAAATGCCATTCACTCAACAACCAAATTCTTTTGGAAATGATCCAAATCAAGGTCAACAACAACAATTTGATCAAAATACTCCATTTCCTCAAAGCTCATCACAGCAAGGATATTCAACATTCGGCCCTCAAAATTATGGTACATTTACCACTCAAAATCCCAATAATTTCAATGGCCCACAAAACATTGTAACTGGTCCAGGAAGTAATCAGCCAAATCAAAATGAAAACTTCCAAAATGGCTTCGGAACAACTCCAGGATATGCTAACACTCAATATCCACAAAGTACAATGTCGAACAATAATTATATCGCACCAATTGCAGCTGGCGCAGCTGCAGGAGTGGGAGCAGGATTAATAAATAATCGACCAAATGAACAAGGATTTCCTTTATCTACTACTCCTGCAAATTTTGGTGGCCCTCAAACATCTTTCACCGGTGGACAAAATAATCAACCAAATCAAAATCCCCAAAATAATCAAGGAAATAATGGGCAGCAAAACTTTCAAAATCAACAAAATCCTAATCAAGAAAATCCACAAGGTGCTGGAATTACTCAAAATCCTCAAAACAATCCTCAAAATGGCCAACAACAATTCCCAAATGGTCAAAATCTTCCTGGAACTGTTCCTCAAAGAGATTCATACTCGAGTCAAGGTATCGTTCCTGGAAGCAATAATCCTATCGAACCTCAACTTCTAAAAGCCCATGGTATTTTTTTTTTATTATTTAAAGATTTTGTTCACCGAAACTTTTTTTTAGCTATTCTTATGACACTTGCATGGATGATTTTCATTTCCACGGCATTGATGTTTGCAAGATTTTATAGAGGATTTTGGCCGAACACTACTGTTGGTGGATTATTTTTATGGTTCCACGTAAGATATCACTTTCAACTGATTTCTCTAATTTTATAAATTTTATAGTTTCATCGAACTCTTAACATTATCGGAGTCGGTGCAACCATTGCAGGTTTTGTTTGTATCTTTGTTGCAAGAAATTGGACATGGGTTGGTCCTCAACCAGGCAATGCCCCAGGAGCCAATAGTTCATGGCCATCAGTTCATGCAATGCTTGGAATTCTTGCATGTGTAGTTGCATGGGCTCAACCTTTGAATGCTGTTTTCCGTTGCCATCCTAAATCTCGATTACGGTGGATTTATAACATATATCACATGTTTTTTGGATATTCAGCTTGGTTGATGGCTTCAGCGGCTTTAATGATTGCATGCACACATTTTGATTTCATGTTTTTGAATCGCGATGCAGCTTTTGGCCTTTGCATTGCATTTTTAGCCACAACTGGTGGAGTATTTATTACTCTGGAACTTTTAAGCTTTATTCAATGGTTCAAAAATCGTCGTGCAACAGGTGATATTGAAGTTATTGAACCTGATGGTCGAACTCATGTCACCTTAAGCACTGCCACAAAAAGGGTAAGCCAATATACCATATCATTTTATTTTTAAAGCCTCATTTTTTTAGTTGAACATTTGTCGAATGCTTATCTTATTTTTTTATGTGACGGTGGTTGTTGGATGTGCTGTTGCGATATCCGTGATGATTGGCCTTCGAAAAAATGAAGATATTCGACAAACGGAAGGAGCTTATCTTTCAAGAGCTCGAAATAATTAAAATATCAAACAGGTCCCAGATGAATTCTTTCCTACAAAAACAGTATCATTTTTCCGTTCATTACTTTCAACAATGCTCAACTTTATTATTCTTTATTTTGTTTTGGTCTGTCAATCGTATGTTGTGATTTAATTAATAAATGTTGTGAATAAATAAACAACAGTTTTTACATTTTTATTTGTTTTTCACTACCAAAAAACAAGGCTCAATGGGAAACACAAAAACTAGAGTAATTATAAAACCTTTTATTGACATTTAAATACACAAATGCAGCAAAAATAAACCCAAATTATTTTACATAAAAAGATACTATCTATTTGATTTAAAAAGTTTAGATATAATTTTAACTAATTCAATGTATGATTTCTTTTAATCATCAGTGGATGTTCGACGAACTACAGGAACAGGAAAACCGTGCTTCATATCTTGTTCTGGCCATTCCCATGTGTGATTAATCAATTCATCGTATTCAGGATTGTAAATTTGTGATCGAATAAACATTTCTTTGTCCTTAGGCTCTGAAAAAAAAAACACATTAATAATTTTTTTCAAAGGTCTATGAGAAGTTTGAAGGCTTAAAACTCGTGAACTTTCGAATAAAAAATTTTTGGAATATTGCGTAAACGAAGGAAAAGAAATAAAATTACCTGGATACAGTTTAGCGGAACCATCCTAAAAAACCAAATCATAAATTAAATGTTAAAGAAAAAAAAATGAGCGAACCGCATAGCAAACATTTGCCAATTCAATAGCAATTTGAATTGATAATTCACGAATTTCATCAATACGGGGATAAATGCGACCAACATTGAAGCTTTTTTGAGTGACAGAATTAGCAACTTTCTAAAAAAAATATTACTGTATGCATAGCTATGTACGTAAAATTTTAAATTACTCTGGCAGCAAGAAGGAACAGCTTGTTATCAATATGACGAATCTGAAAAACGAATACGTTAATTTATGAGCTGCAAACGCAGTATAAAACATGCTTTGAAAAGAATTGCAGCTAACGCAATACCAGGGAAAATATAAGCATTGTTTCCTTGACCGGGTTTATATAACTTTCCATTAACTTCAACATTAGGAAATGGTGATCCACTTGCAAAGAGAACAGTACCCTAGAAAAATATTTTTGTATTATGACAACAAAAACTGTTAATCACATTTGTTATTTTGTATGCATCTTCAGCGGTACATTCAGCTTTACTTGTTGGATTTGATAAAGCAAAAATAATTGGACGGGGATTAATTTCAGCCATAAGCTTAATGATTTCATGAGTGAATGCTCCTTTAACGGTTGAAGCACCAATTAAAGCTTCTGGGCGAACTTCTTTAACTAAGCCCAAAAGATCTTTTGTATCAGGCAAATCTTTCGCAAATGGGAAATGACGGCGATCAAGTGTTCGGAGACGATTCTTCGTAACCAAACCATCGATGTCCATCATATAAATGCGATCACATGCTTGTTCAAATGATAAACCTTCTGATTGCATTTGTCGAACACACATTTCAGCGACGCCAGTTGCTGCTCCACCAGCTCCCAAAAATACAAACTTCTTTTGGCTCAAAGGTTTTCCAGTTACACGAGCACATGCCAAAAGACCAGCAACGACAACAGATGCAGTTCCTTGAATATCATCGTTGAACATGCAATAATTTTCTTGGAAGCGATCGAGTAATCGATATGCATTTTTGTTGCCAAAATCTTCAAATTGAATGAGAGTATCATGACCAAATCTGTAATATAAAAATACTAATAAAAACTAAAAGGGCGCGGTTACCGTTTAGTACAAGCCTTCATAAAATTATCCAACAAAGTATCATATTCTTCGCCTCGGACACTAAAAAATAAAAAATAAACTTATAAAAATTCCACCACGTAGTAAAATATTTTTCATGTATCTCTAAACCAGCCATTCCACTGATAACTATGTAAGAATATTCATACCGTTTTCGACGAAGACCAATGTAAAATGGATCGTTGAGAAGTTTAGGATTATCAGTTCCCACATCAAGTAAAACGGGTAAGCACCATCTTGGTTGAATTCCAGCCAATGCACTGTATAAAGCCAATTTTCCAACAGGGATACCAATTCCATATGCTCCAAGATCACCTAATCCCAAAATACGTTCACCATCAGTTACAACGATAGCCTTAAAAATGGATGGCATTTAAAAGTTCACGAAAAATAAAATTGTGAATCTTACTCTAACATCATCAGATGACCAATTACAAAGAATTTGATAAATTTTACTAATTGAATTATCATTAATAGTAACGTAAATGCCTTTGGGATTGCGATAAATGAAACCAAAATGCTGACAAGCTTGACCAACAGTAGGAGTGTAAACAATGGGCATAAGTTCTTTAATATTCTCACAGAGGATCTTATAAAATAATTTTTCATTTCGATCTTGTAAGCCATCAAGTTGAACATATCGTGCTAAATCATCTGGTTGTTGTCTCAATTTAGTCATAATTCGATAAGCCTGTTGATCATCTGTCATGAAAGCAGGTGGAAGTAAACCATGAATTCCAAAATAATGTCGTTCAAATAATGAAAAGGCCATTCCTTTATTGAGTCCAGGAGTTTTAAGTAAGTCAATACCCCGTTTGTTAGGAGTAATTCGTTCCTAAATTTTTCAGAAATACAAATATTTGAAAATTTTATAAAGAAAAAGAAAAACCATACGGGGCGATAAAGTTTATACAATTTATTGATTTCAGGGTCTGTTAAATCAAGATCATTAGCTTTAAGGAGAGAAACAGATGAAAGTGAAAGGTGTCTAAAAAGATTTTATTGGCTCGAAAAATAAAATTAAAGTAGAGTACCTCGTTGAAGCAAAAGTTTTTGCAACGGGCGTAAGAGAAAATTGGCCTTTCATGATGTTTTTTACCCCCAAATTTTTCTGAAACTGATATTGTTGATTTAATGGTTGATATATTTAAAGTAAGAAAACGCAAATTGACGCGTTTTCGAAGAATGTCTGCCATAGAAGAAAAAAGAAAGAAATACAGCTGCGCTGATAAGAAAGATTTTTAAAGAAGCACCAAAAAGGGATAAGTACAAGCATAATCGTTTCCAACGGCAACGTTCTTTTTTTCTTCTTCTGCAAATGGATGCAAGCACCACACAGATAGCGTTATCAAAATATAACATCAATAAATCATTTTCGGTCTTTAAAAAAATGGTGAGTAGCAATAAAAGAAAGGAAAGTAAAAGTGAAGGAATTTTTTTATATCCAAAAAAGCTAATTTCAGACTATTTTTTTAACAATTAAATACTTTATTTTAACGTAAAACTTTTATTAAAAAGTGACTAACTCATGGTCCTAACAGATGGAGAAAAAACCAAGCTAATTATCTTTATTTTTTTTTCTTGCATTGCACTTAATTTTGAAGTAAAAAAGTGAGACGGCTGTCCTCAACAAAATTGAAGTTAAAACGGGGGAAAATAAACTTAAATCAATGTGAATGCATCGAGTTTTTTTTTCTTCTTCTTCATGATTTAAGTATCAAGGAAGAAAATTATTTACCAATTAGAAAAATAACAAGCCTAGCAAAAAAAGAAATGAAAAAGATAAAAATGGTCAATAATGGATGATTGTTTTTTTTTATTTTGTTGTAAAAAATAAACAACAAGTCTTTTTTTTTTGTAGGAAATTAGCAATCATACATCACATTAAATTTGATAAGTGTTTAGAAGCCCTTTATTTGTACCATTTCTAAACACTGTATACGATTTTGAAAAAACTGTTTTTACCAACAAAAAATAAGGCAAAATTTAATCGAATTTCATCTGTTTTTTGTTGTTCGTCTTTCATTAAAAAATTCTTTAAAGGTATATGATTCTTAGAACGAATACATTCTATTTAAAGATATTTATAAAAGTTTGGAAAAAAAAGAGGCATTTGGACTTTTAATAAGTTATAAAGAAAAGCCCCAGCTTTTGCTTATAAATTATTATATTTTTATCATCTAGCATTTATTTTTAAAATCCAAACTTAGCCATGGCTCCAAATTTCAAAGAACTTCAGTCTGAATTGGAATTAGCGATTACTTCAGTTAATAGATATAACCCAAATAATATCGAAAAGCTTGAATTATGTATTTCTTTAATGGTTAAAGAAAACGTTTATAATAAAGACATTCTTCTGACTGTTTTGAAACTTTATCAATTGAATCCTGCTAAGTATGAGCTTTATTTTCTTTATCAATTCACATTAATGAATATATATTAATATTTTGTAGATACAACGAACCAGTCGTTTGTCAAGTTCTTCTTAAAACAATGATGGTTTTTCCACGTAATGATTATGCCCTCGCCAAATATCTTATTGATGCAAACAGAATCAATTCCCCCGAACTTCGTAAAGTTACTGATATTGGAGCTCTTCTTGAATCTTGCAATTTTGGAGTTTTTTGGCGTCTCATGCGTGGGGAATATAAAGCCGATGATAAATTCAAACAACCTCAAATTTATCCAGCTGTCGTTGAACCCATTGCTGGTTTTGAAGATGCAGTTCGTAACTTTGCTTGCCAAGTAATTAATGTCACTTTTCAAACTATCGATAAAAATGAACTTCTCCGTTTACTTGGAAACATTTCTGAGCCTCAAATGCTTGGTTATGCAAAGGTTTACAAATGGGAGCCAAAACCCGATGGAACTTTATTTATTCAAAACCATGAAGACACTATCAAAAGTCGCAGTATTGAAGAAAAACTTCGTTTTGAACGTAAGTTTACTTTTTGTTTGGATGAAATTTAAGGTTAACAACCTTTTTTTAGAATGTCTTGGAATATTCCGAAACGCTGCTTGATCGGTGTTATCTTTATTTTTATTTTTGTTATTGATTGTTGAATTGTTGTGGCTATTTTTTTATGTATTTATTTTTATATAAATATTTTGTTCTTTCTTTTTTTGAACAAACCTTGAGATTTTCAAAAGTCAGCATCTCTAACCCGGTTTATTTTTGCAAAAAAAAAGTATTTTTTCTATAAAAAAAATATTTTTTATTATTTGATTATAGCAAAGTGATTGCTAACCCATTTACATATATACACAAAATAAACAAAAAGAAAAAAATTATATACATGGATGATAGATAAATGGTTATGAAAAATACATAATCGCAAATGCATTATTTAAATTTGACTTAGTGAGCCATTTGATGTTGGCGAGCTCCAATGTTTTCTTGAGCGGGTTCAGGACGGCATCCATATTTTTCACTATCTCCTTGGTTGCCAGCATAAGCATTTGGAGCGGCTTGGTCTGAAATTTAATGAAATCGATAATGGCTTATTTCGAAGGTTGATGCTTACTATTCTTATCATAATCCTTATCCTTGACGTTTTCTGTAGTGTGCTTGACGGGTTCGTCAGCAGTGAAAACTGATCCAGTTGCATAGGATGTTGCAGCACTAGCCATTTCACGAGCTGTTTTAGCAGCGTTGCTGAGACTATCTCCAATGGTTTCAGTGAAGCTTCGACGTTGAGACATTTTGAAGTTTAAGAGTTGAAATTTTTTATAATAGATTTGAACAGAAAGTTAAAAAAATAATAACATGTATTTGTCTTTTTATAGTCGAGAAAAGAAAACAACGATTGCGAAAAAAATGTGCCCGCCTTGTTTATATTTTTTTGTTGTTGAATTTTTAGAAGCTTCTTCGGGCATTTCGATATGTGTTTACTTGTTTTCTTCTTTCTAACTTTATTTCGTTCTTGTTCAAAAAAAAAGAAAAAAAGAGAGCTCTTTTATTTTTAAAAGTAAGAAAAGACTAAAGCGCAAAAGAATAGAATAATATTGAAAAACAAAAATTTGGAAAATCAGCTGTTGAAAAAACAAAAAAGATGAGAACCATATCGGTCGACTAAAACAATAAAATGGTAAACATGCAAACCAAAACATTGATCTATGGTAATCATACTTTGTAACGAATTTCCAAAGAATGATACAGTAATGAGAAAATTTAACGTTATCAAACTTTTAAAGCTCCTATTTATAATTAATTGACTGAAGAGTTGTATTTTATTTTTATTATTACAATGATAAATTTTGTTTTATTCATTTATAAATTCTTCAATGTATTGATTAACAAGTTCAGGAACATCTTGTTGAACAAAATGTGAAGCATTTGGAATTCTTATAAGTTTTGCTTCTTTGCAACGAGTTACAGAATCCAACGCTCCTTCAATGCAAAGTGCTACATCATTTTCTCCCCAAATTATTAAAGTTTTTGGTTCGACAAGTTTATCAATTTCAAGTGGAGCTGTGCAAAGCCTTCTTTTAGCAGCGCGATAATAATTTATTGGTTCTGTTAAACTACAACCCGGTTGACTGAAGGTGTATTTCCAAGCTTCTGCATCTTCTTCGGTAAAATTTTCTTTATTGACGAGTCCAACATTAGAAGTTGTGAAAATATCGGTTAATGCAGCATAATCGGATGTTTCATAAAAAGCTTCAGGGAGATAAGGAGCTTGAAAGAAAAACATGTACCTAAATTTTTACAATAGTTTTTGATGAATTTTTGAACGAAAGAAAGCAAACCAAGAACTAAAAAATTGCCGGAAGTTTGTTGTCATATGGAGACTCCTTCAGCCCTTCAATCTCATCTTCTCCATTCAAACTCAATCTTCCCCTGAACTTATGGTCTTATATGCTTAATGCCAAAACTCTTTCCTGCTTTTTTCAATTTCCTTATTTACTTACTTCTCTGCTGTTACACATCAATTTTGGTACTCAATCAAAAACTCAAATTGGAATTCAATTAGAAATCAAATCAAGTCTCCTGTTTATCTCAACTCAAAGCTTTGGAATCTAATTTGATTATTAGATTATTGTGTTGTTATTGTTGTTGAGTAATAATAAAAACTCTTATATAAACTTCTTGGTGTGTCTTCTTGCTGATCTTTGGGCTTCTGACTTATCTGTAAGTTTAATTGATCTTTGTATTTGTAATTTGTGCTAATTGTGATTGTTGAACCCATATAAGAAAACTTATGTGTTCCTCAAGTAAAGCTTTTGCTTCCTCTTCCCCATCCACCGTCGCCCACATACGACATTGTACTCAGCTGCTTTACAAAAGAGCCAGGATGAGGGACATTGAGGATAATAAGTTTGTCAACAAATTCGGGATGAACTAAGGCTAAATACCAAGCAACCAATGCACCCCAATCATGTGCAACAAGAATGGATTTTGAATATCCTAAAGCCATAATTGCTTCTATGAGATCTTTTATCAAGAATTTAATGTCATATGGATCTATTCCTTCTGGTTTATCACTTTGCCCATAACCTCTCATATCAATTGCCACAACACTAAAATAAGGTTATCAGCTTTATTATTTAAAAAAAATAACTAACTGATAATTTTTTTTGAAATAATTCAATTGATGCTTCCAACTATACCAAAATTCAGGAAATCCATGCACGAAGAGCATTAAAGGATTAGAAGGATCGCCATCTTCAACATAATGCATTTTAATTTCCTACAAAAAAAGAAGGTAAAATAACTAATTGTAAAATAAGGTTAATGGATACTGTATTTTTATTTGCTCTGTTAATTGATGTTAAAAGACATTTGTAATGGCAAACAACTTACAGCAAGTTGTAAAAATCCATGTTTCCATCCTTCCAAACATTTTGGTTTTTTGTGTTCTTTTTTCTCAAACATTTTTCTTCCATTTTTGAGAAATCTCACAGCTAAAGCAACCATTCCAAGAATTGAGTAAAGGGACTTTAAAATAAAACATAGTGTTTCCAAAAATATATATCGCCCAAATAAATACCATTTTGATTCCATATTTTTTAGTTGTAATTAAAGCTATCTATCACTGACAAATTGTTATTTTTTGTGGAAATAACCAACAAAGGATGCAACGTACAAAAAAAGAAAGAGAAAAAGTTTTATTTAGTTCCCTTTTCAATCAGTGAGACAGGGAGAATGAGGACATTCGCCCAAACATGCTTTTTTGTGTAAAATTTCTGCAAAATTAGGAGGAATGAAACAAACACGCATATTCAAGTGGAGATTATGAGAGAGGTACATAGAGAGAAATTTCATAAAATGATAATTCGATTGATATTTACGAATTCGACTAGTTTGAGCAAGTTCATGGAAAGCTACCAATATATTTTTTAAATCTAGAAAAATTTACAAAATTAAATTTTAAACAAACTTTAGCTTTAGTTTTTTTTTCGACGGAAAATGATTGATGTTAATGTAACGTTATTGTGTCCAAGTTTAAAACTTGAAACTCCAGCGCATAATTTTTGAGACATTTAAGGTTAAGAAACACATGATGATAACAAAAATTGTTATAACACTTTTTTTTGTTAAAAAGTATAAAAAGAAAAGATCGAAAACAAATGTTAACAAAAAAAGTGGCTGAATTTATTCGTAAAAATGTTAAGTTTTGTTATAATTTTTATTTTGATTATTTTTTGTGTTTGGAATTTTTATTGGAAACGTAAAAGTCTTCCTCCTGGGCCTATTCCATTACCATTTTTTGGAAATATTTTGGATTTTTACAAACATGGTGCATTTGGAATTTTACCATATCTTCAAAAAACTTACGGCGATTTGTATACTCTTTGGATGGGAGAACAAGCCTCAGTGATCTTTAATAATTATGAATCCATTTATGATGCATTTGTAAAACAAGGAGATGCATTTGCTGGAAGACCAAAAAACCCAACCATTGCTAAACTTATGAGGGATGGCGAATATGGTATTGTAATGACCGATGGACTCATTTGGAGAGAACACCGCCGTTTTGCTTTACATATTTTGAGAAATTTTGGTCTTGGAAAAAATTTAATGCAAGAAAGAGTTTTGAATGAAGTGTCTTGGCTTCTTGAAGATTTAAAAAGTCAAGTGAAAAATGATGAAAATGAAATAAGCGTTCAAAAATCCATTGATGTTGCAATTGGAAGCGTCATTAATTCTCTCGTTTTTGGATACAGTTTTCATGAGGTTTGTTATTATGGAAGCCATTTAAACAAAATGGAAAAAATTTCAGACATCTTTGGATGAATTTTATCAAATTAAAGGATTTCTTAGGAAATTCAGTCGCTTGGTTGGAAGTTCATCATTTCGGATTTTAGCGGGCGACAAATATAAAATTCTTCAAAAAATTCCATATTTCCAACGCATTCACGATAATGCAAAGCGGGAAATGAATGAAATTAAAACATTTTTTTATAAACAAATCAAAGAACGAAGAGAAAAAATTAATTTCAATGAAGATTCAGAGCCTACCGATTATGTTGAAGCTTACTTGAAACAACAGAAAAAGCTTGAAGATGTCGGAGAAAAAGATCATTTGTATAGGTAATTATTTTTTATTTCGTATTAATCAAAGAGTATTACCGAAAATTAATGGCTTTATTCATTTTAAAATATTGATTTATTTTTCAGTGACCAACAACTTTTTGGTAGCGTATTTGATCTATGGTTAGCTGGACAAGTATAATTCAAACTAAATTAAATCTTTACTGTTATCATTTATTTTAGGAAACCACCTCCAATACTCTCGCTTGGTTGGTTTTATATTTAATGACAAATCCCGAAAGTCAAACTAAACTTCACGCAGAACTTTCAAAAGTTATTGGAAGCGATAGAATTATAACTCTCGATGATAAAAATGATCTCCCGTATTTGAATGCCGTAATTGCAGAAACTCAAAGATTTTGCAATTTACTTCCACACAATGTTCCTCGTCGACTTCTCTCCGATGTTGATTTCCATGGATATCGTTTTAAAGCCGATACAATCGTAGTACCTCAAATTTCATCGGTTTTATATGATGAAAAAGTTTTCCCTGAACCAATGAAATTTAAACCTGAAAGATTTTTGGATTCTCAAGGAAAATTTCAAACCAAACCCGAGTTGATTCCATTCAGCCTTGGAAAACGAGCATGCTTGGGCGAAGGTTTGGCCCGCTTAGAACTTTATCTGTTTGCTTCAAATTTATTTAATCAATTTGAGGTTCGATTGATACTTGATAGAGAAAAAAAAATAAGAATGTAATTTTTTAGATTAAAATAGTTCCATCAAAACCAGCAAATACCACTCGAATTATGGGAGGCACTGTTCAACCTGAACAATTCGTTGCACAACTTAAACAAAGATATCAATAAATTTTTTAATTATTCAAAAAATTTATTATTTAGCTTAAAAACAGAGCTTTGTTTTTTGCAGTTTTGGAATCCGAATTTAAATTTTTGAATAATTTATTTCCATACTTTTCTAAAATCAAATAAATCTATGTTTTTTACAAGTTATTTACATTTAAACTTTTTTGGATTAAAGCCAGGTTTTCTTCTTTCATTATTAAATCGAACCGCTGGATGGTTGAGGTATATATTAGCTTGTAAAGTTTCATTTGGTTCCAATCGATCTATGTCATAAGTTTGATTAAACATTTTTTCTCTCCAACACACATAAGCTCCAAAATCAATATCGGGTATCATTTTGTTTGCAAATAATTCTGAATGTTTCTCAATATGAGGTAAATCTTCCACGCCAAATACACACATGGAATGCCTTATGATGCCACTATTACATGATTCGCCATACCAATTGCTTTTCCTTTAAAAACATTTTTTTATTTATGTTTGTAAAAATGGAAGCAAACCTGGTAAAATGATTATTACCTCCAGCTTCATCAATGCATCGATGAAAAAATCCTCCTGGAGCATTTAAGGCTTCAGTAGCTTGCAAAGTAGAAATTAAAATTTCATCCACGCCAAAACTTTTGTTATTTAAACGAATTAAAGTTTCGGTTAAATTCAAATCATTAACCATAAAATCAACCATCGCTTTGGAAAGTGATGATTCAACATAACCTTTGGCAAAATTTAGCTTGGGTGGAAAATCATTAAACGAAATGTTATTTCGACTTTCTAAAAAATACATCAAAATTTTATAGCAAGTAATTTAAAAAGTGCTTCAATAAGTTACCATTTTTAAATAATTTTAAACTTTGAAAACTCCAATCCCATTCCTCATTTATTCGTCCACCTGGAACGCCCCTAAGTTCAACATCATTGGTTCCATTCAACCATGTAAAAATTTGTACCATTTCTGCATTTGTTTTTATTGCAAAATCGTGATTCTGGAAAAAGAAACCTTCCATTAATAATTCATTGATGGTATAAAATTACTTGTAAAAGCACCGCATATTTCCAATCATAATCTGATAAAAGTTTTAAACATTCAAAATGTGCAAAATTCATGTTATGCCCGTTACTATCAATCGAATATTCATGTTTGGTATAAAAAACATTAGGTAAACATTTGGAAAGTTGATGAATTTGTTCATGGAAAATTTGTGGTGACTTTTTATCGATGCTAAAGCAATAAAAGTTTTGAGGCGCATACGCTGAAGCAAGTTCCATTTCGAGGAAATAATAATTCTAAAATAAATGTATTATAATTGAAATTTATTTTATGAAAGATAAAATGGAAGAATATTTTTAACAAAAAATTCCTTTAACATTTTTATAGCTTTACTGTGCTTTATTTCTTTAATCTTTTTTTGAAACAATTTTTTTTAAATGCTTACAGTATAAACAATTCGAGCGAAGGCAATGGAATAATTTTTTTCAGCCTCGCTTAGAGCGGTGAAAGGAAAATAATTTCTTGAAAAAATATTTTTACATTCCATTGTAAAATTATCCGGTGTTTTCCACGTTAGTCTTTTCGGTTTCACAATTTTATTGGGTTGTGTAACTCCATTTTTAGCAACAAAAAATACTTCACAATCAAGATTTTTAGCGATTTGAGGTCTCACAAAAAATGCTTTGGTATAAGCGGCAAGAGGATCCACAAAAGTGGAATTCACAGTTTGGCCTTCTTCTTTTGTGGTCCAATAATTATTTAAATTATTTTGGTTCATAAAAATAAGTAAAAATAAAATAATTAAAAACAATAAACAAAAAACAAAACATCGTTTAACCCCATTTTTTCCTTTTTTCAATGCTGCAGTGGAATGATATTTAATTTGAGATTCTTCAAATCCATCTTCATCAAGAAGTGGCACACGATCGCCTTTTAATGTTGACATGGAAGGGTGTAATAATAGCTTTAAATATTTTATTAGCATCCATTGCTTGGCTGCGATGATACTCTTATCAGTTAAAGTTATGACCGTCATTAATGCAAGAAGAACTAACAACACCCAATGAAGAAGAGCAAGATGCACCTAATAAAGCTTCTAGCTCCCTTTTTTTATTTCTTTTGAGAAAATTGTTGCAATCGTACTATGAAATAGTATTTATTTAAATATATTATAGTAAAGGAAAATCTAGAGGTTGCAATTTTAAAACAAGCAACAACAAAAAATAGATTCACATAAATAAAAGCTTTTTTGTATAAAAATTCAATCCAAGCGATAAAAGCTTTTGTTACCCATAGTGATTTCTCGATGCAAAGTATGTATATAAAAATTTGCCAAGATATTTGGATGACAAAGATCACTAGGGAAATTAAAATTGAAACTCTTGCATTTTCATAATCAATTAAGATTGAATAATTTTAAACCAAAATAAAACGCATTTAGTTCTTTGTCACTGTAATTACTTATGTTATTAGATTAACGTTTATTGCAGTTTTCATGCTGATTGTCAAACTTTTACTTACCATTTTGAAATTTAACTGAGATATTTATTATTAGCAAAATTTAAAAGAAGCTAAGAAAATCTCTGAAACAGCTTCAATTGTAAAAAATTGTTTGTGTGGTACATTTTCTTTCAACAAAAAAAAAACGGTAACACAAATAATGGGTCATTCCTTCTAATAATCTCAATTAAATAATGTATTAATCAAAAAATAAATAACCTTGAACATGTTTTTTTTTCAAACCTGAACAAAAAGCAACCATAGAAAAAGCTCTTATGTGTTGTTATTATTTGTGTTCAAAAATCAATAATAATAAAAAAGCACTCAATTGTCATAATATTTTTGAAAACGAAAACGTTTTTTATTATCAAATTTATTTCTTCGTTCAACTTCCATCCAGCAAGTTTAGTTCAACAAACATTTTTGCTTCGAAGAGAAAAAAAAAACAAACACGAACCCTTTAGCGGCGCAACGCCCATTAAATCTTGCAACGACACGAACATCTTTTTTGTTCAAAGCATTTTTTTTTTGTTGTTGTTTTTCTTCTTCATCATTTTCTGGTTATCGATTTTATAAACAACATTTTTATTTATCAACATTTTTTGATGGTGTGTGATGATATCACCATAACATTCTTATTTTATGAATTTTTCCTTTGTTCAATTTTAATGAGTTCAAAAGCATGCAATCGAAACAAGCAGCGATCGCCTCAAATATTGTATGACCAAAAAACCATTGAGGTTTGTTTTTTTTCTCTCATTTTGTTGTTGTTTCGAGAATGCTTTAATTTACGTCATTTTTTTTATTGCTGGTTTTTTAAATGTTTTATATTTATTTATTTCAGATGTTGAATGATATTGAATTTGGTACAACCTCAGCATCAAGCTCAAACACGACAACTCCAAAAAGAAGAACTCGTCGAAAAGTTTCCAATGATTCAGATATTTCAATTTCATCAAGTGCGTCAACATCAAAGTCGAAACCTATTGAAAGAGCAAAACAAATAGTTCAACTTAAAAAAGAACAACGACTTTTTAAATTTCTAGATGAATATGAAGGCGACTTGATTTCAAGAGCATTGGATTTAAGATCATTTGCTCAATCTGAAGGTGGATTAATTAATGATGAAATTCGATCCAAGGTTTGGCCAATTCTCGCTCATTCTGTTGATGCAATGAATGATAGCTCTTCGTCGGGTGAAGAATCTTCTAGCTCATGTTCTGATAGCGACTTTGAAACCGCTGTGAGTTCATTATCATCAAGTGATGACAATAGGAGCCATAATAATGTACGTATTATACAAACTTTTTTTACTCTATAATAATATAACTTATTTTTAGGCAGATGAACCTTCAATTGAAGAACTAAGAATGCATCCAGAATGGAACCAAGTTGAAATGGATGTTAATCGTACACTTGCCAGATTTCCACCGGGTACTTCAGAAGATGAAAGGACGACGCTTCAATCTGAGCTGATTCCATTGATTGTGAGAGTTTTGAGCGAAAATAAAAAGTTTAGATATTATCAAGGTTTGAATTTTCAAAGTCTTTTAAACTTATTAATACAAACTTTTAGGATTTCATGATATTTGTTTAACACTCATTTTGGTTTTGGGTGCTGAAAAGGCTTTTCGAGTTGCACGAATTCTGGCTCACCGAACAATATTTAAAAAATATCTTACAAAATCTCTGGAAGAATCGGCCATGCATGATCTTCAATATATGTACGTGTTACTGTTTAAACACAATCCTCGTCTGGAAATGTATCTACGTGAAGCTGAATTGGGAACTCTGTTTGCTTTAAGTTGGCCACTGACATGGTTTTCTCATGTATTAAATGATTATCAACAGGTTTGTTTTTAAATGATACAAAGAAGTGAATTTACCTTATATCGTTTCAGGTTGTGACATGCTTTGATTTATTTCTTTCTTCTGATCCTTTGATGTCAATTTATGTTTCTGCTGCAATGGTTAATTGTCGTGAAGCTGATATTTATGCAACAGAAAAAGAAATGCCTTCTCTTCACCATCTTCTTAGTAACATTCCAAATTCGATTAATATTCCACATATCTTAGAAGTTGCTCAACAACTTTTCCAAGAATTTCCTCCAAAATTACTTCAATCTAAACTTTTGGAAGAATATGAACAAGAATGTAATGAATCCAAGAAGCGTCTTCGTCGTGTTCCACCAGCTGATACACTTTCAAGGTATTCAATTTCAAAATGGTTCGTTGCGGGTACTTTTAGTGCTGCTGCTTTTTACTTGCTATGGACACATTCAGAATTAGCAAAATTTGCCTAACTTTATTTTCTTTTTTAATTGTACAGTATTTTGTGGATAGTTTTATAAGGCAAAAGAGAAATAAATTATTTTTAAATCTTTTATTTTTCTGTTTACAACAATAAACCTAGACATACACATTTGAAATTATTATACTCGATACACATGTTTTTCCATTAAAAAGAGCCTAGTGATGCCCATGCAAATATTCTGGATTATAACCATGTGCCTGTGGATCAAAAACTGCAGAATGTGGCAACATAAAATGAAGCCATAATTCGCGATAAAAGTATTCAAACCATGGTTCTGGAGTACTTTGAAAAGGACGCCAAATTGTTGCTCCTGACATAGAATCATCGCCAAGATGGGTATTAAAGCCAGGGGTAAAAAGGGATTTGTAAACTTCCTTTTTCAAAACGTTAACAAAATGGGATTGATCTGGAGGATAAATATAAAGTTCTCCAACTTCGTGAGTACGTTGATTATAAAACGCATCATTATGAGCTTGAATCTTTTCAGTTACACTATAAGAGAATGGGATAAAAAATAAATTTCATAGTGAAAAAAAGTTTGCATACTATCGACGCCATCCAGCCCATCCAATTTCATCGACAGTTGTATGCCAAGTTTCAAGAACATCACCACTATGCCATTCAAAGAAATCCAAATCAAGTCGTTCAATATCTTCGACAATAGTATCACAATCACCTGGTTTTGACCAATCATATGAAAGGATTTTCGAATGTCTTTTGTATTCACGAAGTGAATCCTTATAACTTTCTTTAATAACAGAAAGGAATTTTTCATCAATAGTATTGATTTGGTCAGGCTAAAAATTCATTCTCTACCAAAGCAAAAAAAAAACGGAGCTTGTTAAAACTAACGTTTCCACGTTTCTTAATATTTTCAAGACAATTTTGAACGGGAGTATCAATGTAAACAACCAAATGAGGCAAAAATGGAATTCTTGGAATAGCAATTTTTCGCCCATAATAATAATGTTTGAAATCTAAAAATACGAATGAATGAATACATGGTAATAATAAAGGAAAAGGCACAAAAACATACATTCCATTCCAATATAATCTTTAGCTCGCATAGCATTAACGAAAACAAAATCTGAGAAAGGTGAACGTTCCAAAACAACGCCTTGTCCTATAAATTAAAAAGAAAAAGTAGTAAAGTCTTCCTTCACAAAGTTTATAACAGAATGAATATATGTACCTGTGTTTAAAATATGAGCCAAAGCATTCAAATATTGATCGAAACGAGAAACAAAACAACGTTCTTGCATACGAGCAGTATTATCATCAGATGGATTTTTATAAAACATATCGTATGTTGGAATACGATAGCATTTAGGGAACATATGATAAAAATCAAGGAAATTATTTCCATAACGATCGACAAGAATGTCTTCAATTTTAAAATCGGGGATATAAAGAAATCCAAGAGTTTGGGCAATTTCACGAGCAACTTTTGACTAAAATGAAACAAGCGTATATAAAAGTTAGGAATATGTGCCATAATTAATTAACAAACTTTTCCCGAAGCTAAATTGCCTTCAACAACGATAAGCTTTGCATTTTCATTCATGCGTTTTTTAGTGCCATCAAAACAAGCATGAATTCTCGAAAATCTAAAAGCAACAGAAAATATTAGTCGTCAAAAATTAAATCAAAGATAGCAATTACCCCTTCTCTTTGTATGGCCATGGTTCAGGAAATTCATCGGGTAAACGAAGATTTGTTTTAATTGAGCGGTTTTGTTGTTGTTGGGGAATAGCATAGTTTGAAGAATTGAGTAATCCTCCTCCTGCTGTTAAACGGGGTACACCCGCACGCAAAAGGCTCAATGTACCCGACATTCTGAAACAAACAGAATTTTAATTATTTTCAATTATAAAATTTTTAAAGGATAATATTTATATATGAGCCAACCAAATCGGCGTCACAACAACATTCAATAAATAAATAGCAAATATAAAGCGATTGTTGTTCGTTTTGGGAAAAATTTTTTTTCAGGATTTAAATGAAATGCATTGACTTTGACTGATCAGCTAGTTGCTAATCTTCGAAAATACGTCTTTTTTAATTTAAAAAAATGCTTTAAAGTTAATACAGAACAGAATGGTAATTATGGTCAAACCTGAACAAAAATTCTGAAATTTAAAAATTTTTTTAACCGTAAACAAGTAAAATAAAGGATACTGTAATTCAAAAAATGACGTTGAAAATAATTAATTTTTTTTGGTAACACCTAACATTTTGTAGGTAAATCATAACATCACATTTAATCAATGAGTTTATAGTAAATAAGGGAACAACAAAATCGATAAATGTAAATTATTATAAAGCTTCATATTTGAAAAAAAATTGTAAAAAAAATAAAATGGAGGAGTTTGAAAAAAGTGAATCTTCTCTTTCGCTTTTTTTTTTTTTGAAAGCGTGAAAAGGCTTTCTTTGAAGTGAGAAAAATTATTTGGAGAAGGTTTTATTTTGTTAATTTATTAAAAAATGTTTACTTTGCTGAGTGGAGTAAGTTTTTATTTTATTTTATGCCTTTCATATTTGTTAACATTTTACTTACTTATTTTAGTTTTTGGATGACGCTGATTTAGGAATAATCTCACAACAAAATTCAAGCCAAACAACAACGACAAAAACAAAAACTCGTCAAAAAATTTTCAACGAATCCGAAATTTTACTTTCATCTTCTGAATCCGAAGCAACGATGCTAGCAAAAGAAATGATTCGTCAGAGAAAAGAACACCGACTAAATAAATTATTGGAAGAATCTGATGGAGATTTGATTACACGCGCAGCTGATCTAAAATCTTTTGCTCATTCTGAAGGTGGACTAATTAATGATGAAATTCGATCAAAGGTATGGCCAATTCTCGCGGACACATTTAGTGAATGCTTTAACGAAGAATCTTCATTCTCTTTGTCCAATAGTAACTTTGATGCTTCTGTAAGTTTATTTCATTTTTTACGTGTTGATGAAATATCCCTTTTTCCAGATGGATGAACCTTCCAACAAAGAATTGAAATTGCATCCAGAATGGGATCAAGTTGAAATGGATGTCAATCGAACGCTTGCAAGATTTCCACATGGTACTTCCGAATATGTAAAGACATCACTACAATCTGAGCTAATTCCATTGATTGTACCAGTATTGAGTGAAAATAAAATGTTTCGATATTATCAAGGTTTGAACGTTTCAGCTTTTACCAAATTACCTACCTCAATGATTTTCAGGGTTTCACGACGTTTGCTTAACACTCATTTTGGTTTTGGGTACTGAAACGGCTTTTCGAGTTGCACAAATTCTGGCTCATCGAACAATATTTAAAAAGTATCTTACAAAATCTCTGGAAGAATCGGCCATGCATGATCTTCAATATATGTACGTGTTGCTGTTTAAACACAATCCTCGTCTGGAAATGTATCTACGTGAAGCTGAATTGGGAACTCTGTTTGCTTTAAGTTGGCCACTAACATGGTTTTCTTATGCTTTAAATGATTATAAACAAGTATGACTCTTAAACGTTTATCGTCTAACTTAACCTTTTTTAGGTTGTGACATGCTTTGATTTATTTCTTTCGTCCGATCCTTTGATGTCAATTTATGTTTCTGCTGCAATGGTTCACTGTCGACAAGCTGAAATTTATGCGACTAAAAGGGAAATGGTTTCCATTCATCAACTTTTGTGCGATATTCCAAATTCAATTAATATTTCACTTATATTAGAAATTGCTCAAAATCTTTATCACAAATTTCCTCCAAAATTGCTTCTAAAAGAACTGTTCGAAGAATATAAACAAGAATGTAAAGAATTCAAGAAACGTCTGCATTGAATAATTCTATAAAAGTAATTCATTTGTAAATGTATGTATTGTAAAAATTAGCTGCTTTTTTTGTTATCAATAAAATATTTTAATTTGATTTGAATGATGCCATTATGCAAAATTTCTTCTTTTCTTTTTATTAACTTTATTAAAGTAATTCAGTCTTTTTTTTGTTGAAATGAAAGCCAATCAATCATGAAACAAAAATCAACAGAAGATAAAACACAAAAAGTAAATTCGGTTAATCAAAACAACAATGAAGAATCTGTGAAATCTTTGAATAAAGTTCCTTCAAAATCAGCAAAACAAAATCCATTTGAAAAGCGACTAAAGCCAGAGAATGGTGAAGTCAATTTTATGCCAAATTGGTCTAAGTTGAAATTAAAGCTATCAAAGCATCTGCCGTTTCTTCGAAAGGGTCCATGGAAACCTAAAAATGCTTGGGAAAAGATATTTTATTATGGAACAAGGTAAGAAGAAATTTTTTGTTTGAATACTAAAAACTAATTAAAAACTTTTAGGCATAATCTCATCGCTCGTGTTCTTGGTACTACTTTACTTTGTCAACTTGTTGGAGCTTTCTTTTATATCTATTTTGATCTAAAACCTTCCTTACATCCTAAAAGGTGAGTCAATTTCTTTAAAAATATTGTTTTTAACTTTTTCCTTCTTTTTTAGAACAGCAATTTATACTGCCATTGGAATCAAAGCTTTAACTTTTCTCGTGCTTCTTTTTCCAACTTTAAGAATCTTATTCTTTGTTGGACTTCCATCGCTGTTTACTTCAAAATTACGAAAAGTCTTAATTCTTACTATTCTTACATTTTCTTTTCAAGTATGTTTTCGCCACTTTCTAATTTGACTTTATTAATTGCTTTTTATTTTAGTATTCAGCCATGAATATTGTCAATAACATTCAATCATCTGTTGAAGGAATCGTTTGTGTTCAAAGTAGAGTTAAAGCTGTTGCAAATGAAATTTTAGCAAATGCAAATAAGAAACTTCAAGAAATTCCTATTGATGAAGCTCAAGAACTTGTTGATAAAGCAATGAAACCATACAATGAAATGAAAAAAGTTTTACGGAAAGTTGATGAAACTGTTTCAGTGTAAGCCATACATATTTTGAATGATTTAATTCAATTGATATAATTTTTAGAATGCTTGAATGGCAACGAAAAATCACGTCCAAAGTTAAAAGCTTATTTGAAAGTTGTTCAATTATGGCGAGGCAACCATATTTTATTGTGAGTTTTTGAGATTTTTTAATGTATTTTTACACTTCTTTAATGATATGATTTTTTAGTGCACGACAAAGCTGAATGAATTTTATCATGATTGTTTGGACAATACTTTTGAATTTGTTTGTGAGCCTATTTTATTTTTGAAAAATGTAAGTCTTTCAAACTTTTTTTTATTAATCTTTACATATCTTTTGATTTCAGCAATGTCGACTCACTCGCTTTCTCATCAACTATTGTGATTGGCCTGCAGCTATCAAAAACAATATCAAAGAAGGAGTTGGAACTTATGTTAAAGATTCAATGCATAAAGCAATAGATCTCACAAGAAATACAACATTTTTTAAACTTTATGAAAAAACTCGTGATACTGTATGTTTTCTGGTAGTTTTAAAATGTGTTAGTAATATTATTTGTGTTTCAGATTAATGGAACGAAGCAAGCTTATGAAACTTTGAATTTTACTGTAAAACATAACTTTACAATTGAACACAAAATGAACCTTGAAATTGTTGAATTTCGTAAACGTATCCGTGATGAAGTTTCATTCATTCAAGATTTTTTCAATGTTATTTCTTTCTTCACCCGATTTCTGTGTAATTTTATGCTTGCATTGCCAGCTATCACGGTAAGTTAATTTTAGGATTAAACAATTTGCAAACAAAATTGTTATCATACATTTTTTTAGGCTATTGTTTATGTAATTAAATTTAACAGAATGGATAAATTTGACAATTATTTTATCAACGATGAATTTTATCAAATTGAAAGCAATCGTGAAACTATTCATTCAAAGAAGATCATGCCGATGTCAAAGGCTGAGAAAGGAATTTACATTCAAGCTTCAACATTTCGGGTTTCTCAAAAAGAAAAATTCAAACTGTGTCTTCGGATTGTTTTACTTTTTGTTGGAATTTTTATTCCTCTAATTTTTGTTTGTGTTGATATTTTAACTTACACCGTCGTCGATGCTGGTTTTGATTTCTTTCATAGCAATTTTACGAAGCTTGATCAGCCTAATCTTTATCAATTAAAAGTAAGTTTTTTTTATTACTATTAACTAATTATTATTGTTCTCTTTTTTAGATTAGTGGAACAGGATTTTTAAATGCTCTTTTATCCAACATTCTTGAAGTTTTCCAACCTGTCAGTGAATTTACAAAAGGCAAAGATGAAATGTGGAGAGATTGCTTCGTAGAACCAACACCACCAAATTATCAAATAATGAAAGTTATGCTTGGAAGTTTTATAGTCGCTTTTTTGTTATGCTTTATCGAGGCATGCCATTTTCTTTTCCTTTTTTACTTCTTATCCAAATATTACAGATTTATGTTACTCGGCTTCGTCATTTGATCGCTGAATATTATTTTCCACAAAGAAAGCGTCCTCGTGCTCTACATATGTATAAAATTATCCTTGAAGGCCGGAAAAATGTTTTGAATCAAACTTTGCAATTGGCAGCTGACAGAGTTGAAAGACTTCGAATCAAAAAGAAAAAAAGTATTAAAGAACCTGAAAAGAAGGAAGAAGAATTGGAAGTGGATCTCCCGGATATCAAAACAAAACAATGTATTCGCTGTGCAAGAATTGATTTGAAACTTACAAATTCAAGGTGTGGTCTAGTATTAGTCTAAAAGCCTTTTACATATAATTACATATTTTTTTAGCAACACTCGAATTTGTGTGAATTGTAAAACTTTATATTGCGTTGATTGCTTCTCTGTTCGAAAGAAATGTCTCGATTGTAAATGGCCTCTTCAACAAGTTGCTAAAAATACTGAATTTTATGTTGATAGTAGTTGTAGTGATAGTGATGCTTGATTATTGTTTTTTATTATGTAATAAACTTTTCACTTATTTCCTTGTTTGATTTTATCTTGTGTTATGGTAAAGGCTAAGAAGCTTTGCCTAAAATTCATATATCGTTTTTATTTGGCTTTTTAAGACTTTTGCCAATATTTTTGTTTAGAACTTTTAATTATGGGTGGCAATCGAAAAAATGTCAAACCAATGTCTCTTTGCTCTCCCGTTGCTTCTGATATTTTTGCTGATGAAAAAATAATAGAAATTTCTCGTCGAAAAACTTCTCAAGATGATGCTGGTGATTATCAAAATGCTTTTGTATCCAGACATAAGTTCATGAGAATTGCTTTTGAATATGCTGAAGATGCGTTAAAGAATTTGGAAGTTCCAGTTGGATGTGTCTTTGTTTATAAGAATGAAGTGATAGGAAGTGGTAGAAATTATGTTAACGCGTAAATTTTTTGCATTTACATAATTATATTATTAATGCTTATTATGTATCATTTTAGAACAAGAAATCCTACTCGACATGCTGAAATGGTTGCCATTGAACAAATTCATGATTATTGCAAACAACATTCTTTAGATGAATATGAAGTAAACAAATTCACTTATAAATTAAATTGACGATATGCTTTTAGGTTTTCAAAGAAACCACCCTTTATGTTACATTAGAACCATGTATGATGTGTGCAAGTGCTCTTCAACAACTTCAAATTCCAAGAATCTTTTTCGGTGCTTCCAATGAACGTTTCGGTGGAATAAACAGCGTGGGAAATATTTCAACTTATCAAGAGAATCCTCCTCAAATGGATATTATAACTGGGATTGGAGCATCGTTTGCTGTGAAATTACTACAAGATTTTTACAAAAATACGAATATGCGAGCACCTGTTGAAAAAAGAATTGTGAAAACTGTTGTTGATCAAAACTAAAAGTATTATTTTTGTGCAGTAATATATTTTATAATGTTTTTATAAATTTGATTATGAGATCTTTGTTTTTATTTAACCAAAAATCATGTAACAAAAATAATAATAAAAATTTAATACTTTTTTAAAGTGAAGGAAGGCCGTATTTTTTTGGTTTAAATTCTTCTAATGAGCTTAAAGTTTCAAGCACTAAGGGTTTGATATCTGCAATTCTTTCTTCCCAATCATGCGTTTTAAATTCTTCTTGTGGAACAAAAATAGTTTGACATCCTGCAGAAATAGAACTTCGGACACCATTGATGCTATCTTCGAATACCAAAACATTTGCAGCAGCTTTTGGTGGATTTGGAAAGCGTTTCATTGTCACAAGATATGGATCGGGAGCTGGCTTTCCAGATTTAATTTCTGGATCATCCCCAGAGAGTACAAAGAAATCAAAATTTTTCAACAAGTTTCCGATATTTTGTGATTTCAATTCAAATTCCAATGTATCTGAACCAGTGCAAATGCTCATAGGGAAATTGTTACGACGAAAATATTCAATAAGCTTAACAGCGCCAGGCAAGATAGCAGCATTGGGAAGAAGTTCAAGCAACTGACGATCATAAATTTCGTCATATTGTTTCGCTGTTACGTGTTCAGCGATACCCGTTTGTTGAAGAATCCATTGAACAGCTTCAATTTTCTTTCGACCCATCATTCCATTTTTAAGGGTATTATTAAAACTTCGATCAAATGTTTTCAAAGTTGTATCGTTTGCAAGAGAATAAGCTGTTTCAGTATCCACGATTACTCCATCAAAGTCAAAAATGATGTGAGTAATTTCGTGGGAATCCATGGATGGCGACTAAAGCTATACAAAAGTTTTCAAAGAAAATTAAAATCCAAATGAAAGATACTATTTAAGATGTTAACAATTTTTTAAACAATGTTTAGAGTTATATATTATTTATATATTTCAATTTCTAAAAACAATTCTAAAACTAAAACAAAGAGGATCATTTTTCCCATACATAGCGTGTTTGCTGCATTGCTTCTCGAGGAGTTGTTATATTGTTGTAGTAAAATTTATTCAAAATGCGTTCCTTTTCTATCATTTCGGGTGTTAATTCTCCTCGTTTTTTCATTTGCCTCCATCTAAAGTTTTATATTAAAAAAAATTAGGATTTTTTACAACAGAAAACTTGCCTAAATCTATTCAAAGGATGACCAGGACCTTTCCAAAAATATGCTAATGCATGACTAAAGGCAATAAAAAACACTGTAGTCGTAACTATTGATGACGCAGTATTAGAAAATGGTTTACGAAGAATATATTTAATGCTGTGATAGAATCGTGAATGAGTAAATGTTCGTTTATTTTGGTTTGGAATAAATCGAGGCGGTTCAGGCTTTCCTTCAGCTGTGCTTGATCCGGATGATTCTTTACTCATTTTTTTTTGAAGAAGAAATAATAAGATAAAAAATAGTAACTTAAATATTGAGCAATGAAAGATTGAAATTGAATTACAAGATAGGCAAAAGCAGCAGCAGAATTTAATTTTCTCAAATAAATTATCTGGCTAAATGTCAATTTTGATTCATAAATACATTTAACCCTCGAGATATTTTTTGTTTTTACGATTATGAAAAGCTATTATGACAAACTTTGCAGGTAATATATGTAATATTAGCTTATTTATAATTAATTCAAAAAAACATTTATTACCCTGCAACAAATTTATAAATTACATACAAAAATGAGACTTTTAAGAAATTTGTAAAGCAAAATTGAATGAAGGCTTTAAAAAAGCATGCAAAGAATTTTCTCATGGTCAACAAAAATATATGTTTATTCCTTTTGAAAAAAAAAAATAAGGTTCACAAAATGGGGGCCATTTATTAGTAAACGATGTTTAACTCAATTTTCGACTTTTTCAGTAAAAATTTTAATCATTTCCAAAATAACTGCATCCATATTTTCGCTACCAAAATGGAAACTTTGTGCTGCTCCCACTTTTTGAATCCATCCAATTTCAATGTTGAAGCTGGGGCGGAACCTTTCAATTTCATTGATAAATGTTTGAAGCTCAAACTGGAATTTACTAAAATTAATAATAAAAGGCAAAATAAAGTTTTATGTACAAACATTTTGTGTAAAAAAATATATTTCAGCTTTTTGCTTCGTATTGGCCATTTGAAAAGTAGTTTTTACAACATTTTTTATTATCTCATTTATATCTGCTTGATTAATAAAATCAGTTACAGCTTCATAAATTACTTCACAAAGTTGTTGAGTGGATAATTGTATGTCAAAGTTGTGCCTCAAAATATTGGCAAATTGAAATATTATTCGACTAATTTTCATTTAAAAAAACAATAATATTGGATTATAAAATCTAGCAATAACTAACTGTTTTGAATGAGAGAAAAAACAACCTGATTTTATATGGATAAATAATTCCGGTTCTCGATTACCAACAAAAAAACTTGTTCTTTTTTGAGTTATAAGAAGATTGAATGAACACATTCTCTAACAGCGGCTGCTTGCTTCAATGGATTATGTCATAATATTCAATTATTTTGTCGAACTAAAATTAAATCATGGTCACAAATAAGCAATGGAACTATTCATTTTTTACTTGACGATGGAATAAAACTCCAAAGCTTGAATCAAATCTTCTGACTATAGTATCAATTGAAACTCCAGTTTCGAAAAAATATCCCCAATGATAATAAACCCAAAAAAAACAAAGACACAAGAAAATTGTTTGGCTATAAAAGATTACAGTTTGATTCATTCATCTATGGAAAATGTGAGGAGTATTTTGATAATGCTGATGGAATTGTTAAACGATGTCAACCAACCCCTTCAAAGCTTTTACTTTTTATTTTACATCATTGATTTCTCAAAGGTTGAAGGGTTAAATCATTTTTTGTTTAGCATTAGTAAGGTGTGCGCCAATCCATTAAGAATTAGGGGTGTCAGACAAAAAGTTTATTCTTTCTTGAAATATGACTTTCTCCTTATTTTTTTAAGTTTTGGAAACCTTTTTTTTAAGACTAAAGCAAAAAAGTTAAAAGAGTGATGTTTGAAGTTATCTATCAACCTTTTTTTCTACCTTTGTTATCAAAAAATATGGAAGCTAAAAGAGTGCAATAATTGAAATAATTGAACAAAATTGGTATGTTTGTTTCTGCACAACATTTTTTCCTCTCAAAATTTAAATGTCATTTTTACCAAGTTCTCAATTCCTAGCTCTTTATTTTGCCTATGCTATTTCATGCTTAGTATGTTTGAAATATTAATGAATTCTTTAAATTCATTCTTATAAGCTTAGGGAGATCGAATATGGGCATTTTCAATTATTTTTGTGTTAGCAGAACTTGGAGGGCTTCGCCTTGTTACCATCAATCAACTATTTCAAGGCTTAACACAAATGATTTTAGCTTCGTATGTTGGAAATTGGTATGATCATTTTGGAAGACAACTTGGTAAAGGATAAACTTCTCTAAAAATAACATGAATAATTTTAAATTAATTAGGCGTTCAACTTTGTCTTGGTTTTAATAACCTCGCAGTGGCTGCATCAGCGGGATTGCTTGCAATTACTTTACACATATCAAAAACTTCACAATCATATGGTTATTTAGGAACTCTAATAGCATCGATTACTCTTTGCGCAATATCAATGGCAGCAGCATCCGGCGAAAAAATGGCATTTTCTAAAGATTGGGTTGTTGTTATGGTTCAAGCCGATGAAGTGGCGGCCTCTGAAGATAAAGCAAAACAACAAAAAAGACTATCTGGTATGAATAAGTTTTCAAAATTCAGAAATAACATTTTCTTTTTGAAGCTCAAAATGCTATATTAACAGTTGTGGATATGCTTGCAGCAATAATAGCTCCAATTGGAAGCGGGTTTGTTTTAAAACATTTGGGATTAATGAATGGTTGTTTATTGATTGTTGGATGGAATGTAATTGGTTGGGCGGCAGAAAGCTCAATATTATTTTGGATTTATCGAAAAGTTAAGGCACTTTCCATGAAAGCTATACCAGAAGAAAATCAAGTTGATGAAACTGTTGAGACAAAAATAGAAAATAGACTTACAATTTTTCAAATGTTTCAAATTTATTTTAGTCAATCCGTTTTCCCAGCCGCTTTAGGTCTCAGCTTTTTATACATGACTGTTTTGGCTTTTGATGGAGTAGGTTTAAAACAAAAATTTTAATCGAATAATTATTATTTGGTTTAAAACTAGAAATATTTTTTTAGATTTCGATAAGTTTTGGTGAACGAGAAGGCTTTGATGCGAGCATTCTTGGAACGTTTCAATCTGTTGGTTCTTTATGTGGAATGACTGCAGTTTTGTTTTTTTATATTTAAATCAATTTCTATTATTTATTTTTAAAAACTTTTTCTTCTTTTTTTAGGCGCTTTCGTTTCCATTCATAGCTACCAAACTTGATTTACATAAAGCTGCTTTTATTGGTTTAAGTGTAATAATACCCTTTCAAAATGGATCACCCAATAGTGTAAAACTCATTTTTTTTGAAAATCGAGCTTCAGCCGGAACAGCAAAATTTTTTTTTAGCTTTTTTATGACTGAAACTTCGATCCTAGGGGTTTCTAACTATGAAAATCACGAAAATAGAGGCCATTTTGCCATTTGATATACTCATTCTGGAGATACAGTAATCTAATCAGCATAATTATGGATTTTTTTATTTTTTTAAGTTTTATATACCATTCGATTCGTAAAAATGTGGCGAACAACATTGTAATTGATCCCAACCATCGAAGGTAATATAAAAATAGCATTATACCGCTATAAAAGATTATGAATTATGGTTTTCACTGGAGAAGTATGTCGTAAAGTCCGAATTGGGGAGTTTTCTCAACGGAATCAAATTCTCCATATATTTTTGCATATTTGTGCCGAAAAAAACTAAAAAATTTTAAGCAATACGTATATCAACCTCCAACAAGAAGATGGTACACCAATATGAGGTATATGGACAAGTATATCATAAATACCTGTAAAAATTCCAAAATCTATCCAAAAACGTAGAAAAAATTATTTAATGATTTTACAAATGGAAAAAAAAAATATTCCTTGACTAAATGATTTTTCCTGAATTTTAGAAGTTTAATAGTAGCACACGATAGGTAAAAAAAATAAAAATTCTCTAAACCTTCAATTTATTTTTAAACTCATCATTTCTAGACGTAATTTGGGTCGTAGAAACCGAATTTGACATTAGTTTCTAACGAGTTATTACTCATAATGAAGTTATGACTAATCGAAAATTTGCATATTTCAAAAATTCATAACTCGAGAATTAGCCAATGAAATGTATGTGTGGCTATCAAATTCGGTTTCTACGACCCAAATTACGTCTAGAAATGATGAGTTTAAAAATAAATTGAAGGTTTAGAGAATTTTTATTTTTTTTACCTATCGTGTGCTACTATTAAACTTCTAAAATTCAGGAAAAATCATTTAGTCAAGGAATATTTTTTTTTTCCATTTGTAAAATCATTAAATAATTTTTTCTACGTTTTTGGATAGATTTTGGAATTTTTACAGGTATTTATGATATACTTGTCCATATACCTCATATTGGTGTACCATCTTCTTGTTGGAGGTTGATATACGTATTGCTTAAAATTTTTTAGTTTTTTTCGGCACAAATATGCAAAAATATATGGAGAATTTGATTCCGTTGAGAAAACTCCCCAATTCGGACTTTACGACATACTTCTCCAGTGAAAACCATAATTCATAATCTTTTATAGCGGTATAATGCTATTTTTATATTACCTTCGATGGTTGGGATCAATTACAATGTTGTTCGCCACATTTTTACGAATCGAATGGTATATAAAACTTAAAAAAATAAAAAAATCCATAATTATGCTGATTAGATTACTGTATCTCCAGAATGAGTATATCAAATGGCAAAATGGCCTCTATTTTCGTGATTTTCATAGTTAGAAACCCCTAGGATCGAGTTTTCAGTCATAAAAAAGCAAAAAAAATTTTTTGCTGTTCCGGTTTTTTACAGAAAAGCTCGATTTTCAAAAAAAATGAGTTGTAATATCCAAACTTTTAGGCTGAACTTCTTGCATTAGGAGTTTGTGTTGCTTCCGTTTTCCTTCCTGGAAGTCCTTTTGATCTAGCTGGCTATTTTGGTTCAATAACTTTCAAAGTTTTTGTTTCGAATATTTAATAAAAAAATTTAAAGAAAAATTTTCAGCAATGGTGGAAAACATTTCTTGATACTTTTAAAAGCACTGCTCATAAAGCATCATCAATGAATGAAACATCAGGATTAGATTGGTCAAAGTTTGAAGTAAATCATAAACCCGCTGATAGTTTATTTTCATTATTTACTGGCATTTCATTAGCTAGATTTGGTAAGGCATTATTGGAAGCAGTAGTGGTTAACAAAAAAAATTATAGGTTTATGGCTTACTGATCTTGCAATAACTCAAATAATGCAAGAAACAGTGATCGAAGAAAAACGTGGAACTATTTTTGGTGTTGAAAATGCGTTGTGCCAATTTTTTAGTGTTTCCAAAGATATTATCGCAATTTTATTACCCGATTCAAAAACTTTTGGATTATTAGTTTTTGTTTCGGTTGCAGCCGTTGCAGCAGCATTTCTCTTATTTTTATGTCACTTGTTAAATTTAAAAAAGAAACAAACTTGATTCGATTCATCGTTTTTCTTTGTTTATGATATTTGTGTCAATGAAAAAATATTGAATGTCCATTATTTTTGGGTTTGAAAGAAACCAAAAAAACACAAGACACATTCTCTAATTTTAATAGTTGCAAACATAAATTAAGCGAAACATTTCTTAAAAATAACTATGTACTATAAACATCACCATCACATATCTCACAAAAGACTCCCTTGTTGTTGTTTTTTTTTGAGACAGTTTCTTTCTTACTTCTTCGCAATAACAATAAATTCCAGTTCCAGCTGCATAAGTACATACATTTCTGAACTTTTATTCTTTAGATTTTCAAAAAAAAAAAGAAAAGTTCAGCGTCATTATTGTCTTCGCGTTAATTACTATTATAGTATTAAGTTTAAAAACGTACACACCCATCGAAAAATTGTTGCTAAATGACATTTAAAATTAATTATTTCCTACGCTAAGTTACTTCCTCGTACATCGTTTTATTGTCAAAGACAACCTTATTAAATTCACGTTTGCTATTTTTTTTTATTATGTACTTTTTGGTAAACAAAAGTTCACAAATATAAAAAGGGTTTCCCTAGGTTTTTACTTTTTTGTCGTTGAAAAATTTTCATTTCTCTCTGCCCATGCGTTTGTTTTCTTTTTCACATTTCAAAGATGTGTATTTATCAATTCGTTCTATTATTAGTATTTCCATTTTGAAAGAAGAAAATAAGTTCAAATGGGTTCACAAATGTGGGGTATAAATAGAAGGAAACGCAATGAAAAAAAACATAACTCATCATTCTTATTGGACAATGTTATTCTAGGTATTATAAAAGGATGGTTACCGTCTCCTTCTTTCATTTTTTGATGTTTAAAATGAAAGCTCCACTTTTTTGTTAAAGAACATTTAAAAAAGGGAATTTTCTATGGTGGTTGTATCCCTTTTCCAATTATCAAAGTTTTTATTAACTGAGAGTCTCAATCTGAGCTTATGTTTTTCGATTAATAATAAATATTATGATGACCATCTCCTTTCATAATTTTTGCGGATGACTAATATATCTGTTTTCGTACGAAAAAAAATGACGCAGGTATATTAAATTTATGTTCAAGTTTTTTTTAATATTTAAACCCCTCATTCATTCCTTTGTTTTTCAAGCAATTGTTCTTCCACTCTTATTTTTTTCTGCTTTGTTTTGCAACAATTTCTTTTATCTTGCAAATACACGCGAAGACTCCGGTGATATCAAACACAAACTTCACGAGCTTTGATTTCTTTTATTTTTTGTGTGTTTTAACTTTTATCAAAGCGCTTTTAAGGAACTCATTTGATGGAATTTTTTGATTAAACTTTTTCATTTTTAGAGCATCCTTGTAAATTAAAAATGTCCACAACTGAAAATTTTCTTGCTGCAATGGCCGCAGGCGCTTCATCCCAGAATTCTTTTAACAACGCCCATCATCAAGAAGATGAGCGGAGAACGGTTGATAAACCATCGAACTTTTATTCCATTAACCCTCCAGCTTGTTCGGTGATTTTTAATACTGTGAGTTTTATCTCATTGCAATTAATTTATAAATTAATTTTAACGTTTTAAGGGGTTTTCAATTAAAATGTTGATTTATATGCGAGCTCAAAGAAGTCGTGAAATGGCTAAAGTTAATAAGTGCAAATTTGGTGGCGCATAAAAGACTTCGTCGATGGACCTTAAGCAATTAAACATTTACTCTCAGAATCTCATTTACTTTATTATCTTTTTTTATCCAAGTTATGTAAACTCTTTAATTTATAATAATCAAATCCCTATCTTTCTTTTTTTTAATCAATAAAAATTTTAATCAAATTGCATTACAATATATAAGAGTTATTTCTGTGAGAAAACGTTGGTAGACTTATTAGGTTTTATGTTACCTATTTATCTACAGAATCGGCCAGAAATACGTCTCTCTTAAACATACAAAACAAAAAAAGATACTCAAATAGAGTTTCTGGTGTTCAAAAGTTGCTTTAAACTAAAAAAATATTATTCAAATCCATTGATTCATCGATTGTAAAATATACGCATAATAAATCAATAAAGGTCAATTATCATAATCTTTTTTTTAAATGTTATAAAAAAGAAGTAACAAAAAATATCAAACATACAAAACGATGATTTCCAAAATTCTTGTTATTTCTGGTTTACTTTGTAATTGTTTCATTTCTCTGACAAATTCATATGTACACCATTTTGTATTTCCACAATTTAGGCAATTTCTCGAAGAAGAGAAAGCTCAATTGAGTTTATTTGAATTATTTCAACGACAAAATATATTTTTCAATAATTTTCAAAATATTGAAAATCTTTCAAAAGAATTTCCATCGGCGAAATTCGGTGTCAATGAATTTTCACATTTAACGCCAGAAGAATTTAGAAAAGTAAATCCTTGTTCTTGATTAAGAAAACAAAACAAAAAATGTAAAAATTTAGAAATATTTTGGAAATCATTTTTATCACCATCGTAAACCCGCAACAACCTCAAGCTATGTTTCAAGAAAGAAGAAAATAAAAGCTCCCAAAACACTTGATTATCGTAACAGTAGTAAAGTTTCACCCATTAAAAATCAAGGTATGTATGCACTTCGAATGTCAAAAATAATAAGAAATAAAGAAATTTTTGAGTTAAAAAAAACCTTAAAATAAAAGTTATTTAATTTTGTAGGCGATTGTGGCGCATGTTGGTCATTTATAGTTACAGCAGCTATTGAATCTCAATATCTTATTCATAAAAATCAACTTCTCGATCTTTCGGAGCAGCAATTAGTTTCATGCGTAAATGGAAATTATGGATGTTATGGCGGCGATGTAATTACAACGTATCAATGGATTCAAAATAATGGCGGTCAAATTCAAGAATCACTATATTCATTTAAGGGAAAACAAGAAAATTGTCCAATTTTTTATGCTCAAAAATATCCGATTACGGGTTATTTATTGGCTAACAATAACGAGGATGACATTGCTGTATTTATTGATGAACATGGTCCTGCCACCATTGCCATCGATATGCCCAATTTTTTGCAACATTATATTGGAGGTGTAATTGATTTGGATGCAAAAAGTTGTCGAAAGATTTCAGCTGGCGGACATGGAATGCTATTAATTGGATATACACCAGAGTATTGGATAGCTAAAAATTCATGGGGTTCAAAATGGGGTGAAAATGGATATATCAGATTTGTAAGAGGAAAAAATTTTTGCAGTATGATGACACAAGTTACTGTACCAACAATAAAATAAAAAACTGCTTATGTATTATCGTTTCTTTACTTTGTTACTTTTATAATGTTTTTACATCAATACTTTGTTTTTGTGTTTAAAGTTGTTGACACATTTTAATAAATGCATTTAATTTTACTTGAATGATTTTTTTAAATTTTTTCTCTACAGGTTTTATAAAAGTTTTGAAGCATAATTTGAAAGAAAATGGTAAAAGAATCCTATTACATACAATTCGACCAAATAATAAAACTCATCAACCATGTTTCAAATCAAGTTGTTAATCTTCTTCATTCGAGTGCGCTATAGCGATTTTTTTTGAACGCATTACTTTTCATCACACGAAAATTTTTTCTCGTGCTTCTTTTAAAAGCATGCAGTCAAATGGAATCCTAAAACTTCTTTTTCTAAGTTGATGAAAACTTTTCATACTGATTTTTTTTGTTACCACCAACTTTATTTGACTTTACTAATTTGTCGTCATCATCATGGGATTTCACTTCTTCCCAAAATTCAAGAAAAACAAGAAAAAAACAACTTTCCTGGGACAATTAACTCGTCCAGATGCATCCAGAGGATTGATGGTTGAAACAATGCCTGGTTGGTTTTTTTTTACGTTTTTCTAATTCCATCAATTATCCTTTTTTAGAAATATTTTTAAATGAACGATTGGTTGACTTTTTCAACAAAGGCTTTGATTGTCACAGAATTCAACGACGATTTTCTATGTTTCATAGAAGTATTATTCAAGATCGTGATCGTGTCCGACTTCATGGGCAATGTAAGTTTTTGTTTATTTTATCATTAAAAACTTTGATTTACGATGGGATCTTTAGATTACAACAACATTTATCTTGGTAAACGTATTTTTGGACCAGCACGAAAGCAAATGTTTGTTCACTCAATTCTTGGTGGAATGGAACGTCGCTTTGAAATAATCGAAAATCAAATAAATCATATTCCTTTCACTCATGATGCTTCTGACAAACATAAAGAAAAATGTCGTAATGCTCGTATGTTTTTCAACTTCCTTGTTTTTTCTATTACCATTCATACAATTTTTAGGTATAAAATGTCGTGATGATACTCGTGTAATTCTTACATATCAAAGTAATGACGCACAAAATTTTATTCATGCGAATCGTGTTTCAACTCCTTTACTTTTTAATGACTTTATTATCACTCAAGCACCAATGTCCAATACTACAGCTGATTTTTGGAGACTTGTATGGCAAGAAGAAGTTCGATATATTTTTATGTTGATAACTCGAATCCGTGCTGATCAATCACCTCGATGCTCTGAATATTGGCCTCTCAATCATGGTACAGGAATAACATGTCATGGTCTTAAAATTGTTAATGAAGGTGTTGATAACACTCGAGATCCATTTTTCACTGTTACAACTTTATTCATAACTGATGGAAGTGGAGAACAAGTTGGTTTTATTCATAAGCCTTTAATAATAATTATGTTGTTTTTTTAGCTTATTGTTGAACATTGGCAAGCAAATATGAATAATTCTCATGATCTTCAAGCTCCTCTACGATTATTACAACTTTCACGAAATTGCAAAGCTCCAACAATTGTTCATGATCATTTGGGAATCAGTCGAGCTGCTGTTCTTGTTGTAATTGAAATGACTATTTGTAATTTGCTTCGTGGACCTACCTATAAGGTTTGTTTTTTTTAACCTTATCATGATACTTAATACTCTTTTTTGTTTTGTTTTAGTTTCCGGTTCAACAAGCTGTTCATTATCTTCGAAGTTTCCGTGCTTTTTCAGTTGAAACTCCAATGCAATATATTTTTATTCATCGTGTGGTCTTGCAATTTATTCGTTCACTTGTTGGTGAACCTGAAGGCTTTCAAGAAGATTACAATCGATGGTTGGAAGAACGAGCAAGAAGAGCTTTTGTTGGTGATCCACATTTGGATGTAAGTCGTTAAAATATTATTGAAGCTTAAAGATTGTTATTTTTTAGATACCAGGACATTGTTTACTTTCTCCTACAATTGATCCAGATCTTCTGCCAAATGTTCGTCGCAAAGATCGTCCTGAATATCGCCGTGAAATTCATGCTCATGTTGGTGAACTTCCACTTCCATTAGAATCGGTCGCAACAACAGCTCCAGTGATAGCTATACCAAAAATGTATCCAAAAGGAAAGCGCTATTAACCTTTCATATTTTGTAAATGTCTATCTATGTATTATTTTTATCCATTTTGTAACATTTAAACCTTGTATATTTTGTTAAATAAATATTGTATTTATCATTTTTTTGTTTCTTCAAACATTCAAAGCTATTTAAGTTTAGTTCATACAAAAATAAATCCTAAAAAGGATGATTAACATTGAGTAAATCTAATTTGAATGGGTTAATGAGAAAATTGTTAGAAAAAGTTGAATCATTTGTAAAATTTGCATGACATAACTAAAATGCCTATATAAGCGATTGAATTCAATCTATTTTGTTCATTATTTGGTAGAAAATGTGTTTCAACGTGCTGCTCGTGATCAAAGCTTTTCAACAAACAAAAATGTCAACATCAAACAAACGTGGTGGATACAAAAGATATGATCCAATTCTACAAATTCATCGTGAAATTTGGTATCATGGTCTTCGATCAAGAACTGAAATAGAAGCATCTTTTCAAAAGCAAGGCGATTTCTTGATCCGAACAAAACCTGTTGGTGGTGGAAAACTTGAACTCATCCTATGTGTCTGCATCGAATCTGCGACCGACAAGAAAGCTGCTGAACTCAAGCATATGTCCCTGTATTATGACACCAAAAGCTTAACATGGGAATTGAAGATGTTCCAAATCAAATCAAGAAGAAGCACAAAAAGTACAGCAACTGATGGACCTGGAAAGCAACATTCTCGTAATCAATTCAAAACTGTCATGGATCTTGTAAAATATTATCAAGTGGGCGCTTAGTTTATAACTTTTGAAACCTTTTTTTAAAATTGTAATGTTTTAGGAAAATCCACTCCTCAAAGATATCAAGCTTGAAAAAGCCATACCTCGTCCAAAATACATCATACCATACTCATTCATCATCACAAATGAAAATATCATGCTTGGACAAGGCAATTTTGCTAAAGTCGTCAAAGGAATATACCTAAAGAAGAAGAAGGAAAGGATTCCAGTTGCAATCAAGGTTAGTTTTTTGTTGATATTTTTTAACATCCATAAAACGTAATTTTTTAGATACTCCTCGAACCTGAAAAAGAAGTTCTTAGTGAATGTGATCGTGATGAAGGAAGAGAAGCATTGATGAAAGAAGTGAAAGTTATGCAACGTTATTCTCATCGAAATGTGATCAAGTTTTATGGTGTCGTGTGTGATAGACCTCCTGTATCGCTCATAATGGAATTATGTCCTGGTGGGGCTTTGGATAGCCATCTTCAAAAATATGGTGATAAAATTTCAAATGGTGAAAGAGGAGTATACATGCTTGAAGCTGCTCGTGGTCTACGGTATTTACATTATCATCAATGCATCCATCGAGTGAGTTTTTTTTCTTAATTTTATCAAAATATCTAAAATCCTTTTTTTAGGATTTGGCTGCTCGCAACTGCCTAATATCTGAAGAAGGCGTAACAAAAATAGCTGATTTTGGATTATCAAAGATCTTGGACAAAACTGATATCGGAAAGGATGAAGATGCATTCAAGAAAAGTGTTCCTCTAAGGTATGTTTGACTTTTTTGAAATGGTTAACTTACTCTTATTTTTTTCAGATGGATGGCTCCTGAAACAATCGCTCGTGAGCCAAGGTTCTCTTGCAAATCTGATGTCTGGTCGTATGGTGTACTCGTATATGAAATCTTCAACAATGGGATCAAACCATGGGCAGACAATGAAAACAACAAAGACATCAGCCGAAACATACGCCATGGAAATATGCCAACTCCACCAGAAAGAACTCCTCCATCCATCGCGGAACTCATGCGAAGCTGTTGGTATGTTTATTATTCTTTTGTTTTATCTTTTTAACGTCAATATTTTTAGGGAACTTGAAATCGATCAACGACCTCAATTCGATGGTATCGTCAAGAAGATTATTGTGATTCAAGAAGAAGACCCAGCATTGAACATACCAAAGCCAGCTGAATTCACCGTCAATCTAATTCCTAGAGTGAAGCGACATCAGAAAACAGAATCAACAGAAGAAGTGCTCGCTACGAAGTCGCTGAAAATTTTGAATTCCAACCGTGAATCACCACCTCAAAGCAAAGGAACATCTGAAGAATCAAAATCAAAAGGATCATCTGAAGAACATGCAACTGCTGCTGCTCAAAAACGAACAACCACTACCAAGAATTTTCCAAGAAAGAAGAATGCGACAATGACACATGAATGACTTTGGTTGAAAAAAATTATTATGGTTCATCTTTACTTGACTTTTTATTTGTAAATTTTTAATATAACTTTTGGTTTTAAATAAATTTTGGAAATACATTTTTGTTTGATTTCTCGTTTTATTATTTAGTTTTCGGTTTTATAAATGAAAAGTCTCATATAATAAGCCAGCCTCCTTCTTTGGTTCTAAAAGCATGATTTGAATTTTTAAAAACAGGTTGACTAATACATATTCTGCAAAAATGATACACATACAGAAATAGCATCGATTTATAAAATTTTGAATAAGTGTAACACCATCCATTCATAGAACGATTGTTATTAATCACTAAAGTACACTTTAAGAAACATTATTCATACATGCATGAGTCTGCACATTTATGTTTTTATTAACCAAACTTTATTTATTGCTTTATTATTATTAAATTATTAAAATCATTTTAAAATAAAAAGTATCTATCAAAACCCGTAATAATAATTATTTAAACCCTAAACTAATGAAATAAATGCATCCAAAAACCAATATTAAATTTTAGAGCCAGAAGTTATGTTTTTTGATTTTCTATCACCGCTAAATTGTCGAAACATCATTGTACTTTTAACTCTTTGTGTATGGGGAGTTGCTCCAGGAATGGTGCTATAATTTCCACCATTGGATGCGGAAGAACGCCATTTTTCATTATTATATCGTGACATATTGATTGATTGCTTTTTTAACATCTGTAAACAGGAAGGATTCTTAGAAAAACAACAAAAGGAAGTAAACAATATTTATTTTTGGCTTAACTTTTGACACAATTTTTCCTTCGGGAATTTGGTTTAAATTTTGCAGGAAAAACTTTTAAATGAAAAATGGACTGACGAGAATCATGCGTTTTTGTTTTTGGAAGCGACTGGTTTTTGGAGAAGCGAAAGAAAGAAGCTTATGAATTTAGTATAGTTTAAAAAATAATTTATAAAAAACTTGAATTTTTTTTCTTCATATTTTTTTTATATCTTTCAAAGTCTATAAAGCATCAAAAGTTCATCATAAATTATGGAAATTTGGATGATTTCATTTGCATAATTTTCCAAACATATGAGAAAAAATTCTAACCTGCTTTTGAACTGCCAGCCTTTCAGTAACAAAATTGGCTACATAAACGCCGATAAGAACAAGAATGAGAAGACCGGAACCCAAAGCATAAGCCCATATTGGAATTTTACCAAGTTTTCCCCAACTTTCAAAGTAATTCATAAATGAATTTGAATTTTCAATTTTATGTCGAATTGGCCGCTCACGTGGGTGGTGATGAGAATTAACATGGCGGAGAGTTTCAACAAACAACGTCTTAATCACATCGAATGGTGACGATTCCCTAGAGAAGCTTTGAACAAATGGTTGCATTGCAAATTCAGAAAATTTATTTCTGAAAGAAAAATTTATTTGGGGTTCAAAAAGGACATTAGTTTATTTTCGAGCTACTTATCAAACGAAAAACAACTACAACCTTAAAACTTACTGAAAAAGTCTAACAATGAAAGGTTTTCTTATATGTTCAGGATACCAACTTTGAATATAAACAATTGTAATATCAGCATGACATTGACCCGACCATCGTCGAGCTATTTCTCTCGCATACGCAACCGCAGCTGAAGCAAATGTGTATGTTTTGCTTGATGGAAGCCCCAAACCCGTTGCAAATGGAGAAGCCGAAACACAAGAATCAATGCTAAAAATGTTTTGTTTTTTTCAATATAAAAACCCTTTAATCCCATTTGCTTCCTTTCATCATTCACTCACCTAGCAACACTTCCGTATGGAATAAGCAGGAGAGAAACTTTTATCGATGAATCGTAAAAGCATGAATCTGTATTACAAAAACAAGTAGAAATATTTGAAATTTTCGAAAGGGAATTATCCAAAATTTCGGCTTCTGTTCGTGATAATAAACCTGATGGATCACAAAGCCATGGAACTTCATGATAATCGAATTGACAGAGAGGTGAAAAATATGGTGAAGTTGGAAGTGGAAATTGGCATGGGTCTGTTAAATGATTCACCGCCGATATTGCCACTTTTGCAAATGAAATCCATGGAAAAGTGGCAAGAAGAAGAAATAAAAGTGAAAGAAAAGTTTTTTTCATTTTCTAAAAAAAAGGAAATGACAAAAATTGTCTATTAAAAAAGAAGCGGAAAATGTTATGTTCTCGTATGCTTAAAATAAGAGGTTCTTAGCAACAAAAGATTAAATGAAAAAAGTGATGCTACTAAAAAATGGGAGATAAACAACCCAAAAATATGGAATAAAAAATAAAGGATTAAAAGAAAAAATATTTTAAAATGGGATGTTTTTAGTTCCAATTGTTTTGAAGACCTTCATTTCTAAAAAAATATTCGATCAAACATTTTATGGCTCCTTTTAAGATTTCACAGATTACATACACATACATATATGGCACCAGCAGCTATTATAAATAAAAATGAGCTAAGAAGTTTTTTTAGTTCCTTTTCTTTTTTATAAAAAGTTTCATAAAGAAAAATTGAGAAGGTTGTTTGTAACAATTGTAAAAAAAAACTTCCGGGAATTCATAAAACTTTAAATTACTTTAAAAAATTTGTAAAAATATAAAAAGAAGATAAATAAATTTTCTTTAATATGAAATCACGCAACAAAACAAAACAAAAAAAATAAAGTCTAAAAGTCATTCAAAAAGTTTCTAAGTTTCTTTCCTGTTGCTCCTCGAAAAGTTGATTATAATCAAAAGCATGCGTTTGCTTTTTTTATTTGATCAAATTTATGAGGTTTAAATTTTTTGCTGCTTTTTTTATTTTTTAACTTTTAGAATGTTAAAGCTTTCGAAAAAGAGGAAGAAGAAGGCAAAAGTCCCAAGAGAACATGAAAATGAAACACAAATTTTTAACTTTTTGGAAGAATAAAAATGCAGACGACCGACTTTGGGCAAGGGCAGCACTGACGAATATCAATGAAACTGCAAAAAATAGCAAGAACCGTTGAACAAAAATGGAACAACGGCCCATCCCTAAATTTTGCTGTAAAGAGAGGAAGTCTAATATTCAACTTCACAAAAAATGGATGAGGTTTAAAATTTTATTTGCAAAAAATACTCAGATATTTTTTTAAGCTTTTCATAAACGAGAAAAGGCAAAAGATTTTAGTGAAACAGAGTTTTAAGACTACCAGGAAGTTTTAAATCTTTTGATACATACATACACATACATTTTTTTTAAAAAAGCAGACGATGTTGAAAAAAAGAAGACTGAGAATTTGCATGACAACAGAAACAAAAAAATTTTTAAGCCTAGTTCGCTTTTTTGCTTCTCTTTTTTTGGGTGACGTTTGTTTCTTTTTTCTGCAGGGTCATTAGAGTTTACTTCATGAGGACTTTATATTTGATGGAATTTAAGAACAGCCATTAATAAATACCACACAAAGTTAACCCAAAAAAGGAAGCATTTATGAAATTTTAGAAAAAAAAGGAAAAACATCAAAGTATGATTGACATCAATTTTTTTTTTTTGAAAGAAAATGATAAACAATAATAAATAATTTGTACTTCTGAAAAGTTTGCAGCCGCAGCAAAAACTTTTTTTTCGCATTCTAAAGTAACCAAAAGCAAAGTTTTTTTTAATTAAAATTTTATGGGTTTTTAAAATAGGAGGCGAAACAGGAAATAACAAGGTTAACATGTATTTTTTGTATGTGTCAAAAATTCAATAAAAACTCAAGCTTTTTCGTGGGAAATAGGTTATGGTTCGTTAATAACCACTTCTTCGGCATAACTATAAAAAATATGAGTACCGAAAATAGAAATTTGCGAAGGAAAAGTTTCTAGCGTTTTCTTTTGAATTAAAATAAGAAAGAACACAAAAATTCTAAAAATTTAATAAATTAATCGTAAAAAATCGGTGTAAGCTTTTTCTTCACAACTCAATTATAATCAAGTTTTTCGACGATAAAAAGCACACGAAAACTTACTTACCTCTTTAACCTTTATATTTATTTTATAACTCATTAAAGGCAAACTAAATGGGTAAAAAGACAATAAAAATTGAGTGTCAAATAAAGTTCAAATATTGATCCTCGGAAAACTTCACAAAAAATGACATTCAAAGTGGAAAATAAAAACTTGAGCTTGCTTCTCTAATGATGAAGAAAACAAGTCATATAAAAAATTGCAATAAAAATTATGATGTTTTATAACAATTTTCAAAAAATTAATGTGTAAAAGGATTTTTTCAACACTGAAAAGAATATTTTCCTAAACACGTTTACACATGACTTTGAGGCAGTCATTTCCGACAGGTGTGCGTTTTGAAGGTACAAAAACTTTGATGTTTTACAAGCTAATAAATATTTTTTATTAAATAAAAAAATGTTTTTGAAATTAAAAATATTTTTTGAGTAGTAAATTAAATTATTTCTCCAAATCAGTAAAAAGTGTCCATTTGTAACGGTTGACTAATATAGGTTTCTATGAATTTTAGGGATACTGTAAGTTTTTTTTGTTATGAAATACGATTCTTTGGTCGTTGCATTTATGTAAAATACAATATGTATATTTATTGTATGCTTAATTTTCTCCATTGTTTTAAAATACATTTCTTTATTTTCAAAAATCATGAGTTTTCGGCTTTGAAAAATTAGAAAAATAAAATCTCCAAACTTGAAATTGATTATTATTATTATTATTAATAAAACAATTTAAGCGATGGTAAACTTTATTATTTATAACCTTGTTGTTATATTTGGTTCAAGTTCATGGTTATCAACAAATTCAGTTTGGATGGAATTATCCCTTATTGTTGAAGAATTACCCGAAGGATGGAATCTTCCATCATATTTGAGCGCTATCATTCAAGTTTGTTTTTTTTGTATCTTTTTTTTAGTTTATTTTTTTATTGAATTTCAGATAGCATGTATTGGACCTTTATTGTATTCAATAATACATAAATGTACAAACTTTAATTTTCCGACAGCTCCAGTAATTCAAGGATTATTAATTTTATGTACAATCTGCACCATCGCTCTTGCATTTTTATGGAATAAAACGGCAATAATATTTGGAAATGAACGATCAATAAGTTTAATAATTATTATGTTTTTTATGGCATTAGTTAATTCAACATCGGATGTTTTATTTATGCCTTATATGTCCACATTTCAACCAACATATTTAACAGCATATTTTGTTGGAATGGGTTTAAGTGCTTTGATTCCTAGCATAGTTTCATTAATTCAAGGTATTGTATTTTACTTTTTTCGACATCCCTCAACATTCTTGGTGATGCAAATCATTTGATTTTTAAGGAACTGGAAATTACGAGTGTGTTTATAATGCAACATCAAATAGCACCGAGCCTAATTATTTCACATCAAGATTTGGAGTACGTGATTATAATTTGATTATGTTTACATGGATGTTAATAACCGCATTCTCATTTGCATTTCTCCATTGGGGGCGACATTCAATTAAATCTGAAAAATTTAAATCATATTTAGTTGAAACTGATATCAAATTTAAAGCCGAAGAAATTTCACCATCAAATAGCCAAAATTTAGATGAAATTCAAAATACCAATAATTCTGGTTTTATTCGATATTGCATTTTCCTTGGATGTTTATCAATCATTTGTGCACAAATGAATGGAATTGTACCAAATATTCAAAGTTATTCAGCATTATCATATAATCAGGCAAGCCTTTTATGCTACTTTCTTCCAATCCAAAAAGCGATAACCTTGCCTCGAAAATAGAAAATATCTTTAAAATATAATTTACCATAACAACAATTTTTCTTGGATAAATAAAGTATACAACTTTGCATAGGGTTTTTAATTTTGCCATCATATTGGATGATTAGTCGCACCCAAGTTTAACTTTGTTTTTAGTTAACCTATCATCTTGCTTTATCGTTTGGTGATGCCGCTCAAGCTTTTGCATGTTTTATTCCTATTTGGATACAACCACGAAAAACTTCAACTTTAATAACTTTAACAATAATTGCTACAGGATTTTGTGCTTATATAGTTTTACTCGCTGCCCAAAGCCCTAATCCACTTTTGCTTAATTCATTTTGGGGCAAATTTTTTTCTGTTTTTGCTTCCACTATGGTTGCTGCCCTTCATGCTTATCTTCGAACTGTTTTTACTTGCGTTCTTCGACAAGATAATCCAAATAGTGAATCAAGATTATTTTGGTGTGGAGCTTTTATGCAGGTTTGTCTTAGAGTTAATTGAAGTCAAAATTGGTGCTATAAATTTCTTTAGATTGGTTCATTCATTGGAACTTTCATAATGTTTCCACTTGTAAATATTTTTAATTTATTCGAATCGGCTCCACCATGTCGTTAATTATGTAAAAATGTCAATTTTTTAAATATTTTTTTGGCTTTTTGTAATTATTACTTTTTATAAAAACTTTATTTATGTTTACAAACGTATTTACAAAATAACTACTAAGAGATATTTGTTTAAATAAATTAATCGTTTCAAAAAGTTACATTAAACTCGATGATGGTTGTGGAGAGTATTGCCGTTCAGCCCAATTACAACATAAAACGGCTAAGAATCTACTTCGAAGGGATTTTGAAACGATGATTAGAAGCAATGGATTAATACCACTAAATAAATCGCTCGATGCCATCCAAATGCTTCGATGTGAATGCTGTTGTCTAAAAATAAATAAATTGGTCAAAGAATCTTGGGAAAGAAGGATTATTACTTTGCTGAATCATCAACAGACATATTGCATACGCCTACGGTATAAATAAACATGAAAAAGAATATTATGAAACCGCAAACAGCCAATTTGAGTTCACGTTTTTCCCAAAGAATAACAACTTGGGTGCTTTTTGTTTGAGCTCTAATCGATACTTTTTTGGCTGGAATTTGGAAGATATGCACTTCACTAGTCTCAAAATTAAGAACTTACCTAAACTTCGAATGGATACAGCATGAACATGGGATGGTTTAAAATCATATGAACCTTTGCTAGATTTTGAAACAGCTCCACTGCTTTTTCTTCGCCCATTCGAAGCTGCGGTCAAAACCGTGGCTGAACTTGATCGACGTTTCGTAAGTAAACTAGCACGACGTTTTGCAGACATAATATGTCGTTGAACACTTGTATAAAATATTGAAACATATGAAAGGAAACAAATTAAACTCGCAATGCTGAGAGTAATAGCAGCCGAATATTTAAATGTTAAAAGTAAATCTTGATTATCCCATACAATAGTGGCAGAACGGCTTCGATTATCAACAATCTTATAACGTTCAACAGATTGTAAAATAATTTTGGGTGAAACATAAATGGGTCCAGAAAGGCAAATAATTATGGTAATTACTCGAATTACTGAACCTCTCCAACGCTGAAAATTAAAAAAGTTTGTAAATCCCTTGTATAATTTAGAGAGTTTCGAATAGAAATATTCAAAAGTATTTTTATTTTAAAAAAATTTACTCTTTTATGTTCATGTGGAAATACGATGGCTGATAAACGATTTAATGCAATAAAAAGCACGGTTAAATGTTGATTCACTGCTAAGGCCCACATCTAAAAGTATCTCTTTTTTACAAATGTAATTTGTAAATTCTTAACTTACAGCGCAACTGGCATAATGAACAATCCAAGTTGGCAATTGAAGATATATTTCATCGGTAAACCAACCATAACTTGGAAATCTAAGAAAAATATAAACATGCGCCATCTAAAATAAAATTACTTTCTTCAAATTTACTTAAGAAAAAGAGGAAACATGCCTGTAAAACATCAAAAACTCCAAGAATAAATGTAAGGGTAAAAAATCCTGATCGTAAAGGTGCAGTACTTCGATATGCAAGAAGTGAAATTAAGAATATAACATACATTACAAAAAGAAATGAAGAAATTGTTAAAAAGCATACATCAATCGGTGAAGGCATGATTTCTTTAAATATTATTTTATCTAAAATAATATACATATAACTTTTATTAAATTTTTAAAGAGTTTATATAGAAATGTCACGCAGACATTGAAGCCCGCTTTAAGGTTTCGCGTTTGATACAGATTAAAAATAAATTTTAATTTTAAAAGAACTTTAATATTATTACTTTTTTTTAAAAATTTTCTTTAAATATAAAAACAAAGATTCAAAAAACGAACAAAAAATTGCAATTTAGTTGGAATTAATAATATAAAGCGAGGGATGAAGAAGCAATGTGTGAGAAGAGGGGGATTAATTAAACATTTGGAACGAAGCTTCTTTGAAGGATGGAAGGAGAAAGAAAACTAAGTCCCAACATAGAAGCAATGAGCAGTTTTATTTTGCAAACAAAATTAAAAATGAAAATGCATATTAATTTTTGAGAAAGAGACAATCGAAGCTTTTATAAAAAAAAACTTCCGCTTGAGTTAAAGTTTAAAAATGAGCAAAGATAATAATGAACAGGGAGAAGAAGGTCATACGAGACTTTTAAAAATTAAAAAAGTTTTTACATTTAAGTTAACTGTGTCGTTAGATTATGAGGAACTTTTTATTCAGCTGACTATACGAAGACCATTTAAAAAAACCATAGAATGGAATTTCTCTAAACTTTTGCCTTTTCGACGCTTTAATATTAACATGCCCACATTGCGAAGCCCTTCAAACTTTACACCTACATTTTTGAGATAAACAAATTCATAAAAAATTCATTAACTACATACTCAAAGGTTTCCGTAAAAATGAGGTGTTAGAATGAATTAACTGATACACAAACGAAGAAGAAAAAAAAGAATATCTAAGGCTTCGAAATGAAAGCTACAAAAATCTTTAAAAATCAAAAACGTGATTAATTTTGATAGGCTTCAAAGTCAAATGTAACAAGGATCACGGAGCTTAACCATTGATAAAATGCGGGGTAACCACCTCCACTTAGAAGAAATAGGCTTGGTAAAAAAAAGAATGTCTTTGACGCTTAATTGACTGCAATTAATTAAATTCAAGATGCTAAAAATGCTGCAAAAAACAAAGCGTGATTAGAGGATATTTCATATTCTGAAACAACCCAAAAACGTGGTTTTAAGAGCGAGAAGTTCCAGCTATATGTAGTTAAAAACAAGGGATGTGTGATAACATAATTAAACTATATGGGACGGCTTTAAAGCAGATGGATAGCCAACTAAAAAGCTTTTAAACTTTTTTTTCATTAAAAAATGTATGCATGTATGAGAATGGAAAAACTCACAAAAAACAAAAAGGTTTTTTATCAGAGGTGACAACTTTCAGTTAAGAAAAAACACAATGAAAAATTTATTTAAGCCTCATCATTGTCGTTCATAGCTTTGATTAAAATGCAAATATTTATTCGTAAACATCTTCTTTTTTGATTAAAAAAATAAGTTTTGCTTTATTCAACAAACAAGAGCTTCTTTAATCTCAAAACTCAAAAACCAAATGTTTTTTCTATTTCTCGAGTCCTTTTTGATTGCAAACTATAGTCCAAATATTTTTATACTAAACTTTTACTTGTTTTTTTTTTATTTTGAGAAAAAAGTCAGAAGTCAAATGCTATAGTTTAAGGCCAAAAATAGTCAACAACAAAAAAAGCGAAAACATACAAATGTCAAAAGTTGTAGTTATTCATTAAATTTCAAGATTTTTTCTGCATGATTAAAATACAGTAAGACAGATAATGAAGATGAGAAAGATTTTGATTCATTACAAAATTAATATTCAGGCAATAACAAATTATGTTATTGTCGAAATATGGAAGTGCCCGGTATGTTTTTGGCAACAAAAAAAATTGCGTCATAATAAAGGCTCCAAAAAAATAAATAAAAAATAATAACGAAATTTTTTTGTCGCAATAAAAGATGGCAACATAACAAAAATCTCAGTTGCAAAAGTTTCTGACACCAAAAAACAAATTGTTGTTTAAAAAAGTTGTTTTTTCTCTGCAAAAAAATAGTTCCCATCGGTTTCCGGGTGACTTAAGCGTTTTTTTCCCTGTTAAGTGGACAAGTGACCATCGCTGTCGCTGCATACATAATATAGAACATTAGAATTCAAGTGAGGGAAGAAGCGAAAAGATAGCTATTTTTGGAATGGGAGTAATCGGTTTAAAGTTTATTTCAGCTTTTTTACTAGAATTTTACCATAAAAAGGAAAAAGATGTAATTTGAGAAAATAAAAACAAAGTTGAAACAAAATTTCAGGATTCAAGAATGGCAGAATTTCGAGATAATTCTATCAATGAAAACAAACTAAATAAAAACAATTGAAACTAGATAAGGTTTAAAATATCACGCAACAACGTGGTTTTTCCTCCTTCTTTTTTTCTTTAAAATTTTGTAAGGTTTGAAATTAAATCCCTAAAGGAAATTTATTTAAGAAAAATATATGTGAAAGTCAAGAATTCTAAGTCCTTATGGCAGCCACGTTGTGTGCCACGTTTAAAGGGACATAGCTATTTCATGCCTTTTTTGAAATTTCGATAGTGGGGACTGAAAGTTACACTTGGTAAGGCGCGTGTTTGAATTACCGTGTAAGACAGAAAGTGCACGGTAATTCAAACACGCGCCGCCCCAACTGTTCCTATCAGCCCCAGTATCGAAATTTTTGAAAAGGCATGAAATAGCTATGTCCCTTTAAACCCCATTTCTTCAAAATTACTCATTTAACTATTTCTTTCTTTTTTACGTGTTTGTTTGTTTTGGACTTCAAAATATATAGCTCCCCCCTTATTTAATGAGGAGTTTAGAAAATGTCATCACAAACACACATTTAGAGATTCAAAACAATGTGTGCTTATAGCCGTTTTATTTTCACATGGGAAATGGAATGGCGTGGCACGCTTGTCAAATGCGACTTTTTTTTAATCAAGAGGACATTTTTCGATCAAATAAAAAAGGAATCTGGTGAACATGTAAATAGTGAGTTTCAAAAGATTTGTAACACGAGAAACAAAATTAAAAGAAGATAGAGCTCCTGTCTTAAACCAAGGATCAGTTGAATCAGCTTCAAAGTGAAAATATATAAAAATGTGTATAAACTAGATTTCAAAAAAGTGAAAATAAAAAGATAACTTGTCGTCGTCCAGAATAAAATTCCTTTCACCTTTGATTGCTGTCATAGTCGGCGATCATCAATCCTTCAAGTGGCCACAAAATGAAATAAAAAAAGTTAAAATAACAAAAAAGTTTTTTGTTATTTTAAAAAATAAATATGTTTTAACAAGCATATAGCAGAGTGATCATTTGCTATTTTTCTGTTATTTATTTTTATAAGAAAGCCGCTGCCGGCAACGACATTCAAACAAAATAAAGCGAATCAAAGAACAAAAGGCCTTAAAGAAAAAAGGTTGTTTTTGGTAATGTTTCAAAAACAAAAATGAAAAATTGGAGGAAAAAAATGGATGGAGTCTTTAAAAGGCAATTACCTGAATTTTTTTTTTTGTAATTAAAAAGCATCACAAAATTTATGGTTGTTTTGAAGTTTATTCAAAAAAAGGGAATGGTTTTTAATGGAACAAGCGAGTACTCGTAAGCATGGATTATTGGGTAAGGCTTACCCAAAAAAAGGATTAGGAAAAATTTTAAACATGGCTTGCTTTTGAAATTGATACTTTTGAATGAAATATTAGGGTTAAAGGTTATGGTAGATGCAAAAATATTCTAATCGAAACCGTTTTGATATAAACTTCGGTGCAAAAAGCTTTTCCATCCATTGCTATATTTGCAGTTGATACGATTCGAAGAATTTCTCAGACAAAGATCGCTCTCTAAAAGGACACACTTAATTATAAATTCGTTATTTTTAATTAATTTCGCCAACCGAAATTCTCAAATAACCGGAACTCAATCCATCAATCTGGTGGTTTTTTCTTTGTTGAAACCCACTTCGAAAAAAACATTTCCATATTAAATATGATTCAATTCATGAAAAAGAGTAAGAAATAAATAAAACATACGTAAAAAAAATAAACAATAAAAAAATGCTTAAAAATTTATTACAAAAAAAAAGATTTGAAATTTTTTGCATCATATTACAAACTTTAAGAAGCAAGCAAGTTGTTTTTTCAATGACCAAGAAACAACAACATTTTTTTTGCAAGAACGAAAAAAAGAACTCGGTTTTTGACAATAAAAACACTCCAAAAAAATGCAAGAGACGAATTTCTAATAAACTTTTTTTCTAAACTTTTTGTCTCCAAAAACAAAACAGAGTGAAGAAGAGCCTCATGGTTTATGAAGTTTTGAAGATTACTTAAAAAGGATTTGAAAAAGAAGGAGTATTTTCATAGACATCTCTCATTTGAAAAGAGTAAATATCGTTGGCGGTTTTTTTTTGAAATGAATGTGTTTTTATGCGGAAGATAAAGAATGAATGAAGGAAGAAATTATAAATAAAGGAGGCTCAAAGAAAGTAGCTAATGATGGAAAATATTGTAAATAATATTTTTAGAAAATTTGTTATTTTGTTTTTTCTTTAAACAAAGAAGCAAAAAAGCGGGGAGTTAATCATCGAATTAAAGGAGTTGACTCGAGGGAAGAAAAAAAAAACAGAGTCAAAATGCTTTAAGAAATAGGATTAAAAATAAAGTGTTGTAATAATAACAATAATAATAATAAAGATTATTTACATACACAGATTTATAACAACTACAAATAAACAGTAATAATTGACCCTCATGATTTGAAAATAGAAGTAAAGGATTTGACAAAAAAATGATGTATGAAAATTTTGTGGGATTGAAAATAGTCTTTTAAAATATCGGAAATTTATAACTAGAGGCTATAATTTTTGAATATCAACTCTTAGAAGGTTTAACATTATCACGTTTCATTTCCATGAAACTAATATTTAGAATGCCTTAGGCTGTTTGCAAAGAAAAAAAGTTAGAAAGAATTTTGAACTTTTAGAGGAACTAAAATTCTAAATTAGCAAGTTTAAAATGATGCGAAAAAAATGATTAAAAAACGGTAAAACTCGTCCCAAACAAGACGCACAGAAAATCATTTGGTAATGAATTTATTTTATGAATAGAACTTTACCATAACAGACATATTAGAAAACTTTATAAATTTTCATGCCATTTTTTTAATGATAGAAAAAGGAAAATAACAGCATTTTTTTAACTCAATTTTTTGAAAACCCAAATGTTTTAAACCAATAAAATGTTTACTAAAAATATTTATTCTAAGTCAAAAATAGAACTTCCTTAATTATAACGACAAATAAAAAAATAAAAACAAACAAATTCTCATGAATGGGGTTTTTGCTGTAAATAACTTTGAGACTTTTTTTCTAAAACAAAAAAAAGTTTAAAATCGTAACGAATTCTTATTTATTTTAGATATACGAAAAAGACTAAAGGTTTTTTAGTTATCTCTTAAGGCTATCTTTTAAAAGGATTTTTTAAGGCAAAAGAGTATGAGTGTCCTCTAATCTAATTTACATAACAAAAACTAGTTAGTGTCAAAGTCAATGTCCAGTAAAAAATAAAAAATGTACGAAAAACAAAAAATAGTTTATTTTTTGTAAAAAGAAAAGACTAAATTAAATTATGGTAATTGGAAAATAATATTATAACTAAATTGTTTTGGGAAATTCTAAAGAAGTGAAGAAACAAAACTCCAAATACGATATATAATATTTATGTGTTATGGGTGCCTCAAAAGATAAAGTTAATAAACCTTGAATTTTTTATAGCCTTTGCTTTGTTAGAGATTAACATCTCTCCTGATCCTGCAGACACCTCTTAATAAATTTTTAAAATCGTGTCAACAACTTTACATCAAAACTTTTCATCTAAAAAAACAAACAATTTCTTTAACTGTTTTTCTTTTTTATTGCTTCACGTGGTTTATATGTATATAAAAAATGCTTTTAAGGATTTTTTAAAATATATTTATAAAGTCACTAATGTTTCCTTTTTCTTCATCGTCTTTTTTTTAATCGACTAACTGCTGTGTTTATTTATGCCACTCCTTTGTATGTCTCATTGAAGTAAAGAAAAAAAAGCTTTAACAAGCATGTTGTTGTTATTTAGATGTTTGGAGTTATGCCAAATATAAAATAAATTCCACAACTTTCAAAATGTCGAAATTTTATTTTTGTTGTTGCAAAAGTTCGAAGACCCATTCAGATTTAAGCTTCAAAAAGTTAGTTCAATTCTGGTATTCTCGAACTGCCTCTTTTATTTGTTTATTATTTTTTTGTTTTGTTATTTGTGACGACATCAGAATAGAGAAGGTAGTCTTCAAAAATACATACACATTTCAAGACAAAATATGGGGAGACATTTTGCTTGCTTGATAGTGACTGGCAGCTCATAATTTGTTAGTAAAGAAGCCTAAAAGCATTTTCTAGACAAAAATAAATTATTTAAAAGTTATTTTTAGTCAAACAACCGAAGACAATAATATTCATAACTTTGGTTTTGAAAAAAAAAAGATTGTTTAAAAAACAATTTTTTGTTATTGAATTAGTGTCGTCATCGTTTCTTTCATTTAAAAAACGCAATCTTTATTTATTCGTTTAAAAAATTATAAGTCTGAATAGTTAGTTAAAAACAAAAACTGTACATAAGTGTTTAACAAAAACCCTTAAATATTGCAAAGATCAAAAAATGGCACTTTTAAAATTTTAAATAAAGTAAAAAATTCTCGATGATTGACTATTTAAAGTAAAGGTGAAATCTCTTTTGAAGATGGACGACTACTATTTTCACCTTCAACCGAACTTTCTATTTTAATATCTGGACTTTGATGAGGTGATGAAAGCCAATCAGGATATTCAATTTCGGTGACACCTTCTTCCAAAATTGGAACATAAAATGGTTCACCACCAACACCTTGTGGTTGATTTTTGGGTAACATTCGAACCTAAAAAATTATTATTATTATGCAATCATAAGTACGAAAAAACATACTAAATAAATGTGACCAGCATGAGATCGAAAAATTTTATTTTTTTGAAATGGTTTCCAAACATGAGAAACAGAACCACGCATTCCATTTTCAATTGAATTTGGCCAAGCATTTTTTCCACCTCTTTTTCGCCATTCTTCTGATGGCCATTGCACTAGCAATTCACCTGTTGCACGCAAAGGTTCATTTAAGCGGGGGAAAATCTTAAAATAGTAAATGAAAACTATTTCCCAAAAACTTTCCAACTCACTTTATCAACATCATTAATTTGCACAAACATTTCATTTCCTTGAGTATCTGATAATTCACTCTTTTGATCCAAAACTAATGGCTCTGGAGGCACTTGCACTTTTTCAAGCTCTTGTTTTTCACTTTCATCTTCTGATTTTTTCTTTGATTTTGTAGCACTTTTTGTTGTATCAATGGTTGCAGAAGCAGCTGTTTTAACGCTTAAATTGTCCTCAACTCTTTCAGGCGCAATACTTCCAGCTAATCCCATTGCTGATGCTGCACCAACCGAACCTGTTGCAGCTCGCTTTCGATATGGAGCGGGTGTAGAACCAGCTTGAGCAAGATTTGGACCAATAACATTTAGGGCTATATTTTGACTACCAGTTGGTAAATTTGATGACCCCGAAGTTCCAAGATGATGTCGAAGATGATTGAACGTTCGGCGAAAATAATTTGAGATGGTGCAAAAAGTGATTGGAGGACCAATGATGCGTTTCATTTGTGAATGAGATTCAATGAATGAAGTTGTGAGTGGCGAAACATATATCGGATATCCAATAGGTTGATCTGCCGAAGAGTTAATCATGTTTCGAAGAACTTGGCGAGCATTTTGAATGGAACCTCTTTCGGGGTTTCGATTTCGAAGGAAAATGAGTTCTTGCTGTTGACCACTCCAAAAAGCTCTAACACATTCACGATTTAATTTAATCACTCTAAAATTTTCAAATTTAGGTAAGTATCTCCCTTAAAATATTTATTTACCTCATATTTAAATGCATTTTATTAAGCATAATAATTTTATAATCATCTTGCCCATCATCATACATATGTCTCAAAGCTAATAATGATGGAGTATTGGATATTATTGCTTGTCTCCATGATGGATCATGTTCATGCGAAATAAAGAGCACAGTTTGATAATGTTCAATTCTTTCAAAAAGTTGTCCAATTTCTTCAAAATCATCTGCGGCCGCGAAGTGGTCCTGGTGTAATTTTAATGCCATCCGAACTGCTGGGGAGATCACTGAACTCAAAATATCAGGATCACAACAAACCCATTCATCAAGAGCCGATGTAACTCGAAGATCACCCTTGAAAAGAGCGTGAAGGCCAAATAGAAAGCTTTCAGCAGCGTTAGCATGACGATTATAGGCCGCTGCTCCAAGAGTTCTTCGCCCAAGTATCGATAAAGTAAAGCAAAAAGAAGTCACGACTTGAGAATGTTGTGCATCAGAAAGAAATCCTTCATTTGGATTTCTTGCCACGCGTTTTTCGAGGCAATGTTGTATCCACGTTCCATATAATTCGAGAAAATTTTGTTTACTTATTCCCATAACGTTCAAATCATAATCTTCATCATTTGCAGCGCAAAACATTTGATCATTATCAACATAATATTGATCCACCATGATTGGTTCTAATGTTTTTAACACGGTTTCATTAGTTAACCATTTAGCAAAATTTTGTGAAGACAAAGAATAATAAATTATGCATTTTACATATAGCGAAACTAATAATCGACGAAGTTCATGAACTTGCAACAAGTTCACAGCGGAATTATCAGTGATTGAATATCCGTCAATGATATATTTTGAAGCAGTAACTTCCCATGCAAGCCATCGAAGGGCAAACATGTTATTGATTGAAAGAAGTCCAGGAGCACTTCCAACCGTGCAACAACAAAATCCTCCGCCATCATTCATATCCTCGCTAATTGCTTCCACTTCTCTTTGATGACAATAAGTTCCACGAAATTCAAGGCCTCGAACTTGAAAGGTTACAAATCCATTTCCAACTTCAATAATATGAACGAGACAATTAAGATATAATGAAGCCAAAATAAAGCAATCTCCAGGGTGAACGGTGGAAGCCCATCGACCAAGTAACAAATCTCCAGCAAGGGATTGTTGAAGGGAGCGAGTTAAATGTTCATAAAATATTGCATTTAAATTGCTATCATCCATCATTGGTCCACGATCAAGTTGGGAGCTTAAGCGAAGATTTGAATGATCAACTCTTTTCGTGTTGTAATCTTTTTCCCAAAATTTCACAGGTCTCACATATGACATCAAAAAGAACGATGAGCCAAGGAATGGATTCAATGGAGCGGAGATGAGGCTACTAAATACTGCTTGAATCAAAATCATTCCAGAATGAGGTAATGAGAATGGTTGAGCAAATGCATGGAAAGCTGAACCCCAGCTTATTTGCCATGGAGCAATATAAGCGAGAACAAAATTCAATTTCAATGTAAGTTCTTGAATTTTAGGCCAAATTGCAACGAAAAAATAAAGAACCAAAAGTGGAGTTAGATATATTTCAGGAGCATTGAGAAATGATGGTGAAGTTCCTGGCGGTAATGGAATGCGTAATTCTGGAGGTATAAAGATTGGATTTCCTATTTGTGAAAGAGCAAAAGCTCCAGTTAAAGGAATGTAAAGAAGTTGAGTTTGAGCATAGGCAGTTCGAGCGATTCGAAATGAAAATAAGGCAGCCATGGGAACGGCGATCCATGCTAAAGCTGGATCAGGGAGGTAATGAGTTGGAAATGGAAGAATCCAAGCATAATTTGTCATATAACTTGCTATTAATAATGGATAAAGCTAAAAATGAGAAAATTAAGACATTTTTAAGAAAAAGTTTAACTAACAATATTTTTTTCAATTACAAGCATCCACATATGAAATCTTTCAAACATCATAAGTTTCGCTTCCACAGTTGATTCAAAGAAATAAAATTCATGAGGTTTTAAAATAGGACGACAAAATACTTTCCAAGGAGTGTGTGTTCGTAGTTTACGATAGAAATAATGATTAAAAAATCCAAATGTGATGCAAAGGGTTGAAATTACGATCTGAAAATTCACAAATATTTGTAATATCTTGAATTGCTAAAAACAAGCGTACTTCAAAATAAGGTTGAGTTGCAGAAAACACTGAAGTGCAATGAAGGGCAAATACACCCAATGTATTGACTACAGTAAAAAGAAGATCACTATAGACTCGAATTGCGAGAGTTTTTCTCAAGATTTCAGGCAATGGATCAACATTTTTAAATCCACCCATGATGTTTGTGTTACTTGGTTTTGGAGTTTCTGCAATCGCATTTTCTTCAATTTCATTTGAAACACTTCTCGATGTTGTTGTTGCTTTTCTTTCCGCTGTAGAAACATTTAAATTTGTAGGTTTTTTCGTGAGTTTTTCTGCGGTGACTCTCGATTCGGGTCTACTGCTTTCATCTGCAACAGTAAGAGAAAAACAATTGGCAAGATTCCAAGGCATTAAATCACGGAATAATATTGAAAGAAATAAAGGATTTGATGACCATCGAGACATAATAAAAGCCACTGAAATAACTACAGCTAAAAATGCTGAGAAAAATGTATTCTGAGTTGAATGAGCATCGAAATAGAAAGCAGAATAGCCTATGAGTGTTAAAAACACAACTGCCATCAAACTTCGTAGAAATGCAATGATCGCTGAGAAAAGGGAGAAACTAGCAGTTGCACCAAAGAAATGCATATCAATTTGTTCAATAATATGCATACATAATGTTGTAACCTAAAATAACAACAGTTACAAGCAATATTTTAAGATTAAGAAGTTAGTTTACCTGAGGTAAAACTCCAACAGTAAAAGCGACGGGCAAAAGTAAAATAAAAAATGAAAGAATATCTCTCAATTCAAGAATAACTTCAAACATTGCACTTTGTTCCATTCTATATGGATTCCAAGTCCATGTTTTAAGTAATCCCAAATTTTTATCATAACTCCAATTTGCTGCCCAGATATCTAATAGTAAAGTAGCAGTGGCCAAAATACAAAAATATATTGGCCTTGAATATGTTACAAGCCAATTAAACCCATGAACGGGACTCGCTGCATCAGGTTGAACACTTTTAAGTAAAGAAAATTGAGATCCAGCAACAACGAATGAAAATAATAAAAGTCCAAAATCCAAATAAACTCCTCGAGCTATTAATAATGCAGCCAATACAGCAACCACAACTGCAAGGCCGATATCAATGAAAACCGAAAATATGGAATTATTTCGATCAAAAAGGGCTGCAACTGAAAGTCGATCAAGTTTAACTTGAAGTCCTTCACCGAGTGTAAAAGGTTTGAGTCGATAATAATAATTTGCTTTCACTCTCGATTGACGTGGAGTAAAACGAAGGGCTCCAGCACCTAATGGGGATAAATCATTTAATATTCGCATCGTGTTAACCGAGGATAAAGATGATGTTCGACCAGGCCCATCTGGTGTTAAAGCATTTTCTGAATCCATATGAAGTCTAACATATTCCCGTCTAAAAAAATTTTGTTTATGAAGATTTTTTAAAATTAATCAAACCTTTCATTGGGTGATTCTCCAACAGTTAAAACCCGCCTTCGACGTTCATCAGCAAAAGCTTCAAGAGCGCCTCGAATATTTCTTGATTGAGAAGAAGCAAAGAAATTTGGATTATGAGTGCCCGTGGCACCATGGCTATGAAGTGGATTAAGATTAGCTCCAGGAGGTTGAGGTGGTTGAGGATATAATCGAGAAGCAAGATGAGCTATGGTAATAAATTGTCGATGAATGGCACTGAAAATTATGGATTTATTTAATTTTTGGTTTTTTTAACTCACGAATTATCTCCTGCTTGAGTTGAATTTGAAGTTGATGGGGCAGCAACGGGATGAAAAACGTTTGTAGGTCTTTGAGAAATATAATCATTATTACCTTCCTCCGATGATGAGCTATGAACTCGATGGCGACGACGTCGTCTTCTTTTAGCTCGTCTTCCAATACCTTCTTCAACAATTACAACTTGATTGGGTGAAATAAGTTCGGGTTGATCTCTTATTTTTTCCAAATCCATTTCTTCTTCTGGTCTTGAATCAATATATGTGACAGCCGAATATCCTTTTTCATTTGATAAACTTTCGCTTCGGCGACTTCGTGTTGTTCTTGAAGGCCTTGAAGTACGATAATCTTCAGTAATCACTCCCGCGGCAGAAGCATGTCGACGATGTTTAACACCTCGTTTTCCTCCGCTATATGGAAGAGCTTCTTCAGCTTGTTGCTCACTAAATAATTCATTGATGGCTCGAGTTGAACCAAGAGGATGAGCCACACCCGTTCCTTGTTCAGTAAAGGTGTAAGTCCACCAAGTTCCATGCTCATCTTGAAATGAATGAATCGCACCTTCTGTTGTATCTTCATGATCATATGCTACATGATTTCCATCTCGAAGATTTGCACTAAATGTATTATTCATATTTGGTTGAACAATGGCTCGATGACGACTAGATCGAACAGGCACGGGTGCAGGCCTTTCAAGTTCAAAATTAAATCCACTCGATCTTCCCAATCGATTTTGTCGTACACTTTCAATAACATCCAAAGTTTCGGGATGTTTATCAATAAGCTCTTCAAGAAATTTAGTTATTTTTCCTTTAAGATCCTCTCCTCCTTGATTTTGGGATGAAACTTCAATAGCTTCTTGATGATTTAGTCGATCAATTCGTCGAAGAACATTGTTTGAACTTCGAAGAGATGAATTTTTTAAATCATCCTCCTCCACATTTCCAACTTCCACATCTTTAGCTGGTTGCAAAGATTTTGAGCAACATGGTTTTTGATCGTCATCGACAACATTATCTTTTTTTAGTTTTCTATCTTCTGAACGAGATTTTTCAAAATGAAATTCTGGTTTACTTTGCGTTGAAGAAAGAGGTGAATTTCGTCGATGGCGATCTCGCAAAAAATAAGCTGATGATCGACGTTGAAAATGATGCCCCGCATCGCTCGTGGAATGCACCCTTCTCATTGAAGATGATGAAGCACTATCTCTTCGACGATTGCCGCCTCCACTTCGAGTCCTGGTACTTAAAGCTTCAAATGAAGGTTCAGAATATTTTCTCATTGAACTTGCAAAACTTGTAGGATATCGAGAGCTGCTAGGATTTTCAGAAGTTCGTCTAAAAAATAAATAGATAAACAGAATATTTTATAAATAAATTTTAGTTACCTATTACTCAATGGAAGAAGCTCAAAAGAATCAGCGGGTAAAATAAAATCATCAGGTTTGCATCTTTCAGTTTGTTTATCTTCGAGAAGCTCATGATGCGATCGTTTATCGCTACTTGATGAACTTGAATCATCTTCGTGAATGGATTTTAAATTACTTATTAGCGCGAGATCATTATGAATTTCTTCTATTTGAGCTTCATCATCCCGTTCTGGAGCACTTTGCCTTCGCCTCACTGAACTTAAATCAATCATTTCATAATCATTACTTGCTGAAAGTCCTCTTCCCGATAAACTTGATCTTGGACTTCGACAAATATCTCCACTTCCGCCACTCTTTTTTCCAGTTGTATATTTAATTATTGGATCAGTAGTGTCAAAAATATTATGAAGATATGATACAATTAATTTTAAAAGTGTAAATAATAATATTATAAAAACAACATAACCAAGAAATAATGGAAAGGTTAAATTCCCTGATGCAAAGATTCCTAATAATAATGGTGAAAGAAATAATATAAACCAAGTGTATAAATGAACTGTATTACAAAATATTGAATTAGCGGGTTCATAACACCTAAAAAAATAATATATTGTAAAATATTTATAAAACAAATATTTTACCATCCACCCGTAAATGAAGCCCAAATCCCTTGCCGGGCAATTTCGGCAACATGACTTCCAATTGTCATGATTACAACTAATTAATAGAATTTACATATATAAACATGACGGAATTTTAGATCTCTGAAAGCTATAAAAGATTTAATAAATGGAATCAAATATAAATATGGATGAAGGCGACAATAAAAAAAAGATATATTCCATGTAAAAGTTTGCATAAATCAATAAAGCAAGAATTAATAAATTGGAAGAAAAGTAAAAAAAAGTTGATTAAAATTTTCGAGAAGCATCGATTATTAAAAGTCACATGGAAGATGAATGCCAGAAACATTCAATAAAAACAACGCATTGAATTATTATTATTTAGTTGTTTGGCATTAAAAGATTCTAAAGGTTTTTTGAAAAACATCTCGTTATTATTCATATTAGCTTCAGTTACGTTCAAAATATATGGATTGAATTGAGTCATTTAAAAAAAACTCAAGCAAACAAAAATATGAGTAAGTGAAATTAAATTATTTAATGTTCAATGAGATAAACAACAAAACAGAGCTATTATGAAAGTATCTATTTTTAAGCTGGAAGCAAAACAAAAAACGATATTTAAAAAAGTAACACGAAAAGTTTTTATGGCAAAAGTTTTTTTAAACTAAAAAACCGAAAAAAACGACACAACTTTAAAAAAAGAAAGAGAGCATTCTTGTTGTTCCCTTCCATCCGTCGTCGTCAAAGTGTTCGCTGCCGCTTAGACAATGTTTTGAGAGCAGAAATAAAAGTAAATGATAGAAAAATAATATTAAAAAAAGAGTGTTCGTTTATTCAGCAAGACTTCTTCTCTTGAAATGGAGGAAGGAAAGAGGCAAGCAACTACGACGACGCACATTAAAATTTGATGAGTAAAAACTAAGGAAAGCTGTTTGCTTCTGGATTTTGCGCAATTTTAGAGTTAACACATTTAAGAAAAAATTAGAGATAATAGGCTTATTTTGAAGGATGAGAATCAAAGGTCAAAATGGATTTGGATAAGCTTCGAAGATTAATAGATTTATTTTGTAAAAATGTATGACGAGAAAATAAAAAAATGAAAAGGCTACTGTAATATCAAACAACCTCCAAAACTTGCTGATAAAAAGTGAACCCTTCTTTGATTTCACAAATTTGACACTCGGGACTTCTTCCAAAAACAATTCTTATCAGTTTTTAACAATCTTTCTTCATATTTCAACTTTTTTTCTCTTTTGAAAGTCAATAAAGGAATAAAAACTGAAATTTTAGTTTTTTTTTACAAATTGTGATGTTTTGGTAAAGGAAAAATACAAAACATTGACAGCAGCAATTCATCTCTGAACGACATAGTCATGGATCAAAAATAACAATGGATGAACCTTAGCCTCTTCCTCGTCCACATTTTTTTAAAGCATCAAAAGCTCCACCACCATTACTACATTTCAACAACCATTTGTTGATAAAATATAATAAAATAAAAAAGAGATAGAAACTCGAAAATGAAAATCCAAATTCATATAGTAAAATGCATAGAGTAATTTTGGAGGAAAGCTTTTTGAATTTTTTTTCTATTTCATACATACTACTACCGTACTGAATTTATTTGTTGCTCATTCTTTATTTTTATTTTTCCCTCGTTTAAATTTTTTTAGAATTCTAAACCTTTGGATTTTCAATTTTTTCTTAAAAAATGTGGCAGGCTTCAAAGCTAAGACTGCTTCTTTCGGCACATCGTTTCAAGCTGATTTAATACACAATTTATTGTTTTTCAAACCTTTTTTATGTTCATAAAATATTGCCTCTTTCGGGAATGAAGAAAACCATTTTTTCTCTCGGTTATTGGTTGCTTATCTTCTCGTTTTCTTCTTCCATTTCCCAAATTGGCATTTAAATTTATTTCTTTAAAAAAAATATGTTTTTTTGTGGCATCTTTTTCAAACCCCATAATTTTTTTTGGAAGCTATAACTTTAGCTAGCCTTTTTTTCTTCTTCTTTCTTCAAATTAGTAATTTGTCAGAATTGAAGAAGGCACTCACTCGGTGGACCGGAAAGAGTTTTTTCAAGAGTTTTTTTTCAAGTGTCTTTTTCCTTCTTTTTTTCATTAAAATTTTTTTAATCACCAAAAACAATTCATTTTTTTTGGAGCTAGCTCTAAGACAATGTTTTCAAAAGAAAAAAAACTTTAGTACTTTAGTATACCGTAGTTTTGTTACTTGCAGATGTTTTGTCTCTCGCATTTGTAGAAAATAAAATGTGGATAATATTTTGAATATTGCCATATTTCGTGATTATATGATATCGAGTCATAAAGCTAATTGGCTTGCTTGGTGGTTGAATTAAAATATTCTACAATCTTTTTTAATTTTTTATGAATTTTCTGCGACTACAAAGATTCTCGTAATTCCATTACATAAATTTATCTCCTTGTTTTTTACTTATTCGTCCTCGTGCTAATCATTTATTATTAATATTTAAAATAATTTTTTAAATGCAAGCTTTTCATTTTTAAATGCAAGATTTTCATTTTTAAATGGAAATATAGGTTCCAAAAACTTTATAAATTATTTTATTTATTTATTTTTGCGCGTCAAAAATTTATAGTTCCATCCTATGACAATCTCAATTTGAGACAATATTTGTAAACTAAAAAAGTATTCTTCTGAATTGTCTTCTCCTTGTTTTTATCTTCATGTCTATAACTCATTTGTTTCTTCTTTTTTTTTCTTGTGTTTTTAAATAATACAACAACAACAAAAAAATAACATGCGTGTATTTTTTTCATCTTTTTTTCTTATCTTCTTCATTCCTCCTTAGAGATGCCTGGTTATGGGCCATCTTTTTTATAAGACAGGCGTTAATGGCATTTTTTATTGAAGCTATTATATTTTTATTTTTTCGAGTATAAGAAAAAATAAAATATTGGGAGCCATTGGCTACCAAAATTGGAAGAAAATGGACCAATTTTATTTTATTTTATCTTTCAATTTTTCTTTTTCGGGTATCGGACTTTAAGCGAAAATGGAGTTTACGCTTTATTTCTGAAGACACCAACAAATGCCTTTATTTTTTACGTTTTCTTTTCTTGGAATAAATATTTTTATTCCATCGAATTTGTTTGTTGATTACCTAAAAATGAGTAATATACATAAGTTTGTGTAATTTCATGTTCTTTTGAATAGAATCTAATGAGAGTTGAAAGTTTAATTTTTTTTTATAAAGAATGAGTAATTTGTTTGGTAATTATTAATGGCATTGTAAACAAAGAAATTTTCTCAATAAATTCAATGAAAGTTATTTACGTATTTTTTATTTCAAAAAAGTTTTGATACCCCGAAAATGACTCAAATCATTTGTTTTTTTATTATTATTTTGTTTTGTAGTAAACCAAATGAGTAATATGATTGCCAATGTTGTGCCGAAATATTTGAGTCATCGTCACCTTTTAGTTTTAAACTTTCTAAGATTTTTTATGCAATCGTCAACAAACAAAAATAATGGCTTTTAGAAGATTTCATTGATAATGATAACGTGAGCTTTGGAATTAAACGTGACAAAACTTTATACCCTTTTTTAGTTTAATATCATAAAGCTTTTCATTCAAAAAAACAATAATTTTTTTTTGGTCAAAATAATAAATAAAATAGCTGAAAAAATATTCCGGAAATAAAAGGCATTTCATTTTGTCGCGTGTCTTGTAGCACCAAAAGTATGCTTCCATCTATCAAACGTAGAAAAGGTGGAAAAATGACTCTAATCGAGTGGAAATAAGAAATCATGCCGCCCTCAAGCTTTCAACTTTTTTTGCTTCAGATTTTTTACTTTTAATTCTTTGAATTTTTTTTCCTTCACATTTTCTGATAATATTTTGGGTTTGTTTTTATGGGCTTCAAGAGACTCGCGTTTGTCACCGTTCCATTTTTTGAAGTCATTCATAAAAAAAAACAGAGAAGTCAGCAGCAAAAGCTTTCAAAGAATGATACTTACTTTCCTGAAGTAAAAAAAGACTTTGTTATTTCTCATGTTTCTTAAAACTATTGTTGCCTTTTTTGTTTTTTTAGTTAAATGCATCCATGTGAAAAGTGTTTGTTTTTACCCTTTGGGAATTTACAACAAAAAAATAAATAGAGTCGAATGCCAACAAACAAATTTTTTTTCTTATTATCTCTTGTTTTTATTTTTTATGGAAAAATTATGCAAAGCCTACGTTGAAGAAGCTTCCGTGTCAAACGCCTGCCATTTTTTTGATTGGAATCGAAGACGCGATTTAGCAGAAAAAAAGAACCATCCATTGGTCAGTTTTTTTTGTATAATACTTTTATTTTTTTTAAAGAAAAAATGGTCGGTCACAAAAAGTTATATTTTCTTACAAAGTTTTGTTGCCATGGAAAGTTTTGCTTTTTTCTTTTGGTTGGTGAACTTTTTGCTAATAAGCTAGCGTAAAATATGTTTATGTTAACAGCAAGCTTCCGCAACAGCTGCAGTATTCAGATGCAGAAGATTATAAATTTTGAGGGTTTTGCATTTGTGCTTCAAATTTAAAGACCCACTTCGATTCAAATTGAAATAAATCAATTATTTTTGCTAAAATAATTAATTTATTCGTCTTTGATTTATTTTTATATTGTTACACCAAGAAGATTAAAAAATAGTGATGATATTGTTAACCAAGACTTTTTATATTAAAAAATGGAAAGTTCAAATAGAAAAATAATAAAGCTATTCCACTCACGCATTTATACTTTCAATGTTTAGCTTGACCTTTTTCATTCATAAAACGTGTGTGTTCCGGTAAAATTCTCCTAAAATAAACTTGCATTTTAAACTTCCACTTTTGAAATTAAAAGAAAAAATAATTTTTTGAGTGATAAGCTTAGTCTTGTTTTTGGACTAGTTTTTTTTTGTCACTTTATTCTATTTTATTCCTTTTTTGCCTTCATTTTTATTTTTTTACTCGAATTCAATTTGTCTCAAATTTCACTTTCTTCCTCTAACCTTTCTTTATTCTGTGTTTTTTAAAGCGACAGAAGAAACAACGACAAAACGTTTTTTTTTCTTCATTTTTGCAAAAGTTTCATCTTCGGAAAATAGACTTCCCTCATGTTTTTTTTGTTGTTGTTTCTGACTGACCCTTTCTTGTAAGCTCATTCTTTTTTTTCTTCATTCCAAACAATAAAGAAGCTCGACTTTCATGGTTTCTTTCTTCTTTTTTCTTTCAGGTGTTTCGTTATTCCGTCTTTTTCCCTGTTATTTTTTTTGCTTCCTAATTTCCAACTTTCAATTATTACTACGACTTTTTTTTAACTTCGTAGCAGCATAACTTCCGAACTCCTCTTTTTTACATATATTGAAGACGAGAGGAGTTTCTTCGGTGTTGACATTTCCCACGCTTTTTTATCCATCCTTTTTAATTCATCAAAGATGTGTTTTAATTTTTTGACTTATCGCCTTTAATATTATAAAATTAGAAAAGGACATTTGTAATAATTTCTGAGAGTCAAAAAGAGTTTACCTAATTAACCCAATATCGTGTTTAAATATTCGTTTTCAAAATTTTTTATTATTAAAATTTTGTTGTGCTACGTGATTTGTTTAAAAAAGTTATAAAGCTATTTTTACAAATGGTATAATTGAATGATATCACATTATTTCCGGTTAAGATCAAAATAAATACACCCGATTTTTACTTATTACTAAACAGGTGATTTTAATTTGTTTATTTAAAAACACATAAGCTCTGCAAATTTCTCCCATGAGTTTTCTTTGTCGTACTTTTTATATGAAAATTTTATTATATCTCTAAGGAATTTTTTTTTATCTAATCTTTTCAAGCTATACTTTGTATTTTCATTTGATTTAATATTCCTATTTAAATTACTGTGTTTTTTTAAGCTTTTATGACTTTTATTATTTTAATATTGAAGTATCCTTCATCATTTTTGTAAAATTTTCTGCTCATTTTAGTTTTATCCTTTATTTTTTGAGATCTTTAACATATTTTTTTAATGTTTTGCTTGAGAAACATTTATGAGTTTTATCTGAAAATTGTCAGCTTCTGTTTCCATAGGCACTCATCATCTTGTCAAGATTTTGTTTATTCCTTTCTTAAAACATTATTTTTTCCTACCTGGTGGCAATTTCCTGTCTAAAACATTTCCGTTGTTGGCTTTTCATTTTTTGAAGCTTCAAAGCTATATTTTAAAAATTACGAAACAATTTTAGAAAAGGATTGATGGAAGTCAGATGCCATTTTGACAGAAGCTTTTCAATGGATTTTTTTTCAAGGTGCTCCAATTCTTTCGAAACTTTAGCTATTGTTAAGATTTTTGACCATTTTAAATCTCGTCCGCTTCAGATTAAAAAATATTCTTTATTTAATTTTTATAATCGAATTTTTTATTTATTTAAAGGAAGCAATGAACTTTTATTTTCGTCGATTAAAGCTTAACATTTGGTTTGAAATTTTTTTCATGCATTTTGTGAGAATTTTTTTATAATTAGTCCAAGAAATCTGATGGGAATTTGTGATTAAAGGTGTTTGTTTCGTTAAAATAAATTCTCAGGAGACATCAAGGAAAAATATTGTCGCATAAAAGATTTTTTACTTTTACTTTTGCAAATTGTATTTCGAGATTTTGTTAAATTCGCGTTTTCTTCCTTACATTTTTTAAATTATAAATTTAAAAATTCAGTGTTATCGTATTTTTATTTTCAGAAACCAAATGGAAGTTGAAGTATTGCAACATTTTTTAATTTTATGCTGTTATGGTGGGGTGCCTTTTTTGGATTACCAACAGCTTGGTAATAATATAAAACATGAATCCACATCATCTCTCGATCCAACTGATTGGATTGCAGTTGATTCATCAGGTGAGGAAGTTTCATGAACTCTGAAGAGCTTAAGCTTACAAAGAAAAACCTCGTTTTCTTTTGTTAAAACAAATAAATGATGAAAAAAGAGAGATGCTTATTTTTTTTCTTGTTAGTGAGCAACGCCGTGAGAATATTTTCTTTTTGAGCGCAGCAAAAAAACGGAAAGTAAATAATAGCAAAGAGGATCATAAGGTTACGATCTATCAATTTCATAAAACGTGTCGAATTACAACCATCAAAGTAGTTGTTTTTAATTAAAATTAATTTACTATTCTGGAAACTTGTTGATTTAAACTTTTTTAATAAACTAAAAGACAAAAAAGACCAAGTATAAAAAGATAATAATCACCAGACATTGCTTGCTTGTAATAATAGTTTTGTAAAATTTAGAATAAAAAATCTAAAAAAAATTTAATTTTTGTTTTATTTATCTTTATTGCGTTAAAAAATTTGTCAAAAATCTCATTAAAAAGTATTAAAGCTTAAACATTAAAACATATATACGAAATTCACATCCATCTTCGATCGAACGTTAACTGTGTGATCAAAAATCAACAAAAAAAAACACGCGGTTGCTAACTTATTTATTGTTTTTTTTTTGTTGCAGGTTCACTTTTAAACGATACAATTCACCCAGAAATTTTATCAAAAAATCCTTTCTTATCGCATTTGATACCACCTAACACCTCTCTCGATCAGTGTGATTTATACAATTTAACTTTTTCCTCCGCTGGTGACGAACATTTATATGAACTTGGGCATGGAAAACTTTCTTGTCGGTAAGTTTTTTTTATTTATTTCCAAATATTTCTTCTTCCTTTTTTATGAAATTTAACTCCCAATTTCAAAAAAAACTAAAATTAAAAGCAGCAAACGAGTGAGTGAAAGTGTGTGTGAGCTTCTATGCCGCTGCCGCCACATTCTAACTGCTCGCCTTTGGCAACAACAGCAGCAAACGAGAAGCAACAGCTTGATAAACATTCTCTCGACTCAAATTTGGAACTCGTTTTTTTTGTTATTTGCTATGGCTTTTTTTCATTTGCTTTTTTCGGATTTTGTTTGAACAAAAAAATGCATCCGCTTTTTTAAAAAAAGGGTTAGAGGTTAGCAAATTGGAAATTTATTAATTTCTAAAATAAAAACTACCTTATTTTTTTCCATTTGATTTACAACGCAAATTATTTTTAGGGTAAGAATTACCCGCTTTTTGTATTTAATAAATGCTTTAAAATGCTTTAAAATGCTTTTAAATTAAAATAAATTTTTGAAATATTTTTTCCTTTAAAAAATGCTTTTTAGGTGTCCTTTAAGTCGAACAGGCGTTGCTTGTCAAATTCATTCAAATCCACCGCAAGCTTTGTCATCATCCACAACAACAACTGAAAATATGGGAGCCGATCCGTTTGCAACCTATATGCTTGTTTCAGTATTTTTAATGGGTGCTATGATTTTATTATTTTCTGTAAGTTTTTTTTAAGTTTAAAAAAAACTTTGAAAACGCACTTTTATTTTTGTTTAAAAACTCTGGCGATGAACTTAAAGTTTCATCGTTTTTTTTTCTTTGTGGTGAAAAAAATACATAACAACAGCAGACGATAGAGGATGGAGAGGAAGAGCAGATGTAATCCATTGAGTCAACAAGCCGCGAACAAGCAAGCAAAGCTTTACTCCTCTTCTTCTTCCGAGGTTTTTTTTTCATGGAGAAAAAAACAAAAACAAGATCAATTGAAGAAGTAGAAAAAAAATGTACCTGAAATGAGATTTCAGCAAATAAGAATACCTAAAAAAAATTTACCTCCGGGGTCGAAAGAGACAAAAAAAGTTCAAAAAATGGGAGTAAAAAAATAGTCTTTTTATTTTTTTTGTTTGTTTCGAAGCTTTATTGCGTGGGAAACATCCCTCTCGTTAGAATAGCTTCCGTCTTTCCATTAATTAAACCGTAATGGAATCTAAAACGTAATAAATTTTTTTGAGGATCATCGCTGTTTTACTTTTTAACAAATATTTGTGATTTTTTTTTGCTAAGTAAAAGTATTTTTTTACGTAACCCAATTATTTGGGAAGTTTACTTTTATGTTAAAGGAAAGAAAAAGGAGACGATAGACTCAGTAGCGTCATAGTTAGTCGATAGATAGCAAGCGTGACTTTACGCAATTGTTAATATTCACACGTTTTTATGTTCCAAGCTTATAGGTTTTTCAATAGCTTAGTCAAATTCCAAAGTTTTATTGTTTTTGTTTTTCTTGAAGCCGGGGCGATATCAACAAAATAGTTGAATTTTGAAACAATCATCTGTTTTTTTAATGCACCCAAAAAAGTTTAGTTTTTTTCTCCTTCAAAGCTTGCCGCCATTTTTTGTTATAACTTTTCCGACATGTTTTGAGAAGGGTTGATAAAAAAATTAAAAAAACGGCATTTTTGTCATCCTCCTTGAAAGATGATTCATTGCCGTTTTGGATTTCATATATTTCAACATAGCCATGGCATTTTTTCTAAAATGAAAAATCGTTTAAAATTTATCATTTTTCCCATAAAATTTTTAGCCAAATGTTTTTGTTCATGGACTTTCTTTCAAACAAGCCCCATTGTTTTTTACTTTTCCTCTCTCCCTCTGCTATTTCCTCTCTAAGCAAAGCTCAATAAATCATTCTCCCTTTCATAAGGCACTTTTTTCTTTACCGCATTTTTTTTATTATTTTTTCTTTCAAAAAATGCCCAATGGGCAGTGTTTGCATTTATTTTTTTCTTCAGCAATGGCTACTCTCCATCGACTTCTGTTAGCTTGCTTCTTCTGTCAAAAACAAGCTATAGCTCTAAACAACATTGCAGAAAAAAAATTCTCTCTTTTTTTTATACTTTTTATGGCATTACTTTTTTTGGGCCTGCATGCCACTTCTTTTTTTTTCTTTTCTTCCCTCTCTTTCACGGACTTCCATTTTTTAGTAAAAAAAAAAGAAAAGAAGCAGAAGCAAAGAAAAAAATAAAGCTTTTTTTGCCATTGAAGAAAACATAGCAGAGTTAAGTCTTCTTTAGAGAGCGTGCAAAAAAGTAGCAGAAGAAAGAAAAAATAAAGCCAAAGTAGGAAGAGGATTGGACAAAGTATGTCCATCTCATTTCAATGGTAAAAAATGTGAAGAAATACGTATAAAAAATGTAAATGTATTTTTACTATTGTCGTCGCTAAAAGTACATATAAAATAAAAAGTTCGCGCCACCTTGCGGTCGTTGTTTGTCTTGTGATTCTTTCTTTATTTTAATGGCATCATTTTTTTATTACAATATTTACTTCCAAGCTTTAAAACTTTATTTTTTTGTTAAATTTAAAAAATAAGCTTCTTTAAAAACATTAAATTTTTACTTTGTTCTCTGTCAAAATTTAAATCTATGAATCAGAAACTACGGTTTACGGTGTGATTTTTTTGTATGTATTTTCAAGTTTCATGCGTGTAGCTCTTGTGATTTTTAAGTTTTCAAAAAGTATTATCTCTCAAAAAAATAATGTTAAACATAGTTATTCCTAGAAAAAAATATTTTTCAATGGGTTGGTACTTAACCCTTTCTCTGAAGATTGCAAACAATTGAAAAGAATTTCTTTGTTACTGTCGAAAAAAAAGAAATAAAGAAACCATTGTATTACAGTTTTTAAGCTTTAACAAAAGCCGCTTGCTTCATCATCCTTTGCCTTGCAGCAATTTCACGTTTTTTTATTTCTCTGATTTTTAACGTTTTTTCTTTTTTTGGTTATTTGTTTGTTATGATTTGAAAGCTTTGTTTCTAAAAAAAGCAACACTATTTTTGATTGTTTTTTGCCCTCCTTTCTACAAACAATTCATCCAACAAAAAATCAACTTCCGAGTTTTCATGATTGTTGTTGCTAACAATAAAATCCCACTCCCATTTTTTTGAGTCACTTTTTTGGACTCATAAAAAAATAAAAATAAAGATAGAGAATAATATCATCACACATTCGCCCGTCCTCTGGGTTGCTGCTTTTGTTTTGCTTATTTGTTTTTGCATCCTAAAAAATTTTAATGTCAAAAAACTGTCTTTTTTCTTATCAACCTTTTTATTTTTCATTGCCTCATTTGAGAAAAAAAAAATTTTTGAACGCTTTTTGAAAACGAGAAGATTAAAATTGAGTGAGAGATTAATGGTTGCGGAATGTTGTTACATTTCTTTAACTTTCATCAGCTGCTAGTAGTTGCCGCCACAACCGTTGAAGTGAGGCGGCCGAAAACAGTTGGCATGTTTCACTTTAAAATATTTGAAACTTTTCCTTAAAATTAATGAATGAACCGAACCCTTTTTAAAATGATTTTTAAACCTTTTCAAAGCGTTGCATTTTGTTTATTTTATTTATAAAAAATCAAATTCAAAGTATTGAAAGGTTTCAATTTTTAGATGATGCGTGGTTGCTTTTGCGATTGCTTTGGAGGCTTCCAAAATCCTTTCAAACGAGATAACGATGAACCTTTGGATCCCGTAGCTATTAGCCGATGCCTTCATGCCGTTAATGAATATGAGGAAAAGCAAAAGCATGTAAGTTTTAAGAAATTAAATCAAAAATATTTTGGGAATCTTTCGTTCAAAAATGAAATAATTTTCTCAAAATATTATACCTTTTCAATGTTAAAATTTCAGCCTGATGTTAATCGCCCCTTGATATCATCAGTCAGTGAAAATTTTGCTGCCCCTTACAATGATACTGTATATCAGCCACTTCCACCACCATTATCTCAACAATATCCATCCGCTCCACGAAATTGCAGTCCTCCACCTTCGTATCGCTCTGAAAAAGGTTCAATGGAATATCTTCCTGGTGCCAATGCTAAAACTCAATTATAAAAAAAGATTTTTTACTTTTATAAACAAAGAATCAACGGGTTTTTTATTGTGTCATTTTTTTCTTTTCTCAAATCTTTCTCTCCCTTTTTTTCTTCTGCTTTTATTAAATCTGCTTTTTTCTTAAAAAGTTAAAAATCTCTTTGGAAAAAATATTATTCATGAAATTTTTTATAAATATTAAAACGGTGTAACTAACCCTTCCTTTATTTTTTTGTTAGCTAGTCATCGACTTATGCCATCTCGGTGATTAAAAAGAATGAAAAAAGATTTGGCCAGCTTTTGTTTATCCTTCACAAATCTCATCACCCTTAAAAGCATTCTATTCTCAAGAATTTTCTTTTATCTCCCTTCTTTTTTTACATAAAAATATTTTTGCCTTATTATTTTTTCTTTTTAACTTTCTTTTTTCTAAACAAAAACCGTTATTCAGTTTTGGCCGGCAAAAAAAAATTATTAACTCAAACGTCTCACGAAATCTCAGTTTTTGATTTGTATATTTGTAGTAATCGGTTGTTTTTAATCGTGAAAAAAAAATAAAACCTTTATTTAATTTATTTCATTAATGAACACAAAGCTTTTTCTATTTATTTTCAAAGGTTTTGCAAAAAAAGAAAAAAAAACTTGTAAAATTTTGATTTCACCCTTTTGTTTCGTATTCGATTTACCATTGCATTAAATTAAGATAAAAAGCTTTTGTTTAGTAAATGTTTTTACGATAAAAAAAGTATGACTATTTTGTGTTTTTACTTTTTAAACATTAGAAGATTTAAATTTATTAAAACACATACTTTTTTTTGTAATGAAAAAAGTCTCAATAAAAGAGCCCAATTTTTTCTAAATGCAAATGGCGCAGTGGTTCTTTGATGCATATTTGCAAACAAAAAAGACAAGTTCAATTCCGTGTGCAATGATTATAACGTTTGAAAACATTTACTGACAATCTCTGATTTTCTGATAGGAAGAGTATGAAGCACACGTTTTTATCCTTTTTTTCATTAGTTCTCTTTATCGTTTCCCAAGAACACAACAAAAAGCCGCCCACAGAAATTGGAAGAAAAGAGTAAAAAATTTGAATAACTTTTTTTTAACGATCAAACCTTTTTTTTCCTTTACTTTATTTTCATTTCAAAAAGCAATCATTACTACGATCGACGTTGTTTGCAGCAAAGTAATCAAATCTTGAAAAAATCATGGGTGGTCAAAAAAATGGCGATTCATTTGTGGAAACTCAAACACCAACCGTTGATTCTCCAACTCCAATGATAACTGATGGAAAAGAACTTGAACCCATTCCTGAAAATCAAGCAAAACCAATTCGTCTTCGATTTGGGCAAAGATTTGGTGATTGGAAAATTTGTGAAAAGTTGGATGAAGGCGGATTTGGACAAGTCTGATTTTATATTTTTTAAATTATTTATTTATGTAATTTTTTAGGTATTCAAAGTTCAACATGTCAAAGTTCCAAAACTTTATGCTGCATTAAAAGCTGAACCAACGGATATTGAAGGTGGATCTGCGATAAAATTGGAATCAAAAGTTTTGATTAGAATGAATGCTGCAGCAAGAAATGAACGACGTCAACATATTGTTTATTTGTATTATGCACGAAAACGAAAGCGATTCAATTACATGATTGTAACATTATTGGGCGAAAATTTGAAAAATGTAAAGATGCTTTGTCCCGATGAAAAAGTTCCCGCTTCAACTTGGGTTAGAATTGGAATTCAATGTTTATACTGTATCAAATTGGTTCATGACGTTGGTAAGTAGCTTTTTTGAAATCAATTTAGTTTAATCTTATTAATATTTAGGCTATATTCATCGCGACATAAAACCTGGTAATTTTGTTATGGGACATTCATCGGATCTTCAACGCTCTCGCTTGGTTCATGTAGTGGATTTTGGTTTGGCTCGATCATATGCAATTGAACATAATGGAAATTGGATGGTAAGAAGAGCTCGAGGATCTGTGGAATTTCGTGGTACCGCTCGTTATTGTAGTCCAGCCGTTCATGAAAAATACGAACAAGGCCGTAGAGATGTGAGTTATTATTAAATATTTATATCAACAATAACATTAACAAATACAACCAAACTAAAAATAATAATATTAAATAACTTAAAAATCTTTATACTCTTCAATTATGTTCTTACAGGATATCTTCTCCCTCATGTATATGCTCATTGAATTTCATTGTGGTCTTCCATGGCAAAAAGAAAAAGCTCGTGAACGTTTAGAAGCTATCAAACTTGGTATCTCTGATAATGTTTTAATGAAACATTTTCCTGGTAAGTGCTTTATAAAATAATCTTCTTTCTAAAAATAAAATGTTTTAGAAGAAATGCATCAAATTCTACCGTATCTTCGAAGTTTGAATTGTTATAATCGGCCGGATTACACTTATATTTATGATTGCTTTTTACGTTTAATGCGTCGTTTGAGAGTTAATTACAATGATAAATATGAATGGGAATCCGATGCCCAAAATCAAATATTTGTAAGTTTTACATTTTTTAGATGGATTTAATAAAGTTAAAAATTTTAGCTTCGAAGTCATCCAAAAAGAAATGATTATGAACATCCTGAAGATTTCTTCACTTATGATCCAATTGGAATAAATGATCCACCTCAAAAAGGAGAAAGAACGTTTGAAGATTTGCGTAATAGTAAACGAAAAGTTGAAGGACGTAATTAAAATTTTTTAACATTTTATTACATTTTGCAATTATGTATTTATTTATATTTGCTTTAACATACCAACAATAAATGGATATCATTGTATTGAAATGAATGAAATTTTACTCGAGCTTGCTTGTACTCAAAGCTTATGATAATAAATCATTAGCGGTTGTTTAAGGCAAAACAGAATTGTAAATAATTTTTATTGTTCAATTAACTTGTGTAACTATGCAAGGACATGCGAAGTGAGTGTCAAATTTAAATAATTTATTTATAAATATGCGACTATAGAAACAGGTGCAATAAAACACATCGTTCATAAAATAAATGTATTATTATTGCAACTCAAAAATTGTTAATTGGTATAGTTGAGTTTATAAAAATTTTTATTGTTTGTGTAAGCAAAGATGAGAAATCTTTCACGATTTTCATATTTTACTGTAGCTGATTTATACCATCCAGAAATAAATTTTTATGTTAACATTTTTAATAGCATTATTTTTTCCATCAACACTTTGTTGTTTCCAATTATGATTTATGTGATTCAAACTCAATCAACAAAGCATATGAGAATTTACAAGTACCTACTGATTTTGCAATTGATTTTTGGATATCTTTTCCACATAATTCACTTCACTTGGCAACCTTCACTTTTATGGCCTTTAAGAGTTGCATATCCTTCAGGAATTATCAATTTTGGGCCTCAAACTGTGTACCTTTTCTTTCCATTGGAAGTAGCAGCAGTAATCACAATTGCGATAGTTCAAATTTTTATTGTCGTTTATCGATTACTTTCCACATACCCTAATTCAAAATTATATTGTGTTTATCGAAACCCAAAAATATTTTATTCAATTTTGTTTGCTTCGATGATAGTTGCGGAATGGGCTGTTAGTAAGTACATATAAATGAACTTTCGAAATATTGAACTCATATTTGCCTATAATTTTAGTTCCGATAATTTTATCTTCACAAAATGGAGTTGAAGTTCAAAAACTTCTTATAAAGGATATTCCAGCCATGCAAGAGATAATTCAATTTCAACCTAGTTTATCTGGATATCATCCAGCTCTTTTTGATGCCGGAGTAGAATTTATTTTATTTTTTGGAATATTTTTTCTATTTGGAATGAGCATTTTTTGTATTACAGCTATTTTTCTTTTCATTCGCCGAATGCAAACAATGAAAAGGGTTGAAAGTCAAGCAACTTTTCAAATTCATCGAATGCTTTTCAAGTTAACTTTACTTTACATAGTTTTTATATGTTTTCAAAATACTATTTCAGAGCTTTGATAACTCAAATGATTACAGTTGTAATTTGTTTATTTTTTCCTGTGGAAATGTTTTTAATGCTTAATTATTTTGAAGTTTCATGGGGTTCTTACGTTATCACTCCATCTTTAGCAATTATCAACCTTCACATGATAATCGAATCCATGGCATTAATAAAATACATAAAATCATACCGTAACTTTTTCATTGAAAATTTGTGTTTTTTGGCTCCATCATTGCCGAATCGAAGCAATGCAATCAAAGCAATAAATTTATCAATGCGACCAATTCCAGAAATAAATGCTTAAATTTTATATTTTATTCATCGTTTTTATTTACACTTATAAAATAAAAAATAAAAAGGAATTATTGAGTTTTAAATACTTCATTGGCAGTGCAAATGGCGACATAATTTTGTTCAACCGAATGGGTTCCATGAGCGTTGGTTGCAACAACCTTGTAAACACCCTGATCGGTTTTTGTTGGGTTCTAAAAATTGTAATCAAACATTAAATTGTAAAATTAATAATTATTGCAAATTCTAAAAAGCAGCTGCTTAGCATTCGTAGTATAATAAATACTTTGTAGCTTATAAACAATCTTAATTTTAACCTTTAGAATTAAGCATAACTATTATAGTTTTGAAAGAAAAACACATACCTTCATAATTAGAGTGCAAACCCATTTTCCAACTTGTTTCTTTACTTTTGTTACATATCGATCACCAGTAAGTTCTTTGTCTTTCAAAAACCATTGAACTTTAGGTTCAGGATTGGCATTTAAAATGCATTCAAATAAAACAGAACCATCGGGTTTGTTAATAATGGATGGAGGTTTATCGAAGAATGGACCAAGAACCATTTTTTAAAAAGGATAAAAATAAAAATAGCTATAAGCAAAAGAAAAAAAAGTCAATTGAAAAAAGAATGCATCTTTTTTTCTTTAAGATCACTGCCGTTTTCCAAAATTACACTAAAAAAAGCCAATGTTTCCGCCCTCTAACAAACATTTATGAGGTCATTACTTTGAAAAAATGACAAATGATATTCTTGCCTTAGCAATCTCCGCTATCTCTCTTTCAAAAGCTCAGCTGTCACATAAAACAACACTGATTTCAGTTTTTCCTCCTCTCGAAAAAAACAAATTTTTGTTGAATAAGTAAACACATTTAAATAAATTTATTTTAAACTTCGATCTACACTATTCTAACAATAAAAATCAACAATGATATAAAAACAATAATTAACGTTTCATATAAATATCAATTACAGTTGAAAATGCTGCAAAACCAGCTGCACCAAATAACGCCGGTTTTATTCCTGCGCGTAAACCAAGCATAGCGCCCACGATCGCCCCTAAATATCCGATTATTAGATTCGAAAGTATGTCAAATGGTACTCCTTTACCACTCACCTGAAAATGTGCCATTTTTCCAATCACTTTTCGCTCTCACACTTTCAAGAGCACATTCAGTTCCAGAAAACATAAAACCAATTGTAGCAAAATTTTTAGAATAAGATTTCATTCGACCACCCATTTCTTTTAACGTTTCTTTCAATGTTAGCTAAAAAATGAAGAACAGTTTGTATAAAGTTGATTTAAAAATGTTAAATTCTTACAGGTTTCGTAGGATCGCCAGCATTTATAGACAGTCTTGGATCGATCGCAGCTGTAAAAAGACCGAAGCCAACACCAAGTGCGCCACCAAGAACAAGAGCAATAATTGATTTACATGCACAATTTTCCATTGCAAAATGGATCCATTTTTCTTGATCTGCCATTGGTGGAAGTGAAAGAAGTTGCTAAAAAATGAGATGGATTATTAAAACTTAAGCGAAATTTTAACTAACGTGTTTTAGTGCAATTGGCTCTCCTGTTACTTTCCAAGGTCTTGATCTTGTTCCAATCATATCATCTATCATTTTTACATAAGGAGTTGGAGTATATATAATTTCTTTCTTCTAAAACGTTGAGCAACATTAAGCAGCAATAATAAAGAGTTAATAACTTACTACAGGCTCAGCATTTTCTTGTTTTGGTAAAAAAGGATTTGAAAATAAGTTTACTGTTTTGTTAAATTCTGCTGAAGGCATTCTGAAGAAGAAAACTTTTTGAAGAAAAGCATCAAAAGTTTTAATTTATTTCTGTACAACAAAATTTTTTTTAAATGCGTTAGACATCCTTCGCGCTAGGATTAATGCGCCATAATCTTCAATTTAAATTTTGAAAAAAAAAATGTTTCACAAAATTGCACAACTTTTAAAAGCTCCAAAATTCACTATTCTTTATATTTAATTAAAACCACCCATTTGTTGTGAAATCTTTTTCATTTTGAGAACTATTTCGTCATCCTTATGTTTGTTTCTTGTCTTTTTTAAGCGATGATTAATTGACATATCAACGTCGTTTCTCTTTTGCATTTACCGAACAAGATAAACCTTTTGCGCGTCTTTTTTTTCATTCTTCGTTTGTAAAATTATTCCACCGAATTATTAAAGAAGAAGATTATTTAGTATTCAACTTTTTTAAAGTCAATTTTGACTCTAAAATTTCATTCTAAAAATGGCTGGGATATTTGATTTGGAACTTGATGAACCAGGAACAAGTCAAAATAAGTGTAATAATAATTTTGATGACGATGATCCATCAATGTATATGATGGAAGAAGATCATGAATATGATGATATTGCTGATGGAACTATTGACGGTGCTCCACCAAGTTCATTATATATGTAAGCTTATAAACTTAGATTAGACAAAAATGAGTTTTTTTAGAAACGATTCTGATATGGAAGCAATTGAATTGGATGGAGATGTTGTAAATCCACCTAATACTAGAGTTGGCCCAGAGGATTTTGAGCTTTTACGCGTTTTGGGCAAAGGTGGATATGGTAAAGTTTTGCAATGTAAAAAACTTACTGGAGCAGATAAAGATAGAATTTATGCAATGAAAATTCTTAAAAAAGCATCACTCATTCGAAACCAAAAAGATACAGCTCATACCAAAGCAGAAAGAAATATTCTTGAATCAGTTAAAGTAATAACAATGATTTTAAATAGTTTCATATTTTAATGGCGTGCTTTTATAGAGTCCATTTATTTGTGATTTACATTATGCATTTCAAACTGGTGGGAAGTTATATTTAATATTGGAATACCTTTCTGGTGGTGAACTTTTTATCCACCTTGAACGTGAAGGAATTCTATTAGAAGATGCTGCAAAATTTTATCTTGCTGAAATTGTTGTCGCTATTGAGCACTTACATGGTCAAGGAATCATTTATAGAGATTTAAAGCCTGAAAATATTCTTCTTGATTATCGAGGTATGCTTTAATTGCTTTCTTTTACAATGTCATACATATTTTAAATTTTAGGACATGTAAAACTTACCGATTTTGGATTATGCAAGGAATCCATTGAAGGTGATCAAAAAACTCATACTTTTTGCGGCACAATAGAATATATGGCTCCTGAAATCCTTTTAAGAGCGGGACATGGACGCGCTGTAGATTGGTGGAGTCTTGGAGCTCTTGCTTTTGACATGCTCACTGGTGGACCACCATTTACTTCAAATAATCGAAAGAAAACGATAGATAAAATTTTAAAAAGTCGATTAATTCTTCCATCATATTTATCGGGGGAAGCACGCGATTTTGTAAAGCAATTGTTAAAGCGTCAAGTGAATGTTCGGCTTGGTTCTGGCCCATCCGATGCTGATGAAATCAAGGAGCATGCATTTTTCCGTTTTATTTCTTGGGAAGAAGTTTATGCACGTGAAGTAAGACATTAAAAAACAATAACACAAATAGTTTATTTATTTGAACAATTTCAGCTTGAACCTCCTTACAAACCCGATATTCAAAGTGAAGATGATGCATCACTTTTTGATACTAAATTCACGACTATGCCCGCTGTGGATACTCCATGTGAAGGACCTGATCCAATGTCTTTAAATCCATTTGAAGGTTTTACATATGTAGCACCATCAGTTTTGGAGCAAATGAAAGCACCTGAACCAACAATCCTTCGAGCAGCAGCTCCGTGTAATTATTATTAATCTTTTTTAAACCATATTCTTGCATACTTTTGTTGAGTTTTTTTCTTCTACGGGACATTGTAGCAGATTTTTCTTTGCCTTATTTATTGGATCAAATTGAATGTTTGTGCGATTTTATTTATCTGTATTTATGTTTTGCGTTTTTTTAAAGGTAATAAAAAATTTTCTCTTTGCATTTTTGCTTTCAAACAATTCAGAATTAATCAAATAATAAAAATCATTAAAATCATTAAAATCCTGTTTAAGATAAAAAAAATTAATAATTTAGTAAAGCAAATTTCTATGTACATCAAGGATATGGTATTCTTCATAAAAAACCAAAACAACGGCCACTCGATTTTTAAAATTTGAAAACCATAACCAATTATTAGCCACTTAATCAAACTTATTGCCTCCAAAAACTTCCAATGTCACTTATTGTTTTACTAAAAAGAAAAAAGATTTTATTTTAAAAAAATATTTTTCAATGAGTCAAAACTCTTATCTTTTAAGTTTATAGCCTCATTTGAATGAGATAATGCCTTATTTATATGTGACTCCTATTCATTACAATTCAAAAACAAACAAAAAACTCTTACTTGAGAAACACGAGTGACCATAAATTTTGAGAGGCATAGCAATGGTCCATCTTTCTCTAAAAAGTGGATGCGCTCATCTTGGAATGATTGTAATGACCTTTAAGGGATAATTTGTTGGTCATTATTATCTAATTTCCTTAAAGCATAAAACAAGGCTAAATTCGGTAAAACATTAAAAAATATTAGAGGAGGGGAAAAAGAAAGATACAAATTGCTTGAATTATTATTATCTTGATCATCCAAAGATAAAAACTAAACATTATCGCTTTAATTAGTCATTCTCATTATTCTTTAGTTTTCCAAAAGATCAACCTCTTACTTTCTTACCTTCAAAGTTTGGAAAGAGAAAAAAATGGTTGTAAAAATTTTTATTTTATTTTTTGCTGCATTCGCATCTTTGAACATTGTGAAAGCGGAATTTTGGTTAACTGCAACGATAGAGAATCTTGAATTCAATACCAAATGCATAGAAAATTCTCGATGTGAAATTTCTCAATCCTCTTTCAAACTATCCCATCAACTTCCATCATTGAAAGAATCAAAATCAAGTCATTTCCCAATCGTACAATTTCAAGAAAAATTAACCATTGTTTCACATTGGGAATTTGGAAATGCTGATGAACTTGAAACGGAACTTTCTATTGTAAAATCCATAGGATCCAAACCTGCAATGATTTGGTTTTGTGATGAATCGCAAGAAATTGAACTTGTTGAAGAAAGAGTAAGTATTTAGAATTTAGAAATTTAAAAACCTTACATTATCTTTTAAATTTTCAGATTGAAACAAAATCTGCCTTTGCTCTTATCAAAGTCAAAGGTCGTTGCTTCAATGCGACCATATCTCTTCAAAAACATAATTCACATGTTTGCCCATGGTGTGTTGAACCATCTTCTGCTTCCGTTGCTCTCACTTCAGATTCACCAATTTATTTACTTCTTTCCACAAAAATGCAAGATCCCTATGTTTTTTGGCCCGTCATGGTTGCAGTTGCTTTAACTTTAACCGTTTTTATCCTTCTCATTTTCCTTTTAATCCAAATTTGTTCACGATCAAAATCAATTTATTCGGTTTCATCAACTCCTACATCATCTAAAAATCCCATCTTCCTTTCATCTCCAACTGATAGCAATCCAAGTTATGTAAATACTCAAATTTTTATGAAAAATACTGAAAAGTTGCCATATTTTATTCGACCACAATATCTTTATTCTGATCAAAGATATGATCGAGTAAATGATAATTATCAAACTCCTCGAAATATTAGACGAAAAATGGATCCAGATACTCCTGAAACTTTGATTAGAACTCCATCACCTTCTGTTATCTTTGATGAAGTTTAGTTTACTAAGCAATTAAAAAATGTAAATATTTTTGTAAATACATATGTCGTCGTTTTGTTTGTATTAGAGATAACTTTTAATAATAAAAAAAATATTTTTTAAAACAATATGGATTTATGAGAGGCCATTGTTTTGCAAGAAGGAAATCAAAACAATTCTTGTCTCAAACAGATAAGAGAAACACGCGTTCACTCTCTCTCTCTTGAGAAAAAAAAGAAGAAGAAATCAAAATTTTGCAAACCTTTCTTTCCAGAAAGTTTTCGAGCTTGTATTTTTTTAAAACTAATAACTTCTGCTGGTGATATTTCATTCCCTTCTTGTTTTCTTTACTTTCACGTTATTTTCTCTCCTCTAAACTGAAGTCTTATATTGATAATTTTTTTACGGATAGTATTTTATAATGCTTCTTATTAAATTATTTACGTGATTTATTAATTATTTGTCGCTAAAGTTAACTTCGTGTTTGAGTTTGTGTTTATTTTATTTATCTATTATTTTTCAGGTGCATATTTTACATGTTCTTGCTTAATTATGGTTGTCCCAAAAGATTATCTCAATCTGCTGATGAATAAAGATAGCAAACCTGAAACGTGAGTTTAATTTCATTATGGTATTATTGTAAGCCGTAGTTGTCGTTTCTTTTGGACTTTTGCGCTAAATTAGCCTTTTTCTAATCTTTTTTATTGTTTTAGTAAATCTATTATCGTAAAGAAGTCACGTATAGTTGTAACTGATTCTTTTGCATTACCATCAAATAGCTTCCATGATTCTACATCACTATCACTTCGACCGAGGCGAACTTCGAAAGGAAACAACTCTTCAATTTTTGTAAAAGTTCCAGGTATGAATGTTTTAATTTAAATCACTGCTTATTTTGGTTTTTAGAATCACTCGTGAACAACAAGAGAACTTCTAAAGGGAACACCTCTTTAATTCAAGGAAAAATCCCAGGTATGAATTTTTTAGTTTAAATCACTGCTTATTTTGGTTTTTAGAATTACCTGTCAACTACCTTGAATTTCTTGAATCGTGCAAATATGAAACAAAAGGAAGGAAGCAAGCTGATCAACCCTTTGGTGAACTCAATATAAAGGGATATGATTTATATTCACTTCGAAATCGGCAATATGTTAACGACATAATTATCGATCATTATTTGCAACTTGTTTGTAAGAGAAGCTTGGAAACTCCAGAATACAGAAAGGTAAGTTTTCTAAATTTTATTTTAAAAAATTATTTTGTTATTTTAGACATTTGCCTTAGCAACTTTTTTCAACACCATGCTCAATAATGGTCAAAGTGTTGAAAAACTCATATCATGGATCAAAGCTGACTTATTCGAGTTTGAACTCATCTTCCTGCCAATTAATCAAGAAAGTCATTGGTTCTTATTCGTAGCTGATTTGGTCAATAGAAATTTTTTTATCTATGATTCTTTGTTCGACAATGATTATAAAGAAGAATTGGAGAAAATTGTGTAAGTTTTTGTTTATGAAAATTCGTTTCATGTATACTTACTTTGTTTGGTTTTTAGGGACTTTCTCAAAGCATATGCAACTTCAAAAGGAAAAGAAATTGATTGGAAAGAATGGAGCGATGTACCAACTTCCAACCAATTGGGTCCAACGCAAAAGAATGGTGTTGATTGTGGTGTTTTTCTTTGTCAATATGCAGAACATTTATCGAGAAACGCGCCACTTGATTTTGCGCAATGTGGAATGGCAAATTATCGAAAAAGAATGCTTTATGAATTGATGACGGGAGCTTTGCTTGATCCATCTTTATAATCAATATGAAAATATCAAAGTGCAGCTGCTAGAAAACTTTCAAAATATACTGGATAAAGATACTTTCTTGCATGAATAATATTTTTTTGTTAAAATTTATAATGTTTGTGTATTAATCAAATACATTTTTTGTTTAAAACTTTTGTCTCTATTATTAGTTCTTTGTTTGAAACAAATACACATATTTTTATTTTTTTTTAAATTATAAATTTTGTATTTGTGTGGCGGCTATGTTTTCACTTCATTTTTGGTTTCTTGCAGTTGTTTGTCCCAACATTCATGCAGTTGTCGAACGAAAAGACATGCTGGTTTTTTTTTTGCCCAAGTACTTTGAACAAAAAGAAAAAGTTAACTCGCAACGTTGTTGACGCTTGCAAAATTTTGTTTACAAATTTTTTGTTGATTAGCAATAGCTTTTTTAGAGCAATCAGAGTTTTTTGATCATTTAATGAATGTGAATAGCTAAACGCTTAGAGTCTTTAAAATTTGGTAAGAAGCCAATTTTTTGAGGAAAAAATGCTAATAAAATTCGTTTTCTTCCTGTTAAACATATAGTAAAAGAACTTTGGTCTTTAGTAAAAAAAACTGCGGAATACAAAATTGATTGATTTGTGTGAATAATAAAGTGCATTCAATTCTCGTCTGGAAGAAAGTATTCTTTTTATTTTCGATCGCGCCATTTAAAAAAAACCACGAAGGCTGCGAGTTTGTGTGTGGCGCGAATTTTTTGAATGATTCTCTTCTTTTATTTTTATTTATTGTCATATGCAGTTTGGACTTTGTCCGGCGCCTTTTTTTACTTTCATTTTTGAATGAAATGAATAGGTTCAAATCAAATGATTTTGTGTTTTTATTTTTGATCCTTTTGAAAATTAAATATGTACGTGTACATATTTTTGTTTGCTTTTAAACTACATAAAATTGCAAAAGTGCTTATTAGGAAATCAATCATGTTTTTGTTGCTTTTTCGTGGGTTTTCGCTATATTCATGTGTCATCATCATAAACTTCTAAGATCACCTTTTTTGTGTTGTTGCAACGAGTTCTAAAAGTTGTATATTATTCCGCGATTTTAGTTTGAATCTTTGTCATGTTTTTGCATTTTTACTTTCGTGTGTAACAAAGTTATAATCAAACCCTATAAACTTGCATTAATTTTCAGGTATGGGAGCTATGGAGGCTTTATCCGATGCAACAAGCATACGTGCTGATGCTCTTCGATTATTCATAACGTTTCTTGCGGGTTATCCCCTTGCAATTATTCATAGAACATTCTTTTATAACAAATCTCCTAAAACTCAACAAATCTTCTTTGTCATTGCTGGAATTTCTTTATATATTTTTAACTATGGTTTGTAATCTTTGACTCTTTTTTTTCTAAATATAATTTATATATTTTTTAGGACACGAAGTATGGCACAGTTTAATCAGTACATTTGCGGCGTATGCAATTACAAACTTTATGCCTGGAACTCCAGTTTCTGTTGCTCTTGCTCATATTACCTTTTTGGGTCACCTCCTCATGGGTTATTGGTTTGTTATGGATGTGAAGCTAATCTAATATTTTATCTCATTTTAGGTTTGCCGAATCAGCTGAATATGATATTAACTGGACAACACCATTTTGCATTATGTGTTTACGTTACATTGGCCTTGTTATGGATGTTTATGATGGTCAAAAGCCTAAAGACAAAATAAAACCAGATCAACTTAAAACTGCAATTCCAAATCCTCCATCATTGCTTGAAGTAGCTGCATATGGTTATTTCTTCGCTGGTTCTTTTGTTGGTCCACAATTCCCTCTGGCAAGATTTCGTGCTTTTGTAAATGGAGAATTCTTAGAAAATGGCGAAGTTCGTCAATCAAGGTTTGCTTTTAAGGTTGGATTCAATCATAATCTAAAATTATTTTTATAGCATTATGTCTAGCATTCGTCGATTTGTTGCTGGTGTTACATTCTGCGTTCTTAATCAATGGGGCACAGTATGGATTCCTGATTCATTCTTCAATTCACCTCAATTCTTTGTATTACTTTTATTTGTTGTTCCTTTTTTAAATCTGACATTTTAGAACCTTCCATTTATTTGGAAAATTATTTGGAACACTATTTGGTTCAGAGCTACTATGTATCGATATGCCACAGCTTGGTGTCTTACTGTATGTTTGGTTTTTTCGTTTTGAAGTATCTTTATATTCTTTTTTTTTGTTTTAGGAAGGTGCTGCAATTCTCGCGGGTCTTGGCTATAATGGTAAAAATGAAAAAGGCGAAGATCGATGGGATGGTGTAAGAGATTTGCATGTCATCAAATGGGAATTAGGTAGCGACTATCAATCTGTTGTTGAGTCGTTTAATTGTGGTACCAATACCTTTGCCAAAAAGTAAGAATGTGTTTTTGGTATGAAAGAATTAATTAATCATCAAGCTTTTAGTCACATTTTCAAACGTCTTCGCTGGCTTGGTAATAAATACTACAGTCATTTGATCACTCTTATTTATCTCGCTGTTTGGCATGGGTAAGTCAATGAGTTTATAAAAAAACCTTTGTAGCAAATTAATCATTTACTTTTTTAGATATCATCTTGGTTATTTTATCCTCTTCTTCTATGAATTTACATGTGTTGTAGCACAAGAGCAATTATATTCATTAATTAAACGAACTTCTGGCGCACCTGAATTCTTCGCACAACCTTATGTAAAACCATTTACATGGCTCTTTGGTCGAATTATGATTAACATTTCAATGGCATTTGGATTCTTTACATTTGGTCTTATTAAAAAAGAAATTTGGTTTCCTCCTTCTGCTTCTATGTACTTCTATGGTTACATCTTCTATTTTCTTCTATGGCCAGTTACTTACCAAATTTTATTACGAATTCTTCCAAGGAAACCAAAATCAGAAGAAAAGAAAGCTGAATAGAAGATCCTTATGTATTTTGTACAATTTTGGTTTATTTAATTTTATATAAAAAAAGATTTTTTAATATTATTTAAAATAAATTTTGTATCATGTTTTGTAAACTATGTTTGAAGGGCTCCAGCAGCGATGAGGGTTTTTTCGAGGCTACCATCTAAATAACTTGCTTCGGTTTCACTTCCGCCACCAAAAAATCGACCATTTATGAAGACACGAGGAACAGTTCTAAAGTTTTGAAACTATGTTATTTTAGCATTTTGAAGATGAGCTTACCTTTCACCAGTAATATTTAAAAGATAATCTTGAATTTCTTTACAATCTTCTCGATCTTCAATTTCAATCCAATAAAATTCATTTGGTTTATACTTGAATGAATCCAATGCGGCTCTAGCTTTATGACAATAAGGGCAATAAGATTTTGAAAAAACAGCCACTTTATGAGATGCTATTTTTTCATCCACAAATGTCTGAACATTTGACATTTTTTAAGGTTACTAAACTGCTTCTTTATTATTAGCAGTAGGGTAAATGCAATTAATTTTCCATAAATAGTTTATACCAAAGAAGCAATGTGAGAAAAATGAAAGATCGATTGTAGTTTGTGTGGTAAAAAAAGGAGTGAAACGTGTCAAACATGGCAGACATAAAAAGGGTTAATTTATATAACCCAGCATTAAATTATGTAATAATATGCGTTAGCAAGAAAAAAGGTTAAAATTTAATGTAGCCGTTTATGTTAAAGAGATAGAAGGGTTTGAAGTTTTTTTGAAATACAAAAAAGTAAAGGTGTTCATTGTCTCATTGTTAGCTAGTTAAGATATAGTTTAAAAAAGTTTTCTAAATTTTTTAATCAACACAAATTTATTAGAGTTAAAAACTGTAGTACATAGTATTTTTATTTTCTTTTTTGCTTTTGTGTAAGTATGCCACCAATGTAAAAAGAACGTAAATGAGCCAGATCAAAATTTTCGTCAAAGACACAAAAAAATTTGAATAAAGATGAATGCTGAAAATGGAAGCCTTTAAAACTGTATTAAAGGAAAGATGAACAAGGATTTGAGTTCATTTGCGATTAATTTTGCGTTTGATTGCTCGTTGGTTGCTGACACGCTCGTATCTTTGAAAAATGGCCTCAACACAACAAGAAACTGCTGCTCCCGTTGAAGCTCCTCCTGCTGAAGTTACTCCTGCTCCTGCTGAAGTTACTCCTGCTCCTGCTGAAGTTACTCCTGCTCCTGTTGAATCTGCTCCTGCTCCTGTTGAAGCTGCTGGTACTGGTGAATCTCCACTTCCAACAACTGCAAATCTTCCCACTGCGATCAAGGAATCTCGTAATGCTGGTCCTCCTCCTCCTTATGCTGCTGGTGGTGATGCATATGAAATCAATTCATTTGCTGATGTAGCTCCTGCTCTCAACAAAGCTCTTTACCAATCAAACATTCAATTTTTGGACACGAACTTTGCCAAACTTGAAACCAATACCAAGATCAAACGTGAACAGGTAATGTTTTGTTTCCTAATTCTTTCATTTTTTTCTAACGTCCTTCATATTTTAGTATTTCTATGGTCTCAGTGCCATCGTTGCTCTTTACATGATCTTTGGTGGATGCGCTTCACTTGTTTGTAATTTGATTGGTTTCGCTTATCCCGCATATGCTTCCATCAAAGCTGTTCGTACTGGTAACAAGGATGATGATGGTCAATGGCTCATCTATTGGACTTGCTTCGGGTTCCTTGCTCTTCTTGATTTCTTTGCTGATGGAATTATGGCATACTTCCCAATCTACTTCGTTTTGAAGCTCGCCATCCTTCTCTTCCTCGCTCTTCCTCAAACCAAAGGTGCTATTCGTCTCTTCAACAAGGTCAACAATCCTGTTGCATCAAAGATCGGTGCTCTCGATTCCAACAACAACAAATCTGCCTAAAATTCTAATTTTTTCATGTAACTGATTTTCATGTCATTTCAATAAATGTGTGATAATTTGAAAATTTTAATAAAAAGGCGTTATTTTATTTTTGTGTTTAAATAATTAAAGCAATAATTTGATGATAAAAATTAAAATTAATGAAAAGTTTACAAAATTTGCGGATGATATGGTGGTAATAGTGGTTGCTTTCTCAGTTGTTTGAGATGTCAAAGTGGAAGAAGAATTGATTACAGGTGGAGCAGTTGTAGTTGTAACTATCGCATTCGATTGAGATGTCAAAGTGGAAGAGGAATTGATTACAGGTGTTACAGTTGTGGTATTTAAACCTTGATCGGGGTCAACCCAATCTGCGATGAAAAGATTCAAATCATATTGGCTTCCATTTCTTGAGCTTCCCCAAACTAATTTAGTTCCATCATAATTAAACATGGGAAATGAATCAAAGTTGTCTCCATCATATGTGATTTTTTCAAGTCCAGAACCATCATCATTTATTAAGTACAAATCAAAAGCACCAAAATCTGCGGCTGTTGCATTGAAATCGCTACTGAAGATAACTCTCTTGTTATCATGCAAATAATATGGAGCCCAGTTAGCTCCACCAAGGTTCGTGATTTGTCTCATGTTGCTTCCATCAATATTTATAACAAAAAGTTCCATTGCAATTGGCCTAAAAGAATATGAAAGTATAGTTTACATTTATTATAATGGTAAACTCACTCAACGAGGTTATATTTTAAAAGAAGTTTGTATTTATCAAGATCTGGACCAGGTTTAGGTCGACTTGCGCGGAAGATCAAGTGCTTGTTATCGGGTGAACTTAAAATTAAATAGGGATAAATATTTGCAAAACTTTTGAAGTAAACATACAAAAAGGCTCCACCATCGTATCCTGTGACATTGGTAATTTGGCGTATATTGGTTCCATCCGAACTCATGATATAAAGATCTAAATCGCCGTGTCGCATCGAAGTGAAAGCAATCATTGATCCATCAGGAGATCTGAATAAAAGAGGACAAATTAAGAATTGGATAAACCAAGATCAAAACATACATTACACCTTCTGCATCGTAGCCATCGATGTCAGTTAATTGTTTTTGAATGATACCATATTCATTGGTGAGATAAATATCATATTCAGGATAAATATCCCATGTGTATGAAGTATTACAAAGTTGAGCCAAAATAGGATCGGTTTGAAGCTCTGGATTAGCTACATTGCATCTTTTCATGGGACAAGTGGCATCATTAAGGGTTGATTGGTCAATTTGTACCTAATAAATATGAAGTTGTTTTAAATTTTTCGTTATCGTTTTTTTGAATGAATGCACCAACAACTCACAGATCGAAAAGTTCCAGCATAAAGAGATTTGGTTCCATTAGGAAAAATAAATGAACATGTGCAAGCTCCTAATCCAGTGGACATTTTATGTGGCAAATTTTTGCTTGGATCTTTACAAAGATCAATTTGATAAATTTGATCACAATCTGTTCCATAATTTCTTTGGCCTGTCGCTTGAATGGTTAAACGATTATTATCAAAGCTGAAATCTCAAAGCTATAAAAAAGAAAACCAATAGTATTTTTTTAAACCTAAAATATCCTTCAGCATTTTGTCCTCCAAAAGTAATTTGTTTGATATTTTTTAAATGATTTTCTCCAGGAAAATGAATAATTCCATCAAATTGACTTTGAACTGGTTGGTTTTGCCAACACGTATCATCATCATTTTCATGGGTGATGGAAGCATCAATTTGTTGTTTGAGGATGGAGTTTTTACTTTCAAGTTTTACATTAAAATGACCTCCATCAAAATATGGATCACTTGAAGATCCAGTGACATTGAAATCAGCAATAAAAAGTTGAAATTCATCAGGTTTTGATGAATTTCGATTGGATGCAAATACAATTTTATTGTAATCATTGCTGATTGCAGCAAATCGAGTTGAAATGCTTCCTTGCGTTGTTGAAATAGGTTGAAGAGTTAGGTCATTTAAATTATAAAGATAAAGAGAAAATCCTTCAGTTCGATTTATATTTGAAGTAAAAACAATTTTATTTCCATGAGTGTTAGCAAAAACTGGATCATGATTAATTGCTCCTTCCACGGGCTTTACGACTTGAGGGATGAAACCATCAAATTCACTTGTAAATATATTCATTTTGGATGCTGGAACAAGATTATATGATAATGCTTGTTTGAGATTTTGAGTTTCTTGTGTGGTTGATGGAATTAAACCATGAAAGGCAACCCTTCGTTCATCGTTATCAATTGCAATGCCACCAAAATAACTATAACCTTTTTCAGTAAGAAGCACGGAATAATCTAATTGGCCTATAACCTTTTCATAAAGATTAATACCCATATCATCGTTGGTGGCATAATAAAGTTTTTGTCCATCAAATGTTGGACTTGCAACCCATGCATCACCAGCATAACCACCTGAGGTATTAGTAAATTGTTTACGAATATTACCATATGGAGTTACAAGGAAAACATCTTGATTTGGAAAGAGATCCCAAATGGGTGTTTTACAAAGATTTGCGATAGTTGCATTATTTTGTTGATTGGTAGGGAAACAAGTACTTTTGGGACAAGTTTTGGATGCTGCAAAGTTATCAGGATATGAAATCTGAAAAGATTATTCGGTAATATCTCAGAAATTTACACTCGAAAAAGAGGAAAGTTTACTTTATGAAAATTTCCTTGAAAAGTAACATCTTTAGTGTTAGGCCAAAATTTGGGACGAGTTGCATAACCTATTCCAGGACTAATTCGAGCTGGAATTTCATTAAGGTTGTCTAAATTCAACCGAAATATCTGATCACAATCAATTCCATAAGGATGTCCATGAGCAGCAAATACTAATTGAGTTCCATCATCGCTAAAATAAATTATTCATAAGCATGGATTTTGAATTATTATTACTTACCTAAAAGATGGAAATGAATGATCTCCGCCAAAAGTCAACTGTTTAACATTTTTAAAATATTTTTCATCCGAAAAAATTAAATCAGCTTTTACAATGATTAAACAAACAAATAATCCTAAAATCGACCACATTCTGATGGGTCAATTAGCTTCAAATGCCGCCACCGTCTTTTTTTACAAGAGGGGAAAGCTTTTGCTCTCAGACTTTTGAAGCCTTATCAGTAAATGAAAGGCGTTGCTAAACTGTTATTTTATGTGCTACTGAATGATGATGATGATATATTGCTTTTTGATTTGATTATCACCTTTTGTTTCAATAAAAAAAAGAGAAAAATTTTCTTACATCATTTGATGGAAAATGATCCCAGAACAAATTTCATCATTTAAATCTTTACTTTCACCATCTGTTTTTCTGGTTGACTTTTTTCTAATAATTATTGGACACGTTGAATTGTGAAACTTGTGTAAAAGAAAAGTTGTTAGATTTAATATTTGTAAAAACTTTTAAAAAAATTTCAAGATTTAATAAATAAATGGATTTGAATCAAATATTAATGTTTTATACACAAACGTAAAATAAAATTTCATATTTAAAAAAAGGAGGATAAATATTTTAGTGGCTTTATTAATCGAGCTTATTAAGGAGCTGATCAGTAACACATCAATATGAAATAAATAAATAATTAAAATTTTTCTTGTCTTGAAGCGATCGTATGCTTAATATACGGTTGAAAAACTTTCGTAGATAGATGGTTATGAATGAATCAATCAATCAAACAAGTTTCATTTGTTTCAAATTTTCATTTTCCAATTTTTTTTTTGAGATCTAATCAAAATGCCGTCACTCAATAACGATATTATCAAAGATATTTTTGCCGAAGTTTCAAAAAGTGGAAATCCTCAAGATGTGGAAAAGCTGTATTTCAATGGAAAAGAATGCTTGAATGCTTTTCATGAACTTTTACGTCATTCAAAGGCTATTTGCATCGATGAAGAACAAATAATTGTTGACCTTGTGGGTTTTTTTAAAGCTTAAACCTTTATTGAATAGTACTTTTTAGAAAACTTTCAAGATGACGATAAATCATCTTCCATGGCGTTGCTTTAAAGAAATATCACTTCGAGTTCAGAAGTTATCCATCAAAAAATTTTGGTCTCCTGATAATGTTCCACCGCCTTGGATTCGTTGCTTTACAAACAATGATAGTAAGTTTTCATTTAAAATTCTATGATAAGTTTGCTAACTCCATCCATTTTAGAGCTTCAAACGATTGAATTTCTCCATGAAAAACCGCAATTGATCGTCGCTGAAGTATGGAATTCTTTGTTCACTTCTACGATTCAAGAAATTAAAGCACCTTATGCTGCTTTACTAAATATTCCGCAAACTTCTGTCAACCATGTTTTTGAATATGTCAAAGTTACCATCGAAACTTCCGATGATGAAAGCTTTTCTGTAAGTTTGATACTTTATCATAGTTTTTAATTTTTTTCACATACTAATTTTAGGAACGCATGCTCGATTTTGGTATTTCCTTCAAACATATTACGATTGTCTCCCGTATCGACGATTTTGGACGAATATTTCTTTCTGTGAACAATAAGAATCGGTAAAACTTTTACCATTTATACATTTTTCTTTAATATGTTTCATTTTCAGGAGAACTTATCCACTTGTTGAAACGTTGACGTTCAAGTTGTACTATGACATTGACCTCTATTTACCATCGCTGTTTGAAAGCTTTGAAGTTGTTTTTCCCAATTTGAAGAAAGCTGAAATTTTTTGTTATGAACACTTTGTCAATTATTTTAGTTCGGAAGCTGTATGTTTATTTTGTTCTTATATGTTAAATTTATGTTTAATATTTTAGTATTCTCTTTTATCCGAAGAAGCTGTTGATTTTCATAATATGTTTCTTAAAGATGTCAATGAAGCCGAAATCAATTACAAACTTTGTTTCACCTTTAATCGACACCATTTCATTAATTGGGTAAGCAATTTTGCATTTTTGTTTAATAAACGTTTCTTTTTTTAGGAACATTACAACCCCGCTGAAATTTCCAATGCTTTCCAAGCTACTAACTTGAATTTTGTTATGGATGTTGATAATGGTGATTACCAAGGATGGGTCACAAAGAATGAAATTTCTGACACCAAATCAATGGAACTTATCTTTGATATCGCTAAACCATTGATGAACTTATGATCTTAAGAATAAATATGCACTAATGTTACTAAGGCGGCAACTATGATCATTAATTTGTCTGTATAATTTGTAACTGTTTTTCTTTAATCATTTTATGTTTTGTAACCTTTTGTTTTGTACAAAGTTAATTGTTTGTAATTTTATGTTTGTTGTTGCTTTTTTTCATGTTGATTCAATAAATTATTGCAACCATATCTTTTTACGAAGCTTATTTTTTACTCTCTTTTAGTCAACTTGTAAATTTCTTATTGTTTACCATATTTTTTGATAGCATTTATTACCTTTAACTTTTTTTTACAAACTGCTAACATACGTATTTTTCATTTCAAAAAATTAAGAGGTAACCATGACGCTAGCACTTTTCTTTAATTTTATGCCAAATTTAGTTTGCGTGGAAAGTTTAGTTTTGTTTTGTTTTTTTATAACAAAAATATTTTTATTAACTATAAGGGAACCAAGCTTATTCCGGAAAAATTTGAAGTCATTCAAGCGAAATGAAGTTCTTTCAATGAATCCTTTTTTAGTGTATTTTTTTCGGATTTAAAAAAGTCCAAAGATGAAATTCTTTCATTTTGCTGTTGCTTTCATTATTTTATCTTTAATTTAGCGCTTTTAAGCGTTTAACCTAAAAAAGACTTTCTTTTTTTCTAATTATCCAAAAAGAGTTAAAGTAAATTTAAGCAGTTTTTTTTCATGCTTTCAAAAAGGCATAGAAGCTCTCTCTTCGCGCTGCTGTCAAGAAAAAAAAAATGCATTTTTGATGAATGTTTTTGCATTTTTTTTCGTCGTTGCTTTTGCCTTTTTCACCTATGGAGTAAGCTTGGTTATTGATCGTTTGAGCAGGAAAAAGGCTTTTTATTCCAGGTGCCATTTTCATTTTTTTTCTGCTTTCTTAAAAATATATTTTTTTTAAAACGAGAGGAAATTAAATTTTTACGTGTTTCTTCCTTTCAATCTTTGCTTGAAGCTTGTTATAGGAGCAAAAAATGGGGAGCTCATATTCGGCTATCCCAAATGCTGATGATAGAGATTTGTTGGCCAGCGCCATGGCGGTTAAAGAACCAGCAACGTATGTTGTTACTTACATTGTTTTAATCATTTATTATTTAAAATTTAAGGATGTGTCGCTCAATGACATTCTCAGATAAACATCCAAGTATTCGACATCCAGTTCATACAGATACAATAAATTGTATTGGTGCTGTAAGACCTGGAATGGTTTTAACTGGAAGTAGCGATAAAGTATGATTGCCCTTTTTTATCTTTTATTTTATCCATTTAATTTTTTTAGTCGATAGTTTTAAATAATGTTGATACGGGTGAATGCGTTTTAAGATGGCGTGGTCATACTGATGGTGTAACAAATGTAATATTTTTTTATCCTTCAACAAGCCTCTATGTTTTTAATTTTAGGTAGTTTATAAACAATCTCAAACTCGGCATTTTGTTTTAAGCGGTTCAAGAGATACTACAATTAAATTATGGTTATTCAATCAAAATACACCATGTCAAACTTTTACTGCTCATAAACTCACCGTAACTGCGATAGCTAATTTAGAAGGTTTTACTTTATTTTAAGCTTTGCTTGATTCTTGTGTTTCAGACAATTTATTTGCATCTGGAAGTAGAGATAATACTGTCAAAATTTTTGATATTTCACGTCAAGAGCCTCTTTTATCGAAAACTATTAATAGAAATTTAGTTACTCATATTACGAGAATTCCAAATTCAAATTTAATTTGTCAAACATCCGAAGATAGAGTAATGAAATTATTTGATACGAGAAATTTAGAGCTGGTTCATGAATTTCCTATTAAAGCTCACATTCAAACTCATTGCAATGCTTCAAATGATGCCAATTATGTTATTGCCTCAAGTGGTGGATCCAATGGAGATGGATGTGAAATTACTGTTCGTTTTCTCCAAAAAAAACTTTACAAAATTTTAATCTTCATTATTTAGTTATATGATTTGAGGCAGCGAAAAGAAATGAAAGGTCTTCGAGGTCATGAAGAATCCGTGCGTTGTGCAGTATTTTTACCTCAAAATATTACATGCAAAAATATTATTTTAAGCGTCGGAGATGATAAAACTGTGAGGTTATGGACTAAAGAAGATTCAAGTAAGCTTTCACTAAAATCGTGAAATATATATAAAGTTTATAACTTTAGAATGCATTTGGCGAGAACAATCTCCCACAGGTTCAACACTTACTTCATGCTTTGGATTTGCGGATGGAAAGTAAGCTTACAACAATTTTTTAATTCTATAATAAAAATTATTTTTAGTATTGTTGTCGCTGGCACAAATGCATCTTTTGCACATTTAAAAATGAATGGAAGAGCTGGAGTTCCATTTCTTCATTGTATTTCACTTCAATCAACAAATTGTTTGCCTTAAACGAGTGCAAGACAAAGCATTGGCTAAACAACAACTATTAATATTTTGCTTTATTTCTAATTTAACATATATTAATTTTTAAAACATCATATCTAGAAAAAATTCAACTCATGTATTAAATAAAAGAAAAGTACTGGTAATAAAGAAATGCCATAATCTCATTTTTGGGTAAAAAAAACTTTCATTGTTTTGCTTGAATGTTGCTGCTTTGGCTGCTTTCAATTTGGTTTTCTCCTTTTAAACCATTTTTAGCAACCAAAGCTTCAATCTTTTTTAATAATAAACTTCGTTTTTCTTCAATCACATCACTTAAAGATTCTTGGAAATCATCTGCAACTCCAAGAATCATTTTATAACCTTCAATTTGAGCTTCAGCCATTTTTTTATCAAATGATTCAAGATGTTCATCAACGGGTGAAGCTTCAGTTGTTGGGGCGTTGGTTGTTGGGGAAGATGTGGTATTTGAGATAGTATTAGCTTGTTCATCTAAACAACCCCATGGAGAACATGGACGAGTTGTAGTCCACCACCATGGCCGAGTGGTAGTAGTTTGAACTGGAGGGCGCGTGGTTCCACCACCACTACTTCCACTAACTGAAATAAGCATTTATTTGAAGAGTGATTAAAGCCATTAAAATATTTATTTACCTGCATTATAACTAATTGAAAAGCTTCCTGAACTTAAACTTCGGAAAAGAACAAAAACTTTGTTTGTTTGACTTGTAACAAATTGATTTGCGATATTATCACAAAATCTTAATTAAAAAGATAAAGGTATTATACGAGTTTCGGAAAATCTGGTAAAAGCAGTTAACTGACCTAGCTCCTGTATTTCCTATATCACTGCCATATCTAATTTCAACATAGCTACTTTCACAGGGAGTAAATGAATTGAAGCGAATATTGTCGATGGAAATTTGAATTCGTTGACCTTGAGGTGCTTGGATGAGATAATTGCAATAACCAAAACCATTTTGAGTGAGGGAGCGTTGATTAGCGGAGGCGGTGAGGTTGAGGGTTCCACAGTTAGAATTTGTTTGAAGAGGGCTTTCACAATATGTCCCTGTCATGCCATCCGGGCACCGGCATTGATTGCAATTTTTGGGATCTGTGTAACCGCTGTTTTGGCATGGAAGAGCAAAGGAGCAGGTTCCTAGAATTGAAAGAGGATGTTTGAAATCCTGTTTACAAAGTTCCATCCATCGACTTACTGTTGCAATAAGCAAAATTAATCTTTTTGACATCATTGAATGATAAACCAGTACGTTGTCCAATAGTATCTTGGAAATTCAAATCATTGGTTTGAATGGTTGGCTGATTATTTCGTGAAAAACTCTAAAACTTTTTGAATAATTTAAGCTAACAAAATTCGATTACAAACGTAAGGATCATAATGCATTACAGAGCCATAGTCATATTGAACTCCAAAAGTAGTCATTGTGTTTGGATTTTGTTTAGTGAATTGACTTTCAAGTCCGGATTGAATGTTTTGGGTTAAAATTCGAACATATGAATCACGATCAAAACGAGCTTGTTCATGATAACTAAAAATTTTAAAGTAAAATTTAAAAGAAGAGTAAAAAAAACCACCAACAATCCTAAAGAATGACCCGTTTCATGACCGACAATAGCGGGATAATCACATCCTTGACCAATGGAAATTTGTTGAACGCCACCAGTCATACCAATATTTGAGTAACAACTAAAGTATTAGGTAATTTTCTAAGAAATAAGAAGCCCGTAAGCAACAACAACAAACCCGCTTCCAAAAATGTATTGTAGCTGATTTCGTCCTGAACCATTTTCTTGGAAAGTAACGCAAGTATTGTCTTTCCATAATTGAATGCCTGCCAAAACAGCGGTTCGATTGACTAAAATTATTACATTTAATTATTTTTTGTCTTCTCAAATTTTTAGTGATTACCTCCTCGAGAAATTGTAAAAGGAATAGGGAAAAAGTTCCACCAAAGTCGAGTGTTGGATGTTAAAGTTCGCTTTGAACGATCTTCAACTTGTTCACCTTCCATTTCAGCGATTTGTTGTTTAGCATATCTATCACATTAATGGTGAGAGATGCCACATAAATGAAAGGCAAAACTTACGAAATGGCGCTATTCATTTGTTCAGGCGTGAGAATGATATCACCTTCAAAGAGATATGGCAATGCCCAAGGTTTTGAACTGTTTGCAGCGAGACTGCTTTCAACAAAATCAGGCGTTTCCGTGGTTTCTTCAATTTCAGGCTTTCCGCTATGAGTTCTCTGGATAATTCCAAACGAATATAGAAATTTCTTTAAATTGTAATTACTTACATTATCTTTTGCAAAAATTTTTCGCTGAAGTTGGCCAAGTTCATTCATGCCTTCGATGAATTTATTCAAAGATTCTTCATTGAGAGAAGATTTTCCAATGAGTGCATCATGAATTGGATTCTAAAAGCTTTTCATTTTTTTTTTGCGTTTGAAAACCAGCCATACCGAATTAACTGAAAGATAAAAAGTGGAAATCCACAGTAAGAAATAACCTTGCCACCACATGTTAGAAACACAAAAACTAACAAATGGCAAATTCAAAAAGATCAAGACCGAAAAGAAAAGTAAATGCCCTCGACCTAAGATTACAAGGTCGAGGATGTATGATCCCATTGATCTTCTTCTTTGTGGAGCAAACTGATATATCATATCTATCCTTTTTTATCTACGCTCACATTTTACAGTTTGCACATTACATATAAAAGAAATAATAATGCAAATTTGGATCACGATGAAACTGATCTGTGATTCTATCAAAGCGGAAACATTCATAAAAAAAATAGGAACTTTCCAATGATTTGCATTTAAACTTACGTTATCGCGAGAAAAAAATTTTGCATTTATCATTGCAGCAATGATCAACATCATCTAAGATCCTAAGGGCTTTAAAAACCATCAAATCAATTTCATCAACTTTTACAAAACAAAGTAAATATGTAATAAATTAATCTTTAACACCCGTATTTTAACAATCACAATTTAATACAAAACAAAAAACAATAATAATTAAGCCTCAGAATTATGAGTATAAAGATGAACTTTTCTTCGATTTGTTGGAAGTTCCATTGCAGTAACTTGAAGAGGCCAACCACCACCAATGACTCCAGCTTGAACAGAAGCGCCAGTAACAACAGCAAGTTCAGGATCAACGCCATAATTAGGCGCTTTTCCAAAGTAAGAACCAACAACTTGTCGAACTTTTGGAATTCTTGTTGAACCACCAACGAGTACAATTTCATCGATATCCGATCTTTCCAATCCACAATCATTCAATGCAGCTTCCAATGGATCAAGAATTGAATCAAACAAATCTTTATTTAGTTCTTCAAATTCATTTCTTGTAAGCTAAATAAAGTTTGATAAAAAAATAATCTCAAAAAAATCGCAATCCTTACCTCATAGTTAAATTCACCAACAGTTCGTAATTGAAGTCGAATGTTTGTTGATCGAACATCGGTAAGTCTAATTTTAGCTTCTTCGATTGCCAAACGAAGTTGTTGGATGTCTTCTTTGTCTTCAATTTTCTTATTAAATTTCTTTTCAATAATTTTAATTAAATGTTTTTGAGTTCGTTCATTAAAATCTTGTCCACCAAGACGATTATTTCCTGCCATAGCTTGAGCAACAAAAACTCCACCTTGTAGCCATAAAATAGATACATCCAAGGTTCCACCACCAAGGTCAAAGACGATAATGTATTCCACTCCTTTCTTTTTATGTAAACCATAAGCTAATGCAGCAGCAGTTGGTTCACTAACAATTCTTCTAACTTCCATACCTACAAAACATTAAGTCAATATTTATAAAAATGATAATAATTAAAGAAATCAACCTGCTAATTCAGCGGCTTTTGCGGTGTAATTTCTTTGAATTTCATTAAATTCAGCAGGAACAGAAATGACGAGTTGTGGAAGAGAAGTTTCGTACTTTTCATTTGCAATGTTCTTCAAATACTCAATAATTAACGATCCAACTTCTTCAGGTGTTACTTTTCTAAAAAACCAAAAAGTTATGATGAGAGCTATGATACGAAGAGAAAAAACGTACCGTATACCAGAGTCTAATTCAACCTCAAAATATGCTTTTCCTTCTTCATCAAGCTTTACAATAAATGGATATCTTTTTAAATCAGCCTGAAATCATTTTGTTTTCACCAGATAAAGAAATAAAAAGCATACAATAAAATTAGGATCGTCAGTTTTAAAAGATTTTCCAATAAACCTTTTAGCATCATAAATTGTATTCTTTGGATTATGTTCTTGTTGTTCCACAGCTCGTGTTCCAATTAACACCGATCCATTCATCCTAAAATATAAAAGAATAAAAATCGAATAAATACAAAAAACGCAAAAAGAAACATACAAAAATCCAACAACACTTGGAATACTTCGCTTTCCTAAACTATCTGCAATAATTTCAGTTTCACCCGTGACAGCTTGATAAATACCAATTGAAGAAAAAGTTGTGCCTAAATCAACTCCAGCTATTTTTGGTTTGGGTGGCAACACATAACCATTTCTTTGAGCCAAATAACCAGCTATCAATAAGGTAAGAATGGCACCGCCTGAAATGTTAAATATTACTTTTTAACAGAAATCGATTTAATTCTTACCTATCAAAGACATAGACGACGACATTATTCTATCAAATTAAAAATGAATTTATAAAATATTATTCCATTTGAAATAACAAAGGTGCAGTTTGATAAGGTTGACGTGGACTAAGAAAGAATAAAAAAACTTTAATCCAAACGATGGAGCAATAAATCCTTGTTATGATCCACGGAGATTGCTATTCAATTTTTGTTGAATATTGAATATGCAAATTGACAACAGCTTTGAAACAAAAAACTTTTTGATGCATAAAATTGATACTTCTAATTTTGCATTTTTTTAAATATGGTAAAACGCATTCGTTCATTAAAAGACATTTAACCAAAGAAAATTATCCCTAAACGAATATTTTTCTTCATTATTTCCCAATGTTTCACTTTTTTTTTCTCTTCGTTCCTTCTTCAAAATGATTGAAAAAAAAGCTCATCAATCTTTGTTACTACTAACAAATAATAATGCGTTTATAACTGTTTGAAATGAACAAAGCACGTGCATGCAATTTTCTCTCCCCTAATTTCGTGATTATCTTTTTACGCTTTTTGTGCCTATGAATATATATGATTTTTATATTTTTTGAAACTCTTTTTTAGTTATGAGCGAAAGTGGTTCAGAAACAAATTCAGAGACAAAAGAAGTTGAAACTTCAAAAGAAACAACTGAAGATGGTTTACCACAAATGCCTCGCAAACGTTTTTATCGACAACGAGCTCATGTTAATCCACATAGCTTCCACAATCTCGATTATCCACCAACTCCTGAAGAGTAAGTAAAACGTTGATCACATTTTTTTCCGTTTAATATAAAAACTTGATTTCAGATTAGATTTGACAAAGTATTATGGTGAATTTGGGACAGGAAAAAATATTGAATTTGCTGATATTGGTTGTGGTTATGGTGGCTTGCTTATGAGATTATCTCCTATGTTTCCTCAAACACTCATGCTTGGAATGGAGATTCGAGTGAAGGTATTTTTCTTACTATATTTTGAAAGTGAAATTACCAAATTTCTTTTAAGGTTTCTAGTTACGTTAGAGACAAAATTATCGCTTTGCGAGCGCGTAATCCTGGAGAATTCAGCAACATTTGGTGCCAGAGAAGTAATGCGATGAAGTACCTACGAAATTTCTTCCGACCTCATCAACTTACAAAAATGTTCTTTTTGTACCCCGATCCACATTTTAAAAGAGCCAAGCATAAGTGGAGAATCATCTCTCCTGCTCTTCTTGAAGAATATGCTTATGTTTTAAAGGTTGGAGGTTAGTTTTTTTACCTCACTACTTTTTAAAGCTTCTAATTTTTAGGCTTAATTTATACTATGACTGATGTCAAAGACTTACACGAATGGATGGTAAAGCATTTATCTGAGCATCGTTTATTTGAACGAGTATCCGAAGAAGATCTCGCTAACGACCCTGTTGTTCCATTGTTAGGAAATTCAAGTGAAGAGGGCAAAAAAGTTGAAAGAAATAATGGTGAAATGTTTCCTGCAGTTTTTCGTCGTATTGAAGGTGATAGCAAACCTATTGAATCTCCTGTGCCCGCAAAAATGGTGAAACGGGAATAAAATCTTGATTTCTTTATTTATCTTTTTTTATTTGTTTTTATGTTGTTGATTTTGATTATAAATATTTGAATTTTACTTTGAGATGCTTTCTTACTTTGGTTTTATACCACTATCTATCGTTTATTCTCTTACTTTTTTATATTTTTATTGTGTTTTTTTATTTAGATGATTGGCGAAGATGATTATGAGTCGCTTCCTCCGACGGCTAAAGTATGGGTACATCTTACTGCTGGAGCAATGGCCGGCCTAGCTGAACATTGCGTGATGTTTCCTGTTGATTCTGTTAAAACGAGAATGCAAAGTTTATGTCCTTGTCCTGAAACATCTTGTAAAACACCTGTTCATGGTATTGCTTCCATAATTAAACGCGAAGGATGGTTAAGGCCGCTCAGGGGCGTTAATGCTATTGCAGCTGGATCAATTCCTGCTCATGCTTTATATTTTTCTGTTTATGAAAAGTTTAAAGTTAGTTTTTCTTTTTTCTTTATTAATCCTCTTTAATCTTATATTGAATTTTTAGCAATTATTTACTGGTAATACTTTTGGACATTCAAATACACTGGCATATGGTGTGAGTGGTGTATTTGCAACAATGGTGCACGATCTTGTGATGAATCCTGCAGAAGTAGTCAAACAAAGAATGCAAATGATTTACAGTCCTTATGGAAGCAGCTTAGAATGTGTAAGGTGTATTTATAAAGTTGAAGGAATCACTGCATTTTATCGATCTTACACAACTCAGCTTTTAATGGTAAGTTTTCTTTATCTTTTTTTATTAACATTGTCTTTATTTTTTAGAATGTACCATTTCAAGCCGTGCATTTTATGAGTTATGAATTTTGGCAACATATCTTTAATCCTGAACACAAATATGATCCAAAATCTCATTTATTATCCGGTGGAGCAGCTGGTGGATTAGCTGCTGCAATAACGACACCACTTGATTGTGTTAAAACTGTATTAAATACACAACAAACACCTCATGTTGAAGCAAATGGTAATAGAATTTTCATAAAAGCTACAAGCTCTTATAACGGTATGTTTTCATTATTTATAATTCATTCCACCCTTATGTGTTTCAGGTATTAAAGACGCAATATTTTCTATTTACCAAGCTCGTGGAATAAGTGGTTTTGCTGCTGGAATACAAGCTCGTGTACTTTATCAAGTTCCCGCAACTGCTCTAAGCTGGTCCGTCTATGAATTATTCAAATATATTTTAAACGAACGCTCAAAATCTGTTGTATATGTTTAATTACTGATTTAGAAAAGCTAGGACTTTTGTTGTGTTTTTTCATTGTATGGCCTTTCTTTTTTCATGTTTTGAAGAAAATGATTTCTTTCTTTTTCAAGGTCGCTAAGAGGTTTTGTTTAACTTTTTTGGTGACGACGACGGAACAGTAAAATATTATTTTCTTCTGATATGATTGTTGTTAATGTTTTTTGAATCGATAGGATTTATTTGGTGATTTGTAGATTTTTGTGATTTAAACTTACTAAAAAAGAGATATTGAATGAAATAACGTGAAAAATAAACAGAATATTTTATCATCTTATGTTAGCTTTACAGAATAGCATCCGTTTTTATCTCGGAATCAATGTTTATTTTTTATATTTGTGTTTTGCTTATTGGTTCGGACATTTTCTTTTATTTTCTGTTATTCCTTTGAATATTTAAAGCAAATCCAAATTAATCCCTAATAAAACTTATCAAATCACAAATTCTTTTTTGCCATGTGATCGTTCCCATTATCAGTAGTTATGATGGACAAACGTTCGTTGTTCATTATGTGAATTTTTAACATTGTCATGAATCTACAAAACGTCTTTTTATATAGGGGTTGATTGATGATGCCTCTTTTTATTCTCACATGATGGACCCACTCATTTCCTTTTTTATATCAGTAGTCATACTACCAGATTTTTTTGGAAGTAATAAAATCACTTTTATTTTCGTATTTTCTCAAGCTTTAAAAAATTGAAAGCTTTGTATTCTCAAAATTATGACCATATCAGGATTTGCATTAAATATTCATCGGGAAATTCCTGGTACTTCATTTGTTGAAAGTTTAGTTCATTTTGCATCCTGTTCATCCGCTAAAAGTGCTCTCCTTGATACTTCTGAATCAGAAATGGTTTGTGATACTTCTTCTTCAAATTGTCAAAGCAAAATGGCTCTTTATGCTGCTGGAATTCTCGTTGGTGGTATCGCTGTTGGATATTTAATTGGAAAGAACTTTGGAAAGAATGCTGCTCGGTGTAATCGTATTGTCAAATTAAGTACAGACAAGGTAAATTTTTTCATTTTTCTTATTGATGTTAAATAAAAGTTTATAGGTTGTTGATACTGTTGATATTGAAGAAATTGGTGAAAAGAAAGCATTTTGTCGATGCTGGGAAAGTAAAAAATTCCCTTATTGTGATGGAAGCCATACTGCTCATAACAAAGAAACTGGTGATAATGTCGGGCCTCTTATTGTCAAAAAGAAGGACATTTAAATTTATTATCTGTTTAATAGTTATTATGTATTAGTTAATTTTATATGTAATTTTAAAATAAATCTTCTAATAAAGTTTTTTTATACAAGCAAGGCTCCCGCTATGCGGGATCCCCATGCGATGACATCCGAGCGAATTTAGTTTCTCATTTCTTGAATATAAGATCCTCCTCTCATGGATCCTTAACATTCCAAGGATCCTTTACATTCCATGTGGATTTGTATCACCTTTTTGTACATACCACAAACAAATTTTCGCACAGCAAAAACGGATCTTTTTAAGTTTTTACAATCATTCAAAAATTATCAAAGAAGCATTCAATTAGTATTTAAATTTATTTAAAACATGGAATTCAATGGTTACAAGAAACAAAATAAGAACATAGAAAAATAAAACAAGTTTAAAATATTTAATTATCACGATATTTTTCACTTAATTTGTCGACGAGTTCTTTATGAGCAATTTCGGATTCCTCAGAAACTTGAAATTGGATGATTTTTTCAGTACCAAGACTTGATTTGATTGCAGAAGCGGATGAAGCATAGACCATCTTCTTTTTGATTGGAGCACCGTCAGGACAAAGTTGGATAAATACAATTTTGTCCATTTTTGAAGTACCAGCTCCAGGACGGTGAGTTTGAAACTTGAAATCAAAAACAGCGTAGCGACAATCAGTGAAACCATCAGTTTTATCCTTCAATTCTTGAACAAACGCTTCATACGCTTGTTTGGAGTTGTCTTCATATTCATCACCTTTGAGATCAAGATCTTCCGGAGCTTTAGCAGATTCAACGATGATTTCTTTTTCTTCAATTTTGTAGATAATATATCGCAACGTTCGCTTGCCTTCAGAAATTTGTTGAAAAGCGGTTTGGCATTCAGGATTGACAACGACTCCAGAAGACATGATAGTACCTAGAAATTGGCTTTGGTTATAAACAGATACGTAAAAATCTAAGAAGATAGTTTGTACAATCGCGAATTCGAAAAAGTGTTCCTCATAACTTTGTAAAAGCATCAAAGGAAAAATTGTCTATAATAATGTTAAACCTAACATAGTAAAAGGGTTTGATTTTATATTTATTGGCTTCAAAAAAGGTTTACAAAAAAGTTGAGAAGCTTGAAGGACGTTGAAACAAAAAAAAGGAGGAAAGAAACATGGAAGAAGAAAATTTTTTAGATTCAAATTTTTCACTCGCCTCTGAACCAAAACAGTTCTTAAAACGAAAAGCGAGAATAATCAGGCAATGCGCTGAAGAAAGAATTTTTCATTGGAAAAATTTTCTTTCGAGTTGGCTTTTTTCACCATTGCCTCATTCATCCTTTTATTACTCTAATAAATAAATGTATTTCATCGTATGTACATATGTACGTACACCTTTACTAAAGCTAAAAAAACTTATGTTTGACTTTGTCTTTTACGTGTGACCATCGTTTCCTTTGCCTAATTTCCTGACATTGTTTATCATTTGCATGTATAATAATAACCGCTGCTTTTCAGAGATTCATCGCTCTTGAAGATTTTTCATCATTATGGCTGTAAGTTATATCTTTGTTTTTATTACACACATTTGTCGTGTAAATGTGATTGGTAAAATAAGAAGACAAGTGTTTCTTTCTTTTACACTCAAAATGTTATTAATATGAACGATCTTAAGAACTCTTTTTTAGTTCCCAAATTATGGTTATGGAGCTTATGGTTATGGTGCTCCAGCAGCAGGTGGTCCAATGACAGCTGAAAATGATTACAATGCACGGTATCACTATGCTGTTGCTCAAAATGCTGGCTTTGAACTTACTTCTCCTGAAGAAGGACATCCAAGAACATTGTAAGGGTTTGAACGTTTAAAAGACTAATCTCTCAATATTATTTTTAGATACGTCGGCAATCTTGATCCTAGTGTTACTGAAGAATTCATCTGTACTCTGTTTACCCAAATTGGTGTAGTAACTAAAACAAAAGTCATTATCGATGTAAGTTTGCGGTCGGCTCATGTTTAAGCATATTTTTTTGTCCCTGGGCCATTTTCAGGAGCAATAAAAATAGGTTTGTCTTACAATCTAACTTTTTTTTATTGCCACGTCTGCTATGGTGAGGGCGGCGCTTTTTTTCTTGCTTTAATTTTACTTTTTAAACTAAACCATATATCATCCAATTATACAGGGATGTTAGAGATAAAATTGTATCACATGATGCACACAATTCTCGTTATCGACAACATTCTTCAAAAAAATGAAATGAAATGCAGCGTTGCTTTGCCTAAGTATATTAATTTTTTTAATTATTTTTTTCTTTTTTGGGGTATCAATATAAATTAAGGACTTTTTGGCTGTTTTTTTCTTTAATAAGCTTTCATCCTAAGATGTTTTTAACTGGGAAAGAGGACTTTTATCAAATTATAATCTTGATTCATTTCAGTCGAACTCTGATCCATACGCCTTTGTGGAATTTGCTGATCATGCTTCTGCTGCTCAAGCTTTACAAGCCATGAACCATCGTCAACTCTTAAATAAAGAAATGAAAGTCAATTGGGCAACTCAACCTGGAACTCAACAAAAAGTTGATACTTCAAAGCATTTTCATGTTTTCGTTGGAGATCTTTCACCTGACGTCGAGAATAAAGTTCTTCAAGAAGCCTTTTCTCCTTTTGGCACAATATCAGATGTTAAAGTTATTCGTGATCCTACAACTCAAAAATCAAAAGGTTATGGCTTTGTTTCTTATCCTCGCCGTGAAGAAGCTGAACGGGCTATCGAACAAATGAATGGACAATGGATTGGACGTCGCACAATCCGCACCGTATGTTCTTTTAAAAATTATTCTTTCATTGTTATATTAATATTATCATTTTAGAATTGGGCAACACGGAAACCAACTGAAGGCGGTGGATCATCTGTTCAATCATTTAATAGACCTACTTTCGATGAAGTTATGAGTCAAACTACACGCGACAACACATCTGTTTATGTTGGCAACGTTCCACCTAATGCAAGCGAAGACGAAATTCGTTCAACTTTCCGTCGTTTTGGAGCTATTACTGATATTCGTCATTTTAAATCTCAAGGTTATTCATTTGTAAAGTTTGATTCCAAAGATGCTGCGTGTCGTGCAATTATTGATATGAATGGAGCTGAACTTATGGGTCAACAGCTCAAATGCAGTTGGGGTAAAAGTTCTGATGCTGTAAGTTTCCACTTTAGTAGCTTAGAAATGATCTAATTTTTTGCTTGTTTTAGATTGGAAATGGCGGCAATCGTGATGTTTCATCTCAATATCCTTATACTCCTGCTGGTTTTCCTGGAATGCCTTCAGCTTCACCAAATGCTGCTCCTGGAAATATGCCTAATGGTAGTTATGGTGGGTATCATTTGTCCTGTTTGAAAATTTTAATTGATTATTTTATAGATCCAGTGGCCGCGGCTCAATTCTATCAGTACTATCAATACTACTTCCAACAACAACAACAACCTGGTGCTCCACCTCAATAAAATATAACTTTATTATTTTTTGTTCGTGAATTTTAATTTTATTATTTTTTTTGTTTGCGTGATGATGAATATTTTTTTTTCTTTATTATTTTTGACTTCCACTTTTGACTTTTTGTTAGACTTGTTGTCTGTTCACCCATTCGTAAACTTTGTTATCTTTCTATACGGTTTTATTGATTTTATTCTTATTTTTTTTAATTTTATTTTTTTGACTATTTGATCTATGGAAAAAGTATAATAAATTCATGAATTGTTTTGGTTAAAATATTAATTTTAAAAAGAAATGAAATTTCTTTGGCTTTAATTCTTATTGCGATTACGACGGCTTTGACTCATTAATTTAAGCATAGGACAATATCTTTCAAGTTGGCTGAAAAGGAAAATTCATTTTTAGTAAGGGCCGAGTATTGTGGCGGATGGAGAAGTTTAGATTTTTGAATGTGAATCAAAGAAGAATGACTTACGTTACTCCACTTTTTACGGAACATTCACAAAGTTCCCCTGCTTCTTTTTTCCAGTCAAGTTTTTTAATGCATCGTTTGAAGGTGCTCGTTGCTTTATTACTCGTAATCAAAGGTTGACATCTGAAAGTTTAAACAGGTTTTTCTTTGTTGAGGAACAATCTAATTTGAAAACTAACTTAATTCGATCAAAACAAAATCCTTGGGTATTTTTCTTTAAAAAGCATTCTTTAACGCATTTTCCAAAATCTAAAGCTGTTTCAATAATTTTTTTGATGGGCTTAACTGCAGGATTATGAAGAATTGATTCACGTTGGGATTCAATTTTTTGTTCAGCAACATCGAACATTTTAAGGATATCATGTTTAGGAATTTGAGGACCATCTTTCCCTTCTACACAAGCATGCAAGTTGGTTTCGATGCAACCAACAAAATTATCAAATACAATTTCTTTGGAATCAATGCATTGTTTTAATTCCTTCGGAGTATCGGTTATTTCCTCAAATTTTCCCCAACATTCATCAGCACAATCAAAAACTTGATTTTTTATTTCTTCTATGCATTCACTTTGTTCTTGACATGAGCATTGCCTTACACTAACACCAGGAATTGTGAGATCTAATAAATCTGAGATACCTTGCTTAACACCTTTATCAATGGCATCTGCTTGAATATGAGCGATTAATAAAGCCACAATGGCACATTTAAACGTTATCAATGAAGACATTCTGAAAAAATGAATAAAAAAATAACAAACTATTTTTTCAAGGGACTAAAAAAAAACACGCAAAAAACTGCTTTGAAGAGGTGACAGCAAGCAAGCAACAATGAATTTTTACAATCGTCAAAAAAGGAGGACAACGAAAATATGAAGAATAGACTTTACAAAAAAAAAGAAGTTTCCATCGATTTTGGATCAGTGAATGATGATGATACGAAGTTATTAAACAATGATGAAGATCTTTAATTCAAAAACATGGTGAATAAAGAAACAAAGCCGGATCTTTTTTTTAAATGAAAGCAACTGATTCATTTTTTTGTGTAATGGTAAATTAAAACTTTAAATAAAAGTACAACTTAAAAGAATCTTTGATTTGTTTTTTATTGATAAAGATCTAAATGAATTAATTAATTGGTTTTTGGCCATTCACTATTTTTATTGGAGGGTTAAAGGTAAAAAAATAATAAAGATGCGAAGTGACAAGGAGCGATTGATTAGGAACGAACTTAGAAGATGTAATAATTCTAAAAAAATCGTTTGTTTGAATGATTTTCGATGATATTATAAAAACCGTTCATCGAGTGGTGGAATGGTTTAGACTATGTTAATCTAGTACCACAAAAAAAAACTTTTCACTCGAGGATGATCAAACATAGAACAGTAAAAATGATTATCAGAAAACTTATCAATTCCAATGAATGTGAAAGAACTCGCTAAAATGAAATCTTTTAAGACAAAGTGACACGGAAAAGCGGAGGTATATGTCCTATGTATAAGTTCTGTTAAAAAAAATTTTATTCAAGTTTTAGGCGCCGCCTTTTCGTCTCAAGGGCAGTCAAGTCATTTTCTTGGCTGTTTATTGGGTTGCGCAATCATCATCATCGAAGAAAAAAAGACTAACTTAGAACGGGTCGTAGTTCGTAATTTTTTCTAATGTTATCTTCTCCACCAGAAACCACGAAAAATAATGAGCTGTGATCATCAAAAATTAAGATGAAAAAATAAAATAAAAAATTACTTTAATGAAGGGATATCTTTAATCACAACAAACAAATAAACAAAAACATATTTTTTATTTTTTAAATCTCTCAATTTTTTGATCCAAAATGTCTTTCTTTAATCTGTAACCATTCATCGCTAAATAAGTGACGAAGAAAAAACCTGCTTTTGCTTTTTTGGTGAAATTCATTCGAAGGTTAATTATGACGAAATCAATAAAATTTTGAAAAGAGAATACATAAAATTGCAACAAAAAAAAATCAAGATGTTATTACAGTAAACTAATTTGTTGAAAAGTACAATAATTTTTATGCGTTTTTATATTACAATCAAACTTACATACTTGAATTACAAGAAACAATTCATTAAGTCATTTTTATCTTAATATAGCTTCCTCTAATTCAATTTAACTATATTTATATTTCCAACCCACTCATTCCTGTCAATTCGACGAACGGTTTCCTCCATAAAAAGATTTTTAAAAAGAAAATGAATTAACTTGGTTTTAAAACAAAAAAACATAAAAACAAAAAGTGTTTGTTTTGTATCTTTGTTTGATGATGATTTTAAGAATTCATTAAATCGTTCCTTTTGTAATTTTCTTGATTTGATTAAACTTTGGTCATCATCATTTATTTTTAAAGTTTTTGTTAAATTTAAAGTAAAAAGATTTTTTAAATCTGGTTTATTTTGTTTTTTTTACGTCAAAAATCTTTCAAGTGTGAATTAATGTATCAAAAAATAAATTAACTGATGGAAAGGTGAAAACCAACAAGGCCATTCCGCACTTTAATTTTATGGAGGAGCAAAAAAATATTATTTATTTAATACACACACAAATCACAAAAAAAGTTCATGTTCTTTTACCTCTGTGATTCATTGATATATGTGTTTGAACCGAAACCCTTTTTAATACATCGATGGAACGTCTTTTTCGGTTTAAACAACAAAAAAATGGAGGCCTCACGCGATTTAACAAACTGAAGTATACTTTGGACTTTTAATAATGTTTGACATGAAAAATTACTTTGATTTCCAAAAATATGATGCTATTCTTGTAATTTCGAACATTTTTATAACGCAAATTTGTTATAATCTTGTTTACTGAATTTGGAATATGAAAGCTCCGTTTGCAATTTACTAAAAGCAATTTTCAAAAAGATTTTTTTTATTTTGTATCAAATAAATGGAGAAAAAAATATGGCAGAGAGTAAATAGATAGAGAGATTGGCAGCAGTAATAAATAAATAAAATAAATTAAAAATAAATCCCGATAGCATTCTGTTTGTATAAATGAAATTTGTTGTTTAAAAAATATGAGCTTTAAAACAAATTGTTTATCTACGTCTTCGTGAAACATCTTTTGGATGTGATGGCGGCACTTTTGTTACATTAAGGATAATTGTGGAAGATTCTTCAACTATTGCTTGCGTGGTAGCGATTTCATCAATTGCTTTAGTGATTGATTCGATTGCACCTGTTGATGTTTCTACTTCAAGTATTGTTGTTTCTTCAGTTCGCAAAGCTGTGCTGCTTTCGGTCATGGATTCCTCCATTGCTCCATGTGTTACTATTTCTTCTGTTGTAGTAGTTGTGGAATTTTCATCTAGATGAGTCGTTGTTTCGGTGTTGGTGGCGATAACAGAGGACTCATCTTCTGTAACACTTTCAATAGCTTCTTTTTCCTCTTTGTTTGAAGTCGTAATTGTTTCGCTTCCGGTGGTTGTCCTTATTTCAACGGTTGAGGAGACTTCAGTAGTTTCTTGCATTTCATCCGTTAACTCATTGTCAACAGAGGTTTCAGCTTCCATAATTTCTGGATTAGTTATGGCTTCGGCTTCTGCTATTGGTTCAGCTGTGGAAGTAATTTCTTCCTCATTTGAAGGCTCGGTGGTTGTGGCCTCAGCAACTATAGTATCTTCATCCATTGTTGCTTCAGTTGTTGTTGCTTCAGTGGTGCTTTCTGTTACTGTTTCGTCGGTCAACGATTCAACTGTTGATTCAGGTGCCAGTGTTGCAGAAGATTCAACTGCTCCCTTTGTAGGTATAGCAGTTGTTTCTTCAACTTCTGATTGCATGGTTGTTATTTCGTCTTCTGCATTTTTCATAGTCGTTTCTGCTTGCGTGGTTTCTTCATCGGCTAAGGATGCTTCAGTTGTTTGATCTTCTGTTTGAATTTCATCTACTGTCATGGGCTCTATTGTTTCATTATCTTCTCGAGCTTCAGTAATAGCACTAGTAGTTAATAAATCCATTATCCCCTCGGTTTCATTTGTTTCAATAGCAGTTGTAGTTTCTTTTTCATTATTTTCAATGACTGCAGTGGTTACATTTTCAAACTTTTCAGTTTCGACTTCTTCCATCTCAACTGTTGTTGATTCAGAAGTTGATTTTTGACTAGTGGCTTCAGTTGCTTCAATTGCATTTATTGTTTCTGTTTTTGAGCTAGTTTCTTCAGTGGTTGTTTCTTCCGATAGAGAGGGTTCTGTTGAAATTACCGATTCAGCAACGGTTGTGGCTTCAGCTTCCGCAGTTGTAGTTTCTGTATCTACTGTTGAAGCCAAATCAACTGTTTCTAAAACGGTTTTCGAAGTTGCTCCAATCTCGATGGTGGCAACAGTTGTCGAATCAGAAACAAATTCTTCTACTGCAAGTGAAGCTGTAGATCCATGGTTTTCGCTTGTTGCTTCTTCTGCTTTTTCAGTGGAGAATTCAATTTCTTTGGGCGCTATTGTTTGTAAAATTTCCTTTGTTTCAATTACATCATTGCTAAAAGCTTCTTCAATGGCTGGATCATTTGTTAATGGTTTTTCATCTTTCAATGATTCAGGCTCTTCTGGAACTATTGTAGCTTCTCCGGAGTTAACCGTAGCTGTTGTAGTAATATCCGATAACTCGCTGGTTTCTGTCGAATGGGTTATAGATTCATGATCGGGAATGGCGGTTGTTGTTTCAATTTCTTCCGTTCCATTAGTCAAAGCCATGTCACCAACGAAAGGCTTTTCTTCAATTTTTTCATTTTCTTCACTTTCAGTTATTTCTTCGCTTACTCGAGCTTCGCCTGAATTTACAATTTCACTAATTGTATCTTCATCGCCTTCCTTTTTATGTTTTTGCTCAACATCGTCTTGTTTTTCACCATCTTTATTAACTTTAACTTCGCCATCATGGTTTGTCCAAAATTCGGGCTTTTGCATCTTCGCTAAAACTTCTTTAGTTTCCATAGGCATTTCGGGTTTTTCAGTTGAAACTAAAATTTCTTCCAATTTCGGCATACCTTCTTTCGATGTTGTCATTTTTGTTTCTTGAGAAGTGAATTTACCAGCCAAAAATTTTAGTGCATATTTTTCATTGTAAAATACTTGACGCAAAATTTCTGATGGAAATTGTTTACTATAAACAGGTTGAATGAATCCACCACGAGGCCTCCATTTTTCCCAATACACATCATTTTCGGATGCAATTGTGAACCTAAAAGCGGCAATGGAATTTAAAAATAAAATGAATGTGTCGCTTACATAAATTGAATATTTCCAACATCTCTGGTTGTCGTCCATTGAATTTGAGTTACAAACTTTCTGCTATCATCTGCATGAGTGACGGAATCTTCAAGTGGATATTTCATATCACATTCTTGTAATCGAATGCCATATTGAAGCCAATCGGGTGTCTCTAAGAATCTTCCACCTCGAAGTGACCCAATGACAAAACCATGTTCATCGCAAAGGCGAGCTTGAAGTAGTAAGCCACGATAATATTGATAACCAATAAGGCGAACTAGAAAATATTTAATATTATATGATCAGGAAGTCAAAAAGGATACCAGTGTAAATTTTTCCAGGTTCATAATATTCTGTTTTATGCCCATCTTCATCGAGAACTTGAACATCAAAAGGTGGAGGAGCATCGCGGGGTTTGCCATGAAGCTTATGGTTGAGTTGCATACTAAGTTTTGATTTACAATGAAATCCACTTGACTCCAATAATGGCTCAATCGCTAAGGAAAGGCCCAGCAAGGCCAGGAACGCAAATTTGAGGAACATCTTTGGAATGATGGCCTAAAATTGGCAAAAATATTAGACTACGAAATCAATAGACAGTCGTTTCCAGGAAGCCGGATTTGAGGCTTATTGGAAAACACTTTAATATTTTAATCAATACCAATGTCACGGATAAAAAAGCGATAAACTTTTTTGGGATGTAAATGATTACAAAAAAAAGAGAGAAGATTTTTTGTTCTTAAAAAAATCAGGGCAAAAAAAGATGTCTTGTCTGTTGAAATTGACACTAGAAAAAAAAATCCATCCATTGAAACAAACAGATGAAGGGAAGAAAAGAAAAATTTGTAGGAAGAAAGGAATAAAGGGCGATGGATGGATGGATTGTTCAATGGAAATTCTCGAGTAGTTCAGTTCAACATTACTTCGATGAATCCCGTTTTGACTTTTTTTTCCTGTTTCTTACTAAATTTTTGTTTTAAAAAATCGGATATCATTTTTTTGAATAAAAACCTAAAATTAAATTCTAGTTTTTTTGTGGATTTATTTTCAAACGGAAAAAATTAAATCGTAAATTTTGAGTTCTTCAAAAAAAAATTATATCGAACGCATTAGTCGCGTCCAATCAGAAGCAAGTAGCGAAGAAGTGAACTGACAAGGCGATTCATTTCGGGGGTAAATCAAATCAAACCTAACTGAATTCAAGTTTTTTTCGTCTTCCTGGAAACTCTTTCAGGAATAACATGGAGATAGACTTTGACTTAATCGAGTGGACTTGTTTTCTTTCTCTCGTTTTTGCTGTTGATCAACCGTGAAAGGGATTTGGAAGATGTTGGATTAAAAGTTTAACATTTATTTAATAATTTTTGTTTGTTATTTTTTTTTCAATAGATTTTTTAGAATAATAAAATTTAAAAAGTTTCGCCTTGTTAAACTCCAAAAAATATCTAAAGGACATTCCCCACTTTTCCTCCATCGCAAACTTTTTTGTGTCAAAGCTTTTAAACTCTTAATTTTTTTGCACGTACGTTGCTTGTCTCTTCAATTTTCTTGTTAATCCAAATCTTGTATACGAAAATAAAAAAAAGATCGCTTACATTTTAAATTTTTCCTTTAAAAAATTCCTTAAATAATTTACCGTTTAATGGTTTTTCATCGACCTTCTTTTTTTTATTTGTGACTTTTAAATTGATTGATAACATTTATTATTTGTGTTTTCTTCTTTTATTTTGCTTGTTTATTTTTTTATTCAATCGATTGTTTCCTTTTGCGACTTGCATTTTCTTCACAAACAAAAAAGTATGATTGAAACGCTTCATTGGGGAATTATTGGATGCGGAAATGTAAGCGGTGATTTTGCTAAAGCTCTGTTTTACACTGCTCAAAACCATGTTGTTTCTGCTGTAGCTGCAAGAGATTTAAATAAAGCTAAAACTTTTGTAGAGTCTAATGGACTCAATGAAGCTAAAGCGTATGGAAATTATAGTGAATTGTTTAAAGATAAAGTTGTCGGTTTGTGTTTTAAACCTTTTGAACAAATATGATTAGATAGTTTAGACATAGTTTACATCGGTGTTCTAAATTATTGTCATAAACCTCTAGTTTTGGAAGCATTAGAGAATGGGAAGCATGTAGTTTGCGAGAAACCAATTGGATTAAATTATTCTGAAACTAAAGAAATGATTGAAAAAGCTAAAGAAAAGGGATTATTTTTAATGGAAGTATGTGATTTATTTTTGATGACGGAAATTCTTATTTTTGGAAAGCATAGTTAACAAAAAAATAATCAGCTTAAAGTAAGAAAATTCTTTTTAGGGTTATTGGACATGCTTTTTTCCAGCTTTTCAAGTTTTTCATGAAAATTTGAAACAAATTAAAAATTTAAATGTCGTCATGTCCGAATGTGGATTTGCTCATCACGTAAGTTACCCAAAACTTCACCAATAGTGTACCTTGTTAAAGTTTTTAGGCTGCAAATAAGCTTGAGCGTTCTCTCGGCGGAGGTGATTTAATGGCAACAGGATGTTATAATGTAATGGCAGCACTCTCTATTTTCGGCGACGAGAAAATAAAAAAAATTGTTTCAAATGGTGGCAAAAATGATAGTGGTTTGGATAATTTCAACTACTTTTAATTTTATTACATTTTGACATTATTCATTACAGGCGTCGATGTTTGGACTTCAACGTTGATTGAATTCGAAAATCAAAAAACTGCAAATCTTTTTAATACAGCTTTAGCTACGACTCCTTCTTCCCTCGTTGCATCAGGAAGTAATGGTTGGATAAAAATTCCTGAAGTTGTTTGGTGTCCCACTACTATTAGTTTAAAGCTTGATGATGAAGAAAAAGAACTTACGTTTGAACTTGGCAATTCAAAAGATGGAAACCCAAGAGATTTTCGTTATCCAAAAGCTCAAGGATTTTGCTATGAACAAGATCACGTTTTTGAATGCTTACAAAAAGGTACATACTTGCCTCTATTTTTTTTATGATGTCATTTAATAAAGCGATGTTCTAATTTTAGGTTTAAAAGAAAGTCCCATTGTAAGTTGGGAACGCAGCCTTCAAATTGTTAAAATTCTTGAAGAAATTCGACGACAAATAGGTGTTCGTTATGATAATGAATAAATTTGATATTAATTTTTTGCTTCCTCCTAATTACTCCAAAAAATGTTTTTGTGTTTTCTGCAAAATGATATAAGTAAAAATTATCAGATATTTGTGTTTTTAAAAGAAAAATATAAAAATAAAGTTTTGTCATGTGTATTAAATTGTGAAACTACATTTCATCACATTTGCTTCCAAATGTAGTACTCAATCTCATTATGCGATATGGATGGATGCTCTTTGATTATGTAATGAGTGGAATCAAGAATAAATTCTCTTTTCTTTTTTCTTTTAACGTGAGAATAAATATTTGTATTTTTCTATAAAGCAAATGATGAAACATGTGTTGCACACAGATATTTATAAAATTTTGAGAATTTAAAAATTTAATTGCAAAGATTTACGAACTTAAAATTTCCATAATTAATTTATTTTTTACCGGGACATTTGTAATTATTGAATGCAAATTTAAAACTCTTAGTTATTAATTTTAAACATACGCTTCATTGCAACTTATGGTCTTTCACAAAACAGTTCAACGTTCAAAGATATCAATTTCATTTCCTTTTTTCCAATTAATTATATCTTCTTCTTTTTCATTAATTAATAATTTCTCACGTGTTGAAATTTAATTATAATTTCTTAATGGTAAAAACAAAATTATATTCTTTTTTGTTTTTGTATGTAAAATTAAAGGTATTGACAGTGACAACAGACATCAGTATTTTTTTGTTATTTTTGATTCCGCGGTTTCACAAATAATGGATTTTCTGCCTATTGTAATTTTAATGGATTATATAATTATGTTAATTTGCTTGAGTCTTGGAACATTTGGTTTTGGATATATTTTGTATAAGAGATTGGCACATAAATCACATGAGATGAGTTATTGCATGCTTTTGTATATTATTGTGGAATTTTCATTTAGTCTTACTTCTCTTCCTCATATTATTTATTTAACTCTTTTTTGGACTTTGACTGATGCATCATACAATGCATATTGGATTTATATTACTGCTCTTCCTCAAACCATTTTACTACTTATCATTCCAATTACGGTATTCTTTTTGGGACTTGATCGTTGCTTATGTTTATTGGTACCTTTTAAAAATCGAACATTTATAAGTCGAAGTGTTTTTGGTATTTCATTAATAATTATTATAGTTTTTTCTTCAATTAATATCATTTTTTATATTTTACCTTCATTTCCATCCACAATTTTAACAGAATGTCGATCATCAGGTTGTTTGGCTTCAGTGGAATCAGGAAAAGTTTTTAGTACATTGCGTTACACCGCAAGCATTAGCAATCTTTTTGTTGGATTAGTTTTATTAAAACTCATAAGAAAAAAAATTATTGCTAAAAATGCATTAACAAAGGTAAAGTGTTGAAAGATATGTTATAATTTTCGATTCGATTTAACCTTTCATTAAATATAGAAAAGTTTTGTTTTTAGAAAAACAACCGATTAGCAGTTTTTACACTTTTAATGGCCCTTCTGCTTGATTTTCTTCCGCATCTTATTAATTTTTCTCTTAATACGGTAACAACCACGCTTTTAGTATGTTTTATTAATTTTTAAATCTTTTATTTAAGCTGAAAGACATTTATCTAACAAAATTTCTTGGGCCTTATAGTTTATTATTTGCTTCAATAAATACTTCAATTTGTGCTGTAACATATTATCGAACTATTCGTAAGTATTAAAAAAAAAAAGAAGCATCAAATAATTTTTCCTACGCAAAATAAACTACAGGATGGAAATTACAAGCTATCAAAATACACGCTACAACTTATTCCCATCACCATCCGTCGCTTTCGACCCAAAAACCAACGGCAAAAAGAGGCGACAGTAAAATGCTTTAATATATTTTTAAAATAACTTTTAATATTTTTGCTAATTTTCTGACGTATGTTTTGTTGTTGTCTTTAAAAAAATAGGCTTTTATGATTCATTGTGTTTTCAATTTCTTTATGGAAAATTTGTGATGAAAAAAATAAAAATAAACGAAATTTTATGGAAAAATTCCTGCTTTTTTGTTTTCCAATCTTATGTTTTGTCACTATTTTGTAGCTATGTATGTATGACTAAAGTGGTTCTGAAACCATTCATCATTGTTATGAATGCAGAAAAAACAGCCTTTGAAAATTCAAATGAAAATAAAATCTTGAATGATTTCATAGATTGTGTTTTTGACTCTTTGAAAATGAATGGAATGTTTTTGAAAATAAAAAAAATTATGAAATTTTTATGAAAGCATTTTTGTGTGTTGCAAAATTGTTGCAAAGCTGCAAAACATAAAGATATTGGCAATTTTTGAGGCCATTGAAATACGATAGAATTTTCAGGTTATTTGCAATTGCTGATGAAATTCATTTTCAATTTGGAGCCTTTCAATTTCATTCATTTTAACGTTTATAGTTTTATCAATGTAAAAAAATTGAAAGGCAGTGTTTTTTACGGAATTAAAGAGTCTTTTAGCGGATCAAAAAGCGCATTACAGTCGAGAGTTTCTTACACATTTTTTTCATTATTTCCAAGTACATATTTATTACATAGCAAACGCTCAAAAACCATGCATAGTTCAGCGTAAATGATTTGTAAATTTAACCAGGTTTTAAAATAAAATGGTTGACTCGGTTTTATTAAAAATAAACAATCTAACCCGGAATTAAATTTTTCTAACGCTTTTCGATTTAATTTGAAAGTCCTTAGAAAAGATTTGCTTTTAAAATTTCCACTAAGCTACAAAAAAATGTTGAAAGACGTCATCATTAAATAAAGCCTAAAATTGTCAAAGACGTAGTTAGAAAATATTTTTAACCTTACATAAACAATTTACACTTTTGTAACATACCCTGCGATTTAATGGTCGAAGTGTAGTAACAATGCTGGAAGTGTGTTATGAAGCTGACTTAATACATATATCAAAAAAATATTTTGAAATAATTTGAAAGTTTCAAAAATATGGCTTCGCTCGATCAATGAAAATAATTTCAATATTTTTAATATTTGTTTCGCTTTCGAAAAAGCAAAACATTTCCAAAATTTATTTTAATTTTTTCCCTTGCCACTTTTTTTAAAAGAGCTGGAAATTAATGATTACCTCAAATTAAAGGGTAATTAAACCGAAGATAAAAACCAAAGTTTGATTATTTCTTTTGCAATCCAGCGAATGAAAAGATGCGTTTGGACTTTTTTTTTGCTTGCACACTCTTTTTTAAAAAGAGAATCACAGAAAAACAAATAATATATGCTGGAAAAGAAAGTGTGCTTGTTGCCGTCCTTTTTTTTTTATAAAATAAAAAAGACATCGAAAACAATTTTGCACATTTTTGTCGAGCGACCAAAAAGACTTTATTTACTTTTAATTTCTAACATATGTTAATAAAAAATTATGGTTTATTATGAAAAGAAAAAAGCACTAATAAAAGTTTAGTTTATTAATTAATAATTTCCGCGGCATCAATCCTTCGAAAGCGATAATAACCATTTTGAAATAATGTTTCCATAATAGATGCAAGACAAAGTGAAGCAAGCCGTCATGGTAAAAAGCATGGTTGGTGGATATGAAGATTGAAATAATACAAGCAAATTTAAACCAAACGCACTTTCAACATTTTTAGGTAAAGTTTGAAATGTATTTTGTATGTAATAAACTGCAAAGGCAGATAAGGTAAAACAAAAATATGTTGGAAAAAATATTAGAGTGAAGGAACTCAAATAAGGTCGAGCATTTTCATTTGCTGAATTTTCAGCTATCAACAAAAAATGTTCTGCTAAAATAATGAATAAATAAAAAGTAATTATTTCAAAATCCTTCTTAACAATTTTCATTGTCTGTGCGTGCGTCTCTGCCTGGAAATCTATCATGTGAAAATTGTAAAAGAATGAAATAAAAATCTTTGAAATTAGCATAAACATGAATTTTGAAAATCCTTCTTCTCAATTTTCATTGTCTGTTTGTGCGTCGCTTCTATGCAAATTTTCTATCAAGCAAAAAGAAAGGAAAAAAAGAATGAAAAAGCAAAAAATGGTTTTGCATTCTCATTTCATAGAAATGAAATAATGATAAGTCGGGGTTTTATTTTAAGGAAGCATTAAGGAGCTAATATCAGGAAAATGATCCATGGAGTTATTATCTCGGGAAGGATCTAATTTAATAAAATAAAATTGATGAGAATGCTATTGAAATGGTTTGGGATATTTTAGGATGAGTTTTAAGGACTTTTGTAGAGTAAAATGCACAGAAATGTCCATGATATAGTAGCATGTATTAGTATCTTATTTTACTAAGAACTGCGCGTTGTAAACTTTAATTAATAAAAATATTTTGAAAAAGAAACATTTGCTGGCGGGCCGAAGGCCCGCTTAACCTCTAGTTGAGTAATAAAAATTGATAATAAAGTAAAAATAAATTATTACCACCTTCTTTTTCCACTTTATAAGCTACCTAGCTATTTCAGCCAAATTAAAGTTTGCCTTTGTTTTTTGTCAAAGCTAAATTTATGTTAGAATATTTATATTTTTTTTTGTAATTCAAGCCAAAAAGGTGCGCGTAAAGGTTTTTCTTTCTCTCTCTGGCAGCAAAAAGCGAATCTTTAAGCGTTCCTTTTTTGGTTTTCACTTAAGCCCAAGCAACCGGATAAATTTTTTGGTTAATCTTCGGTTCATTTTGTGTCAGCCTTCTTCATTTATCTCTTCGGAGATTCCTTCACATTTATGTGTTGTTGCCTTACCTTCACATTTATGTGTTGTTGCCTTACCTTCGCTTTATGCGTTGTTGCCTTACCTTCGCATATTTATATGTGTTGTTGCCTTACCTTCGCTTTATGCGTTGTTGCCTTACCTTCGCATATTTATATGCGTTGTTGCCTTACCTTCACATATTTATATGTGTTGCTGCCTTACCTTCACATTTATGTGTTGTTGCCTTACCTTCGCTTTATGCGTTGTTGCCTTACCTTCACATTTATGTGTTGCTGCCTTACCTTCACATTTATGTGTTGCTGCCTTACCTTCACATTTATGTGTTGTTGCCTTACCTTCACATTTATGTTTTGTTGCCTTACCTTCACATTTATGTGTTGCTGCCTTACCTTCGCTTTATGCGTTGTTGCCTTACCTTCACATTTATGTGTTGCTGCCTTACCTTCACATTTATGTGTTGTTGCCTTACCTTCACATTTATGTGTTGTTGCCTTACCTTCGCTTTATGCGTTGTTGCCTTACCTTCACATTTATGTGTTGTTGCCTTACCTTCACATATTTATATGTGTTGCTGCCTTACCTTCACATTTATGTGTTGCTGCCTTACCTTCGCTTTATGCGTTGTTGCCTTACCTTCACATATTTATATGTGTTGCTGCCTTACCTTCACATTTATGTGTTGTTGCCTTACCTTCGCTTTATGCGTTGTTGCCTTACCTTCACATTTATGTGTTGCTGCCTTACCTTCGCTTTATGCGTTGTTGCCTTACCTTCACATATTTATATGTGTTGCTGCCTTACCTTCACATTTATGTGTTGTTGCCTTACCTTCGCTTTATGCGTTGTTGCCTTACCTTCGCATATTTATATGTGTTGTTGCCTTACCTTCACATATTTATATGTGTTGCTGCCTTACCTTCACATTTATGTGTTGTTGCCTTACCTTCGCTTTATGCGTTGTTGCCTTACCTTCACATTTATGTGTTGTTGCCTTACCTTCACATATTTATATGTGTTGTTGCCTTACCTTCACATTTATGTGTTGCTGCCTTACCTTCACATTTATGTGTTGTTGCCTTACCTTCACATTTATGTGTTGTTGCCTTACCTTCGCTTTATGCGTTGTTGCCTTACCTTCACATTTATGTGTTGCTGCCTTACCTTCACATTTATGTGTTGTTGCCTTACCTTCACATTTATGTGTTGCTGCCTTACCTTCGCATATTTATATGTGTTGTTGCCTTACCTTCACATTTATGTGTTGCTGCCTTACCTTCACATATTTATATGTGTTGCTGCCTTACCTTCACATTTATGTGTTGTTGCCTTCTTCATCCATCTCTTCGGAGATTCTTCGGATACACCTGTTAACTGGTGGGGGCGAAAGCCCTTTTCTTCTTCAAAGTACAGCCGCCTTGACGTGGCGAAGGAGCTTAAGCTGTTTCGATTAATTTAATCAAAACAGCAACTAAGAGCTGTACTAAATAATTTTTGGAATGTTTTGCTTCTTAGTAAAACAAAAAAAATAATCTTGATTAAAATTGTATTGAAAGCATTTTTGAAATAAACAAGGAATGAATAGTAAAAAGGGTAAAAAAGAAAGTTTAAAACCAAATGGAACAATAATAATTAGCACAGTAGGAGCGCCTTCAGAATTTTGTGATGGTGCTCAATCAGCATATACTTATCAACTTTAAGTTTCTCAATCAGCCTACTCTTTTTTTTTTGGTAAATGGTCTAATTTTAACTTCAAATATTTGTTGCTTCAGGCGGTAACAACATAAGCTAAATATTTGTTATTTGTCATGTACATCTTCCTTTATTTATTATTGAATAAATTTATTCACGAAATTCTCTTTAACAAAAATAAAATACAAAGTTTACAACGCTTTTATGACGTATGTTTTGTTGTCTTTAAAAAAATGGCTTTTATGATTCATTGTGTTTTCAGTTTCTTTATGAAAAATTTGTGATGAAAAAAATAAAAATAAACGAAATTTTATGGAAAAATTCCTGCTTTTTTGTTTTCCAATCTTATGTTTTGTCACTATTTTGTAGCTATGTATGTATGACTAAAGTGGTTCTGAAACCATTCATCATTGTTATGAATGCAGAAAAAACAGCCTTTGAAAATTCAAATGAAAATAAAATCTTGAATGATTTCATAGATTGTGTTTTTGACTCTTTGAAAATGAATGGAATGTTTTTGAAAATAAAAAAAATTATGAAATTTTTATGAAAGCATTTTTGTGTGTTGCAAAATTGTTGCAAAGCTGCAAAACATAAAGATATTGGCAATTTTTGAGGCCATTGAAATACGATAGAATTTTCAGGTTATTTGCAATTGCTGATGAAATTCATTTTCAATTTGGAGCCTTTCAATTTCATTCATTTTAACGTTTATAGTTTTATCAATGTAAAAAAATTGAAAGGCAGTGTTTTTTACGGAATTAAAGAGTCTTTTAGCGGATCAAAAAGCGCATTACAGTCGAGAGTTTCTTACACATTTTTTTCATTATTTCCAAGTACATATTTATTACATAGCAAACGCTCAAAAACCATGCATAGTTCAGCGTAAATGATTTGTAAATTTAACCAGGTTTTAAAATAAAATGGTTGACTCGGTTTTATTAAAAATAAACAATCTAACCCGGAATTAAATTTTTCTAACGCTTTTCGATTTAATTTGAAAGTCCTTAGAAAAGATTTGCTTTTAAAATTTCCACTAAGCTACAAAAAAATGTTGAAAGACGTCATCATTAAATAAAGCCTAAAATTGTCAAAGACGTAGTTAGAAAATATTTTTAACCTTACATAAACAATTTACACTTTTGTAACATACCCTGCGATTTAATGGTCGAAGTGTAGTAACAATGCTGGAAGTGTGTTATGAAGCTGACTTAATACATATATCAAAAAAATATTTTGAAATAAAAAAGATTTTGTGGAAGTTTGTTTGTTTGTTTGATTTGTAATTGGATCGTGTTTTGAGAACAAATTTATTATGTTATCGGTATTTGTATACTGTAGCTCTTCATCTTTATTTGTTTGCTTATGTTTTTAGAGTCAAAATTTCCATTTTTTTTACATTTTATTAAATAATACTTTGTTTTATGTTTTCTATAAAATAAGAAATACTGTAAGAAAAAAATGAACAGAAAAAACGAAGGCGACAAAATCACTTTGTAAAAGACTGGAGAAAAAATGATTGGTACTGGAAGGATATGGAAGAAAAAATGGAAGAGGATTAATTAACTGATACCATGAAGAGAAAATATAAATGAGATATCCAACAATTTGATCGATAAAGATAATAATAAAAAAGGTATAATGCAACAATAAAAAAAGCAGCAAAATTAGTTAAAATAAATGTTTAATTTCGTGAAGCTGAATTTCGGCTTCGTCGTCGAATAATTTTTTTTGATGGTGATAAATATTTACTTCCATTAGATGTTTTGTGGTTCTCTTCCATGCTGGAAGATGATGAATTTGAATCACATCTGTTATGAAGTTTTGTGGAGGATTTGGATAAAAATGAAAATTGTTTAATATTTTCCATTCCAAAAAGTTTTTTTGGTGAACATTTTTCACATTGACTTTGAACGCGATTTTGTGAAACAAGGGAATATGTGGAACTTGAATTTTCTGAAAAAGCAAAAATTTAATTTCTTGTTTATAAGAGAGTATGCACTTGAGTTTTTTAAGTAACATTTCCTTTTTGGTGATGATGTCAAAAGTTCAAAAAACATTTTTCTGTTTTTTAGTAACCTCAAAAGAAATAAAGCAAATCGTATGTAAAACAAAAAGAAAAACTTACGTCTAGATAATTTAGGTAAAGCAGCTTGAATGGCGATATATTGTTCAGCAGGGGATGAAATTTCGTCTTCCATTTTGTGAACCATAGATCTGACTATTAATTGCTCCCACATCTTAGGTACTGAATGTGGGTTGATCACTTGGCCATCAAAAACTTTGCGACCATCCGAAAGATATCCAACTTGATGAGTGTGCTTTCGTCGATTAAAAATATTCAAAAATGATGATTTTGAATGTTGATGTGGTGAAATTTTATCATCAATGGAAAGGGCATCGATGTCAATTTCGGTGGAAGGTGAAGGACCAAGTTCACTGAAGAAGCGACGAGGGCTGCTTGCATAAAATTCTGCAGGCGAATCATTGGGAATATTGATCATTCCAATCATGATGATTAATTATTATATTGAGTATTAGGTTTTGACTTGAAAATTCTAAAAAAAGAAAATAAAATTAATTCAAGAGCTACAGAATAAAAAAGGGAAAGATCGCGATAGAATAAATTTAACAACCGCGAAATTGGTTCTTTTTCTAGTCAAATAATTTCAAAGTCTTTGACGATGATTATTTGAGAATAGGTGTAATGTAAAAGATTTAAAACATAAAGGATGATGTAAAAGAAAAAAACTGATAAAGCGTGCCTAACCCCGTGAAGAAAAAAGCATTAAAAAGGGATTAAGATTGAAATTTAGAACAATGAAAGAGGCAAAGAGACGCAAGCAAGAATAAGAATGGGCCAAACATATAATTCGGGCGTCAAGAAATTTTTTTGTTAAAAAAAGTAAAAGAGGAAATGACGAAAGAAGGAAAAAATAAAATACAATAAATATCTTAACTTTACATACATATACTTTCTCCTTCTGTGGAGAAACTTTGAAGGGATTGTCAAAGTTTCGGTTGTATTTAAATACAAAAAAAAATAAATTGTTCACCCTTTTTCTCTACAAAATGGTGGAGGTCTCTTTTCTTTTATTTGATTGTTCTCAACCCTACCTCAGAAAGCAAGCGATGGATGCTGACACGCCTCCTCCTCATCGTCCTGAGGTGAAAAGAGTTTGTGGTGTGAATCGAAAAGAGTCCAAAATGGGGCAACAACAATCAAAATAATAAAAAAACTTTGTAAAAGTTTTATAGAAAAATATTGTTTTTATTTTTAAATCGCGGCATAAAACTGGTTGATGCATGCCACTTGAGGCCGTAACATAACGGGAAGCAAAAAAAATGAATCAAATTTTAGCTAATTTATTCAAGCCTTGACTTGGACTCGACCTTCAACTGATCTTATTCTTTTGGCTTTTTATACTCCAAATTAAAAACTTCCTTAAAAGCATTAAAAAACAAAATATTAAAATTTAAAGAATTTGCGTAGGATTTTGACGTATTTTCAAAGGCAAAACTGTGGGAAGACAAGCAAAAAATGGTAATAAAAAAATCAGCGACACTGTTAACGCGTTTTTTTTCTTTCTCGTGTGTTATGTCAAAAGTTGTTGTTTGCTAATACATTAAAAAATTAAAGAGGAAGAAAAACATACGCAAATACAAAAGCTTCAAAAAAGGTTACACCAAAAAAAGGAAGTTGGAAGTGATCCTTAGAATTTTTCTCATGCTTCGATTATTTGAGTGGTGATTGTTCGGCATTTTTTAGCGAACCTAACCTTTTTCTACGCCTGCTTTTTTATTTTTTAAACACAAAAGAATCGCTTGGTTATTTTCTTTTTTTGCGACAACATCAACCCTCGTGATTTATGTTTTTCAAAACATCGTAACAAGATATATATCGCAGTTTGGAATCTTTAGAAAAATTGAAAAATAACAACAATCACGAAGGAGGTAAAAAGGTTGTGGTAGTTGCAGTAGACTGGTAGACTGATTGCATAACAAAATAAACACCAAAGAAAGTGTAAAAGATATCAATTTTTTTTATTACTTAAACGTGCATAACTAAACACTACGCTAGAAAATATAAATAGTTCCTAGCGATTTTTGATAATTGATATTTCATTTGACATACTTTCTCTTTCAGATCTTAGCGAAAAGATAGTAACCGCTTATAATTTATAACTCCACAAAATTTGATTACCATCTTCAAAACAGGAGTTTAAAAAATAACGCATTAAAAATTATTTTCAAAAAAATATATACAAACTTACAGTTTTATTTTATCGGATCGAAACTTCGATGTAAACATTTTCTTTATTAAATGCCAAGATCTTATATATACTCCAAAAAATGGATCACGTTTTATCTATTGACGTCAAAAACTCCTTCAATGTACCCTCTTGAAAATTGTAACAAAAAGTTTTACTTTGCTAAATGTCTCTTCAAAAATTCAGCGAAGAACCTACATAATCAGATGAAAAAAAACTAAAAAAGGTTTTGTCGCAAAAAAAAAACGCGTTTAACGTGCAAAAAACAACGAAATTAATTCTCTTCCATTTTTGGTAGTAGCAACAACCATTTACTGAAATGACCAATGCGCGTCAATGATTTCCGTTTGCATGCAAAGTAAAAACAACTTTAAAGAAGAAATTTGACAAAGAAAGAAAAAAACTGACAACAATAATTATTATCATCAGAGAAAGCGAGATTTTGGATGGAAGATAGAGACTTCCTTATTGCGCACGAATGTGTTTTTGTCGTCGTCTTCGTTGTTGTTAAATATTGCTCAAACACCCTCGAGTTTTTTTTTATCAAATAAAAGTACAAAACTATTTTATTGTTTTTTTTTGTTATTGAAAGATTAACCTTTTTTGATAAGAATTTCTTTTTTATTATTGTTTTTGTAGTGTAATAAATTTCATAGTAAATTTCTTTGAAATTATTTTAAGTTCGAAATAAAATAACCAACTCAAACAAATCATTAAGAAATATCAAAGTACAAGGCAATATACTTTTTTTAAATAAAGTTTTTTTGAACTTTAAAAAGGTAATTAAAATCAGCTTAATTAAAATATGTTATAAATCTACCACAAATTTCATATCACTGCTAAATTTTGTTTTCAGAATGAGACAATCTCTTCCATTATTTGTTTCAATAGTGGAACACTCCCTTTTATTTATTTTTTTGTTCTGACCTCTCATTAAATGATCAAAAATTTAAAATAAACTTCCAAAAAAATCATTCAAAACAATCACGTTTAATTTTTTTCTTAATTTTGTATGAAAAAGCAGCGTCTTGTAAATATTTTTCTTTTTTTTTGTAAAATTTGATACAAATAAAAATTGTTGTATTGTCTTTCGCATTTTTTCTTTTAAATTGAAAATGATTCATTTGTCCACAAACAAATCAAATGTCAAATTTTAGCTTTATTTTGTTTGAAAAAGAAGTAAAACTTGAGTCAATATGTTTGATGGAATTTATTTTTACGTCATTTTTTGTTTAAAATATCTTTTTTTGTAATCCTTTGAATAACAAAGCATAAAAAAAAGAATACAAAAGAAAAATATATAATTTTTACTTGATTTTTATTTAAGCTTGAACGATGCATTCAAATGAAAGAATGTAGTACAATAAAAGCTTAGTTCAAATATCCAAAGAGTCACCTAAGAAGATGAAATGAGCTGAATACAGTAATTTTTAAGAAAACTAATGCGCGTAAAGGGATTAAAATAAATTTCAATGAAAGACGCGGAGCTGATAAAAAAATATATTTTCTAGAAAAGCGAGGTTGCAAAAAATTGCGAAATTTAAGTGTATTTAAAATCTCCAAGTCCCGTGGCTTTTAATTATGATCGAACATAACGATTTTTTTATCAAGATTTTTTTAATCGGCTAACAAAGATGGATTCCAAAAAATGTCAGCAACTTCAGAAATAACAATCCGGAAAATTTTATCGGTTTCACAAGAAAAAAATGACAATGTTTCTCGACTACAGTAGGCATTAAGCAAAGTTTCAAAATTATTGCTCAACAATTTGGATAGTAAAAGCAAAAGTACATTAAAATATTTTGTATTTTCTTGTAATGCTTCAAAGCGATATTACCCACAAAGCACAATGTTCACGATGTTTCATTTTTGTCCTTTCAATTATTTTACAAGTTTCAATTTGATCCTTCTTCTTCTCACTCAATAGCCTCAAACTATTCATAGATCGACCATTTACTCATTCATTTTCATTCATTCACAAATAAAACGTGTTGATTTTGTATTTTTAGTAAAAAAAAGTTCAACTAAGTAAGTATTTATTTTTTAACCTTTCCTTATTTGGTGAATTTGTCATCGTTTGACCAAAAAGCAAATACACAAAAATGGAACAGCAGCAGCAAAAATCAGTTTTCATTCATCGTTAAAGACTATTTTTTTCGAAATAATTTTTGAACAAAAAGGATACATTTTTGCACACAAAATCGACACTAAGCTGTCGCGGTGGTAGTAGTAATAGTGTCTCACCTTTTCCGTTTTGTCTTCTTTTTTTTTCTGGATCATGTAGGACACAATAAAAAGGTGACGATGCAGAAACTACAAATGTATGAGGAATAATGATGACGGCTATTTTTTGTTACGAAATCGGCTGCTTCATTGAGATCTGTTTACTTCATAAAACGGATTCTTTGAACTTGATGTTTATGAAAATATTCGATTAAAAATTTCATTTAAAACTGTCAATTCACACTGCTTTTTTTAAATACATTTTGCTATTATTAAGAAATCATGGGAAACGATTATTGTGAGAAAATAGGATTAAAAAGCAAGCTGTTGTGATGGTAATGTTATGCAATTTCACAACAACAACAAAAACTGTCTAAACTATGTTATTTTGTCTATTGACACGTTTTGGTTCCTCGATGCACTTTTTAACAAAACACATGTCAAATAAAAATATGAGAAAAACAAACTATGAGTCAAAGTAAATTTGTAAAAAAAACCAAATATCTGGAGGTTGCAACCAATGTTCGAGGCTAAACGATGAGTATTAAAAAAATCATCGCTTTCAAATATATTGGAGACAATCCAGAGAAAAAAAATTTAATTTTTTTTTTCACAAATTGTAGTAGCAATATAGTCTTAAAAATTCTACCATTTGATTTTTTTTAGTTCTTTGCTCCCCATAAATTTTGTTTTATCGATAATAAAATGTTTTTTATAACTTTTTTTGTGTCTATGCAAACATCTTTAACTTTTTCCATTTTGTTGAAAGCTATTGTTAAAACTTTTTTTAAATGCTCAATTAATAACGATTGCAAAAATAGTCCAAGTTGTTATCATTTTCATAATTTAAGTTTCAAAAAAAGAACAAAAAACCATTGATTCAGATGCCATTGAACTTATTCATTATGTTTTTTTGTAGACAGACTGTTTTTGTTTCGTGTCCTTTTAAAAATTACGAAAATTGCTGCTGCTTTCATTCAAAAAATAGGCAAGCCACATTCTATTTTAAAATGAGTCAAAGTTAGTTAGTACAATTTAAAATAAGCTGTCCCTTAAATGATCAATCATATAACCAAGCAAGGAGAGAAAGAAACTAAAAATAAAAAACATTTTTTTCATAGCAAAAGTTTATGAATCAATTAAAGAATTCTTTAACAAAGTCGAAAAATTTCCGGAAAGGGAAAATGTAAAAGTGACGTTAATTTTGTCTAAAAAAGGACTATGATTCAATGAGCCAACAAGCAGACTATGCTTTAGTAAACACATTCTTTGTAATCGAAGGAATTTTTAGACGTATAAAAATTTTTTAATGAAAGCTTACCTTCGCAAATAAAAGTTCAAACTTTAACGGGCGCTATTTATGACAAAAAGTGACATTTTAGAATACAATATGCTTTCTATAATTTTTAAAGTTATTTATTGTTATAACTGTTAATCAAAAAGGAATTCACGTGTTTCTGAAATTTTGCTCAAAATAGCTTTATTTTAAAAAAGGCCATCGCTTGCAGCAGCAGCAAAATATTATTAGTAATAATTGCATCTTTTCTGCCAAATCAGCATCATGTGATTTATGGTTTTTTCTGTGGTTTGCTTGTAATAAAAAAAAAAGCAATTGAAAGGGAAGATCGATAAAATAATTTTACACAAATATTTGCAATCTCAAAGTTCATGTCTTGATTAGAAAAGGGTTATAAAGATAAGTTTCAAAGTGGTAAATATTTATAAATAACTGTGAGAATAATCTTTCCAACAACAAAAAAAATTGAAACATAGTTTGAAAAAAATCATAGCATTAATTAAAATCAATCTATAATATAATCGAATCCGCCCATATTTAAAAGAAATGCAAACTTTTCATAAATGGTATTCCTTCGCTTTAATTGTATATTTTAAAAATTTGGTGCCGAATTTATTCATAAATATGAAATCACAGACTCGTGATTAGTTTTTTATTTATTGCAAAATTGGCGCAGAAAAATTTTGCACTTCTTTCTTCCTTTTTTGAATGAAAGCAAGAAAAGCCATTTGATTTTGGTTTTTAGGGTAGTATAAAATATTTTTTTAAAGCAAAGGTCAGCTATCCGCCTAAACGCGAATATTTCACAGAAAGAAAATTATTGATTCTTCTTATTAATATAAATACTTTTTTGTTTATTGAGATTTTTCATTAATCACAGCTCATTTTGTAATAGTTTTGAAAATTTCCGATTGGGATTTATTTATTTTTTAATAGCATTGTTTCTTTATATATAAATTTTTTTATTGGTTTATTATCTCATTCCTTTAATATTTTAGATTTATTACCTCACGAACTTTTGATATGTCCAGCATATCTATTGAAACCCATGTACACTCTTTTTCGGTAAATTTATACCTAAATATGCATTTCATAATGAATAAACGATTTTTTTTAGAAATGTCCACGACTTTCATCGTCAGCAAGTTTTCTTCGTTTTGAAGATCTTCAATTTGAAGCTTTTCTTTCAAACAATGATCATAGGCACGTTTTAATTGGCTTGGTTTTTTGCTAAAAAATTATTTATTTCAGCAGCGTTTTAAAAAATGTTGAAACCTTGATTGTTTTGGCTTCATCTGAAATGTTAGATGCTAAAAATATGGAACAATTTTCAACCTTCATTGCTCAAAACTTTACAAGTTTAAACTATTTGAAAATCGTTTGTCAAATGAAGAAATTTTCCTTTGAAAAATGGGATGATTTAAGTGTTGATTTGTTTAAGAAAATCCCACCAACTGTTAAAGGCGATATTTTGCTTGAAAACAATGTTAGCATTTATCCTGGATATATGAGTCAGCAAGAGGTACATATCTTTTTACTAAACATGTGTGCAGTTATTAAAAAAAGTTTTTAGATTGTTACTGGCGCCCAATCAAAGAAATGGGATCTTAAACGAAATTCAAATGGAGTTTTAGCTCTTAAGGAACTTACCATTCATCCTGGTTTAACCTTCACCGTTGATATCCACAATCTCTAATGGCTTCGTTTAATTTCTTATCATTCTTTATGAATGTTTCTTATTCGATTTGGTTTATCTTTTTCATTTTAAAACTGAAATAAATTAGCTTTATTCCAACTTAATTATCGAACCAAAAAAATGATTGCTTTCTAAAAAATGGTAGTCGCATGAAAAACTTTTTCCTTAAAATAGTTAAAATCTTTGAACTTTAAATATCCATTAAATCTTTCTTCTTCAATAAGCAATTAAAAAGAAAATTAGGTCAACACGATTATCTAAATCTTACGTCTCGATTATTTCTTACGTAAAAAGAAAGAAGAAAATATTGAAATCGAAAGGAAGAGATGATGATGGCGGTTTATCCGATTATTTTGGTTTTAATTTTTTCTTTGTTTTCCATCTCAAATTGTTTAAGCCGAGATGAAATTATGGAATACTTAAAATATAAACAACAAACTCGATCAACTTTTGATGGAAGAATTGATTCTCAAGTTGAACCCATTGGTTATGTGGATAATAAGTGAGTTAATAAAAATGCGGTTTATATGATTTAAATTAACAAATTTTAGACCAATTTGGCCAAGAATTCTTGAAAAGGTAAAATCTCCAGCAAGAATTTTCTTTGACGATGATAACTTTGCTTACCCTACTGGCGAATCAAATCTCGTTGATTTGATTCATAAAATGGATAAAGCTGAAAACTACCGAAGGGTTTTAAAGTTTCTTGAAAAGTACACAAGCTAAAGCTATCGTATTGAATATCGAAAAATTATAACCATTTTGTTGTAAATTTTAATCGCTTTGTTTAATATTAATTTTTTTATTACTTTTTTAATTATTAATAAACAACAATAAAGAAACTGTACATTGGCAAACTTTGTAGTAAAAAACAAAACAATTATCACAGAATTAACAAATCACTCGACAAAAACATTTCACAGTTTTTCGTCAAATTAAAAAAAATAAACCCGCTTTGAATCAAAGTTATTTTTGGCACGAATAAGCTCGAAAATTACAAACAAACAAAAAATAATGCAAAAGTGTGACTATTTCTTTCCTCTGGAATAACATGGAATGCTTGGACATATGCAACATTTCATAATTGGAATAATGCATCTTGAAATAATAACATACACTACAATAAAAACCGAAAAATATACGAGAATATCGGTGAGCATCATAATAAATTCAGATATTGATGAAACTCCACTTGTCCAAGCCATGGGATTCAAATATTTCATAATTCCATCCATGGATATTTGATTGCATTGAGGACATTTACTAACTTGATTAGCCCAATTATTTGCAACATCAGCCCTTGCGAGTTCATCCTGGATACTTTCAACGGGACGACAAACTTCCGATGTGGCTGGACTATCATCAGGTCGAAGACAAACCATTTGAACTGTATTCACTGGATATGGTTTTATTCTAGCATAAAGTTGCTGAGTAACTGGAATTGATTCTGCAACATATAAAGTAAAGGAATCAATATTCTCCGATTTATAATCCATAATTTTCTTAACATAACCATTAAGAATTCCTGTGGCATTAAATACTGTGATATTTAATACTGAGTTTGAAAATCTATCAACAATAATTGTAGCAGCAAAATCTTGAATTTGCGATGCATTATGAACAAACGCCAACTTTTCAATGAGGGTTGAAGTGAGAGTTATTTCAAGATTCGTTCCTTCATTTTCTGTTACAATTGCATGACGCTCTTCTGAATCAACAACTCTCGCACTTTTTATCCATCGAAATGTTCGATTTAATGATTCAGCAATTTGAAATTTGGTTGATTCATTTGAATTTTTATTAATATAAAAGTTTGCATCCAAAATGCTTTGATATTTTTGATCCACGCAGTTTTCAGCTTTAGCACGATGAATTTTATCCATCAATACATAGCCGTTGTGAACAAAAAATTGACCATTGGAATCTTGGCGAAACCAACCAAGTCTTTCGAAACTAAAAAATAAATGTTTATATTACTGTAAAAATATGAGCACAAAAATATAAATGGAAAACATTCTCACACTTCCGCTTCATGATTAAAAATAAAAACTTACTTAAGGTCTGTGATTTCATTCAAAGGCTGTTGTATAATTTCTCCATAAGCTCCATTCGCTAAATTTTCAACAAAATACATGCCAGCATTGAGTTGATTGCTGTTTTTTCCCATTGAACTGATGCTTAATTCCAAACTTCTTTGAGCATCCAAAAATTGATTTTGTGTACTTCCGTCGAGATAAATTCTTATCGTTCGTTTATCATCTTCATTCCATCGGCCATTATCCCATGAAAACGCTGAATATCGTAACACTGCGAAAGTTGTAGGGGCTTCAAGTCTCAATGCAGTATAAGTTCGATTTTGATATGGTCGAAATTTGAGTTCACAACAAAGTCTTGGCTCATTTCCACTTCCACTTGGACATCCTGTGGTTGGTTGATCAGGAAAAAAGGTTCTATGACATGCTGTGGTTGGGGAATATGAAGTTGCGCAATGACCATAACTATATTCTTCTGCTTGGCAGATGGATGATTTAGCACTGCATTCACAAATGCATCGAGTTTCCACTTCGGGAATGGCGAAGCGATATCGTTGGGTAATGGAATGATATTGTTCGAGACGAGATAAAGTTAAAGTATGAAGAGCAGTGGAATTTGCTGTAACTGTTTCATCTGTTTTGAAGCACATCGTTTGACCCACTCCAATATTGAGACGATTGCGGAGATGTTTAGCATTCGAGCCACTAACTAAAAATTAAAAATTTAAGTAATAAAAAATGTCAGCAAATCATTGCAATAATTAATTATATTTAACTTACGTGATGATGGATGAGATGGTGTTATAATAGCTTTAGAACAATGTGGTGGCATTGGTGGAAATAATTCATTCAGCACTTGCAATTGCAATGGCAAACTAACAGGGACTGGGAGCGGCAACGAACTTGAAGCGGGTATGGATGGTCTTGGCAATGCCATCACTGCATTCAATAAGAAAAATATTATCATAAATGGAGGTGGTGGCATTGTTGTTAAGACGACTTTTCTTTGTGGTCTAAAAAATTTATTCATTTTTGTATTAAATTGATTCCACGATTTGACTTTTATTTATTTATGCGGTTTATATTATCATCAAAGATTATTTCAACACGACACGCGAGAGCTCGAGGACACGCCTGCTTCAGGATGCTACAGCGGTGTGAATATTTGGAATGTAACAAATTAGTCGTGGCGACAATGAACGAATGAGTAACTAACTACCAATGTTTCGCTTGCGGTTATAACAAAATGTGGTTAATTTTTTTTGGTTTACAAGTAAAAAAGCATTTCGACAAATTTTTAACCTTTTTTATTTGCTTAAAGTTTCGAAATTTAAGTTTAAAGCCTTTTTGTTTCATAATGGTCAAGTGTCGGACAATTAAGAGGCCATTCATAAAAGTATGTAAGTTAAAAGGTGTGGTAAAAGAAAGAAAGGGAAAGTTTTGCGCATGCATAAAAATGATCGAAAAATTTTCGGTTGTGGTGTTAATTCGATCATTTGTTTTTTATGGAAGTATATGATGATGAGTAATGAGATGACAACTTCCGTTGTTGTGGTTTTTTTATGGTATCAGTTAATGACTAATTTCATTAAGATTTATGGCCAATTTGGGGAACAAAGTAGGTCAGCAATAAAAAAACACCTAAAAGTAAGAACTAAATAGGTACTGCTGGAAAGGAAAAATAGTAAATATTTTGGGGTAATGAGTAAGAGAGAAAAGGGAAACTAAAAATAAAAATATGTAAATATATTAGCAATGATGCAACGGTTTTCGAATAACTTCATAATAAGTTTTTTTCAAAAAATAAAATCTTATTTAAATCCAAAAATAAAGCCTCCTTCTAAAGATTCCGCATTAAAATCCACTTTCTCCTTATCTTTTCGATGATCATTCATAAAACTTTCGATTCCTTTTGTAAATAAATATCCGCCTATTAATTTAGTATCAATTAAAACCAAATAATTACATTATTTTCTCTTTCGGCTTTTAGCTTTTTTAAAGAAAATAAAAAAGCTATAAAAATTAAATACTCGCGTAAATGATTCTCATTAACTCCTAACTCCTTCTAACCTATCTTTCAAAAAAAAAAAAAAATAGCTTCGCTCTCGCAACAACAAAAAGATGCCCGAATGACCCAATGAAACTTTTTTTCTTGGATTCATTTATCTTTCTTAGTTGTTTTTTTATTTCGCCATGATCACGTTTATAAAAAACCGCTGGGCTTTTAGATGGAAGAGAAGATAAAAATTTTGAGAGCGAAAAAGAGGCATAAATCAGGTGAAGGCTATTCACTCCGAAGAGTTGACACACTTGCTTCTTTTGGTTGCTGATGAGACGCTAAAATGGTGGACTTTATTTTTGAGAAACCATTTTTAAAGAATATTGGAAAAGAGCGATTGTCTCTTCTTTATGGGCTTGCAACATTTATTCAAGCAAAATTTTTTTTGATTTCCTTGTTTTTTTTGGACTTGAAATCAAAAAATTGCGGGCTTCTAATAAAAAAAGAAGAGACTCGTTTCGTAACAGCTGTTTTTTTTATTTGCCTTATTAAACAACAATTGAAAACTGTCCAACTATTTTTTTTTTTCGCCGATTTTCAATATATATTTTTTGTACGAGAAGAAACGGGTCTTTCTTCAATTTCCTGTTAATTCGCTTTTCTTCCCCTTCGATCATTCGCCTACTTCTATTTCTAATTCTATGTATGTCTTCTCTCAATTTTTTTTTTGTAATCAAATAATCACTTTCAATTTTTGTTTCTTGCTTTTGGCACCCAAACGAGAAAAAAAGGAAGATTGTTTTATACGCAAATTGCAATTGTCAGATGTGGTGGTTTTATGCTCCATCAGACACATTCTTCAATTGAGATTTTCTTTAACAAAGGTGGAGAGGGTATATTACAAGGAAGGGGGAAAAGAGAAAAGACGCGTGTCGAATAAGATCTGATTTGGCGTAAATCATTCCGGCACTTTGTTTTGCATCGTTTGACATCTTTATTTTTGCCAAGGTCAAAGCAAAGTCCCATAATGGAAAAAGTAACAAGATGTAAATACGGTAGCAGAATAGAATTTACAACCAAGAGCTATCTTAGAATCAAGAACTTTTTAATTTCAGAGTAACACACGTCTTTTGAATCAAACTATTTTTACAATGACAAAATTTTAGAGCGGTTCTATGAAATCCTTTTTATAATTTTGTGAAAAAAAATTGCGCGAGACGGGGGATGGGATATTAGGCAACAATATGTGTTTATTTAACAAAGTGGCAATGACAAAATTTATATGAATAACTTTTATGAAAATGCGAAATCCTAAAACAAACAAAATGGTTCAGGAAGTGAAAATTTGTTCCGCGATACCCAAGTGAGGAAAATTGTGTAATCAAATAAAAAGCACTTTAGCAACAACAAAAAGAAAGACTTTCATTTTCAAAATTTTAGAGCTTCTGATTTTAAATTACACAAAAAGTGACCAGTCATTTTTCTTTTATTGTAAGCTTCTAAAAAAAGAATATTTCTCAAATTTCTATGAGTAAGATTGGTTACATGCGGGAGGTTAAAGCGATTGCGCAACTGTGAGTGAAAGAGAAAATGTGTGGAATATATGTCTTTTAAATAAAATAAAAAAACATCTGATGCTTTTTAGAAAAAGCTTATTCCCGCTTTTGTCTTGTCTAAAGTGGGATTAGTCATGAAATGGTTCGCCGTTACTTTTAAACGAGTCATCAATCTCATTCAAGATCGTGAAGTAATAGTTTTTTTTTGGAAAACACGTAAAAAAATAATAGTAGCAAGAGGACTTCAGCTGATTGACAAAATAATAATAATTGAATGCAGCGCATCATGAGGCTTTATTACTAGATAGCGAGAAAAAAAATAATGGTTAATAATGATAGTAAAAATAAAATGAGCCGCCCGTCATAAAAAAGAGTAAAATAAATTAAAATACAATTATTTACTGTAATTATTCTTGGATTTTTTTTCGTTTAAATCATTGATAAGAAGCTTAAAAGCTAACTTAAAACCCCATTCAATTAGTAAATTATCTCTGGATAAAATCCATGCACCCTTTTTCTTCCACTGACACCGCAGGGGTCTTTCCGTTGTCATCAAAAGATAATTGAAATGATTTGCAATTGAAAAAAAAAATAGTCCGATTAATTTTCAGTCTGGTGTCAACGCCGTTCTTTACTTCCCATAAACTTCTTGGTTACCGATATGTTCGTTCAAGTGTGCACACATTTTGTCTTTTATTCTATCATTTATTAATTGCGTCGTTCTCGATTGCAAAAAAATATTGCGCGAAATTGAGGCGGGTTTTTCGTGGGTCGTCAAAAAAGTGTTTTTTCTTGCTGTATCATTTTTTTAAAATTGTGGTCAAGATTAAATAAAATTCATTTACTCAAAGCATTTTTAAATTTAAAAAATGAAACCACGGCCGCGGAGATCTTTATCTCCATTGGGAGAGGCAAGCCAGGCTTGAGTCTTTTGCCATTTTGAAGGTCATTTTTATAAATATTTCTTTTTTAAACATCGAAGCTCCTGTTCTGTCATCTTTATGAAAAAGGAGCGCTTCATTTTTGCCTGCCATCGCTTGACACCACCACTTACTTCATTGCCAGCCTTTCGCCACCGCCCTTGATTAAATTTTTTTGTGGAGTCACTTTTTTATGAATGAAATAATACTTTCGTAATTAGGGCAAATTTGGTAGCAAATAAAAAAAGATGGCAATGAATAAAAATTAAAAAATTTGAAAGTGTCAGAGTGATCAAACGCGAGTAAAAAAACAAGATTAATAAATTTGAAATTGAAAAACGGCATTTTAAATAAGACCTAAGAAATCTAGGTGATGGTGAAAAAAAAGCAAAAGCAGCAACCAAATAAAAATATAAAATTGGCAGGTTTTAAATTGATTGATTGAGTGAGAATTACAAAAAAAGAGCTGTGATAAGAATGTGATGGGAAGAAGAAGTGATAATCAATTCGCATTAAAAAAAAACAACTTGCGAAAAAGGGAAAGTTAACCTTGCATTTTTTATGTTTTTTTTTATAAAAAACTTGATTGAAATTTTTAAAAATGTATTTTATTAAAATTTCTAATTTTTATTTTGCCATTATTGATTTATTTTTTCAAAACATACAAAGTGTAAATAAATTGCTTTTGTGATGTCGAAATTACTTTAGTCTCTGAAGAAAAAGAGCGCTACTTTACCCGTTGCACTAAATAATGTAAAATTTTATTCTTTTTACTATTTTTTTATTCTTTTCTCCTTGTTTCATATCCTCGTCTCAATTGCCACACTTATTATTGATGCTTAATTATGCATGAATCTATCTATCATCATTTTTATTCTCTCTATTTTTTCCCCTTTCACTCTTATTTTTGAGATCTTAATAATCATCATCTTTTCCGAGTTTCGGAAATAATAAAAAATAATAATATTGGCAATATCTCTCTTTCTTTCGTCTCATTGTTATTATTATTTTTTTTTTTTGCTACCACATTTTTGTAATGATTATTCCTTATTTTCACGAGTTTTTTTAATTTATTTTTGATTAATGAGTTTTTTTCGTACCCGTTCGAGGCACCATTTTACTAGCGACCTTGACTGACGCTTTCTTTTCTTTACCTTCTTTTTGTGATTAACAAACTTTTTTAACAAAATTAAAAATGTATCAAAATCGTAAAATTCAAAATTTTATTACTCTGTGAAAAAATAAAAAAATAAACACTTGTAAAAAAATTTGAGTGAGGTTTTAATTATTTTCTATTTTTCTTTAAAGAAAAGATTGTGGTAAAAATGTTTTTGAGCGAGCGAGCGGCAGCTTGTCGTAAATCAAACAATTGGGTAAAGAAAAATTCTTTAGTTCTTTCTTTTTATGATATTCTTTTTTTTTGTGATGTATTAAAGTTCGGGATTCTAAAGTTATGTGGTAAAAGCAACTTTTAAATAAAATATTACAATAAAATTGAGATGGAAAATAGCCAAATGCAAAGTACCTTAATCAACAACATTGCCTCAATTCAAATTTGTTAACGCTACAAAACATTTTTCTTTGTTTTTATATTTAATTTTTCTATAAAATTATTAGTCAATAAAAAAGCGTTGTTTTTATTTGCGTTTTCGAAGGTCCAAAATTAATTTAAAAAAGTGTTCCAAAAACTTTTTTTAACGATCCATCATTTCTTGTTTTAAACAAAAATTAAAAACAATCAGGTGTCAGTTATGATCGGTTTTTCTCTCTCCTCTCCTTTTTTCCCAAATAAGGCCCAAACTCTATCTCACATTTTTTTGACAAACAAAAAGATGTGTTTCGAAAAAAGAAGACTTTTTATGTTCGAAAAATTATTCGCATTTTATAAACGCATTCATCATTTTAAAATTTTCGGGATAAACCAATATTTTTTAACGTTCATTCATTTGTTACTCATTGGATTGGAATCATGGATGATTTGATGAAAATTTTATCCACGAAAGAAAAAAAGATAAAATTTTGACAAATTTAAGATAAATGGGTTTAAAAGGGAAAAATTGGATTAATTAAGCGTGTAATTGATATCTCAACGGGTGGCAATCAAATAATATACCGAATTTTGATAACTAAAATTATGGAAAAAATCTTAGCAACAAAAATATGCATTAAATCCAATATTTTTTTGTTTGCACCTTCGAGCTCGAGCTCATCAGACGACTTCTGCTGTCATCGATCGCATTGATAGCTATAAATTTCTAGTTTTGTTACTGTCACTCAATTGGACATCGTTAATTTTTTCTTCTCGATAAATTGAGGTCAGATATTTGAAAATTTGTCAGAATCGACTTCACTTGGTGATCCATCAATCTAACACTTTTTTTTCAAATCGCTTGCTGAAAGAAACATAAGAATGCATGTTATCATCTTTTTGATTTGAAACAAATTCTTCAATCTTCTGCATTAAAATCTGTTTTTGATTGACCACTTTCATCTATCCATCTTTTTTTTTCTTTTGAAAATAATAAATTAAAGTTAAAAATAAAAATTTATTTACTTCACAAATTTTTTAGTTTAAAATAAAAAATACAAAAAAAATTTTGAAGCAATTAAAAGTGACACTTTTGTGAAAAATATAAAAATTAAAATCGCAAAAAAAGAAAAACGGCGAAGCCAAAAAAAGGTTAATGGCAACTACTAAAAAATTTTAAAGGGACACATCATTCTTGATTATTGGGTATTTTCTCACATTGTAAATAAAAAAATAAAGTAATTGCATTTTTTTCGCATTTAATAAAATAATCAACATTTTGGTTGCCTGGGAGGAAGAAAAGTAATGATAAAACTAAAAAAAATAATTTTTGGTTGTACTGTAACCCATGTGCCACAGATATAAACTTTTAACTACATAAACCCTGAAAAGAAAACAAACATGACATAACATTCATGCATTAATTTGTGTCGATACATCTTTATTAATATTTTTGAAGCATAAAAAATGTATGCACTTCAACAACAAAAAATTTTATGCTTAAAAAAACTTTAAAAATGCCCTTTTCTTCAAAACCTATATTTTTTTGTTGTTGGTGTTTTTTGAGTTGACCCATTTGCTTGGATAAAAACATCCTTAAATGAATGAAATGAATGTGATAACCCCATTATGTCTTTTAAAATTAAAAAATCTCGGATTTTTTTTCAAATTAAGCTTTATTTCCTTTAGTTTCTCGCTTCTTCTTTGCTGCTCCAAAATGAGCTTTTGTTGACAAAACTAATTTTTTTTTTTTTTTCTTTAGTACGTCGTTTTAATATTGTTTCAATTTCCATCATCATCGCCTTTCCTCTTCTCTTTCTCCATCTCTCCTATTTTTTTATTTAAAAAATTTCATTGAAAAGCCCATAAAAAAATAAATAAAATTAATGAAATTTACGCTCTTATTTTTCTTGAACGTTGTTCAGATTTTTTTCATTAATCAACTAAAAAAGTGTGACGACCCAGGACTTTTTTGATAATAACCGTGAAATCAAATATATAAAAAATCGGAGAGTCGGATAATTAATGATTGCAAAAAAAAACTTGGTGTGAGATTTTTTTGGTGGTAGTATTACACTAAAAAGCATGAACGGCGTTCTTTGAATCAAGGCTATGAAGAAAAAAAAGAATATATGAGAGTGGTCTTTCTCGGTGGTTGCAGTGATGGATGAAACAAAGGAAAGCCGGTGACAGTTTTTTTCTTCTTCAGAAACCGTACACATAGAAGTATAAAAAGGATGGATAGAATTTTGTGTAAAGTCAATTTTAAGATTTTCCTTTAATAATTGAGAAGGCAGCAATGTTTGATCAATTTACAGGGTATTATAATACTTATTTGAAAGCTTTTGAGTGCTTTAAAAAAGCCTCAAAAAGAAATAAAAATTAGAGGCTATAATTTTACTTTGAAGTTTTAAATTAATTGAGCTGTAAATTTATATGCTCATTTACCAATAAACAATTCATTTTACTTTTACTTTTGAGATGATGATATATAATTATTATTATTACTCATAAGTTCATTGACGCGCTAAATATAATTGTAAAGGTAATGGCGAGTTTAAATGTTAAAATTACTAATAAGTAAAAACATGGACTCTTGTTCTTTTGATAATCCCCAGTCAGCTGATTATTTTTTTGTAAAACAGTTTTAAAATTTTAATTTTTTCCAACAAAATGATGCTATAAAAAATTAAACCAACCTCAAAATTGAAGCAAACACATCCATAAAATATAATAAAATATGTAGTTACCGCAGAAATTTGTATTCTCAAGCAATAACAAATTTTAAGAAATGGCACTGTAATTACCAGAGAATACCTCTTTCGAAAGGCAACAGTAACAACAACAAAAAAGTCAACTTTGGAAGAAAAAAAAATTAATATAAAAAATTTTGACTTTCTTTTTTTTCTTCTGGACATTGGATAAAAACAAGCAGCAGCTTCAAATAACATCCATCTTGTATGCCGAAAGTCACGCTATTGCGCAAAAAAGAGAAATATAACTTGTCATTAAAGTACCTTTGAATACAAAAATAGAAAGGATCTCATCTCATGAAAGGCTTTTTGAGTCCGTTCAGGTCTAACAAACTTGATAAATGAGTATGAATTTTTTGTGATGACTTGAAAAGCCTTAAAGTTAGAGGGTATATCAGCTTCAAAATCAAACAATTTCGTTTTGTCTCTCTCCAAAAAAAGAACTCATAAAAAGGCCGGCAGAAACTTCTCCTCATTTTATCTTGCCTCTTTCTTTCTTCTTCGTCGTCCACGAACACGCAAACGCGAAAAAAACCCGGAGAAGACTGAAGCCTCCGCCGTGTTCCATTATTTATGCTTCTCCACTATAAGGAGGCCAGCCAGCGCCGATGGGGATGGAATGAGGAGACAACTGGAAGTCGTTTTGTTTTAACTCAAAAATGAGAAGCATCCTCAAAAAAAACCCGAAGGGCGACAATGATGCTGCTCTTCAATTTTTTTTTTACGTTTCTCTCTCCTGTGGCATTTTTCGGGTTTCGATGCGCATAAGAATGAAATTAGCGCTTTGTTTTAAACTAAAAAAAGGAGGCAATACTAAATGAAGGGCCTTTAGGGAGTTATCTTCCTCGGTAGAAGAGTTAACTGTTTTTTTTCTCTCCTCATTTGTAACAACCAAAATGAGCGAAGAAAGGGGGAGAAAAAGAAGAAGGCAAAGGAAGGTAAAAGAGTTGCTTCTTAATTTTTTTTATCAAAAAGAAAAAAGTCTAGAGGGAATTAAATTTTTTATTTTTACTTTATTTTTTTTTACGGTCGAGTCATCATTAAATAACTCAACCTTCATTACAACTACTACTGCCCTGAAGGACCTTGCCTTATTGGTGGAAATGTTGATGATGATGATGATGACATTGAAATTGACAAAGAGTCACACAAGCTGGTAGTTGGTTGGCTTTTTTCTTTCTCGAATAATTAACACACAACTAAAAATGCACTCATTCGACTTTTTTTAGTTGTATCTTCTTCTTCAGAAAGGGAAGGAGGACATCATCAATTGGCATGAAATAAGTCAATAAAAAAATACATATTTTTTTCTTTGTTTTTAAAGAAGCATAATAAGAGTCTGAGAAGTAACGGTTAAAGAGTTTTTAGAGAAAGTTATGGTAGGTTAATAAGAAAGAAACATTTTACTTGGCTCACATCATGAATTTGAATTTAGAAAATGATGGGAGTTTTCATAACCTGAAATTTAAAAATACAAAAAATGTAATAGAAAAAAGCTTGCATTTTTCTACGATTTTCAATGATAGCAAATTACGAAAATTATGGTATATTTTAAAAAGCCAATTCTATATTTAAAGTTTTCTTTAATTTTCCATTTTAACCTTCTTGAAAAACTTTTTATTTCAAAAACGTATGGAGCAAAAGCAAAAATTTAACAAACTCAGAGATTTTTCATTTTAAACAGACACATTTTTTTCAAACACAACCCATTTTTGGAAGCTGCGTTTAATTAAAAAAAGATACACTCATTGGAAGCTGGAAAATTGGCATGAAAAAAAAAAGATGGTCAACCCCCAAATGATGATGAGTAGAAATAATACTACTATGTATTCTTTCAAAATTGCTGCTCCTTTTCATCTCTTTCCTTCTCAGCAAAAAGCAATGGCAAGCATTTGAAGAAGAAAAAAATGAAACAAGTAAGCAAGCAACCGATCTTCTTCATTGTTGGCGGTGGTGTTTCAAATAAATATATTTTTTTAAACAAATAATTTGATTATTTTTTAGTATTTTTTCTTAGCTTTGCGTGTGTTATATTTGAATGGAAAAAAGAAGTGTAATTTCTTAATCACAAATGCAAAGACAAAAAAGCTAACCAAATTTAACCTCTTTCATAAAATGTGTAACAGATGGGATAAAATAAATTTTTGTTTAATTAAAATTGAAATAAGCAAAAAGGATGGCCATCTCAAAATTTTTGTCAAAATTATTTATTAATAAAAATCAGAAACAAACAGAAAATAATATAATTAATGGCCAGAAAAAAACAAGTTTAGTTATTAAAAAAAATTATGAGATTTATAATTTATGTAGGGTTAACATAGGATCTAAAGATTTTTAATAAATGGTTGCATGGCATTTACCAAATCAAAATAAACTTTTGCAATAGCTTCTATTTTTGAAAGAATAAGTAATCTGCAAAAACGCGAAAATTGCATGATGCGAGGTTTTATGCAAATTTACAATAAAACCTAACATCCTTTTTACTCAAAAAAAACGCTAGTCGCTTTTCTTTTATTGGTTGAATCTCATTTTTGCACAATAAATAAAATATTTCAGCAACCATCGAACGTGTGATGTCTCCTTCTGCTTCTTGTATTAATGGTGAAATACATGGAATGATGGTAAAAATTGGATTATGCATTACTATGAATTTATTACTTTCAATTGGAATTATTGGTTTAAATATATATTTAATTTATCATCTCATATATAAGAAAAGTGTATTAGCTGATCTTGTTGCTATTGAAACTCTTCTAACTTCATCAATTAAAAATGTTGAATTTGCTCGAATACCTCCTGCTGGAATTGCTGTTATCGCTGAAATGGTTGGTGGTGTACCTTTAAATGATGTGATTCAAGCATATGAAAAAGATTCAATGGAACGTCGTGCAATTGTTTATAGTATTATGGTAGTTTTTCTTTTTTTCTTTTTATGTTACAATAAATATATACATCCATTATTTCAGGGACGAACAAAAATAGCAAACAGATTTGTGGATGTATTTCGTTCAAAGTTCATTTCAAAGGGTTACGAAGGTGAAGAGATAATGCTCGCAACTCAATATAAAACTCAATATAAAGTATAAATGGAATCTTTCTTGATGTCTTCTTTTTGTTTGTTTGTTTTGGTTGTAAACGATGAATTTATAAAGGATTTTTTATATACAATTTTGTTTTTGAAAAATTTAATTTTAAAAGTAATTAGGTCGGATTCATATAACGTAAGATAGATGTGAAAAAGAAAACTGATAAAGGTTCAATTTGAAAAGATAATACGACACTTGTGGTTTGATTATTTTGAAATAACTTACCCGTTACTGTTTAACTCTAATCAAAGATTTTCAAGGTTTTAATCGAGCTGTAATGTTGTACAATCATAATCTGATTCAACATTGCACAATATCATCCTTTTAACTAACAAACTCGTTTCATTTCTCTAAAATCTTATAAGTTCAAAAACTTTCCGTTATGGCTGATACAAATCACAAAATCAATATAAGGGGAGGCTGTTTTATTTTTTTGTAGTCAATAAATTAAAGTTTTATTTCTTATTTAAAAGAAGTGTCATATTGGTTTATGTATGCACTTTTAATTCAAAAAGGAAGTAAATTTTATTAAAAGATGTTTGCTTTAATTTGTGGATGTTTAATTTTTATTTATTTCTTTTATCATTTATATTGGAAACGAAGAAATTTGCCACCAGGTTTCTTTCATTTTTTATGTTATCATCCATCCATTCATTTTTGTGAGTTTAGGTCCAATGCCTTGGCCCATCGTAGGTAATCTTTTATCAGTTTATTTCACGGATTTGGATATTCAACTTCAAAAATGGAAGGATCAATATGGAGACTTCCATACCATTTGGTTTGGTGAATGCCCTTTTATTTCACTTCATGATGCGCCAACAATTTTTGAAACCTTTGTAAAAGATGGTGAAACTTATGCGGGTAGAACTTATATGAAATGGGATGATATTATTCGTGAAGGAAGAAATGGCATAGTTTTTACTGAAGGATCAAGATGGAAAGAAAATCGCAGATTTGCTTTACATGTTTTCAGAAATTTTGGTATGGGAAGAAATTTAATGCAAGAAAGAGTGCTTGTTGAAGTCACAAGTCTCATTTCGGATATCAAAGAAGAACTTCGACTAGGAAAAAAAGAAATAAGTCTTCAAAATGCCATCGACTTGGGCGTTGGTGGAATCATTAATGGCCTCACTTTTGGATATCGATATGGAAAAGTTAACTTTCATTATAAAATTGGCAATAAATATCACAAATTTTTAGGAAAAGGAAGAAGAGTTTAAAGAAGTCAAAAAATTTGCTACTTTCCTTGTCGGTGAATTTAGCAACCCAATTTACAGAATGATGGAGAGTGATCCAGAGTATTATAAAAGATTCCCCATTTTTAATTCATATTATAAAAAGTTTACGGCTGAAGTAAAGAAAATTAAACATTTCTTTTACAAACATATTGAAGAACATCGAAATGCTATTGATTTTGAAGCGGACGAAGAGCCAACAGATTTCGTGGAAGCTTATCTTCGGCAACAATATAAATTAGAAAAAGAAGGAACAAAAAATCATTATTTTGAGCAAGTTTTTTTTGGCAAACAAGGTTGCATTAAAGTTTATTTTTAGTAACTCCCAACTTTATGCTACAATTTTGGATTTATGGATTGCAGGTCAAGAGACAACTTCAAACACCCTTTCATGGCTTTGCGTTTATCTAATTCAACATCCTCATGTCCAAGAGAAACTCCATGCTGAACTGGATAAAAACATTGGAAGTGACAGAATTATAACTCTCGATGATAAAAGTAATCTAAATTACGTAAATGCTGTTGCTGCAGAAACCCAACGTTATTGTAATCAAGCACCATTAAATGTATTCCATCGAGTCACAAAAGACACTGAAATACATGGTTATAAAGTTCCAGCTAATACAGCAATTACACATCAAGTATCAACGGTCCTTATGGATGAACGATATTTTCCTGATCCAAAAAAATTTAAACCTGAAAGATTTTTGGATATAAATGGAAAATTCTTTCAACCTCCAGAAATGATGCCTTTCGGAGTTGGTAAACGTGCATGTCTTGGAGAAGGTTTGGCTCGATTAGAATTATTTTTATTTGCTGCAAATATCGCAAATCAATTTAAAGTTAGTTTTTCTATCTTTAATTTTTCAAAACTCTTTGTTACAGCTTGATTATCCTTCAAACGTGAAAGATTTTGGTAAACGAATTATCGGTGGCACAATTGTTCCTACACCTTTTCTTTGTAAAATTAAAAATAGATTTTAAATTGTTTAAAATTTGTTTAATAAATTTAATTTGACAATCTTTTCTAAATTTGTTATATGCTTTGTTTTTTGGAAAACATGAATCATGATATATTTTTGGTAGAAACTTAAAAGGCATAATGGAATCGTGTCAATAAAAATCACTTTTTTTCATTCTTACACTGAAGATGCTACAGTATTTTTCTTCGAGAACTTCAGATTTGCATATGAGTGGAATTCCCATCAAACAATGTAAATTTTTTAAACGTATTCAAATCACCATTTTTTCTTTTCATTCAAAAGCTCGACGTTTTCACTTCATCTTGATCGGCAGCAATCACTCCGAAACATTCGTCCTTGGAAAAGAAGCTTCGCGTTCTTTCAATTCATCAAATCATGGGGTATGTGTTTTTTTTACATCTCTTTTATTAATGTATCTACTTATTTTAGAAAAAAGAAGAGATCTGGTAAAAAGGGAAAAGGTGGTCTTTCCCAAGAACAAACTCAAGAAATTCTAACAAAGGAAGAAGTCCCTGATTTGACAAAGAAAAGACGAAAAAAGAAAGATTTAACACAAGACAAATGTCCAACAGCTGAACTCAAAGATTGCAGACCAGTTGCAAGAAGTGCTCCGAATGAGAAAACTGCAAAAGATAAAAAGTAAGTTTTTTGGAGAAATAAAGGAAGGACTATTTCATTTTTAACTAAACTACGTATAACTTATCGTATATTTTTAAGAGACAGCCATCGAGAAAAAACTGAAGTGAAAACCTCTGTTGCACCTGTAAGCACCAAATCTCAAGTCAAAGCTCCTGATGCTATCGCTCAAATGATCGTTGAAGAAATGGCGAAAGTGTTGATCCAATACTCCTGGTATCATGGATTAATGCCGCGTGATGAAATCTCGGACTTCTTGGTTGCTGAAGGTGACTTCTTGGTAAGAAAGACAGATTATGGTGGAAGATCTCGATATGCAATCTCGGTCATGAGCAAAGAAAGAATTCGACACATCTTGCTGAACTACAAGGATGGAAAATGGTGGTTGAAGGAGTTGAAAAACAATACGTTGAATGGACTCATCGATGAACATGTTGAAACCAAAACTCCCATTCAAGCTGATGGGGCAATACTCATCAAAGCTGTTCCACGACCTGATTTTTACATTCTCCATGAAGTAAGTTTTGTTCTTTTCTCAATACGCATTACCATATGTATTTTTTGATGTTCATAATTCTTAAATTTTCAGCACATCGAAATTGGTAAAAAGCTTGGCGGTGGTGCATTCGGCGATGTTCATGTTGGCAAAATGTTTGACAAAGATCACCATTCCACTGATGTTGCAATCAAAAAACTCAAAGGTGCTTTGGACAAGAAACAACGTTCAGAATTCATGAAAGAAGCTAAACTCATGAGACGTTTTGATCACCCGAACATCGTCCGACTTATTGGTATTGCACCTCAAGAAGGTTAGTTTACTTCATTATCTATTATTACAACAGTCTCTAATTGAAATATTTTAGAACCAGTTATGATCATTCTTGAACTTGCTGTTAATGGCTGCTTGAAAAACAAATTACACGACAATCCATCTTTACCAAAGGAAAAGTTAAATGAATATGTCATTGGAGGATGCCGAGGAATGTGTTATTTGGCTGCAAGAAAAGTAAGTCTTTCATTTATAATTCATACAAATAACTCTTCTTCCTTTTTAGGTTATTCACAGAGGTACGAAATTTATCAAAATCTTCGAATGTTTAATGCTATGAATTCTATATGATCGTATCTTTCATTAATTTGTTATCAATTTTTAGACATTGCTGCTCGAAACTGTCTTCTGGGACCAAATGATGAAGTGAAGATTAGTGACTTTGGTTTGAGCGTCGCCGACAAAAGTGTTCTAAAACTTGAAAAAATCAAAAGCATGCCGATTAAATGGTTAGCACCTGAAGTTTTGAGGAAAGGAGAATTCTCAACTGTAAATTTAGCTTTTACTTTTATTTGACTTGACTAACTTACCTTTTTTAGAAAACAGACGTTTGGTCATTTGGTGTAATGATGTGGGAAATATTCACTTACTGTAAAAATGATCCATTCCCTGGGCTGACCAACACTGAAGCTAGAGCAAAGGTAACATTACATTACTCATTCAAACACTTTCCTTCATTCGTTTCCATTTTTAGATTCTATCAAAAGAAATGCCGATGACAGCTCCTGAAGGAACACCTGATATTATGAAATCTGTAATGGTTCTATGCTTCACTCAAGATACCGATCTTCGTCCCGATTTTGAAGGCTTATTCAAAATTCTCGCACCAAATGAAACACCACCGCCTCCGCCTCCTGTCATGCCGAACTTTGAAACTTATACACTTCCATCTTCTCCTGGACCATCAGCTTCAATTTAAAATTTCACTTTTGTATTATCCTTTCGTTTTTTATGTAATAATTGCTAATAAAGATTTAACTGAAAAAATATTTTGTTTTTGCTTACATTTATTATTTTCTTTGCAATCTTTTATCTTGTCATTTAAAGCTTTCGCATGTTAAAGTGTTATGTGAGGAAGAAGGAAATGTGTTAGGGATTCATTCATTGTCTATGAAGCTACAATTTGGTTTGCAACTTACCACTTTTGAAATTTTTAGTTTTGTTTACAAAATTTTGGTAATATGGTTTTTACTCATCTTAAATTTTATTCCAGAATTACTACTATGTATTTGAAAGAATAAATAAAAATGCAAAGTTATCTCTTGTTTTTGATGAAGAACACATGCATATTTTTTTGGATTGCTTATCATTGTATTCATGACCGCTAATTTTATTTTATTATTTCAAATAACTTCAAAGGGTTTATTTCCGAATATGTTTTAAAAAATTAAGTTGTTTAATAAATCTCTCATTGGATTAACAATTTTTTGACTTGCTATTGGAGTAAAATGGTAGCCATCGCAGAAATAAGATAACCGATTAATCTTATCATATGTGGAACAAATGGTTTTATTACAAAAATATTTTAAAACTTCAAAAGTATGACAATTCTTACATGGAGCCATAGCTGCTTTCATTTGATTCCATGAAAAATCCAATTCTTTATGAACACTCTAAAAACGTTAGTTCATTGAATTGCCAGAAAAAAATATAAATGGATACCGTAGAACTTTTATCAAGATCAACGAGAGGCAATTTTTGTGAAAGTTTTTGAGCTATTGTTATTGCAGCTGCTTTCATTGTATTTCCAACTGTATGATGAGGTTCAATAACGATAGTATGCGTCGAGAGATTAGCTATTTGAAGAAAATCTTGTTGCAACCCTTGAAACGCTTTACTTGATTTTGGATTGAGAGATGCAAAAGCTTGCAGAAAATCAAGTCTAAAATTAAATCCCATTGTTTCAAATAGTTGTTTTTATCCATTCACCTGTTAAGCAAAATTATTAATGATGGTTTTAATTTAGTCAAAAATGGTATCAGCAATCCTTTAACTTTTACGCATTCCCAATGTTTAGCAACTTGTGAAAGAGTTGATTCAAAAATAGGGCATGATTTCCAAGAAACTAAATAAATTTTCGAAAATCCTTTAACATGTTTTGAAGCATTCAAAGAAGCAATAATGGCGCCAATATGTTTCATTGCAAAGCTATTCCCAAGGACCACAGCTGTTTTGGAACCATGCGTTGATATCTGAAAAAAATTAATGTATGTCAAGTGCCTCATTGATTATGTTTTTTATAAGCTAAATTTTTATTTTTACTGGAACTTTGTTATTTGTATTACTCAAAATTTTCCTTCGCTTTATCTTATTATTATATTTTGTTTATACCCCGCGTTTCTTCCCAGCATGACCCAAGATAATATAATTATTGATTATATCCAAGTATTTTGCAAACTTTTACCATAGATTATCCCTTGTCGCAATGAGAAACTATTTATTTATAATGAACCACTTGGGCGCTTTTTTTGTTTCTCTTCAAAATGACTAACAAATTTTTTGGAGCGAAATTCAGTTCACCCGCGAAAAAGCAAATGTGAAAATTTTGAATCTTTACTTTGCGTTGTTTTTTTTATAATTCCTTTTTTTGAACCAAACAATATTTGAAAAATAAACCCTTAATAATTAAAATTTTAGAAGTTTTATTACTTTCAAAATGACTTCTCGCCGTTATTCAGAATTAAATAACTTTGATTCCACTGTTGTAAGTTTTATATAATTAATATATGAGGACATTTAATTAATGAAGATTTTATAGGAAAATGATGAAAATTTGGTTAAAGCTGATTTAGGTACACCACGTTCAAAAGCTGTTCCAAGCAAAAAGGTAAAGGATTTTTACCAATATGCCTTTTAAATAACCACAATTTTATAGACTCGAGTATCCAAATCTCCATTAACTCCTCATCACCAAAACGTTTCTTTCAATCCCGATAAAAATTTGGAAGAAACTTTTCTTGAAAAAACAATAATCCCTGATGAACCCCAACTTTTGCATAAGCCTGTAAATTATAAGCCTGACAACAATCTTGAAGAAACTTACTTTGAGCAATCCACCTTGTTTGAACAAAGTTTAAATGCAACCCAAGAACCTTCTTTCTTGGAAAACATCAAGACTCCTGATTTTTCTAAGGTAATAGTTTTACGCACTAATTCATAAATAGAAAAATTTTTTCAGATCCTTGACTCGACCTTACTTAAAACCCCTGAGGATGATATGTTTGCTGATGAAAGCCTCAAATCTCAAGATAAAACAATTACCGATGATGCAGTTGAAACTAAGGATGATAATGATCAAATCAAAGCTAATACAAGCATTGATCAATCCAATCTTAGTTTGCCCTTTTCATTTAATCAACAAAAGGTCCAACTTTTTAATGAATCATACAACGCCTTGTCTTTTAACAATTTATATACCATCACTGAAGTTGATTCTCAAGGTTTTAATGGTGATCAATCAGCATCATTTAATAAAACTCAAACATCCGTTACTGGTGATGGTGGGGTTGCAGATGCATTGAAAAAAGTTGAAATTACTGAATTTGTTCAAGTATCAGAAGCTAAAGAAATGGAAACAATTGATAAAGAATATGATACATCTAACATCTTAGGTGGAGTTTCAAGTCCTTCTGCATCACCATTTAAAGATCGTAATAAGGATTCACCAAAGAAAGTTGAATTTGCAGTTCTTCAAAATCGGCATACACCAACTGTGAGTGGTCTCTTTTTACTAGATAAATCTAAGCATATATCCTTTGGTTTTAGCGTTTTGGTCAATCATTAACTAGCGCTGCAAATATAAGCATTTCCATGGCTTCATTTTTAGAAGAAGAAATGCAAATCTTTGCTGAAGAGCCTTGCAAATGTGATCGTTTTTCATCTGTTATTAAAGAATATAAAGTAATTGTAAGTCCTGCTATTTGTAAAGCATTTATCGTTTTAATGTCTAAATTTTACAGTGTGAAAAGCAAAAACAAATCAGCGACAATAGTAACAACAATCAGGAAATTTTTAATCTCCAAGAGCAAGTTACTCGATTGAACATCCTTCTTGCTGAAGCTAAACATGAAAGCGATTTATCTAAACAAGAAGCAGCAAATTCCAAAAAAGATATTGATGATTTTCAATTTGCTTTGGATGAAGAAAAACGTCGTGCAAAAACACACATTGCCGATTTACAAAAAGAAAATTTTACTTTAACCGAAGAAATGGAAGTTCTCAAAAATACCCTTACTGAAAATGGAAACATTGATTCAATGAAGGATGAACTCTCAGCTTTGAAAGAAAAGCTCAAAGTCTTTGATGAAGTTGTTTTAAAAGGTGCTGAAATTGAATCGCTTTATAATAAAGCCCGTACTGAAAATAAAACCTTGATGATTCAAAAAGCTGATCTTGAAGGAATCGTTGCTTCTATGAAAATTACAGTCGATAAATATTCTAATGTTGATGTTGAAGCTATGCAACAACAAATGGCAGAACAAGTTGAAGCGATTGAAGCTTCATATAAAAAATTCGAAGATGCTTTAGCTGAAACAAACTCAATGAAGCAGCAACATGAAGAAGAAGTTGCTTTCCAACAAGTTCTTAATGAAGAATTGACTCAAAAATTAAAAGCTTTCGAAGCTCATGAAAGTGAAGTAAATGCAGAAAACGAGTCTTTAAAGCAGCAACTCGCTCAACTTCAACGCGAAATGGATCAAAAAGATTCCAACATTAATGAGAATGCTAATCTTCAAACCCAAATCAAGGAAGCTGAAGAAAAACTTTTCAAGACTTCTGAAGAAATGGAATCAGTTAAAAGTTTATTCGACGAACTTCAAATTGAAATGTCGAAAAAAGATTCAACAATTTCTGAAGGAATTCAAAATTACGATACTCTCTTTGCTCAAAAGAAGGAAGTCGATGAAAAACTTCTCAATGCCCTTGAAGAAATTGAAGGATTGAAGCAACAAATTGGTGAACTTGAAATTCGAGTAAAAGAAAATGAATCTTTCCAAAACGTTGTTAAAGATCTCGAAGACAAAGTTTCACAAAAAGAATGCTTGATTGCTACTCTTCAAGAAGGAGGTATGGAAGCTAAAAAAATTAATGCTTTATTGAATCAAGAAATTTTTGAACTTCGCTCTCAATTAGAAGAAAAACAAAAGTCCATTAAAGAACTTTCGGAAGATGTTAACATTGCTGAAGCAGAAAACGAAAAGTTAACTGCTGATTATGAAGGTGAATTAGCTAAGAGTAATGCTGAAATTGAATCATTCAAAACAAAATGCATTGGTCTTCAAGCTCAATTAAAGAATAATCAAGCATTATTCCAAGATATGGATAAAAAGGTTCATAAATACGATGCTCTTCGTCGTGAAAAGAGTGAAGTTGAAAAAATGTTGGGTCACGCTAATGATGAAATTATTGACTTGAAAAGTCATATTTCTACCCTTGAAAAAGAAATGGCCCACGAAAAAGATGATATGGAAGCAAAGGTTAAAAAGGTTGAAGCTAATATGTTTGAAGCTGAAAATTCCCTTGCCGCTTTTCAAGAACAAAAAGAAAAGGACACCGCCATGATGGATTCTTTGAAGCAGCAAGTTAAAAATCTTTCGGAAGAATTAGAAGTTCAAGAAATGGCTGTTGCTGAGCTCACTAAAAAAGCAGATGCTTATGATGCCCTTCTTGAACAAAAAACGAGTGCAATGAAAATTTTCAATGAAACCAAAGCTGAAAATGAAGCTTTAAAAACTCAAAATTCTACTTTCAAGGAACGAATGGATTCAATGAAATCTGAAAAAATGGAATTAGACGCTAGGCTAGAAACAGCTAATGGTGAAATAGAAAAATTGAAAGCAGCCCGAAATAAATTAGAGAAAAAGGTTGAAAAGCTAAATGCAGAACTTGATGAAGCTGAAACCGCCCAAAAGGATTCTTCTGAACAATTGTTTGCTCTTTCAGCTAAACTTTCCAAACTCAAACCTGAAGGTGATGGTTCAATTCGAGCTGCAATTGATATGGCTGAAATTGCTTCACCCACTCAAATGAGTGTTGGCACTGAAAATGAAGAAGCATCATTTCATTCCACCACTGAAGAACCACCTCAACAATTCACTCCTGAACCATTAAGTCCCAAAGATGGTGAAGGAGACCGTTCTAAAACTCCAAAACGAAAAGAAAGTTTATCATCAAAGATTCGAAGCCCCTTCCGTCGTACCAAGCCACAAGATGCATCTTCTCAACAACACAATGCTTCTACTTGTAATCAACAATAAGCATGTGTTTTTAATTATTTATATTTTTGTTTTATTTTATTGTTTGTATCTGGTTTTACTTGTATTTCTCTGTATAAACCTATTTTTATAATTTTCTCATTTTTTCAACATAGCAATGCTAACAAATTTTAAAAAATCAGAGCAGAAATATTGGAAGATAAAAACTAACCGGTAAAACACATCTGCCTTCAAGATTATCATCAGCTCTTAAAATAGCGAAAGACTCCGAAAGAAGTTTATCTTTTTCACATTTGATTGGAATTTTATTACACGCTATTACCATTTCTTGATTTATTTTTATTGCTTCTGCATCGCTTATTGGTTTTGAAGAAGAAATATCATAAAATAATGGCTAAAAATTTCAAACTAACTATTTAGAGTTTTAAAAAAATCTCTTACAACAGATGAAAGCCCTCTATTTTTCATTGCAATATAAAAAACGATTCCAAATAAAATTATAATTACTCCATAAATGAATGAAGAGGATAATTTCGAAAGTTTTGTTTCGATTAAATGATATTGAAGCGCCGAAATTATAAAAATAATCAGCAATAAACAAATTAAACTAAAAACTAAAAAATCCATGTTTAAACACATTTAGATTTATCGCATAATTTCCTAACTTACCATCATTTTGATTATAAACACCGGTATATTTAGCGAATAACAAGATAGGCCAATGAAAGAGGTAAACTGAATATGAAATATCTCCGAGATAAGTTAATCCTTTATCGAAAAATTGTGGGAGTTTTAGTTGAAATTTGGATGCAAGAAAAATAAGGAAAGCCGCAAAAAATGTTGAAAAAAGGCGAAAAGAAAAAATTATAAATTCAGGAAAGATTGAAATTTGTGGTGCAAAACATAAAAATATCAATAATGTGAACAAGAAATAATAAGTATAAGAATAATAAATGGGTATTGATTTTTTTACAATTTCATCCGATGATAACAAAACATAATTATTCCCTGCTGCTTCATCACTGTGATAAAAAGCTAAAGTTCCAGCAAGAAATTGCCATAACCGACATAGAAAAAAATCAAAACCAATGGAATGATTATGAAAATAAAGTTGAAGTCCTGCAGAAAATCCCATCAACAAAGTTGCTCGAAATAAAGGATTCTTTGAAACAAAATTTATAATTAAAAACGGTGCAATAAAATAAAATTGTATTTCAACTCCAAGTGACCATGTATGAAGGAGGAAGCGATATTCAGAAGTTAAATGAAAATAAGATTCCTTTTCAAATAAACTCTTCAAATTTGTTCCAAAAAAAGATGCCCATAAAGTTTCTTTTGATAAAAATGTAAAATCAAAATCAATCAAAATAAAATGCCCTGCAGCGAGAGTTACGAAAAGCACAATAAAATATGATGGAAAAATACGACAAATTCTCCGAGAATAAAAGTTTAATAATAATTTTTTAAAGGAGGACGCTTCATTTTGTTTTGACAAAATAGATGTCATTAAATATCCACTTATAACAAAAAAACTAAAATGTTTGTTATAAAATTTTGTTGCAAGATCCAATATAAAAACTTACACATCAACTCCAAAATAACCATATGGAAAAATTTTAGGTAAAAAATGGAATCCCAAAACAGCGGCAATTGCAAAAGCACGAAGCCATTGAATATCTTTCCTTTTTTGCAGCATTTTCGTTTGGAATGAACAACAAACAAATGATAAAAAATTGTAATTCTTAAAAATTGTTTGTAAAAAGGCGGAAACTTTTTATGTCTTGCATTTTTCCTTTTTCTTTCGATGACATAAAAGCCAAGCCTATTTTAACATCGTAATAAATATTTTAACAGGGAAAAATCTCTTCAATAACTAGTTGCTATGTACAATTTTAAAAATGAGAAAAATAAATTACAGAAACCATCGTTTTTTTTTTTGGGACGTGCTTTTGTTAGTGGATAATTATGAAGCATAAAAGCAATCATAATTAAGGAACAAAAATTTTATTTCCCTCATGAGTAAATTTCTATCTTTTATTTTATTGATTACCTATTTATTTTGTAGCTTAAAAAATTTGGTTTATCCCTAAAACTATAGGTAAATTGGAAATGCTTTCTCTAATTAGAATGCATTTGAAAAATCTTATTATTATGTACACATACATTACAAAAGTAAAGTATTTATTTTCATATAAACTAGAAGTTGGAGGAGCTATGCAAGCAAGCGAACAAGGCGTGGTAGTTGGTTGCTTGACAGCTTATGTTAGTTTCACACTTTTATGTCCAAGAAAGAGTTTTAACTTGCAGAGGAATTAATAAAATTTCTTTTCTAAATATGGAATATGTAATTTTTTGCAATTTTATGTATGTATAATTACGCAGCTAATCACAGAAATCTTTTACAAACTAAATTTTTCCTTGTTAAAACTGTTTTCACACAATTTGCAACTCCTTTGCTTGAATATTTAAGAAAACAATTTCATAATGTAATTTAATTTTCACACCATAAAAATGCAACATACAAAAGAAAGAACGAAGGGAAAGCAAACAGTTTGATACATTAGATAGCAGTCTACTTGGAAATTAATGCTGCTTCAGTTTTTATTACTTCATATTTAATTTTTATTGCTGAAGCAAAAAAACCATGAAGATTTAAACTTTGTGGAATAAATGAACAAAGGACTAAATGTCCAACATGTGAATTTTCTTGCGAACAAATGAGTTGGAGTTTCCGCGATACCTCCAACAAATGAAGATGGAATCATTTATTGTTCACCAAAAAGAACAACATCGCGATCGTTATAAACCTATCGACCTTTTGAAAAAGACTTCACCATAATCCGAAGATGCAATCCCCAAAACTAAAAAACGAACCACTTTGTCAGAAGATTTTGACTTAATCGTGAACAGTCAAAAAATTAGTAATTGTAAAACAAAAACAGCAAGCACATTTTTCGCAATGAAAAAATGAACGTTCATTCAAATTTTTGGTTTACATTTTTTTGTTTTACGGAAACATTTCTTTATTTCATTCTTACTCGTTCGTTGTGTCGCTGCTATTCATTCATATCTCATCGTTTACTTCTTATTTATCGTCGTCGTGTTGGATAGTCTTGTTTAGGTGAGTTTGTTATTTTATATATGTATCTAATATTGAAGTTACTCTTGCTTATTTGAATATTGTTTAGCTTTCTATTTCGTTTTTTTAGGAATGGATTCAATATTATCGTTACAACTCTTCTCATGGCTATTTATAACATTTTTTCAAATTACTGTAATTTTCACAACAATGATTTTATGTAAAAAGAAGAATGCTTCAGCGAAACCACCTCAACAATCTGCCGTTGGCCCTGATGGAAAATCACTTAATGGAGCTCCTACACCTGCTGCTCCAGCTGCTGCTGTTGCACCACCAGCTACGACTGCAAATGAAAAGAAACCTGATGGTGGAGATGCTGTTGCTAATAATGCTGAAAAGAAACCTGAAGAGAAAAAAGAACCTGAAAAGAAGACGGTAGCATCAAAAGAAGATAAGAAAACAGAACTTGCTAAACCTTCCGAAAAGAAAGCTGTCCCCGTTAAAAATGGTAAAAGTGGTTTGGATGCGCCTCCTGAAAGTAAAAAGACGAAAGAAGATGATGGTGAAGGATATGAAAATTGTACTGATATGACACCAGAACAATTACAAAAAATTGCTAATGATATTAAATAAAGTGTTTATATTATTTGAATATGTTATTAAATAAATTTACTACTATTGCAGTATGAAATAATGTATCTTTTTTGGATGACAAGGATGGCGAAAGCGGTATTAAAGTTTTTTTTGTAACCTTTTAATTAATGTCAAACAATACTCGCTTGAACATACAAACAACAGTTTTCTTTTGCTTGTTAATTTTTTTCTCCGAAATTATGTACAAATTTTTAATTTATTCGAGCTTCCTTCCTTGCTGCTTGTTATCGATTAAACAAATGTTTTCATTGCCATTTTTATTATTTGCAAATAAATTGTGGTGCATCAATAAAAAAACATACATATTTTTGATTAATACTAAAATGCCTAAGGATTGGTATAAATAACCGTGCCTCATTAAACTACTAATTATGATAAAGGAATGTTTGGGATTTGTAAATTGACATTACCACGAATTTTTTCAATGCCTGAATCTAAAAGTACAAAAGCTAATTGTTTGTTTAATCTTGGAAGTTGTAAAGCTTTAACAATATCAGTGGCAATTTGTCGAAAATTTTTAGTTCCAATTATTTCAGCTAATATTTTTGGAATACTTTCTTCTAGATATTTATCCAATCTTCTTTGAGTAAGTTCAGCTCTAAGTTTCTTTTCTTCATCGCTTGCCTCAATGGAACCCGTTAAAAGCATATTTTGGAATGAATGAATTAAATATAGGATACTTTCTTCTTGAACCAAACGATCAATGGAATTTCGAATATGTTTTTTCAAAAATGCTTCAAAAATTCGATTGAAAAATTGTTGAAAAAGGATAAAAGTTGCAATAAAAAAATCAGAAATTCCATAACCAATTCGAAGAATAAAAAATGCAAAAACTTTTGAACTTTGTCGAGTCCATTCTGGTCGAGGTTCTGCAGATTGAGGAAAGCCTTGAGCTGCTTCTTGACTGCGTTTTTGAGTCAACAGCAAATTATCCAATGCAATTTTGGATGAAAAATGGCAAGCTTCAATAGGTTCAGATCCAAAAGATTTTAAGCTGCTAAAACTTTTAAATTAAATAAAAAATAAAAGTTTGTAAAATATTCAAACCTTTGATCTGAAGTTGCTTCCTTTGCAAGTGTTGGTGATTCAGCGTAGAATGATGAAGGAACCAAAATGTTTGCTAAAACATTTAATAAAAATGGTTTTAAATTTTGTCCCTTTTCTCTCTGCAATTTTCCTGGAACTCTTCTCATCGCTTTAAATGGATTTAAATCTGAGGTCATTGGTAAATCTTCAAGTAATTCTTCATCAGTGGTTAAAAATGCATAAGCTAATTCAGATCGTTTTAAAGCTGGTTGTAAAACCATTCCTTGAAGAAATTTTTCAAATTGAAGTCTTTGGGTATCCATAAATGTTCGATTTGTTTGATGCAAGGATCGTTTATCGGGAAGTATGCCTAATTTCACTGAATTTCCATGAAATTCTTGTAGCTTTTTTTCAAGAATATGAAATTCATCGTATTTGCGAGTGATCGTCCAAGTTGTTGGTAAATCAGAATCTGAATTGGTTGAAGCTGAATCAGCAGGAGCAATATCCAATCTTTCTATTTGAATTACATAAACAAAATAAACTCTGCCTAAAATTATTCAATTTATAAAGGTTCAAACCTATCCTAATTTTACCAAAAATATCCTTTCTTGGTTCTACTCTAGGTACAGTAACAATCCATTTATTTAAATCTTTTCCAACATCCGCTAAAGCAATATCTCCAGTTTCAATGGATTCATGTTTTGCTTCCATTTCAATATCATCCTTCACTAAATCTTCATCAAATGATGGCCCAGAAGTAAATGCATTCAAAAGTTTATTTCGAAATTGTGATAATGAAAATGAACTTTCTGTTGGGGGTTTGTGATCATTAATGGTTTCATCTTCTTTAGGACCACGAATTAATTCCACTACATCAGGTGGAGCGCCACAAAGAAAACCCAAATAACATTCTGATTGACAAAATGGAATTAAATATTGATAATTTAATCGATGATATAATTCTTTATAAGTATCTTCAGCAACTCGCTTCATTAATATTGGATCTTTTGAATCCACAGCTTTGTGGAAATCTTCAGGAATTTGTTCGTTTTCAAATCGAACTCTATGAGGAGCTGATTCGTGGATATAATCAGAATACAGTTGCCAAGCATCTGAATGAAGTTCTTCAAACATTTTTTGATTGTTCTAAAAAATTTATTGCTTATAAAAAGATATAATTTCAAGGAGGCTCAAACCTGCATTTTATGAATAGCATGGTGTAAATCGTTAGCTTGAAGGAAGCAATCAACAAAATGTTTTGGACCTCGTATATCATGAAGGTACATATAAAATAATTGTAGCAATCTAGGTTCACGTATTACATCACTCAATTTTAATGCAAGCAAAGAATCTGGAGTATCATGTTGACCAAATTCGGTTAACTTTGCTAAAAACTTTGATTTCATTTCATTTTTATCAATTTTTTGCCCAGATTTCCCAGGTTCCAGAGCGCTAAGAATAATATTATTCAAAGTATCTGGATTAGAAATAAAATCAAGCAATGGAATGAGAATAGTCGAAAGGACAAGTTCACGAAGAAAGTGACGAACACAATGACTTGGCCATGGACGCTAAAAAGAATCCCAATAATATTAAGAAAAGTAGTTAGGAGTCTTACACTTCGAGATGATCCCGGTGTCTCAAAGTCATCTGATTTTCCACTAACTCTAGTATCATCAACCAAACGTTCAACAAGAAAATCTGCAACAACTCGAAGATAATCTATTTCATTTTCTCGTGAAGTCATAGCAATATGAAGATCAGGCATTTCTTGAAGGATTTCTATTTCAAGTAATGAACTTGGAAGTGACTAAATATGCTCATTTACATTTTTCAACAATGTCGGAATATACATACCTCTTTACCTGATTTCCTCACATATCGACAAATTCTATCAACATGAATTACAATTAATGGCAACCAATCCTCTAAAATAAAGGTTGTAATATCAAAGTTTTTGAATTCTTTTAGAACCAAAGAAGCTGCATGTCGGATTTGGTATCTAAAATCTCCTCTTTAACTTCAAAATTATATGATGGCAAAATCTCACTGAATTTCTCCAATAAAAGCATTGTCTGCACTGATTTCAGCTTTATACCATTTATTTATATAATTATCAATTATTATAAGCGCCAGCTCTTCCATCGCTTCATTAACCCGAGATGAAACTTTTAAAGTTTCCCATGGTGGAATATTTACATTTATATTTGTGGAAGCTGTGGATACAGTCCGATGCTTCCTTAAAATTAATGGCGCAGCTTTTACTTCCTCGGCTGCCGCTGCATCTTGTTGAGATTCAATCAATTTAAATTTTCCAATTAAAGCATCTTGAAAAGCATCAATGTTTTCAGATTTTAACAAAAACGGAGCAATATAATATCCCGCAATTAAAGCTAGAGAATAGAATATAAGTGAATAAAAGCTTAAAATATATTGTTTTTGAATTTCTAATAAAAAAACTTATGACTGTTACCTTAAAGTAAAATACAATGCGAAAATTATGCCACTAATAGCAGCATATTGATAAGGTGAAAGTTGTAAAACCATTTTTTGGAATAAAAAAGATTATTTACATTTTAAATTTAAAAAAATATATATAAAGAAGTTTCACCTGATTTTTATTGGAAAAAAAAGACGAGATTGTTTTTTATAAAAAATATTTTTGTTGTGTGGTTTTTAAAAATGATGCATTTTCGCAATGTGTGACTAATTCTTTGCTTTTGCCATTCATGTCTGGTACAAAGACCTATTTTTTTAAACCTAAAATACCCGCACAAACTAAAGTAATAAATCAAAGAGAAGTAAGAAGAGTCCAATTTTTAAAAATCATAATTTATCATTTAAAAAGTGGAATTAAATAATATTAATTGATAATGCACTACTACAGTAATTTGCAAATTTATTGTAATCAGGTAATTAATTAGGTAACTTTAATTCAAAATAAAAAACCTAAGAAAATTATAACACTTGTCAATTTATTCTTTCTTTTGACACTTTTAGATGCTAAAAAAGTAAAATGTGTTTTTAGCTTTGCTTTTTCCTTTTTTTGGCTTCTGTGTGCATTTTGAAACTTTCATCGGAACTTAATTTTTTTTTTATATTTCTGTGGAGAATCTCTCTATTTTTTTATTCATATCGCTATAATTTTATTTCTTACTTCCAATGGAAATCAAAACCCTTAAAATGTGAATCTTAGTGGCATTCTTTTGACTACACGAAATCAAAAAAGATAAACAGGAATTTTTTTTCTTGTTGTTGGGTGTTGACCAAAATAAAAAAGTGCAAGTGTTTCGACTTTAATTTCATCCTTTTTTGTTACTCGTGGTGAACAAAAAAAAAACGTAAACAAAGTAATTCTTCACATGATATTATTGCCTATCTTTTTTGAAGGAAATTTATTGAATGCGTAAATAATTCACTCAAAAATGATATTCACACGTGGAGCTTGCTTGCTTCTAAAAATAAACATTAAAAGGGAGTACCAATTTGTTTTTTTATATGACGCATTTTTCACCACCAAAAAATACGTATGTATCTCTTTCAACATTTTTTCTTTAAAGAATCAAGATCACCCATGAAGCATTGACGTAATAAAACGTCAATAGTTTGGTCATTTGGAGGAACAGCAATAAAAAATAGTCTTATCAAAAAATTTAAAATATAATTTAATTTTTATAGCCAAAAAAATATTACAAAATTTGAAAAAATGTTGTCGAAATTTAAAAGTTGAAGTTGGATTTAAAAATATTTGGTTTTTCACATTAAAAAAATTGCTATGATATTTTGTTTCAGAAAGTCCCTTTAACATTATCCATCAAATTGTTTTTCCATTTTTGTGTGTTAAATATTTGGAAAATTCCATAATTGCAGCAAAAAAATCTCAGCAAGTTTAAAACCAGTAACATACATCTTCTTCGAGTGCAACAACAGTCAACGTGAAACTTATTATTGCGCCCACTTGTTTTAACATTCCTTTTTTATTCATCTTTCTCTGCTGAAACGTAATGACTTTTGTAAGGGCATGTCCGAAACCAACGTTATTGGTTTGAAAGAAAGACCGACACCACTTTCTCTTCTTTTTCGATTCAAATAGAAAAGAAAAATGAATCACTTCCTTATTTGAAAAAAAAAGTAATGATGCTCCCAACTTTTTTATTTTATTTTGTAGGATAGCGTCCTATCTCAATCAGCTGCTTTCACAAAACAAAAAAACAAAAAAACAACCTTTTTCAATTTTTATTTGATAAAGCAAAGAACCTCCCTTCCATCTTTTTGCATTTACCTTTTTCTAAAATTGATTTTCACTTTTTTTATTTCAAGGCTACAAAGAAAAAACTTTATTGCAAATGCGCAGGTGCACTTACTTTTTTATAATTGGCCTAGCTGCCGCCGTGTAACATTTTTTAACTCCTAAATTTTTGCAAGCTTCCTTGAAGAAATTAAGACGTTTAAATATAACATTTAAATAGTTTCATTTTTCTTAAAATTTTATGTTTGCTTTATGCTATGATTTATTTTTTAAAAAAGCGTGAAAAGTTTTAAAAAGGGCTTCACCGTGACTTTTGCTTGCAATGATTGTCTCCCGTTCTTATGAATAATCGCGCTCATTTTTGTTTCAATGATGAAATATTTTCTATAAACGTAAGCAAATCAAAAAAAAACAGAAAAATGTTTTTAGTATCTTCGATTACATATATTTTTTCTCTATGTTTTTTTACTTCCCAAATTGACTATAACTTTTAAATTTGCATTAGTCCATTGCCTTCTGCAATCATTTGTCATTTTAAAATCGAAGCGATCTTTTTTTTGTCTCTCGTTTTTCTTTCATCGTCATTTTTATTTTGGAAATTTTTGTTTTTTTCAAAGTTCTCTTCTTTTTTTTACAATGGCTGTAAAATTTCAGCCTCTTCCAATGGCTGCTCCTTCCGTTTCTGTGGATCTCAAAGATGATCGAGCAACCAAAAGTGAACAAGAGTTTGGATGCTGTTCTTATTTTTTAATAGGACTTTCCTATCTTCTAACAATTCTCTTTTTTCCAATTGCTTTATGCACAAACATCAAGGTATGTATTTTTTATCCTATTTTTTCTAACATTTAAATTTCATATTTTAGATTGTTCAAGAATATGAGAGAGCTGTTATCTTCCGCCTCGGACGTATTTTACCTGGAGGAGCAAAAGGTCCTGGATTATTTTTCATCTTGCCGTGCATTGACACTTACCGACGAGTCGATCTTCGTGTTGTAAGCTTCCAGGTTCCACCACAAGAGGTAAGGTGCATTGTTTCTTATTTAGCTTTTCAACATTTATTTTTTAGTTATTAACTAAAGATTCTGTTACCGTCGTGGTCGATGCTGTTGTATATTATAGAATCCGCGATGCTATTGCTTCCATTACGAACGTCGAAAATGCTTCTTCTTCCACTCAACTTCTTGCTCAAACAACTCTCCGAAATATTTTGGGAACAAAGACTTTGGCTGAACTTCTTGCTGACCGAGAGCATATTTCTGAATTATTGCAAAGCTGTCTTCTAGAAGCCACAACTCAGTGGGGAGTTTCTGTTGAAAGAGTTGAAGTCAAAGACGTTCGAATTCCTCAATCTCTCCAACGTGCTCTTGCTGCCGAAGCTGAAGCTCAACGTGAAGCTAAAGCTAAAGTAAGTTTCCAAAAAAATTAAACATTTTTATTAACACATTTTTTTCTTCAGGTTATCGCTGCCAGAGGTGAACAAGAAGCCTCCAAAGCTCTTCGTGATGCAGCTGCAATTATGTCCGAAACTCCTGGTGCTCTTCAATTGCGATATTTGCAAACTTTAACTACCATCTCTGCTGAACACAATTCTACGGTAATTTAATTGCAAATTAAAAGATTTTCTTTTCTTAATAGACTATGTTATAGGTAATCTTCCCATTCCCTATGGATCTGATGAGCTGTTTTATGAATATGGTCAATCCTCAACATCATAATCAACCTAAGGTAACTTATTCGTCTTCTTCGGGAGTTCTTTTAGAACGCTTACAATCATTGGAAAAGGATTTTGAGAACCTGCAAAATACTGGACGTTTTCCGCCAACTCCAAAGCTTTCAAGAGCCGAACTTTTTACTGCTTAAAGGCAAGAATAATTGGTGTCGTAAAGTGTTTTTGATTGTAAATCTGGCATTATTGTGTTTATTGAATTCTTGTGATGTAATTTTTAACCTAATAATCGTTATATTTTTTAGAATGAATCTCCTCCATCATATCATCCAGCTCCAACTGTTCAACCTTTGCTCAATCATCAACCATCAATTGCCGCTCCAGCTCAAACTACTGTTCAATTTTAATTTATTTACGCACTTTTATTTAATCACTTACTATGTTATTTGTATGATGTTTTCATTATTCTTTTTTTGCGTTTCGTCAATGTAAAAAAGTCTTTGACAAATTTTAATAAATGCATTTAATTATACTGTAATTTGTTCTGAAACTTTCATGACTTTATTTTTGTAACATATTTGTTTAAAGTAAAATTTAAACGATTAGGAGAAATCTTCCATTGAAATATGTAAACTTTTTTATAAAACGGCTAAACTTATACGTATATTCTAATAATTATCATTCTTTTTGGTACAATCAATGTTTTTTATGCTTCGGTTTTTGAAATGAATAAAATTGCTGTAATTTTCAAAGCTTTAAAACTTAATCGCGTCCTATTTATGCAATGGCTTCTCCTCCTACTGCTGCTGATAATTTTAAAACGTTTATTATTATTGTTGTGAAAAATGTTAATTATATTATGAAGCTATTATAACGTATGCATGCATAAATGGCTGAGATAATATTAGCAGACAATTGTTTAAAGCTATTAAGATATATTTGAAAAAAAATCTATAACACAAAAATAGAAAAAATTAATATGGTGGTTTTGAATCATAAATATTGTGATAAGAGCCTTTATTGATTTCATTTGGAAATCGTAATAAATTTGGTTGAAGCTGTTGATAGCGGTATTCAGCATTGTCAACAGAGCGATACTGAGCCATCGCTTGCATAATTTGTGAACTTCGGCGCCGTGGAGCTGGTTTAAATCCAGGTGGATATTCGATTGGAAGGGAAGGTTGAAATTTGGGAGCTTCATAACGAGGATCAACACGAACAAAATCGCGGAAAAGTGAATCGGATTTGATATCAACTGAATAATCACGTTGAAGCTCATATGAAGCGCCGCCACCTGAAATGGTTTTTTGTTAAGATGGAAAAGGTGAAGAATAAAATGGACATACCATGATGAAAGAATGGACGAATCAAAGATTTTGTGGCAACATATTTGGCTGAAAATGTCCGCTTTGCAATGGTTTTTTGAAGATTTGTTGATTTTCTGGTTAAATGCATCATACTTCTAAAGTCATAAATATTATTGCTCAATTCTTAAAATTAATTATCTTAAAACATACCGATATCTTGGCCTTTTACCATTGCTTTTTTCCTCGCCATTCAACTCAGAGCTATCAAGGGAACTTCCAAATTTGCTTGTGGAATCGCTTCCAGCACTTTCAAAGCTGCAAGCTTCTGGACAAGTTTGTTGGAATTGTCGATGAGCTAAAAGACTTCGATATTTTTGCCTTTTTGCATCCGCATTCGATGTTTGCCGAGGAAGCTCCAATAATGGCCCTTTTGGACTTTGTTGTCCATCTCCTTGATTCACCGATTCTGTGTTAGATTCAAAGCTTGTCGAAACCGCTGAAGGTCCATCATCACTCAAATCTGTTGAAGCATTTTGCTTTCCATAAATTATTATTTTATCGCCTTCTAAAACATTTCGAGCTTGCCATAAACCATGACATTCTCGTGCCACTTCTGTAACGGGTTCAGGAATGGTTGCTTGTCTGATAAATTGCTGTTGTTGTTGTCGCTCTCTTTCACTAAAGGATCGACGCTCGAGAGGTGGATAACGTGGCGATGTTGGGAGAAGGTCATTTGTGAAAGAATTAGATTGAGCATCGAAGCTTTTAGTTTGTCGGGTGAAGGTTATTTGAGGTGGTACTAGCATGTGTGAGGGAATGGGAGGTGGAAGGGATGGATGATGACTTTGACCTAACTAAAAAATAGATTTTATTTTAGTGATAAATAGAGCTTATAAATTTTAAATCAATGTTGGGGAAAAAATCAGTTTTTATTAAAATTTGCTATACTACTTGAAAGTCGTGAAAGATATTTTGGTTTTTTCTCTTGATTTTTATTCAAAAAAGTTTTTTTTTATCAAAAACCCAAAAAAATGTGGGGAATTTTATTTTTCTTACCGAATTATAATATCCTCTTGGGTCATCCATACTCATTTCTTCATCAGCATATATTTGCCGATGAAGTCGATCTTCATCTTCATCATAATATTCAGCATTCCAACTTCGTGAGTAAATATGTCCACGATCATATATTCGGTGATTTTGTTGTGGCAAGGGTGATGAAGTTTGTTTTCGTGGAAATGATGGGGTTTCAATTGCTTCTGATCTTGGCAAAAATGATGCTCGTCTTTTTTGTCTTATTGGAATTGGTGGCGCTTCTTCATCCACGGGTGCAACAATTTGAGGCAGCCCATCGTAACGCGGAAGCTAAAACACAAAAATATATTTAAGTTTACTCAATCTTCTTTTTTTAAAACTTTTTTGAACTTAAAATTACTTTAGTTTAAAAATTTAAAATGTTTACACACTTTTGTTGTTGTTGTGATTATTGATGTCTGTTGCGTTTTGTTTGAAGCTTATAACACAAAAAAAGCTAAAATTTTTGGGATTCTTCCAGCGCTGGTTTTCTTAATTAATTTGATTAATCAAAACGCAACACATTTTTTTGAAGCGATGTTAGGAATGGTAGCTGCTAGCATTGGAAAAAAGAAGATTCATTGTTTTTTTTTTGAAAGTTAAAATTCCCAAAAGTGTAAGAAAAAAACTAAGAATTTTGACTCACGTATTATTTTATTATTATTTTTTTAAAGCTTTTTTTTACGAAAACAAAACAAACGGTTTCGGGAGATTGTTTGATGATTAAAAGAAAATTTTTGCTTTCGTTTTTATTATATTTTTTTCCTGAAACTTTTGTATCTTAGTGTCTGAAGCTACTGAATGCTCTTCTTTTACACAAGCTTTTTTAAATTTTTGTTTGAAGGTTGCTTATTTTCATTTTTTTAGTTTCCAAAGGCAACAAACTGCACCTCTATTTTAAGTTGAGGAGTTATCTTTATTTTTTTAAGCTTTTAGTACAATGATGACTAAAATTGTCAAAAAAATAAACAAATTTTCTTTTTGACCATAATAAACTCCTACGTAATTTCCTAAAAAACTTGATGCCGCAATAATTTACGTAATTCTTTTTCTAACTCTTTATTTTACTATCAAATTACACATATTTTCTTTTCACATTCTTTCATAATTCTTTCGTACTTTTTTTATTGTTCGTATTTATTTGTTTAACTTTTCTTTAAAGGATTATTTTGCACTTTTATATCATTTTTGATCAGAAAATTTTTTGATCGCAAAAAGGATTTTCTCGAACAAGCTTAAAGGCTTGTGGATGAGTAAGCAATAATGGCGGCGGTGATGCTCATCATCATTTTTATTCACTTTTGTGTCTTTTATTGTCCGAGAGTTGAGAGAATACCGGACACAAATTCGAGTAAGAATGCTTTCGTCATCATTTATTTTTTTTGATCTCGTATTTTTTCAAATTGGTTTGTGTCAGATACTTAAGTTTTTGTTTAGATTTCATAAGAAAAAAAAGTGTATAAAAGAGGGGCCAAAATTTTATTTAAAAAGAAAGCTGCATCACCCTCATTTTTTATTCCAACGTCCTTGACTCTGGTTTGAAAAGTACCCATTAAGTTTGAGCCTTCATTTTAACGTCGACCTTATGTCCGACTAGGTTTACTTATGTGAAGAATAGGGAAGAATAAATTTCGAAATGTAGGTGAAACAAAAGGCCTACTTTTTTTACGTTTACAAAGTTGAACTTTGTGTTTATTTATTTTCTGCTTTTTTTTACAACTCTCTCTCATTTTTTTGGGATGGAAGAAGCAGTCTAGACTGTCTGGCATTTAACTTTGTTCCTAAAAAATACGGACTTTAATAGGAATAAAAGGTTCCCGCCAAATTTGGTTGCAGAATGTTTTTGCTAACAATGGCCAGCCGACCAGTTCGCGCACCGCCACAACACTTCTATGCGAATGGTCCTTTTTAAAAAGGGCTGGCTGACCATCTTCCGCAATGAGTCAGTCGTTCGTGCCCATCCTTCAATGGCGAAAGCAAGCAAAAGGCACAAAACCAAATCGATTAATTTTTTTGTGCAGAAATAAATTTTTTGTTTGCCATTTTTCATTCTACTTTCGAGATTGCGTAGTATAAAAAATATAATCTTCAAATTTTTTTGATTGAATTTTTGCGATTATTTATTTTTGCGTTCGTATGTCTTTCTCTCCAGTTTAAAAACTTTTTTTGCAAACAAATTATCTAACAGTTGCGAGAAGATGAATGGCTTTGAGAGTTAGTTTTTGCTCCCAAAACACTGATAGCATTTTTTAAAAATATTTATCTCATTTCCTTTAAGCCTACGCTTTAACGGAAGTTAATACTTCCAAGCATATGTTCCTTTCCCTCACATTTTTTTATGTCATAACTTTTTTTCTTTTTAAAACAAAAGCAGCTGTTTATTTTGTTTTCATATATAAAGCTTCCTCTGCTTAAAATTGTTTTGAAATTATATATTTTTTGTGTGGAGTTCTTCCGGTTGTGACCAACCTTGCCATGAGGTCTTGACCTTCAAGGGATAGGTAGTCACAAGCTTTTTAAATATTTATTCCACGATTTTTTGAACCTCTTTAAAAAATATTATTCCTTTTTTATTTTTATTTTCGATTATTAATTCGCTTAATATCTTGTTACGTCGATGATTTGAACTTTTTTTGAACACAAACATAATTTCTGTTGAATCTGGGAAACTACTATTAAAAATTTTCTTGCTTTTGTGGTTTGTCGTTTGACGAAAATTTCTTTATTTAAAAAAGTATAAAAATGACGGAAGTCAAATAGGTTCTTGTTCCCAAAAACTAAACTTTATCGCTCCTTTAAATATTACACTCATCGTTCTTTTTTGTCTTTATTGTGCCTACCTAATTTTTTACAAAAACAAACCTTCTCAATTCCCAATGTTTATTTATTAAGCCTAAAATTGCTAACTTAAAAAAGGTGGATTTCGAAATCTGTGATTTGCAACGTTGCTTTTGCAAGCGGCCAATGCTTTACTAAAAATCATCATCATAGTCGAGAGAAAGAAATCAGTTAGTCAATTGTATAGTGTCTCTGCCAATAAAAAAAAAGCAAAAGAAAACAAAATGATTCACCAAGAATGGAAACGTCGCAACTTTTGTGTATTTAAAAATCATCTCATGGGTAAAAATTGTGTTTAAAGAAAGAATGGGTGTGTTCTGATGTTTTTTTTTAACTGTCAATAATGATGTCCATTTTTCTTAGCAACTTAAAACCCAGGCATTTTTAATTTTTCTCATATTTTTTCAATTGTTTTTTCTTATCATATTTCCTTGGACGTAATTGTAATCAGAATTCAATGACGCAAAAGAATGGGAAAATTATGACTGTGTTAGAGAACCTAAAGATCGTCTACTCTTCACTTTTGCAATTCTCTTTATCATGATTTGCAAAAATGCTTTATAGTCTAAATAAAAAAACCACAAAAAATAAACAAAAAGAGAGGAATGCTATTGTTTAGTTGAAGCTCATAAAAAAAGGCTATTGAATTGTTGTTATCAGCTGTTTGATGATGTCGTTGACTTTTTCGTTAATCAATTCAAATAATCATTACCGTGACAAGCCGCATTAAATTTCCCTCTCACTATGACGAAACTTAATTGTATTGTTGCATTTTTGGTTGCTTGATTTTTTTTTCATGAGAAAACGAAAAGAAAAAAAGCAGGCAACGATCCAAAAAACGTCAGTCATCAAAATAGTTGGAAGCTTTTAAGAGTTCATTATAATTCAAATTAATTCTTTTGTAATTTTTTTTTGGGCAAATGACTGTATTGCAAATTTAAGGCATCAAGAACAGGGTTGCACGAAATTTCGTTTCGTCTTTCGCTTTCGCGAAATTTCGCGTGTTTTTTTAATTTCGTTTCGTTTCGCGTTTCGTGAAATTTTTTAATAAATTTCGTGAAACCTCTTTTTGGATAAAAAATTATAGAAAAAATTTGAAAAATTGTCATTTTTTGCGAATTTTTATGTTTGAGAAAAATTTTAGACAAAAAAAGGTTAAACAACTGATGTTCGCTTAATGAAATTTAAAATAATATATTTCAAGCATTAATAGTAATTATTTTTTCGAAAAAAAAATATCAGTATCTATAAACAAAAAAAACTAATTTTTACTTTCGTTTCGTTTCGTTTTCGCGAAATTTCGCGAAATTAAACTTTAAAAATTTCGTCTTTCGCGAAAGCGAAATTTTTCCAATTTCGTGCAACCCTGATCAAGAAACGATAAAAAATGAAAAAAACAAAATTCTTTTCATAATGCACTTGTACAATTTTAAAAATAAAAAAAAACATACGATATTTTTTACACATTTCTAGGCAAAACATCCCCCACCTTTACGTTTGAAGATGAAAATAATAGTTCTAATCAAAAATCATTTTAACTATACATTTTTGACGTAACTCTTTTTTGCTATTGTTTTTTAGTTTTGTCTGCAAAAAAAATTGAACCTTATTAATTTGTATCAATCATTCATTTTTATACTTCTTCATTCACACTATCTTCTTCTTTCTCCACCTACGAATGAATGTTTTTCTCGTCGGTAAAAAAAATTCCAGAACGTCAAGAAAGAAAAAAGTTTGTGATTCACTTTTTTTCTCCGCGTTTTGTTTTTAAACGTTCAATAGGAAAAGAAAATAAGTCATCGTAAGCTTTTTTGTAAGCTTCTCTTTTCCGATAGCTGATTTGGTTAAAAATGTTAAAGTTTAAAAAAATTTTAATCTTCAAGGTCACTTTTTTTCTCTTGTTTTTCATTTCAATCAGTTAATTTTATCTTTTGTCTTTTTTACATTTTTTATTTTATTATTAAACTCTTCAAACATGTTTCAAACATCAGCAGCGTTTTCAAAAAGTATATAAATGAAAGAGAAAAATGTGTGAGACATCGAGAAAAAGGAATTCTCTTTTTTGTTTCCGTTGCGCCATCCCTTTTGATTCATGCGTTTCATTCTTTCTTTCCTCCCTAACTTTTTTTTCTTTTTCTATTACTGCTTTTGTGTTATCGTTTTCAAAAAATACCTCTTTTTTCAAAGGTTTGTTTATCTGTGGGAGTCAAAGGTTCAAGTTCATATTTAATATTTGTACAAATTTTTAAAATTGTTTCAAAGAAAAATGTTTAAACAATTGCAACCCTATTTTTTATTGTTATTTTCTTTGTTTAATTAGCTTTACTCCTTTTGAAAAAAAAATCGTGCTCTTGGATGCTTGTTAAATTTTTTAAACAATTAAACACATTTTAATAATCATTTATTTAAACAAATGATTTTAAAACAAAAAAGAGAAAAGGAATAGGCTAAAGCTTCATTGACTTTGGTCACGCTGAGGCTATTTAAAAGGAAAAAAAGAAAACGTGATCTTTTTATTGTATAGCGGAAAATTTCTGTATTTGCGGCGGCTATTTTTTCTCTCTAAAAATCTGTACAGCTCATTTGCATAAAATTACACACCTTTTTGAAACGTTGATGATTTTGATGATGCCGAAGGAGTGCCAGGCAATGACTGGCGCAAACATTGCAACTGCGTGTTTTTCCGTTTTATTATTCCCGATTGAAAAATGAGAACTGCCTTATTCCTCCAAATGGACAGTGTCCATCGCTGTTGCTGTTGCAACATTTCCACCCTTTAATGTTTTAGAGAAAATTTGTACATAATATAAAAATTCTTTTGCTTCTATCAATGTTTTTGCGATGATGATGTTACTCATTATGTTGTTTTTGTTTGTGTGGTTGATGTTCACGGAGAGCTTTATGGGAGAAAAGAAAAATAGGAAATTGTATAGTTTTTTTCTTCTTCTATACAATATGTACTACAGGACTAATAGTAGCCGATAGCGTGTATAGTCGAACCTACTACGCCCCATAAGTTGGTTAAATTTTTTATGAAAACAAAAGACCAGCAGCAATTACTTCCAAAAAAATTGTTCTTTCACGCAAATGTTTTTTTACTCCAAAAATATATTTATATATCAGCCGCTCACAATAATCCAGTTTGGGCTTGTGCCTTGCCTCTGTATAAAATATTTTACAGCGTCGATGTTTGTAGCCGATCAATTCAATTGACGTGATGTGATGGTGGGTTTCAATTGTGCATATGTTTACAAGTTCAAATCACAAAAATCGAGTGTCTTTTTTTATGTGCGGCGGCATTTTCACTTGGGTCATCAAATCAAGCGTTTGTGTCTTGAATTCTCTCTCTATCTCATTTAATGTCCCTTTTGATCTTGATCATCATCGTCATTTTAGCTTTAAAGATTTTTTTACATCCGCTTACTTAATTTTGGTCCAAATGAGCTACTTACTATTTAGAATTAAAGCCAACGAAAAACATAAGTTTTTTTTACGTGCAATTGAAGGAATCAAAAAAATTTATAACGTAAAAACATTTTTTAAGTGTTGACTTAAGTTCTTGAAAACTTTTTTTAAGTATAACTTTTAAAGCGGGGGAAGTAGGAGGATAAATATAAGCTTTAATTATTTGACGAAAGAAGCAGCTATTATTATAATAAAAGGATGATATTATTAAGGTTAAACAACTTAACTTTTATTTAATTTTTAAAAGTCTTATTTTTGTAAAATAATTATAAACATTAAAATAGTGGGATATTTTTTTAATTACTCTTTTTTTATCCGAATAAGTATATAAATGAAAACCATACAATTATTTTTATAGCGTTTGCGAAAATATTAAAAAGAAAGGAAAATTTTAAAATTTCAGAATTTTTATTGTAAGCAATTATTCTATTTTTTTGTATTTGCGCTGAAGTTAATAAATGGCACGAAAATTCATAAAAATTGTGTTTTCAACGTTTATATTATCAAACAGTCAAAGATACTAATGTAACTGATTTGAATAACACTGACAAAAACTAAAAATTTCTCTCTTCTTTTTATAACCGAAACCATACTTATCAATTAAATCGCATTATTCTAATACTCCCTTAATTTATTCTATTTTTTTGTTTTAAAACAGTTTTATCCCATGTTTTAATCGGATTTTATGACGAAGCTTGACCAAATTTTTCTCTTCCATTATTCTAACATCATATTTCAACAAACCTTTTTTGTGCCTCGCACAAACAATCTAAACTTAAACTCGTGAAAAATAAAAAGAGAGAAAAGAACAATATTTCCCGAGAAATAATTTTTTTTAACACCCGATCATTGATGCTAATCTGATCAACCCTTCTTTTGCAAAAAACGGTGGTGATCACGCTTCGAAATTTTATTCGTCACCAATAGGAAGCCCCTAAAAAGACAAAGAATCAAAAGAAAAAATTAACAATTTAAATACTTTTAAATCTCTTTTTGATCAGATGCCCAAAAAATGTATTTTATTTTATGATAGCATTAAATACGGGGTATAAATACTTTTTTTTTCTGTGTTTAATCAAACACAAATATCGCTATAAAAGCACGCGACGAAAGAATATCATCGAATATTGTTATGATTATTATTATTATTATGGGTGGTGTGTGTTATTTCTTTGACTTTAGGCTCACTTGCTAACTAAGGCTACAAACGTGATCAAATGAGAGTCTCTAAGAATGAAGAAGAAAAAAAGAATAAGAAAGCAACAAAGCTTCTCTCTTGTTTTACCCAAAATAATTGGGGCGCCTGATAAGACCGGGAATGAATGATCAACGTCCACTATTTTTTTTTATGCTGGCATATTTTATGACCGACAAACAAACTCACCCTGATAAGCTATTATCTTTTTCTCTCAAGCAAAGTTTCGATTGTTTGTCCTTGATTCGAGGAGTATATAAAGTCTCTCAAAAAAATTTGACTTCCATCATCTAATTCTTTTTTGTTTCCTGCGCATCTTTTTTTAGTGAAGTTCATTTCGACCTAATTGGTTTTCCACATTTAATTCTTGACATTGGGAATATTCGCATTTCCCTTCCTTGCCGCTCCTTTTTTCCAGGTCAATGTGATAATGATGAATTTTTTAAAAATGGGCGGGGTTAAAAATTTATCTTTTAAAGCTTTTTGGCACGACCCCTATATAAAGTAAAGTTTTTTCGTTGACTTTTCCTTCGGCTAGATGCCAGCGTATAAACATACATATTTATGTCAACCATATGCTTTGTGTATGGTCAGCATAATCTTCTATCATGTGAAAGAAGTCCATGTGATTCCTTTTTTTTATCGTATGCTACTACATAAACTACTTTTGTACATTTCTTCACGCAAATAACAACACACTTTCACTGCTGAAATTTACTTTGTTTGCCGTGCTTATCGCGTGTGTCTTCTATTTATATACCTTTATCATCTTAAAATTTAACTATTTTTAGGCACTTCATGACCTATGCTGAACAAACTATTTCCAAAAAATAATATCATCATAACTTTTCTTCAGCCTCTATACAGTATTTTTTGACGCTCTCAATTTTTTTCACTAATAGTTTCTTATTGAATTAAATATAAATTTTTAAAAATGTTGCCAAATTTAACGCAACAACAGCAAATGTTGTATCAAATGTTGCAATTGCAGCAACTTCAAGTGTTGCAAGCCGCAAATTCCAAACAACATTCATCAGCAGATTTATTATCCATTTATCAAACGTGGCTTTTATCAAACAATATGCAACAATTAAATCCATATTTAAATAATTTTTCTCAACAAAATCAATCCATGCTAAATACTCCTATAACAACAATTCCACAACCAATGTTTAATCAACAATTTCAACCTAAAGTTATTATGACACCAACTCCGCCACCATCTGTTTCGCCCATGAATGATAGTAAACGCAAAGCTTTAACAATCAATGATTTGGTTGAATCAATTCCTCCTATGAAACGTCCATGCACGGCTGGAATCAATTTACCTCATTCAGCACCTTTAACTTTTATGGGGAGAACAACAGCCAATGCATCACCTTGTGCTCCTTCTTCATCATCGTCCTCGCCTCTTATCTCAGCAAATTTTTGCCTTCCAACATCATCATCAACAACTGCAAATGTCTCAGGTTTGTGTCCACTCCATCCATCCAAAATAATATGATGATGTAAAAAAAACTCATGCACTCATTTTTTAGATAACAACAACGAAGCAGCAGCAGCCACAACACCCGCTTCAATAAAATCACGTTCAGAAAGTAGCAGCATCTCCGATGCTGAAACTGATGAATTTATTGATGTTGTGGGAGATGCAATCCCTAAAACAAAAGCTCAAAGAAAAGCACACATTGAATTTTATCGTAAAATGAAATTATTGAGAAATCGAGAAAAGCAGCTTCTTTGTGCATTATGTAATAAAAGTGTAAAGAATGTTGAAGCCACGGTTCGAGCCCATGTTACCTCACATGCTGATGCATCAATGTTAATTTGCAAAATTTGTTGTTTTTCCTCTGGGGATTTACATCAAATGTTTGAACATATGGTTTCCCTACATCCTTCAAATCGTACCTGTTATGAAGATCGACGAAATATGACTCAACTCTCAGAACTTTTATCAACATGTTTTCCTCGAGGTGGCGTAACTAAACAACGAACTGGATTCTTAGATTCCGTTCAAAAAGTTATTGATATTGCAAATAAAAAAGCTGAACCATGCGTAAATTGTTCGACTTGTAAAAAAGATGTTCAAGTTACTAAAGAAGCTTTAACTCGGCATATGAATTTGCATCATGTTTATCGGTAAGTTTTTTATATATATTTGGTATAATTATTTTTATAAGAATTTTTTTAGATGTAAAAAATGCAAATCCGTCTATCAGGATGAAGAAGAAATGCAATCACATTGTCAAAAATCGCATAAAATTGATTCACCCAAAAGCGCAACAGATTACCATATCACTTCAAGTGCGGATGCTTTAGGTTGCGTATTTAAAAAATGTTTTGAAAAATATTTAATTGAATCCTAAGTGTCCTTTAAAAAGTCTTCTATGCTTTACGTTAAAGTATTATCTTTTTATCTTAATAATAATAGTTTATCGTCTTTTTTTCGCCAAGCGATATGACGATCTCAGAAATCCCAAAATCTTTCCCAAAGAATTTTTTGTTGTTTTTCACGCATTTTTTTGTTCTTTCAAAAGTCACATGACTTCTTTGTCTTTTGTTTTTTTCTATTGTTTTTGGTTTTTTGCCATTTTGAGATTGATCTCGTTGGTTGGTGTTATAAAATTTAATTTAATAAAATATTTTTTGATTTATTTGAAACTTACTTCTTCAGGATTTTTCTTTTCCAAATGTTCAGTACTTGGTAAAAGTCGGCCAGTGCCGGAACGTCGAAAACTACTTGAAGTATCGAAAGATGCTCGGCGAAGCTCAGAATCATCAATGGGAGCTAACAAAGAATCAGAGAGGGCTCGAAAAGGTGTTTGAGGTTGAACAGAAAGAAATGGAGTTACGGGTGCTGAAAAATATTTTTTACATAATATCTTATTGGCCGAAGCTAAAATACCTTTAGAATGAGGTGAGGGAGTTATTGGTTGAGAATTTACTCCAGCTGCACTTGGTGTTAAAGGATATTGAACATTGAAAGATCCCGACCTTGCATTATAAGCTGGATTACGCCCATATTTTTGGACATTCAATGACAATTTTTGAGGATTTCTATTAACTGTGAGATTCTCCTTCTCATCTTTTTCATATGTCTCATAATTATTGTAAATCTTTGTGGTTTTGTCATTGAGAAATCGATGTTCTTCTTGCCTGGGTGATGAACTTCGAGAATAATTCCTTTTATCATCGTCAAAATTTGGCCCAAATTTATTCATTAATGGAAAAACTTGAGCTATCTTTTTAGTATCATTTGCAAGATCGATTAATACGCTAAAATTATAATCTATTAAAAGTTTGAAAAATTATCTTTCCAACCTCTTTTGTGGATCCTCATTGATTTCAATTTGAGGCGCAAAATGCTGATATAATGGATTTGTGGCGATTGAAGGTGTCATGTTTGAATTACGATAATGCCTATTTGAAATCTTGGCACTGCAAAAAATATAATTATTTCAAATTAATGATACCAAAAGTGTACTAACTTTTCGTTGGCTTTTTGATTTGAGCAAAATCGATAAAGATATATAGCAGCCACCACCACGATGAGGCCGACTGCCACACCTAAATTGATAAAATTAAAAATAAATCGAATAAATGATTTTAAAAATAATGATGGAGAAATGGTATGAAAACCTTTAACTCACCGGCAAATAAAATAAGGACCGTCAAAATTGATCGTTTTTGTTGTCGTAATTTTGAATACTACCTGAGCAAGAAATATTTAAAGAATGTGGCAAAAATTATTAAAAGCACGAATGGCAAAATTTACAAAAAAAGATGTTGCTTTTAATTTTTTTGACGCCTATTTGTGATAAATATAACGCACGATAGTAAATTAAAAAAAATTCTGAGCCATTTCTTAAAAACACAAGTTACATAGAATTCAAAACATAACAAAAAATAAACTCGATGTTGAATTTTCAAAATTAAGAAAAATAGTAAATAAATGGGCTAAAAACACGCATTTTGAAAAATTGTGTCAAATGAGGCAAAGCAACGATGTGAAGCCAATGTTTCAGCAGATTTTTGCAAACATTAAACAAAATTGAAGGACACACGAAGTGACGAAGAAAAGTTGGGTTAATTAACGAATCAATCAAGAAAACAAAGCATAAAAGCAAAATAAAAAGTTTTCTATCTAAAAATTAAAGCTTTTTTTTGTAATGAAATTCATAAAATAAAAGGGTTGATGATTAAAAGCGATAAGATTTAAATGAATTGAAAATGAAAAAGATTGTAACATTTTTTCGTAGTAAAAATTTAAAAAAGCAAAAAATACTAACAAAAATAGTAAAATGGAAATCCCAAGCAATCTTATCACCATAGTCATCTGAGTTGAATTAAAAGCATCCCATTGCATTAGATAAAAAAATCTTGGAATGTGTTTTAGTAATATAAAAAGAAATATCAAACAACATAAAATCCTGAATGCATTTTTATTTTTTTGCAAAACCATACTCTAAATGGACCTTTTATTTTTATTATGAGCAGACGTGAGAGCTTACAGATATTTTTAAATACCAAAAAGAGGCTTCACCACCCTCTTCTTTTTTATCATATATTTTAGCAACCCAGAAATAAAATGAAGAGTTATTTTTACAATTAAAATTATCATACAAAACAATGAGAGAAATAAAACAATGTGAAAGGGATTAAGGTTATTTTAGCGCGGAAAAGAAAACCCTAAAAAAGAAAGTGTTGAAATTTTTAATTAATTTTTATGTTCAAAAAAAAACTACTGCATACTCCAATGTTTTATACCAAAAAAAGGTTTTAAAAAATTTTAGCGGAGTTATTTTTAGAACAATAGTGACCTGACCAACCATCAAAGTGAAAGTTGAAAACTAATTTTCTTGAAAACGAGAAATATTTAGAATCAAACGATTTAAAACATGGATAAATGGAAATTTTAAAAAATATATACATTAATACGAGCGAAGTGTTTAAAAAATGAAAAGCACAAAAACTTAGAAAACAAAAGTTAAGCAAGTTCAAAGTTGCTTTTTGAATATAAAAATAAAAATCAGCTGTAAAAAAATTAATTAAAGAAACATTTACTTTTACATCATCAGACTTTCAAGTTTAAAAATAAAAACTTATTAGAACGCAACACGTTGACTTTCTAACATTGCTTTTTGACGCATGTATAATTTTTTTAGACCCAATTTCAAAATTATAAGAAAAAAATTAATTATATTTTTACGTGCAATGAAAATGACACATAGGTTTAAGATTTTTTGATTAATCATTGACAAAAGAAGAATAGTGGGTTTTGACAAGGCCTTGTCAAATGTCTTTTTTTTTTCTCGCCTACAGCATTTCACGTTCAAATGTTAAATTCGAACGAAACCCAACAAGCCTCTAAAAAAAGATGATGTGTAAATTTGTTATCACCATTAAATTTTACGAAGTTTTTACTTGAGTTGACTAAAAAATTAAATAATTAAACATATTGTGTTTTTTAATAATTCATTATTTAAAAAACGCATCATTCACACATTTTTTTGGTTGTCAAAATGAAAGAAGGCTGTTGCTGACGACGCTGTCTATGGCATGGCTTGTCTTTTCTCTAATTTTCCCATTCGAATATAAGAAAACCGTGAAACAAAACAGAAAAATAGGAAAGGCTTGAATTCTCACGCTTATAGGAGGATATGAGAGGATGAAATTGAAAAGAATTTTTGATTCATGGGTAAATAACATTGGATATATGCACATCACTCACATACATATAAAAATTATTATTATTATTATAAAATAACGAAGGATAAGAAAACGTGGAAACGAAAAAATAAAGGTTTTTCAAAAAAAACATGTTCTTTGTAAAGTAGACATAACTAACTTTTTTACAAATTCAAGAAGAAGAAAAATACCGAAATATTGATAAACTGCTTCTTTTATAACGTTTCTTTTAAGCAAAGTCCATACATATATACCACGTTAATAATAATGACCTTTGCCACGCAATATATTTATTATATTTTACAACACAAAATGATCCTCGCTATGGAAATGCCGGAAGGAAACAATAAAAAATAGTAATTGTAAAAAAAGAAGTTTTTTGGTTGCATGGCACTCTTTTAAGAATAAGACACTTTCATTATTTTACAAAAAAAAATGTATTTTTATGGCTTCACCAAAAATTCGTTAAAAGGTTATTACTGTAAACAATGAATAAATATAAAAACATTGAGAAATATTGCAAGGAAAATAATTTCTAAAAGGAAAAAGATATATCGCATAAATAAAAAACTTTATAGTCAATTCGAAATTCTTAAATTTAAAAGTTATCGTTTTTTATTTTCTGTTTTTTAAAAAGAATTTTCATATTTACATAATCTTATTGAAAGCCGCTTTTACCTACTTCGAATAACTCTGAATCTAATAGGGGAATTTGAAAATTGAAATATCCTTGTTTTTTAACAAAAAAGAAAAATTAATTGGCCATTCTTTAAAAGCAGCGTTAGCTTCTCTTTTTTTTCTATCACCAAAGAAAAAAAGTAAAAGCAGGTCGTTTTTTGTTTCTCATTTACCAAAAAAACAAAACATGAATGAGATAGTAGAATGAAGAAAGGAGCTTTCATCTGAAAAAAAAAATGAGGATGGAAAAAAAGAGAAAAAAGAATGGGATGGAGGATAATCTATGACACAGAATTACCCCTTCAACTTAGAAGGAGGAGAAGCAACGCCGATGAAGCAAAGGAAAGCTTCTGAGCCTTCATTTTGGGGGATGGAACCTAAAAAAATGGAGAGAAACGAAATAGGTTTTTTTAGAACAAAAAGAAAATGTTTTAACTGCTAAAGTTTGAAGGAAAAAATAAAGAAATACCAAAAAACGACTGTTTCTAAATTTAAATGTGGGAAAATTAAGAAAGTGGTTCAACAAACGGTTGTTTAAAAAAAGGTTCAATAAATGTTTGTATAAAAAAATTAAATTCTGAAAGCTCAAAATTGAGCATTTGTTAAATTTAAAACATTTTTTTGAGACATGGGCTTTTAAAATGTCGTATTTCAAAAGTTTATATGACTGTTTTTGACAGATATGAAAGCAATAATCAATTTAAAATTTTTAAATATAACTGCTTTGTTATTTTGAAATATCCAAACAAAAAGTTACAGTAGCTTTCTTTGTTTTAATTTACATTTATGGCAATGCTTGGTTTTAAAATTCGTTTAAAGTTAATGCTTTTGAAGTTAATAAAGTTGGTAAAGCTAAATCGAGATAGTGGAAAAATCTCCCTTTGGGTTTTTGAAAACTTTTAAAATTTAATAACTTCTCATATGAATTACGACTCCTGAACCAAAGGTCGCTGATAAACACGGAGGCAAAAAAAACTTCATTTAGTTAGGTCTCTTTCTTTTCTTTTTCTCCAACAAAACAACAAAATAACTTCAAAGTCGAAGACAGAAAATCTTATAATGAAAGCAACAACTGCAACTCTGTCATTTTGTTTTTGTGAATAATTTAAAGAAGTTTAATTAATTAATTCGCAAAAAAGCTTCAACAACATGAAAAAAGGGCGTCAGAAGAAGACATTTGAAGTTTCCAAGCAAAAACAAAATATTGCCAATTTATTTAAAAGAAAAAAAGCAAAATAAAAAAACAAAATAAAAAATACGAAAAGAGTTGTTCTTCAGAGGTTTCTGTTAATCATAAACCATTAAACATCAAAACATAAAAGTGCTACTGTAATTTAATAATGGTACTATTCACGTTTTTTTATCCACAATCTTCATGAAAAGTATAATAATGAAAATGGATGAAAAGGATAACGGCTTGGAATTTCAGAGCCAGTATAAAATATTACGCATTACAGAAAAATATTGTTTCGTGCTTTTTATAATCCATTGGGTGTGTTCCTTCCATAAATTGTCAAATTTTTTTTATCAAAAACTACCTCCATTCAACTTGCGTTTTATTGCAATCAAACTTTCCTTTTTTACTTTTGGCATATTTAAAAAAAAGCATGCGAATAATTTCAACTGTTTCTAATAATTATATTTGTAACTTTACGTTTATTGGCGGCGATAACATCCTCCAACTAAAATATATATATTTATTTTCACATATGAGAGAAAGAAGAAGAAAAAAAGAAATTTCCAAGGAAGTGTTTTCCACATTCATGCATTCCCTCGCTCGGAGAATAACAAACTTGAAAGAACCACGAATTTTTTCTCTATCTTTTAATATTTTTCAAATCTTTCAATGAAATAAAAAGATCTCTCTTTTTTGGGTTAGAAAATATTTTTTTTATCATATTTGGTACTTGATTACTGAAAATAGTCTTGTGACTTTCTCTTAAACCTTATCTTCCATCTTTTTCCTGGTTGTTAAAGAGATTATCTTCTTGAAAAAAAATGTTATCAATGGAAACATATGAGCAAACATTTGCTTCTGTGGAATCTTTATTACCAGAAAACGATGGGTTTGAATGTTATAAATTTAGAGTGAGTTTTTAAAAGTTAAAAAACAAAAAATAATGTTTCAAGTTGAGATTGGAACTTACAATGATGCCGTTTCATCCCATTTCAAGCTACCTTATGATTCAGATACTTTTGCTATTTTGGTTTTAAATACTCCAAAAATGTTTGAAACATCATTCAAAAGTTGGCTTCAATCCAAAAAACTTCCTGGTGAAACTGCTCTTGATGTCGCAGGAAGAATATTACATCCTCTTCAAGATTTTATGACAGAAAAGCTTGATGTTGTACCTCAAGCAAGTGATCTTTAACAAGGAATATACCTCAATGGCAAACGTTTCTAGACTTTAAGCAGCTATCCGTGTGAAATTATTCATGATTTTGATTTAACTCCAATGCGAAGACCTCGAATTCTTATGTGCACTTGTGGACATATTTGTGGAGCAGCTTATTATGTTAGACCTCAACAAATATTCAATACACCTGGAGATATCGATGTTCTCTTTCCTCAAAAATTAAGTTTTCAATAAAGCTTTAAGTTAAATTATCATATTTTTAGCCAGACAAACCGATCATCGGTGTATCGATTCATCCAAAATATGGTGGCCACTTTGCATTTCGAGCTGTTTATATTTTTCCTACGATTAAAGTCACTTCTTATTTTAAAGAGCTTTCTCCTCAACATAATCTTATGACCAAATCTTCGATGGAAGAAGCTCTTCTCTTATTCAATCTTCATTGGAGAGATGGAAGATTTCGAGATTGTGGTGAACCTATTGAACGTTATTCTCAGCTACAACTTAATTATTTCGCCCTTCCACCTGCTGAACGATGGGATGTTATTAAACATTGGTTTTAGAGCTTTTGTAAATAATTAGAATTAGGATTTTGTAAAAGTTGTTAAAATTGCCTTTGAATATTTTGTTACTGGTATTAAAGAGATTTAAATAGTATATTCATTTTTGTTATAAATAAACAGTTATTTTGTATTTATGAAGTCGCTAAATTAGCAAAAATAAAGGTTGTGAATTATTAACCTCATTCTCGCGAAAGCTTTTCTAAACGCCCAAAGGTATCATTTATGGTTTATTTTTGATAAACAATTTGACCAAAAATTTTTATTATATAGTATGATTGCATCCATCAGTTGGTGGATCTTTGCAACCTGCATGTACTAAATTTTTTTTGCTGCAAGTTTATCCGCAATTTTTAAGAAAAATTCAAGATACATATTTTATTTCCTTTTTTCGACAATTTTAGTTATCTGTTAATTATGTTGGAATGGTTGATAGGATCACAACCAACGTCCATGATGAATCCAGAAGAAATAGTTAAACAGTTAGAAAATACAAGAGTAAGTTACATCGTTCAAACTTAAATCATAAACTCTGTATTCTTCAGATTGAACGAGAATTAGCTTTACACGAAGCTATGGTTGAACGTAAAAATGCTTATAAATTTGCAGAAGCTAAAGAAAGATTTAATTGGATTGCATCAACGGGATTAATGACTTCATTTATATCTGCTGCAGCATCCTTTCATCACAAAAATTTAATGTATACTCTTCCAATTTTACCCATTTCCCTTTATGTCGCATATCAAGCACATTATGTGCATGGAAATAAATTAGAAATTATTAAAGGTAAACAACTCTTCATTATAATTTAGTGATTTTAACGATGATTTTTTTTAGCTATTGCTGACCAAGTTATCCTTGATCCCAATGCCCAACTTTCTTCACGACCCATATCTCTTCAAGAAATTGAAGCAAGAATGGAAGGACAAAAAGAACCTGAAGTTTGGGAATAAATAATGCATTGATAATTAGATTTTACTTTATTATTATTTTGACTAGTAATAAATATATTCTTTTTTAAATTAACTTTCTCCATTTGCGGTTTTAAACCATGTTTTAATACCTTTGTATTATATTTTATGTTTTTTAAATGTTTTAGTAGTATCAAACTTTACAGATGGGTGTTGCATCATCCCGAAACAACGACTTCTCAATAGAGCTTTCAAATCAACAAATGAATGCAATGAAACGTCAAATTGCTTTAACAACCCTTAAATTTGAAAATGATCAAGCCATAAAAGTAAGAATTCCTTTGTAAAATTTTAATTCGAATTAACTTTTAAGAAAGCTCAAGAAAAAGAAGCCTTTGCATGGCAGTTCCTTGGCTGTGGTACATCTGTAATTTCGATCATTTTATATTCACAGTTAACAAAAAATCGGGTTTATTCTATTCCTATTGTTCCTTTAGTCATGTACGTCGGCTACCGATATGATCAAACTTCAAGAGATACTGGTGAAACAATCAAGAAAGAAGCAGAAAAATTACTTCATACGCAGCAAAATCTCTTTACACCTATCGGTGGACCTATTACACTTGAGGAACTTGACAAAAGAAGAATGATGTGGAAACAACAAAAGGCTAATAATGATAGTAAACAAGTTTAAAAATTTTTTTTATATGTCAATAAACAAAAAATAACAAAATGGTTCACAAATCACCTTAGATAAGAAGTTTTTCAACATCTTCTTTGACTTTCTGGAGAGTTGACTTCAATTGAGAGCCTTCATTACTTGTAATTGAGACAGCGATGACGGGACGAGTAACACCACAAGCACGACCAAGAGCAGCTTTGCTTTTAACAAAAACATAAGGAACATTTTTGTCTTCACAAAGAAGAGGAAGATGAAGGATGATTTCGATAGGTTCAGTATCAGCAGCCAAGATGATAAGCTAAAAAATAAATATTAATTTGTTGAAAATAAAATGTTAAGTAAAACTTACTTCAGAAAGACCACGATTGAGCGTCTTAGTAGCTTCATTAGCACCCTTGCGAAGTTGGTTGTAGTTCAAAGCTTGTTGAGTAAGATCAAGCAATTTTTGAGCAAATTCATTGTCGGCAAGCGGGTGGGCCTTCGGATTGACTCCATCATCGGCCATGATTAGCAGGAATTAGAAGTAAAGTTGAAAAAAACCTGCAAAAATGGAAGAAAAATTAGTTGAGAAAATAAATTGGAAGAGCAGCAAAAGATTGAAATTTAGAATGTTTTGAAAGTGATTGAATGCGATGAAATGCTGAAGAAAAAAGCCAATAGGATTGGCTTGAGTTCGTGTTAAGATCACTGAATGGAAGCGGGAAATAAAGAGATTTGAAAAAAATGGTCAAATATGTGCAAAAGAAGCAAAGCAAAAAAGTTTTCAGGTAAGTAAGACATACATACTCATAAATCGAGCATAATCAAATGGATTAACTAACTGTAAATTAATTAACTATAGTTTTTTGTTAACTGTTAAAATTTTTTAAAAGAATGCTTTAATTGTGTATCGTAAGAATAAATAAAATTAACATTCCATTATCTTTTTCATTTTTGTGAACCAAATTTGCAAGTTTTCTTTCTTTTGATTTTGTAAAAGCAAGCAATGAGCCGTAGACACCTTTGTGATGATTGCTCTAACCCAATAGGAAATGAACAAGCTCTTCTTGTAAATGGAAAATTATTACATTTAAAACATTTTCGATGTCATTTATGTCTAAAGCAAATTGAAACAGCTGATTCTTTTCATCAACTTTCAAATGGAAAAAATGCTTGTTCTTCTTGTTTTGAATCCAAAATTGCTCCTAAATGTTGCAGTAAGTTTTATTTATTTTCATATTCTTTTAAAAATTATTAATATTTGATTTTAGAATGTGGTAAAGGAATAACGGAAAATGGTGTCACAGCTATAAATAAAGAATGGCACACAAGCTGTCTTCGTTGCTCAAAGTAATTTTATTCTATCATTTATCGTTGTCATTTTATGTAATGGAGAGAGTTTTTTTAGATGTCAACGACTTCTGTTTTCAACGTTTTTGCTCGATAAAAAAGGTGAACCAATTGATCATGATTGCTTTTGGGGTGAAAAATTACAAAGAATTGTTGCTGATTCTTACAAAGCTTAATGGAATTCTATCTACCGTTTGTGAATATGATTTGTTTTTTATATTTCGAACAAAATGGTTATATAAACTTGGATTTGTTTTTACAATAAATTAATATGAAAATGTTTGATCGTAATTAGGTGGAATTTGATTTCTTCTATAAAAGGGATTACAATTATAATCATTTGTTTCTGGAAAATATTGCTTGTTTTCGTTTGAATTTTGCCAACTTTGATTATAAGAACTGTGACAATTGTAATTAACATATCTTTCATTACAAAATGACATTTGTTGCTGTTCTGATAAATTATGCTGAAGTGTCTTAATGATGAAGTAAAATTAATACAAAATGAGCTTACGCTAGTATGGAAACATGGAGGGTCTGCTAAATGAGGAGTAGTTGGTGTTATTGGAGCTGTAGGGGATTTTGACTGTGATCGATGTTTGATCATAGATTGAAGAAAATTAGACGTTTTTGTATTGCATGGTTGACCTCGTGTGAAGCCAGGAGTTTTATATCTTGGTTCTCTGCGTTTTTTGCGCAGCTTTGGTTTATCCATTGATTTTTGATCCTCTTGTGCATCAGCAAGATCGCCATGATGAGACACATTAATATTAATAAGTTCTAAAAGCCCAACTAAAAAATTACTTCAAAAATATCAAATTAACCTTTATTGATTTCAGAGTTTTCTTCTAAAGTATTCAAAAACTCTTCGCAAAAAATTGCTGATCTTCTCATAGATTTTCCAATCGCCGAAGGTTTTTCAATGATATCTTCAATATTCGTGGTTGTTAAAGCTTCGTTATAGCAAATTCTTTGGTAATTAACTGATTCCATAGTTTTTATTATTTTTCTATTTCTAAAATTTTTTTGAGAAAAATAAATTATGAAAGTAAAAAATAAAAATTGCGTCTAATTGTGGGAATTTCGCGGAAATAATACTGTTTTTTAATGAAATTTTTGCAAAGAAAATATATAAATAAATTTTTTTATCAATGTGGTCCATCAAGTAAAAGAGAAAAAGGCAAGTTGATAAGAAAGAAAGACATGAGATCATTTTTGAAAAATAAGAGAATGAAAAAAATAATAATAAACAACTACGAATTAAATGAAGCTGGTGAAGGAGAAGAAGTAGACGAGGAGATTAGTTCGCCTTCGTAATGATTTCGAAGGGATTGAAAATATCCTATTTCTGCTGCGAGAGCGTGATGAAGCTCTGTGGCTTTGTATTGCTCAATTAAGCCCGTATCAATTTGGATTTCAACATGACCAACTGGTTCGTTATCAGGATCATGATAAGGGTCGAGGTATATATGTTCTAAAGCTTCTTGAGCGCTGCATCGCTGCCATGGCGCTACTTTCATCATCTAAAATCAAAAAATTAAACTTTCCATAATTTCCTCAAATGTCTACCTTGCTAATGAGATCCAATGCTTTGTTAGTTGCTTTAGGCAAAATGGTACTCCATGGAAGACCAGGTCGTTGCCCACAATCTTCAATAACCTTTCTCACATCATTTTGTCTCACCATATTCATGATTTCTTCCGTTGGAGTGCCCAGATAAAATATGATCATTTTAATTTGAGACAAATAATCTTTTCCAGGAAAAACTTGTCGACGCATAATTAATTCAGCAAATATGCATCCCGTGGACCAAATATCTATTTTAGTATCATACGTGGGGAATGTAAATAATAGCTCTGGAGCACGGTACCACCTCGTCATGACATATTGCTAAAATAATAATTTATCATGTAAGAGATATTTTTGTATGTAAAAACTTATTACCGTAAGTGGATTATTTGATGATCCTGGTTTACATTGTGCCACTGATCGAGCCATTCCAAAATCTCCAATTTTTAATAAACAATCTCCATTTACAAATAAATTAGCTGGTTTTAAATCTCGATGAACTATGCCACAAGAATGTAAATACTGTAAAGGATGTGTTTTTATTTTTCAAAGAATTAAGGTCATAAAAGGGTGTTTTTCAATACTTTTTATTTTGTGACATTTTGTTACTGCTGAATCATCAAAAAAAGAAGTTGAAAACATTTTTTTTGATTGATTTTAAGAAATAAAAGTTAAAAGTTTATTTCAAAAACAAAGATTTTTACGATCTTTCAGGGTCGAACACATTATATGTACAAAAAATTTAAAAATGTTATTGTACTTTAAATTATTAAAGTCACATATGTTCCTGATTTTGTAATTTTCTAACTAGCAAAATTACCTCCGAAAAAAAAAATGCATAAACAACTCACTTTCAAGCCTCTTAAAATTTGATAAAGAAAATATTGATTATGTTGTTCTGAAAGTTCTTGAGTCGAATGAATTATTTGATGTAAATCTGTTTCCATTAAATTCATTCCAAGATAAATATCAATATCTGTTGGATGTTGACCGGGTTTGGAAAACATATCAATAATGGATACAATATTATCATGTTGGATATCGCGAAGGATACGAATTTCACGAAGAGCACGTTTAACTAAAGTTAAAGCCGCAAAAGGTTTTGGAATTTTTTTAATTGCAACTTCTTGATTCGTTATTTGATTTTTTGCAAGTACAACAATACCTAAAAAAACAAAGCTAGAGGGTATTCGAAGTTACAAAAAAACTCAATTACCATAAGCACCCAATCCAAGAGTTTTTTGAGCAATATATGGAGTTCCATCAAGCCTTACAGTAATATCAGCTTTGGTTTTTGGATGAAATTGTGTTTCAATTTTTTCCATACTTAAGAATTTTTCAGTCAAAAAATCAACAAACTGAAACTTTAAGCAACAAAAAGAAAGTGAAGGAGAATAAAAGGAAAATTCTGTCAAAAAGGAGCGGTTTTTACAAGCGGCGTTGAACAAGAAGAATAGGAAACACACTCCTCAAAGAAAAGAAAAAATGAAATGATTATATAATCAATAAAAAAAATTTGTTGTAAGCTTGTTATCATTTATGGCAAACAAAAGTCAAGCAGTCGTCAGTCTACAATGCTAAAACAGATTTAAAAGAATAAAAACTTTTTATTTCTTGAAGCCCAAATAAAAATGGGATAGGCTTTTTTGATTATTGTTTGAAAAGAAAAAAAAATTCCTATTGTTTATGGTGTTTGATAATGATTAGATGGGTATATTTTTTGGTCAAATAAGTCTCCCAAAAAAATCTAAAACAATTGTAAACTACAAAGTTTTTCTTAAATATGAAAGCTTCCATAAATTTAATATCTTTTAAATTTCAACATCCTTTTTCGGTTTCGCTTTGATCAAATCATAAAAAAATAAAAAATCATCAATAATACTTTTTTATAAAACCTTTTAGGATTCACCTATTTTTTTAAAACGTATATTTAAAAAAAGTACTTGAAAAAACTATTGTTTTGAAGAAGAAAAAAACCAATGTTTGAAGAAGAGACATCATTTTTTCCTTCGTCTTCTTTTAGAGTTACTACTGAATGCTCTGCTACAACGCCATTTTTGTCATTTTCATCATCTTGGTTATTGGAAGAAGAAAAATAAAAGGACAAGACTCAAACCGGTCTATCGCAATCATGGCGTCGGCAGCCGACCGCTATTACAAATTTAATTTTTTTAACCTTTGAAAAAAAGAAGAAGTTTTCATTGAATTAAATATTTATATTTTTGTTTTATTTATTTTTACTTTTATTTTTCAGCATGGTTGTTTTTGGCTATTCTCAAAATGTGACAGTATTTAAGTTATGGTTATCAAAAAAAAAAATTTGGATTATTTTTTGATTGAATTTTTTATTATGGGTAAGAAAAGAAGCTTTTGTTTTAAAAAAAGATTCTTTTAAAATTTAAGAAACAACGAATAATTTGGATACACTATAAAAGTAAAAACAGTTATGATAGACTAGAATTAAAACTAAGCAACAAAAAAGAATAATAATATTTAAGAAATCATATAAAAAAGCAAGTGGATTTAAACATAGTCATAGATACTTTTGACGAATTCATTAGAAATTAACAAATCTCGGTTTATAAAAAAAAATTGTGCTTAATTTAAGACTTGACGAACATGATATTTTTTAATTAAATGGTTTTTAAGCTTTTCATTGCTTTTACAAAAAAAAATCTTTAAATCACTTTAAGTCAAGATACTGTTGATGAAGGAGAAAAAAAAGTTCAAAAATATGAATACCAAAAGTATAAAGAATATGTTATGCATTAGCAAAAAATATATTGACAATTTTTTTCTTTTATGTCAATGAATCATATCATAATCAAAGTAGCCACAATCTTTCTTTTATACTCATCGCTACTGATGAAAGAATGACTAAATATCATTTGCTTCTTTCTTCTTAAACTTTGTTTAAAGATTGCTGGCTGCATTCTCCGCCTAAAAAAAGGTCCGCAATCTTTTCATTATTCAAATGACAAACATTCCATGTATTGTATATTTATATTTGTTATCCCACGTTCTTTAACTCTTTTTTCATTATCATCTTTGGAAAACAAGAGCAGCATAAAGTATGTTCAAATTAAAGAACATAAACATGCTTACTGAAATGGAAATTGTTGATGCAACTACAAAAATTCTTAAAAAATCTTTTGGAAATAAAATGAATCATTAACTCAAAAAAAAAACGTGCTGATAAACATTCAAAGCATAATAATAAAAGCATTTCTTTTATTGTTTTTAAAACAAAAGAGCATTAAAATTGTATGAATAATAATCAAAGGAAAAAAATAAGTCAGGATTTATCTTCAGTAACGATATCAAATGAAGCTGTAGGGCTTACGGTGTTATTAAAACTTAATACCGGGTTTATGCTCTGAAAAAGATGAATCATCGCCATATTATTATGATTTTAACAAAATTTAAAGCTTACTTGAATAGTATAATCATGTGCTTCTTTCTTTTTTGCATATGATCTAAATTTTAATCCACAATATAACATAATTGTTTGAAGTAAAATACAAAAAGGTGAAGTAAGAAGTATTTCACGAGCTAACACATCGCTGTCATCCACGTGAGCATCCTAAAAATTATATTGTTCAAAGCCATTTCTTGATTACAGTTCTCAGCTTTTATCCAAAGCAAATGATTTTTTTAATATCATTCCAACTCGTTAATTTATTCCCTTCGCAGATAAACCTCCCAAATGTTTATTCCATTTTTAGAGAGAAAGAAGATAAATTCCTATGGGATAAAAGTGTGTGTATATGTTGTATTAATTACCTGATCAGACACAACTTGACCAACAGCAGTTAGCGACATTATCGTCTCCATTAAAAGTAAAAATGAATGGAAAATAAGAAATGGTGTTAAAATTGCTGCCTAAAAACGTACCAAATATGTATTTTATATATTACAATGAAAAATTTAAATAAGAATTATCCTTTTTTTTAGAAAAAAATTATAAAAACTCATTTTTGTAGATGGCTTATAATTACAATACTTTTACAAACAAAACTTTCAAATCTTTAGTTAAAAACTACAAAAGTTAGCCTTCATTTTGCAATTTTGCCATTTTGCCATTTTGCAAGAACAACAAACATGGCTTCTTTCTTCGATTATTGCAAAGGTAATAAAATTGTAAAAATGACACATGGTGAATTACCAACTACTTCATATACGTTTTAAATCAAACTTACTTTTGTTTTATTAATTGCTCTTAAAACTAAAATATGAACAAAAATCCCTGATAATAAAAACACAGAAAATCCAGAGATAGCGATAATATCCACGGATGTTTCATAAAAATACCATCGAAAAAAGCATAAACAAACGGCAAAGACGGCACAAGTTCCCAGCAATCCAATCATAGCAGCCAAAAACATGCTATGTTTGCAATGTATTAGTGAAAATAAATAAAATGATGAATCCGATTCATCAAAAAATCCTGAAGTTTGAGGTGGTGGCGGAGGCACATATGAAGATGGTTCATCCAAATTATCCCCGCCGCTTGAGCAACAAAATGGCATTCTATTTTTTTTTCTTTGGGTTTGGAGCTTGAAGTACAATTAAATACTGAATCGAAACAATTGGAGCAAAATAATTTTTAAGCTCATTTAAAACTTTTGCATTGAAAAAAATAATAAGAGAAAGAACAAATTTTTTTTTGTTGTTGAAGCCTTCTTCGCTGTTGTTGTTACTACGGCAACAAAAATCTCTCCCTTTTTTGACGTTTTTTGCTTACATTTTTATTTGCATTTTTTGGTGGACAAAAAAGCCCAGGGGGCAAAAAAAGTTATGAAAATAACTTTTTCTTTATTAAAAATTATGTCGTAAATTGAAAAACCTTATTAGGTCGAACAGACAAGTTAATATACCATACCGTATGCTTTGAAAATATTATAGCATGTATAATTAAGTTCCAGTTATATGAATTTGGCTATAATTCCAACCAAAGCAAAATTTTGTTATTTATTTGTTTCTAACAACTTTGCTTAAAAAATTAAGGTTGACGACTAACTATCATTGCATTGCTTTTTTTACGATTCAATCATTTATTTAAACTTTATTTTACTTTTCTAATACACTACTAAAAAAGCTTAACTTTAATCTTTAATTTACAGAAATAATTAACATGAGATTATATTTTGAACCCCAAAAATACGATTATTTAGACCATTGAAAGGTTTCCGCTTTTTACAAACGCTCTTAGATCCATCATTCCTTTTGAAGGAATTTCTTTATTTTATCATAAAGTACAAGGACAAGTGCACCTCCTGTGCCTCTAATAACATTGGAAGCTGCTCCTAAAAATATTTATAAATCTAAAAAAACCAAGTTAAAATATACGAACCTTTGTAAAAAGCTGTGATGCCTTCATTTTTATAAATTTTCTTTGTACAATCCATAGTATTTTTGTATAAAATATCCTTTCGACCCGATTGCATGGTCATTCGACGACGAACTGTGTCCCATGGATATGACAAAATTCCAGAACTAACCGTTACAATTTGGGCGATTAACCAAGTGTAGAAAAAATTTTCGGGTTTGTAAATGGATTTTGCAGTATCAAATAACCCAAAATATGCAGCACGATAAACAAAAATTCCTTGAACCGAAACAAAAAAGCCGCGATAAAGTCCAACGGGGCCATCAGATTTTGCAACTTTTACAAGACAATCAGTTAAGCCTTTAAATTCTCGAGTATTGCCTTTTCCAACATCCATCGCTAATCGGGTTCTGGCAAAATCCAATGGATAAACAAAGCAAATGGATGTGACTCCAGCTGCACCTCCAGAAAGAAGAGACCCAGCAAAATATCGCCAAAATTGTGTATGTTGATCCACGCTGAAATCAAATAATTTGGTTGCTAATTAAAAGATTGGATGATTACTTCGATAAAAACATTCGTTTATAATTATCTTTAAAAGCAAAATTTAAAGCTTGGGTTGGAAAATATCGAATAACATTGGCCATATTTCCTCTCCATAACGCAGCTAAACCTTGTTCCTTTGGAACTCGAGTAAGAACATCAATAATTCCTTTGTATCTTTTGTCCACGGCAATCCGAGATGATGCATCTTGGACCTAAAAAATAGAGAGAAACTTATAAAAAATTACCCAAAAAGGCTCACTTGTAAAAGTAGTTTAACTCTTTCAATCGGAGCTACGGCAGTTTTAGAAACAGCAGCAGCTACACCTCCCGAAGCCAGATCAATAAAAAAATTCTTTGAATTAAATCCTGTGGATTCAACCTTCTTTTTAACTACTTTAACATCATCTGACATGATTTAATTTTAGAGAGTTCAAAAAACTTTTTCCACAAATTCAAACAAGAATCTCTAACACGAAAAACTCACTTTTGAGTCTTAAAAGAAAAAAAAAGACGAAGAAAAAATTGATTTTGATCTATAAAAATTTTTAAAACCAAAAAACAACAAAACAAAACAAAAACAAAGTCCATTTTTGACGTAAACAAGAAAAAAAATGGTTGTTTGGAAGCTGAAAGACGCACATTTTGTTTGTTTGTTTGTTTTTAAAAAGGCATTGATGATCAGCTGGAAGAAAGAAAAAGAGGGTAAACATTATTTGCAAGGAAGAATTACACAGTCATACGATCCAAAAGGTTAAAAATTAAGATTTCACAAAGGTTTTAGTATCAAAAATTTAAATTTTACAACATATTTTGGATACAGTAACTTTCAATTCACAATGTTCGATCAACAGAGAGATATGTGGCAACCTAAAATTTGGATTGCATTTTGCAAGCAAATTTTGTCTTGATGAAATTTTCAAACTTTCAAAAAAGCTTGTGGAAAATTCTTTTCCATATTTTTTTTACTAATCATCAATTGCTTTAAACCTTTGTTTTAAAAATGTCGACAGCAGCTCCTACAACAAAATCTCAAGATCCTGATGAACTAGCTATCATTGAATTTGCTCGCATTACGGGTGTTGATGAAGCATTGGCTCATTTCTTTTTACAAGATTATGAATATGAACTCGAAGTAAGTTATATTTCCTTTGTAATACTTTAATTAAAGCGTTTGTTTTAGAAAGGTCTTAACGCTTATTATCGACAATTGAAAGGAGAAACAAGAACAGAATCAAGTGCAACAGGTGGAAATGATTCAGATGTTGAAATTATTGATGACGACGTAATGGAAGTTGATGTAACTCAACCAGAACCTTCACATGCCAATGTATCTCAACCAAAGCCTCAACGCAGTAATGTTAAAAACGATGAATTTCCCAAAGACCTCACTCTTATCACTTACAATGTTGATGGAATCGATCGTGGCAATTTAGAAACTCGTTTCAAAGGAGTTATTCATGTTATAGCAGCGTATGTAAAAACTTTTTTATTTACTCTATTTTATCGATGATTTTTTAGGGTTAATCCTGAAGTTATTTTGCTCCAGGAAGTCGTGGATGACCACATGAAAATCATCAATGAAGTTATGGCTCCGAATTATTATGTTATAACACCTCTTAACAAAGGAATGCCTTATTATACTGTAACTTTGGTTAGCAAAAACATTCAATGTCGAATCCAAGAAGTTAAACCATTTGCAAATACATCGATGGGAAGAACAATGACACTTTTTGAGGTATAATAAGCTGTGGCAAATATAATACTAAACTTTTTATTTTCAGGGTTACTGGCAAAAGCTTCGATTGGTCGTTATTCACTCGCATTTGGAAAGCACAAAAGATTTTGCTGAAGCTCGCAAGCAACAATTTCGTGAATGTATGAAGAAAATGGAAGAAAATTTTGATTCAAATACGTTGGTGATTTTTGCTGGTGATTTGAACATTCGTGATGCTGAGGTAATCATTCATTCATTTTGCATAACTTTATTTTCTTGCGTGATTTTAGCTTCCAATGGTTCATCCTCAAATAAAAGATGCTTGGATTGCCGCTGGTTCTGATATAAACACCAAATACACATGGGACAACAAATTAAATCAAAACAAAGGTTTACCAGCTAATGTTAGATGTCGATTTGATCGTGTGTACTTTCGTGGACCTTACAAAAAAGTGGATTTTCAACTTGCTGGAATTCGACAAATTCGGAAAATCCTCGCGCACCCCTCGGATCATTTTGCCGCAGTATGCAAATTTTATGAACCAAATAACTAAGAATTGGGAATAATTATGGCTATTATAAAAATTCAATGAAGCTTTCAACATGATTTCACTTTCTTTTTGGTCTTTGTATTATTATTTTCTTGTAATTTCTGTTGTTATTTATGTCTGTTATCATTACCGGTTTCTTTATTGCTTCATTTTTTTTACTGTAATTTGTAAATCATTTTCTGGTACATTTCGTGTTTTTTTGTCGAAAATAATAAAAATCTTTATAAATTCTAAACATTCAATAAACTTTCTTTTTCGCGAAATTAAATCATTGGCTCTTTTTTAATAAGGAGCATTTGCGTGCCATTGTAATAAAAAAATAAGCATAAAATACAAATGAAAATTATAAAAATGTTTTTAACTATAAATCATGGTTAATCGCATGTGAAATTGCGTTGGATTAAACAAGCTCCATTGTCTTTGGTTTGCATCGTCAATTTTGATTTCATTATGGCATTAGCAGAATTGATTCTCAATGAATATATTATTTCTTCGATTTTACACTTTATCGCCTTTCTTTCATTTAGCTGCTTGTTATTATTAAACTATTACAAAAACCTTACACATTTCGATTTTCATCATCCATGTATCTTTATGTGATTCTTTCAATGTGTCTTTGATTTTCCATTTTTTGTCATACCTTTTTATTTATCTGCACTTTGGTGGTATCAAGAAATCTTTTACAATATTTACATCTTTTATTTTACGGGGTTTTTGCAATCCATCTCATCCTATCCGCTCCTTTAAGTGTTTGCTTTTTTTGCTTAAATAGTTGGTTGATTATTATGTTTCCTATTTCATTAATCTTCAATATCGGCTTGCTGCAACATCATTAATGATTATATTGTCTTTGTTTACTAATAATCCATTTTCTGTGAAAACAAAAATAATAAAGAAAATTAAGAAATAAATTTATTCAGAACAAAATAATTTAATAATGTTAATTTAAAGGTTCCCATTTCAACCATAAAAAAATATTATTCAGTTACATACAAAAAAAAAGTTTTAAAATTAGGCTCCAATTGGATTTTTAGCTTTTTCACGTTGTGCAGCATTTATCTTATCACCCAATGAGAGCGCCATCCCTTGTGATTTAGCACGAATTCTAATATGACCAATTATTTGAGAGTTAGGATCAGCAGGATCAGCTTTTTCGATTGAAACATTTGCAAGAGCATCTTCACCAAAGATTGAATGAGCACAGAAATTTGCAGCCAAGAATCCACAATCACCTTCAAGCGCAGCATCAGCTGTAAGAAGTTTCATATTTGTACTTTCAGCAATATGACTCATAAATTGTCGAAGATCTGTTATTTGAGTTGTTACAGTAACTTTATTTTCCCATTCAAATTCAATCCACATTGCGCGAAATTCTGTATCAGTGCACGATCCAGGAACAATGTAATCCTAAAAAAAAGTATTGTTTGATGAAAAGCAGATTAAAATAAAAGGTTTACCATAATGTCAATGCGGATATCTTGTAAATAAACACAAAGCCTATCAGAAGTTGAACCACGAACATCATAAGCAATAGTAGAAAAGATTATGCCATTTTCAGTTGAAGTGACTTTAACCGTAGCTTTAATATTTGTAAAATCATGAGGTGCTAAGGTTAATGGAGAAGGTTTATCAACTAATTTTAAGTCACCAACAGTTGACAATTCCAAGGAAAGATTTTGAAGTGTGTCAGAAGATTGATTTACGACCAGAACATCCAGAACGATATCATATTGATTAACATTAACATAAGCTTCTGCATAGACAGGATCAGAGAAACCAGATAATTGAATAACCTTTCCAAGTTTTGAACTTGCAAAATCATATTTGGCAGTTTTAGGAGCAGTACCAAGAGCTTGAGATAGTGAAAGATCAAAGAGATTATCGCCAACAGCACCATCACCAACACGAGTAGCAAGTTGAGTAAAGTGAATAGGATCATCAGGTTGAATTCGAGCGGTTTTCTTTTCTTTGACAACTTCATGGCGATCAACATCTCCTTTAGCTTCAAGCATTAAATCCAAAGAAATTCTACATGCATTCAAAAATACATCAGTTGCTTCAGGCCATTGTTCAACGATGAGACGGATAGTTGTGCTAAGGCGATCAAGATCATCTTCAGTAATTTGAGATTTGACAATGCTGGATTTTCCCAATCGAATAATGGATGAAAGAAGGAAAAGAATTTCTCCACCAAAATGGTTGACTTTATTGGCGTTTGCTTTGTTCAATTGACTGTAACGATAGAAAAGTTTTGTCAAGACGAGTGAAAGTGAAGAAGCGTAGAAAAAGTTTCCATCCAAAAGAGCTTTACGCAGGATAGGTTTATCATCACGAAGAACGGAAGGAGAAGATGAGACAAGAGCAGATTGAGTTGCATATGTTCCATCAGCAGTAACAAGCTTCTTTGGTTTCTCTGTTTTTTGAGGCTCTTCTTTCTTTGGTTCTTCTGTTTCTCCTCCATGCAAGGCAGCCTCTTCGGTTTCAAGGATTGGAAGCTCACCGATTGCTTTTTTGATAAAGCGAAAAACTTGAGCAATATTTTCAGCTGTATCAGCATATTCACCAAGAATCCAAAGAGCATCGCGGAAAATAACAATGTTACGGATGTTACCAAAAACTTCCTGTAATAACAAGGGATTAATAAAAGTTTTAAAAAATGTGAAGTTCACTCACCAAAAGCTGGCTGATGATAACAGCACGAAGATGAGGCAAGCGATTGACAGCCTCACGAACAAAAAGTAAAACACCAGAAGCGGCAACTTCATTTTGATCAGATAAAAATTCCATAAGAACAGGGAAGATTTGTTGCGCCACATCAGGGAATTTGATGGTAGCAGAGTGAAGAGTGCGAACAAGTAATTGACGATAACGTCCAACATCTTCTTGTGTTTCATTGGTAGTTTTGTTTATTTCCTAAAACAAGTCGAGATGTAAAAAAAAATCAAAACAATTTGCTTACCTTCTTAAGGAACATGACCATTTCTTCCACATTTCGGCTAGAAACTAGATCAAGAGCAAGATGGAGAATCTTTTTTCGTACTTCATATTCTGATGATGATAACACACGTAAAATATCCATAACCAATTCTTGAAGAACGCGTTCATTCGAAGCATGCTCCCGGAGTTCGATCAAACGGTCAAGAACAATGAGTTTCACATTGTTATCCGATTGTTTAACTATCAAGTCAATGTATGTTTGAGCGGCAGTTTTAACAGCAGCAGGAGCAGTACTTAAAGTGATCAATGTACCAGCAGCATCATAACGAACAGCAGGAGCTTGAGATTGAAGCAAGTTATAAACACATCGAATAAATTTAGCCCGTTCATTTGGATTTGTGTGACAGACTTTATAAATAAGTTCAACGATGACTAGTTGGAGAATATCGTTGAAGTTGTTAACTTGATCAATGCATCCACTTAGATATTCAAGAGCACGAGCTTGATCAACTTGAGTAAGCATGATGAAAGCATTACGCTTGCATGAAGCATCTTGTTCCTTTTCAAGATATTCGTAAATAAGTTCAGGCGCATCACTAATAAGAAAGTCAAATGATCGATAAATTGTAAAAATAGCCAAGACAGCATTGCGACGAACATAAGAATGAGAATGTTCAAGACAAGCTTTAATAACAGGCATCAAAGGTTCGAGAAGCTCTGGTTCTTTAAGTTTGCAAAGAAAGCGTAAAGTTGAACCACGAATAAATTCATTTGGATGTTGAAGGTCTTTGCGGTAAGCATCACACACAAGGATCATTTCATGAAGAAGTTTACCATCAGCACTTGTCTAAAACAATCGTTTTTAAATTGGCTCAATACGAAAAAGTTTATTACCTTTGGAACAATTTCCCAAAAGATGAGAAGCAATTTCTTGATCATATGGTCATCAGCTGGAAGACAGAACCGAATAACATACATCATCAAACTTGGGCTCGTTTTTTCACCACTTTGCAACATCAAAATCAGCTTTTTCAAAGTTTCAGTTTTTTGTTTCACGTCTCCTGAAAAAAATATCCTTATAAAATATTAGATAAATAAAAGATTATTATACCTTTCTCAAACTTTTCCTTAAGTTGTTGTTCAGATGGAAATTCGGCATCATTTGCAACATGAATTAATGAATAACAGGGTAATTCACCAGCAGTAGCCATTTTTTGCTAAAAAAATAAATGATGTAAAATAAATAAATAAAAGAAAATTTCGGCTTTGCGAATAAAATGACGTTCAACTTCAACAATCGCAATTGCAAGAAGAATCTACGTGGCTGAATGAGAGTGTTTTGTAGCATTTTGCCAAAAAGAATGCGAGCGTTTGAAAAATGAATTGAATTGAAAAGACTTTGCGCAAAAGCATTTTTTCTGGATCTCCGAAACTTACAAATTTCAATCGAAACGCAAAATAAAATTCGACATGGTTTAGCTCCAAATGTAATTCATTCAAATCATTGTTCAAGAATATTTACGGGTTAAAGTCCTTTTTTAAGTAACTTTCTAAGCTTTTTATCAATAGAAAGCAGTTGTAATCCCTATTATTTTTATGTTGCACAAGTTTTTTAAGGAATATCTTCTCGATAATTGCTAATGTGAAGAAATAAAATAACAGACGAATTCGAAGTAACAAGGCATGAATTTCATATATATTCCACCTTCTAAAATATGATTTAAAGAAATTTTTAATCGACCATTTTTGGCTGATGAAGTGTTAAACCATTTGAACAGATTGGCTATATTTGGGGTTAACACGATCAAGAATAGTAAATTACTTGTACTTCAATTTTATGAGGGTGAAGAGAAACTTGAATGACCTTTTTCGAATTTGTCAGTTACAACATCATTTATTTTATGTGAGAGTTTCGATTTTTGCTACAAATTTTTGAGTTGTCTTTTACGACATTTATAAGCCTTCTTTTTGTTTAATTGAACTTAAGGATTATAAGTTGTAAATGAAAATTTTACAACGATTATAGTTTTAACCATTTACCATAGTAAAATCACAACCAAGCTGAACCAAAAAAGCTAAACCACAAGAAGATCCAATTAAACTCCTTTGTAAATTTCCACGAGGATTTCTCAAAAATGAAGATTATGAACCACGTCCTCTTCAGGTATTTTTGATAATTTTTAAATCACAATTATGCAACAGTTTAGTTTGGCTAAGCTCTAGCTTAACCATTCAACGAATTAAGAATAGCCCGAATGCAAAGCATATTTGACTCTCCAAACGAAAATTTTATAAATAAGCAAGAAACTCGAGCGAATATTTTTTCAAATTTCATTGTCACCCTTTTTTGAAGTAAAAACTTCTCAATCATCAAACGTACATCTAAAGAGTCTGCTAGATTTGTTACAGCTTTATTATTTTTTTACATCTCGCCTGTATTACTTGGCATATAATAAAGCTTTACCTCACGCTTTCACAATATTATAATTTCAATACTTTTTTGCCCATATACTTTATTATCATCATTCATATTGTATGATAATGTTGTCCTCATTTCAAGAAATTTTACCATCAATAGAAAGTGTTCCATTTGAAAGCATGGATCATCAAAATTCAGCTTCAGTCGGCCCAGTTGTGATAGACTTCAAGCCTCATTATGATCTTCCCGTGAAACAAATGGTCTTTGGAAATTTGTCTATTCCTATTCATAACAATATTTTACGGATCAAGAATAATAACATTTGTTTCCGTCTTCAATATTCATCTCCACCTGATGGCTCAGAGCCTGATAGACGGAATTGCATTCAAATTCAATTAGCATTTGCTCATATTTCAAAGTTTATTGTAAGCTTTTAAAATTATGATGACAATTAGTTAAACACAATTATTTTCAGCTATTGGACCCAAATTCGTCAAATGGTGCTACTGCTTTGGTTGTTGCTATTAGTGATACAGCTGTTTTACGGCTTTCTAATGCTTTGTCAAATGCCATGTGTAAAGAAATTCTCCCACTTCCATCGTAAGATTATTCACTTTAAAGCAAATTAGTTTTTTACATTCTTCTTTTTAGAAGGAGATTTTTGTTTTTCGATTTGATTCTTAATACACAAAATGACGATGATGGTCAAAAACTACGTGAAGCTTTGAGGTATATCGACTATGGCTATCACATTTATGCTGAAAAGAACTTAGCCGTTAAGAAAAAAGAATTGCCAGATAAGGAGTACAATGAGCTTGAAAAAAATTTATATGCTTCTTACATCGGTAATTATTTTTACATACTAGCAAAAGGGCGGATCTTCGGCTAGCAAGCAAATGCGTTTGTCTAATAAATAGTTTAACTCTTTCGAGATGCACTAAACCACGTAAAAAAATTTTTATAGTTTTAGAAAAACAAAAACTCTTTTGAGCTAACAGTCTGCAAGCAAGCTTGAAGACAACAATATGCATAGCTAAAAAAGATTAATGAAATGCATTGAGCATTTCTTGATGTATGCTATTTTTTAAAGTGAATTTTCTTTTCTTTGCTTTTTTTCTTGATAATAGCAAATATGCATAGAGGCAGAGACACGCAAACAATGAAAATTGTAAATAAGGATATCTCTCTCATTTGATAACTTCTTTTAGGTTTTATTAAAAAAGAAACGCTGGTTGACCTTATGAAATTTTCAAATGCAAAACTGGTATTAATATCAGATAAAAGTAAAGGACAATATTATTGTTTTGATGTTGTGGAAGACAAACATCCAAAAGCTTCGGAAAATGAGCTTATAACCATTGATGATGTTACTTTACCAATTATTGACAAAAGCGACGTTATTGTTCAAAGAGCGGCTTCTGGTGATATTGAATTTAATAAAGAAGATTTGGATCTCCTGATTGGTTCAGGTTCGAGTTTTTATATACTACCTTCGCATAAAACAACAATCCTCCTTTTTTAAACCTTTTTAATATGCTAAATAGGCGTTTAAAGTGATGCAAAAGCATCGAAATTTCTTTACAAATTATTTTATTTGTTTCAGAAGAATCAAAAAGAAATGGTCGCGGTCTTTGGCTCAATGATAAGATTGTTGATTGGTACTGTTATCGATTATTAAAGTTGCTTCCCCAAGAAAAGTTTGTTTTAATAAGTTTAATACTTTGAAAATAAATTTTTATCTTTAAGACAAGCAAAGATTCGGCTATGTGAAACTTATTTTTACACAAACATTACCAAAGGAATCGAAAATGAAACAAATCCAACCAAAATCCGCAATGCTATTTTTAACACTTATGATTCAAAGAAGTTCAAACAAAGTTTTTTCGACTCCATGTTTATTGTTGTACCTGTACATCGATTACACCATTGGTTTCTTGTTGTGATCATTGATCCTGCTGCAGCAATCCAGAATGATGCAGCACCCCACGAAGCACAAACTTCGGAATGTCATTTTTTAATTTTTGATTCATTCAAGAAATTAGCGACTAATGAACATAATATTACTTATGATCATCTGACTCACTTTTTATCCCGACATCACAATGCTGTTAAAGGAAACAATAATACTAGCTTTAATCGAGGTTTGGTAAAGAAAGTTTTTCCTGGAGATATGCCTCAGCAAAATAATGCCGATGATTGCGGAATTTATACTTTGATGTTTTTAAAATATTTCTTCGATCATTTACCTGATGTACGTTTATTTCTTAACATTCATTATTTTTATCAAAGGTCTTCTTCTTTTAGGGTAATTTTTTACCTAATTTTTCTGAATGGTGGAAGACTTTTACTAGCAGTGTTCATGGAATGCGGTGCAAAATTTACAATGAAATCATAACAAGTGCTTTAAATTATGAAACGATAAAAAGAAAACATGCGACGATACAAGAACCTCTTGTAAAGAAACCAAAAGTGATAAATCAAATATACCGTATGCCTTATGCTTCACAAGGTTATACTACTAATCGTCTTCCGGTTACTACCAACATCGGATTCCGACCAAGGTTATCTGTACCACCAGGCATGAGGCTTGTTACAAGGCCATCTCATACTACAATTATTCGTCCAGTAACTAATAGAATTTTACGCCCAGTTCAAAAGAAGCCAGAGATACCTATTGCAAGTAGCAATATTCAAGGAATACTTCAACAAGCTGCTGCTTCAATAGCTCAATCCCCTTCTCAAGAAGCAGCAAACCAAACATTTCAAAGAATGGGAATAGAACCGTCGGATGATGAAAAAGATATGGAAACTTAGTTTGCCTTTTATGGTGTTGCTGCTTTATTTATTTTGTTTGACTATTATTCGGGTTTAAATATTCGTAATATGTATCTCATTTCCTAAAACTTGTTGTTTATGTCAAACATTGAGACTCATGCGAGGTTAGGCCCTGCAACGACTTTGCATGCAGCCTCGTTTGTTTGTTTCCATGATTTTGCAATTTGTTTTTGTTGTTGTTCGACTGCAGTTTTCTGTATTTTTGTTGTGAATAAATTATAATATTTATTTCGTTGATTTTCTATTGTTTGTCTTCGGTCAAGACATAACAACTCGGTTATATTTCCAAGATATACTTCTTTCTTTTTTGGCTTATTTCTATGTTTCTAATCTTACTTGAATTTAGAGTTTTCATTTGATCAAAATCTTTTATCAAATCTTCAATCATGTCGATTATGAGCTACACTGGTGGTACGGTCTTGGCCATGGCTGGTGATGGTTGTGTTTGTATTGCCACGGATTTACGCTTGGGTGAACAAATGACCACCATTGCAACTGATGTTAAGAAGGTATGAATGAGATTTTTTATCTTCCAAAAACTAATTAATTTTTGTTGTTTCAGATTCATAAAATTGGTGATCGTATTTATGTTGGTCTTTGCGGATTTTACTCTGATGCTCTTACTGTTAAGAATCAAATTTTGTATCGTAAAAGCTTGTATGAACTTCGTGAAAATCGTAAAATGAGACCTCAAGTTGCTGCTGAAATGATTTCAAACATGCTTTATAACAAACGCTTTGGTGGCTATATTACTGAACCTCTCGTTGCTGGTCTTGATCCTCTTACAAATAAACCGTATATTTGCGCTATGGATACTATTGGTTGTATTGCAAGCCCTCGTGATTTTGTAGCAGTTGGAACTGGACAAGAATACTTTTTGGGTGTTTGTGAAGGTATGCTTTTATTGTTTAAACTAGCCACTTGAACTTGAGCTTGCAAACAAGTTGCGCAAAAAGGAGATCTATGACGATTTAACGGTCACTCATGTTTTTTGAATAATGTTAACTTGCCACTGTAATTTAATCTCATTTTCAAATAGTCGGCAAACAATGTTTTTGGACTATTTTTTCTTCTTCTAATGCTTGCTTTTTATAGGTTTTTGGCGTGAAAATATGGGACCTGATGAACTTTTTGAAGCAACTGCTCAATCAATGCTTGCTGCCATGGAACGTGATGCTGCTTCTGGTTGGGGTGTTCTTGTTTACATGATCACTAAAGATAAAGTAAATGTTACAACTCTCAAAGGTCGTATGGATTAAACTATTTTATCCAGAATGAAAATTCACAACATTGTAATTCATTGTTTCTTATTTATACTTTTAAACCCTGCTTTTTTTATGTCATTAATTTTACTAATAAAGATCAATTAAAATGAATTGTTTATCTATCTAAAATCGAGCAATAATATTCAAAAAAGGTGTTTCTCACGCTTTATTTATGGTGCGCGAAAAGTGTTTGCATGGAAAGAAAAAAACTTTGCGATGATCTCGAAAGCTTGAATACACGATGAAATAATTGACCGAACAAATAGCAAAACATCAAAGGTAAAATAAAAGTATTTTTCGGCGACAGTAACTTTCACATTTTTTTTTCACACGATACTTAAGTTTAAGTATATAAAAAATGAAAGAAAGGTGACAATTTAAAAGTGATTTTCGCCTACTTTAAAAGCTACGGTAAGCGGAAGAAAAATTTAAAAATGTGTGAACAGACACATTTTTTTATTGAGGAAATGAAGCAAATGCCTGTGTAAACAAATAAGAAAAGCTATCAAGCGTAAAATTTCTTTTGTGAATTTAATAAAATCATCATCAAATTATCAATTATTTTTGTTTCTACAGTAAATGGCAAAGCTACTTATCAATTTCACTTACGTACATAATTTCCAAGATGTGTAAATCCCATATTACTGTAACAAAAAAATGTTATTGTTCCATCAATTTTATTTTAAACGTCAACATTTATTTGCTTTTAATTTGCATAATCGAAGCTTCATTGTGAAAAATTGAGGAAGATAAATAACAAAAGTGACAATATATTTTTATTTTTTATTTTATCAGGTGTTTGGATATTTTTTGAATTATAACTATGGCGCTTCAACGCTGAGAGCTTGGAATGATATTTTTAATAGATAACCTGAAATGAAAAAGTTGGCTTCTTACTACTTAATCGTTACCAAGTTATCGAAAGCATTAAAAATAAAAAGAAAGAAATATCTGGTTTTTAACACCAGGTCATTTTAATGTCGATTCATTAAAGCTTATTTTCTTTTTTGAACTTATTAATGTAATTTTAAATCTTTGTAATGCCAGCTTTTTATGTCATCACCATTTATGTTTTAACCCGGCTTCAGATTTTTTCTAAATGCATTTTTTTACGATGAACTTTTATTGTTTCCAAGAAATTCCATGCCTTTTTTTTGATTCATTCATATTCGAATTTTTTATTTGAAACTTTTTTTTCTCCACTTCGATTCTTCTCTTCTTCTCCTTCTTGACATTTAATATAAAATCTCAAATTTCATTTGTTACGCCATAGTTTTGACAAAGTTGATGTTGATGAGATTGCGCGAGGACTCCACTCATTTATTTACTTTTGAATCCTTTTTTTATTGGCTCTTTTTTTAGCTTTAACTCCACCCTTTTTTATTGAAGCTCTTCATCGTAACCACACCCAAAGCTAACTTTTAAATCGCAATTGTTTCATTCTTGATTTTTTCATCACAAATAAATAAATAATAAAAAACTTGATTCTTTTATTTTCGTTTTTTTTCAAATTTGATTACTGTGGTTTTTTCTTCCTTCATTATGCTGTTCGGAAATGCATTTGCCGCGGCAGCTGCTGCAGTAGCTTCAGGAAGAAATGGATTTGGTGGACACAATTCAATGATGATAGAAGATCCTCGCCCTACTGGTGGTGGATACATATTGGAGCCAAAAGAGAGGAAACCCAAATGCGCGAGATGCAGAAATCATGGACTCGTTTCATGGCTCAAAGGTCATAAGAGGCATTGCAAATACAAGTAAGTGACTTTGAATTCGATGGCAATTTTTTGTTATAAGGTTGTTAGAAAGATTTTTTTTTCATTGAGTGCTTTCCAAACTTATTCGAGATTTGGATGATTTCTCCTTATTAAAGAATACCAGACCTTTATTATAAGCATTCATTAAGTTGTAAATACGATAACTTATAAAGTGTTTTAACTTGCTTATATTATTTTGCCAAAAAAAAGAAACAATGACATTTTTTGCTAACCTTAAAAAGGCAAGGAAAAAAGTTTCGATAACAATTGAATGAGGTTTTTCTTAAAGTGCTTGAAGTTTGCGCATCGGATTTAATAATCGTCTCTTTCACTCTTATTCGATGGAATAATAAAGCGCGAATAAAAAAAAGAAAAAGAAGAGATCATGTGAGGTAAAACTCTGAAAGTTTTTGAGCCGGCGAAGCATGCATACAAGCTAATGTAAGGTAATCACATCGTCATGAAACTTGAATGCTTTTTTTCGATGAATAAAAGAGTCAAAAAACCATCGTAAATTTAAAATTGTTTACAAATATTTTTAATCCACTTTCAACCAAAAAATAAAAGTTACTTTTTTGGTATATTAAACAAAGGCATTTTTAGGAATTGTGTCTGTGAAAAATGTAATTTAATTGCTGAAAGGCAAAGAGTTATGGCCGCTCAAGTTGCATTAAAGCGAAAACAAGCTGCTGAAGATGCCATTGCTTTGGGATTGAGAGTTGTTTCAGGACAACCTTTGAATCGACTTCCACAAGGCCCTGTATGGAATTTTAATAGTGGAAATGAAAGTGGACTATTAATGAATAATGAAGAAGAGGATGAAGAAGATGAGGATGAAAATGAGAAAAGTGATGATGAAGGTACATAAAGAATTATATAACATTGAATGAATTTTATCAAATTTGATTTTAGAAGTAAAAACTGATAAACCGAAACCGTTGAAAAAAGAAGCTATCGTAAACCCAAAAAGAACAGAATATCGACTAGGTAGAATGGATCCAATTGAAATGTTATCTTTGTTGTTTGAAGATCAAGATAAGCGAGTCCTCGAACTTGTCCTTGAAGGATGCAATGGTGAGGTGTTAGAAGCAATTGAACAATTGGTAAGCATTATCATAGGTTTGCTAGCATATTTATTTATTTTTTATTTTTTAAGGTTTGTGCTCGATATTCTAAAAAATTAGAAACAGCCAAAGCAGCCGCAGCAGCTTCGCATTCTTCTCCACCAGCATTACAAACTCCTCCACATAATTTTTCAATGAATTCTCTTTTGCAACGTCCATCAGCTTTTCCACTTCCAAGCCCATGGATTTTTCCACCATGGTTCTTTGAAAATAAACAAAATTTTCATCCACAACCTACCACTTCCACATCAATTACAACTACACCATCCATAAATCCAAACTTTGATATTTCCACCGATTCTTCTCATAAATCCCCTTCATCTTCAAATTCATCTGATTGAAAAATTTTTCCAAACAAGTTACAAATATTTTTTTTCTCAACCCTAATTTATCGATTTTTTTGTAATGCAAAAGTTGTGGTCACAAATATTTTTAAAGTGCTTTCATGTTTTTATAACGTACATTTTGAGATTTGGCATGGATATCCACCATCCATTATGGATAACTAGGATTCTGATTTAACTTTAACGAAAAATGATACAATCCAACAATAATTTAGAAAAGGGTGCATTTTTAAATTATTCTTTCTTTTTTGAAATCTCAAGTAACAAGAGCATCTATTAAAAAAAAGATGAACGTTATTGGATTTCAGCAATTTCCGTTTCAAAGTTTCCTTTATTGTTGCCGTTTAATAAAAAGAATACCAATCATTGAAAAGTAAACAAAAAGCTATAATTTGACTTTCCAATAGAATTTTTGATGACAAAAGTTTTTTAGTTTTGCTACAAAAAAATGTCCTTTCAACATAGTTTTAGTTTTACAGACAGTATATGCATGGAATGCTATTATGTTGCATATCAGATTGATTAGTTGTTTGTTAATGTCATTAAAAGATTTAGAAATTAAAACTAAAACAAATTATTTAATCATTTTTTTTTCAAAAGAAAATTTTTTCGTTACTTTCCCAATTTGCGATTTAAAAAAATTCATGATCGGGCAGGTAAAGAAATACAAATTCCAAAATTGGGTCAATGACTCTCGTCCGAATCCAAATCAGCCATCGGTGTTGCTGCTGCTGCATCGACAAAAAAGGGTCATTATCATTCGATCAAAAATAAAAGTTGTCTTCTTTTTTAAACTTTTAACTTTTCAAGAAAAAGAAAATATGAAGCTTAATTTATTATTGATATTTTTATCCATTTCTTTAATCCAATATGGATTGACTGCTTTTTGTGGAAGTACTGCAATTCCATTTCGATTTGAAGTCTTAGAAAATGGTGATTTTGTTTTGGGTTGCGCAACTCCATCTTGTATGTGCGCTAGACCCGCAGGTGATAGTCAATTTAATGTTAGTATTTAAAATTGGTTGACTAATTATATTCGATGTTAAAATTTTAGCCAAATAGCGGAGGCGAGGATGGATTTTTGAGAGAAGGAGATTTTTCGCGTCAAAGCAATTGTATTTCGAATGGACCAGATCAAGGTGCTAGATGCTCGGGAAGCTTTTCCTCTGCTTTTTGCTCTGGTACCACAAGTTGGGCTGGTGGAGTTCTTGATCGAGGTAATGGAACGTAAGCTGTCATAAAAAAACATGTATGTAATAGTAATGATTAAAATAATTGTAGCATCGGTCTTCAATGTTGTTCATATGATGGCATGAGATTCGCAGCAGAAGTTGGCCGACCTGTTGTTCATCAAGGTGAAGTTTATAGCGGTGGTGAAGTTATCCGTGATGGGCGTCAAACTGGTTTTGATTTAATCACAAATGTTAAAAAAATTGTTGGACAAGATGGATCGTAAGATTTTATAAAAATAGGGTCAAATCCGAAACTATTTTTTTATTTAGAACTGCTTATGAACTTACAGTTTATCGAATGAATTGTTTACCTAATGCTCCAGAAGAAACTAATCAAGGTTTACTATTTTTATTTTTTTCCCACTCGTAAAAAATAAAACATTTTAATTTCAGTGGATTTTGAGTCAAGAACAGAAATCACAAAAATTCTTGATAAAGTTTTGGATCAACAACCCCAACTTGAAGCTCCACAAAGCAATGATCAAGTTGTACAAATTGGTGAAGCCGTAGTCCCAGTTCAAAGTCCCGGATATTATTATCCTGTTAGTGGAACACCAGCTTGCTTTTCAGCTGATACACTTGTTTCAAGTGAATCAGGCTCAGTCAGAATGGATCAACTCAAAGTTGGAGATATGATTCAAATTCCCGTTGATAATACTGTAAGAGTTTTAACTTGCAGTGTTGTAGCAAATTCTGAAAAAGAACAATTTTAAAATTATATAATTTTTTTATCTAATGATACCTTCACAATTTAAAGAGTGAAAAAATGCTGTTTAATTTTTTTTAAACTTTTTCGATTGGAATTAGATCAGTGATTGCTTCTTTCTTTAGTTAAACTTTAGGATTTATTTGTGCAATAATTTTCAATAATGCTTTAAAACTTTAAAAATTTTGCTTCATTGAAAGCTTTTAACTTTTCAGACAAGCTATGATGAAGTCATTTCATTCCTTCATCGCCTTCCCGACACAATTGCGAGCTTCGTTCGTCTTCAACTCATTGATGGAACTGAAATCAAACTAACTCCCCAACATTTTATTCATCGAGTTCCATGTTCCTCACCAAAACTTGAAAATATTAAACAAGTTTATGCTGTAGAAATTGCAGTTGGAGATTGTTTACTCAAAAAAACTTCTGAAGGTTCATTTATTCCCCTCCAAGTTACTGTAATTTCAACCGTAGAAGAACGAGGTGTTTATTCTCCCATGACTGAATCAGGAACTATTATTGTTAATGATGTTATGGCTTCATGCCATAATGTGGTTCGATCTGAAACTCTTTCCCACACTTTCTTCCGCGCCATTTTACGCTTTGAACGAGGTGTTCGTCGATTCTTTACTTATATGAATGGCGATCGAAAAGAAGTTCACCTTCCATTTGGGGTTGAATTTGTTTTCAAAACTTTGCATGCTTTTATCCCCGAAACTACCTTTGATGTGTACAAACAAGAACTTTAGAATTTTATAAAATTGTTTAATTTTAATAATTAATAATGTTTTGTTATTTAAATATTATGTCTAATAAAAAAAAGCAGAGATTAAATGTTTTCTTAATTCCAAGAAATAAATTTTCAAGGTATTGTAATTTTGTAGCCGTAAAGAAAAAATTGGAAAAGCATTACAAAAAATGTTTTAATCTCTAAAAAAAGTTGGTTCGAAGAAACCAATGTTAGGAAAACAATATATGTTGCTGATTTTTCTTTACACATAGCTTTTTTATGTTCTTTCAGTGTTATCGCGATTGTGCACGATAATATAAAAATGACTGAAAACTGTGTCATCGAGAAAAATGAATATTTTATTCGGCTTTGTCAATTTATTGAAAAAACAAAAACCACTGATAATTTTAATCGAGTTGCTTCAGCTGTAAGAACTTTGAATTTTTTTATTCATAAATAAAAATAGATTCAGGTTATCCCCATAGCAGCCTCTGAAAAAAGCATAACATGCGAGCTCAAAGTTGATCAAGAACATGTTAATGGAAAGAGGACATGCCACGGTGGCTTGACAGCGACATTAGTTGACATATCCACTAATTGGGCGGTAAGAGTTTCCATTCCTGAAGCTTCTATTCTTTCTGTGGATATTTCATGCAGGTGAATGATTTAAATTAAATAAGCCACATGACAGCTAATTATTTTTTAGTTTCATGAATCCCATTCCCATTGGAACGGAAATTATCATCCAAGCAAATGTTCTCAAAAGAGGGCGTACTATAGCTTTCACAGAGTGTGAATTTCGTCGAAAAGATGATAATCGAATCCTTGTCAAAGGGCAGCAGACTCTTTCAATTTTGCAATAGTTATTTTTGATATTTTTTATTTGTGATTTTCATTGTCTATAAAACTAATCATTTTTCTGTAACTATTTTAATGATTGTAGTATGTAATAGTTTTGAAGCGAAAATAAAAATTAAGGATGATGCAACTTTATTTTGAAAAAAAAAGCTTTTTACGAGTTAGTTATTTATTAAACTAGGTATTACATACGGTTTACAAAAAAACTAAATTTTACGAACGTAACACCTTTTATTATTATAAATAACGGTCTTGATAATTCTTGACAGTATTTTATTGCGCACGATACTTAAAGGATAACAACACACTTTGTTGTTGTGCAGATAATATATGAGACGTTATTATTACACATAGTAAGGTTAGTGCTTGAAAGCTTCATTTCATTTTTTCCTATCATTTATTACACAAAAAGCTTGGTTGTAAAACTCGTGTTGCTAGTGCTGTTTGTTTTTGCTTTAAAAAATGCACCATTTGAATTGAATTTCTTGTTCCTTCTTTTTATCTGTTTTTTTTTTTAATTCGAATTACAAATTCACATTCTTAGGTAATCATCATTTTCAATACATAATTAATTAACAATGGCATCGAATCAGTGGCGAATAAACTTTTTGCTTGGTCGAAGAGAATTGTGGAATGAAATGACAGAAGAAGATTTTACTAATGTATCTCTAAATTGTTGTGTACTTTCTTTAAATAATATAAAAAAGTTTAGATTGTTTTGGATGGCCTCCACAGTTTACCAAAAAATGTTGGCTTTGACGTTCAAAAGCCATTTGGGAGCTCTAAAATCGTTCAGAACGAAGATCCTGATCGACAAGCTCCAATGGAAATGATTGCTCTTTTGAAAACTAAGGATCAAGTGAGCTTTAACGAAGTATTTTTTAATGTTATTTCCCAACTTTTGGAAAGCTTTGATAGCTACCCATTGACTTTCAAAGTCTCATCCGAAGTGTTTCCTATCGAATTCGAGTATGTCTTGGATTAAATATTTAAAGTTCTTAATATTTTTTTGGGTTTTTAGATGCGCTGATGAACATTTAGCTGTGAACAAAATTGTGTTTGGCGTTATCTATCGTGGACCTATCATTGAACATTTTGATTTGGTTCCTGATCATGGTGCTTTACGGAACCGTTGGCCGGGAGATACTGGAAGTTACTTTTCTGGTGTTCCAGAAAAGCCCGTTTATCGAGCCGATTTCTTTCATGATCGTAACATTCTTCAAATAAGAATTCCAATGCTCGATAATGGTGATAGAATCCGTCAAGCATATAGGAGAAGTAAAACTGAAGGAGAAAAGGTTTTTGATCAAATGCGTCGTGAATTCGATTTACCCGAAATGGACCTACCGTGGGGTCCATTTGGGGATCGAATGTTATTTAACGACGTAATGATAAAACTGCCATATGATAGCATTCTTCGGGTGACAATTGATGTTCCTCACGTTGAAAGCGATAATTTTACAGCGGCGTTTTATTTCCATTATAACCATCCACCATCGGTTTACATTGCTGGACTTCATTGCAAGACTGGTGATTACAGGGGAAAATCCACCCGTGCTATTGAATGGTGCCCATTTTATACTCTTCCTAACTTTCTTCCTTCCATGGTTAATTCATCAGTGATGCAAGTAGATATTGTTTTAAATGTTAGTGTTTTTTCTATTGTTATCATTATACAATTTTTTCTATTTTAGCGTATTCAATTTTTCAATGTTCTTAGTCAACTCAAAGATTCACTTCGATGTCAAATTGATTTCCGAGCAATGACTTTTCACAAATTGAAAAACCCATATATCAAAATTCGTCGTGAAATTTATTATTGGCCTTTCAATGTACGATACTTATTTTTTGCGATATTAAGCCGCGGTTATGCTGGAGCATTTCGTCTTCTTCGTAATTACGATGTCTTTGATGAATTTTTTCATGAAATTGATAGTTTACTACATAGACGTGATGATGACATAGCAATCAAAAAATTAACAAAAATATTTTTTGAAACTATTCAAAATTTGGATATCATGGAAAGTCAAGTTAATTTTGCCCAGCAATATAAGAAAAAGTTTAATGTAAAGGATGACAACTTTGTTGAGATTCGAAAAGTTCGTTTTAATTTTTCTGCCATATTTTTTTTACTAATTAATTTAGGTGATCGTTACGCCCACTCGTGTCTTATTATATCCTCCGGAACCAATTATGGGTTCTAGAATTGTGCGAGAAATAGGTCCAGAAAAAGTCATTCGCGTTGTGTTTAGAGACGATTCAATGGAATTCATGCGATCTTCTTGTGTACCTACAAAAATTACAGACAAAACTGTTCTTCGCTATTTACAAAATGGTCTAGAGATAGCTGGTGATATGTTTTATTACTTGGGTTATTCGAATTCGCAATTGCGTGATCATGGTTGTTACTTTTATCAAACGAACGACCCATCCGAAATTATTAAAATTCTTAACTCAATGGGGACTTTCAAAGAAGAAGGCGTAGCTAAAACGATGGCTCGCTTCGCACAATGTTTTACTCAAAGTTGGGTTAGTTTATATTGATATTTCGCAATAATCTAAACTATGGTAAGTTTTAGACTAGTGAATCAAAGGTGGATATTAAAGTGGCTGAAACATATGATTATGAAAATTGTTCAGTAGACGGAAATGGAAAAAATTACTGTTTTTCTGATGGAGTTGGAATTTTGAGTCAAAAACTTGCTAATAAGCTTATCGCTGACTTTCGAATTGAGACATCCCCTTGTTGCTTCCAATTCCGTTATGGTGGATATAAGGGAGTCATTGCTGTTGAGCCTTTGCTTGATATATGGCAAAAATGGTTAGCTGAAAATAAAATTACAAACCCAGAAAATAAATTGATGAATTGTGATGTTTTATTCCGATCATCTCAAAACAAGTTTACAGCTCCTGACAACCACAATAAACTGGAAATAGTTAAACATGATTCAGCCTGTCCTATAAGGCTTAATAAGCCCTTAATTAATATCTATGATCAAGTAAATTAAAAATTTATTTTCAATGCTTTCTAAATGCAGCTTTTTAGGTTTCTGAAAAATTAAGTGAAGCATGCCATTACAAAACTTGTAAGCGCATCATTGATTTAGCTACTTTTCATATTGAAGATATTATTCGCTCACTTACTGATGATTTTTCTTTTCGCAATGCTATGCAAGAGTTACCTTTATATGTCCCTTCTTCCAAGTTGACATCATATGCAACATTAGTTAACGAACCATTCTTTCGCTCAATGGTTATGGCAAGAGCACAATATTCTTTGAGTGAGTTCTTCCCATTCTTAAATTCATTTAAAAAAAACTATTTTTAGAGTATTTGAATGAGAAGAAACAAATTAATGTTCCACCAAGCTTTGGGAGATGTATGTTCGGGATTGTAGATAATACGGGCATGCTACAACATCGTCAAGTGTTTATACAGTATTCAAAGGATATTTACACCCAAGTTAAAAATTGCCAGAAAATTATTCATAAAGGTACCTAAAATAATTTTTTAAATTCGAATACAATAACAGACGAAATTTTAGGCAGAGTCGCTGTTTCTAAGAATCCAATGTGTAGTTCGGGTGACTTACGAGTGTTCACAGCCGTTGATATTCCTGCCCTTCGTCACTTTTGTAATGTAATTGTTTTCCCTCAACATGGCCCACGTCCACATCCTGATGAAATGGCAGGATCTGACCTTGATGGAGACGAATATTCAGTTATTTGGGATCCTGAGCTTTTACTTGATTATGATTTACCAGCCTTCGATTACACTCCTGTTAAAGCTGAACCACCGAAGAAAGTACCTTTAACTGATTTAATCAGTGAAAGTGCTAATTTCTTTGTCAATTATATGTCACAGGATTTGCTCGGGCAAGTTGCTAATGCTGTAAGTTTCTTTAACTTCTTTTTTTCTCTTAATTCTTAGTTTCAGCATTTGGCCAATTCGGATTTGTATGGTTTGGATAGCGATGTATGTAAGCAAATAGCCGCCAAACAAATGACTGCTGTAGATTTTGCCAAAACAGGGATACCTATGATACCACTATCCCGCCAATGGGAAAAAGAAATCCCACCTGAAAGATCAGAAAGAAATCCTGATTACATGCTAAAAGACCATGAACCAACTTACGAAAGCCCCCGTTTACTTGGAAAAATCCATCGAAAAATCCAGAAATTCAATGATAACGTTTGCTCTATTTTCAACGAAATACAAGAAAAGCCATTAATGGATCCTTTCATTGACTGTGAAGGATGGGAAGAATATAAAAGCCAAGCAGAAGAAACTTATCAAGAATATTGTGATGAGCTTTCTGTAATTTTTTTTATTTGCGTTTGAAGTGCTCTATTATTATTTTTTTAGCATTTAATTGTCGCATATGGAATCAAGAATGAAGGAGAATTATTTTCCCAATGTTTTACCGAAATTAAAAATAGATTAAATACACGCGAAAATGATAACATGTCTGGTTTTACAACCATGACATTGATCCAATCTCAAGTGTTTCATATCTTTGCACGTTTTCGGGCGGAATTCTTTGATCCTCATGGATACAGTTTGAAATCAAGACTCGATAGTGAAGAAAAATTGATTTTACGTGAAAGAATGGAAAGAGTCACTTTAGTTATGAAAAAAAGAGCGGTTGCTTGTTATAAAGTATCTTACGGTAATTTTAGTTTTCCCTATCTCTTTCCACTTCTTACAAGTATTTTTTATAGGAAATGGTAAATTTTTATCGTTCCCATGGATTGCATGGGAAGTTATTGATACTGTGCGTATGGATAATCGTGCTCCTATCATTACTGATTCTCTTGGTGAAATAATTTCAAAAGAAATTCAATCTAAACGCTTTAGTGAATTTAATCGCTTTAAAGAAAATTTGTCGATATTTGCTCCAGCTATCATCCCTTATATTAATCGCTATGTGGGATTGGGTGATTTATTGTACTTTCTCATCAAATGGAGAGAACAAAGACCTCAACTTCAAAATTTTAAAAAGCCTCATTTAATTTTACTTTTTATTAAGTTTGGTGTTGGAAGCTTACCCCGTCCAAGTGGATATTATCCTTTCTTAGATGAAACAACAGAAGAACAACAGGATTCAATATTGGATCTTAACAGTCAAATTGGTGGACTTGGAAGAAAACTTATTTTATTTTTTGCTACTCTTGCATCAGATGATTTCTTAAACATGACCCATATTAATTACAAGGAGCCTAATCTTGGTGAAAAGAATGATGTGATTCATGACAGAGATCATTGGCGCCCTTTACATGAAGTATGTGTTTTAGCATCTTTTAATTGCTTTTTTTTAATATCCTTTTTTTAGGCTGGACTTGCAACTTATTTGCATTTAGCTTGTACCATTACACCTACGGTACTTCCCATCGATTCGGATGGAAAAATAAACGTAGCGTCGTCTCAAATAATCAAATCTAATCCTTTTGTGATTGAAATTCCAACATCTATGGTTAAAAAATTTACTTCTTCTTTAGAAATCTTAAAGAAGGAATCAGGATGCATTCATATTGCTTACAGAGTTCCTCCACAACAAGGACATTTTGTTAGAAGAAACTTAAGTGAAGATGATGACGACCCTAATTGCAAGATCACTTTATGGTCCAAAGGAACTCCAGCACAAGTTCGAAAGCTTCGAAAAATGTTAACAATTCGACCTATTTTAAATCCAAATGCTAGCGCTTTGGAAATCAATCACGCTCTTGCCAAACAAACAATGGAAAAAGTGCAGGATATTATTAACAAAGCTTCTGACAAAACCGAATAACTCATGTAAATTTTGTGTTTTTGAAAATTTTTCATGCGGGTGATCTCATCGTAAACTTTTAAAGTTAAAAAAAAATAAAAAAGGAGTTTGGAATTTTGTGTTTTCAATGTTTATTGTTTGTATGAATAAATCCTTTCTCCGAAAATGTCTGTCTCCTCCATCATTACAACACGGCCATTTCATTTTAAAGATAAACTGATAGAAAAATATGCAGTATGGAAGAGTTTCAAAAAAACTTCTTGATAATGATAATGCTATCAAAGAATGAAAAACTACTGTCATATTAAAGTCAAAGTATCAAGTAATAAAGCATTCGTGTGAATAACACTTCATAGACCATCTTCAATAAATAGCGCAGAAATTTGTATGGAAAAATAAATCATAACTTCTAACTCCACCACCCAAGCATCCATCAACTCGCTGGTCTCTTATTGCAACCGCATGCAACCGAAATATTTCAAACTCCAACATTATTACAATGACATGTTATTAAAGAAAGAAAAGCCGCAACATTAATATTTCAAGTAACTCTTCACAATGGATTTAACAAAGAACACATTTAAATAACAATTTGCTTTATTAAATATTATGTAAACAACCAAGAAAACGTAATTAAAATTTAAGAAAATATGAAATTACTAGCAAAAATATAGGAATTAAAGAAACGAAATAACCAATAAGAACCATGCATTATTATTGCTTCTTAGGAGCATCATCATCAGTGAGATCACGTTGACAATCAGCAACATATAATTTAGGATCAATTTCAGCAGGGATGGGTTCAATTTGAGTTCCAAGTTCTTTTTCGATACGCTTAAAGTTGAGTCGATCATCATCTGAAAATTGTTTGCTTTAGTTAAGACATGTTAATATTATCAATCAAATCATAAAGGCATATGCAGCAGAAGAAAAGTTGCACATCATGAAAGCAACATTGAGACATTGATTTCTTCATGCCATGCGCTAAATGGAAGAAATAATTTACCTGTGATGAGATTTATAGCCAATCCAAGATGACCAAAACGACCACAACGTCCAACCCTGTGTAAAAGTGATTCCGAATTTCGAGGAAAATCGAAGTTGATGACGACGTTTACAGCTTGAATGTCGATACCTATAAACCACGAATGAGAAGATAAAGAAAAGTTTAAAAAACATACCGCGAGTAAGAAGATCAGAACAGACGAGATTGCGGCAATGTCCTTCGCGAAAATCATGGAAGACTCGATTACGATGTTGTTGAGACATTTTTGAATGGATATAATAACATGAGCTAAAAACAGATTGACATGTCATAATTGTATGGAATATAAAAAGAAACTTACTATCCAAGCTCAGTAATCTTCTTAGCAAGTAATTCAACACGTTGAGTTGAGTTGCAGAAAATAATTGATTGATTGATTTGGAGCTAAACTTAAAGAATTTAGAGCAAGAATGAAACAGAAAATAAACAAACCTTGCGGAAGAGAGTATTCAAACAATGGACCTTCTGTTTTTCTTGAACAAAAGCATAGTATTGTGTAACACCAATCAATGTAAGTTCTTCCATGAGATTGATTTCAAATGGATTCTTCATGTGAGCTTCCATAAAAGATGCAACAGTACGAGGAAATGTCGCTGAGTAAAGCATGATTTGGCGGGCTTCAGGCAAGAATGATACAAGTTTATCAAGAACACCTTGGAAATCTTGAGATAATAATTTATCAGCTTCATCCAAGACGAGCATTTTGCAACTTTTGACATCAGCAATACCCTTTTCCATCAAGTCAATAATACGACCAGGAGTAGCAACAACAAGATGTACAGTGCTGTTAAGACGCAAAATATCATCACGTAAGTCGGTTCCACCAGTAGTAACCATAACCTAAATTAAAAACAGATATAGCATAAAAAATATTCAATTTAAAGTAAACATACTTTCAAGCCAAGATGCTTTCCTAATTCAACGCAGATTTGAGATGTTTGAAGAGCCAATTCCCGAGTTGGAACAATAATCAATGCTTGAATGGCATCTTTCTTTGTATCAAGACGTTCAATAACAGGAATACAATAAGCGCCAGTTTTACCAGTTCCATTCTTAGCACGAGCAAGGACATCTTGACCAGAAAGAGCAACACCAATAGAAGCTTCTTGAATAGGACTTGGGCGTTCCCAACCCTTTTCGAACATACCCTTGAGAAGATCAAGACTAAGAGAGAAGTCTTCAAAGTTCATGCCCTTTGTGTTCGTAACATCCTAAAAAAAAGAAGGTAATAGAGATTATGGGGAGAAATAAAAGCATAAACTAACCTTAGACTTGTATCTCATATCTTTAGCAGGAAGCAGAAGTCCGACCTTCCAATCTTCAGCGGTTTTGGTAACAGTTTCCGTAGCCATTATGATGACGTTTTTGTTTCACTTTAACCTATAAAAACAAACAATTAATAGTAAATATTTAAAAGTAAACGCAAAGGTTAGCAAAGAACGAAGGAGGATGTGAGAAATAAGTCGAAGAAAATTTATTTAGAGTTATTTTGTATATATGGAAAAGATTGGATTTGGAAAGAAAAGCTTGTAATAAAATTAGTGATTGAAACAACAACAAAAAAGCTTTGAAGCTTTTACCCAAAAAAAAATTCGCTGAGGTTCAGAAATTCGAGCGAAGAGTCAAATGTATTTTCGGCTACCTTATTTTTTGGCGGCATTTTTAAATGTTCATAATGGTTTTCATGAGATCCAAAAGTTTTGTTGCAGTTTTTATCATAAAAATTAAATGAAGGTATAACACAAAAATGGCTATTATATGTAAATACATTGAAATAATTTTTGAGAATAACTTAAATATTGGTATTGAAATGTACATATGTTTTTGAGATAACCAAAAGAGTTTAAAAGAAGCTTACCTTTTTTGATTTATTTGAAGCCAATTAAGCCATGAAACATTACCAGGGTTTTTAAGAAGCAGAAAGACAAATCTGCATTATTTAAATATTTTCAAAAATTAGGGTAAAAGTTTATTTTCAATGCAAATTTACCATTTTTTATCATGGTTAAAATAAATCTTTTATTTATTGCTCACGTTCACTTTCACTTTTTTCAAATCATTGCTTCGTTCCACTTTCAAAAATGAGCAAAGATGAAAACAATAATTACAGTGGTGAAAAATCAAAGAAATCAAGATGGCGCCGATTTTGGACAAAAATTACTCGTCGAAAGAAAGCTGTAACAGAAACAGATGACAGCGACTTCGTGTTTGATGCTCCAGAAAGTGAAGGACCTAATGGTTGTATGGAACGAAAAAAGGTGGGTAATAAGAATAGCAGATATGATGATGGAATAAATAATGATACAAATTCGAAACATCTTCGACATGCTCAATCTTCTGAAAGCCATTTAAATGGGAAAAGTTCAAGGAAATTAAAAAAGTCAAAAAAGCAACCAAAAAGAAAACCATCTAAAGAAGTTATTCCATCAAAGGAAATTATCGTTGAACCACAAGTTGAAAATGCGTAAGTTTTTGTTTATTAGAAATAGTGATACTTTATTATTAAATATATTTCTTCATTATAAATTCTTTCTTTTCAGCATATTTGATGAACCTGTAAAACCTCAAAAACAACCATCTAAAGAAGTAGTAGTAGCTTTGGAAGCGTCAACAAAAACTTCAAAAAAACCTGATGCATTAACAAAACTTTCAAAAGAACCTATAAAGGAAGATGAATTGGATCAAAGCCGAAAAGTTTCTCGTCGAAAATCAACTGCAAATGCTAATAAACCCGTCGATGATTTATCTTTATCAAAAAGTTTTCAAAGAGGATTTCGAACATTTCGTGAAAATCGAGCCAAAGAATTTCGTTCATGCAAAACTTTTATGAGTCGAAAATACCAAGAAAAAGAAATGGAAAAAGTTGTTGCAAAGGTTGAAGCTCGACAACAAAAGCGAAATGTGTTTTCTGAACCCAGTCAAGAACCATCTAGTATTATAGCAGCTCCTGGAAAATTGCATGAAGGCGATGTCGTCTTCCCTCAGAGAAGACCGTAAGTTTACTTAGTTAATTTTATTGCTGGTTATTGTAGATTAATATAGTTACCGTTGTTTTCTTTATGATGTTAGAATTTTTTTATATTGCTTTAATTTCATCATTTTTCATCGTTTTAGAAACAAAAAATCTAATCGTCAACAAAAAGATATCAATAACAACGATAAGGTTCCTACAAAGAAACGTCATTCTCCTCCACCTCATCCGCCAAAAACGTCTGTGAATTCTAATGGTTTAATTGAAACAAATAATTGTAATGATGGTGAACTTTTTCTTGCAAATGGTAAACCATTTTGGCAACAATCTGGAAAAGGAAAAGCTGGTGATGAAGAAGACGATGAAGAGGAACTCAGTGATGATGAACTTCCAATGAATGCTGAAATTATCTTAGAAGTACATCGTGGAAAGATTAAATTAATTGATATGCCAACCGATCCTGTAACCCTTTATCCATATGGTCCTGTAAATTTGCTTGAATCTCATGATAAAGCATTCTTCACTCGTGATTTAATATTTAGTAATACTGTTCGATCTATGATCAATTTGAACGATGATGTAACAGAACGTGCACCTGTAAAAGAACCCATTCAAAGAAAATGCAATTTTAAATTTCCAGAAAAGATTCATCGATATTCAAGAAATCGTCCAGATGATTTTAAAGCTGAAAGTTTCGTTCCGAAGATTGTACAAAAAAAATGAAATCATTTATGTTTTGAATTGTGTAATAATTTTTGTGATAGATAAACTAAATTATGATTTTTAATGCTTTAATAAATTTTTATATTACAGTTCACAAGTTTCCAAACTACTAGCATGTGATAGCAAATAATAGCATTTTTTGTAAAAGCAAAAATTGTAAAATTCTTTAAATTCCACCTAATCAACTTCTCACTCAATTTTGTTGCATGAGTAAAGTTAGCGGTAATGATCAACATAAGGTCATAAATTGCATCGATAATTTCGTTTTCCATCATCTTATCCGGTATCAAAAAAGAATCCTTACATTCTCCATTTTTAACATTTATCATCTTAAAAATGACCAGCACTAAAATTAAGCGCCATGTCAAAATTAAAAAAACCAATTTGCATTATTACTCTTTGTTTGTTACAACGCCAAAAGTGAAATAAATGAAAGTAATAAATTCGCTTCTATTAACGCTGCTTCATTAATACAATGTTGCCATTCAGCATGAGGCAGCATTTTTGCTTGATTGTCTTTGTTTTTGTTTTTAAAGCTACAACCAAAACATTTTCATTTTTTCAAACTCTTGGATGTGGGGAATGTGGAAATCTTGGTGGCCACATGAACGCCGTGGGATCAATTCCAGCTGTATTTAATGCCAAATCAAACCATACAGCTACTGTAAGTTTTTCCTTCTTACATTTCATATGCATTTATAATAATTTTATTTTGCATTCAGATCTTCTTCTTTCATGGCTTAAATGATCATGGTCACGGAATTGCACGAATTCTTCATGAAGATATTGTTTTACCTCACGTCAAAGTAGTTTGTCCAAATGCGTAAGTTTATTTCTTCATGAGCTTCTTATCCATTATTTTTTAGTGCTGTACGACCTATTTCTTTCATCTTTAGAATACGGTAAGGAACCTTCTCTTTTTTTTGAAAGCTTATAAAAGAATATATATTTTAGAATGCGGGCATGGTACGACATTAGGATACATGCATGGTATGACCTTTTTGGTTTCACAGAAGATTCACATGAAGATCCGCCAGAAATTCAACGTGCTGTAGAATATGTTCATGATCTTATTAATGATGAAATTAAAGCTGGAATACCTTCAGAACGCATTGTACTCGCTGGAATGTCTATGGGTGGAGCTCTTGCTGTTTATAGCGGTTTAACTTTTGATAAACCTTTGGCTGCTATTGTTGGTCTTAGTTCTTGGCTTCTACAACGTGATAAAATTCCAGGGGTAACTTTATTTTAAGATGATTTAATTATTTTATCAAAATTGTTTGTTCCAGGATCATAAAGCAAACTTAAACACTCCAATTTTTCTTGCACATGGAACTCAAGTATGTTTTCATCTTGGACATCTCTTCACTCAGAAATTATACATAATTTATTCTTTTAGGATTTGTTAGTGCCACTTTATTTTGGTAGAAAAGCACATGAAACCATCTCCAAATTCAATCCTAATTCTCAATTTAAATCCTATCCAATGAGTCATGTAAACTGTGCTGATGAAATGAAAGATTTTAAAGAATTTTTGGAGAATATTTTAAAGTAACCGTTTTCTTATTATAAAATGTTATGTATGAATGAATTTGTTTATTTTTTGTAACGGATTATTGTATTAATGTAATTAACTTTAATAAATTAATTGAAATTTTTGAAGACTTTTATTTAAGCTTACAGAATGGTTAAAATATTTTCAAAGCACTTTTTTTGTTGGACACTAAATCAGAAGAAATTATGTCGTCGTTTAAAATCACGTTTGTAGATAAACATTTATATGTAACAACCTGTGATCTTCCAAATTATAATGCCCAATTTAGTTTTAGTAATTGCAATTTATTACATATTAAAAAACGGATAAAATCAACTTTTTTATAAACGTGGAACAACCTTTAAATGTACGCCATTGAGTGGTCGTAACAAAATAATATTTGTTCTAATTTGCAATGGATCCTGCAAGAATTATAAATAATTAAAAATGACAATAACCTTGTTAACAAAGTCGAGCTTACTTCGGAATGTTCATGCATTTCAAGTTTGAAATTCTTTAAAAGTTCAACAAGTGCGAATTTGTATTCCATTTCAGCAAATCTCATTCCAACACAATTACGAGGGCCAATTCCAAAAGGAATCCACGACAGAGGATCATAATATTTTCCATCGGTAAATCTTTCGGGATCAAATTTTTCAGGTTCTGGCCAAAGCTTTTCATCCCAATGAATGTGATGAACTAATTTGTTGTAACATTTTTTAGGATTGAGAGATACAGTAAAATACCCTAATTTCAAGGGAAAGCGACAAATTTTCCATCAGCAAAATTTTTTGAATATGGAAAATTTGTCGCTTCTCCATGAAATTACAATATTTTACTGTATCTCTCAATCTTAAAAAATGTTACAGTCTAATTTTAAGAAAATTCACCGTTGGTACCAACACGAATTCCAGGGAAAAACTTTAATCCTTTAATTTCGGTTTCTCTAACGCATGTACGCATTGTAAAAATAACAACTGGTGGACGAATCCGAAGGCATTCATGAAAGACGGCATCAAGATATGGCAACTTCATAACCGTGTCATAATTAGATTCTTTAAATTCAATTTCATCAAAAAGTTTTTCTTGGACTTCAGGATGTTTTGCTAAATACCAAGTTGAAAAAGCTAAAGCAGTGCTTGTCGTTTCATAACCAGCTAAAAGAAAGCCATAACAATTTGAAACGATTGTATCAATATGCATTGGAGGCTTCTAAAATTTTTGCGTCTTTTAAAGCAATATTTTTTTTAGTAATCAAACATTTTCTCGTTGTTGTCGAATTATATCTTGTTCAAGTAAAAGTTGAATTAAATCAATGCTTTTAAAATCATCCATTTTTTCTTTTCGATATTCTACGACTTTTTTAAGATCATTTGCAATTTTAAGTTGATATCTGTGAAGAGTGGCAAAAAATCGCATTATTGGAGCCAAAGATGGAAAGATAACTGAAAGTGGAAAAAGTTGTTAATCTTAATTTTATGTCATTAAGTTTTACCTGAAATAGGGATTCCCCAAGTTTTTTCTGGTGTAAATTCATCAAAAAATTTACGGCAATTTATAAAAAATTCATCATTTCTATTATTGAGTGAATCTGGTTGGATTCCAAACGCCGTTCGACCAATCACATCTAAAGTGAGGGCTTGAAATTCACTAAAAAGCAGTTATTTTAACTATGATTATAAAATATTTTAATTGTTGAAAAATAAAGCCGTCTTGCATTCAGCGTATTTAGCCTAAAACAACTTACTCATAAATATTAATAATTCCATTATTTGTTTCACTTTTCCGTTTTAATACACCCATAAGAGTTAAAACTCTTTCATGAATTGTCTCTTGCATCTAAAATTTGCAATCAATCTCGTTGGAAATTAAGAAAATTATTTACCATTTTCATTTTTCCTGTTGTAAATGTTGGAGAAACAATGGATCGAATTTCTTTCCAACCATAACCATGAGGGCCTTTTTGAGTAACTTGAAGCAAGCTTTCACCTAATGGATAACCTTCAGTAAAAGTGTTACTCTAAATATGTCTCTTAAATGTTTTTTTAAAGAGAGGACATACATCTCGATCAACAAAATTTGAAAATTGTTTTATATAAACTTCTTTGATAATTTCAAGGTCGGTAGTTTGAACTTTAATGTGACCACCAAAAACCATCCTAAATTTTTTAGTTAGCTTTAGTAATCAACCTTCTTACTTGGAAAAAATCAAACATACGCCCAAGTGCTTCCATAAATTTTATTCCATTTTTGAAGGAAATAAGGTGTTGAAGTTGGACCTTCCTTAATTAATCTTTAAAGTAAAGTTCTTTTGAGATAAAATTCTTACTTTAAGAACTTGTTTAAACATGTCATACATATTTCCAACAAAAAATTGTGGAATTCCAATTGGTGGTCCATCACATCCTATTTTTTGTCTCAATTTTACCAAACGAATTCTTTGACTAAATTTATTTTTATTTATCACAAAAGTTTACAGTTAAGCAAAAAAAAATCTCACATAATCCAATAAATAAAAACTGAAAGAAAGATTGCCGCAAAAGCAATCACGATTGAACCCATTATAACGTTGCGAAAACTTAACTGTCAAGAATGCAAAAAATGTATGAGTCTTTTTTACTTATAAGATGCAAATTATTTTTTGTAGTTTCATGCATCGTCTTCTCTCCCATGTGCGATAATATGTTTGTTTAAATTCTGCAACTACAATCAATACTATAAAAATGTTGGTGAAACTAGAGCCATTTTTTTATTATCAATCATTGCTGCGACGACGACCTATGATGCTTTTATTCTTTCTTTCATCATTGAAAGTCGTCAGTCGTGTAAATAAAATTGCGTGATGGCAAACTATAAAGAAAAAGCAATGAGTATTTGTTTCAAAGATTTTGATAACAAAATAATCAAAATTTAAAATACAAAAATTGTAGGATTTTAGACAAGATTGATTACATTTTGATTGTTGATATATGGTAATACGGTAATCCAAAAAAAACTTTAAACTTTTTAAAAGTTTTAAGGAGTATTACCCTTTTCTCTCAAAATAAGTTAAAAAAAAAAAAAAATTTACTGTAAAACGCCCTTTTAAGATGTTTACCATTTTTTGAATGACTTTCAATTTCTAAATTATTCTTTAGTCACATTCTTTAAACCCAAAAAACTTCCTTATTTTTGATCAAAAGTACACACAACACAAAATGCATTAATACACGCGCGATTCAATAAAAACAAAAATGTAAAAAAAACAATTTTTTTGTTGTCTATTTTTGGAAAAAAAATGGAGAAGAAACAAAAAAATACTACGTCAATGTTCAATATACATATGCACATTAAAGGGCGCATTCAATATCGTCTGATTTTAATCAGACTCATTGGGAAACACCTAAACACGCAAATCAAAGATGAAAAAATTAGGTAAATATTTTCAATTTGACAACAATACAAACAACAAATAACGAAAATAAGAAAGAAAAGTGTGTATAAAAAGTTGGAAGCTTTTTAAAGAAAAGACAAATAAATAAAATTATTGATAAATATTTCTTAAAGTTGTATTTAAAATATGTTTCTTTTTGTAAAGGTTCTGTTGTTTTCGATTAATATTTTAGCAAAATTTTAATAGTAAAAATTTTTTAGTTTGAATCTGGTAAAGCTCTTTCGATCGATTGCTCGGAAGATGATACGGTAGAGAATTTGATACGAGAAGTGGGAGAAAGCTCAAACGTAGCTTTTAAAGGTATTTTTTATCCTCCCCATCAAAGAATCATAAACTGTGTTATCTTTTTTTAGGAATAATTCTTGAACGAAAACGAAGGTTAAGCGATTATGGAATCAATCAAGGAGCATTACTTGAAGCAGTCTAACAGAGACCTTTTCTTCCGCTGAACCATCTTTGTTATGTAATTATTGTAAATTTATTCATAATTATTATTGTATAAAATATGTAGGTACGTAAAATCAAAAGTTATCCAAGAAGTAGCAATGTAATAAAAAAATTTATTTTTATTCAACAATCGAAAAACAACATAAATATCAAAAAGCTTCACATTTCTTTGAGGCATGAACAATTGAAATCATATCCTGAAATTTCATATAATTAAAATAGACAAATTTAAATAACAGTTATAAATCGACTTACATCACAATCTTCAGAATAAGCAGGCCAACCAGGTTTAGCTGTATTTAATTTTACCATACATTCATATTTACCACGAGCAACTTCAACTTTGAACTGTCTTGTACGAACTTCGCATTGAGGACATAGTAAAAATACTTCTTGTGCAAGAATTGTGGCATTTTTATATGTTTCAAGTTGGGTTTCATTCAATGCCGGAACCTATAAAACATACTTATCAATAGAAAAGTGATAAAAAAAACCTTACTTTGATAATGATGTCTTCACTTTTAGCATTTGGCATTGGTACGGAGTTAAGACCAGCACATGATGAGAATATTCTCTTTTCAAATTGTGTTACAATGGTTGAAACACTTTCATGACAATCAACTTCTTCTTGAACATCCATGCAAGTTTCATCTTCGTCATTTTGAAGTCGATAATGCCTCCATGCATATGATTCTTTCTCCATTCTTTTTTGACAAAATTCCTAAAATACTTAATCTAATTATAATATATTCTAAAGACAGTTGAAAAAACTTACAGTATTAAAGTTAAAAGTGGTCTTTGGATCAATTTGAGGTTCTTGAAAGTTACAATGAGCAAAAGTAATAAAATCATCCATTTTTTCCAGCGTATTGTCTTCTTGAATTAGCTTATTAAGGACCAGACTCATTTGAATATAAAAATATATTAGCAGCGCCAGCAAAATTGATAAGACGATTAAGGTTGTTATTTCAACAAATGTTATAATAAATAAAGGTTTTCGTCGAAGTATGTAACGTAAGAATCTCTCTTTTTTTCCACGAGCTTCTGCAGCTATTGATCTTCGTTTAGTCATCCTTCTTCGATTTTTGAGAAAAAGTAAAAAATTGAATTTTCTTTATTGAAACTTTTATTCGAAAGAAATTCATTTTGCAATATGTAAAAAAAGAAGAAAGATGATGGATGGTAATTTTTTTGTAAAACGATTTTGCAACAACAAAAAATGAAACAACCGCCGCTTTTTGGCTTTTTGTTATTCGTCGCCAACATTCGCTAAAGTTTATAAAAAAAATATTTCAAAGTTTTTCATTTCAGCCTTTGAATTAGGAATCGCTGCTATAATTTTTTTTAAAAACACCTTTAATAAGATCTCATTTATTGTCATGTTTTAATTTTACAATCAATTTTAGGTAAATCATGGGTGACGACGACGAATCAAAACCTAAACAACTTAGAATCAGTAGTTATGATGCTGAATTATCTAAAAGTCTTACAATAAAGCGAAAAGTTGACAAAGGTGCTAAAGCTGAACGTGGAAAATTAATAAGAAAGCAGAAAAGTGATGTAAGTTTATCTCAAATTTTTCTTTGTAAAGTGACTATTTATTTTAGGCTAAAAGAAAGCGTCGTGATGAACGAAAGCTGTTACGTGAAAAGCATGGAGAAGATGCAGTACCAAAAGAAAAACCTCGTACAATTGAAGGTACACGAGAGGAAGATGTCACAATGGTACAAGCAGAAGATGAAGAAATTGTACATGATCAAAAGTTCGATGAAATGGCTGATTATTTCAATCGACAAACAACTCCTAAAGTGGTCTTAACGACGTCACCGAAAGCTAAATCGCCTACAGTGAAATTTTGCTTTGAATTAAGAAAATCTATTCCTGGTGCTGAAATGTTTCCAAGAAAAAATATTCCTGTCAAAAAAATTGTCAAACAAGCAATCGAAGCTGGCTATACCGATATTATGATTGTTCATGAAGATAAACAAAAAACTAAACCAGGTTTTTTACCTTCTCATCATTTCATCATTTTTTGATTGATATTTTTTAGATGGTCTCATTCTTTGTCATTTGCCCAATGGTCCCACTGCTTACTTCAAAATTAACAGCTTGAAATATTCAAAAGAAATCAAAGGTGTTGGAGAATCAACCAGCCATTATCCTGAAGTTATTTTGAACAATTTTAATACTCGATTAGGATTACTTATCTCTCGTATGCTTGTTTGTCTCTTTCCTCAAGATCCTCACTTCACTGGTCGAAGAGTTATTACTTTTCATAATCAACGTGATTACATTTTCTTTCGACATCATCGTTATGAATTCAAACGCGAAGGTGAAAAGGCTGCTTTACATGAACTTGGCCCACGTTTTACTTTACGACTAAAATGGTTGCAAAAAGGTACTTTTAATCCAACTGAAGGTGAATATGAATGGGTTCTTAAAGTAAGTTTTTTTCTTTTCAAATTCTGTCTTTTACCAATCCTTTTTTTTAGCGTCATGAAATGGAAACGAGCCGTCGACGATTCTTCCTTTGAATTTTCTATTGAATGTATGTTATACTTTGTTGATTTTTAAATAAATTTGTTTCTTATGAAAATATCGATAAATGCATTTTTCAATTATATATTTATTACCCGAAAACAATTAGAATATCAAAAAAGTTGCATATATTTTTATAAAATGACTATAGTTTAACATAATAATAATACTACCATGACAAGAAACGCATGTTTCTTTAAGTTTTTAGACAGACATATTTCCATTGAGTAAATTCATCGATTCCTTGAGAGCCTCCTTCTCTTCCTAATCCACTTTCTTTCACACCACCAAATGCAGCTTCAGCACAACTGATAGCTCCTTCATTGATTCCAATCATTCCAGATTCAATTAATCGAGAAACACGGAATGTTTGTTTCATGTCGTTTGTGAAGAAATATGCAGCAAGACCATGACGAGAACTATTGGCTTTCTTGATAGCCTCTTCTTCAGTTTCAAACTTTTGAATCGCCACAACAGGACCAAATATTTCTTCATGAGCAATTTTCATAGATTCATCAACGTTTGTAAGGATTGTTGGTTCAAAAATAGATGTGCCTTCAATTGATTTTCCACCTTTAACAATTTTTGCGCCTTTTGATACAGCATCATCAACGAAACTTTGAACCTTTTCAACAGCTTTTTCATGAATCAATGGACCTTGGGTTGTTTTCTTATCAAGTCCATCACCACAAACAAATTTTAACATTGCTGCAGAGAGTTTTTCAACGAAAGCATCGTGAACCTTTGAGTGAACATAAAAGCGATTAGCAGAAACACAAGTTTGACCAGAGCATCGGAATTTTGAAGCCACAGCACTTTGAACAGCGACATCCATGTCAGCACTTTCAAATACAATAAATGGCGCATTTCCACCAAGTTCGAGACAGACTCGTTTAATCGTTGAAGCTGATTGTGAAAGTAAAAGCTGAAAATATTTAATGTAATTATTAATGTTAGAGTAAAGAAAGAAATTTACCCTTCCGACACCTGTGCTTCCAGTAAAGGAAATGCAGCTGATATCATGAGATTCACATAAAAACTTTGAAATTCCACCAATTCGGCTATGATCCGCTGGAATAACGTTGAAGACACCTTTTGGAAGTCCAGCTTCTTCAGCAGTTTGGGCCAAGGCTAAAGCCGACAAAGGAGTTTCAGCCGCTGGCTTAATTACTAAAGTACATCCAGCAGCAATTGCAGCGGCGGCTTTTCTTGCAATCATGGCAGAAGGAAAGTTCCACTAAAATAATGAAAACAAATTATTGTCGATTTAGTAACACAGAATCTTACTGGAGTAATTATTGCGACTGCTCCGATTGGTTCACGAGTATGAAAATGTTGACGGTTGAGTACTGGTGCAGAAACTATTTCACCAGTGATTCTTCTAGCTTCTCCAGCATAATAGTCGAAAAACGAAGCAGAATATTGAATTTCACCTTTTGCTTCAGCTAAAGATTTACCCTAAAAAATTTTTAAAGGTATTTTTGTTTAGAAAATAGCTAAATTTACTTGTTCCAAAGTCAATAATTCTCCAAGTTCAGCTTCTTTTTGTGTTAAAAGTTGATAAAATCGACTCAATATTGCTCCACGTTCTTTTCCAGTTGTTTCATAGCCCCATTTGTAAAAAGCTTCACGAGCCGATTGAACTGCCTAAAATGGATTCAAACTTTAACAAAATATATATATAAATAAATGACAAAAAAAAGCTTACAATTTGAACATCTGTTTCATCACAATTAGCGACTTCAGCAATAACTTCTTTATTAAAGGGATTCGTAACTTCGAATGTTGTTCCACTAATTGATTTCATCCATTTTCCTTAAATATTATAAATTAAAGTTTAGATACATAAAAGAAAGAAAAAGGCCAACCATTAATATAAGCTTTAGCTCCTTCAGGAAGAAGATCGGTTTTATAAAACCTTTGTGAAAGAGCAAAAATTGGAAGCTTTTGAGTGAATAAAGATTGCTTCATATTGGCAAGTTTGAAGATATTTTTAAAGAAAAAATAGGAAACTTTTGCTTCTTTGTTTTAAAAGCAATAAAAGTTGTTGTAAACAATCACAAAATTAATGTTTTTTTTCTCTTCATCTTGGAGGAAGAGAGTTTACCGACAGCTGTTTTATGTGTTCCTAAACGCCAATAAACGACAGTGTTGCTTCAACTTCTTTGAAAATGATGCTTTTTTTTCAAGGAAGCTTGAACAAATTTTTGGAAGAAACTTTTATAATATTTTTTTTGTAGTTATTTTGATTCCTCGTTTCTCCTGTTGATGAATAAAAAAAACTTTTCTAGAAGAGCTTTTTTGTGTTGTGAAGTACTTTAAAATCGAAAGACATAGCAAGGATATATGGATAACAAAGCCAATTAATAGAATCAATTTTTTTAGCTTTTATAACTATTTTAATGGCACCATAACGGGTTTTACTCTTTCAAGTCACTTATTAATTACATACTTAACAGCGGGTTTTCAAAAATGTTTCTTAATCATATATTTATTATTGTATTTATTTTTTCTGACATTATTTCATTAAACGCCTTCAAATGGAACCCATTTGGTTCGGAATCAAATGCATGTGGAATGACTTCAATGTGGAGATATCCACTTTTTCTTGTAAAGATTATCTTTCTGAAGAAATAATTTAATGATAAAGCGTTTTAGGATGTCGGTTTCAAACATAATTTTCCACATTATTCTTTATGGTTATACGGAGAAGGACTTTATGCTCAAAAATTCTTGTAATTTTTTTATAATTATTTTCAAATATACTTGCAATTTTTAGGAGAGATAAAACAGTTGATGGATTACCAATAATTTTTGTTCCGGGTAATGGAGGCTCGGGAAAACAAGCGCGTTCAATTGGTTCTGTACTTCAAAATAAAACAGAAATGAGAAATGTGCCTTTTCATTTTGATACATTTACTCTTGATTTTAATGAGGTTTTCTTTGTCTTGAACCAAGATTCTTATTAACATGAAAGTTTTTTTATAGCAATTCTCTGGTTTGAGTTCCACAGTGTTGCTAAAACAAGCTGATTTTCTTGAAGTTGCCATTGATCACATTTGGAAGATGTATGCCAAACCACCACCGGGCATCATTTTTATAGGACATTCAATGGGTGGAATTGTAATTCGAGAAGTTATTAGAAGAGCTTCATTTGATATCAACAAAATTTCCTTAATTTTAACATTTGCAACACCTCATTTGAGACCTCGTAAGCAACTTTAATAAAGCTTTTCTTTCACAAATTATTTTTCTCAAATTTTTTTAGCCATAATTATTGATAGTGGAATGCATAAACTTTGGGAAAATATTGAAACTTCATGGAATGAAACAAGATTAGCAAATTCCCATGTACGAGTTGTATCAATTTCTAGTGGGCTCAAAGATGAACTCATTGCAGAAACGTTTGCTCGATCTAACAATCCCACAGTATACCATTATGTAACAACAGGAATTGATAGAGTTTGGATTGAAGCTGATCACCAATGCATTGTTTGGTGTAATCAACTCGTTAGGTATTTATTTACAAACAAATTAAAAGATTCCAACAAAATTATTTTAAAGACTATTCTTTGATTTAGACACACTTCGAGGATAATTTTTTATTATGCTGAAAAACTTGGTTCATTTCGACAAAAGGTTGATTCAGCAATTAAAATGTTTTATTCTGGAGCCGATCGGGAATTAAAAATAATTCCTCTGCCCAAAGAGGGATTTCAAAATTATATTGTATGTCCAGAAAACGAAACATGTATTGATAAAGGCGTTGTGGAAATTTCAAAATCTTCCGACAAACTCATTCTTGCAATTGGACCTGTTTCGAATTATCAGCTAATTTCATCTGAATCATGTTTTCCATATACTCGATACCTTACAGATAAATCATATTTTTCCTTGGTTGAAACAAATGAATGCAATGATGGAACTTCATGGATTAATACAAATGCATCCAAATTATGGGTTTGCTTTCACGCCCACATTTGTTGGTGCTTTATAAAAAATGTCGTCCTTTTAGATAGTGAATGCTTCACAAATTTACTTATCATCTTTGAATTTGAAATCCTCCATATTTCAACATACAGAAGCTCGACGATTTACAATAACTAAAGGAATTCGACGCTTACATATTTCTTTTGAAGATGTAACTCCAACTTCAGTGTTTGTCATTTTAATTACAAGAAAATGTGAGAGCAACATTGGTGATTTTCGAGCAATTTTTGAAGTTAATGGAATTCAAAGATTTGATGAATTTTTAAAAGAGAATTCAAGAATTATTCGAATTTTAAGCCATTCAAGAGAAAATGGAATTCTAACATTTTTGGATTCAGAAAAATGCAGCTATCAAATTAAAATTGAACAAGATTGGAAGAATACTTTAAAATTGGCAATGCTTGAATGGGCTGGCACTGTACCATTTTTGGTTTTCATTGGTGTTTGCTTTTTTGTTTATTCCACATCTTTGTTTGGATTTAATTCAATCTCTTTTATCCTCATCAACTCGATGGGTTTTATTTTTGGAACATACTTATTCAAGTATGTAAAAGATAAAAACATAAAAAATTAATTTTAGGATAAAATTTTAGCAAAATACCGTTTATTATTTACTTTACTGCATTTGTGATATCATTTATAATCCAGCAAATAAGCATAAAGGCACACATGTTTCTTACACGGTAAATTTTCAATCTTCCTAAAGATCTTCTTCTAATGTTTTCCAACGTTTAGTAAATTTTCTTTACGAAGGCCTCCTTCAATGATTTGGAACACTTTATTTTTTATTGGATGCATTTGTTTAACTCTTTTCTTGCATCCATTTATTGGATCTCTGATAGCTGCTATAATTACATCAATTCAAAATCGCCGAACATCTCCACTAAGTTCAGCTTTCAAGCTTTTATTCATCACCTTGATTTCGATACCTGGTGTCGTCCACTTTATTGAAGTCTTTAAACATAATGGAACAATCATACATCATTGGGATTATTTCACTTTATCAACTGTCTTTTTTATTTTCACTTCATTTTTCTCAACGCTTCCTCATTTTTGGATTGCATCCATTGTATTTGCTACCCTCATTCCCGTTGCATGGTCTCTTAATTTCACTTCTTATATTTATGTGATAGACTTTTTAATTTCAATTACAACTTTATTTTATACTTGGTCATTAAAATAGCACATTAATAAAACAAGCAAATCAATTTTACAATAGAAATAACACAAGAAAAAAATTAATATCAAAAAGAACAAAAATAGGCACACAAATAAGTTATAAACCAAAAATCTTGCAATCTTTTTCCCAAACACACAAAAGAGCATCGATAGATTCATCGTTATGGCGATCAACATATGAGTGAATAACACCGGAGATAGTATCAGGATACGTTTTGAGTTCAACTTCATTATTGGACATACATGTATTTGATTGAACAAAGAGCCGACGAGGTTTGCGACGAGAAACAACGACATCACGCCATCGAAGTTGTTCTTCATGAACAGCCCCAGATTCATTGAAAAATTTCGAGCCATTAGCTACATCACCAGTAGACTTGTAAAGTTGAAGCAATTTGAGGAATTCTCCAATAGCTGGTTTACCAACCGAATCAATCTTTGAACGATCAAGGCGAAATTTGAGGTCAGTTTTGCCATTTTCATCATTGCATTCTTCAATAGTGACAAATCCTTGTCCAGCAGCCATTACAACACGAAGAAGTACATAACGAGCCCATGAATGAGCCTAAAATATTTAAGAAAATATAAAGAAATTAAAGAGTTGAACACTTATTTGACCCCATTTTTTTGCATCTGGTTGATAAAATTCAAGTGAGAGAAGGCCAGCACGGATTTCATTAAGCCAATTAGCGTATTTCACATCTTCAGCTACTTCACCTTCAAAGCCAAAAACCCTGTAATGAAAATAGAATAATAGAGAGCTAAAGTAAAGTTCAAACATACTGAAGGATATCAGGATAACAGCACAAGTAATAACCAACGGCTTCAGCACGACATTCTTCATAAGGATTTGAAAGAGCACCAAAACGTGAAGACCAAGCTAAAAAAAAGAAAAAACGATAAATCTCGAATATGTGAACGCTAAACTTACTTTCACCCTTCTCATACCAGGAAGTAATGAGGTCACCGGTAAGGAAGTTTTTAACTTTATTTTTGTCAAAATTAAGTTTTTCGCCATCAGACATGAAGAGCTTGCCAGAACCATGACCGAGTAACTCGTGAAGCCCAACTTGGACTTCAAACGATTCTTTAAAATATTTCTTAAAATAAACTTCATCTTCAGCAGAAATAAATTCAATTTTTTGTTTTGGCATAGCAGAGATAACATTTCCAAGGGATACATTCTTAAATCCTTCATCCTGACGAATTTCGTCATAATTCGGAATGTTGATACCAGCAGGGATACCTAAATAAAAAATGCTTTTATGAAAATATATCAGTAATAGCAATGTGACATACCAGCACCACCAAAGAAAATGACATCCAAAGCAGTGAAATCGGGTTTGAGAAATTTGTCTTTTTCAAAGTCAGGACCCCATGGCAAACGTTCAAGAAAAGTTTCAGCTTTATCAACAAGAGTTTGGAATTTTTTCGAAGTTTCTTTGTTAACAGCAGCAACAAAACCTTCGAACTCACTCCTATTCCCTGCCGGGTCGCGATAGTTTTCAATGAAGCCAATGTAAGATTCAACAGCGGGATTAACATCTTTTACCCAAAAGCGAGAACCATCTTTATGTGCGTCCATAGAGCCCGTTTCAAAGTGTTCAATGTATTTTTCTAGCATTTTCTTTTGATTGTCATTAGCGGCATAGGCCTATAAAAAGAAGGAAATTGTAAAATGAATAATAAAGAGCACACTTACAATAGCTTGTGATAGTTCTTTGTTGACTCGTTCGAGCAGAGGACTGTAATCTCCAGCATGAACAACAAACTTTGCACCTTCAAATTCTTCTTCGATGACTTTGGAATCTAAAAAGAAAAGATATGAAGGAAAGAAAAATTTAAATCAAAACCTTTGATAGCAGCAAGTCGAATGGTGTAAACGGTTTTGCCATTTTCTTCAGACTTGAACAAACGACTATTCCACTGTTCCATATGCTTGCTCTTGAAGTATTTGTCAACGAATTCGGAATCAGCTTTTGTAACATTTGGTGAAAGATACGTTGTAACACCCTAAAATACATATCACGTTAATAAGTCGACAACACTAAACCATACTTGATCATTGTAGTTCAAAGCCAAATCAGTTTGATTCAAAGAAAAAACACGATCTGCAATCTTCTTCCAAGCTTCTTGAAGTTTTGAATTCTTTGAAAAAGCTTTAGATTCTTTGAGGAGGTTGGCCAGTTTATCCTAAAATCAGTCATTAAATTTTATTAATAGGAAAAGAAAATGATAACCTTATCAACATCAGGAATAAACTTGGTGTCTCCAAAGTTTTTGTAATTGCCAGTGTTCGCATAAATAGCTGCAGCATAAACAAAGAAAGCAGTAACTTCATCTTCTTTCCATCCTGATGAGAGAGCACGGAGTTTTACATCTTCAACAGTTTCATGGGTGAAAAGTTGGTGGAGGATTGCAAACAAAGCAGGTGATTCAGGTGACATCTATAAAGGGATATTTATTAATATTCAAGTTAAAGAATAAAATATTTACCTGGATGAAAGTGATAAGACTTCCTTCAGCAGAAGCTCGTGCGATGTGATGAGCATACTTCTTTTCTTTATCCGTCAAATCTAAAAATAATAAATATAGGTAAAGGTTTTTAAAAAGTTCGAAAGTCTTACTTTGAAAAGCTTGATAGCAATCCAAGACAACAACAGGAGTGTCGTTTGGCAAAACATAAAATTCTCGCTTTACGCTCATTTTAGCAATACCACGAGAAAAGTTTCTATAAAAAAAGAATGAATTTGTTAACAATTTTCGACCTTGAAAATTTTGATTTACAAAAAAATGTAAAGAGCGTAATAACATTCAATGATGGTTTTCAACAATAAAAAATGAAAGTCATTCGGTCAAATTATGTGGACACTTATATGCGAGTTCATTGCATGTTGCCCAAAATATTGCCCATGGAAAGCTTCGAGAAGCCTCTTTTTTAGGCTTCATTTTTTTGCATTCCTTCATTTTTCAAAAAAAGAAGTCTTATCAAACAATCGGGTTTTTTGTTTTGATAAGTAATTTGAACAATTTTTATTCAGAAAACATTTGATGCAAGCAATAACCACATACAAATACGTTAATATACTTTCATTTTTTGATTTATTTTCTTAGGCTATTTTTTCCCACATTTATTTTTTCTTGTAAGCGTCAATTATGGGTTTGAGTTTTAATGTTAACTTTTTTTGTAATTAAATTTTTTTATTTTGTGTTGATACTGCATGTTTTTATTTACAAATTGTTATGTCCCATTTTTAGTTTTTGCTAACAATGGCGTACTTGTATGAACTTCGGTTAATTCCGCAAATGCATTGTCAGCTTTCATTTTCAATTGATCCAAAATTTTATCAGGATCTATTTCTTTTCGTTTTATCTTGGATTCTTTGTATTCTTTATTATATTGTCTGACATCGATTTTTTGCATGATTCTTTCCTGAAAAGAATTAAATGAAGATAAAGGTGCTATGTTCTTACAATACAGCACACTGTTTTGCTTTACTATGCCACATACCCTTTCTTCTTCCGTCATTTGAGCTAATTTATATTTATGTGGAACCATTGTGACATTATCAACTCTTTTAACCAAACTAAAGTTGATAAAATTAGCTGGAACTTAATTCTGTTAAATATCTTACTTTGCATTTATTGCAGAGCCAACCAAAGGTGTTACAGAGCGTTTTGCTGAATCTAAAGTGTAAAGCACTGCAACTTTTTTTGCATCCCAGAAAACATCTTTGCAAGGTTTTGGTACAGCTTTTCCTCCTTTATCCACCAAAGTAAATCCAGTAGTAAGATTTTTATCGATAATATAATTGCATTCCAAATCATCTTGGTCATCGCCAAGAGGATTTAATAATTCTTCTGCTACTTTTAACCAACCCCTGTAAATATTTTTGTTACCAAATAAAAAAATAAAGGGTTATGCTTGCATGTAAACAATAAATTGAATCATTGTTGGTAACGGAATCCATAAAAGTCGAGATTCCTAAAATGGTATCAAATATTAAAGATAGGAGAGAATGGTCATATTTTTTTACCGGAAATTCTGAAGTCAATGACTTTGTATATTGTCTCGTAAACAAGGCAATAAAGAAGTAAAGTCGAACAGAGAATGTTACCAATTGTGGATAAACGAGAGGTATGGGAACCCAATCAAATTTTAATAAACTTTCTAACCCATGCCGAAATTCATGAATTTCATGAGCAATTTTTTCAAGAATAAAATCACTTGAAACTTTTCCATTTTGTCTTGCTTGATACAGAAGCTCTTCTGTCCATTGAATTGGAATCCAATATCGACTATAAGCATCCTTTGTTTCTTCAATAAGATTCCTCTCTTCTTTGGTCATCAAACCAGCGGCTTCAATGGTGCATAAAGTTGGAAAACGCCCTCGAACTTGAATTGATACATCTCTTAACACTAATGTTTGACTAAGTACCATATATCGAACCATGGTTCGACGTATTGCACGAGTTTCATCATCACTTCCTCGAATATAAATAGAAACTGCTATGGCCGTGCTAAAAGATATGTTACTATATCACATAAAGAACGGATTCGAAATAATGGGTATGAACTCACTTATCGATCCATCCAATAGCTTTCAAGAAGCTCATCCATCTTGAAACTACGGAAGAAACGAAAAACCCCAAAATGAAAGTTAATGGGATGTATGTATTAATATTTTTTTCAAATGATTTTCCTAATTTCTCAAAAATTCTAAAACAAACTTGTAGTTTGAATTAAATAACTATGAGCTTACGTTTGATGATTTTGTGAAAGAATAAAATGATAAACACAAAAAATTAAATAATAAGTAATTGTCCAGCATAATAATGGAATGGTTACTGCTTTCCAAACAGATCCTTGCCATCTAAAAAGAAGTCGAAGGACTCCTTTTAAATCTGAACGAGCAACATCAAGATTGTATGAAATCGTCATTGCTGAACAATTTGTGAAAATTAAATAACGGGTAGTTCTTTCCTAAAACATTTATTATTAAAAAAATTTTTAATTAAAGTTCAAAATTGTAACAATAAAAAAATGTTCCAGTTTTTTTTACTTTACTTTATACGCATTTTTTGTTTGTATAAAAAAGCAAACAACATCAAAGGTTTTTCTGTCTATAGGAAGAAGGTTTTTTGCATAAGTCAACACTCTCGTTGAATCATGCATAAAAATTCTAATAATATACAAAATTAAAAAAAATAGAAACATGGTTGAAATTTTGAAAAAATCTATTATTAGTTTTTAGAAAATGGCATTTCGAAGTTTTTCAAAAAAGGTTCCTTCCATTTTTTTAAACCATTTAATGGATTTGTAAACCTCGAACGTATGCTAATGAAAGTCGTATATGATGATAATACGCAACTGAATTTTTTCTTAAGGGTCAAAGGTCGACAAATTGTTTCTGAAATTTTAAACTTTAAAAAAACTTATGTAACTCACTTAAAATTGAAAATGATTTTAATATTAGTATTATGTATTTGCTTTGAATTCAACAAAAATTTTTATAATCTTTTTTTCATTTATTTTGAAAGATAACGATAAGAATTGACTAAAGCACAAAAAATTTTAAAGTAAAAAATGAAAACAATAAAATTTTAGTGGTTATCACCTTTCTTATTAACGACGACAGCTGTTGGTGGTTCTCTCTTCTTTTTTAAATTTCTTTGGACAAAAAATAGCTTTTTCTTATTTTCAAATTATTCCTATTTTGTTTTTTACATTCAACAAAAAACATTTTAGTCTTAAATAAAGTAATTTTTGAAAAATGGTAGCTGAACGAAAAATAATGACTTGTACGATGAGTGATTCATTGGAAGTTAATATCATGTTTGAAAATTGGATTTCATCCTCAAAGCCTTTGGATTCGATGGTTGAATTCCCTCAAACAAGAAGCAAAAAAATTAAAAGTAAGAAAACAAAAAATGATATGTCATTGAATGCGGTAATCACAGAAACTCCGCCATTACCGACGAAATCTCCACAAGCTCAAGTTTTATTAACGAACGTTATAAACAATTATCCACCATCCGTTGCAGTAGGACTTCCACCTCCTAATCTTCTGTCTTTAGCTTCATTTTTTGAAACTATAATGATTTCGACTGTGGATGACAGCCCTAAAAACAATCAGGAGGTGGTTGTCAAAATCAAAGAACCGAAAGAAAAGCCACCACCAATTCAACATCATCATAATCATCACCATGAAACTTCATCTTCTAACAAACATAAACTTCCTAATGGTTATCGACAGGAGCAGCATGGCCATAAAATTCATCCACCTCCACCTGTTCTGCCTCGCAATAATCATTCACATGGAAACATACATCCTAATCATCATCCCATTAACCCTAATTATCATCACGACATTATTCATCCAAATGATCCTCAAACTCATTACTCTAACATGTACCACGAACATTATTATGATGTTGATATCGGCCATCACGGTCATTAAGTTGTAAATTTTTAAATTCATGATAATAAAAGACTCTTCTTCTATCGACATTATAATAATTCGATTGCAAACCTTTTTTATTTATTCTTGTTTAAGTTTACATAAAAGTCATAACAAAACAAGCTATTAATTATAAATAATTAGAAAATATTATTTATCTTTTCTTTCTTCATGATCTTGAGCTCTTTTATATGGAGTCAATCGTATCTTATTGTTTTTGTTGTTATTTTACTCCTTTGACGATATGTTTTGTTTGAAAGAAATGAAAGTGTTTGCTTGTTTCAATTTTTAAGAATCAATTTTCATTTTTCCAAATCCATTACATCGAAGTTGCAATATTTATAAAGTTAGAAGACTTTGAATAAGAATTTTTGCTTCATTTGTTCTTGACACGACGATTGAAACTGTTTGTTTTTTTTTTGCAGCAAAACCTTTGCGCGGCTTTCTTTTTTTCTTCTCTCTCCTTTTTTTGCATCATTTTTTTAATGAATTTTTCTAATGAGTGATTCTGAAAATAGCGAAATTAACATGGATGTCCAAGCTAAACACCATCGATTCCCATTTTGTATTGTATGGACACCATTGCCTATAATTTCGTAAGGTAGCATTATTTATTATCATTCTCTATATGTTGCTAATTTTAGATGGTTTTTCCCTTTCGTTGGACATATGGGAATTGCAACGAGTAAAGGAATAATACGAGATTTTGCTGGAAGTTATTACGTTAGCGTATGTTTACTTTATTTTAATTTTACTTCTTTAACTTTCAATTTATTTTAGGAAGATGATATGGGATTTGGCTGGCCCACAATGTATTGGCAACTCTCTCCTGATAAGATTCCTGGTGGCGTTGAAGCTTGGGATCGAGCTGTGAAAGACGCTTCGGATGAATACAAAACACATACGGTAAGGATTAAAAAAGTTATAACTTAAAGCTCTACTCTTATTATTTCAGCACAATATATTCTGTGACAATTGCCACTCTCATGTTGCTTTAGCTTTGAACACGATGAAGTACGACAACAAATCAAACTGGAATATGGTACATTTAGCGACTTTCATGACCTTCCGTGGTAAATGGGTTGGGTAAATATTTCTACTTTTGTATACAAGAATATTTTCTTATTTTCAGAATTTCTGGCTTCCTGAAACAATATTTACCCTTTCTCATTATCGTTGGAATTCTTGTTGGAACTGCTGTAATTTTCTCATGATTTTGTTTATTTATGTTTTTTTATTTGTATATATATTTTGAACATGTACGTAAATAATAATTCTTTTGATAATTTTTCTATCTCTCTTAATTTTTGCCATTTAATCTTGGCTCCTCTTTGGAGTACATTTTGCTTTATCACATTCTTAGTAATATTCTCATTTTTTAGTTATCAAAAATGGTACGGTTAACTGTAGAAACTATCGAAGCTGCATATGAATACCTCAACACATGTAAAGAAAGAGAACTTTCGCTTCGCAATATGCAAATTCCAGCTATTGAAAATCTTGGTGTTACACGGGTTAGTTTTCTTTATCTTTGGATATTTAATTGATTAACCATTTTTTAGGACCGTCATGATCTTATTGATTTTACTGATAACAATATTCGTAAATTAGAAAACTTTCCTCGATTGAATCGACTTGAAACTCTTTTCCTTCACAATAATCGGATACAACAGATTCAAAAGAATATCGGTCAACAGCTTCCGAATTTGAAAACTTTAGCTTTGACTAACAATAATCTTCAAGAACTTGGTGATATCGATGCTCTCGAAACTTGTCCAAAGTTGGAATATTTAACTCTTCAAGGAAATCCATTAACTCACAAGCAACATTATCGCCTTTATGTTGTTTTTAAACTCAGAAGTGTTCGTGTTTTGGATTTTCGAAGAATTAAGCTAGCTGTAGGTTTTCATTTTTTTATTCTCCTTATTTTTCGGACACTTTTTTGCTATAAAAAAACCCCCTTTATTTGGGATTAGCACAGCCGAGAAGCGTGCTAAGGTTTAACTTAGCATTTTATCATAACCTAACAGAGCAGATATTACACCCTTTTTAGGAAAGAGAAGCTGCTGACAAATTATTTAAAGGAAAGAAAGGAGCATTAATGCGTGCAAAAGTTGGAAGAAAGTCTGATCGCCTTCCTGATGAAATTGAAGCTGAACAAGCTGTTAAGAAAAACAATTTGCCACCTGAAGAAGCTGAAAAGATCAAAGTATGTTTTTTTCATGTTTTAAAAGATATTTTATTGTAATGTTTATTTTACAGGCAGCTATCAAGAATGCCAAAACGTTAGAAGAAATTGAAATACTCAATCAAATGCTTGCAACAGGAAAAATTCCCGAAAAAAATTGGAATGCACCGGATCAAAAAGCTGCTGAAACTGTTGATCAAGATCAAGAACAAGAAAATGAAGATGTTGAATTGGAATCTTGAAAGAAAGTGGCATTTGTGTTTTCCTTCTATGGATCTCTGTTCTTAATTTAAAATTTTGTTTTTGTTACCTATTTTTATTGTTTCATCGTTTTATCTTTACCAATCTCGGTACTATATATTTGTATTTATTTTGGTTATAAGATTTTATGGTTGTTTTCAACCAATTAAATATTTAAAGTTTGAAACACGTGTCTTTATTCCATCTTATGTACATGTTTTCATAGATACACTATGTCATCATGGGGTTTGATTACAATCATTTATGTTTATTTTATTGGATTTGTTTATTCCTTGAAAGAATTCTGGAGAGATAGAAAAGATCCAATAAAGAAAAGTCAAGTTCGAGAAAAGGCGAAAGATTATTACAATAATCAAAAAGAATTAGTTGCTGTTGTAACAGGTTGCGATGGTCAAATTGGAAGAGAAATTGTTCGACATCTTATCTCGTTTGGGTTTACCACTATCTGTTCTGTTGGGTTTAAGAATCATATGGTGGCTCATTGTGTAAAGCATTATCCAACTGATTTATCTGAAAAGGATCAAGTCATTGATACTGCAAAGAAAATTTGTGCTGATTATCCTAAAGGAGTATCTTTAGTTATTTGCAATGCCGCTGTAATGCTTCATCCATTCACTTTATCCGATGTTGATCATGTTGAAATGCATTTGGCTGTAAATGTATTGGGACATGCTATTTTGGTAAATCAACTTCAACCGGTGCTCAAATTGATAAATAATCGTGTCATATTTATTTCATCTGCAACCTGTCAAGCTGGAAATTTCTCAAAAGAAGATGCAAGTTTGAAACAATTTTGGCAGAGAGAATTGAATGGGTATCAAGCTTATGCGAATTCAAAGCTTTTAATTTCTGTTTTTGCTGAAAAATTAGCAGAAGAAGAAAAAGAGAAGTTTGTTTTTGTTTGCTGCTGTTATCTTTATTTAGATTAATAATATTTAAATATTTTAGATATCCAAATACAACATTTTTGAGTGTTCATCCTGGTGTAGTTCCTGGTAGACTTTATCGCTATACAAATACTTTCTTTCGGTTTTTGATTAATTCTATTATGGCACCATATCTAAGGTATGATTTTTCTTTTCAAAACTTCTTCGTATCATTTGTTTTTACACATTTTATGTGGATAATTTTATTATTTTTTTCAGGGACAATAAAACAGCTGCTCTTCGAATTCTTGATCTTGCGTTTACATCCAATGTAAAAAATGGAGCTTATTATGAAGATGGTATTCCAATTCCTGTGACGTCAAAACTGGATCCGTTTGTTCGACAAATGCTATATTCAAATATTTTAAAAGAAATTCAAAATCAAGGGTTTCATGAATCTTCTGAAAGCGATGTTTCTGAAATGGAAACGATTGAGTAAATATTGCTAATATTGTTTTTACTTTTTAAATTTTGTTTGTTTTGTGATGTTAATTTGCTATTAAAGATTAATTTATTTTTTGAAGGTTATATTTTTTATTTTAATACAATAAATTTTTTTATCATGACTATTATTTTTGTCCCCATGGATATCCATTGAAAATGGGTTCACATTAGCCTGTTTTCTTTACAAATGGCGGTAAATCTGCTGGTTTTGAATTAGCTTGAGAGCATTTGAGGTCATTTGGATAAGCCCAACACCAAAGAATGTTTGTAATTTGAAAGCGAAGAGTTACAATATTTTGTGGATCGCATGTGTTTGGTTGGCGTAAATCCAAATGATGAGCACTACCTTCAATTTCATAAACATAAAGACCGCGTTGATATGAAGTTTCAAAATCAAATAAGCTTCGCTTCATGCAACCCGAATACCAAGGATCATAAGTGCCCGAAGTTAAAATGAGGTTGCTAACATTTGAATAACTAAAACCAAATTTATCTTTGACATAATTTTCTTTTATCCAATTGGCAGCCCATCCACGGGATGAAAACGCATCAAAGCAATAGGATACTTGAGATTCAAATACTGTAAAGGCATCACAATCTTTCCAAAAAAAGTCATTAGGAGGACCTGGAATTTAATACATAGCTATCTATTAATAGTTTATAATTCAATGGAAAAATTAAGGGGTAAAAATATATGATAAAAGGATGAATTGGCTTTCATATCATATTGGACGATCAAGAAGGGGTGGGAAAAATCTAGTTGATGGGAGTGAAATTAAACTGGAAAACCGGAATATAACATACCGCTATCACACATTTCTATGATAATTTGAGTACATTCCTAAATTAAACTTGCATACTAACGAAAAAAAGTTTTAAAAAAACAAGCTATCCTACTTGCCATGGCCAGCCATCCGGTGAACCTAAAATTTTATTTTTAAAAATTGGTTGATTTTAGTCAAAGATCTCATTACCTAATGCATCATGAGTATCAGGGCAGTTATAAAAGCATGTCGATTGTAAATTTCCTGTGTAATTGTAATACACATTTGCGATATTATATAATCCTTGAACAAGGCCTTCATCAGAATTATCAGTTGCCATTAACCCTTGACATGCAACTTCGACAGGCCATGCAGGCATAGGTTGAAGAAAGCTCGATGAATATGGGTAATCGGTCATTGCCATATATTCTATCGCAGTTACAATATAATAAATTACATTCCAACTATCATCAACTGATTCAATTTGGGAATTACTATCAAGTTTGAAAATTTCGTTAATCTTTTGACGACCTTGTGATGTTTGAGCTAAATGTTGAATCGCATCAAAACCTTTTGGAATTTTATCTCCGTCACATCCAGAAGCTACGAAGGTTGTTTTTGTGATGTGTGAAAATGCATCAACTTTAACTCCACCATCTTTAAAATAAATGAGAGGGGCTGATGATGCCCATGCACTAGAAATAAAAATATATTTAAACTTATATCACAGTTAGTCTTCTTACCCTACAGTAAGATCAGGATAAGCGACTCTAAACCAAGATGAAAGCATCCCGCCATAAGAACCACCAAAAGCGATTACTTTGGCATCGGTGTCATTTATGAGTGTTCGTTTAACATTTCTAATTAATACTGCGTAATCCGCTAAAACTTGTTCGACATCGAGAAATTGGAGATATTTGATATTCTAAAGCTCTAAAATTATATTGTAAAATCCCAGAAAATATAGCTACCGTATAGCTAAGATTTCCGTATGGATAACTGTTGCCATAAAATCTATGTTCAGCAAACACGATGGCCGCATTAAATTGTGGAGCAAGATCCCAGATAATCCTATAAAAGTAATTAACGTTGACTGGCTCCGAAAAAATCTTTTATTACCCGGTGTTTTGAACAAATGTTTCCAAAGGACCCTAGTGTTAATGATTAAATATTAATTAATTGTAATAAAGCTTAATCAAACTAACTTCATTTCCAGTGTAAAAGAACAAAGGTCCACCAGGCTTGTAACTATCAAAATTGTAAAAGTATCTAAAAGATTCTCGTTTAATCAGAAAATGCTGCCAAATGAAAAGAAACAAACCTTAGTTTAAAAGTTTGTCGAGTGCTTCCAGATATATGATCAACTGGCATTTGTGGGTAATAGGCTTCTGTATAATTATAAACGGGTCCATCATTTGGATTATCTGATGGCTGCTGATTTCTAAAAAATCCTCTCAATTTATGAAGAGGTGATTTTGGTTTTGGAAGAGTTGCAGCTTCCAAAGCGTGAAATAAAATAAAGGAAATTCCAATAAAACAAAAAACCGCTTTCATGGTTGATGCGGCCAATGTCCAGTGAAAACTAATTTTTTTCTTTTAACACTTGAAAAATTATATGTACTTTTTTAGTGATAAGGAATTTCAAGCTATTGGAAGCTAAAAACGACGGTACTTCACCACAAAACGCTATCTTTCTTTTAAAATCAGCAATTTTTTGATGGTTGAATTTGCGTTATCATAAAAAAAGGAATACATCCGCAAATAGAAACATCATCCTTTTCAAAAGTAATAAACTTTACTTTTGGAAATAAACCAACGTTGAAGAAAAAAAAATCTTTTAAGAGTTATCACACTTTCGAAAAATATGTAGGAATAATGTAAGTATTAAAGCAGCTAAATTATCGCTGCCATGTGTATTATATCGAAAGACAAAATCATAAAGTATGAAATGTTTATTTAAAAATTTAAGTGGAATTTTTACAATAAAAGAAGAAAGAAAAAAGCTTTTTTGTTATGCATTAAATAAAGCATCAGGTTTAATTTGTCTTCCCATTCCATATGGAGTCATTCCCTTTTGTGAAGCGCATTTATTTGTTCCATATTGAAGGGGAATTACGGCATCTCCACCTTTTATTTGTTCATTAGTAAATTGTCGCTTTTGTCCATGTGAAAATTTAACCACCCAATTTGGAAATGGAACTGATGCGGATTTGGATTGAGCCTAAAGGAAAATGGCAGTGTTATTGAACAAAAAAAATGTTCATTGATTGCGAAAACTTACAACAGCGGCTAGAGCTCGTAGACATTCAATAATTTTGTAGAATTGTTTATTTTCATATAAATCAACAGTTTGAAAGCATGAAATTTCGGGGACGCCATAAGCTTTTATAGCATTTAGAAAATTTGAAATATTTTCCATCTAAAATTTTAATTTGAGGCTACATATGAAGAATATGATTCTTATAAAACTGTATGATAAAATGTATCTTTAAAAATAAATCTCAGATACGAATTTTATAGTTCCATTAGTTTTTGCTTTTCGAAGCTTTTTTATTAAACAAATTCAAAAACAAACTTTATGAAAAGGCATTTTAGGATTTTGATTAAATCGAAATGCAACATTATTTGCTTTATTAACCAATTTATGGAACAATCTAAAACAAGGTTGTTGTAGCATTAATTTTCTTGATATGCATGAGGGATAAACTTACATACAAAGAAGAACTCCATCTTTTAAAGCATCTGAAACTTCTTCAGCTGTTTGAAAATCCGATGGATTTTTTTCGAATCGAGTTTTTGTAACATCTTGAATCCATTGAAGAACTTCCTGAGCTTCTTCAATACAAAAACGGGCTTGATTCTATAATTTTTTACGATGGTTTAGAAATGCGTTTGCCATATTTTTGATGGCATTTATAATGATGAAAACTAACAAACCTTTCTTTCTAACTCTCGGCTAAGGCCATATGAAGGTCCATGGTTAGCCATATCTTTATCAGGGAATCAATGAGAATCCTAAAAAAGATACAAAATATCAGTATAATTTTTATATTGATTTCAAAAATCAAAATAAATACATCAAAAGAAAAACACAACACAGTCATGAAGATTTTATATTTTTTTCCGACAGTCGGTGGTCAGTTATGATGAATTGAATCAAAGTCATTCAAGGATAGAAGAAGGGGATTGTGCGCAAATTTCGACTAATATCTTTTTTTTGCGTCAGTCACCACCGACATTCATAACAAAAATATAAGTCAAAAAAGGTGGTAGTGGAAGAGAGGATAACGCGTCGTCGTCGACCCAGCTCCAAAAGTCTTCGTTCTCATTTTTTAGAGAGAACTTAATTCATCCAAGGGCTACCGATATTCTCAAGGAATAAATTAAAATTATTATGAAAGACATAAGAAGAAGAAAAATGAATAAAATTATATTTTGTGCGTTCAACGACTTGTGATTATCTTGATTTTGACTTTGAAAGAAAATTAAAATTTCAAATTAACAAAAATTGGATTTTATAATTTACTCAGGCAGAAAATACAGTTAATCATTGAAAGAAACAATTACCATATTGAAAAAAAATTTAAAAAAAATCAAGGTTAATAAACTTCTAAAATTCTATGTCTATCAGTTCCAGGTATTTAAAAAGGAGGACTTGAAAATAGTGTAAAAACAAAAAATTAGGAAGCTTAAAAGGAACAGAAAGATTTAATAAAAAAGCATTGATTTAGAAAAGTCATTTTTAAAATAATTTATAAGAATTTTGTTCGAAGTCGTCTATCTTTTTACATAATAGCGCCCAATTTCGCCTCCCGAAAAATTGCCTAAAATCTCCATCTGTCGTCCTCAGCATTTTCCATTTTTGAATAAAACAAAAAAAACATTTGGAAATCAACAAAAGAAATGCATGCGAAAGCAGTAAAAATAATTTTACCCTTTCAATCACAGTCATTATTTTCTCGAAGGTTTGTTTCTCTTTACATACTCAGATAATCTCTTTCGTATTTTAAACTCGCTTTTAATAATAAAAAAATGTAAAACCCAAAAAGAAAACCAGTCAGTCACAAATAATTGTTTCACAATCATTTTTTGGACGTAAATAATTTCAGCTGGTTTTGTGAGGTTTTTTTGTTGATGAAACAAAAAAGGGTGAATCGATTGAAAAAAGTCTTTTTTAACGCAAAAAAGATGAATCGTAAAAGAAAAAATACAAATATAAGCACACAAAAAAAACAGACAGTAAAAAAGAAGGGAGAAAGGATGAAAGCAAATAGTATCTATCTTTTGAACTTCCAAAGTCATGCCTGTTTATGAATAAAAAGCAACCATAAGCAGAATGAATGAATCATCATAAGATTAAATTAGAGCTTGCTTTTTTAGTTAGACAAAAAAGGCAGCATACATATGTATTTGCAGCAAAAAATAAAATAAACTAAAATTTCATAATTTTATTAGACATAAAAAACTTTGGAATTTACAACTTCGCGAAGTTAGCGGAAGAAAGGGAAAAGAGGCTCAATGTTTGCATACTCGATTGTAAGAAATTACAATTTCCAGATTTGTGCAACAAACAAAAACAAAGTACTCTAGTTATTAATTATCAATGAAATAAAAAAAAGAACCTTTGATTTTTATCACTATATCAATAGCTCAAATTTAATTAAGAAAAATACAAATAATAATTTTACACCATTTCGTAAAACTTTTAGTGATATTAGTACTTCCTAAAAAATTAAAAATATGATTGCTTTAAAAACTAGTTTTTTTTTATTTAAAAAAATTACTTTTAATTTTACTACAGCAAAAGTTTAATGTCTGGAATCGACCGACAATTACTTTAAAAAACCAGAAACACATAACTGAGATTCTGATAACATCATTATCGCCTTTGATGGTCAAGTGCTTTTCCCCTTTTAGCTTTGTTACTTTTACTTTTTCTTCTATAAATCTTTTTTAAATAATGATTTTTCCATTTATTTATCGCTATGGATTTAGCAGGAATCTTAGGTTTAAAAAAACTATATTTCTAATAAGTTTAAGCTTATTTTCTACAATATATTTAATTTATCATGTAACTTTTTCTTTTAAAGGATTATACAAAAAAGCAATAATAGATTTTAGTATGCTACAACAACGCCAAATGGCCATTTAATTATAATATCAGCAACTTATTATAATGAAAGCTCATTGTAAGTTTTGTTTAATATTATTATATGGTTTAGTTCCAGAGTTTTTAAATGGTAAATTTTTAGATACCAAATTAATACAGCTGCGATATTATTTAATGCAGATAAATTAATCTCATTGAAACAACGATGGAAATGCATATCCATAAATCAAACTGGTGATACTTTGGTTACCCATACACATCCACGACATGCATATCGAGCAATTCGAGAATGCCAATGGTTTTAATTTCTTTTTATAATAAATTTTTTACTTTTTTACGATTTTTTTGTTTATTCTAGGACAACTTTTATTGCGACGTGTCCAACAGTTTCAAATCCAATCAGCCTCCAACTTGCAGCTGATGATTCTTCTGCTAATTTGCCACTTCGGCTTCCCGTGAGAGAGAACTTTCCAGTGGTTGCATGTTTTAGTCCATTATTTTTTAATGAAAGATGGCAACTTGCTGCGATTTCAATAGAATCATATGCTTTGGCAGGAGTTTCTCGACAAGCATATTATATTATGAGTGTTGTAAAAGGAGTTTACGACCTTTTGAAAGCATATGAAAATGAGAGAGTTATTGATCTTCATTATTGGGCTCTGCCTAGACATCCAAATGCCAGACTTCAACTTGATTGGAGGAACCAAGCCGCTGCACACGCTGATTGCTTTTTGAAATATCGAGAAGCTGCAGAATTTATTATTGTTAGCGATATCGATGATTTTCTTTATCCTCGACAAGGAGCCGATCTTTATACTGAATTAGAACTTATGACTCGAGCTCGACCCGACATCGCCTCATTCTTTTATCCAAGGTTTGAATCGGAAATTGTGACAGCAAAAAGTTTTGAAAATTTTAATATGGAAGAATCGCTTCGAAGCATAAAAATCAGTGATAAATATCAAACTGGAAAATCCATTCATCGAACACCATTGGTTGAAACAGTATGGATTCATTGGGCGGATTTAAAAAAGAATGATGCCCCTTATCATAAACTTGATTCAGCTGATAATGCATTTGTTCATGCTAGAAATTGGACTTACGTAGATAAATATAATGATGTTCGATTACTTAATAGTGTAGTAAGCTCTTAACTTTTTAACAAGCTTTTACAAAAACCCTTGTTTTGAAAGGTGATGTTTCTAAATAAACTTTTTTAGGTTTATGGTTATCAAAAGCATCCATATTACCCTGAATTAGCTTCCATTGTTCCAAAGAATTTCATCACATTTTTGCATAATAGTTTTCATAAAAGATTTTCAAATCGACCTGATTTACAAAATTTAACATCCTCAGAAATTTATTATGACAAAATTAATGATTGCTATAATGGAATGTTGAATCAGGTGGCGAGGTATAATCGAATGCCATTTTATGAAACGCTTATTTGTCCCACACCATCGAGGTGTAATATTGATTCGGTACCGGGTTTAACCTGTGCAGTTGCATCTGCAACATATAAAACCGTTCAATTGGCTGATAACTTTTTTGTTGATTATCTCATTTCAAAGCATACTATTGAAATGAGTGAAAATGGTTGCATAATTAATTAATAATAAATTTTAATTAAATCAAAAGATTTCTTTTTGTATACATATCACATGATTTTATGCTATGAAGTGAAAATTTAGAAATACAGCAAGTGGTGGAAAAGCAATAATGTCTGTGAATGCCTTGCCTTGACTGAAAAATCCATTTTCCTTTTTGAATAATTTATTTTGCCTTCAAAAAATGTCAAAAGAAAATAAAAGGTTCAATCGAGGGCAATGACAATGCCACATTTCTTTATCCCAAAAATTAAGATTTCTTTCTTTTGTGCCATCTTCAATACATGCACATACAAAAAATCTCGAACAACCTTGACCGCGGAGGTTATCTATCTCGAAAGAGAAAAGGTTTTTTTGCCAATGAAATTGCAATGGTATTTTACCGCAAAAAAAGCTTTTATAACGTTAAATATCAGATTTTAAAATCATTCACAAAAAAGTGCTTTACTTTCCTTTATTGTGGTTTTCCAAGTTTAAAAACCTTTCATTTTTTTATACAAAAACATGTTTTTTTTTAACTAAGGAAAGTGTTCAAAAATGGTGTGAAATTGTCTTTTGCGCCGCGCCATTGAACATTGAGGACATTCGCTCACTCTCAAAAAAGTGTTCACTTTTTATTCCTCCTTTTTTTAACTTTTACTTTTTTTCATTAAGAAAAATTTAAAAATTTAAATGAATGAATGAACTTACATATTACTTTTTGGCGGATCATGAAAAATTAAAGCAGCCTGAATTTCTGGAAAGATTTTATAAAATCTTTTGACTTTAAAAATCTTTCTTCTTTTCATTTGTTTCCAGCAAAAAAGGCGCGCTTCATCTCAAGCTCATGTTTTTTTTATTTTGACAAAACTGGTTTTTTCTGTCTTTTTAGAAAGTCCTTGAATTTCTTTTTGAATTGCCGGAAGATTTTTGAATTTAGCGTTTGCGTCGTTTTTTTTAGTTGCATCCTAAAATTTGAAGGATTAGAATTGAATCTCAAATTGGCTTCAATTTCCCTATTTTAGAATCTCTGATTTTAATTTTAGAAAATTTGTTTAAAATTTGTGGTAGGTAGTGTTATGCACGATTTTTCTTTACGTGGCTTACTTTTAAGTTTCTTCAATTATTTTTCTTCCAAACTCTTTGTTTTTAATGAAGGCATTATTTTATAGTCAATTTCTAATCGAAGAGATAGGTAAAATTACAACATTTTTATTTTCGGACAATGTTGGTTTTTAACTATCACTTTTCATATATATTTTTTATTTTTCCGTTGCTTACCACCACTCTCTTCAAGGTCATCATCATCTTCTATTCCATCTCACTTTCATTCGTTCAACAACAAAAAATGTTTTACTCAAGTTTCTTTTTTTATTTTTTATCGAGCGGAAAGCGGTTTTTTTAAACTTCTTTTTTAGGTTTATATAAAACCATGAGAAAATTTAGTTTTAAAAAAAATGTTTTAATCGTGAAATTTTGTAGGATTAATCACGAAGAGTCGTCACATTTCTTTTTTGGGACCAAAAAATGAGGGATGAAACGAGTTTTTGTTGACTAAAATTATTGCTGTAATGTTTTGCTTCTGATTATCATCGCTTACTTTGACCTTCACTTTTTTGATTTTCACTTTATGACTTTCACCTTTTGCCGATGTTTTTCTTTAAAACTTATATTTAAATATTTTATGGCATTCTAGACAATATTTATTTCCGAATATATATTATTGTTTTTTTGTTTGTTTGAGATTACGGAAATGCATGGAAAATGAAGCTTTAGTCCTGCTTTCAAAACTCCTTTAATAAAATGTTGGAAGGTTGTCTTCATAAACCATATTTATTTCTCATCCATTTGACATTCAAAAATATTTTAAATTTTGCCGACAAAAAAAGCTGTCGATCCTTCTTTTTCTTTCCAGAAACCATTTTGACAGCGTCCTTCAAATTCTTTTACGATCGATTTTCATTGATCACTATTTTTGGCTTACAATATTTAAACCAACGTAAGCCTAAACTCACAATGCTTTCACTTTTTTCACTCAATAAGATTTACGAATAAAGAAAAATATGTACATTACTTTTGCCTCGTCTGTCACAATTTTTGCCAAAAGATTGCGCCTTTACCTTTCTTTTATCCATCGTCAATATTACTTTACCCTCTCGGTCAAGTGGCACCAAAATGACCATTTTTGACCTTCGCGCAGCAGCCAACTAAAAAAATAATGATTGCATCTTCTTTTCCTCGCTCGTCTTCTTTTTTTTCTTTTCTTCCGATTGGTGTTGTTCCAGCATACATACTTTCATACATGTTGACTCACAATTGATTTCAACTTTATATTCTATTTTTTTTATTTAAAAAAATTAAAGTTAATTACGGCGTTTTGAATAAAAAATATTTTTGCGTTTTTAAAAAAAGAACATTTTTTCTTTGAAATTGGTCAGAGCTTTCACAGATGTTGTTTTGTTGGTTGCTCGAAATCTTGGGCAAACAAACAATGCGACGCCGCGTTTCGGTCATTTCCATTTTTTGTTGTTGTTGGAGATAGATATTATTTTTGGTGCTATTTTTTGGAGTTAAAAGGTAGCTGCCGTTTAAAAAAACGTTGTGGGGACATTGATTGACATTTTTGGTTTTTATGAGCTCCTTGAATTTTATTTTTGTGAAGATGCTTCGAAAGCCAGAAGCTAAGAATTCACATAGAAATAATTTTCCTGTTTGATATACTATTTTGCGATATTTATTTTCTACTTTTTCATGTAAATACTATATCTTTAATCTTATTATCGATATTTTATCTTTTCTTTATCTCTTCGCTGATACATATTTAAGAATTTAAAATGTCAATCATAATCATCTTCATTTTGTCAAATTCATCATGATTATTTCTCACCTTTTTGCAGCAAACACCTTAGAAAATTATTCTCCATTCTTTTAATCCTGGATTCTTTCATCCTTGCACATTTTTCCTTCACTCTTTTTTTGACCTAAATTCAAAACAATGCTTTGAAAAATTGACGTTTGACGACGTCTTTATGACTATTCTCTATTTTCCTTGCTTGAGTCACCCCGAAGACGAACATGACCTCCAATCGATTTAGCCGAAGCCGATTATCGATGAATTTTTCAAGCCCTCCTATTGTGTTCTAACTTTTTAAAAAAAAGATTTTAAAAAGTTTGAAATAAGATTCCTAATTAATACTTTTTATTTTTTAAAAAGAGACGTTCTAAAATTTAAAAGAATTTATTCGCGTATAATTTATCCATTTTAATAATTCTTTTATTATTTAATTTATTTATAGGTGGCCATAAAATGAAAGGCATAGGTTCATCTTGTGGCGGTGGACCTCAAATTCCACCACGAACTTCATCAGATTCAGATAAACCTGAAACATGGAAGCAAAGTTTGGGAATATTTCTTGCATTTTTATTAATTATGTTTGTATTATTTTCATCTCTTTGCCTTCTTAAATATGCATGGAGGGATAAACATGTTTATGATGAATTAGTGGATTATTTGGATAAAACAATAAGCATCAGTAAAATTAATTATAATCATGATTTGGGTCTTTATGAAGTAACCGAAAAAGAAATGGATGCTTTGCATCAACAACGGAAATATAAATCAATTATATGGATATTTTTGGTTGCTGATTTGGCTAATTTTGCTTTATTTGGTATTGCCATTATGCTTTATTATGGTGGTGATACTTCTAGAGGAACCATGCATGTCTTTTTTTGGGTTTGTTTTCGCTTTCATTAAAAGTTTATTTTAAAGAAAAGGGTTTCAGCTTTTATTAGGTCTTGGAATTACTTATTGCATTATTGAAGCTTCTTTATTCACAGGCTTGCTTTTTCCTTTAAGTGCAAGGCTTCCAAACGAAACTTCAACTTTGCTTGATCATGCAATTCCACATAATCCTGGCGGATTAATGCAAATGGAACATGGCCTTGGTTGTACATTCGATCACAATCTTTATAACACATTCAAACGACGCCACAATCCCAAAAATACCTGTGATCCTTATATTGGACGAAGTTACATTCCTCGTAGTTTACTCATTTCATTCGTGATCCTTCGGTTCATAGCACTCCTTATCTTTATTTTGGCTTTGATTGTTCGAAATCCAATTGGTCAAGGAATCGCAAATTTAATAGCCCGTACTCGACCAAATGGAGGTTATCAGAATAGATTTATGAAAAATCCAAATAGAACCAGCAACCTTGGATTTCATACACCCAAATCAACAACATTTGGTGTGAAAGATAATCGGTAGGATTTAAAAGGAAATTTTCTATTTATGGTTTTAAAAGGTGATAAACTCTCGAGTATTTTTAGTCCAGAAAATCCACCGGCTACTCCGCCTGGGCACGTGGATCATACCATAAGGTTGGCATTAAAAAAAATGCTTCAAGCTTTGCTGCTTATTTACGTTTACATACAATTTTTCGCTTACTAACAATAATTTTTTTAAAACATCAAAAATAATTTTAAAAATGCCAATAAAAACTTTTGTTTTCGCTTTGCTTTATGCTATTTTTAGTTGCTCCTAAATTATAAATAAATATTTATTTTTTAGTTATAACAACGCTGCCTTCTTTGCAACCAATGGTGGACTTAACAGCTCAAGAAATAGTGATATTTCAAGGTCGGATGCAGGTGATATCGTAAAGTAAGTTGTTTATCCTAATTTATAACTCCCAGTTTATATTTATATTTTTTAGCTACAAAACTAATGTCCATCACAGCAACTCTCTCATATCTGAAGTATGATGACCCCTTTGATAATTTCAATCAATCCACCACTTTCCCCTGCCATTAAAAGCCATTATTTCTTTCCTTTTTGTTTGCCCAATATAAAACAGAAATAATATTTTGTGAATATCTGATATCCCTTTTCAATCACATTGTTTTTTTAAATACTAAAATGAAATCTCAATTTTTTTGTTTGTTTGAATTTTTATTTTATTATTTGCGTTGAATAAATAAATGCGAAAGCGAAAGTCGTTTTCTTAAAACTTTTCTATGATTACAATTCAATAAAATGAAAAAACTAAATCCAGAAGCAGAAAAAAATTATTTTATGAAAACTGTCAAGAGCAAAAAATTACTTTTTTTCTATAAAATGTCACGCATTAATTTTAGCAATCAAATTTGACAGATTTCTTTAAAAAGAATATCCAATGTCAGTCATTTTTTTTTCTCACACAAAATTGATGCAATCTTTTGAAGAGCTCTTTGTATAATAGTAATTTAATATGGTTTATTGATCTTTTTTTATTTGCTCCAAATTGGATTAAATTGATAATTTAGTCATTATTAAAAGATTATGAGGAATGCCTACTATCAGATTTTAATGTTGATAAATTTTATGTTCTTGATATCTAAAATGTGTTTTAGTTTGCGCTTTTTTGACCATTAATCTAAAATTTAAAGTATGTATTCGATTTTCTTCTCACCTTTCATTTTTAAAAGCCTTGCATGAGAATATAGCATTTTTTGTTATTCTAAAAATAATACTTCAATTTTTCAATAAAAAATGACAAAATTGATTTTTTAAGGAAAAAGGATGAAGGAAAGAAAAAAAAATAACAACAAAGCTAAGGCAAATGTATTTATGACTGACCACGAAGGGATAAGTGCTTTCAACTCCGATCTCCAATTTGACATTTTATGTTTCTTTGTTTTAAGTCTAGTTTTTATGTTTATCCCTTTTTGTCTCTTGTTTTGTGCTCTTATTTTAGCTATTGTTGTAATAATTTTTTAAGGAAACAATTTATGATCGCTAAAACTTTAAGAACAAGAAAAATTAAAATTTTTTTTTATAAAAGCTGGGATTTTTTCATCTGCTTTTTAAAAATTTACAATTTTCTCAAAAAAGTCCCAATTAATCGACTTTTTTTAACTTTTTTTTAAACCATTATCCATTCTCATGGATTTGATCCTTTTGGGGTTTTTTAATGTTAGACTCATTTTAACAAGAGGTTTATCCCTCTTCAAAGTTAAGGTAAACCCTCATCTTCACTCTTCATTGTTCACTTCTTCGAGAGGGCCTCCTTGATCCTTCTTTCGCTGCAATAGATACCCGACTATGACGATCAAACAAACAAACAAAAAATGTTTTCAGATCTCTTTCTCGAGGATTTTTATGTCCAAGCTTTTGACTTTAAATAAATGTTAGATCAACCTTTCCTTTTTTGTCCATGTCTGTTTTTTATACGAGTAAAAATGTTTCCGATTTTGAAAAAAAAGAGAGTAGATTGTAAAATGTTAGTCATGCTTGAAATAAATTTTTATATCGGATAAAAAATGGTTAAAGATTTTTTTTAGTTTTTTCTTATACTTTCATTGAAATTTGACCATTGAAATGCTGCCATTTATTTTTTTCTAACAAAGAAAAAACAATTAACGGGAATAATAAACTAACTTCCTTAAAAATTAATATCAAATTCCTATTTTTTTTAATTTTTTTTAAAGATAAAATCAAGTTTTGTTAGTTCCTAAAGTTTTCATTTCCTATTTGTTTGTTTGTAAAAACTTTTGATTTCCTCCTTCTTTTTTATTTACTCACACTTGATTATCTTTATATCCATTCAAGAGCTGGTTTCATCCATCCACTTTTATTGTTCAAACTCGTTATTACCGTTGTTTTCTTTCCTTTCTTTTAAATCAAATTTGAAATTCAATCCGCCAAAGGATGTAGCAGCTTCAAGCTTTTGACAGATATCCATCCATCCACCCTTTCTTTTGTTGAATTTTAATAAAAAAGCGTTGCGCTTGAAAATGAAAGTTTCTTTATTTACAAAAAAAACATTGGATTTTTTTAGAAAGGAAAAATTCATGAAAATAAAATTCATAAAATTTTAAATTGAAAATGAAAACTATATAATTTTGTCTTTTTCTTTACATCAATTTTGTTTAATTTGGACGCTTGAAACCAACAAGTTGCAAAATCCTATAATCATTTTTGAAGTTAATAATAATAAAAAATTTAAAAAAGCTTTACTAAAGCTTCGACCTTTAGTTATTACTCACTTTTATTATTTTTAAAAACAAGTTTATTTTTGCAGAGTTCATGCAAAAAAGGGAGCTAACAAGAAAATATGTAATTGTTTGTAGATAGAAGTTATTTTGCGATCTCAGCTTAACTTTTAACTTTGGACGACGCGCGACAAAAATAATAATCATTTCTTTTTTCAAAGTTACAGAAAAGGATTAAACTTATTTTTATTTGTGTGAAACATCTTTGAACCCCAATAAGATTAGTGATTTATTTTGAAAATTCAATCAAGTTTTGTAAATTTGGTAAGAACCGATTTTTTTTATAGTTCCGTTAGATTTTTTGGTCATTTGGGAGGGGTATTTTAAGAGGGAGGAATGTAGGGAAATAGCACCATTTGTTGAAGAACTAAAATGGCGGAAACCATCATTGCTTTTATTTTGAATCACTGTTATTCACTACCATAATTAGAGGTTCTCCTCGTCGATGCTTTTAGGACAAGTTTATCACTTTCTCATTTACCAATTTTATTCCATAATAAAAATTCCTTTGTTTCTTACTTCGTTAATATATTTTTTTTAACTGAAAAAATATTTTTTTGTTATAAAACAACTGTCGCTTTTAATCTGACACAAAGCTGTCAATTCAAATAACCAAATTCGGAGACTTCAAAATTGTTCACGAAACAAAATTTTGTAAGCTTTTACGCTTCTTTTTTTTCTTTTAGTTTTTCTTTGCGCAATAAAAACAAGACAAAACAAACAAATTCGGAATCTCCCTCTATTTTTTTTTGCCCTTTTGTTTTCACGAAACTATTTTATGTGTTTGTTTGTATGTTTTTGTTGAGGATCTTTTAATGAGGCCTTTTAGTTAAAAAGTGTCGTATAATTTGTTACTTTTTTTAAGTTGAGGACCACTTTTTTTTCACGCGATTAAGGATATCCATGATTCTCTGAAATAAAAATTCATAATTAATTTTTAGTGTTTTTTCTCCATATTATTTTAAATTATTATTTCGATCGAGTAACGAATATACGCGAATAATGGAGCGACGAAAGTTGCTCAACACTCGAATTGATAATAATATAAAAAATATTTGGTTGGATTGGAGGCAGCTTTTAATTTTTACTTTAATTTTTGAAATTTCTATTGTAAATGCAGGTGTAAGTTTGATTCATAGTTTTCATAGAACTGCTTTCGGATTCCGATGCATATTAATGAAAAATATAATTTTAGGGTGAAAATTCGGGTGAAAGCGGAGAATCTTTGGCAAGGCAGAAAAGAGAAGATTGCGAATGTGTAGCTTCTGAAATTCCTTTAAAATGTCGATGTCATTCGGGGGAAGATGCATATGATCAAATTTGCCGGTACTAATCTTTTTGAATTATAACATTGCTTAGTTACTGAAAAACAACTTTTAAGATGTGCTAGATCAATCATGCCTTCATGCGGTTGCCCATTCAGACAACAGCAACAAGGCTATAATATGATTTCACAAGGTTCTTCTTCCCCATGCAAGCCGGTTTGTGAAAGATCGTGTATTCAATCTTGCACGGCTCAACTTCAACCAATTTCACAATGCGCTCATACTTGTACATTTACTTGCGATAAAACATGCACCCAATTTCAAGTCAGCATTCAGCAATTACAAGCAGCTGCAAATAAAAATCAAGCAATTCCTCATGTTTTAATTCTTGGCGGAACTCAAATTCCACCAACATGCAAATGTGGCCAAAATGAACCTAATTGTCCATGTAATTGTTTGCCACGATGTGAACAAAACTGTAAACAAAATTGCCAAGCTAATGGGCAATCAAATTCTCAATGTTCATCTACTTGTTCAGAAACTTGTTCATCCACATGTCTTGCAAACAGCATTATTCAAGATTATGGAACCACACAACCTCCCAACAGCGCTGTAAAAGCCTGCACTCAGCAATGTCCAAACGCATGTCAAAAAGTTTGTACAAGGCTTCAACCAACGATGCCAATGTGTCAACAAAATTGTGTAAATACTTGCAATACAAATTGTATGAATATTCCAACCACAATTGAACCGCCCACACCGCCACCATATACAGGAGCTCCTGCAGCTCAACCAGGAAGTCAACCATCACGTGATTGTATCCCAGTTTGTCAGCCAGCTTGTTTAAAATCATGCACTTCAGTTTATCAACAACAAGAACAACAAGCTCAAATAGCTCCAACTTATTCTGGTAATGGTGGACTTCAATTTGGATATCTTTATGGTGCACAAAATGTTCAACCTGGTTTATTGCCTGAAGCAAATAAAGTTCAGCCGGGAGTTTATCAACCGACACAACAAGCAACTCAATATATTCAGCCTCAACAAATCCAACAACCTCAAACTCAACAGTATAATCAAAATTTTGTTTCTCAACAACAAACTTATGTTCAACAACCACAGCAGCCACAGCAGCAACCTCAGCCATTGCAGTATCAACAAACATCACAAGAAAATCCAAATGGTAAAAAACTTGTGACTGTTACAATTTGCATCCCTCAATGTATGCCACAATGTGAGCCATCATGCATTCAAAATGTTGCAAATGCTCTTCAACAACACCAATTGCAACAACAACAAGCTCTTCAATCTCACCAAACTACAGTGACTTGTCCTTCTCAATGCGAACCAGATTGCCGTCCAACGGTTGGTTATACATTTTACTATTGATTTAGTTATTTATTGTTTTTAGTGCATTCAATCGGTCATTCAGCAAACTCAAAGTCAACAACAAGTTCCTCTTCCATCAGGAAGTGTAACATGTCCATCACAGTGTATGCCCGAATGCCAACCTCAATGTTTGGTTAATCAAGCCCCTAATTATCTCACATCCAGCGTTCAACAGTCTATAAATCCCCGAGGAATTGTGCTTCCTTCAGCATCCAATAATTATGGACACCTTCAACAATCTTCTAACCAACAATCTAATAAATTTTCAATGTTGAATAAACCATCTCCAACGCCGACTACTCAAAACCCTAATGTACCAAAAACTTGTATCAATTCTTGCATGCCTTTATGTTTAGAATCTTGCATTAACGCGGGAATGGAGGATGAAGTTGATTCGGATGAAATTAAGCCACAACCAGCGACATTGGCGCCATTTATAAATAATTATCAAAACAATAAACCATTTATTTTGACAAATTTGAAAAATCAAATGAATAATCAAACACAAACAAATTATCAAAATAATAATGGACTTCCAAATCAAATTCATCTCAATCTTCAACAAACTCCAAACTTGAATCAAAATCAAACAATCTTTATTCCTAGACAAAATTTAAATTTTAACAACACTCAAAATGCAAATCAACAACCATCAGAGCCACTGAGAGTAAGTTCCAGTCTATTAAAAAATGTTAGCGATTTCGAATTGTTTATTATTTTAGGTAATGATTCATTACACCGCTGAACCCAATTCTTTTACAACGACAACCACAGCATCTTCACCAACAAGTCCGACAACGACCCGACCTTTTGTATTCCATTCAACAACCACACACTCAGCATTATTCTTTCCAAAAATTATGCCTGCATCAATGGTAAATAACCAACAACAAAAGCCTAGCATAGATCCATTTGATCCTTCCAATATTTTACAACAAAAACCTAATCCACATTTCCATATTGGAACTTCCACGCTTCTTCCACCACACCCAGCAACAACAACAGCCAGTTCCTCAACGACGCCGACATCCTCATCATCATCGGCAACCAAATCTTTGACTGAAATTATTCGACAAAAATGTGAATCCTCGTGTGAGAAAGTTTGTACTGCAGAATGTAAGAAACAAAAGGATCCTCCAGATGAAATTTGTGTAATGACATGCAAATTAGATTGCGTAGCAAGTTGCTCCCGAAAATTTGCATCTAAAATCTTTAATAAAAAGACTTAAGCTCATTGTCAGTGTATTTTTTGTCTCTGCTGCTTTAGTCACAAAATTGCCTTAAAACTTAAATTAGAGATTTTTTTATTATTGTTTGTTTATAAAATTATTTATTGTTTCATCCATCGCCTTTCTTCAAAATTCTCTTTTTCATATTCAAATAATTAATTTAATGAAAAAGAATTTTAAAAAAAGTATTCAAAAAATTTAAAAATATCTTTTTTTCTTTCAATTTTTCTGTCACTTTTAACCGGTTTTTTAAATTTTTATATTATTAAAACCAAAAGTTATAATGTTTGTGTTTTCCAATTTAAATAAAAGTAATAATTACTTTTGTAACAAGAAGTTTAAAAACAGCGGCACCTTAAATCGAATAAGCTTATAGGAATGAAATTAAATACAACTATCAACGTAATTAACCAATTTAGAAACTAAGACTTTAGTTCTAAACAACAAAAAATAATCCTAAAAATGGAATTACCAACCGTTTTGAGAGCAATTTGCTCAAGTTCATTTATACTGAAATTATCCTGTTCGTGTTCCAACAATATAAAAATTTCTGAAATCATAGAGACTGTCATTTTTTTGATATTTCTTTCAACTTTTTGTTTTATTAAAAAATTGAACATCAAAGAAGGAATTCATTTTGGTGGCTGCGATGGTTAATAGGCAAGGTTAAGTGTTGCGAGAAATCTTAAAACGAAAGCAAAAGCTTAGTGCCGACAATTTTTGTTTAGTGGACAAGTTTTTTTATAAAAAAATAAAATGATCGTTGCCATAAATATTTTCTAATATTAATTTTTAAAACTAATTTTTTCTAACTGATTTTTAATTGAATAAAATTATTAATAAACTTAAAAGATATGCTTTCATTTTTTGAATTTAGCGGGATTTTAGTGAAGAAAATTTCCTTGATTTTTATCATGGGTACCGAAGTTGCTATTTTATATATTCAACTAATAGTAAAATCATAAATATTAGTACTTTAGGAGCAAAATGCAACACTCTAAACGTGCTCGTAAACCTAAAATTGTTTGGGATCACAGTGGAAGCCTTCAAGCTTGCATCACCACAGATGATCAACTTCATACCAATCAAGCCAATTTGGCTGGAATGGATAAAGATGAAGAAAATGTACGTTTAAATGAAGTTTTATTTTCTTTACATTGAAGTAAAAAGTTTTTAGGAAATAGATTTAATTAAAGCTGCAGATGCTCAAGTGACTCATCAATTGCATGAAATTAAAACTCCTCAAGTTGTATTTAATGAAATTCAACATCCAAAGAAGGCTGTGTATCATAAGAAAAAGCTTCAGCCGCTAACTCGTAACATTTTTTCTTTTTAATTTTACAAATTATATCCGTGCTTTTTTGCAGCTTTAACCAGATATGATGTCTTGGCAAATATGTATGCTCCCGATAAAGATGATTATGAATTTTGTAAAAAAGAGAAAATTAATCCCTTTTTTATTTCGTGGTATTTTACTAATGCAAGTCGAATGAATAATGATGATTTTTTCACTCCGTCGGCTTTATGTTTTGTTGGTTTAGAACCTGAAACATGTCATAAAATTGGACAACAATATGAGAAAAAAGTTAATGTAAGATTTTACAAACGTTGAATATTCTTTGAATTGCATAGTTTTTTATTTTAGGTTTTTAACAAAAAATATGGATATCAGATATCAGATTTAGCTCCATCGGTTGCAAGATTTAAACATGTCCATAATGTTCCAGGCTCTTATGCTTGCTTCTTTCCTCGTCCACCTAAAGTTGCAACAAGGCGTAAATCACAAATGGAATCAAAAGTAATTGAAGCAACGTTTCAAATTCGTCAAGAAGTTGCTGACTTGCACGCGTCATCAGCATTTTTAATTCCAAAACAACTTGAAGATATGCGATGTGCTCAAGAATTGTGTGAAGCAATAAAGCAAGATAATAGAATAAAACATCGAAGTGATTCAGGCGAACCAACATCTAAACGAATTAAAGAGGATTATACTATTCGTAAGCTATTTTAATGGCCAATATTTTGATACGTTTTATTTTTTTAGCTGATACATTGACGCCCAAAGTAAAAGAATTAGCTATGTTTCTTCAAGAAGCTAAGCTTTTTGTTGAACCTCAACATAGACCTAATATCTCAGAGGAAGATGTGGAAATTGCAAGAAAGCAAGCAGCTATCGTGAGTTTTATCTTTTATGAAACGTTAAGCAATCATTATTTGTTTCAGATAAAAGTGAGGTCGCTATTTCCTGAACGTCGACCAACAAATGAATTTCTTTTGTTATATCAAAATCGAACCAAAGAAAAAGATACAAAAACATCATCCATGCTCCATAATAATATTCATCCTTCATCAAATTCACTTAATTCAAATACCAAAAAAATTAATTTAATTGATTTTAAAACTTTTAACGAGGTAGACAACGATGGTGATGATGAGGATTTGGAAGCGATTCCAGCGATTCCATTATTTTAACAATAATAATTTTTACGGGTTTTTTCCATTTGTAGTTACAGGTATTTTTTGTCTAATTTATTTTTTGTAATAGTTTTCTTCGCATAAAGCTATTAATTTGGATGATATGAAAGTGAACTTTTTGTGGAGTTTTGAATTAAATTTTCAATTTTATTGGGGCAATTTTGAAAGAAAATTAAATAGTGGATTACCTAAATCATTTATTATATATTTTTTCTCATGTTTTTCAATCCATTTTCTTCCAAACTTCCTAATTCAATGAAGTTAAGAATATTTAAATTTAATGTTTTTCACTAAAAGAAATCTTTTTTAAGGTTAATGCCTTGGCAAAAATCAAAAAAATCCAAAATTAATTTTTCTGTTTTAAAAATCTTGTAGTTTATCTATTTTACTAAATATTCGAACACCACTTTTTTTTCAATCATTGAGCTCATCAACAAGATATTTGGGTTTTAAATAAATGAATAACAGTAAAAATTTGCTGAATCACGTTTTGAGTTACAGTGATCAATAAAGCATATGGATATTATTATCCAAATATTTATTATATGATTTTTAAAGATTATTCCCAACAGGGTTTTGAATCGCATACCGATTATGACCTTCAACCAACATCCATAATTTAATAATGGACCTCCTTCTCTATGTACACGATCACTTCGAGGTGAACGTAACAACTATAAACTGCTTCCAAATCGTCACCATAGGATCCGTTTTGAAAAATAAGATTAAAATGGGTGTAAAAACACCTAAAAATTGATAAAAATAAGACACTTGTCCTCTGCAATTTTTTTTCTTATTCAAAAAGTTTTAAATTAGATTACGACATTAAAATGACTGTTTTTGATTTTTTTGCAGCCATTTCTTAAATGTCTTGGATTTGCATGAATTTATTTGAAGAAAAATAAATAAAAACAAGAAAAAATAAGATCTGCTGAAGGGGCAAAAAAAAAATTTGTTTCATAATTAAAACTAATCCTTCAACACTTCAACAGACTGTTTCTGGTTTTTTTTTTTAGTGAAAACATTCATCATATTTGTTAAAACATTAATAAGAATTTGTAAACAATTATTTGAGATCAATATAAAATAAATATCTCAGGCATAGTTTCATTTTTTATGGTGGTGGAGCACCTAACCTTTCTATATCAATCAAAGGTGAATGTTCAACATAATCATTGGAACTTTTGCTACATCGTTGATATAGCAATATGGCCAAAGCAGATTGATCAAATCTGTGGCAATTTGCATATTCACCTTGAGAAAGTTTTTTGAGATCACAAGCTCTGTGAGATTCTGATGGAGCCATGCATTCTTTTTACTTTATAAGAAAAAACAACTTTGCCCAATTGCATGTAACATGCAAAAAATTCAGTTCAGTCATTTCGCGTTGAGAGTGAGCACTTTTGCAAATTTTTGAAATTAATCGAAAATGTTGCAAACTTTTTTATGCGAATATTTGAAGATTGCTTTTAGAAAGTTTTTGATGTAAAATTTTTTATATTTAGATAATCGAAAATATTGGTGATGCTCATATATCAAACATGTGTTGTTATTGTTTTTACGTCCATTTGTAGCTAAATTTAGGCAACTTTTTTTTAAAAGAGCGGATAGCATGTAGCATTTTTTAAATAGTCGGGTAGCTATTAATTATTATTAGTTGAGTTGGAAGTGGATGATTTGTTGAACTTTATTTTAATTATTTTCGAAGCCCTTTTTTGATGAATCAAGAAGATTTAACAAAAACGCAATATATTTTATCTTTTTTTTGACGTGTTTTATAAAATATGTAAAGAAAAATGAAATTTTCTAAAAAGCTACTTCAATCAATCACCAAACTTGCTTGAGCATAAAAAAAAATTAAGCTTTTTAGAATTACTAGAGGATTTATTTTTGACCACTTGAGGTTAATTTATAAAAAGTTTCGAAAAGGTAAAAATCAAATTATTTTAAATATCTTTGGGAGTTTCAATACCGTTAAAAAAGGAAAGCAATGGAATTTTGCAAACAATTTTAAGCAAATTTTGCGTTTTTGAGATTTGTGAATATGGATAATAAACTTTTTTAAAACATATTTGGGTGGATAAACTTAGTGAGAAAAAAAGTTGAAATGTGTTCTTCGCCCCGTAGGGGCGAAGAACGCTTTTCGCTTTTTTTCGAGCGTTCTCCTTTAAAACTTAATTATATTTTTAACTGATTCATTGCTTTGCTTAATTAACCTTAAGTCAACCCGAGCAATGTAAAAAATGTTTTCAAAAAGTTTTGTGAATATGGATAGGATAATAAACCTTTTTTAACAATGTTGGGTGGATAAACTTAGTGAGAAAAAAAGTAGAAATGTGTTCTTCGCCCCGTAGGGGTGAAGAACGCTTTTCGCTTTTTTTCGAGCGCTCTCCTTTAAACCTTAATTATATTTTGACTTATTCATAGCTTAATCATCCCTTGGTATACCCAAACAATGAAATCAACCCAATCCATAAAAGCGGTATTGCGAAGCAATACCGCTGGTTACTTTATAAGAATATTCAAACGTTATCAATTGCATGTAACATGCAAAAAATTCAGTTCAGTCATTTCGTGTTGAGAGTTCGAGGGTACATAAAAAATGAAAGTAACGCAGGAAAAATAGCAATGAAAATAATGAAAACTTTTTTTATGTATTGTAAATATTTGAAGATTGTTTTTAAAAAAATTATTTATGATTAAATATTTAATATATTTTCAAAGCCTATATTTCCAACATTTTTTTCTTCTTCATTTTATACACATTTAAGTTATTTTTTTTAAACAAGAGTAATTATCAGATTTTTTTAAAGTTGAGCATTATTTGCAAATTAAATCAATAAAATTGGCTAATTATTTTCTTTTAAATTGGCTAATTACTTTTAGAGGTGAGAGTTGCATAAATTGCGATAGAACTTGAAAAATAAGGAAAGATTTATAATTACTTTTTTTTAAATATTACTTTTTTTTTAAATATTTTTAGGCCATTTCGATGGGCTATAAATTTATACAGTATTCTCGAAATTTTTAAGTTTTTGTTTTATTTTTTGTTCGTATTTTTTAAGTCAAAAAAGGTTGAACGGATTGTTTTTTTTATTAAATGTTGTTTCCTATTAAGACGAAATCACAGACGATATTAATCTAAAGAGTTGAAGATGGAATAAAGTATGAAAAAATAACCTCAAAACTACTAAAGCTTCTAATAATGAAATGTTTCTTAATTAACACAAGTAATTGTTTATTTATTTTTTCATAAATATAAGCTGAACCCAAATTAACCGTTGATTTTTCTATATGCAGATAATGTTTCAAACTATTATTTTTCTCATTTGAATAATTTTTTTTACTACGAAAGCATTAAACATTAATGAAAGATGACTGTTGCGATAAATAAAAATGCGGGACAAAGATGACATGCCATAATTTTAAGGTCAATTATGTGAGAAAAGGGACGCCACTTTTTGGCGCAAAAAATGCATTCTTTTGGATAAAAAAAAACTGAGGTTTGGATTTTTTATTTTTTTTCCTACGATTATTTTTTTAAGAAAAGTTTATGATTAAAAAGAATAACGATTTTTTGAAGCTTCGTGGATTTAAATGATACCCTTTGATTTATTCAACACTTATCAAGTATTCTCATCACTTTTTTTTATAGATTTTTCCTTTTCTTTTGCAGAAAGCATGATGCTTGAAAATTTTAAAGGCTGTGATGATTGCAGGCGGTTTGAAACGTTTTGGAAACTTTATCTTGATATGGCAAGGAAAGAAGAATATACTGAAGAAATGGTTATGGTTTTTTTACTGCGGTTTTTGGATGACAGTGAATCCAAAGCAATTGTAAATAATATTTTATGGTCAGCAAATTGGGAGATTACTTTAAGAGAATTTACAATTCTTTTAAGTAGGAAAATTTCGAGGTATTTGATTTTCTTTCCTTCAAAAAAAACTTTATACATTGTTATAAAAATATTTTTTAGCATGGCTGATATTGCAAGAGCAATTGAATTAGGAAAACAAAATTTTCCTCAAATCTTTGATCATCCCGAAATATATGATCGAAATTTAAAAGTTGCAAAAGCATGGAATAATAGGCATATGAGTTTATTTACAGAACGATATTTGAAGAACGTAGAAAAAACAAAAGAAATCCCGAAGAAAAAACAAAAACGTTTAACACATTTTTTTCAAGTGAGTTTTAAAGTTTGTATCAATAACATTTAAAAATTGATTAGCTTCTTTTATCAGAGAAAGTAAAGAATATGTGATTTTTTAGGCTACGTGGGCAACGACTTTTTCACTCATAACTTGGCTATCAACAGTATTTCCCAGTGATTCTCAACATTTTCGCATTTACAACATCATCAATGAGTGCGATGCTCCAACTACAAAAAAAATAAATAAAACTGAAGTTGAAATTGCTGCAGAAAAGGTTGGCTTTAATAATATTAATAGACCATTTTTAAAATATTAAAAGGAAATTTGCAGGAAAGTTCTAATTTTTGAAATCAATCGAAAATGTTGCAAACTTTTTTATACAAATATTTGAAGATTGCTTTTAGAAAGTTTATGATGTAAAATTTTTTATATTTAGATAATCGAAAATATTGGTGAAGCCCATATATCCAACATGGGTTGTTATTGTTTTTGCGCCCATTTTTAGCTAAATTTAATCTGCTTTTTTGAAAAGTGAGTGCATCTGAGTTTTTTTGGAAATTTTTTAAAATATTATTTGTAATTATGTATTAATCTTCGTGGCAGTGTGATTTAAAAAATATTCAAATATGCTGAACTTTGATTGCTGTATTTTTTTAAGCGGCTTTTTAGTGCGTTGTTGAGGGCATTATAAACGCAGCAACCTTTTTCTTAGTAGAAAAGTAATCTATAGAGATAAGATACTAAATGGATAGCAATCGTTTCGAGGCTATGGGACTCATATATCACCCATGGACTTACCTATTCTTTTTTTTTTTGAAAGTCCTGTAGCAAATGGATGACAAGAAAGGCATGCAATTGCCGAAGGCAATGCATGCCTTCCGAACAATCTCTTATGTATCCCATGGGCTTTTACCTAAATATGGTACTATCTCCGAAATTCACGTAGCTTAATCGCCCCTTGGTCTGCCCCAAACAATGAAATCAACTCAATCCATAAAAGCGGTATTGCGTAGCAATACCGCTGGTTTTCTAAAGAACATTGACTCCATTTTACAATAATTTCATCTGATTTTGGAGTTCTTGCAACAACTATTTCGGTAGCTCCATACATCCAATTATTTTTTGCCTGAATTGTAATAATAATTATGAGACAAAAATGCAAATGGAAAGCTTACAATTTCTTCGGACATATTAAAATATTGAAGCATTTTTGGGTTGGTCGCTGATAAAATTGAATGACTTGTAGGATCAAAGAGTCGAATGCCACAATTTATAAATTGTGTATCCATTTTAATAAATATATCCTAAAAAATTTACCGCTCAAAAACTTTTTCTAAGAATTTGTTATTACTGTCAAGGTTTCTCCAGAATGTTTTTGAAAAACCACGGAACTATCAAAATACAAAACTTTTTCCGTTTCAAGTAGAATTTTTTCGATCATTAAAGGTTTCCATTGATATTCATATAAGTTTTGTACAAACTCTGGATATTCGGTAAAATCAAAATTTCTCAAATCAACGAAAGGACACTCATTTCGATAAGTTCTAAGTTGCTCTGGTGTTATATCATTTTTTAAAAGATATGCAATCGTGAAACCCTTTTCCCATTCTTTTGTTTCTGACATTTTTCCAATTGAACGACAGCTTTTTCTAAACGAGACGTGATAATAAAAATGCGAATAAGAAAGTTAAGAAAGCCAAACATTGCTTCTTCATAATGGTCGGCAGAAAAGGCCGTTAAAAGGCGGAAATTAGCGATGCCAATGCCTTCATTATTTGAACTCTTGTATATTTTTAAAATTTTTGAATTTGTGATATCACTTGTCCAATGGTCAAGAAAAATCCAAAAAGCTATGAAATAAAATATTATCCCAATGAATAAAAAATAATTTATTCTCTTCATGCAAGTTGAAAGCTAGAAAATGAAAAAATGTAAAATAAACAAAAAATTGTTAGCTTACTATTTTTTAACGGTAATTTAATTTTTTTATTAGAAGTTATGGTGAAAAATAAGGAAAACTGTTTGTCTAAAACATAGAACTACAACTAAAAAAACGTTTTTCTTTTTTTCTAATTTTTGTTCATAAGTGAAAAAAAGACATGAATTATTTTTATCAAAAGCAGGTGCATACAAGAATATTGATTGTTTGACAATGAATGGTCGAATAAAAACATGCTCTCTTTCTGTTTTAAAACATGATGAATAATAAAAACAACTTTAAATATCGTAAAAAATAATTGTTATTCCCCAAATAAATGACAAAATAATTGGTTTTATAAAAATTTGAGTAAAATAAGCTGTAATATGACAAAGTGAGAGTAACAAAAAAAAGTAAAAACGCGATTAGTTCATTACTATCATTTTGTCATATTAGAGCTGAAATTTAAAAGCGACTTACAAAGTTTAGAAAAAGTTATGATACCTAAAATTGCTTTAAACAATAAGAAACTCAAATATTAATTTCTTAAGAAAATTTCGTTAAAATTATGGAGGAAAAGGGCAGTCTCAAGAGAATGGCCACATATTATAATAGAATTAAACTTCCATAATGAAGTATTTGGGGATTAAAGCTTTATGGGAGGTAACAAATTAAAACACTTTTTCTAAGAAAGCATCATGATTTTAAGGCCTCATAAAAAGCAAAAAATGAGGAAAGAAAGCTCATGGGATTCATTATCGTCAACATTGTTTGTTCATCTTCTTGGTCTTTAGCTCATTCGAACCACAGTCGTCAAGGGTCATCCATAAATATAAAACAACTATAAATTCTATTTTGCATAAAAAAAGATTATTAATTAGCAGCATATAGTTTGAAAAAAAAAAGTTTGGAGTATAGTGGAAGAATTTTTAAAAGCAATATGCTTACATCTCAAAGTGTTGAAGCTTTAATTATTTCTTCCATTGTAACTCCATTTATTTTATTTCAAATAAGTATAATTATTTTTATTGTTTATGAAAAGTTGAATAAGAATAAAACGTATCAAAGTAAATTTTTTGATTTATTTATTATGATTACGGTTGTTGACACTGTGGCTGAAATTGGAACAATCTCAGCATTACAACTGCCGGCAATTCAATTTTTGGAATTTTTATATATTGAAAATAACATTTTTGCTGCAATCGCTTTTTAACTTTCTTCGTATACTCTTTTCACTCAATGCTACATCCATGTTGCCATTGCAATTAACCGCTTTTGGATGGTTTTAAACACGATCAAAAAAGGGAATCACAAAATTGATAAATTAGGAAATATTGGAATTTGGTTTCTCCCTTTCATTACCATTCCTTTCATTGCTCCAAGGCTTTGGTTTTCTGCTAATTTTATAAGAGATGGAAATGGAAGACTTTGGCCTGCTTATAATGTTTCGACTGATGTCAAGGTTTGCTTTTTTTTAGAAAAGTTTTTTTGAAATTTTTTTATTAAAAAGATTATATGTTGTTGTTCTTTGAGCTTTTAATCTTTTTATTTTTATGATAAAAGTATGTATAGCAAAAAAAAACTTAATTAAATCATTAGAAAACATAACCCATAAAAGCTATCTATTTTTTATTTTTTCCTTACCATCACAAATTTCAGGCTTTTATTGTAATTTATTCAAGCTGTCTTTGTGCAATGTCTTCCATATTCAGTTTCATCCTTCAAGTTGTCACCGTTTTTAAATATCGGAAACTTTTGAAAACCACGACAGCGGCACAGTCAAAAACAATGAATCAAGAAATTCGACTTTTTCGTAAGTCATCAAATTAATTATAAAAAAGCCATATTTTTAAATAATACTTTTAGTTCAAGCCATGATTGCCCTCGCTGCGCAACTTCTCATGTGCTTTCTTCAACTCATGATGGCACTAGCTAATTCACATGGGGATACAAAACTTTATCAAATTGCATTTTCAAATTATGTTTGGATTCAAAATATATCAAATCTCACAGGTCCAATTGCATTAATTATTGTTGGAAAGAAAATGCGAAAAGATTATTTAAACTTTATTTTACGAAAAAATAGGATACTTCCAACTATTACTGTGAGAACGATAATGATAAATTCTTAATAAATTAATTTAATTATGAATTGTTTTTTTTAAATTTGCACGTGTGGTTTCTGGAATTCGTGAAAGATTTCGGAAGGTTTTTTTAATTTTTCCTTTTTGAAACATTTTCCAATAAAGATAACAACATGCTGTAATATTTATTGATGTCAATGTGTTACTATAAGGACCGAGGAAAGTAGCGAAGCGAATATTAAAAATCTAAAAAATCTGCTTTAATTTTAAAGAAGAAAATAATGATAATCAAACGTAGGAGTTTCTTTAAACACTTACAATATATGCGAAAAGTGCAATTAAATTAGGAATAAAAGTAAAAATAAAAGCCAAAGCCATCATATATAATACATTTTTATTGAGTTTTTTAATTGCACTTGCCGTTGTTATTTTCATTCTTGTAACAGCGATCACACAAAAGCCGCCAAAAATTATTCCGATTGAAGTTATTATTTTTTGTATCAAAGTTAAATTTAATACAAAGTTTGGTAGCAAACATGCATAAATGTAACAATTTGTTTCTGCTCTTAGAGGAATTGTTTCAAAGATATCTCCCAAGAATACATAAATAGCAGTTGATAAGATGATAATTAATCCACTACAAAATGTTACTAATTTCTTTCCACGACTACCATATCTTCCAAGAAGGGTGATAGAGAAACATCGTTCAAGACAAAGAAAAACTTCAATAATTGAGACACTAGCTTGAAGTTGGTTAGAAATAATTCCAGGGAAATAAAGAATAAACGAATTATAATTATTTTCATCTGGATGCCAAAAGGCTATAAGATATACGGTATATGGGAGAGTGGCTATTCCGGAAGCAATAACAAAAATAAAATAAAAGTTCATTGTTGTCGTAAATGAAGTTATTAATAACCGCAGAAAATTGTATTTTAATAATAAAATAGAGAAAAGACAAGATGTAAGGGTCATGAAAAAAGTGATAAGATGGTTAATTAATGTTATCCAAGAAATTATTTCCCGCATCACAAAAAGTAAATAAAATAAAATAATAATTCATTCATTAAAATTCGTGACTTCTGTGGGTGTTTATTATCTATCTAATTTAAAAAATAATATTTTAATCTTTTAAATAAAAGCTACATAAACAACGTTGAAAAAAGCTGTAAATTAGGTCTCACGAGAATTTTGGAAATTTTTATAAAAAAAAAGACAATGTGTAGTACTCTTTTTAAAGAAAACCAATTAATGCTATGGGTAAAACAAATTATGGTATAACTTATCCGTCTTTTGAAATACATGAACTTTCATGGCCACAAAGCGGCTTTTAAGACACAGTAATAAAAGATCTAAGTATTCATATTTTTTTATAAAAACATTTTTAACAATGTTTATGTTAAAGGAAAGTATATCAAGATCGGCATATTTCCATTTACAAAAACTCTGATTCGATCAGATGTTCTTAGCTTTAAACAATTTTTTTTGCGCAGCTGTTTTGTATGCTATAATGAAATCATCATTTCTTTCTCTTCGATCGACAACGCAATCAGATAGTTTGGCAAATAAGAGAAAAAAAAGAGAGACGTAAAGATGTGGCCTTTTCTTTCTTCTTTTTTTCTTCAAAACCTATTAACTTTTCTTATTTCTTTTTTTTTGTATCGGCAATGATGGGTTTTTTTGCGCTAAAATTATTTTGAAACATTTTCATTTTCCATCACATCAATGAAATGACTGACTGCAAGGATTTTCACTTGCTCCTTCTTTTTGCTTTTTTTTGTTATGTGCTAACATTGTCCTTTCTTTCTTTGGGCGTTTTGACGAAAAAAAGTCAAACATATAAATAACAATATTTTTTTTCATTTTTAAGTTTTCTTTATCGAAGATTTTTATACGGAGTTTTTTTTTGATTTTTTTGTTCTTTGTATTTGTAAAAACATGCAAGCTAAAATTAAGGTAAGCGCGATGGCCATTGAAACCGACTACAACAATAAATAAAAAAACATTACGCGAGAGTAATTTAGTAGTACAATGTACCTACGCGTATGCTTTGTATGGAAAAAAACTGACTCATCAATAAAATATATTTTTTATCAACTTTTCTCTCTCTTCTATTTATTATCTTGTAAGGCTCTCTTTAATTCTTATTTTCTATCGTTAGTTACTTGAACGTTTTTTTTCACGCTTGCAAAAAAAAAAGAAAGAGGCGAACCTCCAGCAACCAGTCAAAAGAAAGAAAAAATTGCTATTGTGAAAGCGTCTTTTTTTCTTGCTGTTGCTTTTTTACTTTGCGATTTGAAAGGTGTGGCAAACGTTAAAGAGTTCTCAATCGGGTGTAATTTTTCATGGTTTTAAGAAATTTCATAATATCTTCGTGAAGTCGAAAAATTATTTTACTCTTTAATGGAAAACGGAAATATATTATTTTTTAGATTTGGCCATGACAAGCTTAGATTTTGGTGATTTGGATGATGATCTCCATTGCCTCCTTGGCGAAGATATTTATAAAGATGATAAAGTTGCGGTTAAATTTGATGATCCTTTTATTTCAAGCGCCGACGACAGTGGCTTTTTTAAAGATGAAGGAGATAATTTTTTAACTTCAAGCGACGATAATGAATCTCGTGAAAATCATCTTCCATCTGTTGATCCACAAAAACAATCAAGTCTTGTTTTCATGCATTCGCCAGTTGCTGCTACCCGCAAGCGACGAGCACCTCCCACAGCCCATAAACTTTCATGCTCTTCCTATTCTCAATCTTCACCAAGCCCTTTTTATTCTACTGAAGAAGAAAATGAAAATATTGTTCCAAAGCGTCGAAAAAAGTCCGTTAAAGCTTCAACACAAAAAGCCCAGCGCGGCCGCGGTCGACCAAAAAAGGAAGATGATGATGCGGATGATGACAAACTCATTCACAAACGCCATTATGCTCGAAGATATCGTGAAAATGTAAGTAAACGAGAATTTTTCTATAAAGTTCAAATTAAATCATAGATTTTTTAGCATCAACAAATTGTTAATCAGATTACCGATTGCGCAACTGATTTTTACAAGGCTTTGATCGAAAATGGAATTAATGTCAAAAAAGAATTCCCCCAACATTCCGAAATTATTGATAAAATTTCCAAACAAATGCCAGTCAAACCCAAACAACCAAAAGCCGCCGCCACTGTTTCTCGACGCCGTTAAAAAAGTATGTATGGATGTAAAAATTTTATTCTAGCTAAAAAAAATCCAAAAAAATGTCATTAAAATTATTCTAGACCAAAATTGTAAATAAAAAATGAGTATTAGTTATTTTTCTAATTAAAAGCCATAATTATTCTTAGATTACTCTGTATTGATATTTCCTTGATTTCTATTTTCCCCACTTTTTTGGTATTCTGATGGCCATTTTAAAACTGTAAAATATTATGCAATGTTTTGTTTTTTCTGTCACTTTCTACTATTTTTTTAAAAATAATATTTCATAACCCTTTTTCTTTTATTACCTCTGATTTTTTTGTCTTTTCAACAAAAAAAATAAAATTATTCCGATATTTTTTTTATCATTTGCAATTTAATGTTTTAACACACACAAAAGAATATTCCATTCCAAATGAATCAACAAAATTTTTAACTAATAAAGTGATAAGAAAAAAAGAAAGAAAACGCATTTGAATTCAAGGTGTGGAAGCTTTTTGTTTTTTAAGAAAAATGAAAGTACACAATTCTTTATAGTTTGATCAGAAAAGAAAATTAGTAAGATGAAAACAAATTATGAAATAATTGTTTGTTTAAAGCAGCTACAGTAATTCCATTTATCGATTTTTTTTCAAGTCATGATTGTTTTTAATTGAAATGGAAATTAAACAAATGATAAAATCAACTGGAAATTTTAATCTTTTGTTGTTGTTATTTTCATCGATAGCAATATTTTTCTTAGATGCTTGCTAGCTTTTTCATTGAAAATACACCATAGAAAATGACCATTGCCACCCGACTGTTTTGTTTAAAATTGTTTACGGGTTTTGGCCACTTTTTTGTGTTGCTTTGCTGTATGCAAAAAGAAAGGAAAGAAAAGCCAAGCTGTTTCGGTTGTTTACCACATTGGCCAAGATTTGTTGACCCCTCCGACAAACAACAAAAATTCGCTATGTTCACAAAAGTCACTCTCGTCAAAATGAATTTTGTTTTCAACTTTTAAACCTTTTTATAAGAAAGTTTAATTTCTCTTTTTTTGTTTCTTAGAATTTCTTATAAAAAATCGGTGTCTGCCATTTTTTTATTATAGACAGTTTAAAAAAATACACAAAAAGTGCAATCTTTTTTTTACGGGTTCAGAATCTCTTTTTTTTTTAAATCTTTACGTTTTCCCTTTTCTTTTCTTTTTTTTGGTGGTTGATGACCATCTCTTTTCCAGGAGCAGCAGACGACAATGTGTGAAAGTGAAAATTCTGCGTAGAAATGTTTCAATGATTACGTTGTTTTAAAGTTTAAAATATGCGTGTGTGTATCCATCTTTCGATCCTCCAATTTTCCATGATACACACAAACATGCATAATAAATAAATAAATTTGAATCGCCACTGGCGCTTTTTTCCTTTCTTTTTTCCCCTTTAACGATGACCTGAATTTTTTCTGTGGGTTTGGTCGCCCAAAAATTTCACTTTTAAATTATTTTTTGTCTGCAAAAAAAGAAGCTTTTTTCAATACATTTGTGAGGTATATTGAACAAAAACAATGGTTTTTTGTAAACAGCTTTTTCAATTTGATTTTAAAAGCTTAAAGCTCTAATAAGACAAAAAAACAGTAATAATTTTATTCACAATTTAAAATTTCTTGTTACTATCATTTTGTCATATCGCTGCGTATTTTCTTCAAGCTTTATTTCATTAATTTTTTATAAGAATTTTTGTATTCTATGAATTATAATAATCGTGCCTTTTATAATTTTAATATATTTTTTTCCACATAATGTTATTTTAAATTCCTTGGTTAAATTTTTGCTAAGTCCTTTGAGCTTATTTATCTTATTTTATTTAGATTTTATAATAATCTAAAGAAAGTTAATAAACTTTAATTTATTATCTTTTTACTCGCTATTGTCTTTAATTTATTTTAGAGGTTCTTTCGTCATTTATTTTTTATCCTCACTTTTCTTCGGGTTTTTTATAATCATTCATATTTTTAAATTCTTTTGCTTGATTCTTTTTTGCTTTTTTGCTGGAAAATTTACATATTTATTTTGGAAATTTAAAATTTCTTTTTTTTAAATTGACTCACTTTCGATTTCACCTTTTTTATATCATTTTTTTAATCCTTTTCTCATATTTTCTACGCCAAAATAAGGGTTAACGACCGCGAGTGAAAATTGAAAAGGGAGAGTGAACCGGATTCTGCAATCAAAAAATAGCGTCGACTTTGAATATTTGAGGGCGAAAGTATGTCACCGCCGCCACAGGAGAAATATGAGAACAGTTGTTAGTTCTTTCTATCCTCTCTATCGTCTGCTTTTGTGAAGGATCAAATGAGGGCAAAATATCTATTTTTAGAATCGAAAAAAAAATCGCTACAAACAAGTGAAAGTTAAGGAGTCTATTTTCTTTCTTTTTTGTTGGATCAAATAGATAGATTTTGAATCCCGCCAAAAGACAGCTGTGTTTAAAAGGGATTTCCGCGTGCCATGACCTCAAAATTTGATGAGGTCATTCTCGGTCATTTTTGTCATCAACTGTTGCGCAGCTGAAGCAACGATTGCGCTGCTTTTCCCATTTTCTTTTTCTTTTTAAATTAATGGAGAAAGCATGCAAAAAACCTGTTTCATTATTTTTTTTCTTCACCAAAAATAAGGAAAAGGTTTAAATACGAGATTCTTGAATGGCTGACTGATCATGATGATGGGATGGGTTGGATGGATGAATGTTTATGATGATGCATTTTGTTTCTTTTTTCTCGATCGCGCAATTGCTCCAGTGAAATCAAGAAAAACAGAAAATATTTTTTTAACATTTTTAAACTGGATTTTTAATATTATTTCTTTGAGATTTGACAAGTTTAAGGAATATAAGAAAAGAAGGAGAGAATCGCAAGCTCGTTTGTCTCATTATCCAACTAGATTCTTACGAGGTCAAGTCCGGGTTGGTTGCAATCGGAGGAGCTCCACTTATTTTCTTTCTCTCTGTTGTTGTCATTGAAAAGAAAATATCACCTAAGAAAGCGAAAGGACAAGTGCCGATAATAAAGCAGCGGCGTTATTTTTAGTTGAAAGAAAAAAATAAAAGTAAATCTACTGTAGAATCTGTAATTATATTTTTAGACTCATGGCATTTTTGAAACAAGGTAAAATTTAAATAATTCTTCGATCTTTTTTCTTTAAAATATGCTCTTTTTTTAATCGAGCAGATAAGCTCGAGTATGACAAAAGTATAGTAATTCACAAATCACGTTTTATATTTTTATTGTTACTGTCATTTTGTCATCGCATAGCTGCTTTTAGACTGATTGCATTGCCTCTTTGCCCAGTATGTTCAATACTATGTTTTCATATTTATAATTTTTAGAAAATTCTTAAGTCGTTTATTTTCTTTTGAGCTTTTATATCTTGTTTTTTATTTTTTGTTTCAAATTTGGATTCATCTTTTAAAGATCAACGTACTCTTTTTTTCTATGCCCTAATTCCAAGTGTTTTTTTGTCTCAATCTCAAGGTTATTCAATAACCTTGAAAATTTTAAAAATGCCATTGGCAGTATCGGCACGCCATCTTTTTCATCCATGGTTCCAATAGCTTGCTTTTTTTTTCATCTATTTTATTTCTTCCGGTGTCGCATATTTCATTCCATCATTGCATCTTCAATATCGTCACAATTCATGGTCATTTTCAAATAAATTCTGCCCCTGTATTACGGATACATACACTTTTTTTCGGCGCAATTGTCCTTCATTGTGATTTTGCTTCTCATCTTTTCTCTCTTGCGCTTTAATACCCCCAGGGTATTAAATCGTTCAACTTTTATTTTTATTTTTTTTGAAAAAAGCCGGTTTTCTCTTTCGATATTATTAAAAACTGACCACCGTCCACTTTTCCACTTTCGCCTTCTTCTCTTATGTATATTTGTATTGCAAAAACAAGAGAGAGAGGGAGAGAAATCCATTCTCCCTGAGGGCATCAAGCAACGTATTATACGTATTCATTCACCCCTCTTCTACTTCAGCGTGTCGCACCGCTACCAATGAAAATGCCTTTCAACGTGAAAAACTAGAAATCATGTCCACTTTCTCTCTCTCTCTCTTTTATTTATTCCAATCATTGTTAAAATAGCTTTCGCTTTTCCGCATTGAATAATCCTTGTTGCGTGTTAGCCACCGACAAAAATAAAAAATAAGTTCTGTGAAAAGAAGGAGTTTCATATTTGTGGTTTTAATTTATTGCTTTTTTGTAGTCGCTGTTTTTCCTTCCCATTCCTGCCAAGTGATGGTGGGCTTGGAATCCAGTGGAGCCAGCAGTGGACCAAGCTCTCCTCGAGATCATCATCATTTGGATGAAACCCATCACCACCATCCTCCATCATCCCTTTCCGCTTCACCACCCAGTACAAGTTCAGAATGTGGATCAGCAACTTCAAGTCGAAGGTTTGTTTTTAATTCAAAACTTTCGATTCTTATAAAATAAAATTTAAGGTTTTTATTAAAATAAAGCAGTTTTTTTTTAATTTACTTTATACTTTGAATTTTCTTATTTGTTTTAATTTCAGACCATCATTGCCTGAACACATGCAAGATGAAAACTATCGAGAAAAGCGAAAACGAAATAATGATGCAGCAAAGAGATCGCGTGAAAAGCGAAGGAAAAATGATATGGAAATGGAACAACGGCTTTTAGAATTAACAAAAGAAAATTCACTTTTGAAATCACGGCTCACTAATTTAGAAACTTCCGATCCAATGCCCGATCCTACTCCTTCATCATCATCTTCGGTGATTGTGGCAGGGCCTTCAGCGCCACAACAATTATTATTTCAACCTCCTTCAATGAGCGCAGAACCCATAAATCCTGATCTTCTTTATCCATTGGATTTAAGTCAAGCAGCAATGGCTGCCGCGGCAGCAGCTGCTTTTAAAATTCCATCATGTTCTGCTGGATCCATTTTCTCACCACAACTTTTGGCTGCATTTGCAGCGGCTAATCCGCTTTTGCCGCCTTCGATGTCACAAATTAACAACTTCGACATATTGTCACAACTTCCACATCCAACATTTCGACCATTTCAATGTCCTTCAAATACCCCAGCAGCTCCATTTATGTCTGCAAAAAGTGCATTTCATCCTGTTCAGCGACCTTCCGTGGTTGAACTTGGTCCATCTCAACCTCGACCATCGGTGACTGGTCAAGGAGAGAGTAGAAGTCAACAACAAACAAGTGTAATACATTCAACAAATCCAATAAATAAAAATGGTAGAGAAATATCTTCAAGACCTTCAGTTGTTCAACCACTTGATTTTTCAAAATCATCAGCTTCGACTCATCATCTTGAACATCATGTTCATTTTTTAGATCAACTTCCATCGGGTCAAGAACCTCGATCTTCAATATTCGTTAGCAATCCAAATAGCATAATTAAAAATAACGGCACAAGTCATCAACCCACAATTGCATCACGAATACAAACACCACAACAACAGCCACTACCGTCGTCATCAATGCTGCCATTCCAGCCTCCTAACATAATTCCACAGCCACAACCAAGCATTTTAGGCTCACTATTGTCAACGACTACAAATCGTTTATCTCCAACAGTTCCACAAAGTCGAACGGAAAAACAAAGTGGATTAGCGAATAATAAACCATCCGCATCTGCTGCGACGGAAGATTTTAAAACGTCCCTTTCAAATTTAGCTGTCCATTTAAATTCAAATTCAATATGTCAAAGTTCATCCAGTACAAATTCTGGAATAAAATCAGATTCGGATTCATTGGCTTCACCACAATCAACTCGAAGCGGCTCCGTTGAACATTCACATTCCCAAAATAGTCCCATTGAAGGTGAATGTGCTAGTGGAGGGGATTCGGGTGAAAAGGGAAGCAACACTAAAAGATCCACACCTGATTTAGAAAGGGTGAGACATTCCTATTGAAAAATCCGAAAAGTTTTAAAATTTTATATTTTAAATTTATTCATTTTTTAGTATCGCGATCGTCGACGTCGTAATAATGAAGCGGCAAAGCGATGTCGAGCCAACCGTCGTGCAGCATTTGAATATCGATCAAAACGATCACAACAACTCGAATTTGAAAATGGTGAATTACATCAAGAAATTTTAAAACTTAATAATGAATTGGAAAACCTTAAAGCAATCATCGCATCAAACAATAACCGCCTTTTACCCCTGACGTAATCAGCCAACAATGGCATCGTCAAATTTATTTATTCCTTGTATCTATGTATCAATAAATCACAATTTTTATTTTAAGCTTTATCTTTCAGACCTCTCTCTGTGTTCCCTCGTCTTTCGTTACACGTGCTTTCTTTCCTTCCATTTTTTTTTGCTTCAGTTTTTTTACTACTTTATTGTAATCCAAAAATTTTGTGCAATTTCATTTTAAAAACATAAGTATTAAGTATCATTTTTTCTTTTTTCATCTTTAATAGTTCAAAAAAATGTTTAAAAATCTTACTTCAATAAAAAAAAATTCCCGAAATATTCTAAAAAGCAAGTCTAGACATAGCATAGCAGTTTTCTTCATTAAGGCCTTCATACTAAAATAAGCTCAACAATCCCTAAATCATACTAATTAAAAACTTAATAGTTTCCTTCTTTTCGCCGACTGCAATATTCTCGAATGAGCTCGAATAAGATGCGCAGTGAAATCATACTGATTTACAACAAAAAAACAAAAACCCGCTATGGATTGACAAAAGGAGAGTAATGATGAAAAATTAAAATATGATTATTTTAATTACTGTCACATTGTCATATCAAAGCTGGCATTTTTCTGTTAAGGATACGATCAGTAAAATAAAAAAAAATTTTAAGCACTGTTACGATTTTTACAATTTTTGGTTTTTTTTTTAAATGATTTTACTAAAAACTTATGTAGTTTACATATTTAAAAAAGTACACACCACCCGACAATAAAAAAAACTATTAAATAATGCGCCTAATCATCTTTTTTAATCGAAGGCTTTTTCTTTTGTTGATTCTTTGTTTCATGAATTCTGGGTCCAGCCGCAACGGGAATTATCTTTTTTTGATTTTTTGTTTGAGGTGGCTGAGGTCCAGCAGGTACCGGAATTACCGCTTTTTGCTTAGTTGTTGTTTCTTTTGAGTTTGTTTGGGCTTGTTTTGATTTTCCACCGCTTCCAAATAACATTTTAAATGGTAAAGTAATTATGAAGAATAAGGATTTGAGAGTAAATTTAATGAGATAAAAGATAACAAAGGCAATGAGGATGGTGCAACTAACTAAGAAAGCAATGACATCGATCAAGAAATATTGAATAATATTAAGCTCATCCGCGCCTGATCGAGCATGAGGAACTTCTTGATGACGAACAATGAATTCAACCCAAAATGCTGAATGATTTAATTCAGTATAAGGTACATCAACAACCATATCTTGGAATAATAGCATTTCATCTTTGTAATATTTAATGTAGATACGATGGATTGCTGATATCCATTCTTGCTTTGATGGAAGCTTCTTATCAATCATAAAACCCGAATGACGTGCAGTAACTCGAAGCAAATTATCATAGCCCCAAATAGTAAGGGGCCATCCTATGATAGGTACGCCATGCCAGACACTTTCAATCACGCTATTTATGCCACCAGTGCTAATATGACCTCGACATTTTGGATGTCCCAGAAGGTCTTGTTGTGGAACCCATGCAGCTAAATGAATATTTTTGGGTAAATTTGCAATCGGTTCTCCATCGTATTGCCATATGAATTGAATGTCTGGAAGAGAATGGAAGGCTTCGAGAATATTCATTTTCAATGCTCGTGGAGCATATTTCCATTGGAAGGTGAAACCAACGCTGAGTAGAATGAAACCCTTTTCATCATTAGCTTGATCAACAAATTTTTGAAGTACCTAAAAGCAAATATTTGGGTCGGATATTTTTAAGCTATCTCTTACAGGTGGAAGTTTTCTTGGCTTTTTACAATGCAAACCTCCAATAAAATTAACTCTTGGCATATATGGTCGAGCAAAATCAAAAATTGGTGGATGATTTACGTAGTTAATCGAAGCATTACGCTCCATATAAAATGATTCAACGGTTTTTCCTGGATAATGTTTTTCAGCAATTTTATCAATTCTTCTAAGAATTAAATGTTGATGAACATAAATTTCTTTTAAATATGAAAGAAAATTAAAGCCTCGTTGGAAGAAGTTTAATTCATCTGTGTATCTGCAAATAAAAATAAATGCATTTTTTTTGAGACACATTAAGCTTACCCAGTGCCATAGACAGGAATATAAGATGGAGGAGAAGGGCTTTGATTTGCCCATGCACTTTCTGTTCTTAAGCCAGTCATAGACCAGTAAATAAAAACGGAACGTTGAAGGCCGGTGTGAATCAATCCACAAGGATTATAAAGATCATCAACAACTACAGCATCAAACTTTTTATTTAATAAGGTATCAAAAATACTTCGAGATTTTCTTGAAGACAAAAGTTGATCACATAGTTCGATACTCGCCAACCATGCGTTGCTTTGATGAGCTTTATCCATTTCATCTTCAAGCCAAACATTTTGATGAAATGAATGATTTCTATATTCATAAATATCTCGAATTAATTGATTTTTGGTTGAAACTTCAACATAAACTTCTTTGGTTCCTTTTGGTAAAGGAATGTCGGGCTGAAAACTTTTTTAATAAGAAATTTTTATATATTCTATGGCCTTTACTTTTTGAAATCCATATTCAAACCAAGTGACTGAATGTCCTCGTTTGATGAGTTCTTCAGCCAAATGTCTCATAGTAAATCGATGTACAGGAAAAAGACCACTTGGAGAAATTAACACTTCGGCACTCCATGTTGTTGATATTATCGTCAAAATGAGCAAAAATGAAATGAATGCCTCCCGCATTCTGAAAGTCAATTCTTAAAATTTCGCTTGTTAAAATACAAAAAAAAAGTACGCGGTAAAATGAATGAATAACACAAGTAAGCACGGAAAGCGTTGACCAAATAAACATAAACAAAATCAATGATGAACACTTTCTTTTGAGAAAAAAAAATCTTTAACCATTTTATTTTTCCTTTTTTTGTTTGTAAAATAAAAAATATTATAATTTTATTTTACTTTTCTTAAAAACATGGCGTTGAAACGTTAAAACTATTCACATTTGGCATCAAAAAATCAATCAACATTTCGTTGAAAAACTTGCTTTAATGATTTTACAAAAAGTAAATTAAAATCAAAAGAAACATGAAAAATCGAAAGACAAACATCAAAATAAGAAAGTGTCGGTGAGCAAAAATGATTTTCTGCGCACACATTTTAGAGGCTGTTCTTTCTGGCAATTGTCAAGGGCCAAGGTTAGATTTTTTTGGAGTTTGTATCTTGTGAACATTGACTAACATTGTGTTCATTTGTTCATAAATTTGATTCTTTTCGAACATTGATTAAAAATTTTTAAAAGTTCAAAAGCACAATATACAAAAAATACCTTTTGGCTAAGCAAAAATCAATGACAAAAAAATTTATGATAAACATTAAAAGCATTGTTTATACCGTAATATTAAAAACCATAAAATTATAAACCAAAAATGTTATAATATTTTTCTTCGGCATGGAAACTTTTTTGTTCAACAAAAATTAACACATACATATAAAAAAATACTAAAAAGAGTAATCATAAAATTAAAATTATTATTCGCATGCAAGTTTTCCATGAAAGCTTGACATTGCAATTCCAAAAGCTTGAAGGGGTGTTAAAGGATACCGAAAATCAAGGGTAAATGTAGCATCGTCGGTTCGACCAAATTGCATTATAACATAATCAGCTGAAAAATATGTTTATTAAAAAAGTGAATTAAATAAAAGCTTACGCTGAGCTTCGTGAATAAGTTGAAAATTTTTAACGGATGCTTGGGTTACTCGTCCACGAAAATTTAAAACAAATGATTGAGTTTCTTCACTCCACATTGGAGTTTTATTTTGTAAAACAACCATTTCTTCCAATTTTTGTTGTTTGAAACGTTCGACTATAGAATCTTTTTCCTGTAAAAATTTTTTGCTCAAAATTACTGTAATAAATGTGGAGTTTGTGTTTAAATAATGCTTACACAAATAGGTCGAAATTCTCGTCTTTGCTCTTTTTCCATTGCTGGAATGATAATTGTCATTTTTCTTGGCCCTTTAAAACCAAATACATTTGGTTCCTAAAAAAATGTAAAATCTTTTGTTGTATCTAAAAATTAGGATAATATTACGTAAATAACAGCAGCTAATTCTTGCCGCAATCCTTCAGTCAAATTTGAAGCTTTTTTAGGATTTTCACCATTATCAAACACCGTGAAGCAGGTTCCCATTGCATTTGAACGAACTTTTCCAACGAATGATCGGCCATCGCGAGACATTTCAGTTGGATCTACTGAAATCAAATAACTTCCAGTTAAGGACTTTTTTCGACGACGTGCTGCGAGAAGGAAATGCTAAAAGTTGATTGCCTGATTTTTCACATTCGGTTAAGTTAGATTAGATACATACTCTTCGATCATTTCCTCGATCCCAATGAAGATAATAAGCTGGATACCATCCTTTTTCAACTCCTTTCTTATCTCTCGTTATATTGCTACAAAAATGTACTTTTTTTTAGTTTTTCTCTTTATACAAAAAAACAATAGTGCTTTTTAATTTCTGCTGAAAAGGTTAATTAATTTTCAACCAATTTAGACCCCAAAAAAATAGCAAACCCAATAACAAAAAGATTTTTTTAAATATAAGAAAAGTAGACTTTTTTCTCAATAGAATTTTTTTTCTCGTACAGCCATGGTTGTTAGTGTCTGCAGTTTAAAATGACAGACGAATGCGTGTGTCCGATATTTCTATCTCTCTATCTTTCTTTCAATTTTATTTTCATTTAAAAGCAAAAAAAGGAAAGAACGAGGCTTTTATTATATATTTTTGTTTTGAATATTTAGAATCGATTTTTCTTTGTTTTTGTAAAGAAAATAAAATCCTGGAGATCATATCCAATAGAAAAAAAAGATATGATATCTTAAGGACAAAAATAAAAAGATTTTAAATTTAAAAAGTTGTAATCCCCAACAACAAATTGTTAATGATGCAATAAGTGATGACGATATTGAAAGAAACCCAGTTGATAAAAATGAAGGCATAAAAAATTGTTAATGATGTAAGCGATGAAGGTAGTCAGTGTGATACTCCTTTGAATGTCATTGATACCCTTCTCTCGATGCTACTGTTGCTGAAGAAGCCGCTGCTGAAGATGATATATTACCGAAAAGAGAAAAAAGTTTTGCACCTGTTGATGACGCTAAAATTACCTCACAAAAACCATTTAACATCGATGATCTCCTATCTGCAGTATTGTGGTTCGGTGAAACTTTGGAAGAAATTTATAAATATAATGAAATCCATTTCACTCGCTGTCCCTGTTGAACATTTGAAATGCATTGATAAAATTTAGAATTGATAATGGAAAAATATTGGATTCAAGCGATGTGGAAGTGACACCAAAACAAGATGAAGAAAAAACTTCACAAAAATTTCATACACAAAAATACTTGTCAAAACCGGAAAAAAAGAAACAAGAAGTGAATCAGTTTACAAATATCAACATGGAGAAAAATATCAACAAGCTAAAGCAGCTCGTATAGCTGATGGGAGAGAAGCAGCAATACGTTCTCGAGGCTCAGAAAAGAATAAGGTCAATTCAGATGTCCAGAACCCGAATGTGATAAAATTTTAAGCTCAGCTAATTCTTTGCAAAGACACATGAAGGGAATACACAAAAAGACTTTTGCCCGAGCAAGTTAACAAAGGATTAGTTGTAATTCGTTGGAAAGAAAGCTAGGTCAAATCAAATTCCTGAATGTGGCAGATTTTTAACACATCCACAATCTTTGAAAAAACACATGAAGTCCCAACATGATAAAGAAATGGGTTTTGAGATGCTAAGGCTCATAAAATTGATACACCAACTACACACACATATGCTTAACTTTTTACTCAATTTATGATTTATTTCGTAAATAAATAAAACAAAATTACCAGCGCATCATGTACCCGCGACTGACGGATGCTATAAATTATTTTTTATTAATTTTTCATGTCAAATGTTCGAATTTTACCATTAACAAAAGTTCTTAAATCTTCTAGAGCTTTAGTGACATCTATTTTGGAACAATCTTCCAAAACAGCTTCTTCAAGTTTTGCCTCTTCTTCCCATGGTTTAACAACGGCTTCATCGCCAGATTCAACCTTTTCATTATCAGAATAATTTAATAATTTTGTTGAATTTATTGGTGGAGCATGTAATGATGGTTCATTCGGACTATTCGTAATAATACTTTGAGCTTCTTGAATAGGTGAACTGCAAAAAAGAGAAAGCGTAAAATAATGTTTTTCTTTAGAATTTAAGAAAAAGGATTAGTGAAAATTCTTTATGGATATCTTTTCACTACAAATTATGTGTGAAAACTCTATGGTTTATCGATACATTTTTGAGGCTGGATTTGTGTCAAATCAAAAAATGGCCAAATAATTGTTGCTCTTACCGTGTCATATGATCAGGTTGAATGGGTGGTGTTCGAGATGGGATGGTTGTCATAGAAGTTGAAAAATTTGATGGCGATGTAGAAAATGCATCATATTCCGAATAATTTTCTTGATTTAATGAAACTAATCCCGGAGGATTTGATGAAATTGAATGAGAAACCAAATCTTCTAGATGACGATAAGCTATGGGAGTTGTTGGAATAGGAGAAGAGCTCATCGTCGAAGAACTCGAATTAAATGGAGAATTGAATGTTGTCCTTACAGGTCCAGCTGATTGTAACCTTCGTTGCTTTTGTTTTTCTTCCAATATTTTCCGCTGAAACATGTATGAGTAAAGATATTGAAAAATCAAAAATAAAAATTACCTGTTTTTGTAAATTTTGTTCAACCCATTGTAAATTTGAATCCATGGTTTATATTAACTTTTTTAAGTTAATTCAGCACCAATCAAATAAAAATTATTCAACTTTCGTGATGGATATTAAAATGTTGTCTTAAGTAAATGGAATAAGCTTTCTTTTTATGGTAACCACGGGAACCTGGTAGTTAGTTGTGGTATAAACTTATTTGGCTTCTCTCTCTTGTTTAAAGTCAAAAAACTAGACGAAATGAATATATTTCTTTTTTTCTTCAGCAAAAAATAAGGAGAATTAGATGAATGAAGAAATTGAGACAAACCTTGTCAATTTTTGCTTTCATCGCTGTTGCTATAGGCAACACATCCCATTTTTATCCTACCTCTTCTTCTCTTGGGACGCATTTTGAAAATTTTTAGCTGTTTTTTTTTTAATGCGCTTTTGAATATTTATCACAAAAATTTATTTACACTCGATAACAATGATATCATCATAAATTTAAAAAAACTTTTTGAAAGCCTATTTATAAGTCAAAGGGATAAACAACCGGGAGTTAAAAGAATAATTTATTTTTAAATTTGTTAAAATGAAGGCAGATAAACTTAATTTTTTTTAAACATGAAACATAAATTTGTATGTTAACTTGGAATTGAACTTGCCATTTCGAAATTTAACAGAAATTAATTGCTATTTCTCTTCTTCGTTAGAAAAGCATACAGATAACCCCTTAACTCTATTAGCATCGTGCTTAGGTAGTAAAAAATTAACTTCTAAAATATTCTTTGCATCCAAAATTCTAATCATTTCCTGTTTCTTTAAATCAAATCCGTTCTTTTTTGTTTACAACTTTTTTATTTTAAAGTATCACAAATAATGTCACATAATCGTGTTTGAGTTTTGTTCATTAAACTGTTAAAAAGACATGGAGAGAAGGGGACAACGCGTTACTCTCTTTGTTCCCGATCTACAAGCAAGCAAAAGAAAAGCGCTGATAACATTCTTTTTACTTGCTTTTAGCACATTTAAGGAAGTGGTGTTTTTAATGGATAATTACCACCATTGTAAAAAGAAAAAGCAAAGAAAGAATGAGGATGTTATCAATGCTTTTAAACATGTGCTGACGTCCTCCTAAAAATTACTGATAAAAAAGAAAACACCGGATTCATTGAAACAAATAAAAGCAGCTAAAAATTCAAGAAAAAATATCATTTTAATTGAGCCTCATCAGTTGTAATAATCATGAACTCAAAACTTCTTGTGTGCCTTTTCCTTTTCTCACTTACGGCTATTGCCCTCGCTGATGGACCTTTCTGCACACTTTGCGAAAAGATGATTGATGATGAAAAGAAGAAGTATAACAACGATTTCAGCAAAGTCACCGCTGCCCAACTTGAAGTAAGCTTAACTGTTGATTTTTGAAAAGAAAATTTAACTTAATTTTTTTAGACTGATATGGAGGCTGAATGCACAGCTAATACCAGTGGAATCCAAACAAGCATGTGCAAAAATATCGTTAAACAAGATAATGATAAACTTCTTGCTGCCCTTAAAGCTAAAAAGAGCTCTCATGATTGCTGCGTTGATGGAAGTCTTTGTTAAATAATAAATAAATTTAAAAAAAGTTCAAATGTAATTTCTTGCATTTAAATTTTTCCATCTTATTTTTTTAACAAAATAAAAACCTTTGAAGTATACATTTTTTTGAACTCTACAATTTAATGATCATTGCTGATCTTTACGCTTAATACTTATCAAATAATTTTATTGGTGTTTTAAAAGAAACATTAAAATTCTGATAAAACACGATTGAAGCTAATCGAAGCAAAAAGCACACAACACTAGCACTTTTTGTTTTCAAAAAAAGGTTCAGAATGACCGACAATTTTAAGGGAAACTTTATGAAAATAAAATCAATGATTTTAGGATAAATTTACTGTACATTTTTTTAAAATTCACCATTACTATTTTATAAAATGAAAATAAATCTTTATCATAATTTAAACACAGCTTTAGTATTACAAAATGGTAATAACTCACATAAACGAATTTCAATTTTTTTGCATTACTCTCCTCCTTTCATAGCTGGCTTTGATCCATTTTCCGCTCTAAGATGACAAAATGGTAGTACAATCCGTTACCAGGTTGTTTGAACTAGGGTTGTCGAATTTCCCGGGAAATGGGAAAATGGGGAATTTTCCCGCTACAAACCTTCACAAAGTCTTACAAAGTTTAACAAAGTTATAGCAACTTTTGCAAGACTTTGTTAGACTTTGTGAAACATTGTAAGGGTTTGTAGCGGGAAATTTCCCAGCAAAAATCGGGAAATTCCCGGGAAATTCCTGGGAAATTTCCCGGGAAATCTTTTTTGACAACCCTAGTTTGAACAGAGAAGGGAAGGGAAAAGAAGAGAAGGGAAGAGAAAGTGGTGTTTCTAGCACGAAAGTTTCGTTTGAATGAAATTTTCGAAAACTTTCGTAAAATGGAAAAAATTTCGAAAGTTTTCGAAAATTTCATTCAAACGAAACTTTCGTGCTAGAAACACCACTTTCTCTTCCCTTCTCTTCTCTTCCCTTCCCCTCTCTGTTCAAACTAGGGTTGTCGAATTTCCCGGGAAATGGGAAAATGGGGAAATTTCCCGGGAAATTTCCCGGGAAATTTCCCGGGAATTTTCCCGCTACAAACCTTCACAAAGTCTTACAAAGTTTAACAAAGTTATAGCAACTTTTGTAGAACTTTGTTAGACTTTGTGAAACTTTGTAAGGGTGTGTAGCGGGAAATTTCCCAGGAAAAATCGGGAAATTCCCGGGAAATTTCCCGGGAAATTTCCCGGGAATTTCCCGGGAAATCTTTTTTGACAACCCTAGTTCAAACAACCTGGTAACGGATTGTAACTCACATAAACGTATTTCAATTTTTTATTGTTACTATCATTTCGTCATCTTATAGCGGGGATTTTAAATAGGTACATTGGCATTATAGAAAGAACCAAAATTGATACGAATGCTATCATTTAAATTTTTAAGTTCTTTTAAATATTTACATATTTTCACATTTAAACAGATATAAAAAAAAAGAATTATTAAAAGCATTCCGAAATTTTTAAATCCACCTCTGTGGAACTATATTCAACATTGAGAGAATGATAACCAAACTTGAAAAAATATTTTTCGCGATCGGTGCATTGTAATAATTGTTTTTGAAAATTTATTTGATGCAATGGCCATGGAATTTTTCCACCAAGGAATAGACGATTTATGCACCGAGTTAACTTTGTGGATTCTCTAAATCGCTAAAAAACCAAATGGATTATAAAAATACAAGGTTGAGTTATAGTTGTTACCTGAATAAATTTATTAACAAATTGTTCGGATAAAGTAATTTTTCTTAATTCCAAGACTTGCAAATTTCCAGGTCGAAAGATTCTATTCAACAAAATTTCATCCTCAAGATTAATATTTTTATCACAGATAATTCGAACGTTTTGAAGTTTTACAATTCTTTCATCTTCGAAAAAATCTTCCAAAAATGGATTAACGTCGGATTCAATTTTAATAGAAATTGCTCGAATATATCCAAAAATAAAATTACAAATATCTTTTGGAGGTAAATTTGAAAAATCACAGCTTTCAAATGTTAAATGAAGTGCACTAATTTTACAGTTATTTGTAGCTTGACGCCATTTTTTAAGGAACGCAGGAGTAAAAATAGCATTTTTAATTGTTAAAAGATTGAATGGAGCTGTTTTCATTTTATTTCTTTGCCGAAGATAATTAAATGGATTATATGGAGCCGCAGAGAATGGAGAAAGTTCGTTCGAAGTCGGAATAGCAAAGTCCACTTCCAAACTCATCTTGAAAACGTTCTCTTAACCTTAACATTAAATAAAATAAATATCAAAAGTCGGTAATTTGTGGCCCCAATTTATAGCAGCATCACGCCTCGAAAAATGAAAACGGAAACAGGTTTAAAGTATACACGTGAAAGAAAAGTGTAAATATAAAATGACAAAAATAAATGATAATCAAAAGAAAAATATGCGAATGAAACGTTAAAATTGACCGTTTATTTATATGTAAACTTTCAATCAAAAAGATAAAAACTATTTTAAGGAGCTTGTTTATTTGTTTGATCTTCTTTGAGCTCAAAGCGAAAGAACAGGTGGTGGTGGTGATGATAATGATAAGCACGTGCGTTAGTGGAGAGAAAAAATGCTGATCTTTGAAGCAAAAAGCTTAACTTCTATTTGAATTAAAATCTCAAAGCATTACCAATCAACAAAAGCTATAATTTTTACTACGTAAAAATGAACTTCTCGGCCTTTTAAATATGATAAAGACATTAGCTACTAACTTTGAGAAGGCGTAAGTATTACTTTAAAATAAAATTTAAAAAAAATCAAATACACAAAGATTAGAAAAAATTGTTTGGGTCTATAAATAAAAGCATTGTCAAAACCGAAAGTTCTTTTTATAAAATTTTTTTAAACTGTTTAATTTATTACAATTTATAACATAACTTGAAACAAAAAAATGCACAAAACAGGAAATGCAAAGAAACTTTGGTTTGGCAATGCATTGGTGGAACATCCATATTCAAAGGAAGAGAAGTCATAGATAAAAAATTTAAATTTAGAAAATAATAACAATGAGTTAAAATGAGGTTAAAGGTTTCGACCTTTTTAAAGCCTTTATATATCAAAATGGAGAATCCTGATTTTTGCTTCGTCTGCACATTTTGACCAATGATAAGGAAATGTGTCGTAGGTTGTGTTGCGTCTGTCAAAAAAATGTTACGTTTACAACTTTCTTCCATAAATGCTTTGTTTTCATTGACATTTTCTTAATTTTCCATGTTTTTTTTAAGAAATGAAAATATTTTATGTTTTTTATAGTTTGAAAAGTTTTGCATTTAAATTTTGAGTTTAACAAATTATACAATCTTAAAACTGAAGCTATAAAATTGCAGATGAAAATTGCAATAGCATTGATGGATATGCTGAACTTTGTGAGGGAATGGAAGAGGATCTCATCGTAAAAGAAAAACCTGTTTCAAAAACTTGCACCATTTCTTAAAATGTTTTTCATTTATTCTGCGTGTCATTATCGCATGGCTTTTATGTCCATATATTTTTTTGCCATACACTAACCAACCAAGTCTGAGCTTTAAATAAATTATTTATTTGAAATAAAAAAAAAGAATGATAAATTTAACTAAAAACATAGTATGCATTATTCTCCGGTTCAAACCTAATAAAAAAAAGTAAGCCAATATTATGATGCAATTTCATAAAAATTTCTTTAAAACAAAAATTGAACGAACAAATAAATCAAATATCTATAAAGAAAAAAAATTGTGAAGCTTTTTCAATTTTCAAATAATTCAAAACTTCGACGGGCATGTTTTTTATGAGGGCTTTGAGATAAATTTATGAGTCTTTGAGGAGGTGAGTACAGTCGGCTGTCATGCTGATGATGATGATGATGATCAAGGGATATGGGAGCTCCATAAGACATTGGTTGTTTTCCTTTTAGGAGATTTTTATCCCATTCAACAAATATCAATCGACAGGGTAGAAGTTCAGGAAGCACGGTATGATGAGTGATCAACATTGGAAGAGAAGAGAAAAATCGTTGAGATCCCTAAAAAAACATAAGTTTATAATAAACCAAAAGAATGGTTAAGTGACATCTCGGGAAAATGCAATTTACTTTTCTAAAAATTTTTAAGCTAACTTACTTTAAGTCTAAAACCTTGTTCATTTCTTATTATAAGATAATGGGCGATATTGTTATTATCAGAGTATTCAGTTTCTGGTACTCTCACTGACAATGCTAAACAACGTCTTCGAGATTCTGAATATCTGAGAAGAAAAGCACCTTCGGGCATTTGGGAAAGCATTGAATAAACTTCATATTTATTGGGATTATTGCAAAAGTATGCAAGTCTTTGAAGTTGATCATCCATAAATTCTCCAATTGGAAATACAAATTCACCCCTGAAATTAACATTCTCTCATTTTATTTTTTTTAAATAAAAAGCTTACAATTTCTCATCAAATTCCAAAACGGCCTCCTTTTTGGGTGATACTTCCTCTTCATTTTCTTGAATTTTTGTTAAAATCATTTTATCTCTCAACATAACGGCTGGAGTTCCACATAATCCTTTTGATACTGTCTAAAAAAATAATTGCATAAACACTTGAGTTAACTTTTTCTTCTCTTTTTTTTGTAAACAGAAGCATCTGCTGTTGCTTGCTTGCATCTTTTTCTTGAGTAAACTTTACAATCATCCGCATGTTATTTTACCTTCTGTTCATAACTTCTTTTTTTTCGGGACACACACAAAAATAAACTTTTATTGCGCAACCTCATTTGGCTTTTTGCTTCGGCATTTCCTTTTTGTATTGCTTTTTTTACAACCCATTTTTTCTTTGCTTTTTTAAACGGAAGTAACTTTTTTCTTTCTTCTCTTGTGAGTTTGTGGCAAATACCCAACAAAGTTCATGATTAATCCAAGTTTTTTTCTTCTTCTTTCAACTTCAAAAAACAATGAAGAAAGAAAAAGTTTGAAAGAAAAGAAAAGTCAAAACAATGCTGAGCGTGCCATTTTGTTTTGATTTTTTTTTGTGGAAAAAAGCTAAAAATACCTATGGTTTCTTTTTTTGGCTACTAAAAAAGCGAACATAAAAATAACCCGCTAATAATAATAAAAAAGCAGCAACAAAAACATCATAAAAGATGAGCAAGTTTTTTGGCAGAAGAAAAGTTCATTTTTTAGTGTCTTTGAAAATAGAAGCTATTAAATGAAAACAATAACAGAGGTTATTCATTGTGGAATTGAAGAATTTTAGGAAAACAATCAAGCAATAACCATTCATTGTGAATGGAAGTTATTGCCCTTCATGATTTTTTAACCCAAAAAAGTATTTTTTTAAAGTTTGAATAAAAGACTTACCTTTTTAGGGGTTAATGTATTAGCGGCATGCCTCATTGCTTGTCCAAATACCGCACTCACTGGACGTTTTCGCTTCCTTTCAGGATCTTTGGGTTTTCTCATAGGCGTTGAAGGACATTCAGAATTTTTTGGAGTTCCACCAAAAAATCTATGAAATAATATCGCTGCACTCATTTGCCTTTGTTTTCTTTGAGAGCTTAATGGTGTAGAGGTATATGGCAAGGTGGAAGTCACAGATGGTGATTTGAGATCACACCCAGCAGCCCTCTGTGGCGTTACTCTCGGCAACGAAGTTGATCTATGTGAAGAAATTGTTGTTTCTGAATGAGCTTTTGAAGATGTGGAAGATGGGGATGAAAGATTTGGCAAAGGCGTTGATGTGGAATTATCAACAAATACTATTCTTTGAAAAGCTGATGAAAGCACTGATTTAACTTCTTCAACCTTAAAATAAATTAATTCTGAGATGTAAAAAAATATTAAAGATGATAATTACTTGTTGTGAAATTTCCGTTCTAAATATATGGCATTCTTTTTTAGATCCACCGTTTTCAGTCTTTTGCTTTGTTACATATGCAACTTGTCGAGTTTCTTTATTTCCAACCACGCAACAAATTCGGCGAATTGAATGAGCAAGGAATGGATTCTAAAAATAGAATTAAATATATCAAATGAGATTTTTTACAAGCTTAACCGCAAAAAAAAAAAAAGAAAAAAAACAACAACGTCGACGCTGTTTTTGTTATGTTTTAATGTTGCACTTTTTTTTCATTTTTTTTTTCATTTAGATCAAAGACAAAGCTGTTGTTACATATTATTATTTTTTGTAATGATTTTATTATTTGCTCATCATGTTCAAAGCTTAGTTAGTTTTTTAGTTGTAATTTTTTTTAAATCAAAATCGCATGATTCTTTTTTGTTTACATTAAAATTTAATGAAAAAAACGTTTGAGAGGCGAAAGAGGGATTCGAAGGATAAAAATAAGCCACGTTAAAAAAAAGAAGATGGAAACCAGAGAATTTCTAAACTCTAAAAATTCCTTCGTTGATCGATCTGTAGTTCTCGACCCTTTTATCCCTCAAAAAATAAAAGCCCTATATGGTGATGTTTTCATTGTTCCTTCTCTTTCTCATTCACTCATAAGCGGCTTATGTTTGCTTTAATGAATTCAAATAATAATAATAATATGGTTAATTTAATCTTCTGCTGTCAATTCGCTTCGTCCTTTTTCAAATAAAAAACTTTGCCAATATGCCACCTGTTTGAAATAAGCGTGCCAAAAAGCAATCAACAATTCATTTATTCATTCAATCTCCCCAAAAAAGGGAAGATGAAACAAGTAGCGGAAGGGAAGCAAAAAAGTATTGGGTCGTACAAGGTTAATCGTATAATTGCTTTTTTATACTCAATTTTTTTTATTATATGATTTCGGAGAAGGAGAGTGAATTGATTTGACTTGATCTGTCGCCACTTGCTCTTTTACAAAGAAATGCAATAGAAAAGATCAAAAAATGCCATGGCATATATGTATCGGTAACAACGACTGACATGGAATAAAGCAACCAACACATTTGAATATTTTCAAAAAAAAGCAAGAAAAAAGGCAAATTAGAGTCACAAGAGAAGAAAGTGGCTTTTTGGAATGAAAAAACTTTGACAGCTGTTTTTTAGAGACTTCTTAGAAAAATAAAATGAAAGCAAGTGTTTCTAAAAAAAGTGCTGCTGACACACGATGATCACTTTTTTATTCTACCCTTTTTGCTGACAATTTTCACTTTGTCCACTTTATCGACGCCCGCTTATTTTTACAACAGCTATTTTTCTTTACAATGTCCACAACAATAAAAAAATGCTCTATCACTTTTCCTTGCAATTCAAAAAAAATTAACTAATAAAAACTTATTTAGCAGCAGACATTTTTTTGTCCACAAAACAAAAAATAAAATAAAAACATTTTCTATTTATAATGTTTGCTTCTCATTTGCATCTATTTCTATATTTTTTTTATTAAGCAAGTGGAAGGTTCAATTGCATAACTGAAGAGACCTTCGCAGCGGGAAGTCTTCTCCTTTCCTAACAATGACCATCATTCTTCTTCCAGTTTGAAAAAAATAACAAAATTGAGGACACGACCCACGATCGAGGTGGTCGAACGTTTAACGCTTTTTGTTTTACATCAATTTATTGAGGCTTGGTTATTTAAAAAAATTGTCTGGGAAAATTTTAAAAAAGAAAATTAGCGGTAATTTTTCGAATATTTTCAAAGTTCCAAAAAAGGTAAAGGAGAAGAAGATTTATTCCAGGTAGTTACGGTATCACCTCATTATTTTTGGGTAAGTTGCTCAATCCCATGTTTTTAATGTCCCCGGATGTTTGCTCAAATCTTTCCCATCGTAAGTGAGGTAACAATCTACTGTAATTGCAACAAGTTTCAAACTATTTTGTGCCATTTTCTTTTGGTTTAGTTGCAACAAAGCCTATTCACGGATAATCGCAACAATCTTGCGAGATTTTTTTTGCAAAAAAACTTCCGCTTTCATTAACTAAAAACTTTTTTTTTCTGCAAGTCAAGTACTCATTTTATTATTTTCGGCAACCAAAAAGTGTTAAACCACTTGAAAACTTGAGAGAATGAATGTCGGCTTTTAGATATATTTAACTTTGTATTTTTGAAAAAAGCTTTCTCTCTCCCTCTTTTTTTGCTATGTTATTTGAGTATATGAGTGAATGTATCGGAGTTTATTTCATTGCTCGCAAATTTGCAATAAAGCCAAGCCTCTTTTTTGATGGAAACCGACAACGATGGCGATAGAAAGGGATTACACGAGGGAAGGATCCATATGTCGCCAGTTGACGCTTGATTTTGTGACTTTTCTCCTTCAAAGAATTATGTTATGTGATACTTTAAAGAAAAACTCCTAAAGCAGAAAAGAACAAAAAGGAAAAAAGAGAGAAATGTAAACTTTTATAACCTTAAAATGAGGGTATTTCAAGAGAAAGAAAGAAATGGTATTAAGCCTCCCATTCACTTCAAAAAAGGCATTTTTTTCGAAGTTAAAAAACAACAACAGATGTTGCGGAATTTTGTTTCAAAGCTGAAGAGTGGAGGAGAAGGTGATGATGACACAGGTGGCAAAGAAAAAACAAACTTTAGATTTTTTAAAAAATAAAAAAAATAGCTTGAATGTAGTTAATGAAAGGGGAAAAAAGTGAGATGACTAATTGACCAAAGAAGGTTTTTTTTAGTTAAAAGCTAACAGCTGACTGAATAATGAAATAAAATAATGCAAACACCTGTGAATTCAGGAAGAAAAAAACAATTGATGGAAAACGATATCGCGTTTTTTTTGGCTTTTTTATACTCACAAAAAAAAAAAGAATGAAAAAAGATTTAAAAGAGATCATTGCAAATGATATGACAATGGCTTATATAATAAACTAGCGATAGAAGAAAAAGGCGTTCGCTTTCAAAAATCATTGCCTCTACAAATCAATTTCGAACATTGAACAAATTGCAAAACATAAAGTTAATAAAAATACGCAACAAATTAACAAAATGAGAGTAACGAAAAATATCAAAAACGCTTTGATTCATCACTATCATTTTGTCAGATAAGAGCTGTAATTTTACATCGCATGAAAGACGAAAGAAATAACAGTAAATTAAAATTTTAAAAATTCATTTTAGTTAAGTCAAAAAAATCTTTTATGAAGCAGATAATTTTGAAAAACAAAGTTACGGTAAGAAAAAATTTCCTAATTTTAAAAAATTAATATATTTTCAAGCTCGCACCTTTTAAGCCATACTTCGAAAAAAAAACCGAATCTAATAAACCTTTTTTGTTTTCATTAAAACCAGAAAAGTCAATCTCGACTCTAAAATTTGAAGCTTATTGCATAATATTCGATACCCTCTTGAAAATGGTACTCACCATGAATCATAAGAGAAGGAGGATGCATTATGCAAATGATCTTGAAAAAAAAAGCTCAAGGTAATCGAAAAAAAGAAAAATAGCTCTCTCTTGAAAGTGCATTGATTACGGTCATCATCGAAGCATCGAAGAAAAATTTATGAGTTTTTGGAGTAGTAAAAAAATGGACAGGAAATAAGGTAAGACAATAAACACAGCTCGATGATTTTTATTTTTATTTTTTCCTTTAGCAAGAAAACGGAAAAAAAATGAGTGTTAGGTGGAGAAAAAAACAAATACGAAAAAATTGTGTAAACACTAACACATAAATTATAATTGATTGAAAATGAATTGTTCTTTAAAAAATAGTGGAAAGCGATGCTTTTTAGAGAACAAATGTATGCTGTGTTTAAACGTCTTTTTCTCTCTCGAAAAAACGCAATCATCGAAAATCATGGCGTTCACAAAAATAGTAAGCCATGATTGCTTTGCTTGAATTATATGCTAAGTGTCTGGATTCATAAATTTTGAGGCGTGTATTTAGGCTGAAGAAATTTTTCTTTTCTTTTTATAATTCAACTGATGAAATGCCGTTCCTCGATTCTTTTTATTGTTTGTCCCCAAAAAAGCAGCTATTTTCGCCCTTCTGGTTTCATACATGCCATTTTTCAATCTCGAGATAAACAAAAAAAGTTTGCTCATGACATATTATTTTTCTTTTCTTAAATTCACTTAAGTGTTCATTAAATAAAACTAAAGAGATTTTTTCATATATGTTTTTTGCCTATTTGATATCCTATAATTTCGCGCTCCATCAATTGATTGCGCAAGTTATGGCACTATCAAGAAAAACTTTGAGCGAAAGAAAAATGAGAAGCCAAGGCCATTCCTTCTAATTCCAAAAAAGCAAGCAAAGAAGAAAAGAGGAAATGGAGAAAAAAAAAATAATGCGCGTCCTCGAGAATGGATTATTAAAGCTTCAATAATTTTTGCATTACCTAAAAACAAAACTCATCATCTCTCTCTTTTCTTTTTCTCTATCATCAAAGTAAACGGGTAATTATAACAATATTTGGACCAAAAAATATTCAAATATTTAAAGTGATAATTAAAACTTACTTTTGGTTTATCTTCGGTTGCAACATAAACGCCATTTAATGATATTGAAAGATAAACGAATTGTGGAATAATATCTGAATGAGCGATTTTATCCATTCTGCGTTGAAGTGAATCTGATGTGATTTTATGGACTGTGAAGGATCCCAAATACTAAAAAGATATGACAAATTGATAATAAGTCAAAATTTCAGAAATTAAATTTTTTTGTTACTATCTCAAAAAACCGCTGTGTAAAATTAAAAACAGACCAATCCGACCGTTATAATCCGGGATGGTTTAAAATTGGGATATGTAAATTTTTTTTAATCTGATAATAACTTTCCAAACAATGTAAAAAAGCGTATAAAAAGTAATAAATTCAAACCTGTATATTCCATGACATAACAAAAGGTGCTGGAGACTTCATAATTTTTTCTTTATAATGCTGCTGTTGCTACCAAAAATCAAAAAGTAACAAAAAAAAACACTGACAATCTTCTTTTTTATTCTCCTTCAATGAACAAATGCCGACAGCGAGATAACAAGATGGTGCCGCACCTGCCTTCAATGCCCTTACACGATACTTTCACGCTTTTTCAGATTTAAAAAAATTAGAAAATTTGGAACAAAAACAAAAAATAATAATGTTTTTTCCTTCGTTTAAAAGTATGTAAGATAAAATTCCCCCTAAGGCAGAGAAAAGTTGATAAAAGAAATTATGATGGCGATGATTTGAAATCTTTTCCGTTCGCTCCAAAAATTACAAACAAAGGTGATAATAAATTTTTATTCCAGTTTGAGAATAAATTTTGAAGAGATGGCGATCTAAAAAATGGTGGATTGATTGAATAATATCGTTACTTTCATTTTGGCATCATCAAACAAAAGCGTAGAAAATGCACACATGAATAAGAAAGTTTGAAACAAAACGAAAAATGAATCGAATCTAAAAAAAGGTCAATAACGCGCTCAAGTGTCAAAATCCTAGAAGGCAAAAAGATTGGTTTGGAGGGGACATACTTTAATAAATTGGACTAAACAAAATTAAGTGCAAGTACACTTCGATTACCATTGAAACTGGAGAAGGATGTGGAGGAAGGATTAAAATATTCAACAGTGTTATACATGGATTATGTAAATTTAAGCTCTTGAGAAAATTAAACTAATTTGTAAGTGAAATTGGGTTGGGGAAAGTGAAGGTTAGAAAGATAAAAAAAATACGGTAACAGAAACCAAATTTAAAAAACAAATACAATTTTTGGTAATCAAAAAATTTTTGCACCTTCAGTAAAATGGTAAAATTTTAAAACATTTAATATTTTTATATTTTCCAACAAATATACTATTTGCCCAACTATGTTTTCCTCATTATATTGGCAATTCTCGAAGCTTGTGTATCGTCCGGAAATTGGGTTCAAAAATCGCGTAACAAAAAACCCGTTTTTTTCTTGGTTGCTGCTCCGCCCACATTTTTTTTCCTCTTCCTCTAAGAGGCGGTGCAGAAGAGGTCAAGCGAGCGCCAGTCTATTGTTTGGCAATTTATAAAACTACTTTTTTTCTCTCATTCCAGGCAGCGAACAAAATGGCACATTTTTATGGCTCCTGTTTGTTGAAAAAAACTAAAACTATCGGTTTTTTCAAAAATCAGAGAAACAATGGACAATATTTCATAAGCAATCAAAAATTCAAAATTTTGTTTTAAAAAAATATGATGATTTCAGACAATGGTATGAAAATGAGAGAAAAAGAAAGAAATACAAAAAGGCGACATCTTATCTGAAATCGAAATAAAAAAAGAAAAAAGTGTGAGGAGTGTGTTCGATCACAAATTTTGAATTAAAAAATGCGCAAGAAGGAGAGAAAAAAGATAGATATCCCTTCATAAATCCTTTTATCTAAATAGCCCTTAGGGAGAGAATTATGCTCAAATAATTGCAATTAAGAATGATATACTAGGTTTTTTAATTTCTAATCAATTTTTAAATCCGAGAATTGAATATCACATGCATGAGCCTAACAATGATCAAAATGTAATGCAGAGAAGATATTAATGATAATAGTAATAAACCGTGGAAAATAATAAAGTCGGACACATATGTACAATCTTTAAAATTGCTGCTATCATAAAATATGCTGTAAAGAAACAAAATCAGAGTAAGCAAAAATTTTGAAAAAAACAATATCATTACTTCTTACTGTCACAAAAAACTATCCATTCGTTTGCTTTATCGTACTTGATAGCTTCAAACTATGATTAATAAAAAAAATGTGATATAACAAATACAATAAACTTAAAGGAACGGATTTTTTTAATACAAGAAAAACTAAAGTTCAAGCTTTGAATTTGTCTACAAAAAAAGAAAACAAAAGAAAATCCTTTGTTTAAATTTTTGATTATTTACAAAAATCGTGTTTCAGGTATCAATGTTTTCAAGAGGCTTTTATTAACGACGTTAAAAATCGAACAAATGCAAACAAAGCCCGTCTTTGTTTTGTACATAATTTCCAGAGACAACAAAAAAGGAAATGAGACAAAGTGAAATTTAAATTTTGGATTTTTTATATAAAAGTGTGTAAATAGAACTTCCGTTTTTTAAACAACGAAATTAATAATTTTAAGAAATTTCGTGCATAATTAAAAGGAAAAAAGAAAAGAAAATGAAAAAAATAAATGCCGAAAGATGAAAACGATACAATGCAATTGTTTTTCTTTTCTTGACTGAATATTGTTGATTGCTGTTTTAAAGACACCGACATTATACAAGACCAAAACCAAAACGGCAATTAAACAAAGGAAAAAATGGAAGAAACAAGAATGAGAAATCGAGATAATAATATCCGTTGCACAAAGAGAAAGAATGAAAAGGAATGGAAATATGGTCATCGATTTGTAAGGTAGATTGGCTTTGGACTTTGTTTCAATTGATCATCGTAAAAGCGTTAATGACATCACAAATTTGGATCCTATATTATTATTATCATTTCCGGCTTTTTTAAACTTAATCTTATTAACTTTTAAAGCATATATTTTTTAAGGATCTCAGAGACTTAATTATATATTATAATCTTTATTCTTTTTTCCTATCGATCATCGATGTTTGCCCACAAAGTCATGCTATGCGTGCATGTTCAACAGATGGCGAAGTTTTAGCATTTTTTAAAACATCTTTCTAACCCCAAATGTTTGTGTTTAAAATTTAAACGGGAAATGCAATAAAACTTTAAATTTGGCGTTTTTTCTTCTTCTTCCTTCAAGCTTTAATGCTTCCATCAGAAGCAAATAAACTTCGTGTGCTTTTTTTAACCTTCAAACTAACTGCTTGAAGTAAGTTTATTCCTTTCATTTATTTTCTTGGTCAAAGCAGAGTAAAAAAAAGTTTTAAATTAACTTCTTTGCTGCTTATCAAAATTTGATTCCTTGCCAAGATGGAAAAAGAAAGAAAGAAAAAAGGAATAGAGTTTCATTTTCCTAAGCGCATTTATCTTCCTTCTTTATTTCATGTCCTTCCTATTTCTTCTTCTTTACTTTTTTAGTTGAGACAGCTCAAAATCGTTAATCGTTGGACAGCAAGGAAGCAAGCAGCCACTTTCGAAGCAAGTTTAACTTGACCCACCAACCAATATTTGTGTTGAAAAAAGAAAACAACAAAAATATGCCAAAAAATATATTTGAGTCAAATTTTCTAAGTGAGTTTAATTGTTTTTTGTTTATGCCTTCCAACTTACAATAGCCTCGTGTAATCGAATAGATTTCTTGAAAATTCTTACTTTTCTTTTTTATTGTTTTTGCCATGATTATGTCTATTTAATTCGTCATAACTTTGAGCATATGTTTTTTACTTTTCTTTCAAACATTATAACTTTGTTTTTCGAGAGTAAGATGTGTTTAGCTGTCGGCGTTATAAATTGCACACATGGCTCTTTTTTTATCATCATCAAAAAACTTTATTTAGGATGCGAAAAAAAAACTTAATTAGTTTCGAAGGAAAAAAGGGCATTGTCAAATTTTTTACTAACCCTTTCACATCACAATATTTTTGGTATCTTTAACTCGGCTTTTTCTTTCAAAGGTTCAGTACATAACTTTCGTGTAATCTTGCATTTTGTGGTATATTTTTTTATGAATTACTTTTGTTATGGAATATGCATATACTGTAATAAATATTTTTATAGTTTCATTTTTTTTAGCTTATTTGTGTATTTTTATAAATAAAAAATGGGTGAATATAAATGTTCTCAACCATTCACTTATGAATGTTTTTCACCAAACTGCTGTGAATCTTACCATCAAAGATTCTTATTTTTAATTTTTACTGGATTTTGCTTTGTTATTGGGCTTATAATTGCTATTATATTGTTAGCGTTAAGGCTTCGGCCTACATCCAGAGCTTCCACGGCTGCGTTAACTCAAAAACGCCGAAGTACTGCCGCTGAAATCGACCAAATAGAATTACAATCTCACGAAGAAGCTAAATATTTGAGAAGAATGTCAGAAATAAAGTAGGCTTTTAATTTCTTGAATTACATCTTTACATGTTTTTTCCTTTTTAGTCCAAATGCGAAACATCAACAATATGTTTAAATAAGTCACAACCAATGCTTTATTATAATTTAATATTAAGTTAGATAATATACAGTTTAATAGAAATATCAGAATAAACGCTTACAACAAAAATAATTTATTTTGCAACAAAAGGTAAAAACCATCGAAGTTGTGCTTGAACAGCTAACGGAAGATCATCAGAAGTATTGTCGTCGAGTTTAATAAGACCAGCGAGTGGACGCAAACAAGAATAACTAAAAAAATAAATGCTTAATTGCAATTGAAATTAGAGCAACTTACTCATTAAATTGGAAACAAATTTTTCCTTCTTTTTCAAAAAGAGCTTCCATTACTATACTATCGTTTTCAGAAATCGTTTGATGAAGAAAATGTGTTAAAACAATTTTATCGGCCCATGAATTATACATTTCTTTTCTTTGATGATCACAAGCTTTCACCTTCTCCAAAAGTTGGATCACCTTTGTTTTAATTTCATCATTGACTCCAGAGATAATAGGTAAAACATAAGCAGAAGCACAAATTTCCCAAGGATTTGTTTCATTGTTATCTTTCATAAGTTCCCAACAAACGTCTAAGAAAGTTTGTAAGCATTGCTGAACCTCTGATGACATAAGTTTGGGAGAAGAAGAGTAGATCTGAAACATAAAACATCATGGATAGCATTACATCATAAACATACTTCATTCAAAAGCGGCTTGTTAATGTAGCGACGTTTTGGTTCTTCAATAAATGAAAAATGTTTTGAATCATCAAGCTGAGAAAAGAATGTGTTGACAGGAACTTTAGAATAGATATCCCAAATTTGAGATGACACATTGAAATTTTGAGTTGTCGCTTTTCCTCGCTAAAAGTACCTAAACAGTAAATAAAGTAAGATACATAAAACATACTGGAATCCATTCTTGTTCACCATCAACTATTTCAATTAGTTCTTTATTCTCGTCTAATGTGGCAGAATCAAATAACACGATTGTAGAATGATGCTTTCCTTCTACCATTTCATTATCAGTAAAAGAAATAACGTTATCAATGCCTTTTCTTGTGTTATTTTGATTGAAATATCTCTCTATTAACCAGTTAACGTAAGTCCAAGCGGTTTGATCTTCACTGTTTACGACGCATACTTCTGTAATACTCTGAAAATGGTTTCATTAAACATTTGAAAGTTGCGTAAATCATCAATCCTTACTTCCATCTCTTTGATAAACATTTCATCAGTTATTTTTCCACCCGATTCAAGCAATAGATTAATTCGATAATGCCATGCAGAATAATTACTTGGATTTTTCTTAACCATTAGTTGAGCAAATTCAAGTTCTTCATCCATTGTTCTATTCAATAAGTGAACGATGAATCGACGATAATCCCAAACATGAAAATTTCGCCAATCAATGGAAAGCGCTTTCTCACAAATCATTATTTCACGTTGAAGTGGAGGCTTTGAATATAATGTCATTAACCATCGACGATGATTCCATGCTGAGTAAGATTTTGGATTAGTGAATAATGCTTCTTCCGTAAGAGTAGTGTCTTTATCAAGCAAATCATCAAATGTTGGAAGAGAATAAGACTTCTTCTTTGTGTCACCCGTTGTAGTTGGTTGGTCGTTGTCGATGGATGCAGCTTCTTTGATTTCATCTTCTTTTTTCTTCTTTGCAGTTTCTTTTTTCTTTCCCAGCTTTTCAATTTCATCTTCAGCAAAAATTGTAAATGATGGATCTTCTTCCATTTTCTAAAAAATCATTTTCAAAAATTAGTATTATGAATCGTAAATTGAGGAACTCACCTTTTTAAGATTCATTAGAACTTCGCGACGCATAATCCAAAATGAATACAAATCAGGCATGACTTTTAATAAACCTTCGGATAAATCCAAGAAATCTCTTTCATGACCTTCAATATTTTCATAGCAGGAAAATATATTTTTTCTAAGTTTGTCAACTTCTTGCATCTTTTTCTGACGTTTAGCTTCTCGTGCAATTCGAGCACTTTCTTCAACCTTTTTTATACTGTGCATCTTTTTGAAAACAATAAATTAAAAATATTGCAGAACAAAAATAATGGATGGTAGAAGCAAAAAAGGATGACAATTTATTTTTTGTGATAAAATATTTTTTAAAGTTTGAGAGTCAAACACTTTCTTTAATGCTATGTCGTAGATTGCCAAAGAAAGTATACATAAAAAACGATTTTATTGTGGTAAAAATAAAGGCTCTTCCAAAATAAGTACATTCTAAAAATTAATAACTATATTTATGTATTTTCAAAAAAGTTTTGAATCAAGTTGATTTTATTAAACAAGGAATAAAAAATGTTACATCCTAGCTTTTTGTAAAATTCGTTTCAACTCCACTAAAATCATGGTTTGGTGCGCCATTGCTACAGTATTTTTATTGTGTTTTTTATAAACCTTTGCGCTCAAATAAACTACATTTTTCCCTTCCTTAGGACATTTGGTTTCAATGATTATTGTATCTCCAATTTTTGCTGAACCAGTAAAACTGATTGCAAGGGTTGCCGTGACTCGATGATCTGTATGAAAAGAAGATGAAGTATGTGAAGTGCTAAAAATTTAAGGTTTAAATTTAATTATCTTAATACCACAAACCAGATATCAATTAGAGTTGACAAGCAGCCATCGTTCAAACAACCATTAGTATTGGAATGTTCCTTGTTTATGGTAAATTCAAAGAAAAAATGACCAGGTCTTGCATCAATTAACTTGCACTAAAAATATTTTTGAATTTTTAAGCTTTCTTTAACTTTACCACTACTTACTCCTTGTGCAAATATAGAGAAACTTACTCCTCCGGTTGGAGATAGCCAATATGACCAATCAAATTTTTTTGCTTCAAGAAAATCATTATTAAATTCTGGTATAGTAACTTCTGATTGGTCAACTAAAATTTCCTCGACCGATGGCAGCCGTTGTTTTGGGAGAGAAACCATAGCAAGCGTTTGTTTTGCTGCTGCAACAAGATTTCCATTTTCTTTAAATGTAATTTTTCCACGAAGAAACAATAAATTGTTTCGAATTGCAATAACATTTGCATCAATAATCAAGACATCATTTAATCTTGCGGCAGTAACAAAACTAAAACTTTTGCTTTATTTTTGATACATCATCAAGATAGACATTCTTACGTAATAAATAAATCCACAGTGACCGTTATTTGAGGTACACTAACTTCAGGAAGCCAATGGCAATACTCCATAATGTTGCCAAAAAGAGTCGAAGTAGCACCCCCGTGTAGCTATAAGAAAATATATCAATTTATCTCAAAATAAAACTTTACCGTTCCAATTAAATTTAGGAATTCTTTTGCCACTGTAAACTCAAATGAAACTTTTCCTGGTTCAATTGAAATTGGTTTACACTAAAAGTTAGGTTACTAGGTAAGCGATAACTGAAAGATAAAAACAAACTGTTGAAACATGTTGCATAAAATTGCCTGACCAATCTTTAGCTTTCCAATATTCTTTAAATTTTTGCAAGTGTTCTGCTTTTTCAGCTTCAGTAAGATTGGATTCCATTCTTTAAAGATGGAAAAAATAAAATGCAATTGTCAAAGCTTTAAAAAACGATAAGAGATGGCTTCAAACCATTTTGTTAGTTTTACGAAGCACAGTAAAAAATAATTTATGCTATTCAAATAAAACAAACATTAAAGAGGGAACCGTAAAAGCATACATTTCAAAAATAAAAATTAAGATAATTTCATTACAATTGTAAATGACCTTTAAATTTTGGATGTAAGAATTTCTCGTAAAACTGACAATGTTTGGATCCCAATTGCAAGTATCTCATGGTCATTATCTTTTTTATAAGCTTTTGAGCTCAAAAAAACCAATCGTGCTCCTAGTTTCACTGTTTTACATTCAATAATAATTTTTTCATTCAATTTTGCTGTTCCTAAATATCTGTAAAAATTCATTTAGTTAAATTATGGGCATGAGAAGTATGTACAAACGTAATGTTTAAATCGACAGTAACACCAGCTTGTCGGCCAGGTTTTGCGACATGACTCAAAGTTGCTACACTCATAAGAACATCTAACAGAGTAGCTATTGTTCCAATGTGTAGATTATCTTCTGCATTCAAATCTTCTTCTCCTACTGTAAATTCAAAAAGGACTCGGTCATCATGAACTTCAAAAAGGTTGCATCTCGTAAAAATTGAATAAATTCCTAAATCGTGAAATAAAAGGGAGATACAATATATCATTGATAAACCTGTTTTTAACATCGTGGAATAATATTTTTGAAGGCCATTACGGAATTCTCCAAGATCCATAGTGTGAAGATAAATGCTTAATTTAAAAAAAAAGAAAATTATTCGGGTTTGTATAAAAGAAATAATGAAAAAGTAAATGTTTGAAAAATATCATATAAAAATATCAGCAAAATTTTCGAGTTAAAGCTCCTTTATTCATTCATTTACATTCACATATACACGTATTAATTAAGATCATTACTTCTATAAATTTACAATACCACCATGTATCAAATATCAGCTTTTTGTTTTTGAATAATAGCTAAGCACTGTTTGCCTGTTGCGACGACCACATTATCACTTTTTCGATAAACTTTTGCTTGAAAAAATCCCAAACGTTTTCCATGTTTCAAAGTGTTGGTTTCAATGATAATTGTTTCACCAAGTTTTACTGCATTCAAATACCTAAAATTCCATTTTACATCAAATATCAGAAAGAAAAATAATGAAACTTACGAAATTGACATATCAACGGTGAGTCCAGCTTGTTTATCACCTTCACCATCATAAGCTAATGTCGCCATACAAACGTCAAGTACAGAACTCAATGCCCCGCCATGTAACTAAAATTTAAATTTTATTAACATTTTTATTTTAACAAATGTTTACCGTTCCAACAGTATTTAAAACATCTTTGGTTACTTCAAATTCATATTTGATTGTTCCAGGTTCAGCTTCAATTACTTTACACTAAAATTGATTGATTAAAAGATGGTAAAATTCAAAATAAAAACTTACTCTTGATGAATATTTCATAAATGTTTCATTCCATTCTGGCCTTCCTTTCATATATTTTTGTATTGTTTTAGCGTAGTTTGAAATTGGACGGCTCATATTACTTCACTAGCCAAAAAACTTCGATAGTTTTGAAAGACAGACACAAAAAAGAATCGAAACTTTTTCAGTACAACAGTAGAATAAAACAAAATGAAAAAAATTATTTACAAAAATTAACATCAATTTTACATCTTTATTTTTTTTTTTCTTCACCATTACTCTTTAACAAGCAAAGCCCTCGCTACGCGAGGGCTTTTGCTTGTTTTATTAAAGTTTTTCTTTTATCGATTGAGAACTATTACATCTCCACAACGTTCATCTTCTAAAAGATCTGCAAACTATAAATAATTAAGTTTTTGCATGGTGGCCCTATCGGGCCACCATGCCCAACATTTTAAAGGTTTCATTCTAGCGATAAGGGCTTTACATCCTACTAACTAAAGTTAGTCATACTTTTTACTTTTTCTAAAGCATTTCACTTCTTTATGATCTTTAAAACACATTATAAAATACCCCCTAATTCTTTTCTTATCTCATGAAATAAAATGCAAACATTTTCATTCATATTCACGCTTTAATTTTAAGAAACCCCATTCATACAAAATTTTCTTTCATTTTTTTCATTTTCTGAAATAAGATCCTCAATCTTTGTGTTCTTGGATCCTCCATTTTTGGCTTCTTAGACCCTAATTTCTCCGATTTTTAGAACCTCAATTTTTTGATTATTGGATCCTCAATTTTTTGATTATTGGATCCTCAATTTTTTGGGTCCTAAGATCCTTAACATTATTATTTAAAGCTTTTGAAACCCAACGACCGCTCTTCACCACTTCTTTTTCGTTAAACTAAAGCAAAAGTTTCATTCTCAAAATGCATTTTTACATTAAAATCATTTTATGCAAATTTTTCATTCATTTTTTTCATTCTTTTTGCAAGGTACACCTTAAAAAGTGCGTATCTCGTTCAGGATCTCTTTCCGGGAGATGAGGTCGTCGATTCCGATAGTTTCACATTTTTTCCAATTTTTTGATATCCACTTTCTTCAGAAAATTTTGGGTTGTTACATACTACACACGTTTTTTCAATTATGGTGTTTGGATCACATTAAAAATAAAACTTTACAATTTTGATTCGCGTGAAAAAGCAGCAGTTTTTTTACATATGGCGATTGGCAGGCCATCAACTTTTCGATAAACTTCTGCATTTATAAAAGCCAAATTGCTTCCTTTTTTTATTAGAAATGTTTCAATTATAAGAATATCGCCCAATTTCGCACCATTCAAGTAACTGCAAGATAAAATTCTTAAACTTATTGTAAGCGAAATTAACTCACGAAATGCATAATTCAATTGTAACGGGCTTTTTATGAAGCTCGTGAGATATCGCATTTCCCATACAGTAATTTAATATTGTGGCGGTGCACCCGCCATGTAGCTAAAATTTAAATTTTATTAACATTTTTATTTTAATAAAAGTTTACCGTTCTCACGGAATTCATGGTATCCTCAGTTACTTCAAATTCATATTTGGCTTGATTTTTGCTTTCTTCTATTAATTTACACTAAAAATAAAAAAGATCGAAATTGAGCGGAGAAAAGCAATACATACATTTCTTTCAAAATTAACAAAACGTCTGTTCGTCAATTTCGATGATTCTCTTTCAGATACCATAACGAGGGGTCTAGGAAGCAAATATATATTTGTTTATTAAAAAAATATGGCCAGTAAAACAGAATAAAAGTGCTACTAACACCAGGAATTCAATTCAAGAAGTTCAATTAAAACATTTATTAGCAAATTTTTAGGAAGAATATTCTACGTTTCATTGACTATATAATACATACATATTTAAGATTTTTGAGATGGAAATGCTTTAGTGTGCTGGCCATTTGCAACGATTACATTATCACTTTTTCGATAAAGTGTAGCTTCTGTGAAAGCAATTGAACGTCCAGCTTTGATAACTTCAGCATCAAGAATCACTGTTTCACCCATTTTCGCAGGAGCAAGACATCTAAAATTAAGTAAATGAAAACTTGGTATAAATATAAAAGTTTACTCACGCAACATTGAGATTTAAAGTAACACCAGGATGACTTTGAGGAGTAGCAATTAAAGCTGTTGTCGTAGCGATATCTATCAACGTACATGTACAGCCACCCTGAATTTGATATTATGAATTTCTACTAAAAATTTGAACTTACATGTAAAGTTCCCAATGGATTTGTTAATTCTTCAGTAACTTCAAATTCAAGCTTCACTTTTCCTTCTGACACATCCAATACTCGACACTAAAAATAAAAATCATAAAAATCAAGAAAGAGTAAAAAGGAGTAAACTACTTACGCCACTAGCAACTTTCATAAAATTATTTGCAACTTTAGCATTATTGTACATTGCTTTGACGACATTGAAATATTTGCTGGACATATTGAAAAGTGAAATTTTAGTGTAGTTATAACTAGACTCGACGTATTTTTTATTATGTAGTCTAAAATATATGATAACTCTTTCTTCAAGGATACAAAAGTTGTGGTTTGTTGTTTCACGCAAATTTTTTTCATTGAAGACAAAACAACAAAGGAAACGTTTTTATTATTTTTAAAATAAAGTGTCATTTCTATTATTTAATTGACTAACTACAATTTTAAAATTTTTTAAAGACTGCTCATTTTTTAGTAGAATTACAACCAGTGAACATAAGGGAAGATACCATAACCGCCATTGAATCCTCGACCATTGCCCAAACCATTATCAGATCCAAATCCACGATAGTATTCTCCATAACCACCGTTTAAAGGGCCATATCCGAAACCATGATCCTGCTCAAATCTATTACCATATCCAGCAAAATGAGGATAGCCATACGAATGAAAAAGAGCACCACCACTATGGCTTAAGCCATGATGACTACCAACGAATGGAGCAACGACATCAGAAGCAGATGCAAAAAGAATCAAAGCGCCAGCCATCGCAATTAGAAGAAGTGTTTTGGAAGCCATAGTGTTTGAAAAAATGAAAGTGAAAGTTCAATTCAATGTTGATCCAAGCATGATTTCAAAGGGTTTAAATATCTTTTCAAATACCATCTATGCCTGTTTTTTCTCATGTAATTATTTGACTAAATAAATTTTTTTAACGAGGCTATTCTAATAATTTAAGATTGTATAAAAACTAGGAGAGAAAACTAGAAACATTAATATTTTGCTATGTCTTTTTTCCAGTTTTATTTACAAACCATCCATAAGTCATCAAACTTATTTTTTGTTTGGAAAAAAAGTTGTCACATTCCCTTGGCATTGTTTGAGTCGTTTTTCAGTCTTTTTTTTTTGAAGAAGTTTATTCATCCTTTTTGTTTGTTGGTTGCCGCTATAGAGTGAAGCGAGCGTCGTTAAAAAAAATTTTGGCGCGCAAAATGACGACCTGCTGCCGCCGATTAGGAAGACTACGACGACGACACACAGGAAACGATGGCGGCATTTTTGGTATCGGCCGCAAACATAGAAAAAAGGAAAAAAATATAAGAAGTCTTAGATCAAAAAAGGCCGATGAAGAAAAAAAAGAGAGGCAGGCAGTGGCGGTTTAAAAAAAGAAAGACGGCGTATGCGAAGGAATACTTTGGAGAGAAAAGAGTTGTCCTCTTTTTTTGGATTGTGAGTTGAGTGCACGGTTTATTTTTTTGATTGAGATCAAATAAGGAGGTGGACTACATTCTTTTGTTAACATTCATCCTATTTCATTGGTTTCTATTTATTAATGTTTGACATTATACCTTTCACTTAATAAAAAGGATTCTTTTTTGTAAATGTGTTTAATTTGTCAATTATCATTCAACCAAGATGCTTGATATAAAATTTACTCCAATTTCTTTTAAATTATTTTAATATTTACTTCTTTGAAAACGTTTTAAAATAATAAATGAAGTTAGAAGAAATTTTAAAAAACTCTTATCTTTTCCATTTTTTTAATTATTTAAAGATGAAAACCATTTTGGATTCAATGGTGAAACAAAAAATTGACTCATTGTCTCTGGTTTAACTAAATTTCTGCCCTCGCAACCATTGATTGTGTGGCAATAAACATTCCTTTTTTTGTTGAGTTCGACCATTTGTTGCCCTTAATCGTTAATCTCTTTTTCAAACCAGGCAAAAATACTGCGCAAAACAAACTTTTCAATCCATTTTTTGTTTAAACCTATTTTGCATTTAATGCGTTGTTAACAACTAAAATAAAAAAGTATAAATTGTTTTTTCATGAATAAAAAAGCGCCATTACATTTTTTAGTGTGATGCTTTTTCTCTTCTTTTATTCCCATCATTTTCTATTCAATTGTTTTTTCTTGTTTAATGTTGTTGTGATTTTAGTTACCAAAAAAACAAAAGAAACTCAAGGTATTCCCACATTGTTTTTTTCTTCTTCGTGATGTTTTTGTAATATCAATTGTTACCGAAAAAATCTCATTTATTTGCCATTCTCTTTTTCGATTTAACCTCAATACATTTTGATTTATAATTTTTGTAGTATCATTTTTTGACTCGAGTCTAACCCATTGATTGTGACCTCATTTATCTCAATTATTCTATTTCATTAGCATTTTTTCTATCCTGCTGTTTAATCCATTTCATTTTTTAGGGTTTTCCCCTCATCCTTCAATCCTTTCATTTTCTTATTTGAAAAATGTCTAACTTCTTGAGTCGAATTTTTAAACCATCAAAAAAATCAAATCGAGAAAGTTTTCAACCATTGGAAGATTTTGCTCAAAGAGCAGCTTCAGTTAGACATAAGCATGATTTTGATACGGGCATTCTTAAATCTTCTATGCGACGTCGAGGAACGGCTCCTATTTATGATGATGATTTTTTGAGTCGTCCAACTGCAGCTTATCATTCTGAAGCTCAAACACAAAGGCATAGAGTAAGGCTTTAAACTGTGAAATTAATATTGAATAATAATTATTTTTAGGGTCCACGTTCTCTCCCGCCTGGTGCATTTGATTCACCTAACGCTTCGCCATCAAGTAGCACTGATGGAGGAGGTTATGGTCTTGAAAAATCATTCCATTCAGAATTTATTCCATCAACACAACCATCAAGTTCTCGTCGAAAAGGCAAAAAATATAGGATAACATCAGATTTTCGACCACGAAATGAACGACAAAAATATTTAATGGAAAATGATAGTGATTCAGAAAACGCTCAAAGATTAAATGATGAAGAAATGTATAATGTAATAAGATTATAAATTCTCTAACAATAATTATAACTAGTAAAATTCCAGGCAATGAAACAAATTCAAAAATACAAAACTTTATTAGGTGAAGCAGTAACAAAATATCGTCGATATAAAAATGATAATGAGGCATTACAAAAAGCTCAACATCATAATGAACATAAAATTCGTCGATTGGAATCAGAAATAGCTCAATTATCGCAAGAAAAGCATTCATTAGAAGCTGAAAATGCTAGTCTAAAAAGTATGTTATATCCAATGGCAACTGCACCCATGCGATATTACCCTTCCACATATCATCATCCTCAGCCTCCTCAACCTCAACCATACAATTATATGACACCACCAGCTGGAATTCGAAGTCAATTTAATAATACAAATACGGGTTCAATTATGACTAGTGGTGGTGGCGGAAATGTAAACAATTTTCGCCCTCCTCCACATAAGAGTAATAATCTTTTTGGTAATAATGAAGGTTGTGGAGAAGAATTAGCATTTATGTCTGCAACTACAACAGCTAGTAATGCAAGATTACCTGGCATGCCTGTGAATTATGAACTTCCAGATGAAGTGAAAATTTTTAGAACCGTTGAAGAATCGTCTCCATCAAGACCGCGTAAGCTATAAAAATTTTGAACAAAGAATTAAAAGGTTATTATTTTTTTTAGCAACAAATTCAAATCAATCATTTAATATTAGTAATGGAATAGGAGGAAGCAATTCCACAGGATCTTCACCACCAAATAACAACAACAAAACAAATGAACAAACACCGCTGGCATCCCAGAAAAAAACATCTCCCAAAAGCGAAGGAGATCCAAAGATGGCATTATTCAACCAAATACTTTCAAATCAAACCAATGCTCAAACACCAAAAAGTTCGAAAATTAAAAAATCCAACAGTACTTCATGTCTTGATAACAATGAATAAATTCATACATATGTTAAAATATTTTAGCTTTAGATTATTATTATTATTTACTATTTTATCTTGCCACTTTTTTATTATTATTATTAGTGCATTCATTATTTATGAATTAAATTAAAAATTAAATAAAACTTAAGTAAATGTCAAAAGCGTGTAAATTTCCAAAGCTTTGTTTTTTAAAATTTCAGAACTTTATCTTACCCTTTGTAATGATGAAAAAAAGGATTTCGAAGAAAAACAACTCTGAGTTTTCTTTATTCATAGCAAATAAAGGGAGGTTCTGCTCTTTACTATTAATTACTTTTGGTAATTCAATTTACATAGCTTTGATTATTTCGGAAATTTCCTTTTTTAGGTTTCATTGTGAAAAAGTAAACAAAAAGTATAAAAGTGTGTTATTACTGTCATATATTGGTGCTTCCCTCAACTTCCTTCCTCTTCTCATTCAAACTTCGCGCTCCTCTTGATTGTCCTGTAACGAAACAGCCAGCAAGATGGCAGCCTATTTACATACTTGTATTTGCTTTACTTCTGTCTCACTTTTGTAGTCGTAGTTGTGTGTTACATTATTGTTGTGCTGGTTGTTGTTTTATCCTGAATAAAGATCAGATGCAACCAACTCCCAAGGACTATCTAACTAAACCTCGACGACACCAATATCTGTCACCGCGTGACATGGAGGGCCTATCCACCCGTTCGATGCTATGGTAACTCTTGTGGGCCCGCAAAAGAAATCAATGCTGAATGGTGTGAACTATTTGAAGATGATGGTACTGGTGAAATCTTGGTAATGGTCGGATGTCTTTTCTCATCTCAATCGTGGAAATATGGATTGAATCGAACTCAAACAACCTCTTGGAATATGAACTGCTTATGGAGAAGCCGACAATAAACGTGATGTGCTACTGGAAGATAAAAAACGAACATGGAAATGATCTTGAAAGAATCTGTACTTGGTAAAGAACCTATGGAAAACTTGTGATTGAACGTGTGAAAATGAAACTTTGCTGCTTATGTAAAGAAAACTCTGTGAATTGTTAATGCTCTTTTGTGCTATGAAATGATAATGAATCTCGTCTCGTCGCAAGGATGATGGACTTGTTAACCTGTTTTTGGGTGCGCCGGGATGCGACGTCAATGGTCTTCGCTGCCCTGGTATGGTTTTATGGTTGATGGTGTTTTGAGCTTTTTGGTGTTTTTGATGGTTATGTGTTCGTGGTGCTTGGTATGAGGTGATTATATGGATTGCTCTTACTTTACTGGTATGATCTTGCCATGGTGTTCTTGTTATGTTCAACTATGGTGAAGATCTATGGCTCTTATGGAATGATCTTGATTTGTTTTGATTGTATGCTTTAACGACACCAGTGCTCTTGTTGTGCTGAGCTATAGGTAGCCTTATGATGTCAGCTGATCGATATGATGATGGTGAACTTCGTATGGTACTTATGGCGAAGGAATATATCTTGGATGCAGACTTGATAAAACCCTGACAGCATTTATGCTTAATGTCTTGTACTGATGTCGATACCGATATGGAGAAAGATGCTTTGGTCCAAAGAAATGTGTTATGAAAGAATATTCTATGATCCAGAAATGTGAATGGTTTCAACTTCGTGGTTTGGTCGTATGTATGCTCAACGAAAATGTGAGGACACATTTTGGAGGCGGTGGCGGTATGTCATATATTGGTGCTTCCCTCAACTTCCTTCCTCTTCTCATTCAAACTTCGCGCTCCTCTTGATTGTCCTGTAACGAAACAGCCAGCAAGATGGCAGCCTATTTACATACTTGTATTTGCTTTACTTCTGTCTCACTTTTGTAGTCGTAGTTGTGTGTTACATTATTGTTGTGCTGGTTGTTGTTTTATCCTGAATAAAGATCAGATGCAACCAACTCCCAAGGACTATCTAACTAAACCTCGACGACACCAATATCTGTCACCGCGTGACATTACTAAATTGTTTTTAGTCAAAAATAAGTTGATATATTTTTTGGCGCCAATAAACAAAAGGACGCTTAGCGCACATTCGATTGCTACCGAAAAAGAAAATTTCAAATTTTTGCCGACAGATGGGTGCTGCTGTGTTTTATGTTTTTTTTCCCTTTTCGATGATTTGTCTTTCATTGTTTAAGCTGAGCTTTCCCAAGGATAAACGACACTTTAAAAAACCCAAGTAATTATCTAAGATTTTTCAACAACAACAAAAATCTTCTTATCCATGAAAAACTTTCCTCCTCCGCCATGCCTTGATTTGACCGTTCTTCCCTCTTTCAAACGCTTATGTATTTTTCTTGTCCTTCATTTCTTTTCAATTTCACATTACATCAAAAAACTCCTGCCGCTTTTTTACTTCCCTTATTTTTATTTTCCCGACCTGTACATAGGTACATATGTATGTATGCCATCATGGCTCGGAGTATGTGCAATCTAAGAGACAGCAGGCGTTTTGCGCTTTTACCGGTTGTTTTTTTTTTCATTAAAAAACTAACTTGAATATGCCGTACACACTTTGGCATTTTTTTGTACATAGATATAATATTCAGGCGGGTCAAAGCGATAGAGTTGTGAGAGCCTCTTTCTTCGTATGTTTGATTTGTCATTAGCTCTTTGGTGCCGTGCCGTTCGTTCGTGGCGCGCTTTTTCATTTTTCACCAATTTCTCTCTTTCTCCTCTTTCTTTTTTTTCAAGGTCTTTTTTCAGTGATTTTTTTCTTCAAATTTGAATTGAATCAGCTACCATGAAATCCCTCAGAAAGTTGAATATATTTCGAAGTAACAAACATCATCAACAAAAAGAAGATAAAGAGAATAAAGAAAATAAAGAACATCTTGATGCTGTAAGTTTTTTTAAAGTTTTTAAATAAATAAGGTTTTAATGCCTATTTCTTTTTAGTCATATCACGTTCGATTTGATGACAATATAAAACTTCAAAAACAAGCACCAAAACGTCGTCGATCAATTACCGATTTATCAAATCCCGCTTCAGCTTATCATGTTCCGACTCAACCTCGTGCTCATCGTCCAACTCGATCCTGTTTTGAACAAATTCAATCACACGAACCTCCATCTTCTTCCGACGATGATCAAGGCACCCTCATAGATGATCGAGCTTCGTCATATAGAGTGATAAAACCTCGAAAGAAAGCTACTTGTAGTAGTAATTATCGATTTCAACAACAGAAGTTTCAAATTGATCTCAATGGTGGTGGTGGTATGCAAACTTCTTCAGAATATGGAAGTGGTGGAAGTCCAATGAGTGATAATTTTGAAGCTCATATTGAGAAAGAACAACGCTTATTTTACCAAGAACGTGGTGATCGAGTTGTAAGTTTATAATCTAGTGTTTATATCTTACTCATCAATCTTTTTTATTTTAGGATTATTGGAAGAATAAATACCGACGATATAAATCAATTGCAAATGAATTCAAAAATGAAATTACTAAATTGAAGGAACGTGAAAAAAATTATCTTTTGCAAGCAAATTTTTATAAAGATTTAAGCCAAGAGCTTACAAATTTACGAGAACAAAATCGTCATCTTCAATGTCAACTTCAAAATTTGGATGATTTTAGAAATCTTCGTCAAAATCCTTATATGCATCAACAAGCTTATCCAATGTTGCCACCATTTCCTCAACTTATGTCAATGAATCAACCTCTAAATATTGATGCTGGTGAAAAATTGGTATCACAAGCTCAACTTCCTTCTGGTGGTTATTCTGGTTCAAATATCTCCGCTTCTCTTGGCCATGGACTTCATCACAATCGATTTGATCATGATGATGAACTTAAAGATTTCCGAAAGAATCAAACTCAATCTTCTGGTGATGATACTTTTGATGCTCCTCGATTATCAATTTCATCAAGCTCCATTGAACATCCTCGTCGCCAACTTCTAGCAATTGAAGCATCTCCACCATCTCATGAACGTTCTGCCTCGTGTGTAATTCTTAATGATGATGGATATAGCACAAATCACTCCAACCAAACGCTTGCTGTTTCATCAAATTCTGAACAAAAAACCGCTGGTGATTCTACTCCAGTGAAGCCTGCATCAAAATGTCGTAAACCAAGATTTCGTTCAACTGGAAGCTTATAAATTATATCTCTTTTTAATAACTCAATGTACTTTTATAATTTTTTTATTGTTATTATTCTTTTTTTCTAGTTGCCAATTTTCTTTTTTAATTTGTTTTTGCTGTTATTTTTTTATTGATTTTATTATTCAGCAATAAATGAATTATGCTATAACTAAAAAATAAAGTGAAATAAAAAGGCAGTGTTGGAATGGCTTAAAGTACAGTAGTAATAATAAAAAAGCTTGAGACAATTAATTTTTTGCTCCTCGGCACTGAGCTCTGTTGGTTTTAAGTGTAGCTTTCAAATCAGTAATTTGCGTTAAAATAGAGGCAGCTTTATCGTAACATCTAAAAATGTTTGTTAGGAATATTAATGATATTCTGTTTTTTTAGCTTCAATTTGGCGCTTTTAAAAATAATCCAAAAACATAAAAACAATAAAATCGATTTGCCATTGCAGATCTTTGTGTATTTTATTTTCTGTGAACTTACTTGGCAATCAAATTACAACATTTAGCAATTTTTGAGCATTTTTTATGAAGAACTTTTCTTTCTTTTTTGCATCGGCTTTCTTCCTTCTTTTGTGAAAGTTTGCGCTGCTTTTTTCCTCCTCGAAGCTTCTTTGATCTTTTAGATTTTACATTTAATGTTTGAATAAGCTTGTCAAATTGATGTTGACATTTCTTTTGCTAAAATCCTTTGATACTTGGATATGTATGTATTATGAAATCCAGAGGCGACTTACTGCTTCAGCTGATCCGATTTCTTCAGCGTTTTCTTCTTCATTTTGGATGCAATCGCGAATATTTTCTGTTTTCCGCAAATTTAGGGCTGTAATTTCAAAGTGTAAATCATGATTACGCTTCTTTGAACAATTGGAATCTGCTTCCGATTCCCCAAAATTTCTTTCACGCATTCGGTTAGTGAGATCTTCGTGGCATTCTCTTTGCTTTTCTTCCAATTTTTCTAAGCATTTTACATAATTATCACATGATTGGGTCTTAAATAATTTAATGGTTTATTAGTTAAAACCATGGTATTATTTATACTTACCACATCTCCAAATGCATAATTGTTGGTTAATATAGTTAATAAGTTTAAATAAAAAATAATCTTTAACATTTTTAATTGAATTTTGTGGCAACGTTTAATAATCAACAACTAATATTCATTTCAATTTCTGAAGAAAAAATATTATTGTAAAGGGAATGGTTGCTTGAGCATAAAAAAAGAAATTCAATGTAGTGCACGAAGATGAAGAAAAAAAGGTTATTAGCATAAATTATGGTTGAAAGCAATAAGGCGTGAAAAAAAAGAGGAAAAAAACTCGTTAATGTTTGAATGTAAGATGACGAAGACCTGCATTTTAGAATCGATGAAGGAAGAAGATAAACAAAATGCAAACCATTTCATACATTTTCAAAAAGAACTAGCCGCTACGCGGACCTTCGGTCCGCCATGAAGTTTGTTTTATGCAAATTATTACGAAAATTTTGTAATTAATTATTTGATCCTTAGTCTGGAAGATAAGATCGCCATCTCCGTAACATCCCACGCTAATTTACTTCTTTAAGATCATCTAAACTTGTTATAAATTGCCCCTAACAATTCCCTTAGCATACACATCAATTATTAATAATTTCACAGCATTCCATTAATTTGGATCCTATAAAACCATTCTCAAAGATCCCCAATTATTTAATGCGCCTCAAAGTTAACCACCGCTTGCGTGTGAGCTTGCAAAATTTATCTGAAGCAGCTTTTTTTTCTCGCCTTTTATTGACTTTGCAAGTAAGCAAAATTAACATAAATCATTCCATCGCGCTTGTAAAAGAAAATTTTGCTTTCATTCAGATTTATGTAAATTTTTTCATTTATTTTTTTATTTTCCCATGAAGCATTTCCAAGCGCGAAATAACAATCAAAATTACTAGGAAGGATAATGATTTTAATGTTACTTATTTAACGGCAACACGATTGGATGACTCATAAAATTAAAAAATTCAACCAAGCTTGAGAAAAAATTTGAGTGGATTTTTTAAGCATTTACTAACTTTTTAGACTAACAAAAGGAATTTAACGACTGTTGAATGCTCTTTTTTCAAGCCTACTGAAGTTTAGAAAAAACTATGAAGCATTTTTTTCTGCCATGGAAGAAGCTGAGAAGCTCTCATGGGAGCTTTTCTCAATTTCAGTGACCATAAACATGTTTTTTTTTCATGTGGCCATTAACCAGTAAGCTATGAGACAAAGCTAAAGACATCAATAATTGTCAAGATCCAACTTTGCGATAGACAAGTTTTTTTTAAAGACGAAAATTTTTTAAAATAAACTCAAGGGAAAGTACATAAAAAATCGCGCAGGTGAGTCAATGGAAAATCAGGTAGTTAAAAATAATGCGTGAGATACATTTGTGTCCATAATAAAATTATTGCGTATTCCATGGAAATCAAGTTTTTCACATTCCATTCATTTTATTTATTTTTTATGGGTGGAGGTGTTGTATAGTTAGAAAGTTTTTGTTAACACATACATTTTTGAAGAAAGAAAAAAGATCAATCAAGTTTGAAGCGTCAATAAAAACAAACTAACCACCTTCAATGTTGTTTCAATCTTAGCTATTTGACAAATCTTTGAACGGTCGAATGGTTTTCAAATATTTGAAGGAACAAATAATTCAAATTAAAAAAATTTTGTACAAATAAATGGACTTTGAGAGAAAAAAAAAACAAAGAAAGCATCCTCGCATTTTAAGAAATTTGAAAATCGAAAAACAAAAAATCACCACGCTTTTGTAAACAAAGCTTTTTATCGAAAAAAACAAAACTGAGGCTTTCTTTTTATTAATTTATCCTTTCTTTTTCTTCCCAAATAAAAAATGAGGAACGACAAAATCTTTAGAGGGTTGCAATTTTTGTATTTAAAAAAACTACTGACTTGAAATTGGAGATGCTTTAATCCTTTGTCATGCGAACAATTAATAAATATCTCGAATAATTGAGGAAAAGAAAGACTCTTAAAAATTCAATGCAAACTCAAACAATAAATAATAAATATTAAATTCTTGTTACTATCTAAAAAGCGTTCCCTAAATGAACTCTGACTGACTGGATTGAGACAGGCCGGCTATTTGTAAGTCAAAAAGCTAAAATCTCATAAAACTTGACTGCGCAAAAAATGTGAAAATAAAAACACAGCAATGAAAACAATCTTCGAAAAAAGCGTTAATAGTATGGACGCATTTCAATTAAATTATCTGTATTTTATTTTATAAATCAGAAATTTTTAATGATTTGGTAATAAAGTTTTGCTATCATTCTAAAAAATTTTACAAAAAAAAAGAATTTTGTTCATTTTACTTGAATAATAAAAGCCAAAAACTAAGAACAGGAGCAGCATTTGTTAAGTAAATAAACAATGAAAAAATGCAAGCTTAGTTTAGCAAGAGAAAAAAAACAACAGTTTTGAAAGTGGGGAAAACTTTTGTTTATTTAAAAAAAAGAGCCAAAAGTGGTCATTTTTTTCACATATGAAAATTATTGGATCAAAAAGAAATAGGATTAGCTTCTTTAATCACGACTTCCAACTATGAGAGTTAATCATAAGATTAACATGATTTTGGTACTTAAAATAATGAGGATGCAGCCGGATACAAATGCGATAAATTTAACAAAAGGTGTATGTAACGACGACGACGGCTTGTAAGTAAACAAAAGTAAGATATTCAAAAACATCAGCATCATGAACTTCCTCTGTCTCAGTCTGTTGAAAACGTAGTCATTTGATCGATCGGAAAAATACACCATACAACTTATAAGACAGAATAAAATTGCGAAATTATATAAAAGCTGAAGGAAGGAAATAAAACGAATTGCGTTTATCCAACTTTCTACCGTACTTAAAGTAGTTACTAAGAATTACAACAAAAACTAAAACTAGTGACCCTTGGTTTATTTTTAAAAACTAAAAAGAGAAACGAAATACTATAGTCAATTTAAACGAATTCAATGTCATGTCCGGAAAATTGTCTGACTCCAATTGCAAAATGTTATTTTTTTAGCTTAAAACGACAATCAAATTTGGGGAAAAAAGAAGACAGAATTGAAAAGCAATAGCATAAAATAGTAAAAACAGAATTTTTTAGTTGCATCTTAAAAAAAAGCAGAACACGAAGCCTTGAATTCTAAGTATCATAGGTTTTTGGTTATACTCAACCTAATAGGGCTCTCACTAAAAGCAATAATCAAGAATTTTTAATGGTGATAGAATAGTTTTTTAACGAAGAAATACTTTGGACTTACGATAAGTAAAAAATGAAGAAGCTTCTAAAATGAGTATTTTTAAAAACCCAAAAGTCATGGAAGAAGTGTCGCCGTTGCCACAAAAAAAGATAGACAGCTGTTTGAAGGCCCTTCTTCGGAAGAAGAAGCAACCAACAAAAAAGTGCCAAATTTGACAAAGCGCATTTTAAATCTTCGAGTAGAAAAAACGGATAAAAATAAGCTTATCTGATTTCCTCTTTCCTTATTTCTTCCTCTTCTATTTTTAGAATAAAAGAAAACGAAAGTGTTCCTGCTACAACAACAAAAAATACAAAGTAAAAAGTAAAGTTTAGTATGTCACTTGCAAATATATAAATGGGTTTATAATTTAATCCTTCAGCTTAAAATTTCAAAAATTTGTCATATTAAATTTTAAAATGCTTTGAAATGCATTAACAAAGTTAAAACATATTTTTGCAAATACACATTTGATTAATCTTTTCTAACCATTTTTTTATGTTGAGGATAAGGCAAGATATTTTTGAAGAAATCGTTATTGTGAATTGCAAAATTGTCAAAAAAAATTTCTGAACATAAAATACAAGATACGTGTTTTTTAATTTTATAATTGTTCTTTATTGAAATGGATGAACCCGAAATACACATTTGTTTTTTTTTCTTCCATATTTATGTATGCCTACGTGTGATTTTGCAATCAGATATTACGTGATTTATTATAAAGTACTCTTACGCACGTAGTCATTTCTTCAGACAGACAACATTGAGCACAATCTCTGTTAACTTGTCATCGTTTCTTCTTTTATTATAAGTTGTAACAAAAAATTGGCAGACGTGATTTTTGAGACATCCACGTTCTTTGCATCGAGTATTTAACCCGTCGCGCATTTTGGAGTCCTTCACACTTTTTTTAATTCGTAGTCTCCTAAAAAAATTAATACTCGTTTATTTGTGACTCTCACTTTTTTGTTGTTGTTAAAAATGTTACCTTTTATTAACAGCACCTTTCATTTACATGCTATTGATTTTCATTTTTTTAGCCCAAATGAATGGGTTAATAAAAAAGGCCTTTTCTTAATAAAAAAAAATTAAAGGTGTTAATTTGATGTTAAAAAAACTAAAAAAGACGCTAAAAAGAAGCTAGTAATTTAAAAATATATATAGAAACGGTTATTTTACTAAATTATTGTGTGGAAAAATGGGAACCTTCTCTAGCTATTTTATTTTTTTAGAGCTTCTTTAAGAAAAAAGTCAAGAGAGATGATCGAAGTAAATGTGTTGTTCTCTTTTTATCCTTTATTTTTGGTTTCTCTCATTTTTTTTTTACTGATTATTTTAGGTTTTTGTTGTTGTAATAATCCAAAGTTTATATAAGACCAAATTGTAAAATTTTAAATTATGTTTCTCGATCTTCAAACTTTCCTCTATCTTCTTTTGTGGGACAAACTTTCAACCTTCCCCAAATGCTCTCACTTCTTTTTACGATTCAATTGTTGAATATTACAGAACTTTAAATTTTATTTTGCGCGTTTGTTTGTTTATTGATTTATAAAATTACAGTATCCTCCTTATAGTTATCATTTATTTCAGAAGCTTAACAAATCGTTTTAATTCAAAGCAATAACAATGGCTGACCGTAATTCAATTGGGGCAGATGCTCTTTCACTTATAGGAAATACCCCTATGATTTACCTCAAAAATGTTACAAAAGATTGTAAAGCTAAAGTTGCTGTGAAACTTGAATATTTTAATCCTGCATGTTCTGTAAAAGATCGAATTGGATACGCAATGATTTTGGAAGCGGAAAGAGAAGGCAAAATTCGTCCTGGTCTTACTACTTTAATCGAACCTACATCTGGAAACACTGGAATTGCATTAGCATTTGTCGCTGCTGCAAGAGGTTATAAACTCGTAATTACTATGCCAGCGTCAATGAGTATGGAACGTGTAAGTTTAAGAAAAAAAAAAAATCTAGAATGAAATATTCATATTTCAGAGAACACTTCTTCGTGCTTTTGGAGCTGAATTAGTCCTGACAGATTCCACTGAGTTAATGCCAGGAGCAATCAAGCGAGCAGAAGATTTGGCGGCTAATATTCCAAATTCATTCCTCCTTCATCAATTTAATAATCCTGCAAATCCTAAAATTCATTATGAAACAACTGGACCTGTTAGTTGATAATTTAAATTTTAATGGAGATCATAAATTTCTCATTTTCAGGAAATTTGGAATCAAACTCAAGGCCAAGTTGATGCCATCGTTTTTGGAGTAGGTACTGGTGGAACTTTGACAGGTGTCGGCCAATATCTTCGAGAAAGAAAGCCAGCACTACGTATATTTGCAGTAGAGCCTAGCGAGGCAGCGGTGTTGAATGGCGAATCCTTCCATCCTCATAAGATTCAAGGAATGGGAGTGGGATATGCGCCACCCGTATTGGACACAACACTTTATGAAAAAGCAATCAAAGTACATTCTGATGAAGCAATAGTTATGGCCCGTCGTTTGGCTCTTGAAGAAGGTCTTCTGTGTGGAATTTCAAGTGGCGCAAATGTTGTTGCTGCGATTCGTGCTGGAAATATGCCTGGTATGGAAGGAAAACTCATCGTTACATCATGTAATTCATTCGGTGAGCGATATCTCTCTTCTCCTCTTTATGCTGCAATCCGTGATGAAGCAATAAATATGCAAAGTGAATCATTGGAAGAAAGCTTGAAACGCCTTAAACTTCATGAATTTCCTGAATTACAATAATTATTAATCATTTTTTGTATTACTCTTTGAATCATTTTTATATATTTTCTATGTTATATTTTGTAGTAAATTGTAAAATAAAAGTTTTATATCATAAAAAGTTTAGTCCAAATAAAGTGTAACAAATCCCGAAGCAAATCGTTTTTTAGGATAGATTTATTGTACTCTGGCAGTTATGTATCATATTTACATTTCAAACTTGCATTGAGTGGTGACCAAAAAAGCACCTTAAAGTATATGCAAATTATCGTCGGTAAATAAAAAAACCATTTCATCACTTTTTTGTTCCGAAAAAATCGGTCCACTGACTTGCATTCATTGTCGATGATAGCCTGCTTTCTTTGAAATGCGCAAGTTTTTTTTAAACTTTTTATATGTTTTTAAAATTTGATTTCATATTTTTTTTATTTTAGACTGCGAAACTCCGAATAGTCAGAAAGAAAAACGAAAGTAAGAAAATATCATTTGTTTTAAAAACGGTATAGCTTTTTATTTCTTTTTTAGACCAACTGTATCGCATCGTACTCGTGGAGGTGGTCCTGGATCAAATCGAAAAAGAAATGGCAGTGATAAAGTTATAAATAATGATAAAACTCTGAAAAAACAACAACCACCCAAAAAGAAGAGAAGCAAAGTTGTAAGTATTTGTTTTTAATATTTGTTTTTTATTTTGATTACTTCCAGAAAACTTCAAGCGATTCACGAGATACAAGTGAAATACAAATGGAAAGTTCTCCACAGCCTTCACATCAAATTTTGGTATGTTCCTTTTCTCTGTTTTGATTACATATTTTATTTGACTTTTTATTTACCTCAAATATTTAGATTTCAAAAACGGCGCCTTATCCACGACGAATCGAACCTGTACCATCGAGTATGCGTGAACATCAACGAAATCAAAGTGATTCACATATGCCATTACGACAAGGAGAAGTCGCTGCTGCTGCATCATTCGAAGCATTGGAATCATCTGTACGTCTTGAATCACCACCAAATGATGCTGTTGGAGCAAATAATTCAAGTGGAGGAACACATTCATGTGTTTTACAAATCAACGGTGTTATAATGAACCAATCAACTTCACATTTCTCTGAAAATTATGATTTACATTCAAGATCAGTGATACCGCCAGAAGTAAGAGTGAAAGTTTTGTTTTATAAAATACTAAACGTTTATTTTTTTAGCGATTTCGTACAGAATTATTTAAATTAGCAGTTGCATTTTTTTGTCTATGGATCTCAGCTTTTTTAAACTTCTTTTTATTAACAGTAATTCATGATATTGTACCAAGACAACCTTTACCTGACCTCGTATTTATGATCATTCCTCAACAGAAATGGGCATGGGCTGTCGGTGATGTCTTTTCCACAATCAAGTAAAATTTTATCTCGTTGAACCTTTTAAATAATTTTAATCCCTTCATTTTAGCGCGGTTGTTGGTTTCACTGTTATTATATTACATCGTGAAAGAATAGCTGTTTTACGACGAGTGCTTCTTCTTGCTGCTATTTTATATGGTTTAAGAGCTGTTATACTTGCAGTTACCTTTTTACCTCCTTCATTCCATGATCGTGATGAAATATGCTTGCCTCAAATTAATCGAACTGCTATGTATACAACTGAAATAATACATCGTTTTGTCACATATGTTGCTACATTGGGCCTTAATTCAGGACAAGAAAAAATTTTATGCGGTGATTTAATGTTTTCTGGTCATACAATCGTATTAACTCTTATGTATTTTACTCAATTACAATATACTCCTCGAGGTCTTGCATGGTTAAGGTTTGAATTTTCATTTACTGAACTAATGTTTCACATTATTTTTTACTTTCAGGTATATCGCTGCACCAATAACATTCTGTGGAATCGCTGCTTTGGTTGTGAGTGGAGGTCATTACACGATGGACGGTAAAATTTTATATTATGTACACCTAATAACATGTAATTTCTTTTAGTTCTAATTGCTTATTGGTTAACAACTCATTTGTTTTGGGGATATCATCAAATGTTTGAATTACCAAGAGAACAAAGAGCTCAAGCTCCTCTTTCAAGAGTATGGTGGTTTTGGTTATGCTATTGGCTTGAATCTGATGTACCCGATGGTCCTCTACGAAATGAATGGAACTTACCTATTGGTCCTCTATGGCTAAGAAAAGCAATCTCAAAGATTAATAAAAAAATACGATAATACAAAAACTTATCATAAATCGCAATAAAGATGCTAGCACACATATTACTTTGTTTTACAAGTTTTTTATATTTCTTTTAACTTTTGTCAATTTTTTTTACATACAAAAAGACCATGGTTTGGAGATGCAATTTTTTTGTTGTTGATTTATTTTGTAAGAGTTTTCTAAGTTCTTATTGATGCAGAGGCATTTATTTTGAAAAATTCGTAACAAATCCAATGAATTTTGCAAAAGAATTAATTCAATAATCCCGGATTTCTTAACTTTTGGTATTTATTTGATTCAGAATTATGATAACATTTTATTCTACAAAATGACTCTCATTTTCTCAATCTTCTCTTCATCATTCTTTGAGAGTTTATTATCATTTTTGGTTAATTAAATCTCTATTTGATATGAAGTTTATTATAATTCTTTCTCTGCATATACAGAAAAATGAATTCGAGTGGTTTCTCAGAAGAAATTAAAAGAAAATAGTTTGTTTTATGACATTACTCATTGATAATAGAGTTTATTCTTGTTATAAAGACATATAAACAATCGAAAAGCAGACTTATGTATTGTGAGTCATTGCATAACTTTGTTCAGCCTTCATTATTTCAATCAAACTTTGTACATAAATAATAAATTCTCAACACGACTAAAATGTTTGACATATAAAAAAGAAATCTCTTTAAACTTCGTCGACGCGTTTGTTTTTTTGTTTAAAATTTAAAAAAGTGTATCATCTTTTTGTATTTATTATTTAAATAATTTTGGGTTTATTTTTAACATGGCATTATCTGAAAATACAGTATTAGAAAGTGATCAAGAGCATCTCTTAGATGAAGCTTTGAAAGTAGTTAGAGCGGAAGCATTTGAAATGAAAAGAAGCTTAGACAAAGGGTTGCAGATCGACGCCTTCAAACATGCAGCAACAATGTTAAGTGAGCTTAGAACTTCAACATTGTCTCCCAAATTTTATTATAGGCTTTGTAAGTTTAAAAAGTATTAACAACTTATTGAATGAATTAATTTAGATGTTGATATTATAAATGAATTAAACCATCTCTCAACTTTCCTTATCGATGATTCCAATAATGAAAATCGCTTACAACGTTTTGCAGAATTTTATGAAGTTGTTCAATATGCTGGAAATATTTTGCCCCGATTGTGAGTTTTTTATTATTTGACTTCGAAATTTAATTTTTGTTTTTTTGATTTCAGATATTTGTTAATAACAGTTGGTGTTATATATTTTAAGATGGAAGGTGCTCCTAAGAAAGAAATCCTCAAAGATTTGGTTGAAATGTGTCGAGGAGTCCAAAACCCTATTCGTGGTTTATTTTTGAGAAATTATCTTCTCACTTGCACAAAGGAGCTTCTTCCTGACACTCAACCTGGAGATGATTCAAATCCTGCTGGAAATGTTGAAGATGCGGTTGAATTTATTATGCTTAATTTTTCTGAAATGAATAAGCTTTGGGTTCGAATGCAACATCAAGGACCTTCTCGCGATCGAGAAAAACGAGAAAGAGAGCGTCGTGAGCTTCGTATTTTAGTTGGCACAAACCTTGTTCGACTTTCTCAACTTGAAAACCTTACATTTGATATGTATCAAAAAATTGTTTTACCTGGCATTCTTGAACAAGCTGTTTCATGCAAAGAACCAATTTCACAAGAATATTTGATGGAATGTGTTATTCAAGTTTTTCCCGATGATTATCACCTTTCCACTTTGGTTGAATTTTTGGATGCCTGCGCTGAACTATCTCAAGATGTTCAGATTAAAAATATTTTAAATGCTTTAATTGAACGCTTAGCTATTTATGCTGTAGCCGAAGATAGTCCTGGAATTCCTGAGGATGTCCCTTTGTTTGAAATCTTTTCAAAACATGCTGGAAATGTTATAGGAGCTCGAAATAATATGCCACCTGAAGATATCATTGCAATTCAAAGTTCATTGATTCATCTTGCTGTAAAATGCTACCCTGAAAGAACTGACTTTGCTAATACAGTAATTTGTTCAACTTGCAATCTTCTCTCTTCCCAAAAAATTGAATCTGCTGCTCCTAATTCTAATGTTGGAAAAGAGCTTATAAAATTACTCAAAATTCCTATTGTTCAACACAAAGATATTATAAAGCTTCTTGACATTACTGAAATTCCAAATCTTATTCGAATTTTAAACTATCGTGGAAGAGCTATGATTGATTCTTACATTATTAATAGTATTCTTGATAATGAAAATCAACTTTCTGAAGAAGAACATGTTAATGGCGTTTTTAAACTAATTGAAACTTTGGTTGAAGAAGATTTACCTGAAGATATTGAAATCGATGAGGATTTTAAAGAGCAACAAGAGCTTGTTGCTAAACTCATTACTGCTATTCATAATGATGATTTGGATAAGCATTATTTAGTAGGTTTCAAAAATATAATTTTGATAAATTTTTGATAAAATTTTAGCTTTTAAAAACTACTCGAAAGCATTTTGGAAAAGGTGGAAAACATCGTCTTCGTTTTACTTTACCCGCACTTGTTTTCTCCACATACAAGTTACTTCTTCGTTATCAAAATAACAACAAAGTTGTAAGAATTATTAATTTTACTTTTCTTTATATTTTTCTAATTTTTTTATTTCTTAGGATGATTGGGACGATAAAATTAATCAATTATTTATTTTTGCAATGAAAACTATAAACGCTTTAAAAACCGATTCAGAATGGTCATCACTTGGTTTGAAACTTTACCTCCAAGGTGCCATAGCATCAGACAGATTAGAATATGAAAATTCTGCAACCGTAACTTATGAATTTGTTTCAAAAGCTATTTCAATTTATGAAGAAGATATTCATGAAAGTAAAGAACAAGTTTTAGTTGTTCAACTACTCATTGGAACAATTCAAAGACTCACATCTTTAACTGAAGAAAATCTTGATCCTTTAACTTCTAAATGTGCGGTTTTGGCTGCAAAATTATTAAAAAAGCAAGATCAAGCTCAAGCTGTTTGTAAAGTTGCACATCTATTTTGGCATTGTCAAGTAAAACACATTTTTCATTCCATTAAATTTTTTTAACACATTCATTTTTTAGATTGCTGGCCATGATACACCTATGCGTGATTCAGTTCGAGTTGGCGAATGCCTTCGAAAAGCTCTTAGAACTGCTTCACAATGTATGGATGATCTTGTACAAATTTCTCTTTTCAATCATATTTTAAATGAAAATTTGTACTTTTTTGAACGCGGATGCAGCGAAGTTAGCTTTAATTTTTTTTGCTACCGATAAACTTTGTGATAACACGCCACTTTTTTTTGTAGATTAAATTGGAAGAGGTCAATAAATTAATTGACAAAATTCGTGATTCCGTCTATCAACTTGATAGAACTCCCGAAGCTGAACCTGTCATTGAAGCTTTTAACGTAAGGGTATTTTTTTCGATGGGCATAAAATAAAAAATAGAGACTTTATACTTTGAAGAAACTTCAACCCGTCGATAAAATGTTGCTTTGCATGTGATTTTTTTGAAATACCTTTTTTTAGAAAACCATTGCATTCATTCATCAAAAGCAAAGCGTTAAAACGGATGAACCACATGCTTCTTTACAAGGCATTATCGCGAAATGATTTCAAAATATTTTTTTCTCCAAATGACCAATTTTTCAAAAAGCCTTATTAAACCAAAACGCGGTGCTTTTTAATTTATTTTTTTCTCTTCTCAATGTTTGAATCTTCTTGAATAATTAGTGTCAGTTATATTTATATATTTTCCAAATTTCTTATATTCTATAATCTCAAAACCTTTTTTTAAATAAAATATATTTCAAGAACAATATTTTTCCTATTTTGTTTTCTTTATGCTAGTAAAAAAATAAATGTTTATCCTAGTGAAAATTTGAGATATGAAAAACGGGTTTGAAACTCTGAATATTTTTTTGATTGAAAAGTAAAAATTGTACGAGAATTTTTTTAACCTTGAATTTTTCCACGTTTTGGTTTTTTCTCTTTCTTGTTGCTTCTATGACTCATTTGTTAGCTCTTTTGCAATTTTCTCCGCATCATTGCTTCTTTTTTAAAGAGGGAATAAATGAATGAACGACCAAGTTGTTGATTTTATTTAACATGTTATCACTTTTTTCTACCTTAACATTTTTTCTTTTTCAAGAATGTTCACAATTTTCTTTTTTACTCAACTTTTTTTCTCTACTATTTTTCATATTTGACGTCAATTCTTGATGATGCGTTTAAATGAAATATTAATGACCTTTTCTGTTTTCTCTTATTTTCATAAGCAATGATTCAGGCTGTTGTCTCTTGTTCCTCCTTGGTAATAGCATCTAAAATATTAGGGCTGTTGCTATAGTATTTAGACATTACATTTTTTTTTATTTGTAGTTATAAATGTTCAAGTTTAACATTTTTCTTCTTAGTAATTTTCTAAGAAGTTTTTTTTATTTGTAGTTTTGGGTTAATTTCAAGATTGACAAAAAATGTCTGCTTTGTACTTTCTTTTTCCTTTTACTTTACCGTAGAACTTTAAGAAATTTCCTTACTTACTTTTTAAAAGGTGGTAAATATAAATTTATTTTATATTTTAGTTAAGTACTTCCTCCTCTTTTATAGACACACTTGAAATAATTGTTTTCATTTATTAAAAAATCAAAAAATGCGTTTTTCTTCTCAGAAAAAAATTCAAATGAGAAGCAACAAAAAGTATCCATTTTTTGTTTTACTTTTAAATATTAATGCATTGAAAGTGATGCAAATGGGCTGGCTTAGGGTTGTCAAAAAAGATTTCCCGGGAAATTTCCCGGGAAATTTCCCAGGAATTTCCCGGGAATTTCCCGATTTTTGCTGGGAAATTTCCCGCTACAAACCCTTACAAAGTTTCACAAAGTCTAACAAAGTCTTGCAAAAGTTGCTATAACTTTGTTAAACTTTGTAAGACTTTGTGAAGGTTTGTAGCGGGAAAATTCCCGGGAAATCTCCCGGGAAATTTCCCGGGAAATTTCCCCATTTTCCCATTTCCCGGGAAATTCGACAACCCTAGGCTGGCTTACCTGTCATCAGCATCACGCAAGAACAAAGTTGTCCCAGTTGTTGTAGGTTTTCCCTTTTTCTCTTTTTTCCTTCAAGAAAAAGCTTTAGTCTAATCTTTTATTCTTTCGTCAACAACACAATGAATGACTAGTTTTTAAAGTCGCGCACAGCCACCACATACATACTTGTAACAGCAAAGAACCTTTTTTCTAACTAAATAGCGGTTTATTTTTTTATTAGCTTTAAAAGTTTTTAACAAGCATAATTGATTGAGTAAACATTTTTTCGTGCTTATAAAATTGTTTTGAATGAATTGCATTGATTAAAATTTAGACTTTTTTTTAAATCAGAACTTTAGTATACTTTTTCAAAGTTTTCTGCCACACTTTTATATTTTGGAAGTTGCTCTGTCTATGTTTTTAGTTTTTGTTTTATTTTTTTGCTGTTTTTAAAAGTTACATAGAAAAAAATTCATTTACTTTTTTTATTATCTATCCTATGAACGATGTTGAAAAAGAAAGAGAAAAGAAAGGTGTAAACATTTATTTCCCAGTGTTTTTCTGCGTTTTTAGAAATTTGTTTTTTTATATACACATTGGATCCGGCTCGGCAAGAATTCTTTCTCTTTTTTTTATTATGAACTTTTGCAGTCCCATTTTTTAGTGTAACCACATTTTTTATTTGAATCAATTACACACGTGCATTTTTCATGATTCTTTGCTTTACTTTTTTCGCATTTAAAATATTTTTTTACACAAGCGTGCATTCCCAAAAAAAGTGTGACAAAGTTATTGGAGGACTAAAAAAATCAAACAAAAGGTATAAAAAGCTTCGAAAAACCTGTTTTTGTTAGCTTTTTTGTTTGAGGTTGCCCAAGAGAAGCCCGGAAGTTATTTTTTGCTACAATTAAGAGACTTTCATGCATGGGTCGTCAAAATTCCTTTGCTTATTTATAAGCCCAACTGACCGCTTGTTTTTCATATTTTTTTCTGTACAAATTTTTCTTTTAAAAATCAATACTTTCGTATTTTTCTTGCTTTAAAAAAAGTTATTTATTAATGATTCCAATTGTGAAACTTGGATAATGCTAGTAGAATTCGATTTATTTCTTTAAAAAAATTGCCATAGCAACAATTGAAATTTATGGCTTTTCCTTTTTTTTATTCCAATGAAAAGCTCTTTCTTTACCATTACCAATTTTTCCTTTTATTAATTTCAGTTTTTTTCCATTTTACCATGTGAATCATTTCTTAAAGAAAGCAAAACAAAACGCCTGCGCTTTCTTAAAACTTTTTGGTTTGTAGTTTTATTTTTTCTAAAATTGCTATTTTTCTAAAAAAATTGCCTTTTTCCAAATCCAATTAAGAAATTTATCTTTTGTTTGGTAAAATAAAAAAGAGAATTACCAATAAATATCATTAAATTTATTATCAATTTATAAATTTTTATATTATTATATATATTAGCACTTTGAACACCTGCTTAGAGAGAGATTTTTTCAGCGTATTTTTTGTCCCTTTTTTTTGAACTTGCTTTAGTCTCTTTTTTCTCGCTCTCGTCATTTAAACATTTTGTATTGTTTCATTTTTCATTTGTTATTTTTTAAAATTACAAAACGATCAATAGTTACTTTTTTCGTGGAAGGAAATTTGCTTTATATTTTTTGTTCCAAATTGTCATTATCGTAATCTTTCAGAAATTAACGGGTCATATTTCATAATCATTATTTTTTCGTAACATATAAGTTTTTTTAATCAAAGTATCAAATTGATGCTCATGACCGTAAATGAAAAGGATAGTTATTTGAATCAGCCTTCAACATCGGCAGAATCAATTGAATCGAATTCATCAAAGAAAAGTGGGCGAAAGAAAAGATCCACAACAGAAGAAAATAATAATTCAATACAAAGTGAAAGTGAGAAGAAATATTTAAATTTTAATAAGATAATTACCATTTTTCAGGCGTAATACCTTCTTCAGATAAAAGCGGCAACTATCTTCCATCCGTTGGAGATTCACCACCCTTAATGTCCGCTGGTAATACTCGAGAAATAACCGCATCAAATCAATTGGATTCATCATGGACTTATTTTGCTTTATTTTCATTCCCAACTAACTTTGTTAATTTTTTTACATCCCTTGATCTCATATCTTTACTCGCATTTGGTATCCTTTGCTTTATTGGTGGGCTTTATTTACTTCATTTGATTTCCATTTTTTATGCGTAAGTGGAAGCTTAAACAAAAAGCTTTTTTTATAAAAACTATTTTAGTCGACATCGTTTACATCGACCTGTTCGACATGTAAAAGATCCACCTGGCGTTTCAATTATAAAGCCTTTAGTTGGCACGGATGACAACTTATTTTTCAATTTGGAATCATTCTTTAAACTAAAATATCCAAAATATGAATTATTATTTTGTTTGAATGACCAAAATGATCCAGCCCATAACGTTGTTCAAGAACTTTGTAAGAGATATCCCCATATTGAAACTAAAATTTTCATAGGTAATTTTAACTTTCATCGAATTCACTCACTTATTTTTTACCAAAATTATGCATTTAGGTGGTTTATCAGTTGGATTGAATCCAAAAATCAATAATATGCAGCCTGCTTATCGCGAAGCAAAATATTCCCTTGTTCTTGTATCCGACAGTGGAATTTATATGAGAGAAGATGCATTAATGGATATGGTTGATTGTATGGAAGATAATGTTGGTATGGTAACTCAAGCCCCTTATTGTTTGGATAGGCATGGATTTGGTGCCAACGTGGAACAAATCTATTTTGGTGGAGCTCATGCACGAATTTATCTTGCTGGTAATGCCATGAATTTTATTTGTTCAACTGGAATGTCTTCTCTTATGCGAAAAGATGTCTTAGATGAAGTTGGAGGAATTGCTAAATTTGGAGAATATTTAGCAGAAGATTACTTTTTTGGTGTTGCATTCTCTAACAGGTGTGTTTTTTTAAATGGCATCGTATAAAAATTAAGTTCAAAATTTTAGTGGTTACAAATGTGTTATTTCCCATCTTCCTGCGCTCCAAAACACAGCGAGTTCGGATATGAAAAAGTTTCAAGAAAGAATTTGTAGATGGATAAAATTACGAATTGCCATGCTTCCCCATACTTTAATCCTTGAACCCATTCAAGAATGTTTTCTCGCAGGTATTTTAGGAACAGCTGCAATCTATCAATTTTTTGGTATTTATGCTATCCCATTCTTCATCTTTTTTCATATACTTTATTGGGCAAGTTGTGATTACATTCTTATTTGTGCTATGCAGGTAAAATTTCTATTCCTAAATGATTAATTATCCTTTATTTTTGAATTTTAGAATGGACCATTACCATTTTCTTTACTACAATTTTCAATCTGTTGGGTTATAAGGGAATTCATGGCTTTTCCAACTTATGTTATCGCTCTCTTAAATCCAGATATTTTCTGGCGTACCGGTGCTTATAGATTGGAATGGGGTGGAAGAATTCGACCTATTTCACAACCTTACAAGAAATAAAACTTTATTTTTTATTGAAAATTAAAAAATCATTTGCTCTTTTCCGGGTCTACTTTGCCCTTTTCCATAAATTTTTATATTGTTTCCCCAACATTGTAGTCCATATCACAGAAACTCAGCTACTTCCTTCTTATTATATTGGTTTATTTTTAATAAAAAAAATATTGTTCTTTCTGAATTTTATCTTCCTAAACCGTCCATTTTTGTATTCTTCATTATTGAAATATTAGACAATTATAAATAATAAATAAAGAATTTTATTCCACGTGAGGTTTATCAAATGCAATTAAACTAATACCAGCAATAATACACGAAATTCCACAAGCATAAAGAATCGTCGGTTGTTCACCAAATACAAGCCAACCAAGAAGACCAGTAACAACAAAATTTGTTCCTGTGTTTAAAACAACTGCCTAAAAGTTATGTTTAATTCGAATCAAAAAAAAAAATTGGTTACCTTTATTGTCGAATCCGAAGCTTGCATCGCTTTTGAATGTAGCCACCACATTAAGATATTGATTAGAACAAAACAAACAAGAAATGTGTATTTTAACTAAAATTTACTAAAGCATATTAATAATGTGGAAGAAGACAGACTTACCAATGAAGAAATGCCATCAGAAAAAGCAAGTTTCATAAAGATAGGACCCAGAGCAGCACATATTCCTGCACGAAGAGCGTATAATATCATTAAATCTTGTTCTTATGATCACTCAAAAACATAATAATTCCAATATTGTCTAAAAGTATGGTTATAAAAAAGGGTCAAGTATGCTATTTTCCCAATAAATAAATTTAAAAAATTCTCCAAACGAATTTTTTTAGAAAAATGAGCGCGAAAATGATGCAAACAAAGTTCAAAATTTTTTTATTAGCTCTATCTTGCTCAAAAACTTTCTTAAATTCAGTCGTATTTGCGCAGTTTCTTTTTTATTTCCTTGAATTTTCTAAATATAGTTTTGAATTTAAAGATAATCATTATGGTTGCCGCTAACGATAGCAATATTAACGAACCAATGGTTGAACAAGCTAATGATGGTAACCATGAAATTCCCATGGATGAAAATGATGATGAACCCGAATTAACAAAAGAGCAGAAAAGTGCTGCTATTCCAACCTTAATGAATGAAGGACATAGAGCTTTTCTCGTTGATGACTTCGAACTTGCCACAGAAAAGTTTTCTATGGCGGCTGAATATTCGTAAGCATCTCTACCATTTTTGAATTTGTAACCTCAATGTATATAATCTTTAGCGTAGCTGTTTATGAAAGTGAATTCGCCCCTGAATGTTTTGAACCCCATTATCAATATGGTCGGGCATTGTCCAACCTTGCTTCGCTTGAATCTGAAAACCCACAAGTTGAATTTGACTCAATTCGTGATTACGTTTCGAAAATGGCGGCAGAACGTGCTGAAAAGGTTTGTGAAAAGCAACCTAACATGAATGATAGTCGAGTTGGAAATCCAGATGATGTTACTGGTATGCTTTTTTTATACACTCTTACATCATTGGCTTTATTTTATATGTGGCTTAGGCGAAGAACGTGACGAAGTTATCGCCGCTGTTGACTCTGCTTTAGAAGAAAACGCTCAAGAACTTGGGCAACTTTCTGAAAAATCAGAAGAAACTAAAGAAGAAGTTTCAGAAAAGGAAGATACGCAAGTATCAACTTTACCCTCAGAAAATGAGGCAGCTGATAAAGTTGAAGGTGAACAGGAGGATATCACTGAAAATCCTGATTCTCCAGAAGGTGAGATTGAAGCAGCAGATGAAACCCAGGATGATGTAGAAATGCCTGATGAAGAAAGTGAAGAAGATGATGAAGAAGATGCCCCAGCTACCACGCTTGCTTGGGAAGCACTTGAAATTGCTCGTACAATTTGTGAAAAGTTAGGATTTAACTTTTAAAACTTCGGTTAAATCAAATTTTTTAGGCAAGGTGAATCAAAGGAATGGGACATGAAGAAAACTAAAGTTCTTTCTGTTCTCGGCGAACTTTCAATCATTGAAAGTAACTTTGAAAACGCTATCAAAGATTTGGAAGCTGCTCTTAAAATCAATCAAAAGCATCTTGAACCTACTGATCGCATTATTGCTTCTTCCTTCCTTGAACTTGGTAGTGCCCATCGTCATAATGACGATTATTTACGCGCTGGTGAATGCTTTGAAAGTGCTAAAAATATTCTCGTAGCTTGCCTTGAAAAGAGCAAAGCTTCGGAAGATACTAAAGGAATCAATGAACTTGAAGAATTCATCAAAGAAGTCGATAGTTGTATTCAAGATGCGCAAAGCTCAGATAGAGATAGCAAACTTAAAAAAGCTATGGAAGCAAAAGAAGTAAAGCAAGTATCCCCTGAAAAAGCAAAGAGTGATGATGAAAATCAAGCTCCTGTTCATGATATAACATTAAACATCCGTAAAGGAAATAAGCGTCCAGCTGAAGATGCATCAGAAGATCCAAAGAAACCAAAGGTTGAAGAACCTATTCCAGCTGATGGTGCAGAAACCACTGAAGTTGCTGCCGAACCTGTTGTTTAATTATTCGGTAGAACCAAATTGTCTTGATCTCTTTATTTTTATTATTATTATTTGTAAAACTTTTTTGTTTTATTTATTTTTTTACATGTTGAAATTTTTGCAAATAAAATTTTTTTAACTTTGAAAACTGTTTCTATGGTAACCGAGCTGAGATTGCGTGGCGATCGAGCGTTGTTTTGCATTTTATTTATTTGTAATAGAAATGACCAAAATTGTTTTACGAGAAAAGAAATTGCTTGAAGAAGCGCGAGAAAATTATAAACTTTTAAAGGAGCGTTTTGTTTTGCTTCAAAATGAAAATGAACAACTTCAAAGCGGATTTGAAAAAGTTTGCTTATCCTTGATCTTTTCAGTAATTTTAATCTAAGATTTTAGAATATGGACGCAGTGACAGAAGAACGAGAAAATCTTTTGACCGAAATTGATGAAGCTAAAGATTTTATTAGCAGTATTATTTCAAGCATTGAAATTGAACAACAAAAAAGAGAAGATCTCTTCGATGAATTTAAAGTAAAATTTAAATATTTTTTGGAATATATAAAATTTCTGAAAATAGTAAAGAGGTTTATCGTAAGAGTTGAGATATGACAAGGCAACTCTAGTTTTGTCATTTTCTCGTGCAAAGCTTGCCTTTTAAAATTTTCTTTCGGATTTTTTATGAGATTTAAATCAAGTTATTTTCATTATATTAAAGTTCGTTTGATTTAATTTTCAGTCCACAACCATTGCCGATATACAAAATGTTTACCAAGAGCAGTTGGAACAATTGACAGCCGAATTGACTGAATTCGATGTTATCACAATTCAAAATAACAGTGAAAATGAAAAATTATCAAATCAATGCGCAAATTTAATGAAACAACTAACTGCAATGGAACGTGAAGCAAGGATTCGAGAAAGTAGAATAAAAGAAGAATATGAAAGTCAACTTGCAGAATTGAGCCGCAAATTACGAGAAGATCATAAGTAATAAAAAGTTGACATTGATAGAATAAAAAAGTTTTAAATTTTAGAGATGAAGAAAAAATGCGACAAGCAAATAATGATTTACAAGCCGCGAGAATAGAATGTGCTGCTTTGAAAGATGAAGTGACAAAATTGAAGAAAGAAAAGGCCTATTTTATGGAGCAAAAGGAATCAGAGCTTCGCACAATAAGAGATGAATTATTTAATGTTAATCGAGAAAAAATGGATAGTGAAATTTCAAAGAAAAGGTTAGAAACTTTTTTATAGCATCATTATTTTACTGAGTAAACTTTAAGATTGGCATCAGAAATTGAAGCATTGAAAAAAAGTTGTGAACTATCAATTCAAAGAGAACGTAATTTGAGAAAGTAAGTTTAGTCTTCTTTTTTTCCACAATTATAAATAATGCAGGTTTACAATTCAATGGTTAGCGAATAGTAAGTAATCTTATTTGCAGGGACCTTAGCAAATTGGAACACGATAAATTGGAATTACAATCAGCTATAAGAAGCAGAGAATTTTCAAAAGATTCTGAAATTACTGAAGCAACAGCAAATTTGGAAATGCAAATTAAATCTCTCGAAAAAAGATTACATGATAATCTAACGATTGTAAAAAGTAAGAATATAAATTTTTTATTTTCTTTAAAAAAATTATTTTAAAGATTTACAAAATGAAAAGCAAGGCTTCTTTAAAATTGAAAAGGAAAATGAAACTCTGAAAGAGAAAGTCAAAAATGAGGCAAACATCTTCAGCCAAAAAATTAGTGATTTGGAAAACAAAATTATTCAACAAAGACGCGAATATGATGAAAAATTGAGACAGATTGAATTCGATAGGGATCATGCTGAAAAGCGGGTTAACGATGTTATGTAAGTGATCGCTGACCAAATATAGTTAATTCACCCAAATTGTTTTTAGGTCAAAATCAAAAGCATCAATCTATTTGGCTCAAATCGAAAAGCTTCGAGAAGCTTTGCAGAGTAAAGAGGATGAAATTTCACAGGTAGCTCTCACATGTTTAATACAACATTTTGCAAAACAAAAAATTTATAGATTAAATCTCATTATCGTTCTTTGCTGAGTAAAATGAAAAGAGCTGTGTAAAAGGTTGATGGCAGTAGTAGACACGAGTTTTAAAAGTGGATAAAATAATTTATTTCCATTTGTCTTTCTTTTGATAGAAAAAATAAATAGTTTCAACATATATTAAAATAATCTTAAAAAATTTTGGTCGAATATTATTTTTTGGATGGAAAATTATTCCCATTCACATGGAGCCTCCCAACCTGGATCGAATTGAGGTTTAGCAGCTAAAAAGTCTTGTTGACAATTTGTAATTGTTTGCATATGATGTAAACAAGGCTTATATGAAAAGATTGATTGCAAATCACATGTTGGAACTTTTCCTTGGCAGAAGGATAAACATTCTTTTGGAACTCCTAAAAATAATTGGTTTAATAAAGCTTCATGAAACTAATTGTTTATTCTTCTAATAATCGCTTTATTATGATACTAAGTAAAAATAATTGAAACGCGGGGTAGAATGCAGTAAAAGTCTAGTTTAATTCATATTTTCAATCAACTTTAACAAACATTATTTAAAATTCAAAAGATATTTTAACTACCTTTATTTTGACAACATTGTGTATTATCTTGAGCATCGGCAGCGCAATAAGCCCATGTTGTAAGCTGACTTACACATTTAATTCCAAGACCACCTCCAAGCTAAAAAAAAACTTATGGTACATTTTTTATGATAATTTTTATGAAATGTGAAATTATCTTACAGTTTGTAACGATGTGTTATAACTACAAAGTGGTAAACAGAATTCCATTTCTGCTTTCCCCACCGCTTGACAACAATTCTGAATACGTTTGTGGTGCGCGTTATTGCAACTAAAAAATTAATAACAATGATAGATTTTTTATTTAGATGGCACTATTCAAAAAGGTTTGGTTAAAATTTAAAAATACCTGCATGGACATTTACGTTTCAATTCACCGGCTTTTCGACTGCCACCAAAGCATTTTCCTTCTGCAACTTTATCTGCACAAAATTTATATTCATTTGGACAAAGTTGTCGAAGTTCATCAGCAGTCAACTCGGTTAATTCTTTTCCTTTTGATGAGACAAGACCATTTACAATAACCAAAAAGGTTGTAATAAATCCAATAATTAAAAGCAACGAAAAGAATAATTTCATTGTTTTTCACAAAAGAAACAATGATGTTTCAGGGATGAAAAAAGTGAAACATTGATTTAAGAATATTTCAAGGCGATCATGAAAAAGAAAGAAAAAGAGGTCAGATCAATGTGACGTCCTTTCTTACAGATATTATCAAATAAAACTGGTTCATAAAAAAATAGTTTAATCTCTTTAAAATAATTAGTTGATAATGATATATTTATTGACATTTAAAAAAAGATTGTTCAGTATTATACTTATAAACTTGATTCAAATAATTTATAAGGATAATTATGTTATGCAAAAATCAAAATGTTTTCTATGTAATTTCTGTACACATTAATTTGTGTTTCAATTCATTCATTCAAAGTCCATTCTGAGCGTCAAACACTTTTTCACTAATTTTTGATTAAAGTTCAAAGCCATTTTTGTCACGTTCTCGCATTTTCAAAAGTTGAAAACCAAGTGATCACTTTTAAAAATATGATGAAATTTCTCGTATTTTTAATTGGACACAAAATAGATTCATTTAATTTGCATGATTTCTAAAAGTCTGACTGTATCCCAAAATGAGTTATTTTAATAAGAGCAGCATTAATCCTCTGACGTCCAACACAGATATAAAGGGATTTAATAAAGCATTATTCATTCACATCAAAAAAATTTATTCAGGTGTTTCCTTTTTTGAAGTTTTAACAAATTTTTGTAACTTCAAAAAACAAAAATGCGCTTTAATTTTGTTGCTCTTCTTCTCGGTATTATTTTAGTTTCGGCAATTCAAAGTGATGCCGCTGCTACACCATTGAAACAAATTACAACAAAAGTGAAGAATCTCATTTCAACTTATTTAAAAGATGCACAAATTCAAACTGTAAGTTTTTAAATTTAGTAATTATCGAAACCAAACGTGTTAACAACAAACATCTAACAGGTGCTGATTTAAAAAAAATTTAGCTTATCAATGCAGTTTTTGACATGGCATGGGACAACCAAACAATTGGTAATTTCATTCATCATTTCAGAATAAAGCTTTAAACTTGAATTATAGATCAAATCAAAACACAAATTTTGCCATTAGCAATGAAAACGGTGACAAATGCGCAAAAAACCCAATGCCTAAACACATATCAAAAAATGTCAACCGACCTCGGAGGAAGTGACAAAGCTGAAACTTTATTAAATGTATTGATAGGGAAATTAACAGCTGTCCTAAACCCATACATTACTCAACTTCAAACTGTAATCAAAAATGATTGCATGGCAAGATGTATCCGATTCTCTCTCAGCATATTTTCACACTTTAGCTTTGGCGCGCAAAAATCAAAGGGATTTTCAATAAAGAAAGCCCTAAGGAACCCAAAAGCATAGAGGCTTAGAATATAAACTATTATTCTAATTTTTTGGACAAGTAAATAGACTAACATAGAAACCTTAAATCAAAAAAAATTTGAATCAGTAAGCTATGTTACAAGTTTCACTCATTTTAAATGACTAATGTTATTTTTTATGGAAAGGGTATATTGGGAATTGCAGTGAACACTATTAACTCGTAGAATGACAGGAGGATCTTTATAGCCTTTTAGTAATTTCCCTATAGCCATATATAAAACATGATGACTGATAATTCACCGTTTGTTGCTATCGGCATCTATCTTCGTATTAACGATGACAGTGCATGATTGCTTAAACATAGGCTAAGAATTCTTTCATTCGTCTGGGGTTTGATAATGACTCTAATTGAACTCACTTTTCTAACTTTGGTTGATTAACCAATTCTAAACTAATGAACCATCAAATCATATATTCTCCTAAGATTTGCATATATTCTAATATTCCTACCCAAATCAAAGCTATGAGATAGATCATCATGTTTTGTCACCGTATATCGTTTTAATATTATTATAATTTCTAATGTTATTCATAACTACTGTTCAAGCCTGAATAACTCGCTTAAAATGGGCGCGAAAAATGAGCGGGAACAATTTGCAGCGCCGAAAGGGATGTGTGAAAATATGCCCTCAAAAGCACTCGGATACATCTTGTCAGGCCACGTCAAAAATAATCGAAACAAAGGCATGCTTTAATTTAGTTGCTTTAATAAACTAATAACAATGGAAAAAGTTTAGGAAAAGCAACAACCAAGACTGCAGCACTTAAAAAAGGTAACGGTTTCGTAACAAAGGCAAACATTCAAAAAGCTTTGACCGCAACACAAAAAGCTTTCAATCAAAAACAATGTGATGTTGCATTCAAATATCTTGCTGGAACGTATCTCAAACTTGGACAATACAATTTCAAATCCACTCCTTGCACTGGTAATGGAGCATAAACAAATGTGTTTTTACTCATAAAAAATAAAAAGCTGGTGAAGGTAGTATTTCATCGACAGAAGATTTGATTATTTAATAAATTAATTTGTATCGTTGTTTGTATTTATAAAATATGTAGTTAATAAATATGACACATAAAAAGAATGTAAAGATGAAAATCAAACTAGCACACTATTTCTGGATATATTAGTAGCAATATTGTATGTCCTTCCTAGTAATTTTGATTGGCTGTGGAAGCCTGGAAATCTATCATGGGAAAATTCAATAAAAATGAAAAAATTAGCATAAAAAAATGAATGAATGTTCAAAGTAAAAAGCTTTTCATTGTATGAAAATGTAGCGTTGATGAGCGGTTGTTTTTTTTGAGTTACCCAATGATGCAAAAGGATCGAAATAAATTCAAATATGCCTTAGGATCTAAATATCTAAAAGATCCAAATACCCAAAGGATCCAAAAATGGTAAAGGATCCAAGATCTGAAGAGAGTTGCATAAAACAACATGGACAATGACTTTTTTATTGAAAAGAAATAATTAGCTATTATTATTGAGGTGCTATAAAGCATTTGGGGTTCTTTAGAAGGAAGTGGATAATTGGATAAGGAAATTAGTTGCGCGGTGGAAAAACCTTAGGTATATTAAATGAAGATCTTATATACGTACTATGAGAATGATGAAAATCCATGCAATAGCATTTTAAAAAGCCATAAGAATTTAGCAAAGTTGCAAAATTTTATCTATTACAGCGTCTTATATGCTCAACGTATCTAATATGGTAAAGAATCCAAATCCATAAATTTTAAAGGTTGCAACTTGCAAGGATAGATTTTAATATATACAATATGCCGGGCCGAAGGCCCGCATTTCCCTATCTGTTGGATAATGTTGGTGACTTTTATTTCGCTGGGTAAAAATGAAAAGAGATCTAATTTATTTAGATTTGGTATAAAGTTTAAATTTTGAGTATTTTTGAAAACGGATAAGATGATATAAAATTAATAAATGCAAAATGAAGTAGTTATATCGCGGGCCGGAGGCCCGCGTGTTGCGAGGATCTTTTTAACCACCTTTATGGTGGCCCCCGCTGCAGGGTATGCAGCATTATATGTTGAGGGAGAGCAAGAGGAGGTAAGTCGTTTATTTTCATGTTATGTATTTTCTATTTTTATTTTATGATTGAACAGATATCGCCACTTCACGGAATATGCTTTTATTGTACATTCTTTTACGCAGCTATTATGATAGTAAAAAAAGTAAATAATCATAAATATTATGCAAATTTATCCTTGAAATTTTAGATGAAACTTCAAAATCCTATATAAAGAAAAGCGCAAAGCAAAAACTGTTCATTTCAATTCAAAATTTGGTTGCATTCTGGTCGCTTGAATTCTTTGTTTAAAAAATCTAAGAAATGTCTCAATCTGATGTTCCATTTTCTGGTGATGATGCTCAATCTGCTGGCGTTCCTCAATCTGGTGGTGGTCCAAAATCTGCTGGTGTTCCTCATTCTGGTGCTTTTCCTCAATCTGGTGGTGGTCCTAAATCTGCTGGCGGTCCTCATTCTGGTGCTTTTCCTCAATCTGCTGGTGTTCTTCTTTCGCAAGATCATATCCAATTATCTAAGGTATCAGATGTTATGAAGATCAAGAAAAACATGCGCCATCAGTAATTTTTTTCTTTATTAATTTACTCTTATTATTATTTTTTTAGTGCTTTTGATATAATATGTCGCATTGCTTCCGTATCAAAAGATGATCCACGTTATAAGTACTTCAACTGCGTTATTTCTGATGATGAGTATGCTGATATCCAAAAGAAATTTTCGTTTAAAGTTAATGGTGAAAATCTTGCTGGATATGTTGATATTGGTGTTGGTGACATCATATGCCTTAAACAAGCTATCAAAGCCGAAAATCGTCGCTCATCAAGTGCTTATGTTTTCAAATCTGATGATCTCAATATCCAACTTATTGCTGGTAGAGAAACAACAGCAGAAATCCTGTTTTCAACTGTTCGTGGAGAAGTTAAGAATTTCAACCTTCTTGCAAATGAAAAGAAAAATGTTATCCTCCGCGGTATTGTTGATTGCTTGCCTAAGAAACATGGTGATAAATGGATTGTAATGCTGGCTGATTCTTTTGATAACATTATTGAACTTGAACTTAAATCATTTGTTGAAATCAAAGCTGGTGATGAATGTACCGCTTATGGTGATATATTTAAAGCTGGTAAGTTATATTTTCAAAACAATGAGTATATTTGATGTTTTAGATGGGATCATTTTTATGGTTTGCAATAATATTATTAAAATTAATCATTCTCAACTTGGTGCTCAAGGAATAGCTGGAAGTGGTAAAGAACAACCTGCTGCAATTGGTGGAAAAGAAAGCGTTCAACATGGTGAAAAAGATGCTGTTGGTCAAGGTGGAAAAAACAAAACTTATGGTGCTGGAGAAAAACAAGGAGGAGTTGATGGAAAAGAAAATCCTGCTCAAGCTAAACATAAGAATACCGGTCGTAATGGATAGAAGTAATCTGCTGGTGGTGGACGTTAAGAAACTGGTGGTCAAATTCGCTCTCGCAAGTTTGCAAATCAAGATAAAAAAACTATTAAATAAATAATTGGTGTTTTAATTTTTTTGTAATTTATAATATAATTAGTTCAATGAAATAAATTTTCCTTATTAATACAATTTGTAAAATTATGGGGATCGCGGCGCGGAGCGCCGCTTCTTGCCTAGTAATCAATAAAAAGTAATTTTCGCAATCATTGTTTTGCATATAAAAAGCAGTTACAGTTTTCGCATAAAAGTTTTCCTTTACTTTGCTTTTTTGGTAACTATGCATGAGAAAGTTATGAATTGCCGCTTGAAAACCTCTCAAAGGTTTTTATCAACTTGGAAAAATTTCAAAGGCATTGTTTTTTGTTTTGGCGAATCGCAAGAAATTTGAAAATATTTGAAAGAAGAAAAGAAAGAGTCAAACCCGGAAGCGACAATTAAGAATACTTGAGGTTAATCAGGTCGGTGGCAATTTTTTTTTTGACAAGTTTGGGAGTTTTCTAGTAGGCGGGAAATGCAATTTGTTTTCGGGATAAGTCTTGAATTTTGAATTATCGCTTATTTTATATTTTTTATCAACTTTGAAAGCGTTCACAGATTTTGCGAGCCTTTGGCATTTTAAATATATTTCAATTTAGTTTTCAGGCAATCGTCATGGAAAATCAATGGAATGCTACCGCTGATTATAAATTCTACCCTCAACAGCCTCAAGGAACACAAGATGATCCAAATCCTGCTAAACGCCCACGACTTGAAGCTCAACTTCCTCCTGAATGTAATGATCAAGAAAAATATTCACCATCGACTGAAGCTTCATCAACTAATACATCCGATCACGTAAGTGTTCCATTTATTTTTATTCTAAAAGAACATTTTTTTATTTTTTAGGCAAATAATGAAGAAGTTGTTCAACCATATTTTACGGCATCGCAAACAAATCAACTTCAACAACAAGCTGGTTACCTTCAACAATGGGCAGCAGTTGCACAATATCCAGCTTATCAACAACAGAATCCGAATGAACTTCAAATGCAACAACTTCAACATAACATGTACAATCAAATGATGGCTTCTGGGATGATTCAAACTCTCAACAATACTCACACTTCTGATGAAGATAGCGGAAATGGTTCCATGATTCATCCAATTATTGAAGAACCTCCAAACAGAATTGTTTTCACCACTGTTCCTGGTCGTTTATCGTTGCTTGGTCAAAGTCGAAAGATTGAAGTTTCTCTTGCTGAAATTCAACGACGAATCAATGCTCCTGAATGTTTGAATCAATCAATCCTTAGCGCTATCTTACGAAAGTTAGTTTCTTTATTCCTTTCTATTTATAATTTTTATTTTCAGAGCTAAAAACAAAGATGGTGGAAACAAACTTAATGCTGATCTCAGAAAATACAACATCAATTTGGCTTCAGGAAAACGAAAGAGTGTCAGAAATTCTGCATTCACCGCATTGGTCGAAGCAGAAGCTACAACTTTATCCAAAGATTTTCAAGATGTATCTGAAAGACATTTCCCATTCGACAGCTTCGCTTATGAATTTTTACGTGGGATAACATGTTTTGAAGATTATCAAATGAAATTTGTTTCTTTAACTTATGCTTTGTAAGTTTTGTTAAATTTTTTCATGACTGTTCTAAATATATTTGTTTCAGGAATCTTCTTGGGAACTTTATGCAAATTCTTCAATTTGATCGCTCACCTGTGGCAACGATGGACTTGAACATGCCAAGTATGATGCATCCAGATTCTCAAAAAGATTTCACCAACTTTTCTTTAGTAAGTTTATTTATAACCTTACATTTATCATTAACATGTACTTTTTGTTTTAGCTTACTCATGGCTTTGGAACACCAGCTCATGGAGGAAGTTGGTTTACTCAATCGAAATGCATCAAAGTCGTTCATGAAGCTGTAACTGATCCACAAAAGTTCTGCACTCGTATTGGTCGACCACTTCCTGATATTCTTGCAAATGTAATGGATTTCAAAGCTCGCCAACAACAACATCAGCAACAACTTTCTCAGCATAATTTTTCACAATTCCAAGGATATCAAATGCAAACTCCTCAACGACAACCGCCAAAAGAAGATGTCAATGGTGGATACAATGAATAAGAAAATCCATCTTTTGTACTAGCATTTATTTATATGTATTTATTTTTGATTGAATGTTTTTTCCTTCAAAATCTTTATTTATTGTTTTGTATTTTTTAAATTTTATACGTTGCCAATTTGTTTTTTTGTTTTTATGCAGTATAAACTTCTTTATTAGATAAAATTGTCGAGTTCAAAACATAAAAATGAGAATTGTTTGTTTATCACAAAAATGGTTGATATCAATATCAGTTGCATTCTTTGTTTTGCAACGCTCTTGGTGCACCAAATCACTCTAATTGTTGAAAATAACGACCTGAAATGCTTTTTAAAAAATTATGGTTAATTTTTATTTTATTTATATCCATTGCCATAGCAGATAATCACATTGACGATAATCATAGAATTGACTGCGAACCCGGCAGAGAAAAAGGTGGCGATCACTGTACAAAAATTGGCTGCGTTGAAGATCCTGCTCATGTACACTGACTACTTTCATCCATTTTAGAATCATTTAATTAAGGATTTTTTAGGGAAATAATGCTCCTTTTTGTTATTTTCCTCCAAAAACAGGATACATTGCGATAAATATTTCTTCAACCGACGGAGTTACCGACAAACAACTCAAGCTCAAAAAAGATTCGAATAGTGTAAAAAATCCATATGGAACGGATTTTGTTCTTCTTGATTTCTCATGGTCGGAACTTGGTTCAGCAGTTTATTTAAAAATTTCACCATCTAAAAATAAGCGCTATCGTCCACCAGTACCTTTAGCAGAAACAACTCCAATCAATTCTGATGAAAAGCTCATTGTTCAATCATATCAAGATGGTGTTTGGTATTTTAATGTGATTCGTCAATCAACTGGAGCGAAAATTTGGGATACTAGTATTGGTGGTTTACTTTTTGCAGATCAGTACATTCAAATTTCAACCATTGTTCCAACAAATAGAGTCTATGGTTTTGGAGAAAATATTCATGCTACACTAAAACATGATTTCAGCCAATATAAAACTTATTCACTATTTGCTCGTGATCAAGCACCCGATTCAGGAAATCCCAATGCTGGAAAAAATCTTTATGGTTTAACATTTTTATTAACAAGCATTTAATAAAATGATATATTTTATTTAGGCGTTCACAATTTTTACATTGGCGTTGAATCTGATGGAAACGCTCATGGCGTATTTTTCTTCAATTCAAATTCCCAAGAAGTTACTGTAGGTGGGAGTGCAATCACTTATCGAACAATTGGTGGCCAAATTGAACTTTTCTTTTTTCCTGGCCCATCTCCTGAAGATGTTGTAAAACAATATGAACAATTGATTGGAAAGCCAATGCTTCCGCCATATTGGGCACTTGGTTTTCAACTTTGCCGATATGGATATTCCGGAACAAAAGAAATTAGAGACACCTTACAAAGAATGAGAGAAGCAGGAATTCCTCAAGATGTTCAATTTGCTGATATTGATTATCTCGATGATAAAGAAGATTTTTCATATGATCATACTGTAAGTTTATGCATGGAAAAGTATAAAAAAGAAAAAGCATATTTTAGAACTTTACGGATTTGCCTCAATTGGCTCAAGATCTCCACAATAATTTTTCGATGCATTTGACTTTGATTTTTGATCCAGCAATCGAAGTTGACTATGCCCCAATGCAAAGAGGGATTGAACAAGGAGCAAAATTTATAAGCTGGCCTTGACAAAATCTCGTACCAACAGATACACAAAATTTATATCCATTAATTAAAAATACAACCATTATGCTTGGTTAAGTTTGGCCGGAGAGAAACGTCGCTTTTCCCGATTTCTTAGACCCTGACAATAAAACAACAAATTGGTGGATCAGCGAATTTACAAGATTCCATCAAACTGTGGCGTTTGATGGAGCATGGATTGATATGAATGAACCATCAAATTTTGGGACAGCTTCGAAAACCGAAAACGAGAGTGAGAAAGATAATGTTCCAGCTTTGAAATGTCCAATGTCTGGTGCAGATAATTATTACGATTCACCACCATATGAAACTCAAGCTGCGTTTATGTATGGCGGTAGTGTAAGTTATTTTCATTTATCGATGAGTTTTAAAACACATTTTAAGGCTCACTTAAATGATAAAACTCTTTGCATGCTTGGAACTATGGGTCGTAACTCCACGGTTTTATATGATTCAAAAAACATTTATGGTTGGTCAGAATCCGTTGCAACTCATCAAGCAATTCAAAATGCCACTGGAAAGAGAGGAATAGTAATTTCTCGTTCTACTTTTCCTTCATCTGGTAAATACACCGGTCATTGGCTTGGTGATAATACTGCGAGATGGCAAGATTTACAAACTTCTGTCATAGGTGCACAAGAATTCAATATGTTTGGAATTCCTTATGTTGGCTCTGATATTTGTGGTTTCATTGGAAAAACAAATGAAGAGCTTTGCCTTCGATGGCAACAAATGGGCGCGTTTCATAGTTTTTCAAGAAATCATAATGATAAAGGAAATCCTCCACAAGATCCGGCCCAATGGCCAGCTGTAGCTCGAGCAACAAGAATAGCAAATCTTTTTCGATATCGTCATTTGCCCTATTTATATTCTCTTCATTTTAAAGCAAGCTTGGAAGGTGGCACAGTGGTTCGACCAGTTTTCTTTGAATTTCCAGAAGATGATAATGTTCATCAACTTTCTTACCAATTTTTATGGGGTTCAAATATGATGATTGCTCCAGTGGTTCAAGAAGGCACCACCACGGTTGGAGCATATCTTCCTCCAGCAGCTACATGGTATTCCCTTTTTGATTCATTTTATGGTAAAAAGATGCCAAATGGAAAAGGTTTTTTCCTTGCTGCATGGGATGCTTTGATTCCTGTATTTCTTCGAGGAGGTGCTATTCTTCCTCGACAAGCACCAGACATGACAACCGTGTTAGCACGCAAAAATCGCTTTGAACTTGTTGTTGGTTTAATGACGGATGAACTTGGAAATCATGTTGCAAATGGAGAATTATATTGGGATGATGGTGATTCCATTCCTCCAGAGGATCTATCAAAACACAATTACCATCATTTTAATTTTAATTTCAATGCTACGGCTCAAAGTAGCTCATTCATTATTTTTCAAACAAAAGCAGCTGTAAGTTAAACCTTTTTCTTTCAGAAGTAATCCATTGATGAGTTGATGCTTATAGACTGGCGTTCCTCTTTCATATATCGAAAACATGGAAGTATTTGGATATCCTTATTCTCCTGATTTAACTACAGCTAAAGTAAATGGAAAACTTGTTAACGTTTCATCCATGTCAACTTTTGATTCATTCAATCAAGTTTTAAATATCACTGCTCCAGCTCTTTTTGATTTAAACAAAGGTGGCCCAACATGGACATTAACTTTTTCAAACAAATAGCTTTTATTATTATAAATCATGATTTTAGTTTCTTTTCTTTATCATCATTTAAATAAAAAGTCCCTTTTAATATATTTTTCGTTTCAAAGAAATTTTATTTTTTTGTAGTAAAAAATCTTCGAATTTTTTAAATTCCTAACATTTGTCTGCTGCAATGTGGATTTTTAAAAGCTTCTTTGCTCTGCGGTCATTAACTTTAATTTCATTTTGTAATTTCTACGTGGAAACAGAAGAACGCCGGAAATATCATGAAATGTTTTCGATCTCTTGACGTTTTTCGATGTTCTTCTCGTCTGCTTTTCTAAAAATTTTTAAATTTTTCTTATGCTCATTAAAATTTTTTAAATCGTTAATGAAAGAAGAGAATTCACAGCAAACTTTGATCCAAAAAGATGCGATTATGCAAAAGGAAATGATATCGGCTGTAAACTCAAGCAATTCAAAATGGCCATAAATTTTTTTTTCATCAAGTTCTTTATTTACAAGCAAGCTTTTAAAAAGTTCTAATTATAGAAAATATTTATTATTCAAAAAATCACATTTTTAAGGGTAAACCCCAGAATAATTTTATGATTTTGATTCTTTGCTCTCCCACTTTTTTTATAGTTTTCATATGACTTTTTTGATGCATGCGTGTCAAAGATGTATTGAATTTGATTGTGTCCTTCCTGTCTGGCGCCAAGCCAAAAGACCATCACAACAAAACTTGAAACTTTAAAAAAAAGAATTTTTTTAAATTAATTGTTTACTCAGAATCTTCTACGGCTTTTCCTCCAAAAAATGACTAGCTCGTGATTTATCTGTATGTCAAAGGCTTTTTAACTCAAAAGAACGATTAAACAAATTCACAATGAAAAAAATTAAAAACATAAATAAAAGTAGTCGCAGCTGAATAAATTTTACATAACAACGATTGAAACATTATATTAAAAAAATAAATATGTTTTTTTGAAATAAATTGATTTTTAATTTTCAAAGATTTGATTTTAAATTTCCGCCGCCATCTTTTTATTTATTTCTTTTGAAGGTGTGAGAAAAAGAAAATGCAAAAAATACAAAAAGAGAAATTGCAAAGATAGCGCCGATTTCTTGCAAACTAATGACCGTCGATCAGCAATGTATTTGTCTGTTTTTTACAATCAAAAGGTTTGAAACAATAAATAAGTCGGTTGGAATAACAAAATGAAAGATGCCGGTGCTGAGAAAAACAGGAAAAGATTTCTCGAATGAGTTAATACTTAAGCTCCTTTTTTCAATATAATAAAAGCTAGTTTAATAATTTTCTCAGAAAATCTAAAAGCGCCTTATTCTTAATCTGCGTCTTATTGTTGTTATTTAGATCTTTGAATTAAAGAAAAGCCATCGTATTTTTTAATAGCTTTTTAATTGAATAGATTATCTCAGCTTTAAAAAATTGTTATTTGTTTTTGACTAAACTATTTTTTAAAATTTAATTTTTCTTAAGGAAAACAAGTAGCGATATCACCAAATAAAAAATAGGTTCCAAAGTTAACGAATTTGAGAAATGCATTATCTGTTAAGCCTCTGAATGAATAATTTTGACATGCGTTAGAAAACCTTTGGTATTTTATGTCAGCTTTGACTTGCATTTTTTACAAACTTTTTATGTTGCTGCTTTAAAGCTTGTGACTTTCTTATTTCTAATTTATCCCACGTTTTTGCTCTTTGTTTTAACCTCTTTTGAAGAGGCAAGTTCAAAACAGCTTGCATCTTTTGAATTCTTCTTACTTCTTCCACCCTCTTTCTTAAATAATGATCACAACTGCAAATATTCGCGCATCCCTCATTTCCTTTCACCCTTCCTTGCTTGCTTTTCCACGTTTTTCCACCCTTCAAAGATTTCATTATTTTTTTATTTGTTTGAATTACAAAGCAAATATAATTGTTGCATCTTTACCTTCTCGAAAAAAACAATAACAAGTTATTTTTTAAAAGTAGTAAAAAAATTAAATTTTTTAAAGCACCAAAAATAAGCAAACATTGAAACATAAAAATCTCTTTTTGGTGATCAATGTTGTTATTGTGTTATCGAAAGAGCTTGTTTGTAATTTGCGTGTTTTTTTTTTACAAACAACCTTTTTCTATTCTCAAGAATGTTTAATTATTCTGCAAATAAATAAAGGTGTAAGCAAAAAATATTTGTGTTTTTTTAGTTTCATAGTGGGCCGTTTGTCTGGCTTATTTCAACATAAACTTAGAGCCTTATTTGGAAAGCACTTATCATGAAAAAGTAAATATGCAATAGCTAAATTTGGGTTTAGAGAAATAGTTTTTTTAACAACGTAAATAGATTTTTTACAAATATTTTTTATAAGAATAAATAATAACAAAAACTTAAAACTTGCTTTTCAAAACAAGCTCAAAAACCGGATTTTTCTTCTTCTTGTTTTGCTATTATTATTTTTCTAGTTCTATTTATTTTTGAGTATGTATTTTTAGGCAGCTTTTTGAGTAAACATAAGCATGGTGGTAATAATATTTATATTTCATTAAAGCTTTAAAAATAAGTTATTTTTCCTGTTTTTATTTATTGTTGCATTTTTTACATTCCCTCAATTTAATTTGAGTCATCCATTCTGCTTTTTTATGGCTTTTTCGACAGAATTTTCTCTTATCATCCTTCCTTTATTCATTCATTAACTTACTACTTACGCACGCGTATTACAGTCATTAACCACAAAGACCAGAAACATTTTTTCATGTGTTATAGTCTTTAAGGATGTATGTATGCATACCAAAAAAAAAGTTGTAATTTTATGCTTTTTTCCTTTAGCACTTATCATCAAAAGCTTTATGACTTTTTGAGTTTTCTTTAAAGTTGCTTTTTCTTTTCTTTAAAATTTTGATTTTTTTCCCGGGCAATTTTAGGTTGGAGAAGACTCCAATTTTATTTTTCCTTTGATAAGAGTCAAAAATGTGATACTGTCTGAGTCTTGTCATATTGGCGCCACTCCATAACCACGTGGAAAGCTTTTTCGCCTCCATTTTTTTTAATACTAGCATTATTTTTTTATTGTTTTTAATTCGATGAAAAATAAAAACACTAAAACAAATAAATTATTTTATCCATATTCTTTTTAATACTTCCTTCCTTAGGGGATGGATTTAATTTATTAAAAGAGACAACAGTAATCTATCCGACAAAGCACAAAAAGACGTGTCAAATCGCATTATTAGAAATAGGGAATCCCTCTATTATTTGTTCAAATTTTTTGAAATATGTAAAACTAATACAGCCTCTTTAAATTTGGACAATTCTTAAAAAATTGTAAGCGGGTGGTTGAGCGAGAGTGAAAAGTTAAGTTGTTACAAAAACGTTGAAACTCAAGTATTCAAAGGTTAAACAATGAAATCATTTTAAAAACTTTTCTCATTTTTTTATGTAGAGAAACCATGCGCTTACACTTAAACGTATTTGTAATTTTATAAACTATGACAAATCTTATTAGTTAATGCAAATAAAATGCTTGAGAAATTCTTAAATCAACTGTGATTGAGTTGACGTCATCATCTTTACAACAAGGCTTAATCATGCGATAAAAAGTAGCTTAGATCGATCTTTAGGTTAATCAGTGAAAGCTAAATTAAAAATCGTGTATTTTGGTTGATTAAGCTGCCAAAAAACTTAGAATTTAGTTGAATTATTAAATTTAAACCAAATTTATTCGATATTCGCTGTTTGATACTTTCGCTTTTTTTCTATAAAAAACCTAATTATCATAATAACATCGTGTTTTTTGTTTCCTTTTTGAATAATGAGCCTCGTATTTTTTCTATTTTTAACCCCAACGTATAATCACAACAGATATTGGGAAAATGGAAATATAAAGGTCATGTGAAAGAGTGTGGAAAAGGCCATATGTTTTTGTATGCATTGGTGTTGGTTGGTTAAGGCCAATGTAAATCATTCAACAACAAGGGATTTACTAAAAAAAAAAGGTTGAGTTACACATGTCTGATGGTTTTTCAAAGTTTCATTACATAAGGCAATAAGAGATGTTTGTTTTTATCAATTTTTGAGGTTAGTTTTGAGCGTTAAAAGGTCGTTCACAAAACATTCTCTGACATTTTATTCATTTTTCTTCCATAATTTAAAAACTTTGTACTGTAATATTTTCTTGGTAATTTGCCGATAATTATCGAAGTATATTTTTTTTCTCATCCCTATAATTTTAAACAACAATCTTTTTGTTTTATTTCTTCCAGTTTTTTTTTGTTTATTACTTTAGACTTCGAGCGGTGGGTGTTGTGAGTGAGCGATCATCCACAACAATTTTGATCGAGTCGAATTTTTTTTCGTTGCTGACTCACAAGGACTCTTCCATCATTCAAACAAACATACATACAAAAAAACATCTCCTTTCTTGGGAAAATATATTTCAATGTGTAAAGTTTTGAGTCATTTTTCAATGAGTCAAAAAAGTAATCAAAAGCTTTGAAACATTTTTTGGGAAGAATTTTGCTTTATCTTGAACAAAAAAAAATGTGACGTATTCTTGTTAAACATTTCTCTGTTTTTTATGGGACTAATCTCATCGCTCGTCATCAAAAATTGACCTAAATCTTTTTGGTTCATTTCTAATTTTATAAAAGCGAACAATTCAATGGACCACGTCATGTCATTGGCTTCAAGCGCTTTTATTCATTAATGAAAATGGGTTTTTTGTTTTTAAGAAAATTACTACTAAAATTTAAAGATTTTTTTATTTTTCACTAAATTTTCTTTTTCAAACAAATAATAGCCCTTTTATTCAATTAACTTGCGCTTATTTTACCGTAACGTTATTAGTAAATTTTTTGTTTATAAGCATTAATACTTTAATGAAAAAAACAATTTCTTAGAAAAATTTCAATGACGATGTTATCCTCTTTTTCCTCCACAAAGTTTAGTCTAATCTTCGGTTACTTTTTTTTCTATAGTAAATCCCTTTCTTTTCATTTCATTATACTTTGTTTCAAAGAATACATACTTGTATACGTTGTTTTATACTTTTCCGGTTTTATAGTATAAAAAACACGCAAAGGCTTTGCCCAACAATGAGAACGGAAATTAGCTCCATTCTCAGAGATTTTACAAAAAAGCGTTGCAATAAAATGGAATAGAAGAGAAGATAACCCTGATGTTTTTGGTGCCCGCAAAAAGTATGTATGTATTGGCTGCAAAAAAAAAAATTGAGCATTGTTTTTTAAACAAATTCCCCAGTAGCTTTTCTTTTTTTCATTTTGCTTTTGTTTAATCTTCCAAAAGTCATTCGTTTTCTTTGGCAAAAAAAATGCAAAATGGAAAAAATAACATTTGTGAACCCCAAAATGTTGGAGAGATGTGTTAACTCTTTTTTAGCAGATTTTTCCTTTTATTTTCCGAAAAAGAAACACTTTTTGCAACAAAAATAAATTTTCTTTGTTTGAGATCTTTGGAAACAAAAAAAACAAAGAGAGCATTTTTTTAATTGCAAAAAAGAAGCGTCAAAAATAAAAAGCAAAGGAAAGCTAAAAATTATTTAAAGCAACTGTATCTTGACTTCTTCTTCGATAACTCTTCCTACCTAAAAACCTACAATAGGCTTACTTTAAAATATTTACGGTAAGTTGGCTCAAACTTATCAATAACGGAAGCTCTCTTCTCTAAAAATAACATCTATGAATTAAAATTTTCTGATCAAATAATCAATTTTTTGAAGTTAAAAAATGGCTTATGAGTAGTGAAGCCCACTCGTTTTTCCTTCCGTTCATTTGAAGTAAATATTATTATTGCCTCCGCTTCCTTTTGATAAGCGTTCAGTCAAGCTAGACAATTTTAACAAATTCATTCAAATATTTAGATATAAAAAGTTAAAATATTGTATTAAAAAATTGTTTATAAATGTTTACTCAGGAAGAAGAAAAAGCGTGATTCTTTTTTTTCGATTTCATTTTTATTATTTCATGTTTTATGTTTTGGGATTTTCTTTTTCTTTTTTTCTCTTTTCTTCTTTGAAGTGATGCTTCTTCCTTCGTTTCGAACAAACGAAAATCATTAAAGCCTTTCAATGAGAAAAAGAGAATGAATCTTTTATGTTTTGAGGCTTTTTTTATGAGCTTGGAAAACCAAATGAAGTCTGACATTCTATTTTTTCATGCAGTTTTAAACTTCCTTGTAACAAAATAATGGCAGCTATTTTTCATGAAATGGCTGAAAAAAAAACAGCAATGAAAAAGAAACAAATAGACGCGGGTTTTTTTGAAAATAAAATTTATAGGCTCAATTAAGCATGTGGCCTTTAGTCAGTGTTTCTTGGGATAGAGAAATATGACTTTTGTATTATGGAAATTCTACAATGGACTTTCATAGCATCATATTGAGCTTTAACAGCCTACAGTAGAATTCGAACAGCTGCCATTTATCAGTGAAGATGATTCAATTCCTTGGAGGGAAAACACTCTTTCGAATATTACGTTTTTATTTATTTACTCTACACTTATTTTTTTCTTTCTAAAATTAAATCTTAAAATTTAATATTTTTCCCTTTCAAATAAAAGTGATGTCGTTATTTTTCGTATTTTTGAGACGTAAAAAGCGTCCTCAATTTCTTTTCCATTTTTAAAGCATAGAAAAAAAGGTTCATACTTTTTCCACTAAATTATTAATAATTTTTTCATTAAAGCTTTAAAATAAATAAAAGAAAATATGAAATTCAAAAGTATTAATGACGTTAATGAGCTTCCGGGTTATTACTTCCCACAAAAAATAAAAAGAATTATATATTAGATTATTCCAAAAAGAATAGGGGCTTTGTTTAATGCATGTGTGTATTGAAAACAGTCTCACTTTTTGTTGAGGCTTTTTTGAAAAATTTGACTTTGACGAAATAAAAAATGGGAGACAAGACAAAGAAGGCGCATATTAAGTTTATGTTTGTTTAAAAGAAAAGGGAAAATGACGCCTAATTACATCTGAAATTCAATAGTTTTTTAGTTGTTGTATAAACATAGCTTAATCGACCGTCTCTAACTTCCGAAGCAGGAAGAGCATTAAATTACATGATACATTTTTTTGTCTCGCCTGATCATTGTGACGTATTGAGCTTTAATTTAAATGGTAGCATTTTGAGTAGCAAACACTATAAATGAGTTATAAATGGTTTTATGTGTTTTCATTTTAATGCTTAAGTTTGTAACATTTCTCATATTGTAGTTGAAAAGTGTGATCGTTTCCGCTTAAAGCAACTCTATTATTATTAAATGGGAAACGTGTCATATTTAATTATTCTTTCCCTATTATTTATTACGTTCTCTCTTTAACAAATTTATTCTTTGAAGTTGCGATAACTTTTGCTCTCTCTCTTCATCGATTTGTAGGCCATAAAATAATCTAAAAATATGGGTAATAATTTTATTTAACCTTAAGGACGCATTTTCTTTATAATAAATCAAACCTTTCGCAGTAAAACATTCTATTGAATCTTTGGTCTTTAAAAAAAACGCATCCTTGTTTTTTACTATTTTTTGAACCTTTACTAATAAATTTCCTAAAAAAGATGTTTATGAATTTGAAGTGCAACAAATGCCTTAAAAAAGAAAAGAACATTTCATATTTTGAAAACCGCTAAAAAAATTGTTTTTTATTTTTTGACGCCTTTGTAGAAGCGCTTGAAAAAAACTTAAAAAGGATGACGAGGATGAATTCAATAAACATCGATGAAGAAATTTTTGTGCAAGTTTTTATTTCTTTGCTAAATTTTGAGTAAATACATCGTAAAGTAAGCTCTATTTTGACAAAATAAGAGTAATTGAGAAACGTAGTCTTTAATTTTTTCATTGAATGTACTTGTCTTATCAAAACTTATTTTTAAAGCATTTGCAGAATTTAATAAAAATGCTTGGTTTTTCTTTAAGTTGTGTTTTATTTAGGATCTTTTGCAACGGCTGCAACTTTGGAAAGATGCAAATATCATTTGTCCTTGAGGCGGCAAAGGATATCCCATTTTTAATAATTTTTGCATTTTTATTTGCGGAGGATGTTTGAGATTATTTCACTATTAAAAACAAATAATAATATTTTTTAAAAATACACTTGAAAATGGCACTTATATAAATGAAATAAGAAGGTAGTAAACTTTTGCGACCTTTGTTTTAAGAACCAGTCAAAGAACATCTAAGAATTTTCCTGATAGAAATTGAGCCACTTTAAAAGTCTTAATAATTCTTCCAGTGGTAAAAAAAATTAATCATACATAAAAACTTCCTTTTTTTAAAGTCTAAGAAACTCTTTAACTTGCAAAAAATAAAACCAAATGAACGAAAATATATTTTGTTCTTTCATTTTTTTGATACAAAGAAGTTTTTTGATTTTGATTTTGAACTTTTATTCAAAAAGGTATAATTGTCGAAATAAGGTGCTTTTTTTCGTCGTAAACAATCGTCGCTGTACTTAAATATGACGAATAGACGGCAAAATAAATAGTCTTCCCGTTTTTTTTTTCTTCAGCTGATAGTAGTAGCGTCTTCTTCTTCGATTAACAAATAATTGTTTTTCAAAATATAATTTTTTTTTGTTTTTTCCTCAAAAAAGAAGATAATGTTCTGGTGACGTCCAAGTTCCTTAAAGAGTTACAAAATTAGCAACACAACATGGAACATTTTTTTGTGATTCCTGTTTTTTAAAAGTATTTTTGTGCAATGGCCTTGACAACGTTTCTATAAATAGATAATATGACACCCAAGCCCTCTGATTTTCAAAGATCGCACAACGCGTGATGATAATTAACTGTTTCTTAAAGTTGTGTTGCTTAATAGGTTTATGATTTTTAAGATATTTGTGCTGCATCTTTGTGTCTTTGGTCTTTTCAATCAGCAGATCGATCAGAGAACTCTGAAGGATGACTATTTAAGAAGCAAAAAACTTATAAACTTGCTCAGTCGCAATTCCTTTTCTTGTTGCCAAAATAATTTATGGTAGTTTTTTTTTGAAACAAAAACATTACTTTTTTTACAACACTTTTTTCTCTCTCTTTTCATCGCAACTTTCAGCCTTTTGCGTTTTTTTTTCTTCGTCCATCGGAGATTTGAACTACATTCTCCCGCGTTTGTTGTTGCTGATGATGCTATTGCGGTCGGTTTAAAACTTCGTCCCGAACCCAAACTAAACGCACTTATTCCTTTTCTTTCTTCTCCTTCCCTTTATTTATTTTCTTTTCTCTTATAAAAAAGGACGAAGAGAATGAGCTTGTTTCTGCACCCAAATAGCGGCGGGGTGAAGGCAACAACGACTGACCACTGAGGATAAAAAAAAGGCAGGCAAAAAAAATCATTGGCTGTTGCTTGTATTTTAAAGAGTCTACTCTCAAATTTTTAGGATATCCCTTTTTTATCTTTAAATTTCTAATAGGTAAGCTATATTGTTTTCAGTTTGGTTGATTCTCTCAAAAGAATACAGTTTCCAAACTTCCCACTCCATTGTCAGCAAAAAAGTATCAGACATCATCATAACCTCCGCTTGTTATCAACGTTCACCTCCCAACCCAGACTTTGTCCATTTTTCATTCCTTTTTTCTTGCCCTAAAACGATTGACAATAATCTTATTGTGGTCTTGATGTCGTTGAAATTATTTTGCAAGTTCTTTATTTGCAAGTCAATCATCAGCCCCAATAACCCGGACTCACTCGACCTCTCTTACTTCATCAAGAAAGAAGCAAGGAAGGAAATGATGATAAGCTTCTTGGCGCCAGCCAATATTTTTTTTACATTTCAATCACAATTTTTTTCAAAATGCGTGCTAATTACTCCAAGAAAAAATTGAGTATCCCAAAAAAACACAAGAAAAAAAGGAAGGTGTTTCCCTCTTCCATTTCCTGATAATAGCGTGACTTGGGTATATAAAAATCATCCATTTTTTTTGCTTGTTTCTTGTCCTCTTGCTTTTTCCATTTCTGCATAATAAAAAAAAGTGAGGATAGTTCGAGAAAAAAATTGTTTTTATTATTATAATTACTTGATAGTTTTTTTTGACTTTTTGATAGGCTTAAAAAAGTCACTTTGCTCACTTTAAAAAATGTGAACAAGAAAAATTGGAGGCTTTATTTTTTAAAGAATTACATATGATCACTTTTCTACAAAAGAGATTTATTTCCCTCTTTTCCGTGTGATACTTTCCATACATTAAAAATTATAGAAAAAATCTATATATTTTCTTTTTAGTTATGTAAATCCCCAATCAAACTTCGCTTTGCTTTTTGTGTGTTCTCGATCATCAAAAACGATTATCAATCTCTTGTCTGTTTTTAGCCAATTTTAAAAAAATCATGAAAAACTTGATTTTACAATTGTTTTTAATTTTTTTACCAAAACTTAATATCCATAATCTTTAAACATTGGTAGATCCATTATTAAAAGTTGTTTGTTGTTATAACTAAATTTAGAACAACAACATATAGCTAAAAATAGATTCCTCCATTTCACTCTAAAAGTTATTTAAATTCAAAAATTTCAACAAAAAACGTATTCACTATTCATTTTGGAAGCTTTCATTTTCGATGTCTCGTTTCTTCATTTGCTTTTGTTTTACCACCACCACAAAAAAATAAACTTGTCAACTTAAAATAAGAAAACATTTATTTTCTAAATGCTTCCTCAAAGGTTGATGATGATAACCTTTGATTCTTTGGTTCTCTTAGATATTTTGACTTGAAACAATAATAATTATTTTTACTTTTCATTGTGTTTGCGATTGGTTTTTTAAATTGATGTAGTCGCGTGCAAATAATATCTATCGCCTCAAGGTCTTTTCCTATTTTTTATTGTCTTAATAAAAAAATTTGGGAGTACAAATTTAATGAGAAAAAAGTAAGTTTATAGCGGTAGTCTTTGTTTAAAAAAGAAAGTTGGTGGAAAAAAATGAAAAGAAGTTTTTATAAAAACCAAAAAGTTAAATTATTATTTTTGGGCAACAGACAGCAAAAAAAACTTTCTTTTTGGCTTTTTGCAAAATAGTGGCGGCGGCACAAAAGACAGGTGTGTTTTATTTTGCAAAACAAAAAAATAGAAAGCAACAATAAAGTTTCGCTTTTGAATAGCCTAAAAAGAATTTAAAAAAAAGTCTAGAGAAGATGCGAAGGCGAAGATTACTTGGACTTTGTCGCATTTTTCACTAAAAAACCATTGTTGTTTGGTTTTAGAGTGCCAATGTTCACTTTAAAACCCATGAGAATTTTTGGGTAATCTCATATAAAGCCGCTTTCGAAAAAAACCATAGACAAGTCCTTATCTAGGATGTCCATTTTTTTTTCTATGTATATTTTTTTTCGTAAAAAAGTCCGTTAACTCAACTTAAACCATCAACAACAACTAAAACTGGTTCAAGTTAAAGAAAAAAATTTCTATGTCTACTTCTTTCTTCTTCGTTTTTTTCATATACTATTATTATTGCTTCTTTGGATAACGAAAAAAAAACTTAGAAGAACGTCTTTTTGTGTCCGGCTTCTCTGTCTTTCTATCTCTTAGCCGTTCATCCTCCTTTTACGAAAAAAGCGTTCATTTCCATTCTTTAATCATTTAGTTTGTCTGTCATTCATTAGAAAATGGCTCACAAACTCCCATCAAAATCCCAAACAAACAAAAAGGATAAAAAAACTAATTTGAAAAAATAAATACGTTTGTCCGGTATGTTATAGACTGGCGCCGCCGAACAAACACACAAAGACCCTCCTATTTCTTTTTCATTTTTTTTAGTTTATACAATTTTTTTCCCTTCTCTCTCTCTGATAGGGAGACAAAATGGGGTGGAGCTTTTTTCCTTCTTTTTTTCTCCTTCTTCTTGGTTCTCGTTGATCACGTTCAACAACACGGTTTATATATATTAAAAAACAGCACCTCATTTTTTTCTTCTGTCTCCTCAAATGATTTAGTTAAAAAGTTTTTGCTTCTTCTTCATCAATGAAAATAAAAAACATTGTTGACGTTTTTCTTTTAGTCTTCGAAGATTCTTTTATTCTTTGAGCGTCTATGGCGCCAGCGCGAAATACTCTGAGTTATTTTCTTTCACTCACTTGTTTTTATCTTTTCAAAATGTATTTGCTTTTTTATTTTATTTTTTGTTATTTTTTAAAGGTAAATGTTTTTTACGTGAAAAAAAATTGCGGTTGTTATTTTTAAGTTGCCTCCTCATATAGTTTGAAAGGATATTGCCTTTGAAGCTTTGTTTGTGAGGTGGGTGATAACTGTCTACGGCAGTAGTCGCGAGCGATATCGACGTGAATATTTTTAAAACATATTTTTGCTTCAAGCAATTTTTATTTTGTTATTTATTTTGAATTTTTTCAGACAACAAATTTTTTTCTTCTGGCGAGACAAAATCCTTTTAAAGGAAATTCATCTCACTTATTCCTATTCACATCTTCTCATTCTTATATTTGTGTGTTTACTTTCACTTGAGTGCTTAGAAAACACAATTAAATCCTTTGCTTCAAACATTTTATTATTTTAAATTAAATTATTAAATGGAAATTCATCATCATCGTTCAAGCAATAATAATTTCTGTCGTTCATCATCATTAAATATGCATCGCGAATATCAAGGTGATACTCTTGTTGCATCTTCCATGAACCATCATCACCACCACTGCCATCATTGGGGACAACCTTTACGTTCAGCAAATATTCAAGTTGGAAGTATCAGCACTGTTAATGAAAATAAGAAACGAGATTTTCACTTTCAAGTAAGTGTTTTCTTGTAAAAAAACTTCCTAAAAAAATCCTATTTTTGGTTAAAAAAATTTAAGCACCAAAGTCTCTTATGGTTGCAAAACAACAACAAAAAATATAAACACTCATAAAAGCTGCACAAAAATATTGTGTTTTTCTACCTCTTTTTTTGGTGATTTCTAAAAGTAATTTTTTTGATTGACCTTTTTTATGTCAACAAAAATAAAAATAAAATCCCTCAAGAATTTGTTTATGTTATTGAAATAATCTAACCCAATGTTGTTTTTAGGTGATTGAAGTGAATCAAGGACCAAAATGGTTTATTTGGCCTTCACAAAAATCCCATGAAAATATTCAAGCCGATAATAATTGTTCACCATCCAAAAATTCATCCAATCAAGAAAATGAAAATCATCATTATCATAAAAATGGTGCAATCACTCCAAACGTTGTTCAACCCAATGCACCAATGACCATAAATGTTGCACATTTGCAACGAAAAAATCGTTTGTCTCGTAGAAAACAACTTGCGGATATGCATCGTTGTTCAGTTGTTGAAGGAGAATATACTCATGTGACTGCAACCAATTCCACGTCCGATGCATCATTATCGGAACCAACTCAACGCAGATTATTGTCTAAACCAATAATATGTGTTACACCTTCATCAACAGCCAGCCAAGATCAACAACCTCAATGCTCTTCATCAATGCCATCCCAAACATTTAAAATTCTCTCAGTTTCAAAAAAATCTTGGGAAGAATCGGATGATGAAGATGTTCTTGAATGCTCATGTCGGAAATTGTCTTTATCTCTCGATGATGATTGCGATCTTCCATCCCAAGCTCATTGTGCTTCATCGATAGGTTCTTATTATTCCACAGCATCCACATCATCAACTTCAACAACAGCAAGTGCCACAACTTCGGATGATAGTGGCGTCGGGGGTGGAAATAATAATTTTGAATAGATTTACTTTTTTTACGGGTTACTTTTCCAAAAAGCTTTGCTAAAAATTTAATTTCTATAAAAAACGGCTCAAAACATTTTTCAAAAATGTGTTTTTGAGTTATTTTAGAACATTCTTTCTTTTCTATGTACGTGTTGCTTTTTTTCCATGTAAAATTTTTGGAAAAAAATTTATTTAAAAAGTTCATTTTCCGGGTATCCTAAAGCTTTGTATATGTATGTCATCAGATATTTTCTTTCCTCTCTTTTTTTGTATTTCCATATTCTTTCCAAAAAATGCTATATATTGTAAAGAAAAAGTTGAAACGTGTACAGATCCTTTTCCATCATTTTTACGTGTTTTTTTGTATGTATTCAAACTTCATCGAAAATCGACGAAATAAAAGCTTTCTTTTTGACATGTTTTTTTTCTCACAAAGTTTTTAAAATAACAACAAAAAACTTGGATTTCAAACAAAAACAAAAAATATTCAGACAAAGATCCATCCTTGCTTGTTTTGATTTTTTTTCTTGACTTGAAGGATATGATAATGTTTTGAAAAAAGCGACATCACGTCGTTGACAGCCAAAACACATTTCCAGATAAAATTGATGGAACTTTTTTTAGTTGTATAGCATTTTTTTCAAACATGGTCAAACAAAAAAATAAATAATTCTCGAATAAATGAAGGCAGAAATTTATCAAGTTTTTTTTTGGATGAAAAAAGAAAGACTGATTGAATGGAGTAGCTCAGACATTTTTTTCCTTTTCATAGACATTTGACTAAAAAAAAGCTGTACAATTTTTTTTAGTTTTTTTCTCTAGCATTTTAATTTAGTAACTTTTTTATTCGTTATGTTCAGTTGTTGTTGAAAGAAACGGGAAATATAGTGGGAATGCAATAGTGACCAACACCAACCAACTACTCGAGGGAATGCCTTTTCCAAAAACATGCTTTTACAAAATAAAATAAAAACTTTTAGCGACAAAAAAAGAAACTAAAATGCTTTATTTTTTAGAATAATTTGAAAACTATTGTGTTCGCTCAAGCAAAAATAAAAAAGGAAAGTGACTCGTTTTAAATGGTCAACAAACTATTTTTAGATTTTTTATAGAAAATAATGTTTTTAAAAAGAGCAGCCACGATGATGATGACTTTTTACAGATAAGAAAGCGTCAAACAAAAGCTTAATTTTTTGATAGTAAACATTATTTTTTTTGCAAAATAAAAACTTTTAGTAACATAAGCAAGTTTTGCAGAGAAAAAAGGTTACAGTATTTTGCGATTTTATAGGCCAAATCATCTTCAACTAGCTAGTTCGGGCAAAAACGAACGTGTTCTACCAGCTCAATATTTATTTTTTGCAACGCTAATAAAAAAACTATAGTTTTTTACGTTAAATAAATTGATTGCAAGAAAAAAACATTTTTTATTGCATTTTTAGGGGCAATTTTTATGATATTTTAGAGAAATTAATGAGTTTCACAACGTAATGCTCGGTCAGTTGTCTGCAAAAATAAAGATTGGACATAAAAGTATTATTTCTTCTTATTATTGCAGCAAAAAAACTAAAATAGGTTAGGTTAAAAAACTATGATCTGTGTTGGATGAAGTTCATTTTTTAATCTCGAAATATTTTTCACATTAAAAAAGAAGGAAAAGCAAAATCCAACCAAAGATTGTGACGTCATCTTTTGATTCATATGAAAAATAAGCTTGAGCAAGCAACTGCAATTAGGAAATCCCGATATTTTAATATCATGCATGCTTGTTGGCTGTGATAGCGAGAATGAGAAGGGTGGAAAAGCACATGACGGGAGTGCGACCGACGGCTGATGTAAATATCGTCATAAAAGGGTCCAAAGAATTTTGTTTAGAAGAAAAACTGTCGATCGGGTGTTTTTTAGTTTTTACTTTATTTGTCTCTTTTCTTTGATGGAACAACAAATCAACAAACAAAATGAAAAAACCGGTGCAAAAAACTATATGTTTGTTGTTTTTTTTATAACATTGTAATTTTTAATGCCTTAATAATAAAGAATTTCTCAAGATTTTAAATCCATTTACAGTATCCATGCTTTACAACTCCTGGTGACATTTTTTTTTGTCTTAAATTGATTTTCTTTTTTTCTTTTCTTTTTTCATGCAGCCAACATACGTTTAGAGTAGAGAGATGTCATTTCTTATTCCACGTTTTAAAGTCTTGATTGAATGTCACGTTGTGACAACCATCGTCGCCATCTTTCTGTCGGTGATTTGTTTTAATACTTGCTTCGAACATAAGGGAAAAGAAATAAAAAAAATACTGATTGTTGACAATATTTGTTTTTTTCATACTATTTGAATAATGGCGCCACGTGAGTGAGACTGGATGGTAGCCAAAATTACTGACCACATGAGTTAATTTGATAGAGAAGAGACGAGACGTTAAGGGATTAAAAAGTAATGAAAACAAAGCTCTTCCTAAGATTTTCAACGATAACGCCACTCACAAGGTTGGGTGCAAATACATACTTTGGTAGTTAGGGGCCAAAAACTATGAAAGAAAAAATGTTTCTTTGCAGAAAGGTTGAGTAAAAATTATTTGTACCTAATTGTTGTGTACTTTAATTTAAGAAACTTCTTTGTGTTTATATTTGAATGTTTAAGTATGGTAGGTACACTTTATAAGATACAGTTTTTGAAGTGAGTAATTAATTATTTTCGCTTGACTTTTTTTGTTTCACCCTTTTAACTTGCGATCGTTTATTTCACCCCAAAATAGAAAATAAAATGAGGATACAATTGAATGAAGAAAATAAAATTTGTAATTGATGGTTTTTTTTATTAGAAAAAAAAAATAAAAGAATAAATGTGGGAATTTTTCGTTATGACGTTGTTAGAAAAGAAAGGTATGGTAAAAACGCATAGGTGTAACAATATTGATTTTCTGACATAATTTTTGCTCTCATCACTTTTTAATTTGTTTGTTTTTTTTTCTTTGAAGCTTGAAAAATGAAATTAAATAAGGGATCTTTGTTTTTTGTTTTGTTAGTTTGATGGAGGTATGTACATATTTTTGTCGAAAAAGTGCAAATGATTTCATTAACAAAAACAACAACCATTAATTACTCAAAGTTGTGTAATTTTTTAGCATTGAAACATGATTCAGCGATTGTTTTCAAATAGGGACCATCTTAAGTTTATGGCAAATCAAAAATTTATTTAACAACAATTAGTTTATGCGAAGAACGTTTGCGTCAAAAATTATCATTTCCGTTTGCGGAGCTAATCAGTTTCACGGTTTTTCTCAAGACCTTGTGTTGCAAAAAAAAATCATTGCGGTAGCTGATAATGCTACCAACCACCTACCTACTTACCTATCTTTTCACCGGATATGATTCAATTAACCACTCTTTTTGTTTTAAAATAATTTCAAAGTTAAAATAGTCAATCACTCTTCTTTCTTTTTATTTTTTTTACAAGAGGTTAAATGAAGCTGTTTTTAGACTCTCATTTTTTCTTCAAACATGCGTCAGAGAAAGAGTTTCCTTCTTTCAATCGAAACAGCCAGCAACAAACAGCTGTTATTGAGTCTCACCTCACCGTTTTTTGTTATTGAAACATTTTTATTTCGTTTAGCATGAAAAAATTGTTTTTATTCAAAAAGGTCACACACCCAAGACGAATGAATGAATAGCTGTTGTTTAAAAACAACGAACAGGATACAATAGAATATAAAAATGCAAAAAACAAAGAGTCGATTATTGGTTGTACATATATTTTTGTTTTTTGAGGTTTTAATTTTATGACTTTATCGACAAAATGTCAATTATGTGGGATTAATTTGAACTTTGAGACAAGGCTAACCTAAAATAACTATTTCGAAAAAGTTTTTAATAAAATTAAAACATTTACACGTTTAATATAGCAATTGATTTTGTGATTTATTCGTATATAACAAAAAATTAAAACCAAGAGGAATTGATTTTTAAAAAGAGACTAAAAATATATAATTTTTACATTTGCATAAGCTATAAGCAAGCAGTATACAAAAGATTCAAATAAGAAAATGTGCTTTGATGATTGTGCTTGCGTTGACAGTGTGAGAAAGAGAGAGAAAGCTGCAAATAAAATTGAAGAGCAAGAGATGATTACGAAGCTACAAATCGAGTTCAAAAGCTTATTTATTTTCACACAATCGAAATGAATATTAACGTAATAATTAAATCTTTTAATTATGCATGTTCTTCTCAATCCTAAATCCTACCATATTTCTACCTGTTGGTTGTTTAGTTTTTTAAAAGAACAATTACGTATGTGCTATTTTCAACTTCTCATCATCAGCCAAAGAGTTAAAGGTCAAAATGTAGTCTGTCAGTTTAAAGTATTTATTAGTTATAACTCATGCGTACTTCACTTACTTGCAATAATTATCAAGTGTCCGGATGAACGTTCAATCCTCAACGATCCTTGCAAAAAATGCACGCGATTTTTATGACAATGCTATTTTGCAAAAAAAAAGGATGCTTCCGTCAAAGATTAACTTTCAATCGCTTTTGATTTTTTCCGATGTTTTCTAAAAAATGAAAAAAAAAATGTAAGTCGATGCAATTTTTCAAACTAACTCATAATCGAATAAATTCATCTCCACTTTCGAATTTAAAAAATTTGTTTTTAAAAACAATAAAAATATGCTTCCTTCCTTTCGAAATTGCTTGCTTTTGTAAGTGAGCGGCGCCAGTCGTCAAAATGTATCGAGACTTAAAAATCTTTACGCAAGCAAATTTGAAAAAAAGTTTTAAATTATTCTGCAAAAAAAGAATGTTGATTTTTAACCATTTAGAAATAAAAGATGCAAAGATATTTGTAATGTAAAAAAACAAAAAGAATGGCGTCCCAATAATTATATATCAAAGATTTCCCACATAACACCAATCCATGATCCTTCTCTACTTAATAAGCCCACAAATTCACTAAAGTTAGAACTAAAACATTTATTAACAAAAACAATATACAAGCGTCAGAAAAGTAATATCAGAAAAACGTGTACAATCACATTGACGAGCATTAGGTGAACCATATTTTCTTTAAACTTTAAACATTGTTAGTCGACATCAATAGCTTCATAGCGGATAGATATTGCTTCTAAATCCATCCTAAAAGTTTTACTTATAAATAAAACAATAAAAACGGTATAAAAAAAAATCAAACCTTAGCAACCGTTTTATTTCTTTATCAATTTGAGAAGCATCCATGTAATCATTGCTTTTCATTTTCTTAGTTTTTCTGAATTTCCATTTTCGAGCATTCTTCATTGGTCGCGTTATTCCATGTTGGAATTGCAACATCTTTTTTCGCTTTGCTAAAGCAGCAGCAACTTCGGGGTCATCTTTATCTCCTTCTGGAACAGTTAAAATATCTGGAATTTCAGGTGACGACGAGCAATTTATAATTTGAGCAATATCAGCAACTTTATAAATGTTTGTTTTATCATGAGTTTTATAAGTCTAAAATGAAACTTTTAGGATGGAAAAATTAAAGAAAAACATACTTCGAGAATGCATGGCAAATCTTGAACTCTAAACCCCAGAGTTTTATCATTAATTTTCAATTGTCCAGTACGCATATTTGGTAGAATTTTGAGAGCCATAGTGCTGCTTAATTCTTCAGAAGATTTTGATGTACCATATTGTCGACCATTTTCAATAAAATTATCCACATCAGGAACTACTTCATTTGGAACACGAAGAATAAGATGAGTTTCCCATTCATCTTCATTTTGATCGGCAGGCTTTTTCATATCTTTCAGTCAGTGAGAAAATTGAATCAACTTTTTAAAATGACAAATATTTGAGACAAGTTACTAGTAAAAAAAGCTTGAACAAACTCTTGGGAAACAAAAGTGAAGTTTTCGTGTTAAGAAGCATCTTGACCACTATCTATCAAGGATGCCTTCCCAATCATCTGACTATCAATACATTCATACATATATCTTTGTAATAGGGATAATGCGCAGAAAATTGCTTTTAATTTGTTTAAACTTTATAAAATTTTCTATGTTATAATTATTCTCTTTGATTCTGTGGCAATGGAGGCAAACCAAAAACATTATTTTTTATTGCTAAAGTATCAACAAAAATCATTTACATTTTTCAGAAGAAAAAAATGAATGGTTGGATTAAAGGGAAAAAATACGTCAAAAAACAAAGCTTTGTTTGTTTCCGGGTTGTTGAACGATTTGTCAAACATCGATCGGCGAGACAAAAGTTGTTTTTCAATTTTTTGATTTTAAAAAGCAATTTATCACCGGAAAGACTTTTATTAATATTCGGTTTTACGTACAGATATAACTAATAATATAAAGTAAATAATTAATGCAAGAATTAAAATTACGGTAAAAATAAAGCATGAGACAAAAAGGATTTTCACTGATTTATTAGCTAAAAAAAGGTTGTATAATTGATATATTAAACTAAGTCGTCTTACTTTTGAAAAAATCATTGAATGGTTTCTTTTTTGATGGCTCTAATGATGGGCAATTCACAAACAACGATGATGGCATAGGAGTTGCAGGAAATTGCACCGTTGAAGGCAGCGTTATGCTTGGAGAAAAAGTAAACGATCGCGTTTCCTGATGAACATCATTTTTAAATGAAAGTTGTGATAGTCTTGCAACATCTGTGGTTGAACAATCAGATGGAGCTGATGGAATATGACCTGCTGGATAAACGCCTGAAGTCCTTTCTGAATAAGCATCTGGTGGAAGTGAATACATTGGTTCCTCAGAATGAACCATTGCAAAATGTGTAATAAATTTAATATCATTCGACAAAGCCATTGTAAATACAACAATAGTGTCAAAACTATCCCACTTTTTTATTTTCAAATATCGTAAAAAAAATAATAAACTAAATCATAAAGTAAATAAATGATGATGGACGGAAATGCCGCTAAGAAGATGAATGATGATGATCGATTTTGCTTGATCATCATCATCACTCTATAAACAACATTAACAAAAATGGAAAAAGCATTACAAAAAAGAAAAAAGTTTCATGGTAAACAATTTTGCATATTTTTTTAATAATGGATTTTTTATGAAGTCGGTTTGGTTCTCCTTTAGTTATTTTGTTGCGCAAATCATACATCGACTAGGTGCACAGTAAATCTCTTGTTTTTTTTTAAATTTTACAAAAGTTTTGTTTATTTTGGAACTTACGATGGTTATCACAATGCTGACCAGAGATATTCGTCTTGTTACTTTTTCTCATTATTTTTTTGACCCTTTAAAACGTGCAAATTGTGAAATTAAAATTAAAACAGTTGCTTCTTTCATTTAATTCTTTTTATATGTTTTTTAATTCCTTCTGTGTGTAAATAAAAATCATTTTTTAAAATATGAACAAATTTTTCGTTAGTAAAATCTTAGACATATTTTTGAAAGAAAGTTTTATAACTTTTAAAAGGTTATTTATTTTTAGACAAAAAAGCCAAAGGTCGAAGTTGGTTGGTCAGGAAAGAAATGACTATTGCTTGCCATTTGCAAATGAAAATGTCTAGACTTTTGTTTTTTCCCTTAGACTAACTCGTGTGCAAAAATGGATCAACCAAAGAAAAAGAAGATAAAGGCTAATCAAAATACTCATTATTGCATTTTATGGGAAAACTTAAATAACACAGTAAAAGAAAACATAAAGAGCAAGGTTAAATATTTTTTCTTTTCATTTCAAGAATTTGCAATTTTTGAACCATGAGTGGTCGGCAAAAAAAACTCTTGAACGAGATAATTGTGTTTTTGTTGAGTAATCATTTCTTACTAACTCTTTCGTCTGGCGCCAGCGATCGATCGCTTGTCTCTATCTCTCTCTTTTGATACTTCCTCGTGAAAAAAGCTGCGCAAACATTCAAGAGACGCCGCCGCTCTAGTCATCCGCTTTGCTTACGTCGAAAAAACAAAATTTCAAGACATTTCAAGACATTTTCTTACTTCTGCAAAAAAACTTAAAAGTTGAACGAAAGTAAAGGGGCCAACCTAAAAATTTCAACGAAGTTCAAAAGTTGTGAAACAAATGGAATTAAGCGAAAAAGATTGTTGGAAAAGGCTAAAGATGGATTGCTAACAAAGAATTGATTTATCACTGACATCATATCATATTTGATGGCTTTCATACACACTCCCAAAAAAAGAAAGAATGTTAAAAAAATTCATGACTCAACAAACAATGGGAGACAACGAAACAAAAGCCTTTTCTTCTTCTCAAAGAATAAGAAGAACCGCACCTTTTTGACTTGTTTTAACTTATAACATACATACATAATAGTATATCTATCTATCAACAATGATAAGAATAAGAAGATTATGTGCAAAGCATTAAAATGAAAATCAAATATTTTAAACAAAATCAAACTCATTTTTTATTGTTGGCGAAAAATAAAAATTAATTTTTAAAATGTGTCTATCACAGGTTACAAAACTTATATATCTCGCTTTAATGTTTGTTATATTTTGTTTAACTGTTGCAGGAACTATAACCCCTCGTAAGTTTTCGACTTGAGTGTTAGCAATTAAAAATACAAAATTTGCAGATTGGCGTGATGTATACATCAAAGAAAAAACAGAATCAATTGGCCATGTTGGTTTGGTCAAAGGTTGTGGATACACTGATGATCTTACGCATTTAATTGGGGATAAAAATTTCTGTAAAGATTGGTGGGATTACGTAAGACTCATTCATTTAATGTTAAAAAGGAAAATAAAGAAAATATTTAAGATTCAACCAAAAAGAGAGAAAACCGTTAAATCACTACTTTTTGTTGCAATGGCTTTCCAACTTTTAGCTATGGGCTGGATATTCCTTTCGTGTTTAGCTTTCTGCTTCCATTCTCGATTTATGCATGCCCTCACAGGATGGTCAACCCTTGTATTTTTATTTTTAATAATTCCAACTATTATGTATGCCGCAAAAAAGAATGATATCCCCGAATTAGGAAAATGTAAATTAAATAATTCAATTAGATAATGAATTGATTTTAAAAATTTTAGTACCAGATTATGTTACTATAAAACTTGGATATAGTTTTGGTTTAATTGCTGCTTCTGCTGGATTGGCAATAGCCTCTGGAGTTATTGGAGCAGTTACGGCATGGCTTTCAGATCAAGGATGTTGTTGTTAATATCATTTAGATTTAATTTATTAATTATAAATTAAATGTATTTTTAAATTTGTTTTAAAATAAATTTCTCTTGAAAATTTTTGAACCCTGTTTTTAATAAGATTGAAAAAAATGTCCGCATTTTAAGCAATTGCAAAAGGGTAAAATCGATTGAACATAAAAATAATTTAAACTACGAAAAGTGTTAATAACCTTTGAACGCGGACACTCATCATTCATTCATTTTATATCTTATCAAAAAATAAACGACAACGACTGGGTGGCTTTAACTATGCCTTTTTGCTACTCAATTTTTTCATTTCTTTTCATTATTTTAGTTTAATTTGCGTCTAAAAATGGGTACTGCAAAAGACCCATCTTTGTTTGACACTGTGAAGGCAAAAGCTATCCGATGGCTTGAAGATAATCGAGGCCTAGTCATTGTTTTATTTTGTTTACCCGCAAGTTTTGTAAGTACTTCTAAAACTTTTTAAATTTATAAACCAACAAAGCTTTTTAGCTCTTTGATTGTGCAATTCATTTTCAACGTTGGCTTCGACGATTGTTATTTTCCGCTCCCAAAGATCATCCAAAACGTGTTCGCAAAATTCAAGAATATGTTCGAAAATGGAATGAACTCCCCGAGGATAAAAAGAAGCTCATGTGTACAGCAAAACCTAATTGGTTAAGCCTATCAACAACCTTTTATCAAAAAAACAAATGTTATCAAGTTCCAATCGATCTCTATGATATCTTGGAACTTAATGAAGATGCAATGACAATTAAAGTTGAACCAAATGTTAACGTTCATGAACTAACAAAATTTTTAATTCCTAAAGGTTATACTCTTGCAGTTACCCTTGAAATTGGTGATGCCACAGCTGGAGGATTAGCTTTTGGTGTTGGTATGACCACTTATTCTCATAAGGTTTGTAACTAATTTCTCAATGCAAACGAATATAATTTTAGGTTGGTCTTTATCAAGAAACAATATTATCGTATGATGTTGTAACAGCCGATGGATCACTTATTCATGTTACAGCTGATAATGAACATTCAGATCTTTTTTATTGCCTCCCATGGTCACATGGAACTCTAGGGTTTTTAGTTGCTCTCGAATTGAAGTTGATTAAAGTAAAACCTTATGTCCATATGCAATACATTCCCGTAAGAATCAATCTTCTAAAGTCCCACAATATTTTACCAATTTTAGGTTCATTCTCAAGAAGAATATTGTCATAAAATGATGGAACTTTCGGGAGCTTTGGATAAAGATTATCCAGTGCCCGATTATTTGGAAGCAACAATTTATGATAAAGAAAACGCTGTAATTATGGTTGGAAATTTTGCTGACGTTGATACATTTGCTAAAAGGATGAAAGTGAATCGAATTACTCGATGGTATAAAGCTTGGTTCTACAAACACGTTGAAACGTTTTTAAGCAAAAAAGGAGAAGAATACATTCCGATTAGAGATTATCTCCTTCGACATAATCGAGCAATCTTTTGGGTCGTTGAATCGATGATTCCTTTTGGAAATCACCCAATTTTTCGGTAAGCATTCGCAGGAAAAACATATTCTCAAAATAAATGTTTTATAGTTTTTTCCTTGGTTGGCTTTGCCCTCCAAAACCAGCATTCCTTAAATTTACAACCACACAAGCTGTTCGTGAAATGACATTTGCTAAGCAAGTTTTCCAAGATATTGTTATGCCATTGAATACTCTCAAAGATCAAGTCAATACGGCCATTGAACTTTTTGAAACTTTTCCACTTTTGGTTTATCCATGCCGAATTTATGATCACCATCGAGGTGCTCAAGGTCAGTTACGTCCACCAACAGAAAAAACTCCTGGCACTAATTGGGCAATGTACAATGATCTTGGAGTTTATGGAACACCCGGACAAGTTAAAAATCGTCAACCATATAATCCAACAAAAGCTATGCGAGAAATGGAAAAGTAAAATTTAAAAAAATATAAAAATAATTATAGTTAATGTTTTAGATTCACCCGAGATGTTGGAGGTTATTCATTTTTGTATGCTGACATTTTCATGTCTGAAGAAGAGTTCAATGAAATGTTTGATATGACTCTTTATAACGATGTTCGAAAACGATATAATTGCGAAGGAGCATTCCCAAAACTTTATGATAAAGTTAAGCCTGAAATTGACGTCATTCAAATTGGTGAAAGCTATGCAAATTAACCGAATAGAAGAAATAAATAATAAATATATTGACTGTAATTTTTATTATTTATTTTTTAAATTTACCATATTTTTTTGTTAACAAATTTTCCCATAGATAAAATAAAAAATCTATAAATACTCTACCGAAAAACATGAGACATAATAAAAAACAATTTCTAATTTCTTTATTTTCAAAGAAAAAACTCTTTTAAATCGGAAGTTTTTAAAGAAAGAAAACAGCCCCAAAGTTCTCAATGATTCTCCATGATTTTTGTTTGCAAGGAATTTCTTAATTGGTAATGCTGAATTATGATCTCATTTGTTTACATACATTAAATAAAATGAGTGTTTTTGCGGAAACGATTTAATTTTGTTTGATTGGGAGTGGGTCTCTCCTTAATTAATTCATTAGAAGTACCACAGAAATTGTTGAACCCACTCTTCTCCTTCTTGTTTTTATTTTTAAATAACATGTTTATGTATGTTTGGAATAATAACTTTTAAACAAAAATATTTAAACTTGATCTTTTTGATTACATTTTTAAAAATTACACCATTATAATAAGAATGACTAAAGGTTGGAATGAATTGATGAGTGATGGAGAAAAACATACAAATTGGAGAAGTATTAATGTTGCAGCAGCTTTATCTTTTGTTGGAGCAGTACAATATTCGTTATATTTTAGTGCACTATGGCCATACATTCAGACTGTAAGTTTAGTTTTTACATAAGTTTTCGGAAGATGGTACAGTAAAAAAAAGTTTTTTTAATCCTTTTGAAACTACTTTTAACACTAGCTTCCTCCATTAAAATTTCTACCTATTGATAATAATTTCAGATTGATAAAACAGCAAATGAAAAATTTTATGGTTATATAGTTGCCGTTTATTCATTTGGACAAATTCTTTCGGCGCCTTCATTTGGTTATTGGTCGAATAAATTAAAGCAAATAAAACTTCCACTTTATGTTGGATTATGTTTGATGTTAATGGGAAATTTAATATACCTTTCTTTGGAATTTATTCCACTTCCAGCAAAATATGTCCTTTTTATTGGCCGATTTGTTACTGGCGTGGGTTCAAGTAATTCATCGCTTTTGAGAACGTATGCTTCCACGGCAAGTACTTCAAAAGATCGTCCAAGAGCGGTAAGCTTGCTTTTAAAAAAGTTAAAACAGAATAGTATTATTTCAGATAGCTTATGTTACATGCGGCCAAGCTTTAGGTGCAACATGTGGCCCTGTATTTCAACTTGCTTTTGGACCTTTAGGTTATCCTGGCTTTAGATATCTTAATATGAATCTCAATATTTATACTGCACCTGCATATTTCGCATGTCTAATGAATATTGCTGGAGCTTTATCACTTTACTTTTTATTCAAAGAAGAATATGCTGGAATTATTGAAAGTCCAACATCCACCAAAACAAACAATAAAATTGCATCTAAACAGCAATCACATCTACCAAAATATGATAAAATTGCAGTTTTTACTTGTTTTTTGACTCGATTCACCCAAATGTTTATTAATACTACCCTTGAAACTATTGGAACTGCATATGCGATGATGATGTTTGGATTCTCTGACACGAAAGCAGTAAGCGCAACAGCGATTGGACAAGGTGGTGTTGGAATTTTAACCTTCGCCACATATTTGGCTTATATATTTTTAAAACTTGAAAATTAGTAAGTGTTTTTTGTTGTTGTTTTCATGGAAGACAAAATGATTGAAAGGTTTTTGAACTTTTTGATTTGAAAAAATGTTTTTTTTCTAAAGTGTTTCACCGAACTTAGACCTCGGTTGAGAAAAACATTTTTCTGTGATTCCATTATAATGTTGATAAAAAAACTTTTAAACAATAATTTTTCAATTGTATTTTTAGTATCAGCTCTCGCAAAGCTTCATTATTTTCCCTTATTGGATTAATAATATTTCATTTAATTACCTATTCATGGCCATTTATTCCTGGAAATGTTCCCATCCAAAATTCAACCATTGATCCTACTGCTGGGTGCAACGCTGAAAGATTTTCATGGTGTAACTCTCTTACACCAGTAAATGTTTATCTTTATTACATTTCTTATGTTATATTTGTTGGGATCGCATTTCCAACAATGAATATTACAACAAATACTCTATTCTCAAAAATCTTAGGCCCACGAAGGCAAGGAACGCAACAAGGATTTTTGCAAGTATCAGGTAGTGTTGCTAGAATGATTGGTCCTTTGGCTATTAGCGTACTTTACACCGATTATGGTCCAAAAATGGCATGGAATATGGCAATTGCCGTTATCGGAATAACAAGTTTATCATGGGTTATTTTCTACAATCGAATGGTTCCATTGGTTGTAAAAGTAAATCCAAAAGAAGAAGAATTAAAATCAATTAAATCCAGGCCGGAATTAACTTTAATTCTTCCACCACCATCAACAAGTGATTCTGATTCCGATTCTTCACCCGCTTCTTTCCTGGTTTATGATGAGAGAAATAGAATAGATACCTTTGATTCCACAACTCCATTAACAGGAAAAAGGGATCATTTTAAAAAGTAAATTTATTTTTTTTGTAAATATTGTTTTCAATTCTTGTACATAGGTATTATGATAAATTCGATTTGCTTTAAATAAAAATTGTATTATATTTTAAAACTAATATCATTTAAACAAAATCCCATACAATAATTTATAATCAAAAAAATAAGAAAAATTTTTTTTTTAAAACAACGACAACGAAAGCGTTTCTTCAAGGATAAAGCAAATCAACTAAAAGAAAATTTTACAAGTGCAACAAAATTTAACTTCTGTTCTTTGTGTTTTGTTTTCAAACAATCTTGTATCACCAGGAAAAACGGTTTTTTCTTCACCAACCCAAAGATTAACATCTCTACCACTAAAAAAGAAATAATAATTCTGGCTATAGAATGATAGAACAAAAGCTTACGTAATAGAAAATCTAAAAGTATTGGCATCGGTTTTAAGTAAAAGTTCATCGCCATCAATTGAACAATTTTCTTTTTCTTCTGGAGGTAATAGTTTAAAAGCTTCCACGAAGTTTTCAATTGTATGTTCAAGGCCCGAAACTTTTTGATCAAACCCTTTATAAGTTGCAAAGGATTTGAATAAAAGTCGATAAGCTAACGTTGGAATAATTGCATGAGAATCTTGCATCCGACAAATTGCACAGCGTTTATGAATATTTGCAAAATCAACAATTGCTTGCGCTTTTCTAATAATTTTTTCTGTAACAATCGTTTCACATTGTTCTTGTGTGGCAGTTATTATGAAACTTTCAAATGGCGAAAGGAATACAGAAAGCTAAAAACATCATTAGCAAGACTTTGATATTTTTGTATAAATAATTTTTTACCGTTTTCTTATGACTCAATATGAAGGTATTTGAACGGATTGATTTCTCTAAACCATTCAAAAATGTTTCCATTTCTCGTTCCATTTGTTTTGAGCTTTTTGAAGAGTTTGGTGAAGCATCTCGATGATCCCATGTTGCAAAACCACATCGCCTTAAAGTTGGAACAAACTTTAAGAATGGTGCATCAAGAATAATCAAAACGTCTTCAGCTTTTCTTGAAGCATTATCTTTAATTTCTTCGCAAACTTTTTTCAAATGTTCAACTATTTCTTCAAATGATTCTTTTTTCTTGTTTGAAAGTGAAAATGCTGCATTTGATGGTTGCGTGGGCATAGGTTCAGGTTCATGTAAAATAACTTTTTTGAGACCAAACCATTGTTCCTTACTATAGAAATAAAAGGTTTTAGATAAAGTTAGCAAAAAAAATCCAAAAAGCTTACTTTAACCGACGTTGTAATTCTTTATAACTTTTTAAAGTGTAGTATGCATCTTGAGCAGCATAAATCATTTTTTCTTCTTTCAATGGTCGAGCACACCAATTTGAACTTTGCTCATCTTTAGCTAAACTAACTCCCACAAATGTTTTAGTAACATATTGTAAAGAATTTTGTGGGGGAATATCGTTGAAAACACTATCAAGGGTTTCAGAATTATTTGCTAACGTTTTCACGGCATCTTGAACGCAAAAGAATCTCGGCTTTTTCTTTTCAAAAAAATCTTTTAAAAAAGGAAAAGCACATTGAAGAAAATTCAAATCATTTTTAATGCCGAAACCAACGCGGCGAATACGTGATCGAAAGAAGACTTCAAAAAATACTTCCCAATCGAATATAGTTAGCACTGTTTTAAGAGTATATATATCAACGAGGTATACTGTATCATCAGTGGTTGCGATTTGAAGTAACACGGCTCTAAAAAAAGGATTTGTTTTATAAAAATTAGAAGGAAAACTTACTCTTGGATTGAAATTGAGCTTTGACAAACATAAGATGCTTCAACATCGAAAGCAACCAGACGATTTTCAGTAGCGCATAAAGCTTGTAAAACTAAAGTGAGACTGTCTTCATCATCGACAAGAATGCATTGGAAATTTTCACAATCAATAGAACCGATTCGTGGAAAATCAGGTGCAGTTTGTAACTGTAAAACTTTCTTAATTTCTTCTTGAACATCTTGTTTTTCTGGTTCTTTAAGATAATGAAATTGAACGAAAACTAAATCCATATTATTATGACTAAGTTTAATAATATGCCCGAGGGCTATTGCAAGGATGACATTTCTTTTTGCGATGAATCGAAGAACTTCTTTCACTTGTTCCAAAGAATTTTTTGATGCTTCCACTGTTTGCTAAAATTTATTGTGTGTTTGAAAACTTTAAAAAATTACAAGCATACCAAAGCCAAAAGTTTATATTCATTTCCAGTAATATTCGAGCTATTGTGTATAAAATTTTTGACTGTTCTTTGCTTCATTGTATTTGGAATTCTATCATATTTATTTGGACGAGCGTGTTTATATGCCATACTCGAAAGATTATTTGGACTAAATTTGTCAAATAATTTTCTTTCTAAATGATTCATTTGAGCAGGTTTTTTGTCAACAAATGAATCCAGAATAGATAAGGATTTGTTTTTAGAAGCGTCAGTATTCATCAAATATTTGGATATATCGATGTTATGAACCAAGCAACTCATCAAAAGGTTTCTCATATGATCAGTTTTGAAAGAATGAAGTTCAAAAGCTTCTATCCAAGCAAGAACGGTTAAAGGCGAAGTTTCTATAAGATTTTGCAATTGATCACAAAGATATGAAAGTAAACCATTTGAAGAATCGTTGAGACAATAAAGCGTTTGAATGATATCAACATGCTTCTTAGGTGAAATATTACACAAAGTGTTAAGTGAAGCGCGCTAAAATAAGGTAATGATTATTAAACGCTAAAATGAAAGAAAATTTTACAATTAATTTTTTATCCAATTCTTTTTCAAGTGGAAGCTTCCAATATTTTTCATCATAATATCTCTTCATATAATTGCAAACATCCAAATGAGTTTTAATAATTCTACTTATCTTTTCCTGTCCTAAGTTCCATGGTGGGCTTTGTAAAGTTTCAACAAACACAATAATCAAATATGTTCGTTGGCGATAAATATCACTTGATGGACATCTTCGATAAAAAGTTCGAAAATATGGTTGAAGCACGATGGATAGATTTGAAGATGGTGTTTTTGCTTCTTCATAAACTTTTAACAAAAATTCATCCATTTTCTTAGTGAACTGCATTGAAAAATGCTGAAGACGCTGATTTAAAAAAATTTAAACTGCAATTCTTATATTTCACGATTATGATTTATTGTGGCATAGAGTGACTATGTATATGTATGCCTGGTGGTGCCAATCTATCAATTATTATTTTTTTTGTAAAAATCTTTGTATCGAAAAAGCCATAAGTTCTAATAAAATTAATAAAATATATCTTTTGACTCTAGCTATCACGGTTTTTTAACTTGGTAATTTAGCATAAAATTAAAAAAAATTGAATGGGATTTAATAAACGACTTTATTGTACAAAAATAATAACTTTAATCAAATTTAAAATACGCAACAAAAAATATTTACAAAAAATAATGTTCAAATCACATTCAAAAACGCTGTATTTAAATCGTACTTTGGAATTAATGTATTTCGGGGATGCCATCATTAGTCTCTGGTGTATCCTGTTCACCTTCTTTGGCTTTTCCAGATTTTTTATTATCTGCTTCAATAACCTCCCATCTAATAGAGACTGCTTCCAAATCAAGTCTAAAATTTTAACCTTTTAAATTTGAGGAAAATTAGAAAATCGAACCTTAACAATCGTTTAAGTTCTTGTTCAACTTGTGGGGCATCTGTGTATTTCATTTTTTTAGTTTTTCTAAATCTTCGTTTTCTTGCATTTTTCATTGGAGCAGTTAAGCCATGGGCATCTAAATAAAATAAAAAATTAGACAATCTTCAAGTTCGGCAAATTATACACTTACATTGCAATTGTTTTTCTCGCTTGGCTAAAGCCTCAGCAATTTCTGGATCGTTTTTATCTCCTTCTGGTATAGCTTCAATATCCGGAACCTCTGAGGAACTTGAACAATTTATAATTTGTGATATATCAGCTACTTTATAAATGTTTGTCTTATCCTGAGTTTTATAAGTCTAAAACAGAAATTTTGTAATTGAATATGAAAAACGATTAATAAAAGAAAATACCTCAACAATGCATGGCAAATCTTGAATTGTGAAACCAAGACTTCTATCATTAATTTTTAATTCACCCGAACGCATATTTGGTTTAATTTTAAGAGCCATTTTATTATTTGGATCATTCGAACGTTGAAAAGGTTTCGATGCATCATATTGGTCACCATTTTCAATAAAATTATCTACAGTGGGAACAACCTCATTTGGTACTCGCAAAATTACATGGGTTTCCCATTCATGAGCTTCTTCATCACCTCCTGGTTTAGGGCGGCGATTATTATTTCGTTGAGTTAATGAAGACATAAATAAGCTAAAGAATTAATTAAATGATAGGAATTATTTTTTCAACTTTGTTTGAAAGTCTTTAGAAAAAAGATTGGCAGCTATTTTGTTCGTTTTAAGAAAAGAATTTTTTATTAAGAATTGTTACAGGCTTCTTCTTTACAATATTTCTGAAATACATTTTTTTTATTTTAAAGCTTTTTTTCCACCATCTTTTTTCTTTCACCCAAGAAACCAGTTTGAGATATTTCTAAAAATTGGAACCACTCATCCTTGCTTTCCCATCTGAAAACGGGATCGAAAAGCGGAAAAGATGAGTCCTTTATCCGCTAAATTCAATGTTAAAAACGTGATCTTTCTCAAAGGCGTCATAATTTCTTACTTCAATCAATTTTTTAATATTCTAAAAATATGAATATTATTGTATTATTATTTGGTTTAGTAACAATAATTGATCAAAGTTACTGTGATTTTACACCTGATTTTCGGGCTTTCATTCACAATAATTTTGGAATTGCCCTTGTTAATCAATTGGAAAGGAAAGATCTCGGAAATGATGCTTCATTTGGTGGCAAAGTTTCTTCAGATGAGAAAACTCCTAGACAAGCTGTAATTTTAATTCATGGAATTACCAATAAAATTACTCGATTTAATGTAAGAGGGTTCAATTTTTTTTGCTGCTTTTTAAAATAAATTTAGGGAATGGTAGATCATTTAAAAAGGCGAGGCTATGCTAGCAGCGAAATATATGGAACTACTTGGGGTGATGCGGGAGTAACTCCAGCGGGTTTGGTTGATATGAAATGTTCCTATGTGAAACAAATTCGATCGATGATTATCGCAGTTCGTCAATACACTGGAACAAAAGTTGATATCGTAGCTTATTCCATGGGTTCACCAATTGCCCGCAAAGCTATTTTAGGTGGTAACTGCATTGATTCAAGAGAAATTTTGGGTAAACACTTTTATTCATCTTTTGAAATTACTGAATTCCAATTTAGGTCCTTCTTTATCGGAATTAATTGATACTTTTCTTTCTGTCGCTGGTGCAAACTATGGATCCTCACTTTGTTTTGTTCCAATTCCTGTTGGAACTTGCAATCGCCGCACAGGATTACATTGTGAATCAGAATTTCTTGCTGATATTAATTCTCAAACTCGTTATGAAGGAACTTTCATTTTTAGTATTTTTTCTACCGGCGATGAAAAAGTTGGGTTTAGAACATGTAATAAGCTTGTTGCTCCCATTATTGGACAGACAGGTTATGTAAAGAAAGAAGGGCTGACGCATGATCAAGTTATGGATACTACATACGATATGCAAATTAATTTCATAACTAAACATCGGCCTAAATAAATAAATACTGGGATTTATTATTTTATTGAACCTGAAGAAAAAAACTTTACGATTTTGGTAGTTGTTGTCCTAAGGAACTGTATAAAAAAATGTCGATGACACTTGTTTTTTGTTTTATTAATTTTAAAAAATATTAAAATAAAATTTTTCGATTTTTTACGTTTTTACTTTGATTTTGATTATCCTTTATTGTGTTTTAATACAACAACTGTACTTCGTATTGTCCTGTAGTTTTATACACCATTTTCTGTTAGAACACAAAATCCGAGGGCTCTGGCTTCATTAATGGCTGTAGTTGTTGACATGCGTTACATATCAAATGCAAAAACCATCATTTTAGCGACAAAAAATCTAAATCCAAAAAAGTCGTCAGTTTTTAATTCATTTTCCTTTTTTTTAAATATACCGGATTTTTGTAATCCTTTCTTTTCACATTTTTTCTCTTACGTAAAAATAAAAAGTAAAAGTCTGGCTGACAAGTATCCAAAAAAGAAGAAAAACATTAAAAATTGAATGTTTTTGGAGACAATGCTTTTTTTCGATCGCAACGGTGCGCGAAATCTCCCGAACAAGGAAAAGTGCATACGTATTTGCACTTACTACCTCCTTTTTTTCGTTCTTCTTCCTTATTTTTATCGTGAGATCAATGCTGCTTTATTTTTTTCTTTCAATTGCTTTGGAAAACAAAATTGTTGTAAAGTCTAAAGAAATAATATTCAAACCATTATGCTTTAACTTTTTATGGTTTATACGAAAATTGTTAAATAAACATAATAAAACCTTTTACCCAAACAAAAGAAGCTGACAAAAAAAATATTTATGTTTTTTTATTCGTTGAAAGTTGAAAGATAAAAAACAAAAAATAAGGAAATCGCATGAACTTTTTGATTGAAAGAAAAATACACATTACTGTATGAAATGAATTTTTATAATAAAAAAGTGTAAATTCAAAGTTGTTAAAGCGGAAAAATATCCGAAAATGCGCCTATAAAAAGAATTAATCCATTCATTTTCACTTTTATTTTATATTTTTTTTCCTTTGAACATTTAAAAAGGAAAAGATCAACGTTTATCGACGAATCCAAAAAAAAAAAACAGAAGAGGTTGGTTGGTTGTTCGACCCGCCCTTGATCAGACTTTTTTACTGCTGCTGCGCCTGCGCGTGTAGTAAGCTTTGATCGAACAGAATTCTTTTTTCTCCTCCTTTTGTTTAAAAAACGGATGAAGATTTAGTAGTACTTTCTTTTTTATTTGTATCCCAAAGTTATTATTTATTTTTTATTATTTATTTTAAATAAATTATGGTAAGCGAAAAACGAACTCAATGGGATGTTGAAAGCCGTCATCTTCCTCCACCACCAGCTCCTCCAGGAGTTACGTTTGATTCAAAAACGACAAACGAAAAGCCAAGTTTTTCAACTCGAGCAAGAACATGGATTCGATTTCTTTTGCTTGGTTTAACCCTTTTATGTTTAACTTCAATGTGGTCAAATATTTTATCATTTAATTTTGTTATGGTATGCCTCAGTTCAGAAGCTGCAGATACCAATAAGACGTCATCAAATAGTCGTAATCGTGTTACTCTTTTTTCAACCGAACAACGAACTTATTTAACTTCAGCTGTGGCAATAGCAGCATTAATTTCAAATTTTATTATATTACCAATTTTAACAACAATGGGTGTTCGAACTATTTTTACTGTTTGTGGAGGAATATCTGTGATAGCAACGGCATTTATGCCAATTGGAATTGAAACAGGATTTTATGCAACTTTATTATTAAGATGTTTACAGGGCATTGCTTTCTCTGCAAGTTTCCCTGGTTAGTAGCTTTTTTTTCATTCTCTGCAAATTTACAAAATTTTGCTTTGTTTTAGTAATAGGAGCAGTATCTAATCGATGGGCATATTTTAAACAATATGGATTTTCTGTTTCCACTTTAGTTGCTTATGTTCAACTTTCACCAACTTTAAGCATGCCCATTAGTGGTTTTTTATGTGAAAGCGATCTTGGTTGGAGAAGTGTTTTTTATGGGCATGCAATAGTTTCAGGAGCATTATTTACCATATTCGTGCTTGTGTATCGTAACACACCAAGTTTGTTATTTCTCTTTTTTCATTTGAATGATTGATGACCATTTAAGCTAAACATCCATTTGTCACAATAATCGAATCTGAAAAAATATCGAGAAATAAAGCAGTTCAATCTAAAACTGCAGCCCGAAAAGTTCCTTATCTCGCGATACTAAAAACACCTGCGGTTTGGGCAGTATGGATTGCATCTATTGGAAATTTCACATTTGTGAATATGGTATTTTTGTATTCTCCAAGTTATTTTCACAACACTTTGGGTATGGAAGTTGCTGAATCAGGTGCATCAGCTGCAGTTCCGGCAGGCCTCGAATTTTTGCTTAAAATTATTTGTGGTCTTATTAGTGACAAAGTAAATTTAACTATTTCCCATAATATTTTTAAACTCGTGAAATTATGTTTAGATTCGCTGCTTTAGCGAAACAAATAGGCTTAGGTTTTATAATACTTTTGCATATTTTGGTTCTGCTGGGATTTTAATTATTCTTTGTTACGTTCCTTCAAAAAATGAAACAGCATGTTTTTTACTATTGAGTGTTGCTACTGCTTTATTAGGATTTACTACAGGTAAAGTTTAAAAAGTTTTGCAACATTTTTTAATAGTATGACTATAATTTTAGGTGGTTTCTTTAAAGCTGGGCCCATGATTGCAAAACAATATAGTCAATTTGTAACAGGAAACGTTTCATTGGGTATAATACTTAAACTCTTCTTCTTTTCTATGTATAAAAGCTTACTTTTAGGTTTAACTTTAACAATGATTGTAGTTCCCTTTATCAAAAATGGAATAGCAGGAAATGACTCAGCCGCAAACTGGCAAAAAATTTTCTGGTTTATGGCTGGTTGCTTAATAATTACCAACATCATTTTCTGTATTTTCATATCCGCTGAACCTGCATCATGGACAAAAGAACCTCCTCCGACAATTTTACCACGATCGAGGATAGCTCCAATTCAACAAACTTACACTCCAAAAAGGAATTCATTTAATTCCACTTATATTGAATGAAATTATTTAATATAAAAGATATATTGTGTCTCATAAAAATTATTTTAAAACTTCTAACCTCAAATTTAAATATTTTAAAAATCACATGTGTTTAGTTCTTGTTATTTCCACCTGTTTTGCAAATGGCTTAAAAAATTATATAAAATCTATAAAAAAAATGAAAAAATTTCACTTAAATTTTTGCACTTGCATTTAATAATGACACAAGTTTTCAAAATATGCGAGAGAATCGTCTATTTTTAGAATAAATGCTGTCAAATAACTCCAAGTGGAAATGAGTAAATTTTTCAAAAATAAGTTTTTTTCTGCAAATTTATTTACTTATTTTTTAGTTAAAAGCATTACAGTATTGGTTGTAAGCTGGTTATTTCCAACTAATTAAAGGCTTTCTTTTAAATCATAATATTGTTCTTATCAGTTATTAAATATAATTATATGAAATTGTTTCAATTGGCAAATAAAATGGATATTTATCCATTACAAAGTTGGAGAATTTTTTTTCGATTTGTATGACTACTTGTAAATATTCTATTTCATTAGTGTTGTATATATAAGCTTCATTAAATGATTTATTATTTTTTATTGCTTTTAATAAAATAAGAAGGCTGTAAAAAATCCAGAAAAAAATATAAAGAAAAAAAACTAAACATAACAATTAACAAAAAAAATTTATCAGCCCGAATTAACTACACGAAATGAAACAATAAAAATGCTCGAATTTATTTTTTTTTGCAAAAATTTATAATTTAATTAAAAAAAGTCAAAATCGAGGAAATATAAAGAGAAGATACAAAACAAAAAATATGTAAAATACCTGATTTTTGGACTGATCTTTATTTCTTTAATCCTTTATGAAACAAAATGAGGTCTTAAAATTTAATTTTAAACAGAAATAATAAAAAAAAAGCAAAAAATGGCTAGAAAAAAAAAACAAATGAATTCATTTATACCTAAGAAAAAACAAATTATTTTTTAAGAAATGAATAGTTTATTATTATTGCTATACACGTTAAAATTCATCACTTTATTGATTTTCAAAAAATTGAAATAAGTTTTTCGTCGTTGCAGTTATTTATTGTACAACTCGATAAATACGGCAGGTAGGTTCAGGATCAGGTGAAACTTCCAATATGAAACAACAAACCATAAGGGTTTCACCAGTAAGTTTATTTGTTACAATTTGGAGCACAGTGAAATTATCTAACACTGAATTCATAAGTTCATGGGCCATAAGTTTTTTAAGTTCAGCAATGAATCGAACCATATATTCACACATTGGACTTCCTTCAAGGGAAAAATGAAAAATGGTTGATCCTTCTTTTCGTTCTTCAACAGGGGAATAAACCTGGAAAATATAATTTTTAGTAGATAACCAAATGAGTGCTTTTTGGATAGTGTAAATAATTTAGAAACTGGCACTTACTTCAACTTTTTCAACAACTTGATTACCAAATGAGCAAACTTTAGTTGAAACAGAAATGTCAAAATTATATTTTGAATCATAAAAACTATCAACGGCATAAGACATGGATTCAAGGTTTCCAATTTGAAAATCAACATTTGCCCAGCATTTGATTAAGAAAAATGCATCAGCTGGACCTTTTTTGAATAATTCTTCCAAAATAGTTGGATATTTTTCTCGAATTGCATCAAATCCAACATTTTCCAGGGGTTCATCGGCGACTTTAGGTATTCTTAACATAATGTATTTTTCATCACCGGGTTTTTGAACGTACGCTTCAAGTCCGCAAAGAGTCAATTTAGAAGTAGCCATTGTATGCTCTTGATTCTCTCCATTTTCATGTTGAGGATCGGATGGAGGTCGAACTTCAAGGGATGGATTAAGTTGAGAAACCAAACGATTGCTTGATGAAATAGCAGCCGCAAATTGTTGAATCATATTTTCATTTGAATCGCTTCCATTATTATAATATGGAAAGACATTACCATTGTTATTATTATTGTTATTATTATTATTAATTGATGTGTTTCCATAAGGCCAAAGAGGATTTGATGCTGCATTATTTTGTAATATCGATGCAGGATCGGTTGGAAGTTTAAATGGAATTGAAATATTTTTAGAATCATCAAGAGGTTCAAGTTTTGAATTATGTGGTGTATCATGACCCTTCATTTTAGTATGATGATCACGTTGGCGTTTACGAGCCAAAACTTGAATGTGTGATGAGACTTGCTTCCGTGTGCGAGTTTTTCCGCATCGAATTTTAATATACCTTGCAATTAATTCATTTCGACCTAAAAAATCTATTAGTCATCAAATTTTCATTACAAAGTTAATTCGTTTTAGAAACTAGAATAAAATAAAATATACTTACCGTACATTTTTCCTTCATCACTTAAAATAATTTTCCTTCGTCCACATGGGGGATAAATTTGTAATGCTTCATGAAAAGCTTGATCAATATCAGGTGACCATACACCTTCAGCATCCCCACTGATATCTTGAGAATGAGATGAGCCGGGCGAAGCTTCTCCACTGTTTGGTTGTGATTGAGTTTGAGGTGGTTGAGATGTATCAATAGTGGAAGAATTAAGTAATGAACCAGCATTACCATTGTTTGCCGCAGCCATTAATAATCGATCCATGGCACTTTGACCATTTTGTGAGAGTAAACCATTTTGTGGAAATCCAGCCGCAGCAAAAGCTGCCATAGCAGAATTTCCTGAGAGACCTGGTAATTGTACAACCATTTCAGGAGGTAATGAGGATAAAATAGAATTCGCAGATGAAGTGGATAATGAATTAATTAAATTTGAATCAAAACCACGCTGATTCATTCACTATACTCAAAAATGAAACAAAATTTAAAAAAGCTGATAATGATGATGGCACTGAATGAATAGAATAAATGCTTGTTAAAAATTATGATGGACTTTAATGATAAAAAAGATTTAGTACACCATCAGGGGATTAACGATAATGTTGCCTGGAAAAATAACGAGTAAATGGATTTTCAGCAAAAATAAAAAATCATAAACGCGAATTAAAAAATAAAGAAACGCAAACACGAACACGAAAAATAAATATTATTTTTAGAAGAAAAAAAACGTTGCAAAAGTCCGCATAAAAATGGTTGTAATATTTTTTTAAAGTTCATGATAAATATTTATAGTGGCAAAACATTGATGAGAATAAAGGTTGTTTTTGTATAATTAAAAGATGAAGGCAAAAAAAAAATGTAGGTATACAAAACAATAATTGACTCATCAACGCCATTGACAAAGAATGGAATAGAGAAAGAAAAAAACGTCAGTCAAATAAAAAAAGTGTGCGCAAAAAAAAATTGTGAGTTGTATTGGTTCAATTTATTTTATTTTCTCTGTTTGAATCCTTTTTTCCTTTCCTTTAAAATTTCAAAAAATCGATTGATTCATTTTAGAGTTCGTCAAAATTAATCAACGGCGAAGAAGGAAGAAATTGAAAAAGATTGAATGCAAAAATTACAATGTGAATAGAAAATAAGAGAAAATAAAGAAAAAAATCACAAGAAATGGATGGTTTTGGGTTTTCAATTAAATTTGGTAATTGAAACACTTGTTAAACCATTTTGAAATTGTCAGAAAAACGGTCAATTCCCAATGTTAGACAGAAAACAAAGAATGATCTAAGCAAAAGTGTGTAAAAAACGTTAAACTTATGTTTAATAAAACTTCAATCTGAAATTCTGTAGTAGAACTTCAACAAAAATAATAAACCGCCACACCGTAAACTTTCCAAAGTTATCTTTATTTTTTTCTTTGTTTTTCTTTTTTAACCACATTATTTTTTTGTTATAAAAAAAGTTGTCTCAAAAAATTTGTAATGGCTTTGATTGTAATCAATCCATCATTCGAGTTTACTTCTATTTTATTTTCAAAAAAAAATCTTCCATCATTTTCATCTTCTTTTTGACAACAATATAATATTATATTATGATGGTGTTCGTTCAACTTTTTTTATGTTGAATTTTTTTTGCATTGGGTTAGTTCTTTTTTTTTTGCGCACGACAACAACCAACCAACGTTTATGTTTCAGTTCTTTCAAATTTTTTACTCAAAATTTGTTCATTGCAAAAAAATTATAAAAAACCTAAACTGGATTTAATGAAAATTTTTTTATTGGAGTCGGTCATTACCATCAATGAAAAAAAAGAGGACAAACGCGTTTTTTTATATTAAAAAAAGTTGTTTTTTATCGTTAAAAAATATAAAGTCAGTCAGTCTAAAAAAGGGAGAAAAAGAAAGAGAGAGAAACATACGGGAGGTTCCGTGACTTGATTCATTAATTAATTTTAGAGTTATGAATAATCACGAAAAAAGAGCGCGAGCAAAAAAAATTGTAAACACAATCTTCATTGGAATCAGTCACGTTAGGTTTAAAAAATAGATTAAAACAAAGTTCTTTATGGCAAAAGTGTCAATCGAATAAAATTTTTAGCCTAAAACTTTAATGATTTGCAAAAATTTGCAACTTTTTGGAAAAAATATATTTTTTTATTACTATAAGAAAGAGGTGGTAGTTGAACTTTTAATATCTATTTTGGTCTCCCAACAAATTCTTGTTAATTATGGGCTATTTTTCAAAATTAATAAAAATAAAATTATTAGAAATTAAATTATTTTTAGATTTTTATGTTTTAACGCGTTAAAAACAAATTATTAATTTTTAAACCTCACACCTAAAAAAAGGGAGCAGCAATAACATTTAAAGATCAAGAATTCAGCCATGAATTTAAAGTGTATATTAGTTACTTATTATTATTATTATTATTATTTCCTTCAAAACATCTGTAAAATAAAATTTCTCACATTTCTCAAAAGTTGTTTAAATATTCTTTCTTTTTTTTACTGCTGTGGCTTTAAAAAAAGTAAATTAAACTCATTTTTTTCCACGTGTAAAGGAAATGGCATGTTACCGTAATCATTTTTTGAAAAGTAAGAAAAAAAAAAGTTATGAAAAATACACTCCGATTATGCGTCAATTTTTTACAGCTTTTTTTTGTGAAATTTTTTTGGACTTACAAATACTTGTCATAAAAAAAGAAATAAGAAAGAAGGGAACTATAAAATTATAAAAATGAGCAAAACAAACCCAAAGGAACCAAAGTAATTTGAAATAATTGGAAGCAAATTCTTTTTTTTTTTCATTTCTAAAATAAGATACCATTTTTAATAAAGCAATTTTATTTTGCGCATTAATGGATAAAAAGGAAGAAAATCAGTAATGTGGAAAATTGTACTTTGATTGTTTAGATGGAAAAATACTTATGAAAAAAAATGATGTTTAGTTAAAGATCAAGCAAGCATATGTGAAAAGTAGCAACAGATAAACGCAAGGATTTTGAATGTGAATTTTTGCAACAACCAAAAAATGAAACGCTAAAAATAGGTGCAATGCCAAGTTGAAAATAATTTTAAAAAAGGTGTCAGTTTCGTTTTATCATCAATTATTTTTTGATTTAAAAAAAAGATTATTAACCAAAAATAAAACATTTGCACTGGCAGTTTTTTCTTCTAAAGCAATAAAATGCATATAAAAAAGCTAAAAACATATACATCAAAAGCATTGCTCTCTCAAAAATAAAAGCGAAAGGGAAAAAACCACAGTTATGAATTTTTTATCAGTTAAAACATGAGCGAGTAGTAGTGGATCTTTTCCGCCAATTGCAAAAACATATACATACATGTAAGCAAAGGAAAGAAGAATAAGAAGGACGCGCATGCGGCAAAAACACAACAAAGTCATCAAATGTTGTCACCGAAATAAAACAAAATAAAAAAAATGTTATGGGAGAAACTAAAATGAATGCAGAAGTAGCAGTAGTAATCTATGATGAAGGGCAGAAGCTGAAGTCGTGTCGCAATAAACAACAACTCTCTCACTTTATTAGAAAAAAAGAATAGATAGCTTACCGTGCGAGTGAATGTTAAAGTGAGAAAAAGAAAAGATGCTTAAAATTGTGGGGAGATTATACTGTAAAACAATTTATAAGAAATAAGAAAGAAGGAAAGAAAATATTTGGACACATTCAGCGACGCCTTTATACGTAATTTTCGTTTACTTTTTACTTTAATAATCAAAAAAAATTAATAATATAAAAGGAATTTCTAATAACTTTATTTTTCTTTTTTTTGTTAGGAATTTTTTTTTGGAAAATATCATAGATGATTACGGTAGAAAATACAAAATGCACATTTGTTTTTTCCAAAGAAATTATGAATCATGAAAAAATGGAAGAAGAGGAGACAAATCAATTGTTAATGAATTGGGCGACAAACAAAACCAAGTTTAATAAATTTCGCAATTTTATATATTTCGAAATAAATTTTCATGTTTCCAAGTTCATTTTTTTTCTTCTTCTCATTGCTGCAACCAAACATTTGTTTTTTTTTATTCTGATGCAAAAAAAGAAGGCTGTTTTAAAGTCAAAATATTGCTCGTCGCCTTTTTTTGAAGTTATTAAAATTGTTTAAAAAGAATTAATTGGAATTAACAAAAACAAAGTTCGAAGCACTTTTAAACTGTAAATTTCCAATTTTCCACTACCATGAATTTAATGGTCTTTTGAAACTTTAATGACGCTTTTCTGTGATAAAACTCTTGAAAATCATAGAAATAATTATAATTAATTCAAACATCAGCTTATTTTTTTTAATTTAAATAACTTTTTCAAATATCTTCCAAGGAAGCAAGAAACGGAAAATAAATTAACTCGCGAAAATAAAAGAAAAATTTTTGCAACAGAAAAAAAGGTTATGAAGAAAGTTAATTTTTTTAACCCCAAAAAAGCTGCTGCTGCTTTTTTTAGAATTAAATTTGCAATGGATAATTAAAAATAGCTGTTATTATATATTACCTTTGAAAGAGGGAGGCTAAATTTAGAAAGTGAAATTACTAAAAATAATATTTTTTATACACGCAAATTCTTTATTTGTTGCAAATTCCAAACTTTTCCCATGAGTTCAATAAAATAATGAATGCTACGTGCAACTTTTTGACATAAAAAAATCTTTTAACAACAAAAAAAGGTTAAAATATTATTAATAATCTGTATACACTTAAAATAGATTAAACGGTTCCCAAAATAAAAAAAGTAATAAGCACTGAGAAAAGATGATGTAAACGTGGGGTTTTCTTTGTGTAGAAAGTGGAGGATGGTATTTTTGGCATAATATTTTAGGCTACAGTAAAACCAGAGAAAAAAGATAAAAGAAATCTTTTTAATTTACAATCTTGAAATTAAAAGGATCTATGAAAATCCTAAATTTGTCGTAATTTAAAATGCCTACAAAATGGATTTACTGTAGTTGAATAACTTGGCTTTAAATAGTAACTTAAGCAATTATAGGCTAAGCAAAAAAAGTGTAATTACTTTTGAAAAAAAAACTTTACTAAAAAAAGGTTTAATAAAAGACTCTAAGCTATTTACTGTATATAATGAATGTAAAAAAAGGGAGATGAAAAAAACAGACATAAAAAGAGAGAACAATAACTATCCATCGTTGTTTCTTCCTCCTCTCTTTTTTTTTTACAACAACAATACAAAATTAATAATTCACTAACTAAAATTATTTATCCAAAATTTTTGGCAAAAAAAAGAAGAAAAAAAAATTCTTCCAAATTTGACAGTCTCATTTGTTCTGTCACTTTCTTTTTAGGCATGCGTTCTTTTTTATTTTACAAAAAAAAATAATGAAAGAATTGCGGCAGATGTCTCGTTGTTTTCGTCCGTTCAAGGTTTAGACGAGTTTTTTTCCTCAATTTTATTGTACATGTTAGCGCCATCACGCCACTTGTTGTCTTGGCAAATTTTTCTTTCCGGTTTTTTTTGTAAAGTTCTTTTTTTGTGAAAAATAAAAATTCATTCTGAAAGACATAAAACGAAAACAAAAGAGAGAAAGAAAGGAATTTCGACATGCACGCGTTAGCTAAAAAAGTGAGATAATAATAAAAGGAATGCAAAGAATGTGAATCAGCTTTTTTCTTATCTCACAAGTCAAAAATGAGCTTTAAATCCCTGACAACAACAATAAATATAAAAAAAGGTTTGAGTAATGGATTGTAAAATTTTTGGAATAATTGTTTTTTGAAGTAGGTTAGAGTTATTAAGTATGATTAAGAAAGGTCTAATTTCGATAACTTAAAATTTCCAAAAGTATAAACCCTTTTTTAGTCTAAATGGAAAGAATTTCTAATTTTGTAAATTTTCGCGATTGCTAATTCATACTATTTTTTAAAATGTCTCAAAATCTAATTGGCTTATTTCCATGCCACCAGAAAAGCAATAATGGATCTTGTAAAATCCATCCCATTTTCCAAGACTCCGGTAGCAATAAAACTCCCATATTTCCTGCTGCGTTTTTTTGACAAAAAAATGTGTTTTAGCCGCATAAATTTTTTCTAAAAACAGATATATTCTTTTGTTTCTTTTTTTTCTTCCAAAACTGTTTTTTCTTTCCTAAAATTCATCTATTATGCCGAACAAACAAAAAAGATCACGAAAGTTTTTGGGATGCAAAAGTCATAAAAGGACAAGCGCGAAAAAAAACTAAAGACTACAAATTTAAATAATAGATAAAAAGATTTTAATTTTTTTAGCTCCTATTTACTTAAAGGCAAGCGTTTATTATAAGTATGTGCAAAAGCGGAAACAAAGGGTAAAGCAAACGAAAAAATAATGAGTCAGTCAAGGCAGTATTTTAAAATTTTTAAGAAAATTATGAACTTTAAATGAGCAGCATTTTGGTGGCATGAAAATTTGCAAAAAAGGAAACGCAAATTAGTAAAAAAAAAAGCAGATGATAACTGGCATTTCTTGTTAACTTATAGATTATTAGAAAAACAAGCCATTTTAAGATGAAACTGACGTGGTGAACATTGAAGGTAGATAAGTAAGTAAGTTGGAAAAATAGGTATGAAAAAGTAACATTGTAACTGCACATGGAAAAGAGATAAATGGTTCTAAATGAAAAATATAAAAGACAGATTATCAGCGACTATATAAATTTATAAGTAGTAAGAAAATTATGGTAGTAATAATTATTAACTTTGAAGTATTTCTCTAAAAGAACGCACCCTTTCTTAACCCTGTTTGACCCTTTATGAAGAATACAGTCAAATCATTTTACAGGACTTAAAAATGAGAGAACAGCTCCCCAAAAAAGGAATGAACATCTGCTGCTTGCTTTCATATTAAACAACAGCCTGTGCCTTCAATGCCGAAAAAAAATCCTCCAAAGTGGTGCGTGCTTGCAAAAAAGAAAGCTTTCTCCCGACCTCCTGCAATTTCTTGTCGGCGCGGCAATACCACTGCCATCGTTGTTGCTGTTGATCTCCAAAAAAGGAAAAAGACTGAGCTTCCTACATTTATGGGCATTGGCAACGGGAATGTGATCGGAAAAGAAAAATAGGCAGCTGCAATTATTATTTGCCGTTGTCGACGGCGGAGGGCGTTATTGCTGCTACTGCTGATGCAGCAGCTCCTTCGCTTACATTCTTCAAATACCATTCTTTTCTTTCATATCCTTTCCTTCGTGCGCTTTTATTATTATTATTTTAGATTTTTTTGTGAGTTGAGTGAGGGAGCAAACTGTGCGCGTGTGTGTTATATGTATGTGTATTTATTTGGTGCCATTGAAAGTCGATCGAGTGAGTGCATGAAAGGTCATGCCCGAGCATAAAATGTTTGAACGCGCGGGAAAAAACAGAAGCAAGCGCAGTTGAATACACAAAAAATAAAATTTAAAAAAGCAGCAGCCGGATCTAAAAATCGCGCGTGTCAAGGAATAAAAAGTAGCAGAAGTATTAAAAAGAATATAAAAAAAGAGGGAAGAGGATTAACAGAAAATGAGCTAAAAAAAGAAGAGAGACAAATTAATGTGCAATGAACACTACTTGGGATTTAACTATTGCAAGTTTTCCTTTTTTAAGAATAAAAAAAGTTATGAAAAGATTTGCTAATTTTAGATACCACCCTTTCATTTTAATTTTCATTCATTGAAATATCATCTTTTTTCTGAGATCCATTTTTTGCAAATCATTCTTTATTCTTTTGCAACCCCACCATTTTTCTTGTATATCTAAGAAAGAAAGCACATTTTTCAAACAATAAAAATAAACGCTGAAGTTCAAAGAAATTAAAATAAAAAAGTTTACGACTAACGATTAATTTATTTTTCAATCAACGCCTTAATTGTTAGTTTTTAATTTCTTTTATCCTCTTAAAAAAGCAATCAAAGGTAACATTTAAAGTTTATTTTCTTTTGAAAAAAAAACTTTATTTAGCTTATTTAAAAAAATATGCATTTTTGTTAATTTGCAAAAATCTCTTCTTGTAGGAATAAATATCAATTGTGTAAATAATAATAATAAGCAATTACTACGAGAGAAAAAATGTTACGGTAAAAATAACAATTTGAAGGAAAAAGAAGTAATAAGCATGAAGAAAGGGCAAAACTGATATGATTAAATAAAGAAAAAGAAAAGAAATCACGTATTTTAAATTAGAGTATTTGATAATGGAATCTCGACACAAGTTTATTGAATATAAAACCTAAAGACTTTTTTTTTATCAAAAAAATATATAAATTCGTGTTTAATCTTCAAAAACACCTTCCAAATATATATAAAAATTAAAAAATGAAATTTAATACAAGAGAAGAAGAAAAAAAAGCGAAGGGATTATAAAGTTTAATGAACGGATTTAAGCCGAAATAAAAAATGGAAAAGAAAACATTCAAGGAGAAAATTAGAAGCTTAAACATTTAAATAAGTACTAAACAATAAAGAAAACGTTTATCAATTAATAACTAAAATTATAATTGCGAGTAAGTAAGACAACAAAGGAATTTTTTGTTTCATAAAATAAAGATCTTCGTTCTCATCATTAAAAAAAAAGAAATGCCAAAACTTTATAGTTTAAGAAGAAACACTCTCTGACTCACAAGGATGTTTGTTAAATTATGTGAAGTGCGACAAATAAAAATATGTATTATTACGGTAGAGATGAACAATCAAATGTGTATAACATGCTTAACGAAATGTCTCAAGGGAAAATTACGCAAACTTCAAAGAATAAAAAACAAATTCATAGCATTTACCCTTAAGATACGACTAGAAAAATTTTTAGGTAAAAAAATACAAAGATTGACGACATTTCCCCTTTTTTTTACTAATCATTAAAACACTCAACAAATTCATTTTTTTTTCTAACAATAACAAGGAAGGAGAAAACAAATAATTTAAATGAATATTTAATAATTTTTTAACGTTTATTTTAAGGAAAGGGAAAAAAGATGGAAAGGGAAGGAATGATCTAATCAAGTAATAGTGAAGAAGAAGAAAAATCGGAGAACCATGAATGGCAATGAAAATCGATTGAATTATTTATGGAAAAAAAGAGACATGAAATGACCTTGTTGAGATGACTGACGACGATGAATATGTCTTTGAAAAATCAGAGGACTTGAATATTTGGAAAAATTGTAAAACGTCAATTAGGCAGGAATAAACAAGGACTTTGACAAAAATTTTCAAAGTTACAGGAAGGCTGAATTTTTAGTTTTCCAAAAAAATCTGTTAGACTTGAAGCTTTTAAGACTTGCAGCAATTACAGTAAGCTTCAGGAAACCGGTGAAAACTAAAATAGGTAACCAACCTGTTTGCATGCTTTTTTCAAGAAGCTACATCTCAGACATCATGCTGCAATTCATCCAATAATTTATTTTGCAAATAATTACATCTATTTAACCGTAATTTTAATTATCAACTGACAACTGACTCGCTTTCACTACAACGGCCATAGAAGAAGAAAAAAGAATAACCAAAAAATATTTATTTATTTTTTATGAGAATCCATTATCTATCTCTTTTTGGGTAAATCGGGCTCACTCTTTTTTTGCACAGAAAAAAAAACTACAAAATCTTTTTTGCTAAAGAGCTTAAGCTTAAGAAATTGTTCCCCTGCTTATGACTCTAAATATTTCTTGATGATGGTAAATAAAATGCTATAAAAAAACTAATATTTTCTCCTTATTTACAGTTTCCCTTGTGGTTGATAGGTATTGCTTATGATTTTTTTTGTATTCGCCTAGAACCAAACAATAATACTGTTCCTTCGTCTTCGAACAAAAATGTAAGACACAACAAAAAATTTGTATGAATGTGGTAATTTACGATTTTGTGACGCAAATGTTCTATTTATCAAATTAGAAAGCACTTAGTTTTAGAAAAAAAAAAGATTAAATGGATCCGTCACAAAGCTTATTATAGGATAAAAGCTATAAAGATATCCTTATTGACAAAACAAAAGCCACATAGCAAAAGAATGATAATACCACCAATATGTTAAAATGTGAAAAAAATGTGAAGACCGCTCGAGCCGCTAGCTTTAATAAAGATGAAAATCCCATACAAGAATTTAAGCTTTTCTTCTTCTAATGAGTAAATAAAAATAAGGTATTGAAAATTTTAGGGAATTTAGCGAGAGAAAAATGTGGATAATATTAATAAATAGTAAATATCAAGAAATGAAACTCATTGATATAGTAAAAGTTAAGGCAAAAAATTTAAAAGAAGAATTGCTTTTTTCGTCAGTCTAGTCTAACCGAAATTTGTTATACTTTCAAATAAAATTGATTTCAATCAAGAACTTTTAATAGAAATTTTGTTACTCTAAATAATTTTTACAGTATCTTCGAAAGACACAAAATTATGCTCGACGCCAATCTATAATTTTAAATTTCCAAAAGGTTAAAGTTTATTTTTTTCTTTTAAACAAAACAACAAAAAATCGTGTGCCATAATTTTTTTAAGACGTTTCTAATTTTAATCTTAAAAATGTTTTTAATATTTTTCAACCCCCAAATTAGTCTTTTTAGTGCTCAAATAACTCACATAAACCCATTTTCGGAAGGCAATAGAAAAATGCCTTTCAACGCCTACCTTTTATTTATTTATTTATTTTTGTTAAAAAAATTATACCCTTTAATGCGAAAAATTTTTTTGCAATGGCACTAAAAATTTTCATCTTATTTTCTTTCCCACACCTCAACAACAACCCCTAATTTTTTTCCAAGTTGAAAAATTCCCAAAAAAAATTAAAAGAGAAAAATGTTCAAAAAACGCGAAAAATTTTTCTAAAGAATCACAGAAACGCCCGGAACGATTGCAATGTTTTTGCTGCTGACTTCCATTTTGACGCACCTCAACAAACGGACGTGGAAGGAAAGGAAGAAGAGAGAAAGAAAATGGGAAGGACGAACAATCTTGACTGATCGAAGAAGGAAGGGGCAAAGCAAAATGAAACACATAACGTGTATCAGCAACAACGTCTTAAAGAAAGATTGGGGGTGATGGTTGTTGTAAAAAGGGGCTTTCTTTTTCAACAAAAAAAATTCAATTGATTGTTGTTTGCTATTTTAAAGTTAATAGATGTGATGTGTGCGTGTTTTCTCATTTTCTTGTGTGTTTGTCTAAATGTTAAAAATTGCGGCCTTTCTTATTCTTCTCCCATGAACGGAAGGAAAGCAAAGCAAAAAGGGTTATCAGTTTTTTTTATTTCTGCGTCAATCGTGAAACTGAATTGACAGCTGCTGTTTCTTGCGAAATAGAATAGAAAGGTAAGACAAAAATTAAGAGAGAATGAGTGAAGAAAAGATACAAGAGACAAATTAGGTGTTACACGTGCTTTTTTGATGACTCAATTCTATTGGCTAAAGCCAAAGAGAGAGGAGGGTTTGATGTGAGCGGAAGAGCATTCGGGATGTTATCACAAAAAAATAATTATGATAAAAGTTCTCGTGATGTGCTTAAATAACCAAAGAAAAAAGGTTAAATTTTGCAAGAAAAAAAGGAGCAAAAAATAAACCAGCCGCGGTTTCATACATACACGAAAAAAAATTGTTAGTTTGCCGATCAACAACAAATATGATGATCTTAAAAAAGCAACAACTGATCTCTTCGCAATCAAGTAAGAAGACAAGCCGGCAGCTTCCCATTATATCACTCTTTATCTACCGTATCTTGCTCTTTCCCACGCAACATAAAGGTTGGCTGGCGTCAGTCTGATCTGCTGGGCTGTCAATAGCCACATTCAAAACATCAAAAAAAACTTTTGAACAAAAAAAAAGAAAAAACCATAAAAACAAAACAAAATTTGGACGTTTTTTCCCTTCTTCATTTCAGTTTGTTATCTTCGCAAAGAATCGCGCTGACTCATTCCTTAAATAAAAATTTGAAATAATCAATCAAAACAAACTTTTAACTAAATAAAAAAAATTTTGTGGTCGGATACGTTTATGTACCATAATCACATTCTCCTTCCGTTAAATTTTTTCTTATTGTTTCTTGAGTAAACAATTTTCGCCTTCATTATTATTTTTTCTTTCAACCCTCAAAGTTTTTTTAAATAAAACGTAGAAAATTTTGTGTCGGACAACAAAAAGGTAGTTAAGTTCTTTTTCCGTCGTCCGTTTGGTCCAATGTCAAGTATTAACTTTTTGAAAGTTTATAAAAAGAAAAGCGGTTTCATTTCTCAAATGTTGAAGTTAGTTAACAAATAAACGCCTCTGCGATTTTTTGTTTAACAAAAAAATAAAGAAGTTCCACGTTTTTTCACTTCTGTTAAAAAAATAATGTAGCGTCATTTTTCAAGAATTAGCAATTTATTATTGTTTTCTATTCTACTAAAAAAAATTTCAAATGTTATGAAACTACAAATTCCAGGAATTCCAAAATCCATAAATTTTCTTGCATGCATCGTTTTTTTATTGATTTCAAAGCTTTGATTAGTGTACAGGAAATTTAAATAAAGTCATATTGCAATTTTTTGATCAAAGGGTAAATCTTGATATTTTAAAGCAATAATTGTAACTCTAAAATATATAATAAAAGTTCCACTGAAAATACAAAGTAGTGGCAACAAAAAATTTAATCGTTTGTTATCAATGAAATTTTTATTCTTAAATTTTGATGTCACAGGATTTTTAGTAATGAGGAATTTTACAAAAATCGTAAAAGTTTATATAATTCATTTATTTTATAACAATAACAATGGAATCATTAATTTTTCTACGAATAAATATAAAAATCAAGAAACCGAAACAAAATAAGAAAATAACGATTGTTTTAAAATAAAATATTCTTGTAATAAAGAAGGGACAAGAGCCGCTTACTAGCGCAAAAAAAAAAAGTATTTTTCATAAGCTTTCAAACGTTGTTTTTAACGTTTCTTTTGGCCGGCTTTCTTCTTTATTGTTTTCTTCGATGCTTTTTTCTTTCCATTTGTCGCTTTTTTATTCTTATTTTTAGCAGCAAAGAATTTTTTGGGAAGAGGATTTTTCGATGTTTTCATTAAAGCCTTCTTTGTTTTTTCAACGGCAGCTTGATTACGTGAATCATCTTTCTTTTGTGGCTCCTGTTGATTCTTTATAACTCTTTGTTCACGAATACGAAGGGCAGCACGATTTTCAATGGAAAATTCAACAATAGGTCTCTAAAAAATAAAGGATTTAGTAAATTATGCAAAAAATAAAAAAGCAAACTAACTCTATCTTTTTTGAAAATATCAGGATTATTGTTAAGCTTTTTCAAACAAGCCAAAGCATCTTCATGATTTCTGAATTCAACAAATGCATAACCTTTTGAAGCTCCAAGCTTTAGTTTTCCACCAGAATTGTTTGAAAGTTTCTTTCGCATAGTTCGACATTCAGTTACATATGCTTTTGGATTCTTTGTTGCTTCTTTGCAAATCTTCATTAATTCTTTATCATCCACTGTGAAAGGAACATTATGAATCTAAAAAGAAACAAATTATAAGGTTTAGCTTAAAGCTTGTATAAAAATATACCGATAAGCGAGTAGGAGATACAAACATGTGCAAGTTTTTTAACTTTTGTTTAGTAGCACTAAGTAAAGCAGCTCTTTTAGCTGCATCCTCTTCAGACATATCATTAGCTTGAGCACTTTCAGGTCGAATAAGAGAAACACGAAGCAAGTAAAGATTACGATTATCAGATTGAGATTTTTCAGGCTTCTTAAATTCTCCAGCTTTTTCTTTAGCAACAGCACGATACCCAAACGCTTTACGACCATCAATAAGAATACCATCGCCCTAAACATTATAGATTTATTAAAAAGATAGACGCATAAAATAAACTACTGCTTCTAATGCATCGAGAACTTTATCAGCTTCTTCTTTTTCTTTAAAATGAACAAATGCAGTACCAGTTGGATGACCCGAATCCTTGAATGTGCAAAGAATAGCTAATGTTACTTCACCAAACTTTTCCATAGCTTCTTTAAGTGATTCATTTGTAACACCAAATGATAAATTACTAAAATATAATTGTAAATTAAACAACTAAATTCCTCTCGAATTTACCGTAAGAATATTACTCTGCCTTCTTCAACAGCTTGATCGTTCTTTTTGGGTTTATCAAGATTGGTTTTAGATGATTTAGCTATAGGTTTTTCATCTTCAGCATATTCTTCTACATCGCTTTCTTCATTTGCGGATTCATCCTCATCCTCCTCAGATTCACTATTAGTTTCGCTTTCATCCTCTATAACTGCTTCATCTTCGCTTTCACTGCTTTCAACTAAATCTTCAAATTCGGGAGCAGAGCCATTGCGAGCTGGTTTTTTCTTAATAAGCTTTTTAGGTGGATTTTTAATTTTGATTTCTTGTATGCTTTTAACATCATCTTGTTCACTCTTATTCTCATTATCACTTAGCTCAGCTTTAACTTCCATTCTAAGTTTTTTAGCTGCGGTCTCTTTCCCTATAATACGGTTAATAGTGAAATATTATTTATGTATGGGGTAACAAACCTTCTTGTTGATTAGTAATATACGTATTTTTATCCATAGAAATTTCAACTTTTAATTTTCTCCCTTTAAAAGGCTCATTATTAAGAAGTTGAATAGCTCTTTCAGCATCGCTTTTGTTTTGATATTGAATGAAGCCAAATGGAGCGTTAGCATCTTTTTTTAATTTACTCTTAGGTATAACAATTTCTTTCAATTTTCCACACCTTCCAAAATATTCTTCAAGTTCTTCGCGTTTAGTCTAAATTTAAGAATTTCTTTAAAATTACAAATTCCCAAAAAATCAGAACTTACATAATCATCTAATCCTCTAACGATTAGCCTCCAAGCTTTAATACCTGATCGAAGCTCATTAAACGTACGCTTTCTTGGAAAATTCGGATTGAAATTTCCCGATGGACGTGATAGGAAATCCATAGCTAAAACTGCTGATTAATTTGAAATATTATGAAAAATATATATTTCTTCAAACAACTTAACCAGAGTTTTCGTCATGAGAACTATGGAACTTGGGAAGAAATTAATGCAACCATTAAAGATTATGCAAGTAAAGAGAAAGAGTGAGATGTTCCCTCTTCTTTTCTCTTCATATTGCATAAATCAATCAAGAAAGCAGATTAAATTACACATAATTTGTTTTTCATTTATTTATTTATTCATTATTTTACTTTATAAGAATATTCAAACGTTATCAATTGCATGTAACATGCAAAAAATTCAGTTCAGTCATTTCGTGTTGAGAGTTCGAGGGTACATAAAAAATGAAAGTAACGCAGGAAAAATAGCAATGAAAATAATGAAAACTTTTTTTATGTATTGTAAATATTTGAAGATTGTTTTTAAAAAAATTATTTATGATTAAATATTTAATATATTTTCAAAGCCTATATTTCCAACATTTTTTTCTTCTTCATTTTATACACATTTAAGTTATTTTTTTTAAACAAGAGTAATTATCAGATTTTTTTAAAGTTGAGCATTATTTGCAAATTAAATCAATAAAATTGGCTAATTATTTTCTTTTAAATTGGCTAATTACTTTTAGAGGTGAGAGTTGCATAAATTGCGATAGAACTTGAAAAATAAGGAAAGATTTATAATTACTTTTTTTTAAATATTACTTTTTTTTTAAATATTTTTAGGCCATTTCGATGGGCTATAAATTTATACAGTATTCTCGAAATTTTTAAGTTTTTGTTTTATTTTTTGTTCGTATTTTTTAAGTCAAAAAAGGTTGAACGGATTGTTTTTTTTATTAAATGTTGTTTCCTATTAAGACGAAATCACAGACGATATTAATCTAAAGAGTTGAAGATGGAATAAAGTATGAAAAAATAACCTCAAAACTACTAAAGCTTCTAATAATGAAATGTTTCTTAATTAACACAAGTAATTGTTTATTTATTTTTTCATAAATATAAGCTGAACCCAAATTAACCGTTGATTTTTCTATATGCAGATAATGTTTCAAACTATTATTTTTCTCATTTGAATAATTTTTTTTACTACGAAAGCATTAAACATTAATGAAAGATGACTGTTGCGATAAATAAAAATGCGGGACAAAGATGACATGCCATAATTTTAAGGTCAATTATGTGAGAAAAGGGACGCCACTTTTTGGCGCAAAAAATGCATTCTTTTGGATAAAAAAAAACTGAGGTTTGGATTTTTTATTTTTTTTCCTACGATTATTTTTTTAAGAAAAGTTTATGATTAAAAAGAATAACGATTTTTTGAAGCTTCGTGGATTTAAATGATACCCTTTGATTTATTCAACACTTATCAAGTATTCTCATCACTTTTTTTTATAGATTTTTCCTTTTCTTTTGCAGAAAGCATGATGCTTGAAAATTTTAAAGGCTGTGATGATTGCAGGCGGTTTGAAACGTTTTGGAAACTTTATCTTGATATGGCAAGGAAAGAAGAATATACTGAAGAAATGGTTATGGTTTTTTTACTGCGGTTTTTGGATGACAGTGAATCCAAAGCAATTGTAAATAATATTTTATGGTCAGCAAATTGGGAGATTACTTTAAGAGAATTTACAATTCTTTTAAGTAGGAAAATTTCGAGGTATTTGATTTTCTTTCCTTCAAAAAAAACTTTATACATTGTTATAAAAATATTTTTTAGCATGGCTGATATTGCAAGAGCAATTGAATTAGGAAAACAAAATTTTCCTCAAATCTTTGATCATCCCGAAATATATGATCGAAATTTAAAAGTTGCAAAAGCATGGAATAATAGGCATATGAGTTTATTTACAGAACGATATTTGAAGAACGTAGAAAAAACAAAAGAAATCCCGAAGAAAAAACAAAAACGTTTAACACATTTTTTTCAAGTGAGTTTTAAAGTTTGTATCAATAACATTTAAAAATTGATTAGCTTCTTTTATCAGAGAAAGTAAAGAATATGTGATTTTTTAGGCTACGTGGGCAACGACTTTTTCACTCATAACTTGGCTATCAACAGTATTTCCCAGTGATTCTCAACATTTTCGCATTTACAACATCATCAATGAGTGCGATGCTCCAACTACAAAAAAAATAAATAAAACTGAAGTTGAAATTGCTGCAGAAAAGGTTGGCTTTAATAATATTAATAGACCATTTTTAAAATATTAAAAGGAAATTTGCAGGAAAGTTCTAATTTTTGAAATCAATCGAAAATGTTGCAAACTTTTTTATACAAATATTTGAAGATTGCTTTTAGAAAGTTTATGATGTAAAATTTTTTATATTTAGATAATCGAAAATATTGGTGAAGCCCATATATCCAACATGGGTTGTTATTGTTTTTGCGCCCATTTTTAGCTAAATTTAATCTGCTTTTTTGAAAAGTGAGTGCATCTGAGTTTTTTTGGAAATTTTTTAAAATATTATTTGTAATTATGTATTAATCTTCGTGGCAGTGTGATTTAAAAAATATTCAAATATGCTGAACTTTGATTGCTGTATTTTTTTAAGCGGCTTTTTAGTGCGTTGTTGAGGGCATTATAAACGCAGCAACCTTTTTCTTAGTAGAAAAGTAATCTATAGAGATAAGATACTAAATGGATAGCAATCGTTTCGAGGCTATGGGACTCATATATCACCCATGGACTTACCTATTCTTTTTTTTTTTGAAAGTCCTGTAGCAAATGGATGACAAGAAAGGCATGCAATTGCCGAAGGCAATGCATGCCTTCCGAACAATCTCTTATGTATCCCATGGGCTTTTACCTAAATATGGTACTATCTCCGAAATTCACGTAGCTTAATCGCCCCTTGGTCTGCCCCAAACAATGAAATCAACTCAATCCATAAAAGCGGTATTGCGTAGCAATACCGCTGGTTATTATAAAGACACACAATACAAAATTACAATACAATATACAACAATCACATATTATTATGGAAGATATTTGACACGTTCAACAGCAACATAAAATTTCTTATTATCATCAGTTCGCCATCCAAAAGGTCCAAATTCACAGTCGCCACAAACCAAAGCTTTGACACTTTCAACAGTTTGCCATCCAACGGTATCAAATACCAAGTCACTTTCTGTATACCACCATTCAGTAATCTAAAAAATATATTCATCACAAGTGAATGATATGAAAAGTAAACTTACAGTTTCACTGCCAGTACCACTGCCAGTACCACTGCCAGCTCCAACGCTCATATTTTTCAGGACTTTCTTAGGTTCTAAAAGAGAAAGTTTAAAACTTTTTAGTAAAAATAATAAATTCAAACCTTTGACGATGACGACGACATTGCTTGGAAAGATGAGTGATTGACAACGACGGCAGACGATACTTTTTTGATTCTTGCCAGCAGCATTGACGATATTTTTACGATCAACTGGTTCACAAACACCAGTACATTTATCATTGATTGTTTTTCCAGCCACACTGAACAGCATTTTTTACAATAACCAGAAATGAACGAGAAGGAAGAGAATATGCTGACGTCCAAAATAAAGTTTTTAGCGAAAATGAAATAAAACATTAACGCTCCATGCCTTTTATAAAAAATGGTGGCAGAAATTTGAATAAAACGAAATTTGTCAACGATCATGAAAAAATTTCGATTTCTGAAGAAAATAATAAACATATTTTCTCCCTAGTTTTTCCTTCAAACTTTTCGCTTAGAAGTTCCATTTTTTACAAGGTAAAAAAGAGATATGCCTGCCTTCTTTTTGCTTGAATGTGAAACACAAAATATTCTTAACTGGACATCAATGATTGAAATAAACCTAATTTGTTAATTATGAGAACATTATCTATTATAAATAAAGTACATTTTAAACTTGGTCTTTCATGTATTATTACTGACTAATTCGATGATTTTTATTTTTAATATTAAAAATAAACCATTGACGTATAGTTTACATTCTGTATATAGCTGACACGTTGTTCTTTCACAATAATACTATAGTTTAGGTGCCATCATATTTCTCAGGGGAATTCTAATTTATTTAACTTAACATTATAAATTATTATGAAAAGCGAAAATCAAAACAAAAAAGTTCAACACACTTTACAGTTGGTTATTATTTAATTTATTTAATAGAAATATTTCATAAATATGGTAGCTCTATTTTCACCAACAGCTTCATTGATTCAATCCTGTATTACCGTAATCCTTCAATTAATTGTTGCAAGTTGTTTTGGTTCTATATTATATTGGCATTTGATTGCAAAAAATAAAAGACCCTTTTCTTTGGAATTTACTTCCTCCGTTTGTTTTTATGCCATTTCTGAAGTTGTTACAACATGCATTTGTATGCCGTATATGATTTATCTCATTATTTTTTGGCAGCCTGAAATCGCAACTTACAATGCATATTGGTTATTTTTTACTGGTTGTATGCAATCACTTGGAATGATAACAAATCCAGTTACTGTATTTTTTCTTGGTGTTGACCGATGTGTTCATATTTTAAATCCATTTTATGCTAAAAAATTAAATACTCTAATATTTTGTTTAACTATTGTTACAATGGTAGTATTGGTAACAATTGACGGGATATTTCATCTTATTCTCTCTTTTCCTGATTCAGAAATAACCGAATGCAGAAGTTTTGGTTGCTTACTTACAACTCAAAGCGGACAAGTTTATACGGTTTTAAGAATTTTACTTTGCACCGCTAACATTATCGTTGGAATAATTTTAATTTGGCTTGTAAAAACCAAAACAATTGCGAAAAAGGCAACTATGAAGGTTTGAAATTGCATTTAAATATTCTAAATTTTACTTGTAATTTTCAGACAACCCGCTTAGTTCTCATGACAATTCTCATGGACCTTATATTTGTTTTTATTCCACATTTTACTTCCTTCATTTTATTTACCGTAAGAATAATTAAGCTTTCTTACTTTTCTTTCATGACTTGATTTATTTTCAGATTTATGGAATAAATATTACAAAATTTATTGGTCCTTATAGTTTATTTGTCACATCAATTAACTCATCCTTTTGTGCCATAATGTATTACAAAGCGACGAGTAAGTTTTTAGTTAAATAACATCATTTTTTTATAAAATGTCATAATTTAGGAAAATCAATGAAAAAGCCAAGGAGTATTGGTCGAAAATCAAAACCTAGCGTTGCACCGGTTATGGTTGCCATTGAAAAATAACTTTTAAGAAATTATTATTATGCATAAACTTAAAATAGTCTAAATACTTGATAGGGATGATGATGATAAATGACGCTTAGTAGATATCAAGAGTATGGTGCTTGTAGCTTTTAATAAAACAGAATAAATGACTAATAACTAATGGTTTAAAAAAACTGCAAAAAGGCATTTTGTTTAAATAAAAATAGCTGAAATGAAAATTTACAAAATTCATGGCTTGAATGTAACAAACTCCTTCAAATTGAGACTTTCATGTGTCCAACTAATCAAATAGACCTTTCATGTTCGTTTTTTTTCCAATGGAAAAGAACTCTAATTTGTTTTCCTCCTAGTTTTTTTTACGTAATTGGAGAAAATCTTGTTAGTGATTTATGATGTTTTGAAGATTCATTGAAAATTCAATAATGGATTAAGAAGCACTTTTTTTCTTCAAGTGTTTTCATCGGGTCAGCAGCTTTTGAATAATAAAAAAAAAAGCGTTAATGTTTCCAAAATGGAAGAGCTCTTCCTTATTTTTAGTCGCGCAACACGCATTCAATTTCCGTTTTATGTTTCTTGCTTAAATTAGAGAGAAACCTCACTCAATCCTTAGACCGACGACGAGAGTGAAATGGAAAAAAAGATTGCTATTTTTGCACTTCATTGAAGCACATTTGAAAAATTTTAAAATTTAAAAAAATGTATACTTTTTTCTATGAATTTGAGGCTAGCGCAAACCTAAAATCTTTGATATAAAAAAAAACAAGTTTTTGGACGATTTTTTCTCTCAATAATTTGATAACTTTTTTAATTCAAAATTTTTGGGTGTCAATTGATATTCATTGAAGGTAGAAAGAAGTTTCTTAATTCATATATCGAGAAAGAGAGAAAAAAATGAAGAAGGATGAGAAGAAAAAACTGGGAAACAAACAATGTTCAAGTGAGTGAATGGTCGTCATCGAGAAGACCACTATCGCTTGCTTCGGGTTTTTCGTGTCCTCAAAAAAATCATCTCTTTCCATTTTCCTTTTTTATTTGAAAAAATAATTTACTCTCTAAAAAACTTTTCCTATATTTGTTTTTTTTTTGTCGTCCCTCTTGTTGGTCATACATCCAACATTTTCTTTTTTCTGGTCATCATTGAAAAGAAGAAGCATCAGTAATGGCATCGATCATTATATGTATGTCACCTGTTACCTATCTTCTTTCAATTTTTCTTTAGCATTCAATTATTTCTTGGTCATTTCAAAATAATTTTTACACCAATAATGACATTTTTTACTTTCAGCTTTTGAGAAAATTATTTAAACCTTTAAAAAAAGTTTGCTGAAAGCATTTGCTTAATCTTTAGCCAACATTGGAAGAACGAAAATTAGGTTGCACTTAATTGATTGCGGTTTCTTTCGATAAATCAATTTATTTTTTAGAGAATCCATAGTTGTGCAACAACAATATTTTTTGTTTACCCTTTTCTAATTCCCTTCCACAAATTGCTTGCACCTTTTTTATCATTTTTTTGTACGTCTTTAAAAAAAGCAAAGGCCTCATTTTTTTGCTCTCAAGTTTTTTTTCAACGAAAAAATAAAATCGGAGACCAGCTGGAAGTAGTAAAAAAATAAGAACGCGTCCATGTGCTTCGCTAAAAAAATTGTTATAATCCCCTCTCTTTTTTTACATGCTTGACTTTTTGAAAAATGGCTTTAATTCTTGCATAATTTTTTTTGCTTTTATTTTACGCCGTCTTTCAATAAAAAGAAAAAAAACTAAAAATATAATTCTTTACATATTTTTGAAATATGTATTTCCTCTTTGTTTTTTTTTTATTTTGTTGTCATTTGGCTGCTGTAATCATCCAAAAATCTTTTTTTCTTTTTTTATCCCATGAGAATTTTAATATCCAATTTTAAAGTATTTTTTTGATGCTTACGCTTTTAAAGCAACGTTTGGGTGTAATAATTTTTTTGACAAATAAGGAAAGCATTGACTGACGCCAGCTGATAGTTGTTGTGATGTCGAAGTTTATATAAAATGATGATTCAAAAAAATAATAAAAAAACCCTTGCTATAAATTCTGCTCCCATCTATGGTTTTGTCTTAAAAAATGGGGCGCGTTGTGTCTTCTTAATTTTATTTTTGATGATTCATTAAAAACCTGTGGTGCCTCTGTTTTAAAATGACCGTCACAAAAAAAGTTATAACGATAATGGAATTTTCATTTACTATTGACACTTTGAAAGAAAAGCGATAGTATTATTTTTTGTTGTTTGATTTCCTTGAGGTTACCATTGCAATGAGAAAACCTTCAATTTTCCAAACCAACAACAAATGTTTTTTTTTGCCGCTATCTAAAAGATCCCCATACTTTAAAACAATTTTTTGTTCTTGATATGTTTATATAATAATAATAATCCGATATTAATCTTCAAAATAATATTAATCGCCTGGTTGAAGCAAGCATTGTGTCGTTGATAACCAATCAATCATTCATTTCATTTATTTTTTTCAATGTCTCTCTCTGCTGCGCCTGGGGTTTTTTCTTCTCCTTTTTTATGTCTCGATCAATCGATTTTAGAAGGTCGTTTTTTTATTTCTTTTTTTCTTTTACCGAAGTACGAAAATGACTCATTACGTTTAATCGAACGCTTGCTTCTTTTTTTACGGAGAGTAAAAAAATAAATGGTACCCATTTTTTTATAACAACCACAACCTTTTTTTTGAAGTGTCTCTTCTTGGAAGGTTTGAAAGCGCAAAAAAAAGAAGGCTGAAAATGAAACTTTTTCCAAACTTTTTATAGGCCTTTTTTTATTGTCTTCTTGCTTTAGAAAAACAATGGTGAATGATGTTACTCGAAATAAAAAAAAGATGCATAAAAAATAGAGAATAAACCTTATTTTCCCACGAGAAATGCATATCTCTCAATTTTAGCTTTTTTTTTTCTTCCTCCTCTTCGGCTTCGTTTTTATTTTTTCGCTTGTTTAACCACAAGCAAAAGCAAGCGAGCAATACTGAGCTGTCTGTCGTCAACTAGAAAAAAGGCAACAAGCTTCTTTGGTTTCTTCCTTTCAACTATCATTTTTTTATGTGGCGGCTAAAAAGCCTGAAAAAAAACATGAAAAACTTTAAAGCTTTTTTGTTTTCCGCACAAAAAATAAATAAATTGCGACTTTTTTTTGACACTTTTTTTATCCGTCTTGAATTCCCTTTTTGTTTTTTTCATTCTAAATATTGCTTTGTTTTGGCTACGCTCTGCGGCGGTGTGTTTTTTGTAATATTGTGTAAACTTAGTGCCATGATTATATGTGTAATGATAGAATTCAAAGATTCTTAAAATATAAATTTTGCAACAGTCGGTTGGAAATTAATTTTTGGTTTGTCAAAATTTAATCCATCTCCAAAGCTTAAGCTTTATTTCTGTATTATCCCAAAATCAGAATTTTCCTAATGCTTATTTTTAATATGTTTAAAGTTTAAACCTAGCGTTTTTTTCTTCTTCGTCGTTTGTTTGCTGATTGCTAAATGTTTCTGTTTTTTTTACACGTTCCTCAAACCGAAGCCCTCCTTTTTTTTTGTCAAAAAGGGAGATTGTTGAATAATAAATGCATTCATATTTGTGTTATTTTTTTGATTACTTTTTTTTCTGCTTTCACCGTTTTTTATTGCCTTTTTTCCCAACAAAAAAGCCCATAACAAATAAGTAAATATAACCCATTTAAAATTTAAATTCATAAAAAATGTATAACAAATATTTTTTTTATTTCGTGTGGTTTTTGATTATCGTGAATTTTTTTCAGGTTTTTGATAAAATTAGCTCACATTTATTTTTCAAAATGTTTTTTCTATATTGTCCTTTTATTTTATGTGCATCATCATTCCATCGCATTTTTTTATTTTGTTTTTCAGACTCATGCCTGAAATGCGGCGTACAGGCTCTTGCAGTGAAGCAGTTAGATTAATTTTGAGCGGACATAATTCCACTTATGATTCATTTAATTCAATCGATGTTTTTCTCGATGTTGAGCATGCTTTACCTACAGAACAAGAGAAATCCGTGTATGATTTAGTTAATAAAGTTTTATTAGAAGCTGAAAAAGCCGTAGTTGATTTAATGAATTATGGAAGTGGGGCTATGCATGATGTAAAAAAAGCTATAGAAAGTCCCGAGAATTTGCAAATTCAAGAAGAAACATTACAAGTTTTACGAAGATATTTTAATAAAACAAGAGATTATTTTGAAGTTGCAACACGGCTTCGGCAAATTGTACCTAATTTATTATGGAATCTTTGCGCTGGACCTTTACCACCTGCAGAACAAATTGAGAGAAGTCAAGCTCTTAGCCTTCAATTCGCTCATATCATTGATTTTGTTAATCGATTTGATGCAATAAAAATGCAAACACCTGCGTTGATGAATGACATAAGCTTTTATCGGTAAACATATTTTCTTTTTTTTTATTCGATATTACTCTTCAAGCGTACTTGAGTAATTCACTTGACTTATCTTTGCTTTTTTTTAGCCGAATGATGATGCGATCTGATTCAGTTGCTCAATCATCGGAAGATACAAACATCGAACAAGCAAATGAAATATTGATGTTCTTTTCGGATGCGACTCCAATGCTTAGATGTTTGGTAAATGCAACAAGCGATTTTGTAAAGCAATCAGAATTAAGCATTTCAAATACCACTGATACTTTGGCTACTTTTGTTTATGTAAGTTAAGCTTAATATCAAAATCGAGGATTAAATAAAATTTAACTTAAGATTTCTCGACATATGCTTGAAAGAAAAATGAATGTCGATAGAATATCAACAGACACCCAAGATTTTTTTATAAGGGTTATGGTTGGAGCTTTTATTCTTTTTGATCATACTGATCCAAATGGAGCTTTTTGTCGACAATCACCCATTGATGTTCGAGCTATTGTTAGTGTAATTAAATTAAATGATAAAGAAAATGAAAGATATCTCAATGCCATGCGATATACAACTAAACATTTTAATGATCCTACTACTCCTAAATCCATTAAAGCGTTATTCAATTGAACAATGTATGTATAAAGGATCTCATAAAAATCTCAGGGTTGTTAAAACTAAACCGTTTCTAAATCATTTTGTTTATCCCGGTCATCGTAAATTTACTTTTAAAAAATTTCAAAAATTGCACAAATAAAGATATTACTTCTCTTTCATTTTATAAACAGTAAAAATGTAATTGCAAATGGCAAATGATTATCCAAACTTTATATGAAACACAATCTTGGCAACAAAGATATTTTAATAAACAATAAAACAAAATCAAAGCTTATTACAAACAAAAAAACACGTCTGATACTCATGAATTTTGTTTCACAAAAGTATAATAATTAAAAAAAGAAAATGGGCATTGCATAGATTTTTTTTCATTAAAAAACGTGTTGATTCGAAAATAATTATAAAAATTTAAAGTAAAAAAATATTAAGATGAGAATCGCATCTTTGATAGGGTATTAAAAAAGAAGAGTAGACTGAATGTTCAAAATCAAAGCGAAAATGAAAGCTATGCAAAGAATATCATAGTCGCAATGTATTTATATATAAATTATTACAATAAAGAATGATACATAGAATTAGACAGAAAAATAAAACAGAAAAGAAACAAACACGACCAGGATAACAAAAATTGGCAAAGGCACGACAATGATTTAAGAATCAAATTTTACAAAATGTCGCACTTTCTTCGTTTGTCTTGTGGTGGAGGTTCAAGAGCAGCAAGTATGGCTTCATCGAATACATTTTTAAGACCTTTCTGAAACGATGCTGATTAGTGGTTGTCATAAAACATAAAAAATTAAGGCTTACTTGAGTAAGTGCAGAACATTCAACGTATTTGACAGCTTTCAATTCCTTTGCAAGCTTTTCACCAACTTCGAACGAAATAGGTCTTTGCTTATTCTTTTGTAGCTTTTCTAATTGTGCAGGATCATCTCGTAAATCAATTTGTGTTCCAACAAGCAAGAATGGAGTTTTTGAACAATGATGTGCAATTTCAGGAACCCATTTTTCTTTGACATTTTCAAATGATGCAGGTGCAACAACGGAAAAACATACAAGAAAAACATCAGTTTGAGGATAAGATAATGGACGAAGTCTGTCATAATCTTCTTGACCAGCAGTATCGAATAATCCAAGAGTATATGGTTCTCCACCAATCATGACCTGAAAGCAATGGAAACGTAAGTATAAAAATAAAGAAAGAAAAAACCCTTACAGTTACAGCATAATTATCAAATACAGTTGGTACATATTCACTTGGAAATTTATTCGTGGTATATGAAATAAGTAAGCATGTTTTACCAACAGCTCCATCACCGACAACAACACACTTGATAGTTTGCATATCTGTAAAAGGAAATGTTATAAAAATTGATAGTAGTAAAAGGCACAAAAAAACCATAAATCGCAATCAATAAAATGAACGATTACAAATGCCGCGCTAAAAAAGAAAACAACGTAACGCTTTCAAAACTTTATGATACATTTAAAAGAGAGCGACGTTTGGTAAGTTTTGAAAATGTTACCAAATAGTGTGAGACAAGTGGTAAAACATTTTAATTTGGGTTGAGAAGTTTAATAAAAGATGTTTTTAAAACAAGAAAAACTAGTCAAGAGGCATTAGCAACAAAAAAACAAATAACATAAGAAAATTGTCCGTCGAAAAAAAAATTTGTTCGTCCAACTCTAAAAAAAATCACACTGAATAACTGTTCGCGGCAGCAAGCAATCGCTGCAAGAATATGGGATCCAGTGAATTCGTTCAAAAAAAATTTCTTTCTTTTTTTGCGTCTTTTCTTTCTTTTTCTTTTTTGAAGTAACAACAAAAACTTTGAAATATTTTTTAAAATCTTTTTAATTTATTACATTTGTTCAGAAACTAAAACAAAAATTTTCAGGAATTTTCCATCATTATCCTTTTCTTCTACAATCAATCTTAATGAATGTCTGAGAAAGAAGAGATGGTTGTTCCTCGAAGTTGGAACTATGTTCATCGAACGGCTGATGAATACCTCAATCATTCAGATGATAGCAATAATGCAAAGAAATTCTATTCAAGAATTGTAAAAAATGAAATTGTGAGTTTTTCTTCTTCTTTTATTCTTTTGACGTTTATTAAAATGCTTTATTTTAGTATTCTAAAAGAATATGTTATTTGGTTCACAATGAAGTGGTGGTTGAACGATGCGAATATCGAGTGAATGGTGCTGTTTGTTACAGCGGTCGAACCAACAATAAGTTACGAGCTTTTAAAGTTGACTTCTTTGTTTGTGATGCAATGTATTCAAAGATGGAGGATGGTGATAAAATGGCTGATTACTTAGTTCTCGTTGGTGATGATCAATTAGCATTTTGGCAAGTTGAAAGTGGAAGTCATTGCGTTGTTTCTGTTCCATTTCGGGTTTGTTTTTAATCTCTATTACTATTAATTTATGGTGCTTTTTAGATTGAAAGAGTGTATCCCTCTGATGTAGGAATTCTAATTGAACGTGCTCGTGTTATTGGAGATGAAAATTCTGGTGATATCGACTGTCATATATTTAGTCTTGTTCATCCATTTAATGAGATTTTGCCTGTTTTGTATAAAAATGGTGGTAAGCTCTTTTTTATTTATTTTTGTGAATTAATAAAGCCGTTTCAGAAAATGAACCTTGTTACTATGCGTTTTCAAAGCAACATGTTACACTTATTCCATCAAATTCTGAAAGAACTGGAAACTTTTTTTTGGGGTATGATGGACTCAAAGAAAAGCATTTACTTTATACACTACGTCGTTGTACGGATGCTGAAAAAGCAGAAGCGAGTCGAAGCCTTCAATCTTTTATTTCTCACGAATCTCCAGGATATTTTTCAATTAATGCTTCTTCAAGATCTGGTGGTTTTCGAAATCTTCGTGGTTTGTATATCTCTATTCAACTCTCTCCTAATATGATTTTTAGGAGTCGGTTCTATGAATTCTACACCAGCTTCATCGTTTGCTCATAGTCGATCTTCACTAGGTACTGGAACTCCTGTTCGTCGTTCAACTCGTAGCAGACAAAGACAAAAAGCTAATCAAACTCTGTTATCCGAAGCTGCATCCTACAAGTCTTCATTATTTAGCTATCGACCTGACAGTAGCATAAGTTTGTTTTATATTTCTTCCTTTTATTTTGTAACTAAACAACTTATAGGATCAGTAAGAAATACTTTTCGTGTCTTTAATCTTGATGGAGAAGAAATGGATGAACTTGATGTTGATTTCATTTTTGTTGGCCTATGGGAAGAAAAATTAGGCTTTGATGGGATTTTAACTCCTTTGCTTGCTTCAACCAATCTTACTCCTAAATCAATTCTTTCTCGTCGTGATTCAATTAAAGCTACCGCCAACAAAGATTCAACACCTGTCAGGTCTGTAAAATTTGTGGAAAAGGATGCACAAGAAAATGATAATTCTCACCTCCGTCATAAACAACCAGCTCCTGTAACACCTGGTGCACCTCTTTCTTTCAAAGAAGCTAGTATCGGCAAAACTATATCTGAACGCTCAACTGATGCTGACTTTGACTGGGGAAATTTCAACAATTATTCCAATGAAAGATTGCTTGCTGCTCTTGATGAATTAATTGCTCGTCATCGAAATACATTGTTACAAAAATTTTTGCCCAAAGACGCGCCGAAGAAACAACGGAAAAAGAAACCTATTACTGCTGAAGATTACATCAAAGTTCGAACAAGCGTTATGAAATTTTATGCAAGGTTAATGCAATCAAAACTTCACACCACAGGTTGTAAAAATGTTAAAGCTTTTTACGCATTGCAACTTTATCGAAAAGAAGTATGGCAAATTGTAAGAAATCAAACTCGATCAAAAGCTGCTAATTATAAACATATTCGTGCTGCAACAAGGTTCTTTTTAACTAAAGATATGGCAGGACAAAAATATGTTTGCTTTTTACCTGGTGGAGAAAATAAACTGAACGTGATAAAATGGGATACAGATAAAAACGACTTTGCAAGTATGGTGTCAATTGAAGCCTCTGATGCTGTAAATGTTATGGTATGGTCTTTTTCTTAATAAAACTTTTCATTTTTGTTTTCAGGGTAACAAAATGATAGCAATATTGAGGACCGAAAAATCAACAGTGAGTCTTTACACTGGAAGTAATGAAATTGGTACTTTATCGTTAAAACCTTTTCGACAATCATCTCATGAACTTCTGCAACTAATTGACAGCTACGAAAAATCTATCATTGTCGTAAGCGCGTTTTTTACAAACTTTACATATTTTATTGTTCGGATATTTAGAAAATTCAACATAAAAAACGACTTTTTGTTCAAACCGTTCTTTTTGATCTTGATTTTACGTCTTCACAAGCCATAAACCGACTTTTTGATTCTATATTTGCTTCTCTTCCACTTGATAAAGCTGTAAAGTTCTTTTCATCATGGTGTTCTATCAACCATTTGGATGAATGTGGTGCTCCATTTACTACAAAAAAATCACTTTTCATTGAACTTCCATTAATGGTTCAACATTTCTTTGCATCTTTCGGTCTTCAAATCAAAAATTTAACTTGTTCTGAATTGGTAAGTTTTATCTTTCTTATTCTTGCTTGATAAATTTTATTTTTAGATAGACAACCTTCGTCAAGCTGAACTTAGCCCTAAAATAAAGAAGGAACGAAAAGAATTAGAAGATGCTTTACTTTGTGCAATGGATGATTCAATAGAAGAGGAGTCTGATGAAATACCTTTTTTGTATAATTTTGAAGAGCTGTTGAAGAATTCAATTTCAAGGAAAGAAAACGTTATCGTTTGTGAAGCTAAAGGCAGAGAAAATTTTATTGGGAACCACGCATTTCAACTTTTTGAAATTCTTCATATGATGTTTGAATCTTTCAACATTTTTCTCAATGGAAGAAAATACAAACTTCTGCTTCTCGAACCTCTTTATGTTTTTGCAAAGTAAGCTAATTAATTCTTTTACTATTTTTTAAATTTCAATAATTATGTATCTTTAGGATTGCTGGCTTACAAAAATACATTGATCATTATTCATCATTTGTTGAAGAATTACGAAATCTCCAAGTTATCGTCGAAAAGGGTACAATATTGCCTACTGTTAAGGATGTTGAAAGTATCGTCGTTAATTTTAATGTTTTCCTGAGACATTTAAAATCTCGTTGCAATTCTGAACCTCCCTCAATTCCAAATAACCCACACTGGCCAACGAAAATTCTTTTATGTGCTATCGTTGCATGTGGTAAAATTCAAACTCTCGGTGATGTGAAACATTGTCTTGGATCTCAATGGCAAAAGCGATTACAACTTACATCTGATTCTCAAAAAACTTTTCTTACAATTTTCTCTTCAAATCGTTGCTGTTCTTATACTAAGTTGGTGCATTTTTACTTTTAAAATATTGCTTAAACTTTATTGTTTTAGATGTTCACGTCTTTTCAAATTATTCTCGTTATCTGCTGGTGATATTCATGTTCTTGAATCTTCCCTTGCAAAAGTTTTTGATCAAATCGTGGATGAAACTGCCAGGAGGCTAGAAAAAGATGTACGAAGAGGGAAATTAAAAGTTTTCCCTTCTGATCAAGACCAAAATCGATGGATAAAACTTCAATGGCCAACTGATATTCGTCTCACAAACGTAAACCAAATGTTGGATTCAAATCGGCAAATTTTAATTCCTGTTCGTCGAGCGGTTTGTTAAAGTTTATTGCTTATAATAAACTTAATTTGTTTTTTTAGGAAGATGATACACTTAATCGCGAACAATATAATCTTTTCCTTGTATCCACATATGGTAAACAAGTGGCAAAAGCTTTTGGTCGGGCTTCAATTGGCTTCAAAACAGTTCGAGCTCCAAACACAGTTGATTCATGTCAAGTTCCAAAGATTGAACTTTCTGGTCGTGTTCCACCAAATCATGTTTTTCATGAATTTCCAAATGGAGAAATTTCTAAATCAATGAACGATTGGGCTGATTTTATGGCCGGAGCCGCTCATACTCTCACCTTAACTCATGCTGACACTCCATCGTTTTACTGGCTTCGTCAATGGAATTCTACTCATCGTTCAATTGCTGTTACCGCTGGATGTATTTATGCTTATGGATTAGCAGGTCGTTTTAATAATGTTAACGTTCACGAAGTTCATCAAATGCTTGTAAAGTTTAAAAAAAGTTATGAAAGTGTTTCAATCTTCCTTGGGGCTGCTGTAACTTATCGTGGTACTTCTCATTTGGACTATTTTCGTATGCTTGCAACTCATATTCCATTTTTCCTTGAACCAACATTAGTGGAGCTAAAATTTGATGCAATTGTTCAAATTGGATGTATTTTGGGTGTTGGATTCCTTTTTCTAGAAACAATCAATTTATCGTATTCTAATCGTATTATAAATGAAATGGCGAAAGAAACGTTTTTTGATGGAGAGAATGAAGGACATCGTTATTCTTATGTTTTAAGCTGTGGTATTTCTGTTGGTTTAATTAATCTTGGACAAGGCGTGAATATTCGAAATTCAGAAGTTCCAGCAGCTGATGGCAATTATGAAATTGAAGAACGCTTACTTGTGCTTTTAGAAGGTGGATTAAGAATGATGTGTACTGATTTTGGCCGAAAAAATTCATCACTTTGCCGTGTTCAAAGAATTGGTGCTGCTGCATTAAGTTCAGTGTCCTTGCCTCCTTCTGCTAGCGCGTGTACGACTATTGATTTTGCTGCTTTGCATGGAATAGGTGTTAATCCTGAACCTAATGGAATGGCAACCACTCATAATGAAGTTAATCGACATACTGCAAATTCTATGATGGGAACTCTTGCAAAGGAATCAAGTACTACCAGAGAACTTTCAAATGTTAATATTCACATTACTCCACCTGGTGCATGTATTGCTCTAGCTTTAATGTATTTGAAAACTGGAGATGAATATATTATTAGAAAGTTATGTGCTCCTACAACTTTACCTGAAATTGAAACAACTCGTCCTGATGTGTTAATGCTTCGAACTTTATGCACTTTGATGGTAGACTATAACAATGTTTCTCCTGATTATGAATGTGCTAACCAAAGAATTCCCGAAATTATTCGAAAATATGTTGCAGAAATAAATACAACTTCCTGGTGGTTGCAAAACGTTGACATTGATACAATAGCCGAAGTAAAAATTTTTACTTTTTGTTTATAATTATCATGTTTTTTTTTCAGTCTTACTTTTATATTAAATGTGGTATTTGTCTTGCTATTGGTATTCGATATGCTTCTACTTACAATGAACAAGCTGTTGAAACAATTACAAATTTTTTTAATGAAGTTGATCCAAATTCAAAACAATCAGAGTCATCAAAAGTTCGACAATTTGTTAAATCATCTGTTACAAGTATCTGTGCTGCGATTGCTGTTTACTCTCTTTCTTTGGTTATGGCTGGTTCAGGCGATTTGGAAACATTACGAATTATTCGAAAAGTTCGAAATCATCTTCCTGAACATCTGGCGGTTGAAAATGATCCATTTACTTATGGTGTACAAACTTATTGCAACACTGCGCTTGGCTTCTTATTCCTAGGAAATGCAAGATATGGGTTTTCTCATTCAAATGAAGCAATTGCTATGCTTTTAATTTCGTCGTATCCTATTTTACCTCAATCTATTTGTGATCAAAAACACTATTTTCAACCTATGCGCTTCCTTTGGTCTTTAGCAACTGAATATCGTTATTTGATACCAATTGATGAAGACACTCATGAACCTGTAAGAATGCAAGCAAAGATAACTATAGCCGTATGTTTTTCTTTTAACTTTTAAGCTAATTATTTTATGTTTTCTTTAGAATGCTCCTAAATCGGCTTCCACGATGGTTTTAAAACTTCCTGCAGTTTTGCCACCGCTTGAATCAATAAACTCGATTACTTTTTGCTCGAGGGATTATAACGAGTCTGAACTTGATATGACAATTGACGAAGAAAAAATGTTACTAATGAGAACTTTGCACGATTTTTATGGAAGATATCCTGTCAGAAAAGTAATGAAGTAAGTTTTTTTCAGCTTTATTTATATACTAGTTTTTTACTTGATCAATTTTTTTAGGTGTTATTCAAATGTTTTTGACTCTTCATCTATTTTCCGAATTTCTGACACTCATGATTTCAAAGGAATATCTCCTGATTATCAATTTTCTCGATTGAATTTTGGAAATTAAGAAGCCATTATTTGTTTGCACATTTTTCGATTTTCCTTATTTTTTCATTTTTGTTTTTCATATTGTATACGTGTATAATTTGTTTGGTCTCGAATTCAAAACGGGCATTTTAATAATAAATATTTTATTTTTATTTACATGTTTAAACTCAAAATTAAAAGTTAATCTAAACTAAGCAAAAGAGAAAAAGTGAAAGAAATAATTTTAAAGGAAAAAAAATTTACACGTTTTTTAGGAATGGGATTTTTAAAAGTTATTGTTGTTTTTTTTTTATTTGTTGCAGCTTTCAGTTGGACCTTTACCATTTGAAAAATCTTACAATAGGATTTTGCGGATAAAGTCTAATAAACAATTTTCTAAGCTCATTGTATGCAAGTGTGAAAATTCCAAAACCAGCTACCATTAACCAGCACTGAAAATAAATAAAAATTATTGTCTTTATCTTTAAAATATGTATTGAAAAACTTACATAAATAGAAATTGGAGCGCCTCCAAAGAATGTATTAATTCCTGGAACATAAATCATAATGCAAACAAGGATAATTTCGAGAGCCATAGCACCGATTGATTGCCAATTTCGGAAAATGCCATGAGTAAAGATAGATTGCCGTCGGGTTCTCACACAAAGGATCATGAAAAATTGTCCAAATACGATCCCCATGTGCCAAGCTGAGCATGCTTGTCGTTGAATGTAAAGTTGTTCAGCGACGGTGAAGTTGTGACCATTGGATGTTATAAAATTCTGGCCTCCCTCTTGCCAATGGTCTAATGAAGACATCCATAAATCTTTGATTGGAATATCATAAGACCAAAATACAACCAAATATGCCATGAAACAACCAATGGATTCAATCAAGCCACCGTAACCATATGAAAAGAAGAGAAGGGTGTTAGAGACGAGGGTTTTACCTCGGCGACGAGGCACACGTTCCATGAGATCACCTTCCATAGGTTCTTTAGCCATAGCAATACCTGGAGCAATTTCAGTTCCAAGATCAACTGAAAGTACTTGAAGACTGGTAATTCCCAATGGAAATCCAAAGCAGAAATTAATAACGATCGGCCAAATTTCAGGAGTGGAATGGATGGCAACATAAGCTAATAGCTTCTTAATATTTTCGAACATGAGCCGGCCTTCCTGAACTCCTCCAACTATAGATGCAAAATTATCATCCATCAGAATTATATCTGCTGCTTGTTTAGCAACGTCACTTCCACTACCCATTGCAATACCAATATCTGCGCGTTTTAGAGCAGGCGAATCATTAACACCATCACCAGTCATTGCGATAATTTGTTTGCGTTTTTGACATTGTTCAACAATCAAAAGTTTTTGTTCAGGTGTTGTACGAGCAAAAACAAGTGCATTCTTTTTTAACAATTCATCCCATTCAGGTTCTGTAAGCTGAGAAATTCTTTCACCATGCAAAACATCATAATCTTTTGGTTGGCCTGGAATATCTTGGATGAGTTTAATTTCGCGTGCAATTGCAGCAGCAGTGAGATGATGATCGCCTGTAACCATAAATACTTTGATTCCAGCATTTCGACATTGTTCAATTGCGATTGCAGTTTCATCCCGAGGAGGATCCATAATAGCGCAAACTCCGGCAAAAATTAAATCTTCAATATCAAAATTTCCTTTATCATAATCAAAGTCAATTTTTTCGTTTGCGACAAATTTTTTGTAAAAGAAGCCAAGGACTCGACGACCACTGGAGCCAAAAGTATCATAAGCATGTTGGAATTTTTCATTGGCTTCATCATCAAAATCAATGGGGCCTTCTTTAGTAAGGATTTGGGAACAATGACGTACAAGAATTTCTGAAGCTCCTTTAATCATTAGTTTATATTGAGCTTGACCATCTCCCATTGATTTTTCTTTTGCAATCATTAAATGCCATTTACGTTTAGAGTTGAATGGAATTTCAAATACAATCTAAAAAATATTAGAAAATTAGCATTTGCAAATAATTATGAATTAAGCTTACGTTATGACTTTTTCGAACTCCATCGATATCAATTAAATCATCGGTGTAACGAATCATAGCAATTTCAGAAGGGGCACCGGTGGCAGCTTTAACTGGAGCAGCCATTTTTTCCATATCCAAACTTGTTTCAACCTTTTTTTCTATATCAATTGAAACTTGATCTTCATCAACAAATTTAGATGCATTACAAACTGACATGATTTCAAGTAAATCACGAACGGGTGTAGCAAAATGATCCAATGAGGATTTTTGTCCAGGGGTAATTGTCGTTAGACGATCAGGTCGGCCATTAACGAATTCATCATAATACCAACAATCGGTTACAGTCATAACATTCTTTGTGAGGGTCCCTGTTTTATCAGATGCGATAATATTAACCGAACCAAGTGCTTCAACGATATCCAAACGTTTAAGGAAAACATTTTTCTTTGCCAAACGTTTAGCAACGAGAGCAATAATGGATGTTACTGTAGCTGGCATGCCTACTGGTACCATACCAATGGCACAAACGAGGAAACCATTACACAAAAGTTGAATGATATTTTTCCATTTATGAACAAAGCCACCAGCAACAAAAACAGCAAGACCAAGAGCGGTTGCACTAAAGATGAGGAAGATGACGTAGCGCATTAATTGACGTTCTAATCGAGATTTATTTGCAACTTGTCCAGTGGTCATATCAGCAATTTGTCCGATAACGGTGTGAGTGCCTGTTCTGATGACAATTCCAATACCTTCTCCATCAACGCATAATGAACCATTAAATGCAACATTTCGAGCTTCAAAAATTGTGACATCTTCTTCAACTGCTTCCCATTGATATTCAACAGGCTCAGATTCGCCAGTAATGGAAGAAGTTTCAAGTTTTAGTTGGGAACAATACTAAAAAGTTCGAAGAGTTTAAAATCTGTATCAAATTTTTTAGATGGGTAATAAAATGCTTACAATTATTCGAGCATCTGCAGGAACTCTTGTGCCATTTTTGATAAGAATGATATCACCATTAACAAGTTCTTCTGCACTCATTGTCTGCTCCTTTCCATCTCTTATCACCATACAACTTTCAGGTAATAAATTTTGAAAACCAGCAACAACTTTTCGAGCTGCTCGTTCATGTTTAAACGAAATACAACACATACCGAAAATCATAACAAAAATAATTATTGTGACCCATAATTGTGATAGCTCTCTATAAATTTGAAATTTTAATATTTTCCAAAAAAAAATTGCAATAACGCTTCATGCAACTGATTGTTTGTGGTATGACTATCTTTGCATTGCAACTTACTTTGGATTAGCAATGAAAGCAATTAATGATAGAAGATCAGTAACGAGAAGTAAAACCCATAATAAATTAGCAAATTGTTTTAGAAATAAAGCTATATCGCTCATTTCTTTAGGTTTTGGTAATGCATTAGGACCATTACGAAGTAAAATATCTTGAGCTTGAGAAGCTGATAAACCTTTAGAATGTTGTGGAGTTTTTATATCAATATTTGATTCAGGATGATGAGTTGATAAATCATTTATATCCCATGTATGCTCCGAAAAGGCTCCATTTAAATCTCGTGCTCTTTCTTGATCTTTAGCAGGAACGATTGTTTTCTTTTTCAAAAATTTAGGTATACTTGGCAACCAAGGTGGTTTCACTAAAAATAAAAAAGGTGGTAAACAAATAAGTAACAAAGTAAGAAAAATAAGTTAGAGTAGTTGTTTATTTATTTAAATAAAATCAAAACATACCATTTTTGGGAACCTTGTTTGAAGTATTGTTATTTAAGTCTGTTACTTTACGATTTCGTAAACCCATATTGTTTTCAACAACAAAAATTGTTTTTGTAAAAATAAAAAATAAAGCCAATTGAGAATATCAGCCCAAGTAAAAAAGCAATAAAGTTCCTATCTTTTTATACCTATTTTTCTTCCATTCATGTTTTTTGGGCCTAAACATTTTCCTCCATTTTCTTATTCATCTATGGCACGCCCCTTCTTCCTCATTCCTTCCTTCTTCAATCTTTTGGTGATCTCTCTCTCCCTCTTTTTTTTCTAAGGATACTGAACTTATGATCGTACTACACACTTGCATAAAAAACCCCGCCTATTTGAGTTAAAATTGAACTTTTAACATTTGGATTACAAGCTGCAACAACAAAATACGATGAACACGACCACGACATCAATAAGCAAGTAAGTTAACCTCATTGGCCTTCCTTAGTATAAAAATAAAAGAGGGAGACGCTTATGTAAACAAAGTAAACATTGTTCTTAAATTGATCTCCGAAAAAATAAAGAAATTAATGCCGTGTGGGATGTTTATGTCTGAGTTCTTAGACTTTAATAATAATAAATCTCTCTCACGTCCAATCTTGTGAATGAATTCTTTTGAATTTCCTGTAAAAGGAATTTTTATTGCTTCTTGGATCCTCGAATTACCACCCACATTTTTTTAAAATACATTTGAAAAGCTTTTTTCATGTGAAGCTTCTCTTTTTTTTGTCGCAAAGTTCAAATGTTTCTTTTTTGCAAATAAATTTTTTTATTTGCTTGTTTGTAAAATACTTTAGTAGGTTTATAAGAAATTTCTTTTGATTCATCAACTTTTAAAAAATAAATTTTATAGGTACAATTTGAGACCAGTTCAAAACATTTTATGGAGTTTATTAAACTTTGCAACGAGCCTTCAATATAATAATATTTCGAGCGTTTCTTTTTATTGATGTACATATTACATTTAAATCTGTCGAATTTAATATGACAAAATTATTAACTATGGTATTTTGATTTAAAATCAATTTCAAGCTATAAGACTTTAAAATTTGGCTCAAACACCTCGGTTGTGATGAACTTTTATTACAAAAAGTATTTTGTAGCAAAAAAAGTTTAGGAATAACGCATTAGATACCTCCATTCCATAACCTCGCCCAAATATGCAAACAAAACTCATTTCATTTTTATAATTCGGAGGAAAAAAAGTTTGCTGCAATTTTACTATTTTCATTAAAAAAGAATTTTAAAATTCCTTAAGATTACCAAAAAAAATTATGTTAGTGGGAAGACTACAAGGCTTTTTTTCTATTTGTTTATCGAAGAAATTATTTAAAAAATTTAAAACAAAGGTGAAGCTTTTTTCAAACTAAAGACGGAAAATTGAAGTTGTTGTAATGACAAATAAATTAAACAAAAGCTTGGATGAAAACAGAAAATATAGAGTCTGAAAATAATTTCACTTTGTCAAAAAGTTTATAGCAAGAATTCGGAAAAAAATATAAATATTACTCTTTATTTTAATTATTTACCATTCCTATTTGCGTCGCTTTTTACATGAATCATAATTGACAATAAAAATTTTTTTTGTGAATGATGTTTAGTTTCCTTTTATTTCTAAAAGTTGTAAATATTTTAAAAGTATGATGGGAAGATTAATTATTTCATTGTTTTGCTTTTTTATTATTATTTTCCTTTAAATGTTTTTACTTGATATAATAAATTTTCAAATTACTGAAAAACTTTAGAACAAAGACATACCTTTAAAGTTTCTTAATAAACTAAATAATTTCTTGAAAAGCATCAAAAATTTTGCTATCAGAAGTATTTTTTATGGATTCTTTTTTTTAACCAAAGCTGTAACAATATGAGCTTTATTGAAAGAGAACAAATGTTGAGCTTTCACCAATTAAAAAGATTACATTTTTATTGAAAAAAGGACAGACATGGAAAAAATTGCAAACAATTTGTTTATTGCATCAGCAAAATCATTCTATGATGCCTCAGACGGATATGTTTTTTCCAAAGTACAGAATTTTTTTTATTACTTTCTCAAAGTTTAGTGATCACAGAAAAATAATAAGAAAAACGAACGAACGAGAGAGTCGAAAGATAAAAATGAAACTAAAGAAGAGTTTTTTTTAATACCCGATTATGACACCTATGCTACATGGAACAAAGTTTGTGTAAGGAGGTGAAGAAATACAATAGCTCTTTCGCTATAGAAATACGTCCTCCGATTATCATTTTACTTTTTAGAGCTATAGATATCTCCAAACTTTTTGTATTAATTCCAATAGTAAGTTATTTACGGAAATTGAACCTTGTTCCTCAAAATTCACCTTCCATAGCAATAAAAAGAGTGTCAAACAAGCAAGATAAAAATTTAATTGCTAGAAATGTCCTTAAAATAGATTGCTTTAAAAAAAGTTTAAATTATGACGCTTTAAGAATACAATAATTGTCGGCAGTCGATGATTGTAAAAAAAACGTTGAGTTTTTAACCCGCTTTGTTATTTTTGCTGTAACTGCAAAAAAGCTTGAAAAACAATTTTCAAATACCTTTGTCAATTGAGGGTTTTTGAAGCTTATTGACAAAAGACAATTCATAAAACTTTCAAAATAAATAAAAAATGCTAACGAAAAAATGAGAAACATCATAGAAAAATTTAAAGAAGCAAGCAGCAATTCAAAAACAACATCATTTTTTCCTTTCGAAAATATTTGATTTTATTTTGATTCGTGTTTTTTTTAGTATAAAATTTAATAAATACAATGGATTGAATTGAGTTTTATGTTGTTTATAAATATTGGTGAATCAAATAAATATTTATTTTTAATTCAAAACTTTAAAGAACTTTACTGCCAAGGAGATCTATCGAGATTCAAAGACTGAACATTTGAACTTTTTGTGTTTTGCAAAAAAAAAAAAGAAAGCACCCAAGTAATGACTAAGTGGTGGCTCAATAATGCAACGTAATTCCTACAACAAAAAATCCTTTGTTTACTTTGTGTTAAAACATTAGATGATTTTTTTTAGAAATGAGTTAAATATCTCAAATTTTTGTATGCGGTAAAGCTCGAATGAAGTTCAACTTTGTTAAACGATGATTACCGAGGTTTTTACGAAAAGCATAGAAAAATTTTTAAAGCAAAAATCAAGGGACTTTAACGATCATTGCAATAAAAATGTAGGCAACACAATACGCGTTAAAAAAGAAGCTAGTCAATGTTTGTCAACGGAAAAAAACATACATTAAATATTATTCGTTGAAAGGTTAAAGTTGAATAAGCAAAACTCTTGGTTCATCGCTCAAGCAAACAGAAAAAAAGCAAGCAAAAAGCTTAAGGGACTTTTTTTCTATGAAGGCTTATTTTTTGAATACAGTAAATTTTGAAAGCTTTTTAGAAACCTTTGTCAATGAGGTCAACAAAGTTCAACCATGCAATTTCTTTTGGGGTCACTGTACTTTTTTCTTCTCATTCAAGCGACAATATTTACTTTTAATCAAAACACAGGTCATGTTTTTATTTTCTAAGACTTTTTACGTAAAAAAATTCGGAGATCAAGTAAGAGCAAGAAAAATCAACAACATCAGATATAGCCAACTCTTGATGTTTCTTCTCACCATGGTTTTCACGTGAAAGTTTTGCAACAAAAAAAAGTCCAGCGAGTCTACTGAAAGCTTTTGTTACTTCGAAGAAAACAATCTTTCCAAAAGTTCAATTTCTCATGAGGTGCAAGAATCAGTGTTAAACAAATATTCACATTCATTTTATTTCACACTTAAATAAATAACAATAATAATTTAGTCTTTGCACAAAGAAAAGTTAAAAATAAATAAATAAGAGTTATCATCCAATAATGGTCAACGGACTTTTTTGGTCTCTTGACTTTCAGTTGTCGTTGTTTCCACGGTTGATTTTTCATCATCAAATGTTTCACCAAATTCATTGACCCTCGTTTTATCAACAGGATACAAATAGCGTTGATAAAGATAAATCTAAAAATAGTATAATGACGTTAAGAGGTTGATAGCTATATGAAGAAAAAAAAATGCTTACCAAAAATACAATATCATCCCTGAAGCAGGCGACTCGATGAGCGGTTGGCATACTTATAATAAAAGCAAACATATCATCGATGAATGTATTAAAAGCCTAAAAAATAAAGACCATGTTTTACGTCATTTCTTTTGATACAATAAATAAAATTTTAAAGAAAAAATATAAATGTAAACATACTTTGTACATAAACGCACGCCACGGTAGGTGTGCTATTGATTTCAATTTGTAATTGAGAAAGAGTTGGGGTAACATAAATAAGAAACCAAAAGCATATACACCATTTGCCAGACACTTGATGATCCATGAATACCAAGATTTGTGAGGCACATAGAGAAGGCTGAAAATGAATTAATTAATTAATTAATTAAATTACAAATATGCAACAATCTTTTAGCTTAGAAAAATCTTTTTCAGAAAAAATAAATAAAAAAAGTTGATTGTTCTTTGAAGTTTTGAATGAACAAGAAGCTTTAAAAAAATTGAAACTCACTTATAAATTGCGCCGACAATACAAAGTGGAACCATTAATTTAGCGAGATGTCTCATAGCTTCTGTATCAAGTTCTTCCGTTCTTTGTTCATCTTTAGTTGTGGAACCAATTACAGGCCAAGGAATAATACCATTTCGAAGAGTCCATCGAACTTTTAATGCTTTCGTAAGCTTCCAAATTTCAATCAAGACGCCAAAACCTGAAGGTAAGAGAACAAGTAAAGAAGTTTTTTCTTCACGCAAATAAAAAAACACAATTGTTTGTGAAATGCATCGCCATATAAGAGTCCTAAAAATGTAACATTAATCACATGCAAAAAAAATATTTGATATAACAAACTTTGTTGATAATCCAACCATAGATTTTCTTGATCTCCAAAATGAAATATCATTTTTAAAACTTAAAACATCCAACAAAAGATGAACAGCAGAAACAAATACAGTTAACATCAAAAAGTAAAAATTGGTATCCGTGAAAATTCCTTTAACCTAAAATTAAAATGAAATGTAAATCATTTTTCAAATCAAAAACAAACCTCATCAAAATCTTTTTCAGAAAATCCAAGTTGTTGAAATTGTTTGAATGAAGCTTGACCAGTGAGTAATAACCGTAATTTGCCAATTGAAAGTGGACGATAATTAATTGTAAGTTGTACTGTTTCATCGTTGGGTTTAATCTGAAAATATGTATAATGTTATAAAAAACACAGTAACCAATTCAATATAAAAGTTAACGGAAAAAACATTTTCAAAATTGTGATCAGTCAAGTTCAAAAAAAAATCAATCATATAAACTAGTTGGAAAGTGCACTGAAGAGAAAAGGTAATAAAAATTTCCGAGTAAAGACTACAATTACAGTAACCACAAAATTTGAACAATTGCCCTAAAAAGTAAACAAGAATGTGAAAAATCCCATAAACTCCTCCTAAAAATAGCTCAAAACTAATTCATCATTTGTAAAAAAAAATGATAAGGTCTCGTGTCAAAGAATGAAGAAAAGTATCAAATATTGGCCAAATTACATAAACAAAAACCTGTTTTTTAAATTATTAACAAAAAAAACTACGTCAAAAATGAAGTCAAAATCATGCCAAGAGCAAAAAAAATAAAAGGAAGGAAAAAAGAAGTAAATTTATTTAATTGTCAAGGTCTTGCGAAAATAAAATAGGATGGTTTTGGGCTGCTAACTTCATTGATTACCAAAAAACGAGAAAAAAAAATTTTGTGATCGAGCTTCTTTTAAAAGTTTTTTATCGACTATTATATGTTTAAACAAGGAAAAAGAAGAAGAGCGACCAGCTGAGCTGTAATCGTTCTATTGCACTCAGAAAATTAAAAGAAGGAATCCTTTTTTTGCTCGTCTTCTTCTAATCATTTTTGGAAAAAGGAAGAAAATGTTTCAACTATAGCTTTTTAGTTTGATAAAACAATATTTAAAAAATGTAAGTTTTCAATCCATGTAAATTAATGAAAAAAATATTTTGATAAATCCAATTTTAGATCCAAATTGGTCACGCTACATCATCATAAATAGGGAGCTTTTAATTTTGGATGATTTGCAGCTGCGCGATTACACTTCTCCCTTTTTTAATAAAAAAAAAAAGAAGAGTAGCGTCATTTGTCAAAGTTTAATCAACCGCAAAAGTTGTCAGCAAAAATCCATCTATTAAGATTCTGTTATTCTTTATTTAACTTCCATATCAGCAGCCTTCGCATACATTATAAAGTTAAAAATGAACCCATGTAAAAATTTTACAGTATTCATATGCTTTTATTTTCTGATACTTCTCCCTTCAACAGTAAGTTTTTGCAATTAAACCAAAAAGTTAAATATTATTTATTTATTTTTTAGCCAACAAGAATCCATGCACTCAGCACGGATGAAACTTGTGAATTGTGTCAATCCGTTTTGACTCATATTTATTACACTTATTTGCAACAATCAACTAGGAAATTAGTTAATCATCGAATAAAACACAACTGCAAGCGATATGCTCAGGTACGTATTAAAGTTTTACAAAATGTACTCCTACTTTGATATAAAAAAATCTTTTTCAGTATAAACGACGTTGTATTTTGACTATGCGACCCAAAGGAAGCTTAATATTCGAAAATATGCGTTCTTCCGTTATAGGCGAATACCGAGCTTATAAAACATGCGTATTGTTAAAAGAATGCAGCAATTTTATGTCAAGGACATCAGTAGCAGACGCTCTACCTGATTTATATGTTGAAGCAATCCTTAATGGAACTGCTTCAGGGAATAATGCATTAAAAGGAGATATCTTAGATCCTAATATAGATGATGAGCCATCATCACCTTCTAAATCTGATCACAAGCAATAAATATTTTTGTTTGATTTTTAACAATAAAATTCAAAACAAACTTACTTCAACTAAATCTTTGGTTCGAAAGCTCATTTCATCAATATGAAATAGCGGAGCATAATAATGAATTCCTTCATGAATTTCCATTTGAACATGGCGAATAATTTCAGCAGGCAAATCTTTGATTGGAAGAATCAATGGTTGATCAACGACGGTTATGAAAAGCTTTGAACGTAAATGAGCGACAGGTCTTCGAGATTTCTTTATTGGTGTTGTTTTGTTCTCAGCCTCATCTGACATCAAATTAAACGCTTTTGCTTCAGGAAGTTGATAAGCTGTTAAAGAAACAGTTCTGGTGATTTTTGTTTCGGCATCATCGAAATCTTTGAAGCGATCGTTGTTTGAAAAAAGAATGGCATGAGCCCATAAGGTTCCATTTCTTCTTGATTTGGCAGGAAGTTTAACCTCAATTTGTGTTTCAAATTCTTCATTTACGATGAGATCATCTTTTCGAAAGATTTGACGAGAAGCTGATGATGGATTTGGAGAATCTGAGATGAATATTCTTAATCCAATATGAGGCCAACTTCCATTATCTAGAGGCTCTAATTGTGGCTGAAATTTTATTAACAGTGATAGAAAACTTCCAAAAAAAACCTACAAAAATACATTCTTTTCTATTGACTTTAGGATCACAGAGTTGAGGATGAAAAACATTATACAAGGTATGAAATGAATTTCCAATATATATTGCAAATATGGCAACGGAAATAGATGTTAACCCTAGACCAATTCTTACCATTTCTACATAATCATTTGTGAAGATTCCTGAAATATGTTATTTTTTTAAGTGTTATAAAAGTGTGTGCAAGTATTAAAATCGCTATTTTCTCGAATGAAAATAAAGTTCAAAGTACGATTAAATCAACAGTTTATAAATACAAAAAGAATACACGTAAAAAAATAACAAAATTTACAAACAAAAGAAATGTCAAAGAGAAGTTACTGGTTTGAGATTATGTTCAGCAAGTAAAAGTTGAGCTTGGTTTTCTGATTTATTCTCAAAAAATGATTTTATTCCTTGTTCCGATGTAACATCATCTTCCCTGAAATTTGCATGTTAAACTTTATAGTCTAAACAAAAAACATACCAATTGATTTCAAGGGCACCTTTTTCCAATGCTAAATCCGCCGTTTTCCAACTAAATCTTACAATTGATGGATAACCAAAAACTGGATGAATACAATCAGAGATGAACTTCTTTGTTGATGGATCTCCAGGATACCCACTTCCGATACCATCTTTGGGTAAAATAAGTTCTTTTTCTTTGAAAACCCAATTTGAAATTCGATCATCACGAATAACTTTGGCAGCGATAGAAGCAGCGCTAACAATTGGAAACTCAGAATCAGCTCTTTCTTTGACTGTAATTGACAATGATGGAAATCGGCGTTGTAGCATCGCTTGATATGTTGCTTTAGGTCCAACAGTATCAACATAAACTTCAGTAACATTAATTCCAGAATCCAGAGCTAGTTGTATCAGAGCCATAGCACTCGTATGAGAAATTTCGTTTAAATTTGTTTTTACACGTCGAAACATTGAAGCGCTGATAAGTCGAGATGATAAAACTTGTACAGCATATGCAACATACTAAAATATGTACTTTATAGATAATCTTTACATCCACACAGAAACTTACTTCTTGAGTAGCGGGATCTTTATCCATCAGTTCGAAAATTTGTTCTCGTCGTTTTTCCGTTAATGCCTTAGAATCATCCACACCTATAAGACTTTAAAATAATTTGATATCTTTTAAGCTTTTGTTCAAACCTAAATTTACAAGCTTTTCTCTTTGATCCAAAGCAGAAACAGCGCATCCATATACCAAAGGACCAAGAACAGGACCACGTCCAGCTTCATCGATGCCTGAAACATAAATTCATTCAAAAGAAGAAAAAAAAGATAAATGCATACCCAACAAGCAAGGAACTCCATCACCAAAATCTTTAAAATTTGAACTCCTAATTTCTTCAGGTATCATATACTTTGGTTTCCACATAATTTAGCGTTAAAAAAATTATCGTAAAGTGTAAAAAACAAAAATCTTTGAAGTAAAATGATTGTACGAACAATGTTAAAGAACCATTAGAAATGATATTGGCGCCAATGGAAATCTTTCTCACACTCATGTAAAGCTCTCGTAACGAAATTTTTTTGTTGCTTTAAAGCTTTTTTTCTTTCTTACTTTTTCTTTTCATCGAAGAAGCTATCTCTTCAAATAAATCAAATCAAATATGATCTCAAATTTCACTGATAAACCAAGGGTAGATCCAGCAGTAGAAGAAGAACGAGTTATCTTCTTACGGTATGCTCTAATATTATTTTCTATAAAATTAAAATAATTTTTTTAGTAATTTATCATTCGGTGTTACAAATGAATCACTTAAAGAAGCTATGGAAAAGTTTGGTGAAGTAACATTAGCTATTCTTTGCACCTTCAAGGATTCGGGTCATCCAACTGGTACTGCCTTTGTTCATTTTAAAGAAAAAGAAGAAGCTGATAAAGTTCTCCATGCATTAGAAGCAGTAGTTTATTTTATGTTTATTTCTTTTCTTATTTAATATGATTAGGAAAATGGTATTCTTATTGATGGTCGTAAAGCGTTTGGGTATCGTGCTGTTGCTAAAGAAAAAGCTGGAGAATTTAAGAAGCCTGAAAAATCTCAATCTGATAATCGTAATCTTTACTTGCTTCGTGTTTCTCTTATTCGACCTGAAAGTGCTCAAGCTAATGATATGTCTGAAGAGGATGCAACTAAAAGAGCTGCTTTACTTAGTGCTACTAAACAAAAGTTGAAAAACTTACATATGTTTGTATCCCCTACTCGCTTATCGGTATATTTTTATACAAGCTTTAAGCTAAACCTTATAATTTGTTTCTTTTTAGATTCATAATGTTCCTTTCACAGTGGATGATAAAGAATTAATGAAGATTTGCAAAGAAGCAACAAAGAATCCAAAAGCATATGTAACTGAATGTCGAACTATGCGAAAGAAACTTTCGAACAATTCTGGTGGAAAACTAAAGCTTGGAGCTTCAAAAGGTTATGCATTTGTTGAATTCAGAAATCATGAAGATGCTTTGGCTTGTTTGAAAAAGCTTAACAATAATCCTGATATTTTCAAAAAAGATAGAGTTAGTTTGCTTTTTTATTTTCCGCATAATTTACTAAATCCTTAATTTTTTAGAGACCTATTGTTGAATTTTCCATTGAAAATCGTGCTGCCCTTCGTATTCGTGAACAAAGAGTTATAAAGAATCAACATGAGCCACAAAAGAAAGATGATTCACGTAATCAAGCTGCTGTAGAAAAAACAAAGAAGGCTTTAATGAAAACATCAAAAAATCCTCTTCCAAAGAAATTCTTTGCTGCTAAAAACAAGAATAAAAAGTCGACAAATGGAAAGAAAAAATCATCAAAGAAGACGATAAAGAAGAAAGCTGCCCAAAAGAAACATTAAAATTGTTATTCATATGTGGTGTAATGTGTTTTGTTGTTGAGTTTGATTTACTAAATAAATTATTGTTAATATCGAACTTGTCTTTCCAATTTAACTTTTTTTATGCAGTTTTCTACTGTTTGAATACATAATAACAAAAAATCTTAGTGTTTAATATTTTTTTTTTCTCTAGATGGCGGTTGACTGGGCTTTGCTGAAAGATATTGCAGCTTTTAATCCAGATGATCCGGATATCGATCAAGCTTTTATTGATGCCCTTTTGCTTTATTACTTTCCACCGACAGCTGAGATTTTGGAAAAGATCATCGAATTTGTTGAAAAGAAACCAAAGGGCATTGATGTTCTTATTGCCTTAGGTCTTAGAATCGCTCAAGAAAATGTTAAAACTACGGGAACGCTTGATAAATTTGGAAAAGAAATTATGGTGGCTTATGATTCAAATCAAAGTGGAAAAACGAGCACAACGAAAGAGGTCTACTTTAATTTCTTGGGAGTGCTTTTGGATTTCGGGTTAATTGAAAATGAAAAAGGTAACGTTTTATTTCTTTATTATTCTAAACATACGATAGTTTTTTTTTTCAGATGCATATCTGGATATTTCACTTTTACAACTTCAAAGTCAAAATGCTAATTTGTTTTGTCGCAAGGAAGTTGAAAATTTTGTGGCTCAATTACTTTATATTTCACCAAGTCAAGATAAAATACAGAAGTTGATTGGTGCAACGACCGAATGTTCTTCAATTATGGCTTTGGATGGTTTAGCAAGGATCTACTTTGAAGCTCAACTTATTGACCTTGTTACTATGAAGAAAGAAAATGTTTGGATATTGATAAAGCATTTTAAGAAAATTCAAAGAGCAGAAAGAAATATTTGTAAACTTATGGCAACTTTAATGTAAGTTCTTGAAATTTTTGTTGCGCTTCTTTACTTTATTTTTTTAGTTGGAAATGTGAAATTGGTCTTGATGTTTTTGCTGATTTTAGTGATCATCATACAAAATTGAATACCATAAACGAATTAATGAATCTCATCGCTAGTTCACCTCATGCTGCAAGAAAGAGAGCTGCTTTTGAACTTTTAAAACGGGAAGCTGGTGAAGAAGTTGATTACATTTTGCCTTATGTTTCAAGTGTTTTACATGAAAAAGTATGGCTTATTAGTAATTTTCGTTCCTTTAAATTTTTTATCATGTTTTAGGAAATTCCATCACTTCTCATGTCATTACGATCAGAACTTCCTTATCCTCGTCATTGTTCACCTGAAGCTCTTCGTCATTTTTTTTCGCTTGCTAATCGTTATCTTCCATGTGATATTTTTCCACATTTGCTTGAATCAATTTTACCAAGAATTCGTCGATCTCCTCATGAAATTTTGTGGTAAGCTTAAGATCCATATTAAAAAAGGATGTTTATTTTGTAAAATAATAACGTTATAATTAACAAAATCATTTCAGTTCTGAAATTACTCGATCTCCTGGTGCGAAAACATTTTTTACTAAGGTCATTTCAACCTTGATAAAATCTAATGATTTGGCTGATTTCGACGTGGTTTTGGATATTATTGGATTTTACTACGACAATACGGATCCAATTCTCATTCCTGGACTTGATTTCAAAACTAAAGTTCTTGAAAAAATCTTTCAAGATGAAGATCAATTTCTTGCTAAAAATGCAGCTGAATATTTAGCAAAACATAATCCAAATGTTTTAACTGAAAATGCTATGAAAATTTTTGAAGCAAGAACTGATCGAGATGTTAGGTAAGACGACAATAATCATACATTATACTTATATATTTGTTTAGGATTTCTGTAATTCGAGGAATTTCACATTGTCTTGATCTCTGTCAACCATCTGCCGTCGCTGTTGCTGAATCGGTTATTTGTTTTGTTTATGATTACGACGATGATGCCGAAGTCCGAGAAGCTGCTCTTTCAATGTGCCGAAGAATTCCTGAATTTCCTGAACTGCCTCTCATTATTCAAATTTTTGAACTATCTGTCAAGGAATGGAAATCTCGACACTCTCGATTTACTGAATTTTATGGTGATACAAAAGCCCTACTCGATGATATCCTTTCAACAATGAAATCAAAAACTCATAATTGTCACGAATGTATTTCTAAAGAATGTTACTAATAAAGCATTGTTGAAAGTAAAAACTGTAATTATAAAATACAATAAAGAGATCTCATATATTCACAAATACATAAAAAAAAGTTTGTATAAACGATAATGAAAATAAAAAAGACAAATTTGAATCATTTCATTTCAAAAAACACATTGTCGTTCTGTTGCGAAATCATAATAAACTTCAAATTGTGGATCAATCAGTTCAGGCAAAGCATCTTTACTTTTAGCAGTCGAAGTTTGAAGATCGGGTCGTAGCTTGAATGGAACACCATCAATCCCTTTAATTGAACCTTTTTGAGCGCGAATTGTAAATGGATTAAAATTTTGTACAGGTTGTCTTTCTAAAGTCGAAGTGCTATGTCGATAATCTTCGTTCAATAGCTTGGTTGGAACAGCTGGATATAAGGGTCCTGGATTAGATTGACTATGAACAAGGCGACCATAATTTTCAGGTATTGTTGAAACTTTAAAGCAAATTTTCATGCCATCAATGTCGCCAGCATCTAAATTTTAAATATAAGATGAAGCTTTCTCTTATAAAGTTAATTAGTACCTGTATATCCTTTTGGTGGTCTTTTTGATCGGGCTAATACAATAATATTCGAAACGGCATCCAAAGCATCATTTCTTGGAGTAAATCTTGCGCAAAGATATTTTTTACGAAGAGCTCTTTCATCTAATAAATTACCATTTTAAAATAAGTTGTCACTAAGCATAGAAAATCTTACTTGAATCAACAGTAAAATCGATACTTATGAAACTAGCAGGAATTGCTTCTTTTTCGCTAATAACAAGTAAATCCGTCACAACTTCAAGGGTTGTCTGTAATAAATGATATTAAAAAATGAAGAATGTAATAAAAATAATTACAGTATCAGAAATAGATCGACTAATGGCAATGTAACGAAGGGATCGATTGAAACCGAAGAATCCGCCATCTTTCCATAAATCTGCATCTGACATATCATCGAAAGTTTTTAGAATCTATAATTTTAATCATATTTAGTAATAATTAAAAATAAAAGCTAGATAAAAAAATTTTGATCGATAATAATGAATCATCAAAGATTGAAATATGAAAAAGGCTTACAGGAGTAAAAGCTGCTGGACATTTTTGTTTATCAGCAACAACACAAATTGAAACGATAGGTACTTCATCACCCATTTCTGAACTTCGTTGTAACATTATAAAACTTAAAATACGTTAAAAAGTTTATTCCTAGCAGAATTAAAAAAAACAAGACAGGTTTTTTGATTCTAGGACACACACGGCTGCTTGCTGCTGAATGCACGCTGATGCATTCAATGAAAACTATCTATCTATTGCTTATTTCAAAAGTATATACGTATGATAAAAAAAGAAAGAATGGCCGTACGGACAAAAAAGAATTCGCGCAAAAAATGATAATTGAATGTGCCTCAAAATTTTATATAATAATTATGAAAAATTTTGTTTACTGAATTTTTTTTACCAAGCTTCTTCCATTGCATTTTTTGGCTTTGTGCCATTTATATAAAAGTTTTTCACTTTTTGTTTGTTTTGGTTTTGTTAGTTAATTACTGAAATCTAATCATAATCTTTATTCATCATCATCTAAAAGTTAGAAAAAAATAAATATGAAGACAAGATCAAGAAATTTAGATAGAAGGTAACTAAAACTCTTTTTCTACTTCTCATATTAATTTTTATTTTTAGAAAAGATATCTCGCTTGGACAAGAACATACACCAATTCCTGTAGAATGTCCTGAAAATGTACCTTTACCTTCTTTTAATTATATCACGGAACATATTATTGGACATGCATCAACTCCACCAAGTGATCGGTCTGGAATTAAAGTATGTGCAAAGTGTATTTTTGTTTTATTCATTTTTTATTTTACAGAGTTGCAAATGTGATACTGTATGTAATGATCTTGAAAAATGTAGGTGTATTGGAATTACTCATAATCGAAATGTATTCTTTGAATGTGGAGATCTCTGTAGCTGTAGTGATGAATGTGAAAACCGAAAAATCTCAAATAGTATTTTACCCAAAATGACTTTACGATACATCAACAAAGACATGGATTTTGGAATCTTTGCAAAAGAAATAATCAAAAAAGATGTTTTTGCTGGAAAGTATGTTGGAGATATTAGCGAACTCAATCCATTATCAAATCCAGAAAAAAATTCTGATTATATTTTCCTACTTCATTCACTTGTTGTAAGTATCATTATTCCGTTTTTGTTGTTGTCTAATAAATCTTCTTTTTTCAGGCTCAGAGAGATGTTGAAATTGATGCTACCGATGATGGAAATGTTACTCGCTTTTACAACCATTCTTGTGAACCTACACTCGAAACGAAGCATGCATATTTAGGTAAACATCGTTGGCTGTATCCAGTATTTTTTGCTTCAAGGGACATTGAAATTGGTGAAGAACTTACAATTAACTATGGCATTTCTTCTTATTTTTCCAAGAAAAATTATAACTGTCAGTGTAAACATTGTATCAAAAGTTTGTAAATAATATTTGTCCACATATAAATTTGTTGTTTTTTGTTGTTGTCGCCAAAAATAAAGTTAAATTGCTATATTTAAAGTTTTTTCGAACATTTTTTCTTCTTTAATTTGATTTGATGATTGATTGCGCAATTTTCTTGACCATTTGATAATGTGTACTTTCTCTTTTTATTTTTTTTTCCAATCAATCGTCCCTTTTTTTGTTGGGAATAAACAAATAGGAAATTCCCATCTTTGTCTCATTGAAACAGAAAAGTAAGAAAAGGTTATGAAAAAGAAATATTTTGTCTATTGCAATGATCGCGTTTGCCTTAAAATTTTGATACGCTGAAAAAGCCTTTTCTTTTGATATTTTGATAGTTTTAATTTTTTGGAGATTCTGCTTCGATTAGATCTTTGTATTAGTAAGTTTAAGATAATGAATCGATTTGCTAAAGGTCAAAACAACTCTTCTTTTTTGTAATTATTACTTTTTATTATTGCAAATAATGCGTAATCTTAATGAATGTAACTTGACTGAAAAAAATTAGTGAAAGCTTTTAGCCATTGTCATATGAATCCTTTAAGAATTTATCATAGTTAATAGGTGCACATGTTTGACACGTGGAATCCCTTTTAGCGGTTATCATCATCATGATTTTCATTGACTTGTATCTTTCTTTTTTACTATAAAAAGAGCCGTTTCAAACCATGTGATAGTCTGCCCCCATTTTTTTTCATTTCATTTTTTTTATCTTTTTCTTACTGACTAATACGCCTTCGATTTTCCCTTTATTTTTATTAGTGAAGTGTTTTTCAGATTTTAATTTAAATTAAATAAACCAAAATGCCTCGAAATGAAGAAATTTTTAAAGTTATTTCTGAAATTGCATCAGAGAGGATTATGGTTATTGATGGTAAAGTTGAAAATCACTACGACCTTGGAATTTGATTATATAATTTTTAGGTGCCATGGGAACTATGATTCAACGAGAGTATTTGGATGAAAAAGATTTTCGTTGCATTGATTCATTAAAAGATCATTCAAAGTCTCTCAAAGGAAATAATGATTTACTTTCAATTACTCGACCGGATATTATTAAAAAGATTCATAAACTTTATCTTGAAGCTGGAGCAGATTTTATTGAAACCAATACTTTTAGGTTTGATTAAAATTTTCTTAACATTATGGAAAATTAAATTTAGTGGTACAACCGTAGCTCAAGCTGATTATGCTTGTGAACATCTTGTTTACGATATTAATTTTTGCTCGGCTAAATTGGCTAAAGAAGCATGTCAAGAAGTTTTTGAAGCTACTGGAGAACGAAAATTTGTTTGTGGAGCTATGGGCCCAACTAATAAAACCCTTTCAATATCTCCATCTGTTGAAAATCCTGAATTTAGAAATATTAGTAAGTCGCTATTTTCAATAAAAAATGTTATCCAACGAAAATAATTTGGGGTAGTAGTTTGTATTGGTAATTATTTTATTGCCACAAAAAAAGAAAAATTAAAAATATTGCTTTCGAAGGCGATTTTTATTTTTTTATTTTTTTAGCTTTCCAAGAATTGGTTAAAGCTTACGGTGATCAAGCTCGAGCTCTTCTTGAAGGTGGCGCAGATGTTTTACTTGTTGAAACTATTTTTGATACAGCTAACTCAAAAGCAGCCATATTTGCAATTAAACAACTTTTTGATGATGAACAAGTTCTTGAAGTGCCTGTATTTATTTCGGGTACTATTGTTGATTTAAGTGGTCGAACACTGTCAGGACAAACTGGTGAAGCATTCTTAATTTCCACCAAACATGGACATCCAAATGCCATTGGACTTAATTGTGCCTTAGGCGCAAGAGAAATGCGACCATTTATTGAAGCAATTTCAAGAAACACGATCTCATTGGTTCTTTGTTATCCAAATGCTGGACTTCCAAATGCTTTAGGAGGATATGACGAAACTCCAGAAGAAATGGCAGAGGATCTTGCTGAATTTGCTAGAGATGGATTGGTAAGTGTTGAAAAAAAATTGTATTTACGATAATAAAATTTTAGGTAAATATCGTTGGAGGTTGTTGTGGTACAACTCCTGATCATATTCGAGCTATTGCTAAAGCTACAAAAGGAATTGTCCCTCGTGAACCACCAACCACCATTCGTCCAAATCATATGTTTCTTGCTGGTTTGGAACCATTTTATATTGGAGCGGATACAAATTTTGTTAACATTGGAGAAAGATGTAATGTTGCGGGATCACGAAAATTTTGTAATCTTATCAAAAATGAAAAATATGATGTAAGTTTTTTTAAAGCCTCAAAAGTCCAATAAAAATTCATGTAATTTTAGGAAGCAATTTCTGTTGCTCGTATTCAAGTTGAAAATGGAGCCCAAGTTATTGATGTTAATCTTGATGATGGTCTTCTTGATGGACCATATTGCATGTCAAAATTTCTCCGGCTAATTGCTGGCGAACCTGATGTTGCGAAAGTTCCAATTTGCATAGATTCTTCCGATTTTAAAGTTATTATTGCTGGACTTGAAGCTTGTCAAGGTCGTTGCATCGTAAATTCCATTTCACTCAAAGAAGGTGAAGAAGCTTTTCTCGAACGTGCAAAACTCGTTCAACGTTATGGCGCGGCCGTTGTAGTTATGGCTTTTGACGAGGAAGGACAAGCTGCAGAAACTGAAAGAAAATTTGAAATTTGTGAACGTTCATATCATATTTTGGTAGAAAAAGCTGGCTTTGATCCTGAGGATATTATTTTTGATCCAAATATTTTAACCATTGGCACAGGAATGGAGGAACATGCGATTTATGCAATCAATTTTATTGATAGTTGTCGACTAATAAAAGTTTGTGAATTCAAAAATAGCACAAGAAAAATATAAAAATTATAGGAAAATCTTCCGGGTTGTTTTATTTCGGGTGGTGTTTCGAACGTTTCATTTTCGTTCCGAGGAATGGAACAAGTTCGAGAAGCCATGCACAGTGTATTCCTTTATCATGCTATTAGTGCTGGGCTTGATATGGGCATTGTCAATGCTGGAGCTCTGCCAGTTTATAGTGACATCGATAAAGAACTCCTGGAACTATGTGAAAATTTAATTTTTAATCGTGATTCTGAAGCCACTGAAAAAATGTTAACTTTTGCTCAACAAATGAAAAAAGGTGAAAAGAAAATAGATGCCGATGCAAATCTATGGAGAAATGAAAATGTTGAAGAGAGACTTAAATATGCTTTGGTTAAAGTAAAAATTTTTGGTTTACTATTGCAAGAAAAAAAAATAAATGTTTGTAGGGAATTGATACTTTTGTTGTTGAAGATACCGAAGAAGCTCGACTTAACAAAGAGTGGTATCCAAGACCTTTGAATGTTATTGAAAAGCCTCTCATGGCAGGTAAGGAACTGCTTATGCCAACAACATTTTTTTCCATTTTTTATTTTAGGTATGTCAATTGTTGGGGAACTTTTTGGTTCAGGTAAAATGTTTTTACCTCAAGTAATTAAATCTGCTCGAGTTATGAAAAAAGCTGTAGCACATTTAATTCCATTTATGAATAAAGAGCGCGAAGAAATGATAGCACAATTGGGAGCAGAAGCCAATGATAATCCTTATAATGGAACGGTGGTTATTGCAACCGTAAAAGGTGATGTGCATGATATTGGAAAGAATATTGTTTCCGTTGTGCTCGGATGTAATAATTTTAAAGTGATCGATTTGGGAGTTATGACTCCATGTGAAAAAATTATTCAAGCTGCTATCGATGAAAAGGCAGATGTCATTGGTTGTTCGGGATTAATTACACCAAGTTTGGACGAAATGGTTCATGTTGCTAAAGAAATGCAGCGACGCGGATTAAAAATTCCATTATTAATTGGTGGTGCCACTACTAGTAAAACTCACACAGCGGTTAAAATTGCTCGCCGATATAATTATCCTGTTGTGCATTGTCTTGATGCTTCCAAGGCAGTTGTCGTCGTAAGGATTTCTTTGTCGGCTGAGATACTCCTTTTAAACGACTTTTAGGTATCTTCATTATTAGACCAAAAAACTCGAACAGAATTTATTGAAGATATTAAAGAAGATTATGAAGATGTTCGAAGCGATTATTATGATTCATTGAAGGAGAGAAGATTCATTTCATTAGCCGATGCACGCAAACGTCGCCTCCACATTGATTGGAACCATTTTACTCCTGGTTTGTCAACGCTTCATTTGCGAATAAAATAACGTTTAAATTAATTTTAGCTCGTCCAAATGTCTTAGGAATTAAAACAATAACTGATCTTGACCTTCATGAACTTGTTGATTTTATTGATTGGAAACCATTTTTTGATGTTTGGCAATTACGTGGAAAATATCCAAACCGTAATTATCCCAATATTTTTAAAGATAATGATGTTGGAGCAGAAGCTAGAAAAGTTTTTGATGATGCCAAATTATGGCTTGATAAACTTTTGAAAGAATCCCTTGATGCTTCTTCAGTTGAGAATCGCATTACAGGAAATGCAATTATGGCATTCTTTCCTGCTTCTTCGGATGGTGATGATATTCAACTTTATGATCCTGATACTCTTACCCAGACTAAAAAGCTTCATGGCCTTCGCCAACAATCCGATAAAGAGCATGATCAACCATGTTTGTGTATTTCAGATTTTATAAAACCTTTAAATGCAGATGGTAAACCTGAAGATTATGTCGGAATGTTTGCTTGTTCCATTTTGGGAGCAGATAAAATTGCAAACAATCTTGAGAAAAAAATGATGGATGATTATGGAAGTATTATGGTTAAAGCTCTTGCAGATCGATTGGCTGAAGCCTTTGCAGAATGGTTACATTTGCAAGTGCGTAGAAATTATTGGGGATATTCAAAAAACGAAGATTTGGATGCAACGGATTTAATTGCAATTAAATATGAAGGCATTCGACCGGCACCAGGATATCCCACACAACCAGATCACAGAGAAAAGCTTACAATGTGGAATGTTATGCCAGCAGAAAAGGAAGCAGGCATTATCTTAACTGATAGCTTAGCCATGAGCCCAGCTTGTTCAGTTAGTGGCCTTTATTTTGCTCATCCACAATCGGAATATTTTTCACTAGGAAAAATTGATCGTGATCAAGTTGAAGATTATGCAAAACGCCGAGGAGAAACTAATGAAGAAGTTGAAAGATGGCTTTCACCCAATCTTGGTTACGATGCTTAATTATAATTACTATTTTTGTATTTAAATTGCTGTTATATTTAAGAATTATTTTAAAGAATTGCATCAATATTATAAAAAGAGATTATTGGTATTTAAAATTAATGAGAAACAATAAAACAAATATAGACTGGCTTTAAAAATGAGAGTAAAAAAATACACGAATCATTGCCATTTTGTTTGGCGGGCGAAGGATGGATTTAAATAAGTTAATTAAAAATTCGTTGATTAAAACAAGCGCTTAAAGTGCTGTTGAAATAACCGATGAAAGTCCATGAACTAATAAAGTGGGTGGTAAATCAGTTGTGAGAGTTCTCAATGCGTCCATATATTCATCTGCTCGATTCGTTGGTGTCGAAGGTGGCACAGGGAGATTTAAAAATGTTACAGCTGTATCTGCTGAATGTCGACGAATCATTTCATTAACCGCTGATACAAAGGATTTAGGGAATTCAGAAATATTTCTATAAAATTTTTATAAGTACCTTGAAACACCATTTAATAAATCGTACCCTGAAGCATTAGTTCTTTCCATTTGTGCTACAACATGATCCCATGGAACCGTAACGGATTTTGCTTTAATTCGAAGTTGTTGAAGCAAAATTTTTAGTTGTTGATCTTGTATATGCATGTCCTAAAATTCAAAGCTAAATATAATATTTTGAGATTAAGATCATACTTGTTGGCTATTAACGCAAATAAAAACTCGAAGAGATGCAGATTTCCATTTGCTTGACATAGAAAGAATGCAAGCAATTTGTAGCACAAACAAGGAGCTATTATCCCATAGAAGACCATTATCTTCTGGTTTAAAAAGATGTGATGGCCAAACATCAATATATTGTTTGCCTCCAGCTCTACAAAATTCAAAAATTATCTTTTAAAAAATTTTAAATTATTTACTTTAGCATCATTTCTCGATCAAATCTACCAAAATGTCTGGCAACACATAGATTCTTATTTAGATTCATAATATCATTTAAAACATTAATATAATCATCTGGCGCCAATCTTCCTTGATCGACGTTCATTTCCTAAAAAATATTAATCATGGAAAATGTAAAACGAAAATTATCTAAATGAAAAAAGTAGAAACATGAAAGACAGAAAAGCTTTAGCAGACCAAAGGTCACAACATGGGCAGCTGTAACATATTGTAACATGGAAACGTACCAAACAAAGGAATAGAAAGTTGACAGAAAAAAAAACAATAAACTCAAATAAAATGTTAAAAAATAGGTATAGCACTACCACCAACGAACCTTAGGAAGAAAGTCACTTGCCGTGAAGTATTCAACCACTTCAGTGCGTCCAATTTTTGAAAATTTCAAATCTTTCAAAAGATGCGTTTCTTGAAGCACATTTTCTGAAGGTTGGAGTTCATGGAAGCCTATTACAACGGTGTTAGGCTTCATGGCTCCTAAACCTGAGAGGCGGATAAGTTGTTGAATGCCAGATCGAATGTTATCAGTTAAAGTAAGTTCAACGAAAGCTTTAATTTTCAAATAATCCACCAATGAAAGCCAATAAGGATAAACTTGTTGAAGAGGATCAAGGGCGGATTGTTCAGAATCAAGGTCGCCTTTGTTGACATGGCCGATCACATAAAGTCCACTCTTTTTAAGGTCATTAACAAAATCCATCAATGGGCAACATGATGCAGGACGATTAACAAGAAGTAAAATTTGTGGACGCCAAAATTTAACATGTTCTTTTCTAACATCCAAAAGTAAAAGATATTTTCGAACTTGATGATAAATGAGTGCTTGAGAAATAGAACCCCATGAACCAATGGGAGCTTGATAATGAAGAATCATAATTAAAAGCATCAAAATAACTATTGCAACAGCCGACATAGATGCATCAATTACAAGCATCATAACTACAGTCGAAATCGCTCCAAGTGCACAAGTGTAACTAGAATTTAAAAAAATAGTATTAATCCATCAAACAAAAAGTTATTACCTTGAAAAATATTTAAAATTCGGTCTAAAATTTGGCGCGCTAGTCAATTCCAGAGCTAAACATGCGATGTTGACTCCCATATATGAAAGAAGAAAGAATATGGAAGTTATTTTGGCAATACGATTCATAGCGCCGATCATTAAAACAAGCTAAAAATTTAAATATTTTTATTATAACTTTTTATCATTGTATTAATTGACTTACAACAACGCAAACCCATGACATTATCACAGAAACAACGGGGCTGCCTGATTTGGTTTCATATGTGGCTGGAGTTAAAAGCATTCCAAAAAGCTTATCTTGAGCTAATCTTTGTAAAACTCGAGAAGCTCCAGTTAAATTACTCATGGATGAGAAAAATGTTGCAGCAAAAATGCCAACAAAAATAAGCGATGGAACAATATCAACGTCAACCATGACGAGGTAATTATTTTGTAATAAATCTCGGGAACATGTGAGACAAAGAAGGAATGCTGTGAGAATGTAAACTAGCAAGGTAACAAAAACAGCTTGAAGAGTTCCACCTAAATTTAATTCAAAAGTAATTTTAAATTTTAAATTATAAAATTAGCATACGTGGAATACTTATATGAGGCCTAGCAAGTTCACCGGAGACATTTGCACCAGCCATCAAACCTGTAAAACTTATTGAATTAATAACGCTAAATTCCAATAATCAAAGAAAAGCTTACCGGTGACTCCACTGAAAATAATAGCAAACATAAAAGCAAAATCCGTGGCTTTTCCGGTCGTGTAATCAAATGTGTAATTGGTAAACATATTTTCTGAGAAACTTTTAAAATTAAATGAAGTGTATTGGGCATATTTGGTTTCACTATAATTTAAAACTTTTTCTGATAATGGATCCGATTCATTCACTGGATACAAATATGCATAAGTATTATCATGAGGAATAGCTATTTCAGTTGAACCTTTAGCAAATACTGTAATCAAAAATGAAGAATATGATAGAACAATAATAAATAATGCAACGACAGCAGTTTTTGCAAATATGCTTGAACCCATTAAAACCAAAAGTAAAATCACAATGGAAACAAGAACGCAATGAATAAATTTTCCTCCATATGAATCACCATAACCAATAACATTTGTTAAAGCTTCAGTGAATCCCGAAACATAAAGAGCGCAAGAAAATACATTTGCTACGAAAAACAGAACTCCTATGCTTCCACCAAATTCAGGCCCAAGCGAACGACTAATCATATAATATACACCACCAGACTCGATTGCACCATTGGAAGAAACAGCGCATAAAGATAACACAGTTAATAATATAATAGTGTAAGCAAGTAATAGCTCGATACAAGTCATAAAGAATCCAAGTTGTCCAACGGCAAAACCCATACGTAAAAATAATAATGCAGAAAACATGGATATAGTTACGGGTGCAAAAACGCCGGCAGCGGTCGATAAACCATTAGGCCGTGTTGTTGACATCGCTTCTATATCTAAATTTAACAATATTTATTTACAAATAAAAGTCAAATGAAAAAATGGAAAAAGGATATATTTATAAAATCCTCTTATGCCCTCATAAAAAAATGTAACGCAAAGAGTTCTTTCTTTTTTCAATGTCATTTTGACTTTTTCCTTGATTTTTTTTTAGCAATACAAAAGATTTGCTTGTATTTGCAAAAGTATTTCACACATTTTTTATGCTTGAAAGAAAAATAAAGTAAATATGAATAAAAAAAGAAAGAAAAGAAATCAATTTTTAAAACCGGGTGGTAATAAATTTTTGAAATCTGGAAATAATAAACTTTTAAACTTCTATCCTTTCTTTTTTTGGATTTTTTTTCTTCTTATTCTTCAAGAAACAAATCCATAATTCATTGACGTCAGAAAAAATGGATAAAACTCATGACTCACTTACCTCCATTTCCGGTTGAATTGTGAGGATGGAAGCTATCAAAATTTGATGAGGATCCAGGTGAAGCTAAACCATTTTCAAAGCCGCCATTGGTTCGAGAATCTGAACCATTCACCATTCCGTATGATGGCACACGAATATCAGAAAAATGTGTTCGAGGTTCATCATCCATATTGACACCCTTAACAAATTTGGTCTTACAGCTCTCTTTTTTCATATAATAAAATATTAAGCAAACCAGCAACTTTTTTTCAAGCTAGAATTATTGTTTCCTTCCTTCTGAATTTACAATAATTTATCACCACCAAATTTTGATTGATAATTAATATTTAGTGATTCATTAGATCAGCTGAAATATATTTAAAAAAATTAAAAGTAAGATTTTTGATTTTCATTTAAACGGTAAATCGCGAATTAACAACAGAATTGTTTTTTTTACGAATATAAAAGCTAATTTTTCTAATATAAACAATGGTTTTTTTGGACGTAAAAAAATAAATTAGATAAACGAAATGAAATGAAAGCGGACGCGTCAGCAGCAAAGAATAATGATGGGGAGTTGTGTGTAATAAAGAAATACAATCCAAACGTGAAAATCTTGAACACACATACATACGTTCGATCGAATTCAATTTTCGCGCGGCTAGATTTGACGGAAAATGGGATGCATTTTTTAAAGAATAGGCGCTTTTTTAGAACTTTAAAGCGAGAGATAAACATTGTTAATTTAAAAAAAGCTTAATATGTTTTTTCAAAAATTAGAGACAACCATTAATTAAAAAATTTTTAGAATGCAATCGTATGATCCCAATCAGCCTCAATCCCATATTGATGGATATTACCAACAATCTCAAAATCAGCAACAAAGAATCTCATTGCCTCCTGCTTCAAGCTTTTTTGATACGGGACATCAGCCACCTCCTGGGTATCATCATTCAAATACACCCCAATCTGAGCCTCCACCATCTCCGTTTTTAACCGGGCATTATAATCAGCCGCCAAGTTACCCTTCAACAGATCCAAATACTCCATATATGCATTCATCTGTAATTTCTCCTCCAACTTATAATAGTATGGGACCACCGCCGCCTCATTTTCCACCCATGCAACCAATGTATGATCCATCACAAAATATAGATCATTCAGGATATGGAGGAATGGAACAACACCCTAGACACCTTCAACCACAACAACCACTGCCTCCCCAACCTCATCATCAAATGCCAATGGGATATCCTCCAACATCAATGATGCCACAAGAACATCCAATGCAAATGGGATATATGCCATCGCCGATGGATCAAGGAGTAATGATGGGACCTTATCCACAACATCAAGGATTTTCTCATATGCCGCCGCCACCTCATCATCAACCAGCAATGCATCCACCACAAATGATGCAACTACCACCGCCACAACGACCGCATCACTCTATTCCTGATCAAACTCCAACTACCACAGGAGGGCAGCATTTGGAAATGTCAAATAATTCAATTTTAAGGAATCATTTGCGACAACAACCACAACAGCCACATTTATCAACAATGCAAGAGCCTGTACCACCACAACCATCATCAACAATGGAATCGATCGTTCCTCCTTCCGATAACATGAGTCAAATTTTACAAATGCAACAACAACAAAATTCGTCACAACAACAGCGAAGAGAAGCAACAAACGATGCTTCAAATTTGATGTCTTTACAATCATCAAATTATATGCCGCCACCACCACAATCTTTAATAAATCGAGAAATGGACCCTAATAGTGGATATAATGGACCAATGCCCTTTCAAAGACAATATTCACAACCACAATCTGTTTATTCAAATCCTGGCAGCAATTATGGGCAAGAAATGGGGCCACCACAAATAATGACGCAGCGAAGTTATCATGAACCAATCCAACAAGACTATCATCGCGCGAATACGCAATCAATAAAATCTCAATCATCTCAAAATAATTCACAAATGCCCGATTTTTCAAAAATAACTGAACCTCCCCAAGTTGCGTCATCAGAGTCTTCACCAACCGAAGAAAAACCTTTATGCGCAGATGAATCATCCATTGCTGCAACAGTTGCAGAAGTTGTTGCAGTAAGTTTTAATATTGAAAAAATATCATTCAAACAATTTTTTAGAAGCAAAGCGCTCGTAGTGGTGGCGGCTCAGGTAAAGGTTCAGCAGCGTCTTCACCTTCGACCTCATCAAAAAAGCGAAGATATGTGAGATCTTTTGAATCCATAGTTGAATCAATTATTGGTGATTCGGATAAAGGACCTACGGTGAAACAACACCTTCAAGCTCAACAGCATGAAAAGCGGATGCAAGAACAACAGGAAAAGATTTTAACAAAAATTAAAGAGGATGAAGAAAAGAGAAAAACAAAAGACGAAGAAATTAATGAGCAAGAAGTTGCTGATTTAATTACACCATCCACTACCTCTTCAATGGAAGTTCTCAAAGGTCCAGGTATGACTCGAACAGAATTTTTACAAGCTCATCGACACAGAAAATCCGATTCTCAACCATCTGAAGCAGAAAAAAATGAAAAAGATACTGTAACAAGAGTGAGTTAAAATAAGGCTAAAAAGTTGAAATAAATTTATTTATTTATTTATAGATAATTGAAGAGATAGCAGGAAAAAATTTTGAAAACGAAAAACAAAATCCTGAAATCCATGCAAACAAAACTTCAGGCGAAGATGGTTCATCTCAACTTGCCGATGAAGATCGTTTGCACGATAGCATTCTAGCAGTAGAAGACGGTGAAGAAAATAGTGAAGCCTCGACATCTCAACCTAAACCTAAGCCTAAACGAATTCGTAAAAGACCTCAACGAGAAACAAAAGTTCAAAAAGAAAATAAAATGAAATTTTTGTTTAAATGCGTTCATTTACAAAAAACCATTCGATCGCTAATTTTAGTAAGAATTCTTTATTAGTGGCATAAAATTAATAAAAAGCAAATTTGCAGAAAAATTCTGCATTAGCAGATGAAACTTCACGATTATTTTATCGAATCAAAAACGTTACTGAAGAAAGAAAGTAAGTAATAATAAGCAAGCATCGTTAAAAAATTATGGTGGAATCTATAAAATTTTTAGATTGCTAGCAAAAAGGCTTCAACATTATGAAAGAAATCGAATTCGTCGAATTCAAACTCAGAAAAAGAAAAAGGCTAAAGCGGAAGCTCAATTGGCTTCAATCGAGCAAACATTTTTACAAGAAATTCAACAAGAACCAGGATACCAGGCTTCAGTGGAAATAATAGAAAACCAAGAATTTTCTGAAAAACTTGAAGCTTATCCATTTGATAAAATGATGCATAAAGAAATGGCCGTTTATATGCCACCATTAAATGACGATTATGCTCAAATTCCATACCTGGATAATAGCAATTATAATTTTGAAGGTTCCTTTTTTGCTTTTAATTGCAAATTTTAAAATATTTTATTTAGGTTTTCAAGAAGCTACAAACAACGCTAATCATTCTCATACTGTTTATAACAATAATATGCCTTCTGATTTTAACAATTTCCCCAATTCACAACTTCGTCGTCAAGAAGGTTCAAAAGATATTTTTTCAGCTCATCAAATATTTGATCAAAATGATATTCAAATTTTTAATACCGAAAATGATGATAATAATTCACCCCAATCTTCGTCATTTTTCGACCAACCAATTTCACGATCTGAAACTCCACGAGAAACACCAAATTCAAGTTCAGCAGCTTCAAGTCGCCCACATTCAAGTTTATCGGGTCAAATAAAGAAACGTTAAATAAGATCTCCTTTCATTTTTTTCATTTCATTTTTTTATTTTTCCAATTTCTTTGTTTGAAATAAACTTTTCTGATCTCAACGTTTTTTATGACATTTTAATGTTTCAATGATGTAAAAAGAAAGTGAAATAAATTCCAACAATTTTTTTTCATTTTTTGGTTCCTTATTATTTGCCGAATGACTCCTTCCTCCCATTCATATCAACGTTCATCAAGTCTTCCATTAACAAAAAGCAGCCTTTTTTATTACTTTTTTTATTTTAATAGAAATTTCCATTTTTTGAATGATACACTTTTTTGGTGTGGGTCTATTAAAAATTTTGTTACTCTTTTTTATGTAAAGTTTAATCTTCTTTTGCCTCGCCTTTATTTCATAGAGTCTTCTTACAATGATGAAACTTTATTTACCATTGGTGAACCAACTATTGAATTTACTGGTTCTGATTGTGATCCCATTTATGATATTTCTCTTAATACCGCAGCTTTAATTCGGCTTGTCATGATAAGGTTATTAGAAAATATAGCTTTGAATAAAATTAAAGCTTTTAAACGGAATCGTTGTTGTTTTTATATTAATAAAAATTTATTTTTGATTTTGTTTGATTCTTTTTTTGGTTATAAACTTGTTAGTTTCTCTTTCCTTACTTTTTTGTTTTCTTATATTTTTTAGTATTAAAAGTTAAGCCGGTTGATTACTTCTATCTAAGCGAGAGACTTGAACGAAGAAATCTTTTCTTAAAACCATTTTTGTTTGCAATTTTGTTTGCATAAAAATATTGCAAAAAGTCAATAACCACCCTTTTTTAAAATTTATTGTTAAAATTGAAATTTGTTTGAACGAAGAGTTTGATAAATATCTAACTAAAAAAATGACCGAGACAAATTTTTTTTAGAGAGATTCCTTTATTTTTATTAGGTGTTAGCTCCAAAAAAACTCTTTAAAAAATGCATGGTTATTCCTTTATTTTTTCCTTTCGTTTGAATTTTCTTTTACCTCGCCGCGATTGTTCTTATAAAATTTCTTCTCCCCCATTCGTTGATTTTTATCATTCCAGATTTTTTTGTTTTTTTTTAGAATTTTCAATGAATGTTGTTGATATTTTTAGAATGCTGAAGCCATATCCGTATTTAAGTTTTCAATGCTTTCGGCCAATTCATTTATCAACGCTGACATCAAAAACTGCCCTATTCAAGCCTAAAATTTCTCGTTCAAGACCAATCAAAACTCCATCACTTCTTGCTTTAGACAATTTTGATTTTTACTATGCTCCTTTATTTGGTGATCAATGGCCATCAATACGGTTAGGATTATTAACACCAAATAAATTTATTGCTGTTCATAATCGCTTTTCTTTGAATGCTGAAGTGAATGAAAATATTCTTGAATCACTTGGAACCACAAATATTATGGATTATTTGATCGGTGAAAAAGAAATAAATGATTCAAAATTAGAAGGAAGAAAAGCTGAAACTGCTAAAAAGCCATTACACGATATCGAAGGTGGAGAATGGTCTGAAGAAGAAGCTTTTGGTCAAAAGAAAGAAGAGAATGCTAAAAATGAAGTGGTTAGTTTTTTTGTGTTTGGTACAGTTTTGGTAAAAGACATAATGTTTTAGAATTCCGAAGAAGTTATTGAAATGAGATTAGAAAGTGGTCTTCATGAATTTACTCAACCTTCAAATACTTACACTCTTGGAAAATTGAATCAAATTGAAGATAAAAATGAGAAAAAGAAAAAGAAATTGGATAAAATCGAGTGATTATATTGTATCATTTTCTAAGATTTCATTTGTTGATCAAATTGTGGAACATGTCTTACATCATATACTAATTATTAATGTTTTTTAGGATCACTGGAGTTGAAAGATTCAATGGAAATTTACTTCAAAAAGAAGATTTTTTAATTTATCCACGAAATCTTAAATTATTTGCTTATCCTTCTCACAGCCTTGATGATTTTCCTTCACCAATCAAAGATAGAAAAGATATTTCAAGTAAGATAATCATTACATTTTATATAAAGCTTAAAATTTTTAGGTTGGTGGCTTCTTGATGGTGGATCAATTTTACCTGTACTTGCAATGAATCTTCAAGAAACGGATGAAGTTTTGGATATGTGTTCAGCTCCTGGTGGAAAAGCACTTCTTATAGCTCAAACTGGACTTTTTGGTAAGTAAGCATTAACCTTTCAGTTTGTTTACGCTCTTGAATTTTTAACTTTCAGAAAAGCTTACATGTACTGATGCAAAATTATCACGAATTGGTCAACTTCGTCGTGGATTATCAATGTACATACCATCAGATGCACCAGAAGCTTCAAAAATTATTATCCAACGTCGAGATGCATCAGTTTTTGAAGGATGGACCGATGAAGGAGTTTATGATAAAGTTCTTGTTGATGCTCCTTGTACTACTGATAGATTATCTGTCAATCAAGATGAAGGAAATTTATTTAGTCCTAATTTGACGCAAACTCGGCTGAATTTACCACAATTACAAGTCAAATTATTAGTGTTAGTTTTTTTTAAACGTAACATAGTAGATTCCATTAACCATTTTTCTTATTACAGCAATGCTCTTCGTTCACTCAAAGTTGGTGGCTCTGTGGTTTATGCAACTTGTTCGCTTTCACCCATGCAAAATGATGCCGTTGTTGAAAATGCTGCTGTTATAGCTGAACAAGAATTTGGCATAAAATGCCTTGAAAAATCTTTAACTCAATTTCGAAATCATCTGATTCCAAGTGGCTTATTTCGCTTTGCAAACAACTGTCAAAGAGGTTTACTCATCGTATCTTATCTTCCATCAAATTTTGGTCCAATGTATCTTTGCAAATTACAAAAAATTTGTTAATTCTTGTTTTAGCTTGTTTATTTATGTTATAGGTTGTTGAATAAAATTCTATTAATAAAAGCTTTTTCGTTTATTGTTTGCCGCTCCTTTTAGTTGTTAATGAATACACCTGATGAAATACATGCTTCATTTTGATGATGAAAGGTGAAAAGGGATAAATTGCATTTTGCCATTAGTCATAAATCATGATAACGATAAAAAGTAAACTTAAAAAATGAGGTTTTAACTTTGACTAAAAATGCGATCAGACATTCCAATAAAAAGCTTAACTGCAAACTCTGATAAAAGCTGAGAAGTTGCCATGAAAGATTTCTAATAAATGTTAACGCAATCAATTGCAATTGTAACTCCATTAACCCAAAAGCCCCAAATCAAAGAAGACACGAAGATATAATTAATTAGAATTTTATTAGAATATTATTACATTACAAAAGACAAAAATTAGAGTTAAGCAGCTGAAATTGGAATAACAACTTCGCCAGCGGCAGGACCAGCTTTGAATGGAGCTTGAGGATCTGTAGCATCTGGAGCAACTTCAGCGAATTGAACGACGAGTTTATCATCTTTTGGTGGACCAGCAAGACGAGTAATTTCAAGAGGAGCAGAGGCGCCAGCTTCAATGAATCCAAAGACGGGCTTCAAGCGATATTCGGTGTTGTTAGATGACTTGATTTTGAATGCAAGACGAGCAGCACCAGAGTTGACCTAAAAAACGAATCGTTGAATGAAAAGAATGGAAAGAAAAAGAAAAAGTTAACTTACAAGTTGATGAGTTGAAGCTCCCCCAGCAGCTGGTACTTGGCATTGAGGAGGGTCTGCAGCTAAAGCGGCCATTTTTTCTTGAGTTGTTGAGAGTTGAACGAACGACGATGAAGAAGTGTAGACAGCTGTAAGACTGATGAATTTTTTATGGATGGCTGAAGTTTATATACTATTTTTGAGGTTTCCAAAACCGTCAAAAAAATGCAAAAAATTTGCATACTTTGATGCAAATAAACAAAAAAAATTCAACAAGCCTTTTTGTTGAAACATTGAAAAACCGTAAAATGGCTGTTTTTTCTTCTTCTTCTTCATAACAAAGCACAATGTAAGCAAGCGATGAGTGTAAAACTTGGTTCTTTTTTTTTAATCTTTCAAGCACCTAACTTTATCAAAGTTATGTATTATGATTAATGCCACCATATTTAGATGTAAAGCCCATTTTTTCTTTGTTTTTTGGGCTCAAGATCTTTGATGAGGCTCGAATAATTTGCTCAAACTACAAAGCTTTATCTTTTAATCAGAATCATTTTTTATTAACCATTTTCATTAATTTTCTGATAGGGAATTTGTTTTCTGTTTATTACCTCCGCTATCGGTTTAAGATGAGGCTTTTCTTCAGGAGCTTTCAATACAGCTTTACGTTCTTCTTGTCGATTTTTAACCTTTTCTGTTTGAGTTGCTTCTCGTTCTTCCATCTTTTGCTTCTTTTTCAGTTTATCAGTCATGAAATATTCACCAGATTCAAGTTGTTGATCGATCTTGGACAAAGGTTGTGGAGGCGGGAATGGAGTGTAAGCACCCTTCTTTTTCCATTGTTCCTTCTTCTTTTTTTTTGGCTAACTTTGTTGCTTTTGAAGATTGAACCTAAAAAGTAAGCTATTAAAATACTTTTAAACGATGCAAATATGGCATACCTTCTTTTTGAATTGCGGTAGAAATCTTTCCCAATTTTCACCTTTTAACTCTTCATTATTCAACAATTCTTTCTTAATCATCAAAGTTTTAATATTATAAATGGGATGAATATTTTTCATACAATCATCGACAATTTTTCTAACATCTTTTAAGCCTTGATATGGTCCAACAGCAGCAACAGTTCCACCTTGAATGATCACATAACAATGAGTCAATAATTAACAATTTCCAAAATTCACGACTTCGTCCTCAAGAAGATTCAAAGGATATTTTTTCACTACATCAAAAATTAGATCAAAATGATATTCAATTTTTTAATCCCGAAAATGACGATTCACCCCAATCTTCGTCATTTTTCGATCAACCAATTTCACGATCTGAAACTCCACGAGAAACTCCAAATTCAAGTTCAGCAGCTTCAAGTCGCCCACATTCAATTTTATCGGGTCAAATAAAGAAACGTTAAATAAGATCTCCTTTCATTTTTTTCATCTCATATTTTTATTTTGCCAATTTTTTGTTTGAAATAAACTTTTCTGATCTCAAACTTTTTATATGAACTTTTACAAAATTGCAATTATATCTTAATAATTAGTAGTTTCTTGAAACAATTTTTTAGTTTATTGTTAGTTCTGTGGTAAGACAAAAAAACCTATCGCTTTTTTACAATTATGTTTTACTATTTTTTTATGTTTTTCTTTATTTGGAGATCTCATCTCGTAAGTATTCAAAGTCGGAGATTTTTGTTGAATTTATTGTCTCGGCTTTGAAATGTTTGAGCCAAGCAGTTCACGAAAGAATACACAAACACGTATATTATTTAAAGGAATGTGCAAATAAATATCTACCTTTCAATGATGAATTTTTTCTTTTCAGACAAAAGCCCTTGACGCAGAGAAAAAAAAGAAGTTTACATTAGCTTTTTTTTAAATAGTATAGAAAAAAAAGTGGGAGAGAATCGATGGTTTTTGAAATGAGTGTTTAATGTTTCAATGATGTAAAAAGAAAGTGAAATAAATTCCAACAATTTTTTTTCATTTTTTGGTTCCTTATTATTTGCCGAATGACTCCTTCCTCCCATTCATATCAACGTTCATCAAGTCTTCCATTAACAAAAAGCAGCCTTTTTTATTACTTTTTTTATTTTAATAGAAATTTCCATTTTTTGAATGATACACTTTTTTGGTGTGGGTCTATTAAAAATTTTGTTACTCTTTTTTATGTAAAGTTTAATCTTCTTTTGCCTCGCCTTTATTTCATAGAGTCAGTTTAAAGCCCTCTCTCTCTCTCTCTCTCTGATTGATAGCCAACAAAGTCAAATAACAACAATAAAAGCAACGCAACAAAAAAACGTTATTTTGGATCATTTCTTGCAGGGTTAGTTCCGAAAAAAAGTGTATGAAAAACTGCAAATATGCTTTTTTCTTTTCCTTCCATTGCTGTTGCGCTTGTTGGTTCATTTTCTTACTTGTATTTGAAGCTTATAGCTCGTTCAAAAGTCCCAAAATAAAAATTAAATGTCGCGCGAGCGAACAAACGAAGCAAATGAATGAATAAAGTGAATGGAAAAGGAAAAAAAAAGAATACTTCGATAATGATGAATTCAAGTCCGGAATAAAGCTTTGACTTGGGTGCTGCTTTGATTGCTTTTTTTCTTCTTTTGCTTTTTCGCTCGTTGGTGAAACCAAACCTTTTCTCCCCGCTTTTAAACATGTTGAAATATGGCTGTTTTAGGAAAAAGCTTATTTTGTGCCTTTTTGTTTCTTTATATTTCACTTTCAGTCCATTTTTTTGTCCATTTTTCTTGGTTGTTCTTTGATATGAAAAGTGCAGAAATCCTTGGAATTAATTAAGTTATTTGTTTTTATTGCCACCAAAAATTAAATGTGGCTATAAAAAAGCTGCTTAGAATGCAAAACTTTCCCACCCATGAGTCGGCCAAATTTTTCAAGAAAGAATTTTTTTATTTTTTTTATGTTTTAATCTTTAGCCAGACTTCAAGAATTTGTTTAAAGTTTTGTGCATAGATTTATTTTAAAATATTTCACTGTTGTCAAGAACTACACCACTGATTTTTAGGCATGTTTGTACTTTGCCCTTTTTTCATTTTGGCCTTTTTTCTTTTGTTTTTTTGTGGCTGACTTTACACGCTAATTCTGATTTCATTTTTATCGCTTTTTGTATTCCTTTTTTTTGCGAAAAAAAGTATATCCTCCTTCTTTATTTTTTTTTTGTCATGGATACCGTTTCTATCAATGAAAACGACTTTAAAATAGACAGGAACTATAAAAAAAATGTCGTTGTATTATATAAAATCGGCTTTTGGAGTTTTCTTTGCTTTTTTATCTTGCATTTTATCAAAACTTTTTTTTAACTAAAAAAAACATTCATTTCTTCAGATTTAGTCATTTCAATGACGATTGAATCGAAGATATGGGTTTCGGCCGACGTTTCAATTTTACATATCCCATATGAATATTCAAATCCAATAGAAAAATTACTTTGGGATCCATATTTCTCCCATAATATTTTCCAAAAATATTGGTGGACATCTTTTATTATTGTTGGCATTTATATTTCAACAATTTATTCCCTTCAAAAATATATGAAAAATCGTCAAGCATTTATTCTTAGAAAACCTTTAATTATTTGGAATTCAGCTTTAGCTATTTTTAGGTAAAAATTTTAATTTGCATTTTTTTTACATTTTTAATATTAATATTATTTATAGTATGATAGCTTCATATCGATTTTCTGAAGAGGTTCTTTATGTTTATAAAAATGCAACATTTGAAGAATCTATTTGTTGGTCAGTTGATCCTCATTCACCCGCTGCTTTCTGGGGTTGTCTTTTTGCTTTATCAAAAGTAGCTGAATTATTTGATACTATCTTTTTGGTTTTGCGTAAAAAACCTTTAATCTTTCTTCATTGGTATCACCATGCCGTAGTGCTTATTTATGTATGGCATTCTTCTACCGAATTCACAGCATCAGGACGATGGTTTATTTTTATGAATTATTGTGTTCATTCAATTATGTACACATATTATGCTTTAGCATCAATGGGATTTAAAATTCCCCGATTCTTAGCTGCCATAGTAACAATTTTACAAACATCTCAAATGCTCGTTGGGGTTTATCTTTCAATAAGTGTCGCAAAATTAAAATTATTTAATCCAAATTTTCAATGTCAACATTCAACAATCAATCTTGGATTATGCTTTTTTATTTATGCAACCTTTGCTTTTCTCTTCCTTCGATATTTTATTCGTACTTATATCATTAAAAAAGGCAAAGAAAAGAAGACGACAAAGCAACAATAAAATATTATAATATTTTTCACTTTGTTTTGGGAATTTTTTTCGATCTCTTATTTATATTGTTTTATTCTTTCTTTTAACTAAAAATATAATAAAAAATAGTTAAAGCTAAATAAATAATTATTAAATAAAACAAAGATTGATCACAAATAAAACATGATTTTTTGGAAAATGGAATAATCGTGGTCAAAAGTACGCAAAACTACAAAAGAATTATCGCCGTTTTCGTGATTTTATTTTTTAAAGGGAGGATGTGGGAGACTATAGTACACATTATATGAATACTATCCATGTCCACGGAGGGAGAAGCTTTTATACAGATTAAAATTTTTATTCCAAAGTAAAAAAAGGTAATTATGAAACATCAATATTATAATGTTACTTTTTCTCTGCCTCCTGTATACTTTCCAATAACAGCCTTTGAAATACCATCATATTTTGAACCTAAAAAAGATCATTTGATCACATTTCAAGTTTGAGCCTTTAAAACCCTTATTGAATTGCAAATTTTTTGGTTTATTATTTCCTTTTTAAAATGTAAAAATTTATGGCTGAAAGACATTTGTGTAATCATACATATATTTTTAACAAGTTGTTGAAAATTGAAACACTATTATTTTTTTCAATCTTTACTCGTTACTATTGCTAATTTTTGGTTTTTGTCTTTTAAATATATATTTTTTTATTAATTAATAATGAATGGAACTTCAAATGTTTCGTCTCAAAATAATAACTCAAATACCATATCTTCAAGGTTGCGTTGAATTTATTACTATTTTTTTACAAATTTTAATTTTCAGATCTCGAAAACGTACAGATGAAGCCAATTTTCGAGATCTTTGCTTTGTTGTGAGTTTTTGTTCTTCTTTAATATTTTTATTATTAGATTATTTTAGACAAGTTTTTTTACTCCTAAAGATACCGCCGTTTTATTTGTTGGTTGTTTTCTTGCTTGCCTCACTGGTGGCGGCATTCCTCATTTAGTGTGCGTTGTTGGATGGATGTTGGATGTTTTTGTTCTTGTTAATCCATTCACTGAAGAATTCAGAATTAAAATTACTCCTTTATTACTTTACTTTTCTTCAGCAGCGTTAGTTTTAGCCATCGTTGCATTTTTACAGGTGTTGTTTTCCTTTATTTTATTAAAAAATTTCAATCTCTCATTATTTTAGTATGTTTGCTTTCGATTGATTGCTTTAAAAATATCTCGTCGAGTTCGAAGAGAATACTTTCATGGACTCTTACAACAAAGGCTTGAATATTTTCTTGATTTGAAAAATGAATTTAACAATGTTCAATTTGAAGCGAATATGGAAAAATTATTAAACGCCTTTACCGAGGCACTTCCAGCAATTGTTAATTCTATTTCGCAAATTGTTGTTTCACTATTAATTAGTTTTTATTTTTCTTGGAGACTTGCATGGCCAATTACTTGTTTGGGAATTGTTGCATTTTTATGGATTTTAATTTTTACAGCTTTCGGTATGGCTGCAACTCGGAAAGAAGCAGCTTTGATCACTAAAACTTTTCAATCATTAGTTTCAAGCTCAAGATGTCGGGAATTATGTAACAAATTATATAAAGTTGGAATTAGACGAGCGTTGTTTTATGGAATTGTCGCTGGAAGCATGCAATTATTTTTATTTTCTGGTATGGGTCTTGGAGCTTTGTAAGTCAACGCTTTTTTATTAAAACCACTGTTACATGGTTTTTTGTTTATTGCAGATATGGTAATTGGCTTATTGATGAAAACTTATTGGATTTTCCTGGTTATATTTTTGTTATTGCTGCTTCAATCATTCCTGCAGCTTGTCGCTTGGGCCAAATCCATTCAAATTGGATCAGCTTTACATCTCTCAAATTCGCGTGCAAACAAGTTCGACGAGTGAAGAATGTTCAAATTGTTGCTTCAATTTACAATGAAGGTGGCGACATTCCACCACCAAATTATTGGACCGATTCCACATTTAAAAGAAAACAATTTATGCTTACCTTTTTCAAAAATGAACTCAATGTTGATGAACAAGTAAAAAAAATAGTCAAAAAGATTTCGACATTTTATTTTAAATTTTAGCCCTCGCATCCCAGAAATAATTCAGCATTTTTAAAACTAAGAAAATCCGCCATTGGAAGATGGAAGGTTTATGCCATTGGGTTTATTTTTTGTTTATTTTTTGCCGCAGGGCCTCCTACATTTACATTTTTAAATGGAAATCTTTATGAATTTTACAAACCTTACAAAAGTGAGAACTTTTTGGTTTTGGTTGTTTTTTTTAAAACTATTTTTTAGCACAATTTTTCCACGATGGAATTACCATTTCATGGAAATATTTAACTGCAGGAATTATTGCTTGCATTGGCGGAATTGTCTCTGTAAGGTTCTTTTTAAATAATTAATAATAACTTTAGCGTTGGATTCTTTTTTTTTTAAAGTTTTTCTTACTCTGGAAACTAAATTTTCTCTTTTTTAGACAGCTTTGTTTGCCCGAAATGGAGAAAAAACAGCTTATGAAATTCGGCTTGCAATTTACTCAGATGCTATTCAACGCCATGGATCAACATTAACCGATTCCATACGTCTTTCTTTAACTCCACTTTTAACTAAATCCGCAAATAATTGCAAAGGAGTAAGATTGACCTTCTTTATTTAAAGAATAACATATGTTTGTCATTTAGGCATTTGATGCTCGCTTATTTTCATTTTCAGCTGGAGTTTTTACTCTTGCTTTTGGAATTGCTTATGTTTTTGAAAAAAACTTAGTTTCCGCATTTTTATGTTCAATTTGTTTTGTAATTCAAGCCATTAATCAATATGTAATTTTTCGAATTGCTCACATTCATACCAAACGAGCGATGGCAGAAAAAAATGAAAAAGGAAGGGTATAATTTTAAAAAAAATTAATCAAGAAAATATAAAGTTTTCAGATTGCTTTAACAGTTTTTGAACAATTAAGTGAAGCTGAAATTAATAACAGCTTAGATACCATCAGCTCCCGTCATGATTCTTATCTTTCCATTTGTTTTGAAAAATATTCTTCCGTAATTCCTATTCAAGCTTTACGTTATGCTTTTACGGTTGCCATTCCTCAAGTGACTCAAGCTTTGGCTTACGTTATTGGGTGTTATTTAGTTATTGAAAATCTTGTGAGACCTATCGTTATTTACAAGTGCGTTTCATATGTTTTTATTATACTTTCAAAGGATATTTGTTTTTTTACAGGGTCGTACAAACACTTTATATGTCCGCGTTTTCCATTTCCACCATCGCTCAATATAATGCAGATGTTGATAAAGCTCGATTGGGAGCATTAAACTTACAAGATATTTTAACTGATGATGATTCTGAAGGAATTGAAACTTCTCAAAGGGATCGTCAAACTATTTCTATTCATGATAATATTGTGTAAATACTATTTATCTAAATTCTTTTTTTTACTAATAAAACTTTTTCAATTCTCAAAGAAAGTATGCAAAAAAATAGTTGATCCCTAGTTTTAGTTTAAAAGTAATTTTTTAACTTAAATTTTTAAATCTTTGGAGAGAGAAAAACATAAAAAGAGCAGCTGCGGTTCATGTGAAGGCAAATGTCATCCAAAGCTATAACAAAAAAATATGCGATCGTTTTAAAAATACTTAAAAAATGAAATAACAAGTAAAAGCAGCACTTGGAATTATTACAATAAAAAATAAAGAAGTTTCTTTTATTACCTAGTTATATTTTTTATTTATCCCTTTCTTCTAAAACAGGTTGTGCGTCCACTCTATGCAAATTTATTACTTTTTTCAAATACAAAAATAGAGAAAAAAGAATGAAAAAGAAAGAAAAGGGAATGATAAATTTGCATTAAAAGTTTTAAACTTTCAAGGCTGTTTTCTTTTGATGAAACATTAGGGAACTAATATCAAGACAAGGATCTGTAGAGATAATAGCTGGGGAAGGATTCAAGGACCAAAATCAAGTGAAGGATCCGTTAACTAAAAAAAAGATGATAGGATCCAGAGAAAACATGGGATCGAGATAGGGCACAATATCCGAATTGTAGTGACCTAATTTCAGAGAAAAGATCCAATGAAATAATATCAGTAGAGCTAATATCAAGGGAAGGATCCAAGGACCTAATTTCGAGGATGTAAGGAACCGATATAATTGGAAGATTTCAATGACCATAAAAACAAAATAAAGGAAATAACAAATTTGCATAAAATGGCTTGAGATTCTGTGCAATAAAATTTGCATAAACATGAATGCAGATAGACTTTGCATTGCAAGGAATGTTAGCGATGACGATGGTTGTTGATTTTGAAGCGCTTTAAACATTTAAAGGTCTTATTAGAAAGGATCTTTTAATTTTGGATTGAGGATTTCAAGAAAAAGAAAAAACTCTGATAGCAAACCTTTTTTTTGAAAAATGTAGAATGAATTATCCCGAGGACCAAAAACGAGAAAATGTCATGAAATAATCCAAAATTGATAAAAAATGCTATTGAAAATCTTTAGGATATCTTTGATTGAGTTTTAAGGACATTTGAAGAGTAAAATGCACAAAGATTCCACAGATATAGTAGCATGTATGACCTTATTTAACTAAGAACTGCGTATTATAAACTGTAATCAAAAAACATTATATTTTCGAAACAGTAACATTTACTCGGCGCGCCGTAGGCGCGCCACCCGCCTAGTCTTTTATGAAACGAGCGATGTCCTGTCCTCATTTTTTAACGAATAAAATTTTATGATTACCATTACAAAAAAAAATTAATTTGATATTTACCTATTTAAATTCTTTAATATTGGAGTAGTTTAAAAATTATTTCAATAAGCTATTATTATTCAATAACTTCAATGTCTTTATTTAATTAATTAGTTCCTTTCATAATTTTTAAGAAATTACCAAATTGCTTTTTGATCTTCCTTGAAAAAATTAAAATTTTCAATGACGTAAATCAGTGTGACTTGAAATTGTTTTGTCTTTCACAAAAAATATCATTTTTTATTTTAAACTTTGACATTCTTTATTTTTTTTGTCATTTTTTTTAACAGCCGTCTTCTATTTTTTCACAATCCATTAAAAAGTGATTTCTCCGTTTTTTTTGTTGTTTATCACTTATCTCTCCTTGATGATGAACCTATCATTTCATTTCGTAGGTAAAATGTCATCAATGTCGTCGTCGTTCTTCCGTAATTGAGAGAGGGAGGCTGTTTGCTTGTTTGCGGCTAGACAACTTTACACCAGCGATGAATAAAAAAATATATTTGATTTGAGTTTGATGGAACCACCAAACAAACGTCTGATGACAAGGAACACAAAAAAGTGGGAGATAAAAAAATAACAAAGATCGCTAAAAAGCTTGAAATGAAATAAATAACAAAAAAAGAAGAAGGAAGCTATGTATTAGAAATGGCAATAACAAAGAAGGAAAAAAAGGAAAGAAAATGAGGAAGGAAATGAGAAAAGAGTTGAGCCAAAAAAATGTACGGTAATTTATATTCATTAAAAAATTAATGAAAAGTAAAAATCAAAAATAAAAATTTGAGGAATGCATTTTAAAATTAGGAACCCTTTTTTTATTTTGAGAATTTACATGCTTAGCAATTGCAAGTTTGATTTAAAACTATTATTATTAATTCTTCCATTGGATTTACTTCTTTTTCTTCTTCCTAAATATGTTAAGAAATCTTTTAAAAATTGTTTTGAAAGTTACAATGTTTCATTTGTTACAAAGTCCCTCTTAAAAAAGTAAAAACCTTGAACAAAAAAAACGAAGAAAAAACCGCAAAATGGCTGGCATATGTTTTTAATTTTTCGTAACAGATTTTTTAACATGCTTTTGATTTTTGCTTTCTTAGCAAAGTTAAAGTTATTTTACTCAAGTTATGATGATAATTATATTTTTTTTTCTTTGCCAGAAAATTTTTGAAAAATAAAAAATGTGAAAATCATTTTTTCTTCTTCGAATGCAAGTAATTTGAGACGTTTGGAACAAAAGTTTTTTTTGCAAATTGTTTTGAATAAAAAGAGTTAAGAAAAAAAAGTATAAGTAAAAATCAAAAAATAGAAAACAAAAAAGTAAATGTTGAATTTATAAAAAAAGACTATAACAGCATAAAAGTTAGAGCTACAGAAAAAGAGTTCTGATTAGACAAAACAAAATACTCAAAATATGGTGTTTTTACAATTACTTTAACTCTCTCTTTTTTTTAAATATTGCTTTTTGGCAGTGCTAATCTAAAAAATCCCTTTTACATGATTTTTTAAACAAAAACTCATTTATGAAATTAACAACTCGAAGTACGGTCTAAAAAGACCAAACTTTTTGCCTTTTAAGGATTTGATCTTATTTAAAATGAAGTCACTTTTAAGTTATGTGGATATTGCTGAAGTTGTAATACAATTTTTTATTTATTTTAAATTTTAATAAATTAAAATTTAGTTCAATATTATTTACTTTTTTGTTTTCTTTTTTAGCAACTGTGTTGACACACAAAATTTCACTTCCGATACACTTAATCAAACTTTTTTTTCTTTATTTTGTCTCCATCAAACCACTTTGTTTTTTATTTTCATCTTTTTTTTTTGGCATCCACCAATGAACTTCCTTCATCAAAGTAAAAACCAAGATAGAAAAATAGCTTATCTCTTTACGTAATGACAACTAAAAAATGCGACAAACATTACACTACAAAGAAGTGAAAATGGTGCCATTAGATAAAAAAACTGTCTAAAGCTTTAATTTTCATCAACCACATAGCGGTGTAACATGGAGATATGCGACAAGTGGTTTTCACGGCAAAAATGAAATAGGTGACATCTGTTATGTCACTTGTTTGCTTGATTTTTTTTGTCTGGGCGTCAATGTCATCCTTGCTTAAGCCATACCCTCTTTTCCTCCCTAAAAAAATATTATTGTCAAAGAAGTATAAGAGTAAAGCGAAAACAGAATATCGTAGACTTGTTTCCTTGAAAATAAAAACGTATTGTCAACCCACGGCATTAAATGTTTTTTTTTCAGGGGGCGTGGATCAAGAGGAGTAAAATCTTCTGTCGTAGTTGAGGCTCATTTTTACTTCAGTTGAAGCGTGTGGATCAGTCGTGGACATCTGTTTCTAAATTTTTTACTTTATTTTTACTTTATCTTTACTTTACTTTATTATTTTTTAGGTCGAATTTTCGACTTTCACAACTGGAACAACTCTTTTCAAGATGGAACATGAAAAGGATCCCGGATGGCCATTTTTGCGCCGTAGTCGTGAGCAAATGCTCGAAGTAAGTTTATAATTAATTAAATTGTCCCTTTTACGGTAATAACTCATTTGAAGGATCAATCGAAACCCTATGATTCCAAGAAAAATTGTTGGATTCCCGATGCAGAAGAAGGTTATGTTGCTGCTGAAATCAAAGAAACCAAAGGCGATCAAGTCGTCCTTGTCACCTCCAAAGGCAATGAAGTTACCCTTAAAAAGGAACTTGTTCAAGAAATGAATCCTCCAAAGTATGAAAAAACTGAAGACATGTCTAACTTGAGTTTCCTTAACGATGCTAGCGTTTTGCACAATCTTCGTGCTCGGTATGCTGCTATGCTTATCTATGTAAGTTGTTTTTTACTTCCTCCATTAGAGGTAAATGGAATGATGAGCTTTAGACATATTCTGGTTTGTTCTGTGTTGTCATCAATCCCTACAAACGTCTTCCCATTTACACCGATTCCGTTGCCCGTATGTTCATGGGAAAACGTCGTACTGAAATGCCACCTCATCTTTTCGCCGTTTCTGATGAAGCTTATCGTAACATGCTTCAAGATCATGAAAATCAATCCATGTTGATCACTGGTGAATCTGGAGCTGGCAAAACCGAGAACACCAAGAAGGTTATTGCCTACTTCGCTGCTGTCGGTGCTTCTCAAATGGAAGCGGCTGCAGCTTTAGCTGGAACAACTGTTCCAACAGGTGAAGATAAAAAAGGTAAGAATAGCTTGCAGTTAAATTTTAAAAATAATAGAAAAAATATCTAAAAAAATGGATAATAAAAAAAAATTTAACCATCAAGAAAAATATTTCAAAATCGCCATTGAAAGTTTTAAATTGCAGTAACGCTCGAAGATCAAATTGTACAAACCAATCCTGTTTTGGAAGCTTTCGGTAACGCCAAAACTGTCCGTAACAACAACTCTTCACGTTTCGGTAAATTCATCCGTATCCACTTCAACAAAGCTGGACGTGTCGCTTCTTGCGATATTGAACATTGTAAGTAATTATCCATATAATAATATTTTTATTTAACTTTTATTATTTTATTAAGATTTGCTTGAAAAATCTCGTGTTATCCGTCAAGCTCCCGGTGAACGTTGCTACCACATCTTCTACCAAATTTTCTGTGACCAAATTGCTGGTCTTAAAGAAAAGCTCAAGTTCACTCTTCCCCTTAAAGATTATTGGTTTGTTGCACAAGCCGAACTCTCGATCGAAGGAGTAAATGACAAGGAAGAAGCTCAACTCACCGATGAAGCCTTCGATATCCTTAACTTCTCAGGTGATGAGAAAACGGATTGTTTCAAGCTAATGAGTGGAATTATGCATATGGTATGATGTTTATGTTTATTGAAAGCAGCTTAACCTTTTTTGCTGTTTTAGGGTAATATGAAATTCAAACAACGCCCCCGTGAAGAACAAGCTGAAGCTGATGGTGAAGAAGAAGCAGGATATGCTGCAGAAATGTATGGAGTTAGTACTGAAGATTTTCTTAAAGCTCTTACCAAACCCCGTGTACGTGTCGGTACTGAATGGGTCAACAAAGGACAAAATTTGGAGCAAGTTAATTGGTGAGTGAAATTTTTTTCTTTCTCAAAAAATAGATCAAACCATACGATTGCATTTCCCAAAAAGTATTTTTATTCCAATTACTAATTTTTAGGGCTATTGGTGCCATGGCTAAAGGCCTTTACGCTCGTGTTTTCCATTGGCTCGTCAAAAAATGCAACTTGACTCTTGATCAAAAGGGTCTCAACCGTGATTACTTTATCGGTGTCTTGGATATCGCAGGTTTCGAAATTTTCGATTTCAATTCTTTTGAACAATTGTGGATCAACTTCGTCAATGAACGTCTCCAACAATTCTTCAATCATCACATGTTCGTTCTTGAACAAGAAGAATATGCTCGGGAAGGCATTCAATGGACTTTCATCGATTTTGGTCTCGATCTTCAAGCTTGTATCGAACTCATCGAAAAGCCTTTGGGTATCATCTCCATGCTTGATGAAGAATGTATTGTCCCCAAAGCTACTGACTTGACTCTTGCTCAAAAACTTGTTGAACAACATTTGGGCAAACATCCCAACTTTGAAAAGCCCAAACCACCAAAGGGTAAACAAGGTGATGCTCATTTTGCTATGCGCCATTATGCTGGTACTGTCCGTTACAATGTCACCAACTGGCTTGAGAAAAACAAGGATCCCTTAAACGATACCCTTGTCACATGTCTTAAAGCTTCTCCTCATAATGCTCTCATGGTTGAAGTTTGGCAAGGTAGGGATAAAATCATTATCAAATCGAAGTCTAATAAATAAATAAATGTTTATGTTTTAGATTATACAACTCAAGAAGAAGCAATGGTTAAAGCCAAATCAGGAGATGGTGGTGGAGGAAAAAAGAAGGGAAAATCTGGTTCATTCATGACAGTCTCCATGATGTATCGTGAATCTCTTACCAAGCTCATGAACATGCTTCACGCAACTCATCCCCATTTCATTCGTTGCATCATTCCCAACGAAAAGAAACAATCAGGTATGATTGATGCCGCTTTGGTTCTCAATCAGCTTACTTGCAATGGTGTATTGGAAGGTATCCGTATTTGTCGTAAAGGTTTCCCTAATCGCACCCTTCACGCCGATTTCAAACAACGGTACTCAGTATTGGCCGCAAGCGAAGCAAAATCCAGCGACGATCCAAAAGCAAGTGCTGATGCCATCCTTCAAAAACTCATCAATGAAGGAAAATTAAGCGAAGAAAATTTCCGTGTTGGTGTAACCAAAGTCTTTTTCAAAGCTGGTGTTATGGCTCATTTGGAAGATTTGCGCGATGAAAAATTGTCTGAAATCATGACTGGTTTCCAAGCTTCTATTCGTTGGTACCTTGGACTTGCTGATCGCCGCCGTCGTACTCAACAACGAGCAGGTAAGAGAGAAGATGCACTTTGTCCATTTAAGGTTAGCAAAGTGAATCAACCCACTTCCAGGTTTACTCATCCTTCAACGCAATGTCAAATCTTGGTGCACCCTTCGCACATGGCCATGGTTCAAACTTTATGGCTGTGTTAAACCTATGCTTAAATCTGGTAAAGAAGCAGAAGAATTGGAAAAAGTTGCCGGGAAAATCAAGGAGCTCGAAGATGCATTGGCTAAAGAAGAAGCTCTTCGCAAAGAACTTGAAGAAAATAACAGCAAATTGGTTGAAGAAAAGAATGGGCTTTTCCAAAATTTGGAAACAACCAAAACCAATCTTTCTGAAACTGAAAACAAATTGAGCTCGCTTCAAAGCCAAAAGAGTGATTTGGATCGCCAGCTCACTGACCTTAATGACCAATTGGCTGATCAAGAAGATCGCAATTCTGACCTCACCCGCTCTAAAAAGAAGATTGAAGGTGAAATTGAAAATCTTAAAAAACAAATTCAAGACCTTGAAATGTCCCTTCGCAAAGCTGAATCTGAAAAACAATCCAAGGATCACCAAATCCGTTCCCTTCAAGATGAATTAGCTCAACAAGATGAAGCCGTAGCTAAGCTTAACAAAGAAAAGAAACATCAAGAAGAAGTCAATCGTAAACTTGTTGAAGATCTTCAAGCTGAAGAAGATAAAACAAACCACACCAACAAATTAAAATCCAAACTTGAACAATCTCTTGATGATTTGGAAGATGGTCTTGAAAGAGAAAAACGCAGCCGAACTGATCTTGATAAACAAAAGCGCAAGGTTGAAGGTGAACTTAAAGTTGCTCAAGAAAACATTGAGGAAGCTAATAAACAACGTCATGATCTTGAAAACAATCTCAAAAAACGTGAAGCTGAAATGCATACTCTTTCTTCCCGCCTTGAAGATGAACAATCCCTTGTTGGCAAGCTTCAACGTCAAATCAAGGAATTGCAAGCCCGCCAAAGTGAACTCGAAGAAGAGCTTGAATCTGAACGTCAATCCCGCTCCAAGAGTGATCGTGCCAAGCAAGAGCTTCAACGTGAACTTGAAGAATTGGGTGAACGCTTGGATGAAACTAGTGGTTCAACAGTAAGATTTCTAAGAAATAAAAAAAAGTAAAGTAAAAATAAATTTGAACCTTTTAGGCAGCTCAAATCGAAATTAACAAAAAGCGTGAAGCTGAACTTGCTAAAATCCGACGTGATCTCGAAGAAGCTAACCTCAATCATGAAAACCAACTCGGCGCTCTACGCAAGAAGCATACAGATGCCGTTGCAGAATTGACTGATCAATTGGAACAAATACAAAAACAAAAACAAAAAATCGAGAAAGATCGCATTCAAGTCCAACGGGAATATGAAGACCTTCAAGCTCAATTTGATGGAGAAACCTCATCCAAGCTTAATGCTGAAAAGCTTGCAAAACAATATGAACTTCAACTTGCTGAACTTCAAACTAAAGCTGACGAGCAAACTCGTGCTTTACAGGACTTCTCATCCCTCAAAAATCGCCTTCACAACGAAAATGGAGATATGGCCCGACAATTGGAAGAAGCCGAATCCCAACTTAATGCTCTTTCCCGTTTGAAATCCCAACTTACTTCTCAACTTGAAGAAGCTCGCCGCACTGCTGATGAAGAAGGACGTGAACGTCAATCTCTTGCAGCTCAAGCTAAAAATTACCAACACGAAGCTGATCAACTTCGCGAAAGCCTCGAAGATGAACTTGAATCCAAAAATGAAGTTCTTCGCCAACTCAGCAAAGCCAATGCTGAAATCACCCAATGGAAGACTCGCTTCGAAGGTGAAGGTTTGCTTAAGGCTGATGAAATAGAAGAAGCCAAACGTCGTCAAGTCCAACAAATCCAAGAACTTCGTGAAGCTGTAGATGCTGCAAACTCAAAAATTGCCTCACTTGAAAAAACTCGATCTCGCCTTGTCGGTGATTTAGATGATGCTCAAGTTGATGTAGAACGCGCCAATGCATTTGCATCTTCCCTTGAAAAGAAACAAAAAGGATTTGATCGCATCATCGATGAATGGAAAAAGAAGGTTGATGACCTTGCTAATGAACTTGATGCAGCTCAACGTGATAACCGTAATCTATCAACCGATCTCTTCCGACTTAAAACTGGTCAAGAAGAATTCCAAGAAACTATTGAAGGCCTTCGTCGTGAAAATAAAGCTCTTGCTACTGAAATCAAGGATTTGAGTGATCAACTTGGAGAAGGTGGTCGATCAGTTCATGAAATGCAAAAGATCATTCGCCGTCTTGAAGTTGAAAAAGAAGAACTCCAACATGCCCTTGATGAAGCTGAAGCAGCACTTGAAGCTGAAGAATCCAAAGTTCTTCGAGCTCAAGTTGAAGTCAGCCAAATCCGTTCTGAAATCGAAAAGCGCATTCAAGAAAAAGAAGAAGAATTTGAAAACACCCGCAAAAATCATTCACGTGCTATGGATTCTATGCAAGCTTCATTAGAAAATGAAACGAAATCTAAGACCGAGCTCTTAAGAGTCAAAAAGAAGCTAGAAGCAGACATTAATGAATTAGAGATCGCCCTAGATCATGCAAACCGGGCCAATGCTGATGCTCAAAAAAATCTCAAACGTCATCAAGAGCAAATACGCGAATTGCAAATACAAGTGGAGGAAGAACAACGCAATCGGGATGATATTCGCGAGCAATATTTATCGACTGAAAAACGTGCTACGATTCTTCAATCGGAAAAGGAAGAACTCTCGGTTGCGTTAGAGCAAGCTGATCGTGCTCGTCGAGCTGCTGAAAATGAAGCTCACGATGCCCGAGGTAAAACCTTTTAAGTCCAATTTGTTTTTGTTATTAAAACCCCAACATTTCAGACCAACTTAATGATCTCAGTGCCCAAGTTAACTCCCTTTCTGGTATCAAACGTAAACTTGAAGGAGAGCTTCAAGCCATCCATGCTGATCTTGATGAAACCCTAAATGAATTCAAAGCATCCGAAGAACGTAGCAAGAAAGCCATTGCTGATGCAGGACGTCTCGCAGAAGAACTTCGACAAGAACAAGAACATGCCATGCATGTTGAAAGACTTCGTAAAGGACTTGAACAACAAGTTAAGGAAATGCAAATTCGTCTTGATGAAGCTGAAGCCGCTGCCCTTAAAGGAGGCAAAAAGGTTATCGCCAAACTTGAACAACGTACTCGTGAACTTGAATCAGAACTTGATGGTGAACAACGCCGCTCACAAGATGCCAACAAAAACATGTCTAAACAAGAACGTCGTCTCCGGGAATTACAATTCCAAGTTGATGAAGATAAGAAGAATTTCGAACGCCTTCAAGATCTTGTTGATAAACTTCAAGTAAGAGAATACTTTTTTATTGAGCATGATAAATAAAAAATTAACAAATTTTTAGAACAAACTCAAGACCCAAAAGAAACAATTGGAAGAAGCTGAAGAAGTAGCCAATCTTAACCTTCAAAAATATCGTCAACTTCAACATCAACTCACTGATGCTGAAGAACGTGCAGATTCAGCTGAAAACGGTTTGAGCAAACTTCGAGCTAAAAGCAGAAGCGCTGCTTCCATGGCTCCCGGCGGTGGACTTCAAACATCCCAATCCGTTGCAGTTATGCGATCACCCAGTCGTTCAAGAGCTTCCGCTGCTGATTTTTAAATTACCTTCTTGTTCCCAATATTATTAGTTAATTAGAGTTGTTCCATTTTATCCTCCTCAAATTGCGAAATTAAAAATAAACGTGCTTATATAAATTTTATTCCTCTGATCATACATTTTATCATTCAAAGAAATTCAAGGCTTTGAGAAAGAAAAATAAAGCTTAAAAATTGTTTTGATAGAACAAAAAGTTAACATAGAAAAAAATGAACTATGTAGGTTATCTAAAAGGCTTAACAACCATAATTCTAAAGATTTTATCATCGATAACATTTAAGCCATAAATAAATTTTAACCTTTGCAAGTCGATGCTGTAAGTATCACCACCATTTTCTTTTTTTTATGGAACTTCCCAAAAAAATTTTTATATAGCTTGTTAGTAGAAAAAAAAATTGACTAAAACATTATTTATGTGTTCGATAAAAAAAATTTTTCCCAATCATTTTTTCTTTCCATTATTGAACGTTCGAGTGATTTAGCTCTTTTTTTCTTCTTCTTCTAACAAGCGAACCATCCTTTCCTGTTTTTGGTTATTTTATTAATTTAAAAGGGATTGATTGATTACTTGATTAAGCAGAAAATACCGATTCAATCAATGTAAAAAAAGGTCTAAAAGAAATGACTAAAACATAAGATAAGGAAAAAAAGTTTATCTTTTGGGTTTCGCGAGTGTGTTTTTTATGTTTTATTCGAAAGAAAGTTTCCGGTGTTTAACAACAACATCCCATGATTTTTTTGCCTCTTTCTTTTCTTCAACGCACAATAGTAATAAAAAGTTAATTTAATTCAATTAACTTTTTTTTTCTTAAATTTAGGAGACATTAGAAAAAGTTTCATTCAGTTTACCAGTTTGATTGTTACAGTAAATGAATGCTAGACAAAATAATGATGCAAAGTTTATTTGGTTACGCATTTTGGCATTATTATTCATCCAAAAATTTAAAGTAATCATACGTCATTATTGAAAAAAAATTATGGCTTTCTTGTTCGTCTTTCTTTGATCAAAATCATGATTTTTAGCAGCTTTTGCGTCAACAACTTTGTCCTTTTCTTTTCTTCTACTTTTTTTCCAAAAAAAGAAGATAAGATAACAAAAAAATATTCTTATTCTTACCAAAAATTGGTTGTTGCAATGTTCATCTCTCGTATGTTCCTCCGCTTTATTATGATGCCTATAATTTAAAAAGAATCATTCTTTTATTGTTTGATCCGTTTTCGTTTTCTTTTCTTTTTTCTCTTTAACCTCGACACAATAAATGTGCTTATAAACTTTAAAAAAAGGACTGAAGAAAGATACCCTTTAAAATAAAATGAAAAATCGTAAAAAAAAGTTTTGAACATGCGCAAGATAGGAAAAAGAAGAAGGTGGAGCATCAACCATTGCTCATTTCTTTGTGGTTTATTTTTTCTTGCTTCACATTTTTACGTGTTTTTCTTTCTATCATCGACCTTAGAGGACGATAAACTTTTTTGTTGTTGCGCGCAACGGACATGGTGAACACGAGAAGAAGAAGGAATAGAAGAATGGAAAGAAACCCGAAGTCTCTCTTCTTCTTTTTTTTGTCATTTAACTTTTTTTCTTTCAACACCAAAAAAGAATTGGATGAAACAAAATTGTGTTTTATCTTCCGATGTCTTTTTTTGTTTGAAAAAAAGTAATTTTTAAGTAATCATGAGTCATTTGCACTTTTAAAATCTACTAAAAAATGATTTTGTGAAAACACAATATCTTATGTTTTTAGTATTCTCAAAAAGATACTGTAAACTTTGATTTTTAATTATAGTGATATTTGTTGCTCATTTAATTTCTGTTTTTTAATCATCACCATCATTGATTTATTTTATTTTTTCGTGCGTGTTTCAATATTGTTTTTACCATTTCTTTGCAGATTGTAAAAGTCCCATTTCTTTCTTTTTAGTTTATCATTTTTTTGATTCTCATCTTTCTTTTCATTTGAAAGTGGAAAAACTTTCTCAAGAAAAAAAAAACGACAAAGTGTGAATGGGGATATTTTTAAATCAAAATCCTCAATAAAGTAACATAGCTATGTTTAACCCAAATGATCCTTCAAATAATGAAGTTTGTTATTATTACCATTCTTTTTTCAATGAATATTAACTTTAAAAATATTTTAGATATGGCAGGATATTTCTGAATATGTTGTCACAGATAGAGGCCATTTAGAAAATACTAATAATCTCTTTAGTGCTTCTTTTCCAAATCTTGCAACACCAGTTATTGATCATTTTCTTCAACAGGGAACTTCAGCATTTCAACCAACAAATTTATATTATAAATTAGTGGAATTAAGTGCTCAACTATCCCCATATAATTTTGGTTTATTAACTTCTGCAGCGGCTTTGGCTTCACCAAACTTTTTCCAAGCAGCAATTTTAAATAGTGGTGGAATTAATGGAGTTTCGATGCCATCAATGCCTTTAGTAACATCATCATCATCAAAAGATCCTCCAATCAAACTGAATCCAGCGCCACCACCAATAGCAAAATGTAAAAGATCACCATCAAATAATAATGATGAAAATAAAACTTCACCAAATGAAAATAATATTAATATAAAATCAGAACCTAATAATCTTCAAGAAGTTTTTTATCCATCTATTAGAAATGATCTCAACAGTAATACTATGTATCAAAGGTAGGACTTACATATATTTTTTTAATTTCTGGTTTGACAATAAATTTTTTAAAAAATAAAAAGTTGCTCAATCTTCCATTAAAGAAAATTGGATACGGTAATACTATAATTTTTCTTTCGGGATGTATTTGATTTTTAAAATCCACCTTACAAATTTAATTTTAGGATTATTTTATTTATACTTTTCTTTTATTACTGTACAAAACTTTAGCTATGATTTTTAATCAAACATTTTTATGTAGTTTAACCCCCATTTATTGTAACATTTGATGACTTTTGATTTTGCTTACGTCTTTTCAAACATTTTTTAAAGCTTCTTTTAACACATTTAATAAAAATTAAATCTATGAAGCCAATCCTATAAGCTTTTCTGTTTTTTGACAGTTTTTTATTTGGGTCCGGATTCTTTTCTTATCTTTTAACGAGCCACCATCCCGCATGATCGTCAATAAAGGTTCGGTTTTTTCTTTTTGATGAATCATAATTTCTCCAAAAAAAATCATATTGATTGCTTTTTTACTTCAAAGAAAAAATGATGGGCAAAAGAAAATAAATTTACTTTCTTATGCAAACTTGTTTTTGAAAGGCCAAAACTAACTATTTTGTTAGTTTTTATTCTTGTGAAAAACAACAAGAAGATAGATACATTACTACTCTCGACCTCTAAAATTTAAACAAAAAATAAATAAAAAGAAGAAAAATAATTAACAAACCTGTTTTGATTTTTTCAGTTTGCCACCACAACCTTCAACAGGTGGCACACCCGCATCACAGTTATTAACACCACTAGGTGTAAACAAGCATGATGCATATTTATTGGGCCCTCCACCACCGTACAATTACCCTCATCAATACGTTCATCCAACACAAACTCAACAAATGTTTGAAATGCCTTCAATGGCTCCAGTAAATCTTCCTCATATGAACCTTCCTCCTTCAACATCTTATCAACAACAACAACCATGTGGAATTGTTGCACCTCAAAAAGAAACGGAAATAAAACCAAAACGAAGAACTCGAAAGGTTATTAAAGGGCAACATCGATGTGATTATCCTGGATGTGAAAAAACTTACAGCAAAAGTTCACATTTAAAAGCTCATTCAAGGACACACTCTGGCGAAAAACCATATGTCTGTGGATGGATTGACTGCGGGTTAGTGATATATTACCAACCCGAAAAATTCTTTATATCAAAATTACTAACTTTCAGATGGCAATTTGCTCGAAGTGACGAACTTACTCGCCATTATCGCAAACATACAGAAATGAAACCGTATAGCTGCCTTTGGTGTTCGTATAAATTTGCTAGGTATGACTTGTTTATCCACCATAAATCTTTTAATTAAATATGAAAAAAAATTTAAGAAGTGATCACTTGACGTCCCACATGAGGAACAAGCATCCAGGCTATCCAGTAAAACCTCGCAATTAAACTCATCAAGACAAGATTTTATTCTTCAATTTTAAATAAAAATTTATTCGGTGCAGAAATAAAATAATAATAGTTTTTAAAATACATTATAAATACATGTAAGAATACAAGATATAATAATTTATACAGTACATATGTTTGTACATAATACATATTCAAGGATTGGTATTAGGAAGCTTAGAACGATCAGGTTGAACCGGCATTGGAGGAGGATCTGAAATTTATTTTTACAGTAAATAATTGATTTTCGGTAAACTTGTTAAAAAAATCTTTTAAAATTGCTTTTTAATACATACATACCTGCAATACGGGGTAAAATAGGAATAAATGGGTTATTAAAATTTGAATTAGTAGCAATGCAAGCAAATGAAGCATCCATATTAGTCATATTTGTTCTAATGGGAGGTTTAGTTTCCATGGGGCTTGGTTTACTAGCATAGCTAGGATTCTTTAGCATCATATTACGAGAGCGGTTAAGGCCATCCAAAACATTTGGGCGATTCATTTTAAAATTTCTGGAAGTCATTTCATTGAAGATATTGAACTGAATTTATGTTAGAGGTAAAAGTGAATAAACACTTTAAATGTAAATAAGACAAAAGAATCAAATGTTATTTTTATTACAAACAAAACACAAAACAAAGACATTATAAATTAACCATTTTATGCTTCTTCTTCTTGACTTCCATCGTCATCTTCATCATCGTCTTCCATAAGCCATTCAATAAATGTTTTCATATCAGGACGAAGAATGGAATCAGGAGGAAGATTATCAAACCATGAAATAATAACTTCATCAAAATCTTCAAGTTCATCATAAACCAGATTAATTATGTGAGGCATCAAAGTTCGAACAGTAGAATTATCAAGTGCAGCATCTTCAATAGCATGGAGAAGTTGTAATTTGTTATCACGGGTTTTGTAATATTTATTCCACAACATTTTCCATTGTTTAAAAAGCTAAAATTAAGAAATGATGAAAGACGAGAAAATAATAAATCAAACTAACTTCTTTCACAATACTAAAATGTTTGGTAGTATCAAATGGTGGTAGACTTAAGAATGCAGCAAAGACACCACGTGTGAGATCTTCGGATGAAATTCCATTAGCTAATTTCGAACAATTAATTTCCACAGAAAGATTATTGATTGCGTCAGATGTATGTCTGTTTTCACTTCCATAAGATTCACGCATTGATTCACGGATTTCCTTCATGAAAGCATTATAATAAAATTCTGTATCAAGGATAACATCAGCACCACCAGCAACAGCGTCACCTTGGTCAGCACCTGATTGATCCACCGAAATACTATGTTGAAGGCTGCTACGAGATTGTAAACTTGCATGACGCTCTTTGTGCGCGCGAGAGAAGCTCCAACTTCTCTTCCAAAAATGACCATTGGCCTCGTCGAGTAGTTTCCAAGTATAGTAACCTAAAAATCGAATAGAAAATGATTTACACTCAGACTTATTTCAAACCTAGCGGTTCACGATGGCTTTCGATGTCATCATTATCTTCAGGAGCGGGTGATGCCATAACAACCATATTAGAGCGTAATGTAGCTCCATTAGGTAAATTTACGCCAGAACCAATAACAGTTTTTGAACCAATTTTACAATTTGACCCGATAGTAACATTGTCACCAATAACCACACCATCTATTACGCTTTCTTTGCCAACTTTGAGATCATTTCCAGCAATAACACTTCTTAGCACAGCTTTTTCATGCACTTGCGCATTTTTTCCAAGAGTAACATCAAGTAAAACAACATCATTTCCGATATGACTTCCCCTTCCCAATACAGTTCCTTCAGCTGAAATCGGAGCTTCTTCATCTTTTGGTATGTAAACATGATTGCGATGATACCGAAGAGGAATCTGTTCTTCAAAAACACGAGTTGGTAGGCGATCATACGTCAAAGGATAACACCATCGATGAACCAAAAGTCGTTGAGCACGAAGAAGTGATCCATAATCAGAAGCAGTAAAAGCAACAACATTCTCAGGAAGAATTTCAACATTTATTGTTTGACTATGAAGATCTTCATTCACAAGAATTTCGTGAATGACTTGATCAAATTGTTCAAAATCATAGTTATCAGCAAATTGAATCAATATTTCACTTGAACAAATTGAAATTCCACATGGAGCGAGATCTGCACGAATCGTTGATTGAGTTGTAAACATTCTCTGAAATAACAAAATACTTATAACAAAATACTTATAACAAAACAAAAAAATGATATAACATCCTTTTTTATATTCTGATGTTGGATTATCTTTGTTTCCTTGATAAACCAAAAGCTTCTTTGAATCAGTTTCAAAACCAACAAATCTTTGTTCTCCTGATAGTTGACGAGAATAAAGCAATGACATGACGCAATTCTTATCCCTTCTTCTACGATTTCTAAAAAATTTTTTATAAAGGTAAGATTATCATAAGATAAAAACAAACCTAAAAGCTTCAATTTGAGATGACAAGTTGGATGAACAGAAAGTTGCGATGTTTTCAATAAGAAGAAATTCGCCTTTGGGAAGAAGACTTCGTGATTCAACTTCACGCATCATTTGTCCAATACTGGTACAGCCTTCACATCGAATAGCACGAAAAGATTTGAAGTCATAAGCCCATTTTCTGAAAAGTATTAATTAATAAGAGATTCATAAAACTGTGTGTTACCTTTGAAATTCAGCTAAATTCTCTTCTGTCAAAGTTGTCGAAATAATTAGAATGTTTGGAACATTTGGAGCATTTAGAAGTGATATCCAATCAAGAGCAAGATCAAGAAGCTTTATAGAAGCAAGATGAAAATTTGCCTAAAAAATGAGGGTAAGTTCATATGATTTTGAAAAAGAAAAATTTTACCCAAGGAGTATTGCAAGTAATAGGAGCAAAATGAGGATCAAAATTATCTGCAATCAGCAAGATAGTAAATTTATCATCAGTTGGATTAGGCATTTTTTGAAATAATAAAAGTGCAATTTAAATTTGAGGTAATAATACTTTCTTAGAAATATTAAAATGATGCAAACTTTTTTCTTTGGAAAAGCAATGAATGAATTTTTTTCTTGCAAAAATACACCACAAACAATCGCTTTGAGATTTTTTTTCTAATGGAAACATGTTTTTGTTTGAGAACAGCCAGCTGAGATAATGAGGAGAAGAAGACATTCCAATAAAGCTGGTTGAATTTCTCCTCAAATATCATTCAATGTTTTATTATTTGTATCAAATTATAAAAATAATCATAGTTAGATGTAATTAATTGGAATTTTTAGTTTAGCCTTAGCAAACGTGCTTGTGGATTTTTTTAAAATAAGAATTGATAATTGACCCATTTTTAGTTTGTTCAAGAGCAATCATTAACAATGATTGTTAGGGCTTTAATTCATGCTTTACATAGTAACTTTTCTAACTAATTTATTACTTTATTGCCTATATTTTTTGAATTTCAATAAACGTTTTGTTGCCTTTTATCTAACCATTTTTATACTAGCTGCTTGGTAATAACATACAAACAAAAAGATTAAATTTTTATTAAAATTAATTAATACGTGTATTCCGCTTTAAAATTTTTTGCCATCACACCGAGTTGATTATTAGCCACGCACGCATAAATGCCTTGATCACCCATTGTTGCGGGGTCGATTTCCAATTTAGACCATAAATCATTTGTTCCCAATGGCTTTTCATAATACTATAAAAATATTTATTAAAATCACTATAAAATTATCATAAACACATACGTGTGTATTTGTTTTTGGTTGCATTTCCGCTCCTTCTTTAAACCATTTAATCATAGGACGAGGATCTCCTCGAGCTCGACAAATCATAACAAGTTTATATCCAAGACGAAAAATTTGACTAAAATGTGATCCAGTAATTATATGCGCGCTCTAAAATGTTAATTATTATTGAAATTATTATTATCATGTATTTTTTAGATTCAGTAATTAACTAACTTACTCGATTATCTGCGAGTTGAGTTTGAATCAAAGAAAATTCCGCAACTTGAGCAAATTGTAAATTACTTTTACCTTTTCCTTTACCTCCACGTTTTCCACCTCTTGCTTCACTTAAGCTAACACAAAATATTATAATGACCACAATTACTACAAGAAAACCACATCGAACCATGGTTTTGATTGAGAAACTTATGACGAGATCAAAAACTCGCCAATTTGTTCATCCAGCTTATCGCCAGCTTGTTTTAAGGTTAGTTGTTACTTTCTCTTCTTTTTTCTTAGCTCAAAGCAAGCAGCTGCTAAAAAATAAATCACCAACTGCCTTTTTAAAAATAATAATATGCTAGCTTTTAGAAAACAAAGACTTTGTCGAAGAGCAAAACGCAAAATCCCTGCAGCTCAAAAGTTAGTGGATCGAGCAATTCATTATTCTCCGATTCCATGTGTACGGCCATTCCTCTGTTCCCAATGCGGTATGTCATCATGTGAAATGCAAGTAATTCAACATCATCATTGCGGAAGAAAAATTGGTGGATTATCTGAATATTCAAATTGTAAGTAAATAATTCTATCGTATCATTTTCGTTATAATAAAAAGTGTCAATTTATAGGGCAAAGAATAGTTTCATATGGTTATCGAAGCAAAGCAAAAGATGCGCTAGCCATTTTAGAAACCATTCCATATCCACAACTTGCAAAAATAAAACAACATAAAAGTAAAGAGCATGCTGTTGCAGTGGATGGCCCAGTCGAACCAATTTTTAATCCAAAATCTCTAGCGTAAGTAAGCTTTAAATAATTACAATTTAAAAAAATGAAGCAATTATTTCAGAGATTATGCATATGATGCATTGGATAAAATACATTTTTCTCAACCTCCTGATGCGTTTGTTGTGAATGGACCACATAAAATGGAAACAAGAGCTATGCTAGTGGATAAAGATGATGGAAGTATTCCACGAAGGCTAGGATATTATTGCTTTGGATGTAAAACTATATTCAGGCCTTATTATGCATTTGATGAACATCTTGAAAACCCGCCATGTACCAATTTCTTGGAACCTTTAGAAGTTGATGTTAGTTTTTGCTATCGTAATTTTTTATTATTTATTTATCATTTAGATTACGAGCTCGTTTCCTTTAAATGGAAGGGTTATTAAACAAAATGTTGTCGTTTTGACCGAAGCACAACCATCAATGCTATGTACTCGCTGTCATCAATCTGATTTTAAAAGCAATGAGCAGTTTCATGAACATCTTTTTGAATGTGCTAGAAACCCAAACTTTGATACCGATGAATATACTCCAACTCCTAGTGCCATATCAGAAGCTAGTTCGATAAACTATTAAAAAATGCAATTAACTTTTAAAACATTACGGGTCCTAGTTTTCAGCCCTGCCTTGATTTTCATTACATTTTTTATTTACAATTACATAACAAACAATAAATTTTAATCAGTAAAAACATCATCTTTAACACCAGAATCATCTTCGTCATCTTCAACATTTCTTTTTTCCTTTTTCAATACAATTTTTCCAATTTCTCCAGCAGCATAACAATTGTATTCAAATTCTAAGCCAATAGGATATGCGACACCATCTTCTCGAACAAACGTAATAGGAACAAGTAAATTGTTATTGGACATTGGTTGATAAGTGAATCCCATTTCCATAAATCGATACATTTCAGCAAGAGGCGGAACTTTACAACGAATGCATTCAGCGTTACTAAAACATATAAAAATTAAAATAGTAAAGTTATTCGTAAGAAATGCAACTAACACAGAAATAATATGAGCTGAACAAAGACCAAAATATACGAAAAGTTGAAGACCAAAATTGAAACCACTGAAATCAATTACAGCATTATTTTCTGTTACTCCTTCAAGTTGAGCGGTTTTAACAATAGGAATAGGTGTTACAAGATTGAGTGTTGGACCCATTATTTCATAAAACTTATATTCAATCATTTCCGAAGTAGCAAGCGTCCACGAAACAGTTTCATGAATTTCATGACGATCAGGATTGATAATTGCTGCCTAAAATTTAAAAAAGATTATTGGCAAAGAATTGTTTAAAAAAACTTACCCGTTTTTGAAGAATGGTGTTTCCAAAGATGCCCCAATAAGAGTTTGCAGAATCACAAAATTGAAGAGCCACACGTTGAAGTTGAGCTACAGGTTCATTTGTTGATTGAGGAGAAATTTGAATGTATTCTTTTTCTATTTTACGCAAAATCAAATTTGGAGTGGAAATACCAGTTAGAGCATCAACGAGGCGAACAACGTGACCATAATGAATAAAACCTTGATGGTAAGCAAATGATTTATCATTATTATGATATTCATCAGTATTCACTAAAAAACAAACATTATTAAGTTATTGAAAAAAAGCAAACAGATAAACTTACCAACATAAATGTAAAAAGAACTCCAATGATCTTGACTTGCGGTAAAATTATTGTCTTCTGCATATAGATAATGAGTAGGAGCTTGAGGTCGAGCGCGGTTATATAATGCGATTTGCATACCAGATTTAAGGCAAATATAAGCAGAATCAGACAAGCGAATAGTTTGTTTTTTTGGAGGTTTACTAACAACACGAATTTCTGACGATTCAAAGTCTCCGAGATACCGAACAGGAAAAAGAGTTGAAGGTCCAAGATAGTCACGAATTTCACAATGAAGTTTGAAATAACGTCGTTTATCAACGCTGTTGATAGATAAATTCTTAACCAATACGTCATCCTAAAAAAGTTAACAGTATTATAATATCATAAAATAATTGTTTTTCTTACTACAAGAGTTCCAATAAATTGTACTGTTCCATCATTGATACCAATATCCACATTTCTTCTTATAGGCATATTTGGAAGTTGATTTAACAAATATCTGTTTTGTCCTGCTTCATCAAAAAAGCTTTGAGATGCTAGCGCATTGATATTGTGTTGTATCTGCATCCGATATTCTTCTAAATTGAATTGCAATTTATGAGCAGTAAGCTCCCATCCAGGTCCAGATAAAGATATCAGCAATGGAGGAGAAAAGTATCTAAAAATAATAATAATAATTTAAAAAATATGCAAATAATAAATCTTACCGTTTTTCTTTACCATACGATCGTTGAACAACTTTAGGATGCCATATTCTTATTGTAGATGAAATATCGAGTGGATTAGCCAAAAATTCAGCCAACTTTTGAAGATCAAAACTCTTTGAAGAGTTTAAAAATGGACTAGGAAAACGAGATACATTACGGAGTTGTTGTTGTTGTTCGTTCATTATTGAAAATGGCGAAAATGAAAATGAATTGCGAAAATGGAGAAATAAATTTTCTCAAAAATGAATCCTTTCGTTAATCCCAAAATTTTATTTTTGAAACGAAAGAGTATTTACAGTAAAACGCGCCATTTTGAAAGTCGAAATGGGTTCTTCCAGAGTTTTGATATTTCAGAATTCTGTAAAGACAAGAATATAGTTTAGAATTTTTTTGTTCATAATGTTTCTATGTAACATTTCTTTAGAACACTTTAGAATTGGAGATGGAACTATAAAAGCAATTTTTAAAGTTTATAAATGTTTATTAATAACCAAATTTAGTTTTACATTCAAAAGAACAAAAAGTTTTTTCATGTTTAAAAATAAATTTTCTGCTAACTAATGGAGTATTACATGAAGCACATCGAAAACATGCAAGCTTGTTGTGCCAAAATACCTCATTATGTGATAGTCTCGTTTCATCGGGTTGAATCATTTGTTGACATGTGTTACATTTATTTGAAAATAATTTGTTATGACATTTAAAGCAAAGATGGTCATTTTCCTTTTGAACATATTTCATTCCACCAAGTGGCGTATCACATCTTGAACAACAAAAATGTTGATTATGAAATGCATGTCCATCAGCTTCAGTGTATTCTTGAGTCAAAATTAATTCATCACAAGCAAAACATCGAGGATAATTAGCATCACCAAAATGTCGGCCGCAAAAATATTTTCCATCTTTAAAAAAGTAAAGAAGGTCAGTTAAAAGTTTTTCGCATGTAGAACATTTAAAACATTCCTGATGGAATTTTCCCTATAATTTTCATTGCGGTGCGTGAGGTTGAATTATTACAGCTTAAACAAGGGCTTACTTCGGGTTTACCATGAGATGTAAAAATTCCAATATCGCCTGCTTTTAGGCCATTTCCACAATTACCGCAACATTGATTTATTGTTTTAGTTCGTTGTTCATTATCATTTGAAATAACTGATGTATGTTGTTGTAAATGATTTGTTTCTGTTACTTGTGGGGATGATACATTATTAAATGTTTGTGAATCACATTGAATAGCTTTTGCAATACCAAAATGCTAACAAACAATGAATGAAAAAAAGAAAAGAAAAAAAGCAATATTTACAAACCTTTTCTTTAGCTTCTGAAATCAATTGAATGAAATTCCTTTTTGCTTCTTCGTTTGCATTGGGATCGTTTGTTTGTGTTTGTTCTTCTTTGGAATGATTGGAATTTTGAGTTAAAATTACGGGCGGTTGCCATGAATAATCAACACTTCGAGCATTTTCAGCTCCAATTGAAGTGGATGTTGAAGTTGTAGTAGAAGATTCTCTTCGAAATGCTGATGCTAAAGGATTTTCATGGCCATTACCACTTTGAACAGTGGTGGTAGATTCTGAACCATCGGAAGTTGCCCAATCACGTGAAGCATGAGGAAGGATTGATGCATTTTCAGAAAAAAATAAATTGTGACAATGATGCTTGGAACCAAATAAACTACCTACAATTTAAAGAAAATCCTACTGTAATAAATTATTTGGTTATGATAAAACTTACAAATAACAATATCACAATTTTTATGATCATGTTTAGGAATATCGTGATCATCAAGTTTACAATAACACGCAGTGCAAATTTTCCTCCAATAATGTAAATTTAATCCAGGACACTTTGAACAATTCTTACAAGGTGCTCCAGCACCAAATTCATGCTCCAAGGTTGACTAAAATTTGCTTTGGCGAAATTTTACTTTGATCCTAAATAACTTACATGAATAGGTCGTTCAAGATTCAAAATTGAATTACTTGTTTGTACTTTCATTTTTGGAGCCCAAAAAATGTGATACGATTTGAGTGAGAATAAATAAGATGGAAAAAAGTTTTTCGACAAAACAAAATAAAGAATAAATGTGTTGAATGAAATGAGAATAAAAAAAGTCGGAAAAAAGAGAAGAATGGAAAGAAACAACAATAAAGAATGGGAGCAATATGTAAGGCACGTGTTTTAACTATTCTTTTTTTGGAGATGCAATGACTCATCAGTTTTCAACAGCTACTAAAAGAAGCATAAAGAAAAAAAGGTTTAGTCAGCGCCATTGGCTTTTCATTCTTGTTAGACTATTAACACCAAGGATGTGTATAAATTAAATGAATCATCAAAAATTTTTGGGTAGGTACAAATAAAATTTAAATCAACAGTTTTGTGCTTTTCTGTAATTTATGACTATAAAGATCCTTAAAAAAGTAATTTTATTGAAGCAAAAGCAAAGAAATGTAAGTGTTTTAGATAATGTTATTGATTTGTCATGTATGCATTATCTCCATTTTATGATGAATATCATCATAACATAGAGAAAGATTGGAAACAAAGATAATCAATGTCTTCGCATTGATATTTCGGCGATTTACACTTCATTTTTTCTCTCGTCTTTATTTTTTTATTTCAAGTTTTATTAAAATTTCAAATTCCTAATTTATATGTTCATCATTCAGCTGTGACCTCTTATCTTTAAAATACAAAAAATGCATAAGCTGTTGTTGCTATGTGAGAAAAGAAAAAGTTTTAAACATAAACGGTATTATACAAAAAAAAAACACTTTCTCCTTTTTTGTTGAAAAAAAAGTATATTCATATGTAAACATACAGCACACAACCAACCAACTGTTGAAAAATAGCATTGTGATTTTCTTCTTTTAATTTCTGCCATAAAAAACTACAGAGACAAAAAGTTCTTGTTTATTGTTATAACATACTAGAATCGCCGCCGGCCTCCGGCCGGCCGTGTTACTTGTTTCATGCAAATAAAAATGCTTTCATTTTATTGCACTTCAAATATAAAGCTCATTCCCATTTATGGTAATTTTTTCATTTTTTCCTTTTCCTTGCTTGCGTGAATGAAAAATAAAATGACACGGACGAACGAAAAAACGAACAATGAAAATTACTGGGTAGGAGAATGGCTACAGAACTCTAAGGTAAAGTAGTAAATTTTAAAATTACAATTTAGCATTATAAAAACGAAAGAAATGATGCATGTATAATTTTTTTTATTAAAAATAAAGACAAATTTAGATAATCTTTGGTCAGCAAAAAAAGTCCATACATTTAAAACATGCTTAGCCTTCATCGAGTCGTCGTTGCAGCAGCAACATGGCGTTCAGGCATATTTGAAAAGAAATAGCGGGCTTCCAATTTTTTCCCATTTTTCAATTTCAATGAACGTTTGTTTGCTTGCAATTTTCTTTCTTCCTTTTCCCCTATAAAATTTTTAAAAAAAGAGTAAAAAGGTTTTGATTGATCGCGTGATAGTTGATATCATAAAATTTTCCATTTATTTTTTAAACAACACTTAATTTACTTTTAGGGCAAACAGGGCAATCATGCCTTCACCAAGGACTCCGAACTTTTCACCCATTCAAACTCAAAAAGATTATCGAACATTTTTGGTAAATGATAGAAATAAATTATTGGCACATGCTTGTGCCCGATATCCCGATCTTGAACTAGGTAATGATATTCGACAATGGATGAAAGAGATTGATGAATTAGATGATTATTGCGAAAAATTAATTGAATTTATTCGAGATCAGCAGAAAATTGAGAGGGAATCAATTACGGCTGGAAATTATCGACAACTTCGCGATACTCAAATTAAAATTAAAGGTTTATTGCGGCGTCTTAAAATTTCTGTTGAACAAAAAGCTGAAGTTAATGATAAAATTGAAAAATTTTTGGATGATTTTACCGCAAATTTACCAATAATTTTTGCTGAAACAAAGCGTGACGAAGAAGAAGTGCAACCGATTTTAGTTACTCCGGAAATTAAAGCTAAAGAAATAGAAATTCTTAAACTTGAAAAAGAATTTGCTGCAGAAGAATGGAAGATTGAACAATCATATATTCAAGCAAATATTTCACAAGAACCCGGTAACTTTTATTTTAAACTAGGATATATAATAATTTTTTTAAATATGCGTTTTTAGCAAAACAAAAATATGAAACAGAAGAATATGATCTCCCCCCTCCACCATCATCTGGTCGTGGACGTCGTGCTCAAATTCCAAATCCAAATCCATCACCTAAAAAGAGCGCTAATAGGTCGCAAGCAAGTCCACGGCGAGCTAAGAAACCAACTACAACAACTCCAACAGTTATGGAAAAAGAAAAAGAACAAGAAGAGCCAGAAAGACCTCCACCCGAAAAGAAATCAAGAACAAGCGTCCAAAGTAATAATACATCTGTAGCTACACCAATTAATTCTCCACCACCCATTCCACCAACACCTCCTATTGTTGCTTCAGTTACTATTACACCTTCAATTATTGCCCATACGCCAGAGCCAGTATCTGGTAAAGGAGGACGTAAACGTATTACACGAAAAAGCATTGAAGTTAAAACTCCATCAACGCCAGAAGAAATTGCAGCAAAGAAGGAAGAACGTGCAAAAGTAAAGAAAGCCAAAGAAGAAGAAAAACGTAAAAAGGAATCAGAAGCAGAAGAAATTGAGCGATTGACAGCTCAGTTAGAACTTGAAGGAGATTTACCAAAACGCCGGGCAGCAGCCACTGCAGCAGCTGTTGCCATTCATTCAGCTCATATTCATCCACCAAAAACAACACCAACCACTTCCAAAACGGCTTCAAACGAAAAGGAAACTACAATATCTGGAAATAGTGGCTCTGTTGGTGGCGGCAGAAAGCGTAGCAATTCCAAAAAAGAAAAATCAAACAAACAAGATACTGAGGAGGAAGAAACATATTGCATTTGTAAAGAAATCTCATACGGAGATATGATAGCTTGTAAGTTAATGAATATATTATGATAAATTTTTTAAACCCTTTTCATTTTAGGTGATAATGAAGATTGTACAATTATTTGGTTTCATTTTTCATGTGTTGGACTTAAAATTAAACCTAAACGAGGCCTTAATTGGTATTGCCATGATTGCCGAGGTGAAAAATCCAGTGTGTTGAAGAAGAAATAAATAAAGAAAGATAGATAAAGCAAATTATTTTTAACTGCAGGACAGTTTTAAAAAGCATTCCCTCAACTTACATATGTACTATGATTTGTATTTTTTCCCATTGAATTCCTTCAATGGTGATATTTTGTTAAAATCCATGTTTCCGGTTAACTCATTATTAAAAAACAAATGTATTTAAGCTACAAGAAAATCAATATATATTTATTTGTTAGAAAATAAAACGAATAGTTAAGAGCTTTTTTTACAAATTACACCAAGAAGATAATCAAATGTTTGTGAAATAACACTCTTAATAGATTTTGCGGTTGAAGCTTCTTCACTGGTAGAGACAAGATTCTAAAAATTGTTTAATGGTAATTAAAGAAAAAATAAAATAAGATCTCACCCACAGTATTTGAAGATGAAAATTCAGTTGAAGCTGTTAAAGTTGAGAGAGGATTTGTAAGCGGATTTGGTGCTATCTTAATAGAGACAGTTGGGAATGGTCCACGTCGTTGAATATTGAGATTAAAATTCAAATCATCACGATCATTTGAAAAATATTCTTCAATTGCTTCCATAATTGTTTCTTTAGCAAGCTGCTTTTCACGTCTACCATACAGATATCCAGGAGTTGGAAGAGCTTTGAGAGGACATTCAGTTCCATGAATCAACTTTTGATATTCACCTTCTTCAAATGGAATTGTTTGTTCAATTTGTTGTTGGGCATTCAAATCAACAATCTTGGAAGTTTGTACTTTTACTTCAACAGTTTTAGCCTAAAATTTCATAAGTTAACCAAGGTAATCGTTAAAGAAAGAAACGTACATTAACACCAGTTGCTTTAAAAGTATTCATTTTGGCTTCATCTGCAACAAAAACTGAATCATAGCTCAAAGTTCCAGAACTTTGCGAGTATGTTCTTCCAACATCAATATTGTATTCAATGACTTGATCCTTGGATTGTTCATATACAAGCTTTGATGGACGAAATGGTTGCTTTGGTAATGATTGAGCTGAAGCAGTGAGTATCAAAGATTCTCCAGTTGATGAAGTTTCAGCAGATACTTTTTTTGGCTTGGTTGTTTTTTCAAAGACTTCAGGTTCACTTTGTAATTCTTTTCGGCGATTTTCTAAAAATAAAAAACAGTTTCAAAACAAGCAAAATAAAAAAAAAAGCGAACCTCCAATGCTTGCAGTTAAATTTGTTGGAATTTCAGGCTTAACCTTCTTCTTCTTTCTGCCCTTCTTTTTTGGCGGTCCTGTAGCAGGATTTTCATTGCTTATTGTTGTTGATGCAGATGATGATGAAGACGATGGTGGACTATCCTTTGCCATAATAAGTTAAAAACCAAAAAATTGCTTTGAAGATAAAAATACCAACAAATGAAATGAAGCGAGAGAGCGAGCAACGATTCTTACTTTGATGAAAAAAGCAAAATGATTTGATAGAAAATGGCGCGCCTTTTATTGCATGCAATAAACACAACTTCATGGAATTATGCAAATTCATATGAATCCCAAAAATATTAGTGCAAAAGAAAAGTATTTTAATATTTTCTGCTTTTTTAAAATTTTGATAATGATGATTATTTATCTACATTGAATTATAAAAAAAACATATTTTATTTTTAGCGAAAGAAAATCAAATCAAACTTCAACAAAAAAAATTTTTACACCCGAATTTCGGAGTTACAAGGCATTCGACAAACACGCTTTTCAATATCCGCTGCTGAACAAGCTGGATCGTCATCGATGTCTTCAAGAATTTGTGAGCGTAATACCACGCGACGTCGATATTGGACTCCTTCGCCACATGTAACAGAACAGCGAGACCATGCACTCCATGGGCCAACGCGACAACTTTTGGGGGCTGAAATACCATTTTGACTTTACATGAGAAAAATAATGGTTTATGGCTTACCACAAGGTCGTTCAGTACAATGCCGTTCTTGAATTAAATGTTCATGTGGTGGACAAGGCGTTCCACCATTTCGAGCAAAGATACTGATAACTCGATTTCTTTGACGCTTTCCTCGTCCGCATGTAACGGAACAATTTCCCCATGGTGACCATTCAGATACTACACAATTTACTGGTTCACCACCATCATCGACGGGTCCATCATATGTGAATTCATTAACTAGCTGTTGACCTGGTACTAAATTTTTTTTCGTTAGCTGCAATGGAAGTTTTTCATTAAACTTACTAATGGCTTTATTATTTGTTGCGAAATCTGGCATACAGAAACTTTTACATTCTTCTTCAGTTTCAAATTGATTTCTATTACCTTTACATCCAGTATAAATAAATCGTTCACAACGATTTAATTCCTTATTGTACCAATATCGAGGGAATGTACCTTTACATTGACCTTCTTCCTTTTCTTCTTGACAAATTTCTAAAATGATTCTTTTTTATTTATTTTTATTGTTTCAGCAAATTTGATACCCTCAGAATGGGAACCTAATAGCCGACGACAAGATGACATTTGGCACTTTTCTTTTTCCATTAAATTAACATTTGTGCATTGATCTTCATGTTCAGAATAAAAGAATAATCGGGTTCGAATTCGAACACCATCATCACACGAGGCACTGCATGGAGAAAAATCGCTCCAACTAGTAGTTCGACATAAAGGATTTGGAGTCACTGAACAATCATCGCCATTATCACCAATACAAGATTCATGGGCAATTGTTTCAACCGAAGTACAATTTGAAGCTTCTTCAGTATTCTAAGAATATTTTATTATTTTTATATTTGTTTACTAGAATCTTACTTTGAAGCTTCGTTCACGTTTCCTGGTTCCTTTTCCACACGAAACTGAGCATTCAGCCCATGAATTCCAATTTGTGACAGCGCATTTTGAATTAAATGCATCAGAATCTGCGCATTCATTAATTTTAGCATTACAAAATTGTCTTTCAGTTGTTTGTCGATGGCAATGAAACATTTGAGCTTTTACAGGGAAAATATAAACTCGAGATCTCATTCGAATACCTTTACCACAAGTAGCTGAACAAAGACTCCATGATTCCCAATTACTTACACTACATTCTCGTCGATCTTTATATTCTTCATCTTCACTCACACTTGTGGCATTAAAAGCTTCCTTGCGATATTCATCTTCTGATTTGCATGTGCTTGAAATAACTTGTGATCGTTTAATAATTAATCGAGCAAGCGGCGGAATTTCATTTAATATTTCACTATAAAATGGTGATTTCTTATTTGTTTTAGTTGTAATTGGAACAATGGGTAATCGTGGCTCTGCTGGATTATTGGGTGACATGTATGTTTCACCATTATCCGTTCCTGCATCCCATGGTTGTAAATCAAATACTCTTTCTTCTGCCCAAGTACAATCAGGTAAGCAAAGGTTTATTTCTGAAATTCCAACACACCAATCGGGACTTGGACCAAACATAGCTGCAAGTGATGCAAGATTATGATACCTATAAAAATTAATGACTTTAACTTTCACAAGCAAAGTAAAGATACTTGTTAACTGTAAAATGCCCGGATGTACGTCCTTGAACTTCAGGATACCATAAACCCTTCATTTTTATAATTGTTCGAATTTCACTTGCCTAAAAATTAATTCTTCGCTTTTTGGTTTAAAACAAAGCGTTTACATTTTCTTTCATTTCATGTTCACCTTTGTAAGTGTTTCCCCATTCTGCAATTTCTTTCATACCATCCGATGAAGTTTCACCCATTTTCCACATTTTGTATTTTTTTGAATGACTCGCGCCCAGGAAATCGGTAAAATGTGTTAAATGTTCCACTAAAAAAACTAATTTCTTTCTAATTTTTAAAAATAATTATTAACTAACAAGTTGGAAAATCGTTTGGATGGGTTTCTTTTGACCAAATTCCAATAAATTCAACATCATACTTTGCTTCATCACAAGCGCAACATTCAGCATTTGGGTCATCAACGGGAATCTAAAGATTTCTACATTATTTAAGAATATTATTTTCAGTTTTGTTATACTTGTTAAGTTTTAACTTGTTATAAATAACGAAGAATAACCTACAGTTTTTTGATATCCTTCAATTGCACAAAACTCTTTTGTAAGTTCGTTTTCATCCGCATACCATGTTGTACGGGATTGAATCACAGAAGCTCGAAATTTTACACAAGCATCGCCAGCTTCTGGAGCTCTCCAAATAACATGAATCGAAGTTTTGGGACGTAAATTTGAATGTGAAACACCAGCCGATCGACAATTAGGTGCAACACGTGCATCACCTCGATCACGTTTACGCTGTAATTTTTTAATTCTATTATTTTCTCTCAATAATGATAAAATACTTTGGGAACATCAAATTTTCCTGCAGGTCGACCATCTTCAAATTGTGCCACAATTCCAAAACCACGAAATGTTTGAACGGTGTAAGCCGTTTGCCAACCTCTCAATGAAACTAAATTAACATTTCTTAATGAAAAAAATAAAAATAAATATCAAACTTTTATAGGATTTTCCTGGAACATATCCAGTTGGATGTAAGCCTTCCGCTTCAGATTGAGTAGCAATTTCAATACTAAATCCATTACTTCCTGATTTTGGACTTCCCTTTACTTCATAAAGTCGATGACTACATTCATTTTGACAATATCCTAATTTTAGAAAAATTAAAACAATAAAAAGCTGCGGCCAAATCATGGGATATACTTAATACTCTATTTTGAATCAAAAAAAGTAAAAAAATATAATACTAATACTATTTAATTCTTGGCCGAGATAAAGCCTAATTTTTTTTCCTCCCACCAAAGTGAAATAAAAAAATGGCACAGTGAGGAGAGGACCATATGTTCAATCCTATATGTTTTAGATCAAAAAGCTTTTTTTATTTATTGGGCATCTTGATTTATAGCTGGCTGACGCGCATTATATTGAGCGATCGTGGATTTTGTTTTATACCAGAAAAAAAGCAAGTGGACTGATTTGACTCACTAAAGCTGTGGATATACCGAAACAGACGAAAATTGCAATTCGAACGAGGCTAAAGGTTAAAATACTTTTTTTGTTTCAACAATGTTTTAAAAAGAGGGGTTTTAAACTTTATCCACCATGATAATGGCGAAAAACTTACTTTAAAAAAATAAGCACTTGTAAGACAAAAAATAGCAGAATATGTTTACTAAGTTTATTATCTTAATTGTCTAATTCAAACATAATTATTTACAAATAATTAAAATTTATATATAATCTTTTACTTCATAAACCTATTAGAAGCTCGTCTTCATCACCCGTGCATAAGAAAAATGTTTCCATTACACCTTTGCCCTTGATGAGTACTTCGCCTCGACTCATTGTTTCATAACCTCCAATAATTTTGGTTAGAAAATTGTTGGTGGATGGTGAAAGATGAATTTTACCAGCTAAAAACCTTTTAATGAATATTTTTTAGGATGAACTATGCTTACGTTTTCCATTACTTTCCATTCTACTTGCAGTATTTACTGTATCACCAAAGAGGCAAAAACGAGGCATCGTAAGACCTACTACTCCCGCAACACAACTTCCGGTGTGTAATCCAATTCTAATATTAACTCTTTCATTATGTAAATGTGGAATTCGAAAAAGCTTTATGGCTTTTAAAAATCCAAGACTCATTTCAGCTATATCTTTAGCATGATTATTGCCATTTCTCAAAGGCAATCCCGAAACGCATAAATAAGCATCACCTAAAATATTGAATTTATTTTTTACAGCAAAAAGTAAATTAATTACCGATAGTTTCAACTTTGAAACAATTATGTTGATCAATAATTGTATCAAAAGTTGAGTATAAATCATTTAAAAGATTTACAACTTGTAATGGACTGCATCGTGCTGCTAAAGTTGTAAAACCTACAACATCCGAAAAGAAAATAGTCACAGATTCAAATGCTTCGGGTTCCACTGTTTGTCCCAATTTTAATTTATCTGCCACTGTTCTTGGAAGCATCCTATACAACAGAATATCAGATTTCTTTTTCTCTTCTGCTAATTCTCGAGTACGAATTTCAACTTCATGTTCAAGATTGGTGGCATATTGTTCGAGAACTAAAAAAATAAAAAATAAAATAACTTTGTTTAAAAGCGAAGCTTACTATTAAAAACATGATCCATTAAATTTTTAGCTTTTCCATTATGCATGGATTTTAACAAAGAAATGATGACGTTGATTGGAGGTCTGTCTTGCGGCTTTTCAGCCCAACAATCTCGGATTAAATGAAGCAATGATGCATTTATTTCAACTCCTGCATCAACTTCGAGAGGTGGACGAAATGGAGGATTGCTGGCTTTTTTAACTTTGTAAATAATGTCTAAAAATTTTTTTTTGCCATGAAGTTGGAATTTTTCTTAAACACCCAAACCTTGAAAATCGAGTTCATCGTCTTCAAAATTCCATGCAGGTTTTTGTGAAATAATTTCAGATGCGACAATGGAAAAACTATAAATATCTGATTGTGGACTTCCAATCATATCTCCATCACTTCGAAGCATTTCTGGTGCACACCAAATAAGCCCTTCTTCATCTTTTCTTTCCATTTTTTTGAATGGAAAAAGTCCATAAAGTGTAAGCTTTACTTGCCATCGTTCATCCACTAAACATGTTCGGGAACTTATTTCTCCATGATAATGAAAATGAGGCGATGAATGTAGGAATGAAATTCCTGATGCAATGTCTTGTATTAGGGATATCATAAAAAAGCCATCCATTTGTACTGTTTGCCTTTCAATTAAATCCTAAATTTAATTTTAAGGTTATTAAAGCTACAAAAGACCTTGCTTACTCTTAAACATCCTCTCGAACAATATTTCCATAGTGAAAAATAATTTGGTCCATCAAAACAAATTCCAACAAATCGACAAAGGTTGTCATGATTTATTTTTTGCATCTGCAAGTTTTTTTGATGTTTTTAATTTTTAAGCTCTTTGAAAAATACTTACAGCTCTAAAAACAACAAAATCGGCTTCAGTTAGTTTTGGTCGAGACGTATGCTTTTTAGCCACCACTGGATCCATATTAAACATAAAATATTCAAATTTTTCTGAATCTTTTTTACTGATTATTGTAACTCGCGTTGATGTTGAGCTTATGGTAGAATTAATTGAACGAGAACTTTTAATTATTTCAGATTTTTCATCTGGTTTTGTTAAACGAATAAATGGGATTTGCCAAAGTAAATCGAGTTGTTGACGTTGCTGAATTCGAGATCTAAAAAGAGTTGAGATAAATAAATTTTTTAAAGTGTAATACTGACCTGTATGTGTAACAAACAAGGACTATGAAGACTGTGATAAATATGAAAATGAGAGAAATTCCACCGATGACATAACCAAGATTTGTCTGAAAAAATGATGGTGGACAACCACTTTCATCAAAATCACATATTGGTCGAGATAACGGCCTTACACCACCTCTAGTTTGCCATATTCCTGTCTTTTCACTTGTGTATTGCGGCGTAATTTTCTAAAAACTTCATTGTTTTGTCTATCTTATAAATTATAGACATACTATAGTTGAGTTATCAGTTTGTTCTAAAACAATAAAAACTTGTTGATTTCCATTATTATCCAATGCAAAAACATTTAAAATTGGTTGACGAATTGCATTATCATCAATTACAACGCGACCAGAATAACCAATGAATGATCCACGACTATTATTAACAATTAAAGTTCCATTACGAATAACACTTTCATCATTGGGAAATTGGGTCATAGTTTTATTTAATGCTCGACCATACATATAAAAACTGTCTGCAAGAAATGCAGCTTGTTTTGTCGCCTAAATTTGACCTATCAATAGTGGTGTCACCCGAAAAACTACATCTCTTACATTGGCTCCAGGGGGCGGGCAAAAAGGATCAACACAATTTATGGGCCATTTATACATTGCTTCCAAAACTTGGTTTGAAAATAAACCATATGTTGATGGAAGTTGTTCCATATCTAAAATAATAATATTTTTGCAAGCTTCTTTAATTTCTGCATCTCTCCCATCTGATGGTTTGGCAGTATCGATCCAAAATGGCTGTGAATCTAAAATTAAAATGACATAAATGGTTGAACTTTTCAGCAACAATAAAACTCGCTAAAAGCTGTACCTATAAACCCCATTTGCAAAGTTTGAACGTATACGTAAAGATATGAATCTATCATATTCTCATCAATTGCGGCTTTCATAAAAAGCCGTCTAATTTCAGGTGATTCAAAACAGGTTACAATAATTCTTGCATTGGTTTTCATTCTTCTTAATGCTGCTCTCAAAGTATCATAAGAATCATTAGAAATTGAGCGCTTATAAACCATGGTCATATTTTCTTTTCCACTTGTATAAGTATCCATATCCCCTTGAAATGAAGCACACCGAGGAATTGCGGTTGCTCCACTAACGAAATAAAAAAAGGCAAATTCATTCCAAGCAAAAAAATCGAATAAATTTCCCAATGCTTGAGCAAAACTAAAACAAAAGAGTTTTAGTCTTTTTAGAAAAAATTGAAATATTCTACCTATATGTGCTTAATGCAGTACTTGCAAGAGTAGGATATTTTACGATATCGGTTAATTCAGAAGCCAAAATTGTACTCCATGCAAAAATTGGAAAATTATAAAAACTTCCAACAGTTCCAGCAATTTTAGAGGATGCAGTACACGCAGGTCCAATAATTACATCTACATCGCTTTCACGCATGAGTTGAACGGTTCCTCCTGCTGCTAAATATTCTTGACATTGATCATTGAAAAATGAAAACCTACAAACTTTTATTTAATTTTTAGAAATTGAATATTTAAAAAAAAACTCACGTAAAATTAATATTAGGCAAAAGACCATCAGCAAAAATTTTTTCCATTCCTATTGTAATTCCACCAGCTGTTTTTTTAAAACTTATTGTTGTATCAAAATCACTAACACCTTTTGGAATCATAACTCCAACTTTAATTATTCTTTTATTATCGGTGGTAACATTTTGTGCTAAAGCTACCGTAACCAATATCAAAACAAGATTAATTTTAAGCAACAAGCTAAAAGGATTCATTGGCAAATTTTTGCTAAATAAAAAAAGTAATAAGTAATTCATTTTTTGTTTTCTTTTATATTCCTTTTAATTTAACGAACACCTCCGTTGTCGTTTTTCAAAGGTTTCTGATCATATAATTGTGGAATGCTTCAAGGAAGCCAACTTAAAGAGAATGAAGCAAAACCATACAATATCTGGGCTCTTGAAATAAGGAAGCAAAGAGGAGGTTTTATGAAATTAAATGTGCGTTTACGTAAAAAATTGAAATGATTCACACTTTAAAAAAATTAGTCATTTAAAAGTGTTGTTGGCATTTCAAAAAAGGCTTCTTCCATTCATGGAAAAATCAGTAACATTTTGTAGCTTTCGCCCTTTCCATATTTTTCGAATCCTTTAATATATGAATGTCACAAAATGAATTTTTATTGGTTGAGCCGATGAATTCAGACATCAATAAGAATCCCAGCCTTTATTTTTAAATATTTTGTAAATACTACTATGATTCAATGAAATTTTTTAATGGTGAATTAAATTTCGAAAACAAAAACTAATTCAAGAATAAAGTTATTACGTGGCTTCGTATACAGTAATTTTTTCTATTTTATTTTAGCCTTGCTCTCGTAATTCATTCAAGCACCATAAATTTTAATTATGAAATTTTTAAATAAACCTTAATGTGTTAATAATGATTTTATTTAAACAAGAACCTCAAAATCAAATTCAGGAACAGTTTTAAGAATAAAATTAGTTATATCATTTGCTAAAAGAGCGGGTTCTTCTAAAGCAGCAAAATGTCCACCGGTTTCCATTAAAGTGTAATGTTTCAAAGTAGCCATGGTGGATATTATTTCTGCGGGAGTATGAAAGCCTCCAATATTATTTGGAAATGAAACCAATCCAACGGGGACTTCAATGTATTCTTTTGAAAATTCAATGCGTTCGGGGTATGAGAAAAACTCTTTGAAATATCTTTGTGAAGGAATGATATTTCCATTTATCCAATAAATCATTACAATTGTTAATAACTCATCTTTAGTGAATTTCCTGAAAGTTATTAAAATTTAAAAATTTCAGTTCAAGGAATTTCTTACTTTGTTAATCCTCCATCGGGAAGATTACGATATTCTTTATTTGTCCATGCAGAAAATTTTTCCAAAAGATAAGCCATTAATCCGATTGGTGAATCATTTAATGCCACCCCAACTGTGTCAGGTTTGGTTGCTTGAATGTGCAAATATCCAAACTCCAAAATTTTTTCCATGAAAATTTCTTTAAAACTATAATTTGTTGGTTTTTCACTAATAAAAGTTAGCGAAGGAAGATATGATCCAAGTATCTGTAAAATAGTTGCACGAATTCCAGCCACTACGATTACATTATTTAAATGAATTCCATATAAATGTTCTGGAAATTCTCGAGCCATATTTGATACAACTAAACTCCCCCAATCAACTCCATGCGCAACAAATCTATAAAATCCCAAACGATCAACCATGAGTTTAGTGAAAATCCGAGCAGTTGCAATTTGATCGAAACCCGCTTTTTGTGGTGCTTCTGACCATCCATAACCTGGTATGGAAGGAATAATAACTTCGAAAGCTGTTAGATGAGTATTCTGACCATGAAGGCCGGGATCAGTGAGAAATGGAATGACTTTGTGAAATTCATAAACGGTTCCAGGCCAACCATGAACCAACAATAAAGGAATAATTCTTCGATATTTATTTATTGGCGGTTTTGCATGAATATAATGAATCTGAAACAATTATAATTTTGTAAAAATTTAATCTTCATTTATTTTGAATTTTAGGTTTCTTAATTAAAAACCCAAAACAAACATTTAGTCCTTCAATTTGAGTTGTAAAATGTGAAAATAAATTTAATTTTGCTTCTTCATCTTTCCAACTGTAATCATGTAGCCAATGATTAAGGAATTCTTGTAAAGTGTTTTTATTAAATCCATATGAAAAATCAGAAACATCCTCCAATTGTTCATGACTAATTCTAGCTTCTCGAAGGCGTTTTCCTAAATCCTTAAAAAGGCTTTGTCTAACATTTATTTTTTAATTTTTAAAATTATTTGAAACCTTACAATTATGACTTTATCTGAGACATTAATGCTAAAGGGATGAATACTTTCGTCATCAGCTTTGTATTTTCCAGGTCCGTAATAGCCATGACGAGGAAATTCTGGCTACAAATAATTTTTTTAAAATCTTTTTTTATAACATAAATCTAAGAGAAGCTAACCTTGATTCGTTTTCTGTTTGTAGAATAATATTTTTGAAATTGTAAATAAGCAACACAAAGGATTGCAATGGTTGCTAAACTTCCACTCAACCTTCCCATGATTGGAATAATAAATTAATATCAAAAAATATTTTCATATTTTATTTAATACAAACATTTAGAAGCAATAAATAAAAATATTAAAGATATTTCTATTTCTATTTTGGTTGATTGCCCACGTGGAGTTAGTTGTCTGTCTGTTGTTGAAAACTGTTTTTTCTTTCTTCTTCTCGTATATGTGTATTGACCGAGAAAATTTTAGCCATTAAAAAACAACAACAGCAAGGGAGGCAAAAAGGTGATAGAAAAAAAAGAAGAAAGAAAACAAGTTTTTTCTTTTGAGAAACAACAAAAAAACATTTGTTTTCCAGCCTCAAAATGATATCTTTCAGGGCTGCTCAAAAACATTTAAGAGTGTATTAGTCTATGAGACGAAGACGACGCTCATGCGTTGATTAAAAGTCCAAATGATTAACTTTTAAAAAACAAAACAAATTTTTGTTACAAAAAACGCCAATAAAATTTGGATGTTTTTTAAAAATAATATTTTCCCTTTTGCCATCGATGGTAGTAATTCATCCACTTGACCTATGCCACGATATTTACTGATCGTCGTTCATCGAATTTTCCCGCAATATAATTATGGCAAAAGATCAAAGCTCAATCTCACCGATCTAAAGCTTTGTCTTTTTTGAGGTCGAGTAAACTTTGCATGTCAATAAACGATTATTTTTTTCTTTGGCGTATCTTTATTTGAGATTGATACGGTATTTATTTTGAATGCAGATAAAATAAGTGAATTGATTTATTACTGGTATCGTATGCTGTAAAATTGTGTTTTTTTTTACCACATTTTAGGAATTACTTATAACTTGTTATTGGAAGATAGTGCCGTAATCATTGATAATTAAACTTTAAAGATTTAAAGGAACATTCTAAAATTAAAAATGATCGAAGTTTGGTTATTTCACTTTCATTTTTTTTATTACTTTCTTTAAAAATGATTGGAATTTAATGTAGACAATGGATTGTTGTTTTTCATATTTCCATTTCATTTCTCCCTAAGAGCTGATGAGATCAGTCAGACTAAGCTTTTTTATTTGTCATCCACCATTCATTCATTTTTTCAATCCATCAATTTTTGCGCGACCCAATCTTTTTTGTTTTTGAGATTTCTTTTTAGATTTGATATATCCTGAAAAAAAAGAAGTTTTTTTTGCATAACAAGCTTGAAGGTAACTAATTTTGACAACAACCCAAAGAAAAAATTAGAAGAACGAGATGCAAAATCTATCAATGATGTATGGATTTGATTAAAACATTTTGTTTTCGATAGAAATTAAATTGGTTTTGATATTCAACAGGCATGGTTCTTGATACCGTAAATTTCACGCGTAAAATGAAAAATAAAAGTTCAATTTTTATTAAATTGAATCAAATAAGACAAGCTCCACTGAAGTAAGAAAAAAATATGGACATTTTTAAACAGTTTGTTCAAATGGAAGTGAACGGTCACGAAGCATTTTTTTCCGATTTAAAAAATTAACTTCTTGATTTTTAGATTTAAATTAGCGATGAATAGACGTCCTTGAGAAAAGCGACCAAAAAATCTGATATTTGATGCTCAAAAAATACGTTTTGTGATTTGATTTGCAATTAATTCTTCGAATTATAATATTAAAATTGCAACATTTATTTTTATCGCAGTAAAAAAGAGACCCATTTTAAATTAAAATTACAAGAGTAAATACACAAAACACAAAAATAAAATTACAACAAAATCACCGGAAATTTAATTAACACAAAAAACGAATGAACAAATTTGTACAAAAAATGGTTTTTCAAAATTTCAAAAAATATACATACAAACACAAATCAACAAAAGTCACAACAACGACTTTGTTGTTACCCTTAAAAAGTTTTAAAAAAATTATCGAATGTTTCTTTATTAAAGATTTGTACTTTCTTTTGATGAAATGAAAGAAATATGGCTTCTAGGATTTTGCTATCTGCTTGCTCTCTTTAAATGTGGATGCTGGCTTTTTTAAAGTTCACAATATTTTTTGATATAACCAACTGTGCATTTACTTTTACAACAATCATGAGCAATTCCACGTTTGGCTCGTTGAAAGAATTTATTATTGAGATTATCTGAAAAATTAAAAGCTTGTTAAAATAAGGAAATTAAGTCTAAGATAATATGTTAGAATGATTTTTATTTTTTATAGTCACATCATTCTTGAAAGTTCAACCACACATTCCTGCTATTTATATCTAACATGTTCATTTCTCATGAAAAATTATCGCTTTTAAAAAAAATATGTGCAAGCAAAGGCCACCGTAACCAGAATTAAGCGTTCAAGGATCTTTGAATTAGCAACATTTTTAAAACTCGAATTTCCTATTTTTTCAAATGTTTTGGTTTTGCTTTAACACGTTTTATTACTCCTACCATAATCATATTTTTTCAAGCATGTGAGCGTAAATCAAGTTTTAATTAATTTTTTTATTTTGACATAATTATTCCAAACTTGCAAATTATCCGATCTATGATTTTTTATTCAATTCCAAAAATGACTTGCATCCTGTCGCAAAACCTTTTTTTGTTGTTATGGATAAATCTTGATGTTTGAACTATTTTATTTCAAATTCTTTGCAACTTTGTAATAAAATGGATTCAAAATTTTTGTGTAAAAAAGGGCTTTTGAATGAAAGAGAAAAAGAAAAAGCGAAAATGCAAAAGTAAATAAACAATTATCTTAAAAATGAAGAAGCATCGCCGGAGAAAAGAGATGACGACGATAAACTTAAGGAGCTGCTATCGCCTCGAGAAAGAAAATAAAAGCTTTATAATTCTTTCCAAGTTTAAACTAGAAGAAAAAATGTGAGCCAAGAATGCATTGTTTTTGAATTATGCAAAGGTGGCAACAAAAAAAAATGGAATTTTGAATGATATCAGATCTTATAGGCTCATGACAGGAAGCTCAACAATAGCAAACATTATACACCATCAGCTTGAATGATGTTGCGCCTCTTTATTGCGTTAATAAAAAAAGTTTAATAAAAATGGCTTATGACGGAGATAACACAAAAGCACAAAAAGGTTTTCAATGCCAAATTTTTTTTACGCTTTTGTTGCACAGTGTATTTTTTTTTTTTTGCACTTGCATCCTGTAAGCTGCTGTTGTAACTTTTCATATCATCAAAATGCATTGTTTTTTCCTTTTGCAAAAAATACACAGCAATAGCAAATTCTCGATCTTTTTTTGTCGTGTTTTTTGTTTTGTTTTTGCATCCAAAAATGGCAGACAAAAAAATAAAGAGATAGGTCAAAAGGTACTTAACCGGTTGGTTTAAGTATGTTCAAGTTGTTTTTTTTTTGAAAAATGGCAATGGCAGTAAATAATTTTTTTAATAAACCTAGTGCTAACCTATCTTTTTTTTCAAATTAACTAACCTTCAGTTGGTCGATTATAACGATGATTGCAAACTTTTTGAAGCCATTGAACAAGTTTTTTGCCGCATAATCTAAGCTCCATGGTTTCAGGATAATGAGATCTTGCTTGAACGGGTGTCGATAACATTAAACAAATACAATATGAAATAATTAATGAACAAATAAGATAAGATGAAAAAATATTTGCCATATTACTTTTGATATGAGTAAGATGACTTTTGATTGAAAAAAATATATAGCTTTTTTATTGCCAAAAAAGCAGGTTGCAAAATAAGAAGAAGATGGCGATCAGCTTGAACGAGCTTTATGCCGAAAGTCTCTCTCCTTCTTTTTTTCAATCAAGGAGTGGTGAAGATTTTGGCTGGTTGACTGACACTCGATGAAGATCTTTTTTCTTCTTTTTTTATAAATATAACGACCCGCCTTTTGCTCCAAAAATTGTCTGAGTAAATTTCGTTTTGGGTGGATCGTTTCTTTCTTCTTTTTGAATGAGAATAAATGAATGGAACCAACAGCAGCAATAGCGTCAAAAGAGTATTAATTTTAATCGAGGATGAAAAGAGAGACGGTACTTAATTCTCTTTGAGAATCCAACTGTCTCTGTTCAGCAAGATTTTTAGAAGCAACCGTACATCATCAAAAAAATCAGTGCAAAATGCAATAATGAACTTTTATTTCACTTTTTTTATCCAGGCTTTATTCTCTATCATCTTTGACATCAAAATATTTTAAAAACCACGCCTAAGGAAAAAAAGCAAATCACAAAATTCCTTTCTCTTTTTCTTCTTCTTCTTTGCTATTTAAAAACCAAATCTTGCAAGATATAACTTTTCTTTCTCTCGAATCATACAGATTTTTATTATGTTGCTGCTTTCAACCCTCTGGCTGGGCGGACGGAGACAAAGAAGATAGAGGAACAAGTTTTTTGAACAAAAAAAAAAGTTGATCAAACAAACAAAAATGTTGCTTCTCATTTTGTTGAGAGATAGAAGCGTCAAGTAAAGCAGCGCAAACACTCCAGCCAATAGAAAGGAATCCTGGCTTTGTTAATGAGGAGGTGGTAATTTGGAATTTTTTGCTTTTCATAAAGAAAATTTGCTCAATTAAAAAAATAAGGTTGAGAATTAAAAAACTTTAATAAGAATAGTAAATAATTATTTGGGGGTTTTTTACTTTGTTTTTTGAATTTCGATGACGTTTAAACCATTTTTTTAATTAAAAAGCTGAAAATCAATTGAAGAAAAAAGAAGCAATTGAATGCAACCATGATCTTTGCTTATTTTTGTAATTTAGGTAAATATTTTGACCCATTTTTAAGCAATTTTTTACAGCATTTACGTCAATGATGTAGGAACTTTGGAACTATCTTTTATTTTTAACTTCCATTGACTTTGGCTCCTCTCTACTTTCTGTATGCAAAAAACACTTGTACTTTTGACTCTTCATTACTGTTGCATATTTTTGTTAGCTTTGTTAGCATTGTAATCCCATCAAGATGATATATCCAAATCCAAGTGGTTAGCAAATTCAAGCATAACGTCTAAAAATGAAAGATCCAAAAAATTAAATTATCAAAAAAGAGCAATTTTAATTTTTTTCCCGTCGAAAAACATGCCTCCAATATATCTATGTATTTCAATCAGAGAGATATCTAAAAAGATAAAAATCTAATACAGAAGGTTGTTTTTTGGCATTAGTTGTTATAATAGTTGCATTCAATCAATATCGATACTTTTTCGATTCCAAAATTAATTGTTTTATAATAAATGTCAAGGTATACTTTTTGCAATTATAAGTAATTGTTTTGATTTTTAATCAAAGAAAAATTGCAAGAATTTACGCTTAAAGGTATTTAAATAAATTCCGATAAAAATGCAAAAGCAAAAATTTTGAGACGATTATGGCGAGAGTGAAACAAATATGTGTCTGTCTCGTTTATGAAAAACAATGCAAAAGAAGGAAGTTTGCTTCCTTCCAAGTCTAATATAGAAGGAAGCTGCTGTTGCAGCCTACTTGTTTGGTGCAATGCGCAATCGTTATTTATTATTGTTATTGTTGCGCAGGCACCCGTCTCGACGAATCATTTGAATGTTTAGTGCAAAATAAAAGCTTAAACCTCTTGAACAAATGCTTCCATTTTTTTATTGTTATCCTTTTAAACTCAACTCTAAATTATGCAACATAGATGCAATGCCGAAAAGAATTTTGTTTTTGCAACAAAAAAAAATCGACAGTTAAAGAAGCGAAAACAAATAATAACTTTTCTCTTTTGTAGCTATTTTAACAATGATTAATAAATTGTTCGTAAAGAAATTTATGTTATATTTTTTTTAACTTGCCAAAAATGCACCATAGGAATGCTTGCATGCTGATACAAGTCACCACCAAAACTATTTGTGTTCATGTGTCTCAGTGGTGTAAAGCGCTCACATTCAAGAGACATGAAAAAAGTTCGAAACAATCCCGCAAATGATGAATTTTATCTGACGAGTCTTATTTCCATGCTGATAATGGCGACTGAGCGGATTATTTTTAATTTTTTAAACAAACTTTAGGGAAATTTCTTATTGAATAATATAAAAATATTAAAATGTTTTTTAATCGTGTTTTTAAAAATGCAAGTCAAGAAACAATTCATTGCTTTTCTTGCAAAAAGAGTGTATCTCTTTAGTTGTCTTGCTCCAGTGTGTATTTTATTCAATGATCGATGAACAAAGACATGGCTCGAATAAAAGCGACATCGAATTTTTTCTTTTTACGGTGATTCTCGGAAAAGTAATCAGGGTTTCAAACGGGCATTTGATTGCTCTAAAATTTAAACCTGGGGAAAGTCCCTGGATCTCTGGCTGAAAAGTCTGCATTGAATAAATGTACAGTTTTCACAAAGCTTTCAAGTAAAGGATCCATGAAAGCGGTAACGCCGAGTGATACTTGGAAACGCGTGAAAATGTTCATCAAAGATCTAGTAACGCTTTATACATAAACAGAATAGGGCTTACAGAAGAAGCACCGTAAATTTTTTCATTTTTTTATAAATTTTAAAATACGAAGCAATAATATTTACAATTTTTATTTACATTTTACAATTCATTAATTTTAAAACTAAAGAAATATATTTATTTAATACGTCCAACCGAAAAAGGTTTTTCTTTTTTCACATTGCCATGCTTGACGATAATAACTAAAGTATTCCTTTCCTTCAACGGTCAAAGCAGCGCTATTTCGAGTTGAATAACATAAACCAAATTTAGAAAAACTACTTGAAAGACATAAACGCTTAAATATATTTAAATAATGCTTTTTATAGGAATCAAGTTTATAAATATTTATGTACACAAATAAAAACCCATAAAATCCGAAGGCGACGTTTGTAAGCTCCTGAAAAATAAATTTTTTTATATTTGATGAAACTTCTTGGTAAAAAAAGACAAACAAACTAAAGTCATTTTTTAATGACAAACTGATTTTTAAAAAAACTTACTTTAATAAGAAAAATATTTCGTAGACTTAGATTAAATAATGGTGATAATGTAATAATTAAATAATTTAAAATAAAAAATAATACAGCAAAAAGTGTAATCAGTACAACTTTTTGGGCAAATACAAGATTTTTGTCGAATTGAATTCGAGCATTCAACCTTTCTTCAGCAAAATTTATTATAACTCTTTTTCGTTTTCTTACAGTAAATAAAAGAACAAAAATGCAAACAAATATACAAAAACCGGCGGTTGGAATTTCCCAATATTGTAAAACGAAAGCATTATAATCTCGTTCCATCAAAGTTCCACAATATGGAACATATCCATTTAGAACATGTGAAGGTATGAAGGATGAATACATGGACGCAATTGTGAGAATCCATGGAAGGAATGCAAGAGAAATTGCAAATTTTTTATTTTTATATGCATCATAATTTTTATAAAAAATTGAAGCAAACGTTCGTTCAAATATTAAAAACGTGAATCCAATTGCTGCAGCAATTAAAGGTAAAACTTTCATCTCCGTTTCAAATGTACAATAAAATCTTTGAGTTACAAGAGCACAATTCTTTTCCTGGAAATTAATAAACAGGTGATTATTAATTTTAATGCTTTAAAAATGAAATGACTAAAGAAAAGTCACGTTTAAAGTTTTATAGCATATTTGTGTGTATAATTTGTGGGTTTTATATTTTCAAAATTAATAGATCCTTTGGGAAATGATTGTGAGTTTCAAAACTTTTCATTGCTAAAACTTTACAGTATAGCTATGTATGAACGTTGTCACGTAATAAAAGAAAATGATAGTTCTAATAGCTTCAAACAAACAATCGAAATATGTATTTTAACATTCATTAGTTTTTCTTTAGTAGGGCTTTATTTCGAGTATCTTCGAAAAAAGATTAATTTAATTGTTTGCTTTATAGCTTACAAGCAAATTAGTTACATGGGCGTTAATAATTTATAAAACTCAAAAACTTACTCCACTAATTGCGATGAAAGCTAAAATTCTCATTGCTCGAGCAAGCGTTGAAGCAGCTCTTAATGCTACAGCTACCGTAACGGAAATCAATAATGAACGATAATTTATATGCTTCAACTAAAAAAGTTTTAGTTTAATAAAAAAAAAAAAAAAATTAAGAGTTTTACTTTGTCATTAAAAACAAAATGAGCAAAAATGGCGGTGACTATTGTGCTTGCAAGATTAATAATACAAACAATAATTTGTCCAACGATCATTCCCCATTGAACATGTATATCTCTTGCTTCATCACAAATTTCTGATGGTGGAACTTCTGTTGATTCCATTGACTAAAATTTTCCCCAAATAAAATTTATATTAAAAATTATAAAAATAAAACATGAAAATAAAATATACAAAAGTATGTTCAATTCAAACAAATACATATGTCAAATGAAAGCAGGTTGAAAACAATTTTTAAAAACTTAAGCTTAATGTTTAGGTATTAAATGACGGCTTATAAATTTAAAAACAAAATTAAAACAGGTGTTGTAAATTTTTAATAGTTTTAAAAATTATGACAAAAAGCGAAACTAAATCTCCTGACCAAATGGAACAGATATGTCATTGGGAAGTAATAAATTTCAAAGAAAAAATATTTTAAAACTACAGCTGCATTTTTTTGTTTGTTCCAGACAAAGAAACGAAGGTTTAAAAAGGTTATATTACGCCTTTATGCTGAGTATTAATTAACATTTTTAAAACTTAAAAAAGCGCTCCAGGGATTAATTCTATTATGACTTCATTTCTATTGCAGTCTACAATAAAATGTTACAGTAGAAAATTTGGGATCAACAACAAATTAATTACTACGCAATTTTTTGCAGTGAAGATCTAAAAGATGAAGGTTGAAGAGTTCCTTCTCATATCTAATTAATCTATTTTTAGTTAAACTTATTGCTTGAATTGGCAAGCAATGAAGCCAATGAAAAAATTATAAAGGAAGTCTCTTCATCGAGAAATTGAAAAGGCGACTGTTTGAAAACTTTTAAAAATTAAATTATAAAATAAAGAAATTTAAAAATCCCACGATGAAAAACAACCCACTAAAGTAATAACATGTTAATGCTTCTAATAGAAAATTAATACTCTTAAAACCATATTTTATCCCAGCCTTCGCTGCAAGGGCAATGCACTTACTGCGCAGCTAATTCGCAGCTTATTTTGCAGTAAAGGCGCAACTAACGAAAATACGCTGCGCAGTTACTGCAAATAAGCTGCGCAGTAACTGCAACTTCTTTTGCAGCTAATGCCCATTAACTGCAATTTTTTTGCAGTTATTATTTCCTTTCGTTTTTACGCTTGCATATCAATATAAAATTTGATCAAAAATCAATATTTCTCTTTATTAAAAGCAATATTTTACATATTGCTTTTAATTAAAGAAAAGTATTAACTTTTAACCCACGAATTAGAATAAACGCGACACGAATTTAGCGAGGAATAAAAAGAGGAACTAATCAAAACTAGCTATACTTAATTTGTTTGATTAGTTATTTTTTGGATCAAACACGGCATTAATATCCTGATACACCCCATAATAATATACAGGAATAAAAGCTTTAATAGAAAACACTTTTTTGGTTTAGAAATTGCTTTTTTGTAACTTTCATAAGGGATAAAAAAAAGTTCTGCAACTTACAAACAGAAACAATCTAAAAGGGATGATTACATGGAAAATAATTTTAACGATACAAATAACAAAAAATAAAGACTCTGTTACTTACTAAAACAGAGGTTCCTAAAATAAGAATGGATAAGACATACGAGGGAAAAAACTTTCAATAACTTACAAACAGAAAGTACCTATAAAGGGCATATTAAAACACGAAGAACAAAAAACACTGTTACTTACCAAACAGAGGTTCCTGAAAACATGAATACAAATAAAAATCTCAAACAAAGTTACAAAAAAGCAATTTCTTTTAATGAATAAAACCAAAATTATGCTTATGCTTTAGGTTAACGATGATAACAAGGGTAGAATTTTAATGAATAAAACATTTGCGAAAAAGCAAGTATCTTAAGCCCCAAAGGAGAAATTTTCTTAATTACATATAGGTATTATTAGTTTGCAAGTATCTTATCCTACTTTATTGCTTTTGAATTTTTTTAATTATCTTTTTCAACTATTACTTCCGATATGTTGGTAACTATATTTCAAGCTGTAAAATTCATTTTATTAAAAGAACGTTAAAAGAAATGGCAAAAACAAGCAACTTTAAAATTTTGATGCAAGTGGTATCTTCTTAATTTTTTATTGAAAGGTATTGTAATAATAATAACAAACCCTTAAAAAGTGGATAATTTTACTGAACAAAGCTATTTATAAAGCAAATAAAGTAAAACGCATAAATTGCTTACAAAATAACCTTTTTGGGCGTGAAATCTCTGAAAATATGAAATTGGCACCAACCGATAGCTTTTCGTTTGAAATAGTTAGGATTTAAATAAATTTTCTTCGGTAATAAAAAATCCTCTATTTGATTACATCAAAGAATCGAGATACAACTAAAAAACAGCCATATTTCGATACTTGAAAATTTATTCTCATTTTTTCAAAAGCAATAAACTGTCAAAAAGAGGTAAAGGTTTGGAGAAATGACTAAAAAAGAAAAAGTGTCAAAGTCTAAGAATTTTGAATTATGACGTAACCGAATAGAGGGGTTTTTATTACAGAGGAAAATTTATTTAAATCCTAACTATTTCAAACGAAAAGCTATCGGTTGGTGCCAATTTCATATTTTCAGAGATTTCACGCCCAAAAAGGTTATTTTTTAAGCAATTTATCCTCATAACTACTGGTTAAAAAAAACTTGGAAGTTGGAAACGTGTAATATTTCTTTTCAGACCACGAGAAAAGTAAACACTGCTTTATTTCCTTATTAACATAATCCCAAAAGATATATTTTTTAAATTATAGCTAACTATTAACAGTGCCAATTTATGGTTAAACACAAAAAAAATACTCCATCAACAAGTATTGTTATCATTACTGGTTCCAGAACCTCATGCCTTTATAGCGGGTGTAAGTTTGCATCATAAAACATTCGTTCTCGCTATATTATTAGTTTACAATCCCAACATTTTACATTTATTAGTAAAATAGAAACGAGAATCAAAATGTGATAAAAAAAACTAAAGGTTAACACGATTCATTAAAATCTTTTCCGAAGAAAAAAAAATGTGTGGACGTTCATATCAAAATTTAATTTTAGTCTTATGTATGTTAAAACTAATTTTAAATCCTTTATTTATAACTCTAAACCCCATGAACCCGGAAAATATGTGTACTTTTTCGGTTTCTGTTTAAAAAAACTTATAAGAAACTTGCCAACATAATATTTAAATATCTGATAAATCAATTTTAATTCGGGATTAAGGCGCGAAGAACTTAGAAGAAAAAATATGTAAAAGAAAGCGATAAATATGAAAGACATCGAATAAAAAGTTCAAGTTTGTTCATTTTCCTTTTAAGAAATTGTAACAAAGAGAAAAAATTAGCTGCAACGCTATCATTAAGTGCGCAGTTAAGTTGCAGGTAGTGCGCAGTTAGTGCATCGTTGCATTACCTGCAAATACGCTGCAAAAAATGCAGTATATTTGCAGGTAATTATTTTTGCAGCTTTCGAACCCTGGGATGGGTATCAATTTTTTTTAATGAGAGGTAATGTTTTAAACAATAATTATGGAACACAAAATTTAATAAAACGTTTGGAAATTTCCGAAAAATCTTTTTCCCCTTTTTGCAGGTTTATGCAAAATTTCAAAACAAATTTACGATAGTTGGACAAAGTTTGAGACTTATTTTTAAGATAAATAGTGAATTATGCCTTTCAAAATTGACATACTTTTATAGCTACAAATTAGTTACTTTATTTTTGCAAACCTTATTTACGTATGCTTTTTATAGACAAAAACAAAAATAAAAACAAATTTAAATTTTTTTAATGGATTTTATTTATATAGAGTATATTAAATTAAATTATTAACTTAATTTGTGTTAAAACAAAAATAAATATTTTTCATTGTTGATAACGCGAAAAAGAAAATTTAGAAAGCCCGCCTAGTTAAAAATTTTCTGATGTTCAAATAATTCAAGCGAAGCCAGAAGAAGCACGTTAGCTATAAATAATATTTTTTGCCAGTTTGATTGTTGCTTTTCTATAATGATTAATGAAAAGAAAAGATTGGATTAGAATGAATTTACTTTTGGAAACCTATTTATAACATTGTTTTAAACCATTTGTGTTTGATAGCTGAATAAATTTCTTGATAAATATTTTTTAAAAAGACAACAGCATCTCGTCAAATGCATGAAAAATGTCATTTTTTTGCATTATTTGGAATTCATTTACTCTATGTTCCTGAAATCACCATTTCAAGGTTAAACCAATAAATATAATTTTCACCATTCAAATACTTTCTCCATTTTTTCTTCCCCCATTTTTCTTGACAAAAAAAAAACCCGCAATCCAAATCAAAGTTCATTTTAATTATATGTCTTCGTTCACGTGTAATCAAAACCCAAATGCATTTATATAAAAACGCATTGTTTTTTCAAGTTTTTTATTCATTCACTTGATTGCCGCCGTCAGTTTATAAACGTCCACTTTTTTCCCTTTTCTTTTCCTAAAAGAAAAATGTCGTTGTCACGTTCTGGAATAATCGCATTTACAACTTTTGTTGCAATTTTAACTTTACTTTCCATAGTTCATGAATATAATGTAAGAGAGATTATTTTTATCTTTTTAATTTCTAAACATCATTGTTTTTTTAGTTAAATTTTGATGAAATATTTAAATATATTTTAATCGCCATCGCCATTATTACTGTTATAACAGTGGGAATTACAGTGTGTTATGTATGTAGTCAACAAATTCATACCATGTTGGATAACAAACTTGCAGAAGCTCATCATCATTTAACATCGGATTCCGTGTCAATTAGATCCATGGATTTCCGTTCAAATATCTCTGTAATACAAATGATGGAAAGGCTTTCACAATTTTCTGATTGCGCAGTTAAAACTTTGCCAAGTTATAACAAAGCTATGTTTTCTTCATATCCGGTGAAAGTTGCTACGACTGAAGAAATGGTGGTAAGTTGTAAATCTTTAAATCTAGAAAAAAAGGGAGTTTTGAAGATAAGGGCTGCTGTTTCATAATAAATTTAAGAAATGGGTCTTTTGTTTTTTTATAACTTAATTGACTACAAAAAACTTCGACTGGAACGTTTTTTTATTTTTAATGGGACAATAGTTTTCAAAATCAAATAACTCAAAAATAGATAGTTTATTTACATGAAAAGCTTCTGAAATCTGAAATCGAGAATGCCATTATTGTTCCACTATGCTTGTTTGGTTTTAAAAGTTAAAGAGCATTTGTTTTTCAATAAGACATCATGAGCATAAAGATTATATGAATTCCAAATAGGTTTTTGCATTTGTTAAAGCTTCTTCTATTTATGATTTTTTCAGCAATCATTCCCTCCACCTTCATACACATCGATAACAATTCCATCAGCATTTTTGGAAGAATGCCCTCCACCACCTAATTATGATGTCGCTATAGCCACTAACGCCGAAGATGAACTACCTGTATATTCGACTTCGACGTCACTGCCATCATTTTCTGATCCTAAATTTTGTACTCAACCATAATTTTTTTTCTAGCCTTGACTTTTAGATTATTTTTTTCATTCAATCACGTTTTTTTTATACGGGTTCTAGTCTTTTCTCGCACTTTAGTTTCTCTTTTTATTTTTCTTGACAACTTTAATAAATCATTTTATTCAAACAAAAATATATCGGCCGAATGCATTGAGAAAAAAAAATCAATTAACAAAGATTTTTCCAGATTTCAAGTTATCTATCTAAAATTTTTTTATTTTATTTTAAAATTGAAATTTGGAGCTTTTGGTAATTTAGAATCAGAAACTTTAAAATTTTTGGAGTGATAGTCAGTCACATGGATTCTGACCAATCCGACTGACGCCAAGAAATTTTTATTGCCACAATGTATTGACTACCTGAAATTAAATCGATTATAAGTTAATTGAAATTAATTACAAAATATACGTAATTTGATTTTAAAGCTTTTATAATCGGAAAGAAATAGCAATTTAGTAAATTGCACGCAAATGGTCTTCTACCTACCTATCATAGCAAAGAGTGCATTTTTGCGTTAAGAAACATTACACTAAAATGGTGGAGCAATTTTGGACAGATGAACCCGTCATTATGGTTAATTTAATAATTTTCGCGAAAGACAATGTTGCAACTTTGAACAAAGGTAGTAAAGTGGAATTACATATAATCCTTTAATAATTTTTTTTGTCAAAGAAAATCACAACTGACGAGATTGATTGGATCATGAAAAAATCCTAAATTCTTTTTTTATGTTATGCAACAACGTCTCTCTTCTTAAAAAAAAACAAAGATAACCAAAAGTTAGTAAAATTTGTTAACAATAAGGTTTCAATGGATCATGAACAGTATTTTAATCATATCATCTTTATAAATCATAATTTGTTGTCCATGCATGAGGGTTTTCTAATGCATTTTTTTTGACTCAAAAAGTTTTTACATGTTACTTCCCAAGCTCAAAACATATTCAAGTAATAATTCTTTAAAAAAAATACAAAAAATTTATTCCAAATTTGCAAAATAAAACATCAACAAAATTAAATCAAAATATTGCAAAACAAACAAAACAAAAAAGCAACAATTAATAAAAATTTAATTCAGAACAACAATATTGTGAAGAATGGAAAGGAGACAGATTGGATTCTGGAAGAATATTTGGAGAAGGAGCTGCTGTGGGAGATGAAGCTTGACTATCACTACATGAAGTTTCAGCATCATAACAACTGCAAGAAGAAACGAAATTGAAATTTTCGAATGGATCATAGTCGTCTTGTGAAAATGAATTTGAAGGAGTATCAATCGGTGGTAATGCAGTAAATTGTGGATCAAAGAAACCATTTTTGGTTGAATCAGGTTTGAAAGGAGGCGTAAGCTGAAAGCATCATGTAAAGCGATTAAAACTATTAAAAATAAGCTTACTTTTTTGTTGAAGACATCATCCCAATTGATATTACTGAAAAATTCATGTTCTTTGATTTCTTTTGCACCATTTTTAAATCCAATTCTTTGAGAAAGAGTTCGTCGAAGAAGTTTTTTGATCAAATCTTGAATATTCGGAGTGGTATGCTTGGGAAATTTGATACGACTTTTGAGTATTTTACCAATAGTTTCTTGACGATTTTCTGCAGCAAAAGGTGGACAGCCAACAATCATATCATAAATCAAACAACCCAATGCCCAAAAATCGACAGCACAATTGTGACCTTTCTTGAGGATAATTTCAGGTCCCATATATTCTATTGTTCCACAATATGTATAAGTTTTACCAGCGAACATTTCATCCTTGCATAAACCAAAATCAGTAAGCTTTACATGACCATCAGAATCCAGCAAAATATTTTCAGGTTTTAGATCTCTATAAATCACTCCATTTTGATGCAAATGATCTAAAGCTAGGATGATTTCAGCAGCGTAAAATTGAGCTTGTTCTTCAGCTATTGCTCCTTCCTTTTCCAATAACATAAAAAGTTCGCCACCAGCAAGATATTCGAGAATCAAATAAATTTTGGCTGATGTTTGAAAAGCATAGAACAAATTACAAATAAACGGACTCTAAAACTTTGTTACAAATTAGTATAGTTGATGAAACGATAAAACTTACGCATGAAATTTCAAGTACTTTTCTTTCCGCTTTCGTATGCTCCAAATCTTTCTGACTTCTCATAACTCTTGATTTCGTTAAAGCTTTCATGGCAAATACATTTCCAACATCTAATCCATTTTTCTTTCGAACTTGCATTACCTAAAGACAAAGACTTGAAAAATCAACAAAAAAAGTTTATTTTTTACTTTTCCAAATCCTCCTCTACCAAGTACACGAATGAATGTAAAGTCACCAGGTCCAACGTTGATATGTCTTGATTTTAAATGGTTTAGATCAATCAGCCCGTCTTCTTCGCTACTGTAAAAAGAAAAATTAATATTTTAAAACAATAGTTCCAAAAGAAACTTACTCTGTTGTATCGTTGGTTTGTTCATGTATTTTCGTCGCTGCCGAGGTTTCACCAAATTCAAATTCTTCATCGCCATCAAATGAATAAACATCGCAATTATCATTGAAGTTATGTGATTCAACACTTCTCATCTCGACATCAAATATTGAACCCATTTTTTGAGATGAATGATTAACCAACCGCACTATTTCCAATATAATCCAGCAAAGTTTCAGGAACACTTTTTCGATATAATAAAAGTTTGATTTTGTTTTGATTTTCCAAATTTTGTTTTTGTTATTTCGCGCCATTATTATTCGTGCACATTCTTCCTCTGAATTATGCTCCAAGGGCTCCTTGAAATGGTTGAAAGTTTGACCTCTTCTTCCACATTTTAATGAGATCAATAATTGAATAAAGATAGTTGGAAGCATTTCTTTTTCTTTCTTCAAAAATCTTAAAGAAAAAAAGCAAATTCGTTGATAAAAATTTAAAGGTTTTGATTAAATTTTTTCACGAATTCATGGACCTTGATGAAAGTACTGTTATTTTCTTGTTGGGATTCAGTTTTAGTATGAAAACGAGGATAAGAGATTGATTCTTTATTTTTTTTTAGAGAATTCTGCAAAATAAATATTTTAATTAATATTTATGTTAGCTCTATCTAATGTATTTTTATGGTTAGCTTGCAGATGAGATTAATGTGATATTTGTCAAACAATAATCTGAAGTAATAAATATTATAATTAAAGTGTTATAAGATTTCTTTATTCTTGAGTTTTATATGGCTTTGTTTATTTTTGTTCTAATCTCAAAAAACATCTTTTAAAAAATTAAAAATTGTAAATAACCCATAAAGACATTCTTCTCTCTCAAGGGAAACAACAAACATGTGGCAAAATCAATTAAATTTAAGTTATTTTTAGGAAGGAAGCACTGTTGTTGTTTTGCTCTAAATATACCAAAATAAAATATAAAAATTTATTTCTATAATAATATTTTTCAAAAAGTAAAAGTAAAAAATAAATAATAAATAACAAAAAAATTCAGGCTGCTGTTTCCCAATTAAGAAAGAGACGACGAAGTGAATCAGTTGAATATCGCTTATATTTGCCACCATCAGCGATGGGTTTAAAAAGTTTTCCCATTCGAAAGAGTGCAAGATTATGAACTCGTTTATTTATTAATGGAAGTTGATAGCCCTGAAATTTTTTAAAATAAGTTTCTATAAAATTTGTAGAAATTAAAGTCTTACATTTTGAAGGGCCCAATATCTTGTATCATCGATGGATGCTTTACTAAATGGTAATGAAGCGACTATAACTGATGTACAAAATAAAAAGCAAAAGATAATAATCGGTCTGGATAACATTTTTCAGTGTGAATAAATAAATAACTGTTTAAAATCTAAAAAAATAGGGCAATTTTAAAAACACACCAAATAAAACAAGCTGTGGGAAAACAAAATGATATTAACACGTATTTTTGGAAACATGCAAAGAAAAAAATGACAAATTCAAATCTGTAGTCTTAACCTGATTATGATTACTCAAGATACTCCCTAAGGCAAAATGTCATGGTTAATTTTAACCAAAAAAAATATGAAAAGGCAAAGAGTAAAAGTTATTTTAAAGTTGAAAAAAAGCATCAAATAAAAATGAAAATTGGGACTATTTATACCTTTAATGGCTGGGCAAAAAAAAATGGAGAAACAAGGTATGACTTCTGGCGAAAGCTTTTTTACTTTACGAAATATGGCAATAAAAAAATACATAAATAAAAGTTCAACTTCTAAGAAAACATGAAAACATTTAAGTTCCCTCGAGAATAATCAAATTGGTGATCTTCAGTTAACACTTTATACGTATTAAAACTCAAAAGCCACAACAAATCTAATATAACTGTAGTTTGAAAGCATTATTAAAATAACTAATTTTTAAATTATCTTTTTTACTTCTGCAAGCGATTTAAGACTTTAGCAATTTAACATGATAATAAAAAAAACTAATCAAAGGATTAATTAAATAAATTTTAAATTTTTTGCAACAAAAAAAGGAAGCCTTGACCTTTGTTGAAAAGAAGAAAAAACTTAAATTTATTGGCTTCTTATTCAAAATACAAATATAATAAATGGAATAAGTGAAAGATATTTTATCCCCTTTTATCCATCCTCTTTTTCAATATGGCGGTAGCTTTCAAAAAAGAAAAAGAATAAAGAACACGGAAGAGGACTTTTGCTACGATAATACATATAATGGCCAACGTGTCAAAAACACACACCCTCTTCAAGGCGGTCGAAAGCTTTTTCAAGGAGTCATATATATCTTTGAACTTCATCTTTTCTCTTCCCTTTTTTTTCACGAGGAAATGCGGAATTAAATATTTTTAAAAGCTTTTTTCTTTTGCCAAAGCATAACTGGTAATAAGGATGATGATGGTCAATGGCTCATCTATTGGACTTGCTTCGGGTTCCTTGCTCTTCTTGATTTCTTTGCTGATGGAATTATGGCATACTTCCCAATCTACTTCGTTTTGAAGCTCGCCATCCTTCTCTTCCTCGCTCTTCCTCAAACCAAAGGTGCTATTCGTCTCTTCAACAAGGTCAACAATCCTGTTGTATAAAAGATCGATGCTCTCACTTCCAACAATAAATCTGCCTAAGATTTTAATTTTATGTAACTGATTTTCATGTAATTTCAATAAATTTTATTACTGTATTTTTTGTATTCAAGGAATGAACTTATTTATACCACAGCCGAAAAAATTCAAGCGTGTGTCGTCCATAACACTTTCCGTGCGACTTTCATTAAAATTTTAATTAAAGGAATGGATACTGACTTAATTAGCTCTGCATATTAAAGAAATCATTATTTTGTAAATAACACGACTCACAAAAAAATATTTTGATAACTTATTGCACTCGTTTTCTCTATTTTTTGAGCAATAAAAAGATTTTAACTTAAAGTTTTTAAACAATTTCTACGCATTCATTGTTGCCTTTTTAAAGATTCTAATCTTTTAATGATAGCGGAAGCAAAGGTAATGAAATTCTTTATAAAAAGTTAATAATTGTGTTATCTCTATATTATTACAATATGATAGTTTTTTTACTTATGACAAAAATTTGGTTTGCGCACAAATCAAATAATGTCGGTAAATGCTTTGATTGGTATGTTGGAATTAGTAATTTAATTTCTAATTCTTATTTGTTCTTTGTTTTTACAAAAAATTTGCTTGACTGTTTAAATTCCTGCGAACATAAATAAAGAAAGAAAAAAACAGGAAGCATCCATGAAAAAAAACTTAATTTTATCAAAAACTTTAAACAAACAAAAATTAGATCTCATCCTAGCACTTTTGCCAACTTTTTAATTTCCTCACAAGTTTTTAATAATTCCAGATTTTAAAGCTTATGAAAAAAAATTAACTTTAAAGTGTGTAATTGATGATGACGACAAAAAAAAAGCGAGAAAGCGCAAAAAAAGCTCAATGAATGACCACAACCGCAACCACTTGAGGACATCGCAAACTTATAAAATAAAAAGTGTTTACTTTTGATTAAGAGCTTTATTTCGCTTTCATCATTTATTTATTTATTTATTTGATTTAAGATGTAGTGAAAGTAAAATGAAGAAAAAAAGCGGAAGGGATCAATTAAAACCGGATTGAATTAAAGCATGGATAGCAACGTCTCCGGAAGCGATTATATAAGTAAAATGAAATCATCCCAAAAATCACAGTCCCATTCAAGCGTTTAAGAGTTGTTTAAAGGTATGTCTCTTTCTTAGTTGGATCTTCATTGAATTGTAGAAGAATTTTTTAGACACAAAAATGATTTCCAAATTTGCTGTCATTGCTTTGGTTGTCGCTTTCTTCGGCGTTTCCCATGGAGTCCTTTTCGGTGGAATGCAATTCCATCAAATGGGATGTGGATGCCAATCTCAAAGTAATTGTAATAGCGGATGTGGTGGAAGCAACTCTGGGACTGCATATGTTGTAAATCTTGATTCTTCTTCAAGCGGCGGATGTGGATGCCAACAACAATCCAGCTGCGGGTGCCAACAACAATCTAGCTGTGGATGTCAGCAACAATCTAGCTGTGGATGTAACTCTGGATGCGATAGTAGCAACTCTGGCGGCACTGCTTACGTCATCAATCTCGATTCTGGCTCAAGCGGCGGATGTGGAGGCCAACAACAATCCAGCTGTGGTTGTCAACAACAACAATCAAGTTGTTGCTGTCCCAAACAATCTAACTGTGGGTGTAATAGCAATAGTAATAGCAACAACATCCAAGTTATTCAACTTGATTCTGGCTCAAGCGGTGGATGTGGATGTCAACAACAATCTTCAAATAACTGCTGTTGCCAGCAACAATCATCTGGTTGCGGATGCAACAATAATAACAGTGGTGGAAACATTCAAGTCATCCAACTTGATTCATCCTCAAGCAATAATAATAACTGCTGCTGCCAACAACAACAATCCAGCTGTGGCTGCAATTCAGGATGCAATAGCAATTCTGGTGGCACTGCTTACGTTGTCAACCTTGATTCTGGCTCCTCAAGCGGCGGATGTGGTTGTGGATGTTGATGTTAAGTTTTTATTAAAATCCAGCAGTGATTTTGAATTAAAAAATCTCTAATTTCAATATTATTTGTACATTTGTTTAAAAAGCTAAATAAATTTTAATATAATTAATTCAGACTCCCGAAGATTGACTCGATTTGCAGCTTTGTAATAACAAAATAAAAATAACATGACAAATTAAAATAAAGATATTTGTTTATAAAAATAACATTGCTTACTTATTATTCCTTCAAAAGCAAATCCTCATGTTTTTTCAAACTTGTTTTTTTAAACAAAATTTTTGATTTATTATGGAGCAATCTGACAGATTTTATTATCATAACTGAATAAAAATAAGATTGGTACATGGCAATAATAAAAATTAAAACATTTTGACTAATTTATATATCATTAATTATTGGTGTGACTCAAAGCTACTGCAGATGACTTTGTGAGGATAATAAAAATTTTCCATTTTCGAAAACATTTAAGGCTCATATTCTCACGAGCCTTGTCCATTATGAAAGCATACAAAATGTTTGAAAATCGATGAAACTAAAGAAATATTTTGTTTTTGACAAATTGCTTGATTCTTGCTGCTTTTTTATTTTTTTAAGCATCGTTTTCTTAAAAAATGGTAAGTTTTTTTATTAACAATTTCTTTTCTTGTAACATATTTTCTCTAATTTCTAGAAGCTCATTTTCGCAGCAATCTTTTTAATTACATTACTTTCATTCGCTGCAATCGTCGATGCCAAATTGAAATGTGGAGCTAACGAACGCATCATCACATGTCGACGTTGTCTTGACTCATGTAACAAAGTTAATCTTCCCAAAAAGGTAACATATTTCATTTTTTAGCCTCATAATTAAATCGCTTCACTATAGAAACGATGTCATTGGCCTTGCACAAAAGTAAAGCCTCAATGTGTTTGCGTTCGAAATTTCTTCCGAAATGCCACTGGAAAATGCGTTCCGAAAGACCAATGCTAAATCATGCTTGATCTTTAAAAAATTTATAATCTTACAATGTTTTAAAAGTTTTGCAAAGAAATAAATAAATATGTTAAAGGTTTTGATTTTTATTAAAATTAGGATGATACTTATTAAATTTTTAGGTTAACAATTATATAATAATGCAGGAAAGAAATTTTTTTAAGCTTTTATATTTATTAACAACAAAAAAGTGTACCTTTTTTATGTGAAATTACCTCCAAAATAAATTTATCCAAAAAATTTTAAAGGATTCAAATCATAAAAAAACAAACACAAGGGTGAAAATTTATTAAATATTTAACAAACGAAAAATGGAATAAAAATAGTTCGAAGTAAAATAATCTAAATAAACCTTTTTTCATTGCCTTCAATCTTCTTTGTAAACGGTTCCAATAAAAAGGATATTCCGATTTTTATCAACGATAGCATACAAAAATGGATGGTCTGCAATAATTTGAGTTGGTTCATCCGGGTCCATTGCAGAAGTCAAACGCATCACCATTCCTGTAGCAGCCGCTGCTTCACTTCCTTCTTCATTCGTCTAAAAATTTATATATTATTGTATAATTTCGTTATGGAGTGCAGTCTTTTGCTTTCAACCAATTTGTACAAGCCATTTACTAATTGTATTGTGAAAATTGCAAAGAGAAAAAAATATAAAGCTTAAGAGAATTACTAAATCTTAGATAATTATTACAAAATGCTATACAATTGAAATAAGATATCATAGGTAAGGATAAAAGGATTCTTTGATAATTTTAAAGGTAGTTTTTTCTTTTGTCAAAAATTCATCAGTCTGGTAGAAAATGAACAAACTCAAAAAACCGTTGCATACTTTATTGATTGTTAAAATTTTAAAGAAAAAACAAGAAAAAAATGAAGTTTAATTAATTGCTTGTATGAACTCCAGTAAAATAAATGTTTTGCTTATTATCCGCGAGAATAAATAAAAAGGGATGATTAGCAATAAAAGGTTCGGGTGGTGGTGGCAATGAAGCAGGAACAGCTTCAATTCCAGTCGCTGCTGCAGCTTCTGATCCAGACTCATTTGTCTAAAATTCATGAATCTAATTCAAAGACTATAAAAGATTGATAAGTACGATAGGAAGAATTATTTGGGTTAACATGTTTTCAATAGCAAATTTTATAGACAAAAAATATTTTAAAATCAAGCTTATGCTTAATTTCATACAAAAGTGTTTTAAAAAAGTCTACCATAACTTATAAAGTGACAAAACTAAAACACGTGCTTTTAAATTAGTGTTGTTTTGATAAAATGAGGCATGATTTTATTAATAACAAAAGTCATAACGAAATTTAAAACAAAAAATAAAGCTTTTTAAAAAATGGTGCTTTTGTTAATTTTATACAGTTATCCACGATGATGGCCAATGAAGTAAATATTGTGGGATTCATCGGCGATGATGAACAAAAATGGTTGATCCGCAGTAAAAAGCTTTGGAATTATTAACATTTTAAAAGTGAATCCAACCGAAGTTGAAGCAGCAGCAATTGTACCTTCTTCAGCGACCTTAAAAAAGAAAAGTGATGATTGACAAAAACAGAAGAAAAAAAGATTCATATAAGTTATTTATAACCGTTGATTAAAATATAAAAATTAAAAATATGAGTAAGTTATTTAAAAGATTTTTAAGCAAGATAATTGCCAATGAAAAGAATATTATGATCATTATCAACAATGACATAAAGAAAAGAGTGATCGGCTATGAATTGAGGAACTAAAGGAGGATGAGATGGCCGCATTCGAGTTGTAACTATGACTCCTGTGGCAGCAGCAGCTTCTGAACCTTCTTCATTGGTCTGCAAGGAAAAAAATAGTGATAAGAATGGCATGAAAAAAAAACTTTTCACAAAAATTTAGCAAAGGTAAAAATTCGACTTTTACAGTTTAGAAAATTGGCAATTGCGGTATTTCCAAAAGCAAACATTAAATAAATACACACAAACCAAAAAATGTGAATGGGTAAAAGTAAGCAGAAAAGTTATATTTCCTCAAAGTAAACTGCAGCTTTCTTATTTTATATTAATTTTAGGTTTTAATTCGTTTGCTTACTTTTTTCCTTTAAAGCATAAAGGTGGAAGTGAAAACAAAAACCAACCTCAATAAACGCTTTGTGAATGACATCAGAAACCTTCAAATCGCTTTGCTCAGTGATTCCAGTAAAATTTGCATTATCAGTAAAAGCTTCCGTGATTCCAAGTTTCTTCAAAGCATCAACAAGTTCGAAAGATGATTCAATTTTGAAACGTGGAAGCTGAACTTTAACTTGTGAACGTCCTTTCTTAGCCAAAAGTTGAGCCAAAGTTGAAGCATTAATGGTATTAACTAAATTTTCAAGACCAAAACGTTCACGTGGGAGAATAATGTACATGGTGACTTGTTGATTTTTGTATGGAAGACCAACCACTTGATAATCATCATTTTCATAATAAGGAAGATTGGATTCAAGTTGCATCATTTTAACCTAATAACTTAATTAAGAGAAGAAATGAAAATATGGTTTACTTTTTTGGTATTATCAGGGGATGAGTAAAAATCGGCATCATGTGTAAGTTCTTCTTTAAATTGTTTATCCCATTGTCCTTTGAAATAAATTGCGTTGATAAGAACGAGACGAGTTAAATCATCGAGAGAATCAGGGCTGATGAGATTTTGAATTTTGTCATGAGTTGCATTAGCAACGAATGAATTAATTTTCTAGAATTTAGAAGAATTAAACCATGGGGCAAAAATATAATTTAAGATAAATAAATTGAACACAACGATGCGCTATTGAAAACCAAAAACATACATTAGCGGCAGCGTTTGATTCAGAAAAATTAATTTCTTCCAATTCTCCAGCATAATGCTTTTTGATTCCTTCGATATAACTATCCAAAAGTTTGAAATCCTTTTTGACATAAACGCGATTTGCAGATTCGAGGGTAACATTAAGATCATTGGAGTTGATGAGGTTCAAAACAGACGAAAAATGAGCATGAATTTCTTCTTCAGAGACACCTAACAATAACAACCGTAATACAACTCATTTTTAAGATCAGTAAAAAACAACCTTTAGCAATAGTTTCACGAATTTGATTGGCAGTATTTTCTTTAGCTCCAAAATATACCATAGCCAAAGCAATTGAGATGGAAATTGGAGAAAGGATGGTGGATGAATTCAAACCATTATCACGAAGAAGATTCAACGCGAAGCCAGCTTGAGCATCGATGATAGCTGGTAGGGGAATAGATGGACCTTGACTCATATCTTCGACAACGCGAAGAGTCTTTTTCTAAAAATTTGAAAAAAATTTGTAAGTATAAAGCAGCTCTAAAAGCTTTTCACGATAGCAAGCATAAAGGGTAATAAAGAATGAAGAAGCACTACATATAAATAAGGGTAAAAATTGCAAAAACAAAATAACAAAAAATATTTAAACAGGATTGAAAACTAACGTGACTTATATTGTCGGACATTTGTTCAGCTTTTTTGAATTGAAAAGAAAGTGATGAAACTGTTTTTTCTCCTTAAAACGAAGGTTAAAACAAAAAATGATAAAACCAAAATTTTCTTGGTTCCTTTTAAACGTAAAATTTACGCGAACAAAAAAAACAAATAAGATGAATCACCATCGCAAAAAGAATTTATTGATCACGAATGGGTCTCAGCTTTCATAAACAAACAACGATATTATCGCTAAATCATTTTTGTTTTAAACAAAAAAAAAGAGCCAAATTTCACACGGACGATATGACACCATTTTCTTTAGAGACAATGATGGATTGGAAATTGTGAACAACATTCTTAAAATGGTAACCATAGCTTTGTAGCATAAATTTATTTTTCAACATAAACTTCGGAAATTTCCTTAAGAACAGAGAAGGATCAATTTTAATAATATAAAATTTAATGCCTTCGAAGATAGGAAACAATAGTGAGTCATTGGAATTGGTTGGAAAGAATTGAATAACACAAACAATCGCTTTCAAATAAGCAGCAATTTTTTCAATTCCACCATTTTTTTATACAAAAAAATCGAAGAAACAGTCAAAAGAAACTTTTTTTACTCCCATTTTTGTACATACATAACGTCCTCGCCTTAGAAACAGCAAAAAAAAACATTCTTTTCAACAATGAAAATTGCAGAAAAAAGTGCGTCTTTCTGTGTTGTTTGTTTATTGCTTGCCAGCTTTGCTTTTGAAGTAAAAGTTTTTTTTATTGTTTGGTCTCTCCACTTATTTCCCATTCGATTCCAAATTGTGGCAATAGCAAATGGAAAACCAAAAAAAAAATGAAACAAATTCAAACCTTTGGTTGATTGTAATCGAATCGAACGATGGTTGATAAATGAAAATGAACGCTCTTTAAAACTTGTTTATTCAATAAAAAAATGACCTTTGGCTGTTCGCTTTCACTTCATGAATGGATTTAAGGGCCATAAACTAAAGTTTATGTTTATGTTTCAACCGAGCAAAAAAAAAAGCAAAAGTTATAATAATACATATTTATTCTCCAAAAAGTACATAAAACACAGGGATAATTACATGCAAAAACAATATATAATAAACACAGTAACTTATATTATTAGACAGTACAAAGCAAGGCTTTAGAGACTTTTTCGGAAGTTTCTTTGTTGACGAGAAGTTCAACCAATTTGAGAGCAAATTGAAAAGCTGTTCCAGGTCCACGACTTGTTACGACATTCTTAGAAACGACGACATCATCTTCACGGAAGTTATAACCTAAAATCAAAAGCAATAAAAATGGAAAACTAAAATAACACTTACCAGCAGCAATGATCTTTTCTTTGACGGAAGGATATGATGTGATTTCACCATCTTTGCCAACATTATGCACAGTGAAGATATAAGGTGCCGCACAGATTGCTCCAACAAGTTTTCCATTTTTAGCATGCTTTTGAAGAATTTTACCGAGACGTTGATCCTAAAAAGATAAATAATATATAAAATGTTGGAGAATAGTTTTAAACATACATCTGCAACTTTCAATGAACCAGGACCACCAGGAATGATAACAGCATCATATTCATTGTTTTCAACATCTTTGAAGAGTGCATCAGCTTTCATTGTAATTTGACGAGAACAGACGAAGTATTCCTCATTTTGAAGGTTTGCAACAGTGACGTCAACTTCAGCTCTTCGAAGGATGTCAACAGTTACAACGAGTTCAATATCTTCAACATCTTTGAAAGCAATAACAAGTGCTTTTGGTGCCATGATTAAAGTTGAATTTCAGAACAAAGATCAAAAATAAATAACGTTGAGGAAGAGATTAGAAAAAAAAGTTTGGTTTGAACAAAAACAAAAATATCGCGACACGCGATTCGAGAAGTTTGCATGCAAAATGCATTAACGAGCCCGTAAACAGTTTCAAACCCGCAAAAAAACATTTGTGAAAATTTTTACCAAAAAAACATCAAAGTTTTGTTCTAAATACCTTTTCATTGTTCTTTAAAAGAGCCAAAAAATATATTAAAATAACTTTCATTATAGTGTACTTTGAAGCTTCTTAAAAAAGAGATCCAAAAAAGATTACACATTTTTGATTTATCTGGCTTTAAATAAAACAAAAACATCCAAGTCCCATCGCTTAATACTTTCATATTAAACTCGTGTTTGCCTTTCGTTTTTGTCACGTTTATTAAATTCTTGCTTAATAATTTATTCATTTTTAGCTAAATCTCAACAAAAATGACTACAACAGAAAAAGTTATGACAACTCTTGAAAAGACGAAAACCCCGTCAATCCCTAATGGAGTCAAATTTGCTTTTGGCGGTCTTGCTGGGTAAGGTATTCATTATTTTAAAGACAAATAATAAACCATCATTTGATTTCAGAATGGGTGCAACAATGTTCGTACAACCTTTGGATTTAGTGAAGAATCGTATGCAACTTAGTGGAACAACTGGAAAGAAAGAATATCGTTCAAGTTTTCATGCTTTAAGAAGTATCATCGCAAATGAAGGTCCCATTGCTGTTTATAATGGTTTATCTGCTGGACTTGCACGACAAGCAAGTTACACAACAACAAGATTGGGAGTTTATACATGGCTTTTTGAAAAATTCAGTAAACCTGGTGAATCACCATCTTTTGCCATGAAAGCTGGCCTTGGAATGACTGCTGGTGAGTTATTCTTTCTTCATTATCTTCAATAATACAACCACTTTTAGGTGCAATTGGTTCGTTTGTTGGTAATCCAACGGAAGTAGCTTTAATAAGAATGACGGGTGATGGAAGACTTCCAGCTGAACAACGTCGAAATTACAAGAACGTATTGGATGCAATCTATCGTATTTTTAAAGAAGAAGGTGTAACAACTTTATGGAGAGTAAGCGTTTTAACTCCATTTTTTTAAAGCTTTATAGTCATTTTTAGGGCTGTGCTCCTACTGTTGGTCGTGCTATGGTGGTTAATGCTACTCAGCTTGCTACTTATTCCCAAGCAAAACAAGCTATTTTAACATCTGGATATATTAAAGATGGCATTTTCTGCCACTTCTTAAGCTCTATGATCAGTGGTTTAGCTACAACTATTGCAAGTATGCCAGTCGACATCGTTAAAACCCGAATTCAAAACATGCAAATTATTGATGGAAAACCAGAATACAAAGGTGCGTTTGAAAATGTTTGATCCTTGTCTAAGTTCTATCTTTACTTTTAGGTGCTTTCGATGTTCTCTCCAGAGTTGTCAAAAATGAAGGTTTCTTTGCTTTATGGAAAGGCTTTACACCATATTACATGAGGTTTGATTTTTATTTTTATGATTCCTTCCTAGTAATTTTGATTGTTATTTCGTGCGTCGCTTGGAAATCTGTCATGGGAAAATTCAATAAAAATGAAAAAATTAACATAAAAAAATGAATGAAAACTCAAAGAGCTTTTCATTGTATAAAAATGTAGCGTTGATGAGCGGTTGTTTGTTTTGAGTTACCCAAAGATGCAAAAGGATCGAAATAAATTCAAATATGTTTTAGGATCTAAATATCTAAAAGATCCAAATACCCAAAGGATCCAAAAATGGTAAAGGATCCAAGATCTGAAGAGAGTTGCATAAAACAACATGGACAATGACTTTTTTATTGAAAAGAAATAATTAGCTATTATTATTGAGGTGCTATAAAGCATTTGGGGTTCTTTAGAAGGAAGTGGATAATTGGATAAGGAAATTAGTTGCGCGGTGGAAAAACCTTAGGTATATTAAATGAAGATCTTATATACGTACTATGAGAATGATGAAAATCCATGCAATAGCATTTTAAAAAGCCATAAGAATTTAGCAAAGTTGCAAAATTTTATGTATTTCAGCGTCTTATATGCTCAACGTATCTAATATGGTAAAGAATCCAAATCCATAAATTTTAAAGGTTGCAACTTGCAAGGATAGATTTTAATATATACAATATGCCGGGCCGAAGGCCCGCATTTCCCTATCTGTTGGATAATGTTGGTGACTTTTATTTCGCTGAGTAAAAATGAAAAGAGATCTAATTTATTTAGATTTGGTATAAAGTTTAAATTTTGAGTATTTTTGAAAACGGATAAGATGATATAAAATTAATAAATGCATAATGAAGTAGTTATATCGCGGGCCGGAGGCCCGCGTGTTGCCTAGTGATATATTAATCATCATTACTTTTCAGACTTGGTCCTCATACAGTCATCACTTTCATTTTCTTGGAACAAATGAATGGAATGTACTACAAATATGTTTATGGTGTTACTGGACACAGCTCTCTTTGATTTGATTATCTGAAGTTTCAATCTTAGGATTATAAATGGCAATATTTCTGCTTAATCGTAGACGCAATTTTAATGTATCCCTGTGTTTTTTGTTTTGTTGTTTTTTATTTTGTGTATCATTTTTATAAAGAATAAATTTATGTAATAATATAATAAAACCCGTAATAACATTTATAAATAAAGATAAAATACATAAGAAACATAAAACGAATTAAATATACGACGGAATGTGAAATTTAGGTTGCATTGGTTGAGATGAATTGAAATGAAATTGACATTTTTGTTGATTGTTTGATGAGTAAGATTGAAATGAAGGAGGTGGTGGCGATTTTGGAGGTGGTGGAAAATGAAAGACCGGAGCATTTGTACGTTTGAGTTTGCGAAATGAAGAATAAAGTTGATTCTTTGATTTTGTAAAAAACGATGCAGATGATGTATTATTTCCAGATGAATGTTGAAAGACATTTTCAGATTGAGCGAAACATGGATCAGCATTTAATGATGTTTGACTTCGACGAATTGGTGATGAAGATCTGAAAAAGCAAGCAGCATAAAAGTAAGAAAGAGATAAATATATTTAGAAAAAAAGTACCCATTTGAACCATTCAAAGTCGATTCAGAAGTTTTGTTGATTTCGTATTCAATTCTTATTGCATTAAATCGAAATATTGTGATATTGTTATCAATGAATTCTAAATCCTTTGTAGTTCGAACATTGTAGATGAAGCCTAATTTCATAAATTTCTCGAGAAGCCGAAAGCATGTTATTCGAGAAATATTCTTTCCAATGCATAGCTTTGGTAGTACAATAAGCAAAAAATCAACCGCTTCACGACCAGAAAATGAATTATCATGTGGCCAAAGTAAACGCCAATGCCGGGTTAAAGGCATTTGCTCATAAAAAACAGACAAAATTATATTCCACTAAAAAAAGTAATTTATTCAATAAAATATTTCATACAAAAAACAAAACAAAAAATAATACCCTTTGAGTTGCAAAAGTTTTTTGACCAGGAGAAAATAATGAAGATGTCGAAGCTTGACTTGGAGAAAAAACATTTGATTTATTCATAATTTGATTCGGGTTCTTTATTAGAATGTGAACGAAAAGAGCAATAATAAAATGAAAAAAATTCTATCAAATCAAATCATGAACATCAATTCAAAACAATTAAGGTGCAAATTGCATCGACTTCTTTTCCTCTGGATCAGCTTTCTTATTCTCTGCAGCGAATTTCTTTTCCTCTGCGGGTTTCTTTTCTTCGGTAGCAACTTTCTTTTCGTCTGCCGCAACTTTCTTTTCCTCTGTGGGTTTCTTTTCATCAGGAACAACCTTCTTATCGTCTGCAGGTTTCTTTTCTTGTGGAGGAGCGTTATCACCTTTTATCCCACTTTGACTTGGTCCTAAAAAACAAAACATAAAATCAATATGGCAGTAAAAGGATAACGAACTTGCTGACGATGCAGATATTCCAGGAGTTGCAGTTTGTTTAGTACCATCAACTTTCACTGAAAACGAATGATCAATAAAAGAAATTAGCATTGCTTTCGAAATTACGTAACAATTGGTACATACAAGCACCGTAAAAACACAGTCAACGCATAACCGAATAATTACAAGCGCTTTAAAAAAAGAAGATATAACTTACAATCATCTTTTTTGAGAAAGATATCATTATCAAGATTCTTGAACGTTTTGAAATCATCATCTTTTTCAGCAGCTTGATCATAAAGATTTGAAGGAGCTTTGAAAGGATCAACATAACGAGCAGGAGGTAAATCAAAAACTAAAATAAATGTTAACATTATTGAATCATATTTATATGTGTAAGAAACATACTATTTTCAGCACTTGCGCATTGTTCTTTTCGATCCAAATGAATGAAATCAGATGAAACACCAATCAATTCACAGAATTCTTTTAGATTTTCTTCTTTCAAAATTTGTCCTGATAATCTTTGATGCATAGTTTTAGTTATTTGGAGCCATTTCATTGGACGAAAGTTAAAATGATACCAAATCAAACCAGTAACAACGCCAATTACCAGCAATAATATAAATGCAGAAATAATGATTATAATTGCATTAATTATTGCGAGGATGTCTTCAGGTGTTGTTTTACCTTCTCCAGGAAAATGTACATCATAAGGACTCCATTTGAAAAAATGATGCATTTTTGTTGTTGACATTCAGGAACTTGAAGCAGCAAGAGAAGCGAAATTCAAACACGTCTGAATGAAGAAAAAAAATAATAATAACAAAGACTGAGTTTATAATATGGCGTGAAATGTGGTGAGTAAAGTAATTTGCATGCAACAATAATTTTGAGGTTTTGAAGCGATAGAAATGATAAGCAAATTTTGCGGGGCATGAAAATGAAACACGCTAGCTGCGTTATTGACTTGGATGTAAATTTATACTCGTGTCAATCCAATAAAAAAAATTTTAGGCTATTTTTTCAAAATTTTTATAATACATAAATTTTTTCTTTATTATATAAATAAAAAAGCCCACAATATTTTTTCCACACATGAAAGATAGAAGCTTATCAAAATTTAAAAGGGTTTTTTTGGAAGTCGTCGCTCGAGTTTACCTATGTAAAACTCTAAAGACAATTTTAATAATTCTTAATTCCCATTTTTCTCTCTTTACCACTTTCCGATCTCTGTTACAAGTCTTTAGCTTAAAAATGGTCATCAAATTTACAAACAGGTGCATTTTGGTATATATTTTTTTTCAAATTTGGTTGGTTTTTTAACTTATATTATTTGTCTGAGTGGAAGAGGTTGCTGCGGCCTATTACTTAATGCGCGAATGAAGTTTATTCTTTTAATAAAATTTGATTCAACAAATTATACATTGGACAACTTTGAATTATTCAATTTTTATGTTATCAATAAAATTGGTTTTACTTTGACTTTTTCGTTTGCAACTATGGTTTATTGGCCTTTGATGTATGTTATATTTACTCAATCACCAAAAAGAATGAAAGTTTATTCGCTTATTACTGCTTATGAGCTGACAGTTGCTTATTCATTTGCTTTTACTTTATTTGTGGCTCAACCTGTCTTTCTATTTCCATACAAAGGTGCATACATCACAGGATTTTGGCAAGTTGGAGAAGGAGGAAATCCATTTTTGTTCTTTTCTGTAATATTAAATATTTTATTGCTTTTTCATGCGGTGGGTACTCATCTTTTTTATCGATTAGGATCTTTATACACCTCAGATCATAAGCTTTCATTTTTTTCAAAACCCAAAAAGTTAAATAGTGTTCTCATTCCTGCAATGATTGCTTTACTTTCAGCAACGATAAGTAAGCTCGTTTAACTTTCCTAAAAGTTTATCTTTACCTTTCCGTTTTAGTTGGTTTTAGTTTAGACCAACCCGAAGGAGAATTATTTCGTTCCATACTTGCTTCGGAGCATCCATACTTTGAAACATTTTTTAAAATGCATCCTTTTGCAATGGGCTATCATGAGTTATATTCAAATTATATTGAATTATTATTTCTTAGTATTGGTATTGTCGCAATTTTGGCATTGCCATTTTTATTACTCATTTATGGTTTCTTTTATCAAAGACTTAGACATTTTCAAAAGAATTTAGCATCTTCAAAACAAAGATGGCATATTATGTATTTAAAGTAAGCAAGTGTCCATAATTGCCTTTTAAATTTAACGTTTCTTTCGTAGAGCATTATTAGCAAATGGAGCATCAATTATTTTTTATCTTTTAATTCCATTAGAAATATTTTGTGTTTCATTTTTTTGTCCATGGCAAAAGGCAGCTTTATGTGGATCTGTAATGCCATTAATTGCTTCTCAATATGTTATAGCTGCCTCACTTACACGAATTTATTTTATTAAACCATATTATAATTATTTCATTAAAATTTTTTACAAATTATTTCCAAAGGCTGCTAAAAGAATCAGTAGGATAAGTTACAACTGAATCAAAGGTTATGCTTACTCTCAACGAACATGTGTGCCTATAAAATCGTTAGTTAATGTTTAAACATTTGTAAATTTTTCGTTTTTATTTTGTTATTGCGAAAACAGTTGCTGTGAGTATTAATTACAAGGCTTAACAGATGTTTTTGTGAGCTCAAGGCTTTTTATTTAAACAAGTAATAAACCAGTATTAAGAAATATATTTTTTATACAATTTACAAGGAAATCATTCAATTCTATTTTCTTTCATTTCAATAAAGCATCGCCATTCATAAAGTAGAGAAATGAGTAAAATGCTTAAAGTAAAAGTTGTTCGAAAAATTGGATACCAGCTAGTCGATGAATGAGACATAATTATTAACACCGTCATTTTTAAAGGGCATAAAAGAATCTAAAATGCATTATTTTTTTATAGAATAATAAATTTGCTATAAAGGCATCGGCCTTACAGTAAAAAAAAAATGTGAAAAAATAAGCCATGGCTTTGAAGTAAATAACCCAATAATCAAAAGTAAAGTTAAGAGAAGCCAAATGGTTGTTATGATAGCCATGATTTGAACTCCCCATCTAAAAACGAAATGAATAAAAAATCAAAGACAACGTTTTATATAGCATAAATTTTTTAAACTCTGACTCTTTTAAATTCCAACAAATAATTAAATTTAATTTTCTGTATTTACCTTGCCTCTTCATGATAGAATGAATTATTATTTAATAACATAATGACGGAACTTTCAAGCAATTGATCGGTTGCAAGAACGAGTTGAATTAATGCAAAAACTGACACCGGTGCTTTAAGGGTTAATTTTTTCTTTATTTTTAAAGGTTGTACACCATTTTCAAGAATTATAACTTCTGATTTATCCATATTTTTTTTTGTATAATCTATGAGCAAAAGAAAAAAATACAATAATTAAGTGAAATTAACAACAATATTAAACAAAACAAAAACGGCAGCAAAAAAATTAAACAATTTTAAAATGGACGGAGTTGATCAGTTGATACTTTTTAAGCTAAAAAAGTCTAAATATAAGCAAAATGAGAAAAATAAAAAAAAGAAACAGAAAATTGAGAACATCGACGACAAAGAAGAGGAGCGAGCGATTGAGTAGGGGCACCGCCTCCCATTCCTCTAATTGTAAGACCGACGATAGAGCCGCAGACCAAAGCTCATTGCACTAAAACAAACTTTTATATTCGAAAATACATATCAGAAACATTTTTTAAGATATCCACCTACATTTCATGGTTTTTGATTATTATTCAATTAAGTGGAGATCAATAGAAGTGAAACACTCATGAAATAATTTCATTAGGAGGCAAATTTCTTACTTTGTTTCGATGCCTCTCAAACATGTTTCACCACGGTTACCGTAAATCTCTTCCCATTATTTCTGTTGTAAGATTTTAATCATCAAGCTATATCCATTAAAAAGCGTGAGGTATAATTAAGCCGATGCAATTTGTATTTTGCTCAGTTTGACATTGAAGGAATATTCTTCAAGTCGTATATCTATAGCATCGAATTTCCAAATATATAGCAGTTAAAAAGCAAGCTTGAAATAATAAAGCACCCGAAAAAGTTATTAACCAATCTCCATCAATCGTTGATAATTGGGTCCATGAAGTTAACCAAATGGACGAAAGAGTGGCATGAAATATACAAACTACAATCTGAAATTTTCCCAAGTTTTAAAAATTATTTTAAATTCCAAATAGTCAGACTTACAGAAAAAAAGATATGTGGAATTAAAAACCCGCTTTGATTTCCAGATAACCCGAACATAGCAAATATTGCTGACGCCATTAAACAAAAACTAATTAAACATGTCGCAATTACAGAAAAGCTGAAGAAAAAACAAATAGTAAATTATTAGTATTTATACGAATATTATTTAATTTACCTAGGTTTTTGAGGAATGTTGTCTATATTAACTGATTGAGCTTGAGCTGATGCGACAGCAAGAGAAGCAATAAGCATCGCAGTGGATAAAACTAATTCGATTAAAACTACCGTCCATGTTGCGGATCGTACTGATACCATTTGATTTTTCCCGTTTAAAAAAACGCTAAAAAATTTAAATCTTTTTAAAAAAATACTCAACAAAAATTGTTTCAAAGTAGCACGCTTATTTTGGAACAAAAAATATAATACACATATTCACGTCAGATATTCGACTCGTATTTCAAGTGGTTGCATAAATCTTTCATGCACCTTTTCGCGTTTATAGCTTTTGAAAAAAAAATCTGTCAAAAGTGTGAGAAGAAAAAGAAGAAGTAATATACCAAGAGAGAATGGCTAACGAAAGATGGGTTTTAACCTGCGCAAAAAAAACCGGATGGAAATTTTTAAGACATTTTTAATTTTTGAAGCATTTGTTGTTGTTAAAAAAACTTTGTCACAAAGAAAATAGAGATTTTTGAAAAAGAAAAAAGTGTAATTTGAGAAGCCCTCAATGAAGAATAAAGCTTTTCAACTTTTTTTTCTACATACTTCTTTCTCTCTTTTCAAATATTGATAGTTTTAAAAAAAATGAAGAGAAAATGAAACAGCGAAAAAGAATGGATGATGATTGTTTGGTTAAACAAAACACATATAAAAAAAAATTTTTTTACAGAAATAAATTTTTGCTAATTTACGGCAGTTGCAAAACAATTTTGAATGCTTCAATGGTAGACATAATGAGACACATGAAGATGAGATTAGAGGAGCTAATGATTAGCTGTCATTTTTTTTATAAATTTTTTAAAACTTTAAAACATTTTTACAACTTTAAACTTTCAAAGACGAAGAAAAAAATATGTCAAAAAAATATGTCCGAAAAATTTAAACAATAAAAAGGAGCTCTAAAAAAAGTTTAGTTTTTGAAAAATCAAAGACTATAAGAAAATAGTGACGAAGAAAAAAGAAAGAAACAAGTTTGGTTTTTCTTTTAATAATGAGCCACTTATAAATGAGCAATAAATAAATTCTAAATGGAGTTTTTACTCATTCTTATGCTGCTGTTTATGCATTCGCTCTCGACTTGCAACGGCAGCAGAAAAAGAAAGGATGATGTGTCAAAAAATATTAATTCAAATAAATAAACGTGAAAAAAGAATTTTTTGCAGCATTAAATAAAAAAGTAAAAAAGAAAACAAATCTTGCATTATATTTAAAATATAAGATAATTTGTTCTTAGAAAAAAACTTTACGTAAATTTCAAAATAATTGATTGGGTTTAAAAAGCTTTACAAGTTTTTTGGCTTGATTCCAATCAAACTGGGATGCCATGTTTCTCTCTTAGATAATGTTAATAAAATCGATTACATCTTAAGCGAAACACTACAGTTCATCATCTGACAAAGTAGACAAAAAAAGACATAATACTTAAGTAAAAAAATACCACTTCCATAATTTATATTAATTTCGGAAGATTAATTTTAGCTACGACGACCCTTCTTATTTCTCGCATTCATCCTTGCATTTTTTTAATCCAAAAGGGTTTCGTTGCAAATTAAAATTAAAAAATCCTTTTATTGAAAAAATCAAAGAATGTGAACCTTCCACATGACGAACAAATAATTTTTCGAATCTTTAAACATTTTTTTGACTTGAGAAAAATTTCTTCTTCAATTTAAGTTCATACGTTTGCATACTTTACTTTTTTCTATTTTAAAATTCAAAAGTTAATGTGAATAAACTAACAAAAAAAAAACAAGAATGTTAGATAGACATGAAAATCATGTGAAATTGTTTGAATTGAACTTTGTCTGATTTCTCAAACAAATCACATAAATTGAACTTTTACTCTCGTTTTAATAATCATTAACTTTTTTGAGCCCACACAACTGATCAACTTTGGGATGTCACACTTGATTTTTAAAAAGTCAATTTGTCAAAAAAATTACACATGCATGCATATGTTTGGTAGGTTGTTACACTTGAAACACGTCAAAATTAAAAGTGAAAAATAAAAAAAGAGATCGATTGATCAGCCACGCTCCCTCTTTGGTCGATAGGTTCTTTTATTTTTGATGAGGCAGCGCATGTTTGCCAAGTATTGATTATTATATTTTTCATAGGAAGAAACTAACTGTGAGTCTTTTTTTCACTCTTTTTAAAAGTTCAATAGTGCAGTTGTGGAAAAAAAGAAAGATGGATTCGAAACAATTAAAAGAATGTGAAATTTGTGGCGATGACAAAGATGTTAATCGACATTATGGTGTTGTAGCTTGTAAGTTTTTATTGTGTGAAACTATTGAAATAAAGTTATTATTCCCTACAAATATTTGTTCCATTTTTGTAATACTCTTAAAATTGGTTCCTTGGACTTTAAACTCCTTCCACTAGTAGTCCAAAAAAATGCCTTTTTAGTTAAAAGCCAATAAAAAAAGGTTCATTGAAAAACTCTAGTGGAATTAGAAAGCTAGTTGATAAATTTTTCATTACACTTTTTTAAAGGTTATGGATGCAAAGCTTTTTTCCGGAGGACAATATTTGAAAAGAAGCAATATGAATGTAAAGATGCTGGTCGATGCGCCATTAGAAAAAGTAAAGAATAAAATTAGTTTTTGTTGAATATTAAATGTAAAGTTTTTTTTAGCAAATCGTAATAAATGTCGACATTGTCGCTTTGAAAAATGTTTAGAAGCAGGAATGTCGGAAGACTCTTTTCGAGAATCACATTCATATTCAAAACCTGCGAGTGTTATTCAATCACCTATTAATAGCCCATTATGTCCACTTCCGAGTCCTCGCGTGTTCAGCACATCATCTTCCTCGGACACTCTAATAAATTTTTTAAAATTAATGACTCGATCCACCATCGAAGCATATGATCCTAAATAAGAAAATCTTGGGTTTGAAGAAATTCGAAAATTGCCCATTGGAAGGCATGTTAGTCTCTCAGAAGGTCTAAAACATCCTGAACGTGTTTTCCCAAGGGTTAAAGTGAATTGGACATGCCAACGACCAGCACATAAAGCTGATATGGCTCTTGGCTGGTTTCAAATTTTTGTAGTTGTTGCAGATTGGGCAAAAGGCATTCCACAATTTCGAATGCTTTCATGTCAAGATCAAGAGTATTTATTTCAATTAAATTTTGCTAACATCTCAGTTCCCATGTTTTTATATTATATGGCTAAAGACAATCTTAGTTTTAATCGAGTTCCTGCAAGTAATGGCGGCTATGTGAGCCCAGAAATGTTCGAATCGCAAGTGTAACTTTTTCGCGAATATCAAAGAAGGCAAAATAATTAATTTTTAGGATATCAGAATTATTGAGAAAAATTATTGATATTTATTATACTCATTTAATTCAACCATTTTTTGAAGTAAACCCCGATGAGGAAGAAGTTGCCCTTGTTATGACTATAATGTTATTTCAATTCTCGGAATCCATTTCAAATGAAGGTCATATAATTTGCAAAAATTATAAAGAAAAGCTGTTTGCTGCATTATATGAATATCAAATAGCAAAATTTCCCGATAAAAGTGATATAGAAAGAATTCAAAGATATGCACATTTAATGGAAATTATGCAAAGAGTTACCGTGAGTTTAATAACGTTAATACAAAACACAATAAAAAGTTTTAAAAAAATGCAGATAACGAGATTATATGGGTACATATTTATACTTTTAAGATAATATTTTTTGTGAAAGTGTGTTTTGAAATTTGCAATGAAAATAGAATAAGGCGGCTTCAAAATGAAAAATAAAACAAAAAAAATAATTTGCAAACTTGCAATGACAACATTTTTTTTAAAAAAAATAATGTTCCAAAATAGGGCATTTCCGTTGTCCCAAAAGACAAAATTAGTCAACACGAGGAACGTGAAGGTTTCAGACACAAAAAAATATGTCAAAGTCACATGTAAATTTTTGTCAGCGCGGAAATGTTTCCTTTTAAATGCCACTTTAATAAACTAAAACGATCTAAGGAAAAAGGCTCTCGAAATAAAAAAACACTTTTTTTTAGAAAGTTTGGTCAGCTGAAAGCGATCTTCATTTAATGATGTCAACATTTGATGGAATGAATATTGATGGAATTCCAAAGGAACTTTTATTTAATAGATTCTTAACGAAAACTGAATAAACAAAAAACTAATAAACAAAATGTTCATAAAAAAGCTAAATAAAAAATAAACAAACAATTTCACAATTAAGCCTTCGAGGATTTAAAAAAAATTAAGAGAGAGAGAGAGAGCGAAAAAGAGATTTGTTTCATTTTTTTTTGTTATTCGAAACCTCGAAAAACATTGGGAAGAAAAAAGTTTAACGCAGGGCACTCTTATAAGCCCAAATATGTATGGCTCAAAGATAAAATAAAATAGGAGAAAGAATGAAGAAAATTTTTCTGTGTGTCAATGAAAGAGATTTCTGGTAAATATGAATGAATCAAAAATAGCTAAAAGTCATATTTTTTAAAATAAGATATAAAAGGATAAATAAGTCTGGAAATCATTCAAATGTTTTTTGTTATTGTTGTTGCTTGCTTCAACCAAGCAATAGTGGTAGCAGCTGACAACATTACTTTTTTAAAAACATTGTTAAAAAATGCATTTTATGCACAAAAAAAGAAGAAAATTGCAATAAAAAAAGAAGGAAGGCCATCAAGAAAATTGCTTTGACGGAAGCATACTCCCGAGGCAGAGTACATTTATTCGACAAAGATAATTTTTTAAATTAACCTTCTTTCCTTCTATATGTAGCGCGATGAACTCTGCACTAAACGATATTATCGTATGATAAAAGTTTATAGCGTTTCCGAAAGAAAACAATAGCTTTGTAACGTCAAACCTTTTTTTGGAAAGATATTTTTTGTGTGTGAAACATCTTCAAAATCCAAACAAAAAACTTTAAAGTTAAAACAATTTTTGAAAAAGAAAAAAACTGCATTATTTATAAAGTAAAAAAAATTTAAACAAAAAAAGGATCCAAGTTTAAAAAAATTTGTTTGTTTCAAAAATGCAAAAAAAAGTCTCAAGAGTCATAAAAGAAAGAAAAATTTCGAATGAAAATTTGAAGAAAAGTTATGTAACTTAACTCCCCCATATAACTTCAACCCATAAAAAAAGCAATTTCTTGGATACTTTCAAGCGTGTGATTATTTCTAAAAATAATACTTTCAAATAAATATCAATGAGGTCGTTTTCTTTATAGCCCTTTATGAATGGATATTATTATAACTTTGAGCAAAAAAATAAATGGGAGCCACTTTGCAAGCAAAAGCAGTTTAAATCAAAGGTCAAAAAAGTCTAAAAGAAATTTTTTCGCGGTATTGTCAAAAAAAATTACACGCTTGAATGCTTTATTTCTTGACGTTATAGTGACGATTATAAGAAATAATCACGTTGCCTTCAAAAATTTTAGACACCTAAAATTTTAAGATTGGTCAAACAATAAAACGGAAAAAACCAGAAATTATAGGTTGTTATATATTACTTCGCTAGAGATATAAATCCTAAGAAACAAGAAAATAAGGATTAAAGTAATTTTGACAGCAGCCAAGAAATTAATATCAATACATCTTCTGGACAAAAACAAGAACAAGAGAGAAAAAAATGAACAACTGCCAATTTTTCAAGCAACAACCCTTCACTCAACTTCGTACTCAAAAAGTCAAAAGTAAGTGAGTGACAAATGCAACAAATAGAAAAAACAAATTTATCATTTTTTAAACTGATTTCATTTTTAAAAAAATATAAAAACAATTTGTCAAAATAGAAAACCAGCAGCACACTTACCGACAATATAGTACAATAAAAAAATAATGCTGAAAAATAAAAAAAGTTTTGTTATTTTCTGCTATGTATGGGATGGGTCTCCTCAAAAATTCAAAGATCGAATGCCGCTGTTGCTTTTGGTTGGTTGCCAATGAAGTCCCTCGTTGAAAAAAAAGAGGAAGGATGTGTAAAAATGTATTTAAAAAAGCCCACAAAAAAATATAATTAAGTGTAGTTTTTTTGGATGTTATAAGATAAATGAAACCTTTTAAAGTTTTTTTTGCACGAGAAATGTAATCTGGTATTTTTGTTAAATTTTGATAATTAACAGAAAAAAAGAGATAAACAAAGCGAAAAAGTGTAAGTAATTATTATAAAAAATATTAATAAATCATGCTTTCAAGTGTTAATAAATAATAATAACACTACCCTAGACAAAAGAGAAAATTGTAAATGGGGTGGAAAAGTACTTTTGCACTTTGTTTTTGGTGGTTGAAATACTCAAATTTTAAAAGAAAAAAAGAATAAAGACTTTGAAGAAGCCATTTTCGGTTTTTGACCTTTTGTTTATTCATGAAAAACAAAGAGTGAATTAATTGCCATAAAGGAAGTTTAAAAACAAAAATAAATTAGAAATCTTTTTTAAAAAATATCCAAAAGCTAGTTTTGGATTTAAGATAATTTTAAAATTATGTTTTTCTTCGTTTTTTTTGGTTAAGAGTTGATTTATAATAATAACAATTTAATAGCAATTTTAAACATTTCCTTGTAACAAAAATTGGAGTACAGCAGCAAAAGTGCTGGAAAAAAGGAAACATTTTTTATTTTGCATCTTCAAAGAGAAAAAAAATGACAAAGAAAGGTCGTTGCAATTTGCTTCAATTTTTTTAAAAGAAAATCTTTGAAAAACGTACAACATTTTTAGAAACTTTTTTTTAATGACGCAAAAAAGTACCCTTTTTTCCAACTTGAATAAACGGTTGCTTAATCGCATTCAAAATTGGAGTTTTTACTGAAGAAATTGGAAGCCAGCGAGAAAAAAAAGTGAATTTTAAAGTTCTTTAAAATAGGAAAAGTAGTTTGCCGTCGATTGCTAACTCTTTTTGTTAAATTTTAAAGTTTTGCAACAACAAAAAATCTGGAAGAAATAGAAAATGAAAAAATAGTATTTTTTTATGGCTTCAACTCGTGGTTTTGAAATTGAAAACTGTGTTCCAGAAAATGTCAAAATGATACTCTTAGTATTTTAACCTTTGAAACATATAAGGCTGAGATATGTCAAGCATACAAGCATCAAAGGTTTTATTAAAATAAAAAGTAGCGCATCACATTTCAATAAATCCTGAAATAAATAAACACAAGAAGCAGAAGAGATGTTTTTTGAACATTAAAAACATAACCAACATATTTTTTCATTCTTTGAAACATTTTTCAACAATTTTTATGGCAAAAACAAAATAGCTAAAATCCGTGTACATTTTTTATGCATAATTTTCTCCACTCAAGTTAAGCAAGGAAATGCTGTTTTCAAAGGAACACAATTTAAAAGCAATCACATTTGGTTGAGTTTTTTTTAAATCTAATTTAAAGACTTTTTTAAAATCATGTAAAAAACTTTAAGAGTTTTCAGTAAGGTTTGTCTACAAATGGGTTTTTTCAACAAAAAAATGTTTTGTAAAATAATATATAACATGAATTTTAAATTACAGTATCTTTGTTTTTTTTATAACATGTTGAATGGTTTTTATAATCTCATCATTTGTTTTATCTCTTTGGATGATTCATCTTTGCATTATCCCGCTTAAGCTTTAATTAAAAAAAGGTTTGGAGTTAATGAAAATGGAAAGAAGACATTCTCACCATTTTTTTTTTATCAAAGCCGATTAAATTGTTTAAATTTATTTAGTGCATACCTAACCAGTGGATCCACAATTTAAATAAAACTTTGTGAAATTAAAAATTATCGTATAAAAATTGCATATTAGTAGGATAGCCATCTTTCATTCAAAATAACAGAAACAATTTTTTTTTCTCATGCTTGCTCTCATTAGTGCATTTTTTGATTTCATGATATTTAGCCAAGAAAAAGAAGCATCACTCGTTTTTATCTTTCAATCAGTTGTTTATGCTTGATTTTTGTGCTTCGTTTCTGTTGGGTTGGCTATAGTTTGTTTAGCTTTTTGCTTTGTTTTGTGATCGTGATTATTTTCGTGTTTCTCCCTTGTTTATAATCGTTAGCGCGCATATATTTTAGATTGCAAATTTCACCATCAAACTCAAGAAAAGAAAGAAGAAAAAAGGAAAAAGAAAAAAGAAAGAAAATAAGAAAGGAAAAGAAGAAGAAAAAAGCATTTGTAGCTTTAAAAGAAAATAAAGCATTTGTAGCTTATAAAGAAGAAAAGCGTTTGTAGCTTAAAAAGAAGAAAAGCATTTGTAGCTTAAAAAGAAAAAGAAGAAAAATCAAAGACAGTCAAGTGCTGTTTCGGTATGTTTATTAACTGTTTGAGTTGGTGGTGTAGTCTTTGTTTTATTGTTTAGTGAGTTACGATCCCAAAATCTTGTTATTTATAGTTGAGACCTCTTCCTCTATTCCCTCCCATTGCTTATAGCGATATAAGGCTTAATACTAATAGAAACAAAATAAGAATTTTTAAGATTTATTATAAGAACAAACAAACAATTTTAATAGTAATAAACGAAACAAAAACAAAAACGATTGAGAAAAGTGTTGGTGTAATTTAGGAGTGACACACGGCACCTTGTTTTTTTGTCAAAAAAAGCTAAAACTTGAAGAGATGTAAGCAGCATTTGATGAGAAAAGTTTGTTGAGAAACGACCATGAGATATTTTGAGAATTGACAGGAGATTAACGACAACGCATTGAAGAACCTCAACAGATATTAGGACCAAAAGATATTGAGATGAAATATGAGATGAGCAAAAGATGATTGTTCAAGAAGCTGAAGATTAACGACACGCAAGTGAAGAACCTTGACAGCTTGGCGATAGTTTATTGCCGATTTACTTGTTGATTCATAGCATTGATAACTTCTTTGAAGACGATGTTGGTAGTATGAGGAACTTTCTTTCCATTGACGGTTGCAGTGTTTTCATTGCTCACGAAAATTTTGATATCTTGACGACGTCGTACACGACTAACAGCAACATAGCATTGACCATGAGAAAATGATGGAGTGTTGAAGATGATACCAACCTTGCTTAAAGTTTGACCTTGAGATTTGTTGATTGTCATTGCGAAGGCAGGACGAATAGGAAGTTGATACCTTGTAAATTCAGGCAATGAGTCATCAGATTTGTCAGAAAAGTTGTTCGGTATAGCAACGATTGGTACTAATTGACCTTTTGAGCTTCCAGTGATGATACGACAGCCAATGTAATTTGCACCCATATTTTCAACAACCATGCGTGTTCCATTGCAAAGACCAAGGCGAATATCCAAGTTTCGGGTGAGCATCACAACGCTGCCAACTTTAAGACGAATAATATTAGATGGAATTGATGAGTGTTCAAATCTTGCAAGTTCTTCAGCATCATAGTTGTCACGTAAGAATTCATCTTCAGGATAAGAAGTGTTTGACATGATATTAACAGATGCAAATTCTTTATGATCACCGGGAAGCATCGAGATGATACGTTCATTGAGATCTTTGACAGTTTCGTTCAGAGGAGCCATAAGAACAGCTTCAGAAACATATTCGAGGTATTCAGCAGATTTAGGATCATCAAATAATTTAGCAGGATAAACGAAATTCAAGACGGAATTTTGATCGTAGCAGACAATATCATCTGGAAGTTGGATTTTTGATGGACCAAAAGAACATTGAACTCGACCATTACCAACATCACTCAACCATGCAGAGTATGAAGGATCATTAGCAGCACGAACATTAGTTGTCAAAGAGTAAATCTTGAAGTTTTCTCTGAAGAGAGGAGAGCATAACAAAGAAGCTTCATAGGATGATCGAGCAGTTTCATGGCGCATGACAGGTAGTAGTTGTTTGAAGTCACCACCAAGGACAACAGTCTTGTTTCCAAATTTCGAATGATGTTCATCGATTCCAACCAAATTCCTAATCAAAGAAGCGACGTGTTGCAGGACAGATTTATGTTGCATAGGACTTTCATCCCAAATAATCAAATCAGCTTCAATAATTAGTCGAGCAAGTGGATCATTTGGAGCAATGTTGGGTTCTTGATGGATGTCCAAAGGAATTCGGAAAGCAGAATGAGCAGTTGTACCACCATCAAGGAGAATAGCAGCAATTCCAGTTGAAGCAACAGCGATGACCTTCTTTCCCATAGCTCGAAATCTTCTAATCATAGTGTTGTAGACGAACGTTTTGCCGGTACCACCACTACCTTGCAAGAAGAAAAGACGCTCACGGTTACGATCAGTTGGATTAAAAAGAGCTTGTTCCACTTTATCAACAAAAGCACGTTGTTCAGTGTTCAAGTTTTCATAGTCTTCAGCACCATCGTTAGAATCAGGAGGAAAAGCATCATTGATCGCATCCATCAAGTCATCTTCAGAAACATCAGGAAGTTTAAAATCAGCAGTGGTTTTTTGATGATGAAAGAGAATCGAGGCAATGTGAGCAAGAGCACGTTGAATTCGAATTTCCTTTGAGATATCAGCATTTCGATCGATGAGCAAATCACAGTACTTTTCCCATAAAGCTACAGCATCAAGAGGTTCGTTGTACACCAAAAGAAGAGCGAAAACAACACGGCATTGGCGAGGCATGAATTCTTTGGTAATTTCATCCATAGTTGTGTAGCAAATGGTATCATCAATATATAGATTTCGAGCTACAGCAGCAGCACGATAAGTTGGAAATACTTCTCCATTGAAAGTTCGAATAGCTTCATAATTTGGAGGACCTTTGACATGCTTGAGAAGTTCACGCATACAATAAAGTTCCACGTCACTTGGATAGATAGTACGAAGGCGGCCAACAACTTTTCGATCACGAACACGTCGATTCCATTTCTTGTTCTTGTAGTCCCATGTGTAATATTCATTTACTTGATGATAATATAAGTTGATGGAGCGAGTTGAAAGATCAGCAGCAGTGTAAACATTTGGATTTGCAGCAATTTCAGAAAGTTCTTGATTCACTAACTTGAAAAAAGCAGTAAGCCTTGAGACAGCTCGCGCTTCGGTTTCGGCACCGCTATTTTCAGTTAGGTTCTTCAATCTTTCTTCAGTGTCTTCAGGATTGAATATGACGTTGTGATTATCTTCAATATGGACTTCATGTTCTTTAATTGAATGAGAGCATCGGGTCGTGAACATAGATAAGAGACTTTCAACAGCTTCAGCAGCACCAACGCATCTCATCTTTCGGAATTGGACGATTTCGTTATAGTCAACGACGTTGTTATTTTGAGTTGAATTCTTCATTTCACGAACAGAGACGAAGGCTTGATCATTTCCTTTGAAGATGTATTTGTACAAATATTTGATGCATTTGATTCCACCACAGTGTTCAACGTTGATATGCGAATTGTATTTCAAGAGCAAGTAACGATTATGTGCGATGATGTATTGATTTGTAATAGGAACATTACGACGTTTACCATTAGCACCAACTTCAACAGATCTACCATCATCTGGACGCTTCAATTGAGCATAACCATCGAGACGCATAACAGTTTCTTCAGTATAAGGCTTTGGGAAGTCCTTTCCACAAATGCCTGGTTGTTTTCCATTTCCGCAAACAGCTTTACATCTTTTTGGATCATGAACCATAAGTGTCATAACAGTATCATAGTAGCGTCGTTGATAGTCAGCATCGTAAGAAAGATCAGAATCATCAGGTTTGACAGGAATTTGAGCAGATATGAGATCATCGACTTCTTCAGGAATGTTGTACTTGTAGTCGTCTTCCATGATGAGGAGCATATGAAGATGTGGCATACCCCGTTTTTGATGTTCCAATGATACAGAGTAAGCTTTAACTTTACCAAGAGTATTCTTTTTCAAGACATCTTCAAGAAATTGCTTAGCCTTCAGGTTGAATACACGACAGATGAGATCAGGTCGATCAATCCAAGTTTCAGCGGGTTGATTGTTATCGCCACGTCGAAGATTTTCCGTGATTTCTCTCCACTTTGGGTTTCCAGTAAATGTTACGAAGAGTGAAGGCATGCCATGACGATTACAGAGAGCAATGTTGTCCTTGAACCTTTCTTGCATATAACGATTGCCACCACGGAAATTCTTGTTGAGCATCACGATTTTACCAAGCTTTTTACCACGAAGTTGTTCATCACGATCAATCCTTGCTTGTAGAGCATCACGAAGTCGGCTGCATTGTTCATATCGCTTTTGCTTTGATGGATCAGATTCAAGTTGTTCCAGCTTATCAAGACGTTGACGAAGCACATTGAGATGACCATTGATGATGAAGATTTGGCTGAGAGTTTTTTGGCCAGTTACAGGATTGAAGTTGTTCTTTTGTTGATCTGTACGATCATACAATAACGAAGTGTAGTGTTGCTTCATTGAAACGTTTTCATACTTCTTCGAAATTGGCAATTCTTCATCATCATCAAGTTCTTCAGCTTCAGAATCACTTCTAAATTCAGGATCACTTTCAACATCATTAGCAGTAAGATATCGAGTAGCAGGATCAAGCTTCTTGAGATTAGGATGCCATCCTTCTTGACCAAAGACGAAAATGAGAGGATAAGCAGCAGCATCAGCAAATGAATCGAAATGAGGAACATAGCGAATACTGTTGCTTCCATCTTTAGAAATTCCAAACCAAAGACCTTTTGGAGGAGCATCAAGATCATCAGAGCGATAGATAGAGAAAACTTGCCCATTGACGGTAGGAAGATTGAGACGTCCTGGATGAGTATGTTGATCATTTCCGTTTTCCCAAACCAAATAGAATTTTCTGAGTTCAGTTCCTTCAGCAGCACATTTAGCTTCTTCATCAGCAAGGATTTGTCTCATGTTTTTCAACATGTCAGCAAGAGGATGATATTGACGCAGCATAGCTTCTAACAATCCAATAAGATCTTTGTTCTTTGCGGCATCATCAGCTTTGAAATGTAATTTTTTAACAGCATCAGATAGTCGATTGTTGAGAGCTTGATCGGAGTCGATGCAGTAGTTTTGAGCAAAAGAAGGAGCTTCTCCATCCATAGGTACCAAATCACCTGCATTATGACGTAATTCCCCTTCAATCTTGAAAGCATCAGCATGTCGAGTAACCTTTGCTTGTGTTGAAACCATTGCCATTAAACTATTGAATTGTTTAGGATGAGTCCAGAAATCGCTGAAGGAGGCAATTTGATCCCATCGAGCAGGCATCGGAGGAATATCAGGCATTGGAACAGCACCTTTAGCACAACAACCACCCAAAGATTCACAATGGAAGAGGAAAGCATTACAATAATGACATCTTTTATTCATAGGACCGAGATAATGTGGATCAGGATTGATTCCAGAGCTTCGAAGTCCAATAGGTTTGCCAAGTCGAAGAGTTGAGTTTCTTTTTGATGTCATTCTTTCATCATATAATCTTCTTGTATTATCAGTTCTTGGTATGATTCTTTGAGATTTTCTTAGAGGTACAGATGGTTGAGGTGTCGATAATGGTGCAGCTTGAACATGTTGAATCAAATCATTCTCAGCTGGAAGTTCAAGTTGAGATGGATCAATAAGAGGAAGTGGTTGGTTCAGTTGTCTTTCGAAAGCTGTAGGTAACCATGTATCAAGATTCGTACGATGCCATTCATCTTTGTCTTTATTCAACTCATATAGCATGTTCAACAAATATTGCATTCGATATCTTTCAGTGGCCATGTTGAGACGATGATCAAATTTCATTGAGTAGCCGTGGAATGCGAGATTTTCAGCGATTAGAAGTTTATGAGGTCCACAGTTAAAACCATCCCGTTGAAAATCAAAAGTTGAAGTGTCAGCTCTTCGAGGTACAATGTGGTGATCAATGATTTCAGCAGCTTTGAGTTTTTCAATAATGGATGTACATAGAGCAAGTTCGTCAGCATAAATTTCTCCAGAAGTAGCAGCAGATTGAAGAGTGTCATAGTAATCTGCATGACCAAGCAACACATGAATAGCAAGAAGAGTCCAGTGATTTCCATTCATAACGTTGAGAGGACACAAAATAAGTTCAGGATTATCAGGATACACGAAGAGGAAGTTTTTTATGTTTACATTGACGTTGTTAGCATGCGAATGGACAAAAAGCGAATCCAACACAGCGATTCTTAGAAATGTTCCATAGCGAACAGCGTGTCCAGCCATAGCACCAAGATATGCAAGCATTTTAACATCATTGAACCATTCATTCCTATCACGTTGATAATCACTTTGAATTCGGACATGATGGAATGGAAGTCGTTCATAATCAGGTGGTTCAATAAATGCATTGTCATCATCAAGCATCAAAGAATCATCATGTTCATGAGCAAATTCAGCACCTTCTTCGATAACACCTGAGACTCGAGATTGATGATCCTGAAAAACAAATGAATAAAGACATTGAAAGAAAAAGCATTCGAAGTAAATGGTTTGATTAAAAAACAAAAGGATAAAACATACGATATCATGTTCAGAATGATGTTGACAATCATCGTCATCGATTACAATATCATCGGTATCATTAGCAGTTTCTTTGTTTACAGTTGAGCCTCGAGATTGATGATCCTGAAAAATAAATGAAATAAGACTTTGAAAGAAAAAGGATTGCAAGTAAATGGTTTGATTAAAAAACAAAAAGATAAAACATACGATATCATGTTCAGAATGATGTTGACAATCATCGTCATCGATTACAATATCATCGGTATCATTAGCAGCTTCTTTGTTTACAGTTGAGACTGGAGATTGATGAACCTGAAAAACAAATGAATAAAGACATTGAAAGAAAAAGCATTCGAAGTAAAAGGTTTGATTAAAAAACAAAAGGATAAAACATACGATATCATGTGCAGAAAGATGTTGACAATCATCGTCATCGATTACAATATCATCGGTTTCTTTAGCACCTTCTTCGAAAACAGCTGAGGCTTGTGAATGAAATACCTGAAAAATAAATGAAATAAGACTTTGAAAGAAAAAGGATTGCAAGTAAATGGTTTGACTATAAAACAAAAGAAAAAACATACGATATCATGTCCATGTTCATGTTGACAATCATCGTTATCATCAAATTTGTAAGCATTAGCTACTTTATGTTCGGTATCAGCAAGAGCATTACGTTTTGCATTAGGTTCAAGTACATCTTCATTAGCTCGTCGTTTGATAGCAGCAGTTCGAGTTGTTGGTGAAGCTGTTTGATCAAGTTCATTATCAGTTGATTGAATAGCTCGTTTATCCTGAATAATATAATAATTAAGCAATTGAAAGAAAAGCATTTTGAGGAAAAGCATCTCAAGCAAAAGTTAATAAACAACAAATACGCAAGGTGAAGCAACTAAAGGCTAACTGCAGAAGGTTAAGAAAAAAACAAATAACAAAAAAATAACGCTTACAATAATATGTTCAGATTCATGTGAATTTTGTGCTTCAGTTGTATCCATAGCTTCACCATTTATCGTTGCTGTTGTAGTTGTTGGTTGTGGAGCAGTTGAAGGTGTTGTTGAATCATTTGATGGTCTTCTTCGAGCTTCTTCTTGAGTTCTCACTTTTCTTTTTGCCGTTGCATCTCTAGCTTTTGTTGCAGATGATTTCTTCCTTTTTGGTGGCATCGTTGTTAAATGATTACTAAAAAACAAAAAATAAAAGAATCTCAAGGAAAAAAATATCACGGAAAAAACATTATCCAAAATAAAAATGTTTGACGAAAAAAATATGCGAAAATAAAGCGCCTTCAAAAGCGTGTGATGAAGAAAAAAAATTGCAGCAGTCAAGCGCCTTCACCATAGTTCCGCTCTCCCAAAGCGAAAAACGCAGGTTGCGAAAAAAATTTTATTTTTTGGAAAAAATTTGACATCGAAAAACATGCTCGCCTAACTTTTCTGAGAAGCCCAGAAACTTTTATTCAAAATCTAAAAGCAAAATCAAATTCGTCATATATCGGTACTATTACTGACGGAAAGTTTCAGCCATTTTCCGAGGATAGAAAAAAAGTTTTAGTCAAAAAACATGTTTTTTTGGTCAAAAAAAATTTTCATATTATTTGAGAATTGTTGACTATATAATGATCCCCATAGTCTACGGATTCAGAATCTGTAAAAAAAATTGATATATACGTAGCCGGAAAAATCAGGATGGAGAAACCCCTCTTACTTTTTTGTGTAAAGAGAATATCTTTGGATTAAAAATAAGGTTAAACATTTATTTGCATCCAGAAGCTTGGGAAAATGAAGCAAAAAATTGTATAGTTCAAACACACAGATAATTGGCAATTCTATCACGATTTGTTCATAATTTTATGATTCCGTTTTTGTTGACTGTCAATTAATCGAATTGTACTTTCATCGTCTAAAGAAATGTTATTTTACCGAAAGGGAAGGCGCGCGCTTAATCGCTCTCATAAAAAAATCCACCAATAATTTTTTTCTGAATAGGAGGCGATGGAAGAAAAAGACCAAAAACGTCTTATTCTTTCTCTCTCATCTGATAAGCGCAAGCAATTGTGTTGTTTCAATGATCCTTTTTTATTCCGCATATTTGATTTCATTTGCCTTTTCATCTTTTCTTTTTTTTACCGCTGCTTAAAAATTTATATATTTTTAAACTTTAAAGCCTTAAAGCTTTAATATGAAAAATAAATAAAATATGTTTGAAATATCTTTTCCAACAAAATAAGAAATGATGAATCTTTTTAATATTATAATACTAGTTCTTATGTTGCTGTTAGCAGGTTCTCTTTTTTCTGTTATTTTTAACACTTTTATTTAAAATTATTTATAGCTTTTGCTTTTGCGATCGCACAATTTACAACCATTGATATCAGTGGAAGTTCATTATTACTCAGTGATTGTGCTAGTTTTACGATAACATCCAAGCTTCAATTAAGAATAGATCATCAAAAAAAATTACTGCAAGGATGTGAAACTCATTCGATATTCCCAAATATTACTATGTCTAATCATTATATGTACTGGTGTCATAATAATCTTACTAAGTAAGTTTTAACAAAAAACATTTTTTTTAGTTATTTATAAGTTTAGTTGTACAGTTATTGATGGAAATAGAACTCATTTGGATATTGTTGATGACTTTAAACTTATCATTGCTTATCAATTTTGTAATACATCAAACTCAAGAATTTATCCGATATGGACTGAATTTAGTTTATTAATAAATGGATTGAATTTTATGTTACAAAATGATTCTGGTAATCATATTCCGATAAGAAATTGCAATGCAGGTGGAACATTCCCAGGTGGTACGTGGTTTTTCTGTAGAAGCCAAACTGATGATCTCACCTGTAATTTTGATGGTTCGTTCACTATTAGTTAGATGGTTTTTAATAAGTATTATTTACAGTTCCTAGTCCCCAACCATCAACAAATGGATCGACTTCTTCATCGGGACCAACAACAATATCTGCACTTACTAATTCGACAAGCTCTGATTATATTTCAACAGTATCAACTAAACACCCAACAATTTATCAAACGTCTCCTTCTTCTGCTGATTCTACAAGTTATGCATACACTTCACCCTCATCAACTAGTCACACTATTAGTTACCCTACATCACCTTCTACGAATCCCCTTTCCACAAATACATTTTCGTCTTCAACAACAATTTATCCGACTTCTCATTCTTCTTCGTCTGATTCAACAAGTTACGAGTACACTTCTCCCCCTTCAACTTATCGCACTATTAGTTATCCCTCATCATCTTCTACCCTTTCAACCAATCCATTTTCATCTTCGTCGTTATCATCGACCTCAACATATTCTCCAACATTCACTCCCATAAATACCCCAACTTTATCGTCGACAATGACATCCTCAGCTACAACAACAAGTTCACTGACAAATGCATCAATTTCAACTTTAACGAGTAATTCAATTTCAACTGAATCATCCTCGTCGATATCATCCACAACAGCAAGAAACTCAACCACTTCTAACACGGTTATATCAACTCCATCATCGCCCATTACAACAACATTACAAACAACTCGTTCAACAACTTTATCAACAACTCCAACAATAACCACTACGCGAAGAGAGACAACTATAACACTAGTCAATAATTCATCAACAACGACCACAATCCAAACAACTGAATCATCATCGCCTATAATTTCTACTTCCACAATGTTTTCAACAGAGACTCCATTTGTGTTCCCTCCAAATCCTTACGATATAGATTGTACTAATTTTACATTAAATGATGGCTTGTATGGGCTGTATTGCTGGATTGAATCGGTAGGTCTCAATTTTTTGTACATAACAACTCTTTCATAATTAATAGTTTTTAGACAAATTATACTGCAGCAAACATTTCTGATCTTATTAATAAAACTCTTGCTAATATTAATGCCACTGAATTAACACCGAAAGAAGTTTTTGCAGTGCTTCGAATTTTTAAAAAATGTTCAGAAATTACAAATTTGACTCATGAAGTAATCGATTCAAACTATTTTTTTATACAAATCAATAATTTTTCAGGCATTTGACTCCATGGGAACTTTAGTCGATGCAATGCTTGAAGGTCCAGCGGAATCTTTTATTCAAACCCACATAGATGGAGTACAAACAACTAAAACAATTGTTGATTCCGTTACTAGGATGTTTTTAAATGCGCCACCGGATGTTGGATATTTGAATGGAAAAAATCTGGCATTACTTGGGAAATCTCTAAATTGTCATAATAATGCCGATGCCGGAAGCTTAACAGATGTGGATAATGGATTTAAGAACGGCACTGTAAATGAAAAGAAAATAAGAGCTTCAATATCGATTGATGGAAAAATTGCTTGTGAAGGACAAGGTCTTAACCTAAAGTGCTTTTTACAAAAAACAATATTTTAAAATTTTAGGAACACGAGTATTTTATACAATTTATCGAAATACTAAATTTTTTATTAAAAATCAACCAACTTCTTCAAGTTCATTCCTTACAAAATTTGCGGCTGCAACGGAAACAGCGTCAATGACAACTGATGATACCTCAGATGCAAAGTCTAAAAAATGTACGCCCGATTTTTTTGATACCGAAGGAGGAATTTTATCAGGAACCGTTGTTCAAAATGACTCATCCACCACGAGTCCATCATTTCTTCACAAATTTGCAAAAAATGGAGAAGATCAAAATATTGTTACTTTAAAATTTAATAAAAAAGATGTAAGCCTTTCACGTGCAACAATAAATTGTTGTTATTTTAAGTTTTTTAGATTGGAGTATTTTTACATGGAAAATTAAAAATTAGTTGGTGGGATGAAAAAAATGGCGAATGGTCACCTGAAACTTGTATCGTTGAAGATGTTGATGGATATTATATTTCTAAATGCACTCATTTAACTGATTTTACTCTTCTGGTAGATGGAATAAATGTTGATCCAATTTTATGCAATAAGGCTCTTGAAATTGTAAACTACATTGTTGCAATTGGTTCCATGTTTTCCTTACTAATTTTGAATATTGTTTATGTTATCATTTTGTAAGTTCGAGACTAACAAAATTCCAAAAGAAAAATATTTTTTTAGAATCCCTCGATTGAGTGAAAAAATATTTTCTAATATTTTCCTAAAAATTGTTCCTAATAGCGATAAGAATATTGTATCATTTGTTTATTCATTTATATTATTTTTATTTTTCTTTACTTTTACACTTTTTTCAAATCAAGGTCAAGTTGTAGTTAAAACGGGATGTTTGGTTGTTGCAGCTTTAAACTATTGGCTTTTAGTAAAGTAACTTATTTTAAATTCTTAGAATGTGAAAATGCTATAATGTTGATTTTGCAGTTGCATAATGCTTTCACTTTTTCAATCATGGAGAATTGTAAAAATGTTTGTATGGACTTCGGGACTTGAAAGACTTTTTCATATTATTACAATGAAAAAAGTGGTTTATCCAATGACTTTTAGTAAGCTTTTAAAAAATTGCAAAGAATCTTCGAGCTATGATTTTTAGCAATTTCAACTTCAATGACAGTGTTTTTTGGAGTTTTTACCCAAGGAGATTTTTTTCGAAGAAATGATTCATTGTGAGTAACTATTATCGCAACTGCATACAACCGATTTTTTTAGTTGTTGGATTAGACCGGATTTTTTAGTAGCTGCGGTTGTTGTTCCATTAACCATTCTCGCGGTGAATGCAATTTTGACTTGCCTTGTTATGTCTCTCCGCTTATTTCCACATTTTGGATTTTCAAAACTTATTCGAACTTCTTCTATTAAAATTAATAAAATTTCAAATAAAGAAGCCAGAGAAAGAGTGTTGGTATTGTTTTTAGTACAATTCACTTTAGGGGTGCCATGGGTTTGTCCATTTTATTTTCTTATTTTTAAAGCGAATCATATCTTTAGCTCCTTCAATATTTAACTCTTTTTGAACCCAAAGCTACTGCTTGGCATTTTTTATTTGTTATAGTTAATGGTTCTCAAGGAATTATTATTTTAATTTCATTCATTTATCGGTGCTATGGTACTTATAAAACTAATCAAAGATTGCAAACCCTTTGGAAATAGCTTTCTAAAACATATATGGTAATTAATTTATTTAATATAAAATTACATAATTAGTTAAAGATATTTTTTGGTTTCTTTATTTCATAGCCTGCCTGCTCTTTCCCGAATTAATTTGCTGCATTGAACGATGCATGACATATCCTATAAATAATAAAAAATTACCTCAGGAATATTTTATATTTTTAAATTATTAAATACTTACTTGAATAATGTCTGTGAATAAAAATTGCTTTAATAATGATTCACAATTTCCAACTAACATCGTCCTACATTTTGGTCCATCAGCGGTGCATGTGCAACTCACGCAAGGACTCTTTCTCACATTATGTCCTCGTTCTACTTGTTCATTACCAATAAAACAAACTTCACGATCCATCCATTTTTCTAATTTCATCCTAGGGAAATCACTACATGGCACTTGAGCATTAATGAGCTCATTTGGCATTGAAAAGACATCGGGTTGAATTTTGGTCAAAGCTGCACTATTTTGACATAAGATTGAACCAAGTTTAATTTTGCGAATTTCAGAAAGTTGTTCTAATGTGAATTTAGTTTCGGCTAGATCATTTTCATAATAAAATCTATCACATTTTTTAAGTCGATGGAATTGTTCACCAATAATGCAAGCCATGGTAGGAGGCATTAACGCTCCGCCCATGGGACGTTCAGATAACAGCCCAGGGAAAATATCTATATCATCAACATGATCATATACTGCTTCTAAAGCTTCAATAGAAGCTGAATCCATTTCAGACGCTAGATCAGCAAAAGAATGTGCACGTCCAAGACCACAATATTCTCGAAAAGCATTATAAGGTTGAACGCCGTGATCACGAGCTCGAAGAATATTAATTGTGATGAGATCCATTCCAGATAATGGTTCATTTCTTCGTCCAAAGAGATGATTTCTAAGGGCACTCGTGATATGGCGATCAAATGCCATGGATGGAGTTCCAAGTAAACCCAAAAGCATCGAATCAATTCCACCCTTTTCTTTATCATAAACGGCTTCAACATTATTGAAATTTTGTACAAGATCCACTGGTTCGGAATGATTTCGATAAAAAGTGTTTAATCGAGGAAACATTCTTCGAACCAAAGTATGTCCAAATCGAAAAGCAGCTGTAGCAAATGGATGTGAAATTGATGCATCACAAGTTGGATCATAACCATTGAAATATCCAGCTCGTTTGGGCATTAAATTATATTTTGTAATAAATGAATTTCCAATAAGTTTTGGTAAATATTCGTTATAAACAACATGTTGGAACATGGCACTCAAAATTCTTCGAGATTCAAGATAAAGTTTCTCGTCAGACCAATGAGAATTAATAGATTCAAGTTGGCGAGCAATTCGATTATGTTCACGCATAAAGATATTGTGGATTGATGTGAGTCCGGGTTGATGGCTATTTCTTTCATCACCAGCTACAAAACATGGTTTCTGAGAACGACAGTCCTGTCCCTGATCACCTTGAGGCAAAGCTTCTCTAAAACTCGAAAATCTAAACTTATAACGCATAAAAATTTATTACCGATTGACTTCTCCCAAATTAGTGAAATTAAGTTTTCCTCCTTCAAAAAGCCTTAATTCATCTGCTTCACATTTTGTTGAACCATATATTACACTACCATCTATGAAAGCTGTCAACTGATTTAATTGATTACGATAACCAAGATTAAGTTGGCCTAAAAGTGATCGAGCAAATGGCAAACATCTACGTTCTCCATTATCATCATGAGTTGGAAAATGTGGATCGCCTTCCGGGACAGGCAATGGCATGCAGTGGACTGATAAAGTTTCTTGAGAATCGCAACGAGTACAATTTAAAATTTGATCATTTGGTCCACGTTCCACCGGGGAATGAGTCATTTCATGATCTAATATTTGACCAAATTGCATTATCATATGAGTAAATTTTGTATGATCATATGGTAAATCAAGATGGATGGCATTTGAAATAATTCGAGGCGAAGGAAGTGGAACGCCACTTTTTGCAATAGAGCGTGGAGCATCACTTCCATCTTCATAAACTGGTGGCAAAAGATGCATTAGAGGACCAAAAGAATTTCCAAAATGTGGAAACCGTAAATTATTACACCATCCAGAAAAAGTTCGATATGGAGTTGTATGATCACAAGGCAAATCTCGAGGTAAACATTTTTCAACTGATCCACTTTCACCCAAAAAGGCGGTGAAATTATTGACAAAACTAAAAATACAAAGATCAAAGATCAAAGAAAGCAATATAAATTGGAAAAAACCTTGAGACATCGATTTGAGGTAAAAGTCTTTGAAGAGTTTTTCCATCAAGACGCAACGGCAATGGAGCTTTATTATCAAGTAATTCATGACGACCAGAAAGAAGCAATTTGGTTGTTTCCAAAAGTACCGAAGACATTTTTGAAACTTCAATGGCTTCCCTTTTTGCTCGCATCATTTTTCCATATGAAAGTAATGGATCACCATTATGGAAGGGGCGCTGATCTGAAATTTTATTTTTATTTGTTGAAAAGAAAAGGCTTTTGTTTAAACATTACATTTTTTAATATTTTTGGTTTCTTTTTTTCTTCGCTCTTCAACTTCTAACATTCCAAGTTTGATTGCCTTTCGAATTGTCGCCATCGTGACGGGCATTTCAATATGAGCGTCCGTATCAAACCAATGCTTTTGAATATCCATTTTTGGCAACATTGTAGAATTACAAGCAATTGGAAAATTGCTAAAACTATTTTCCATTATTTTTTCCATTTTTATAAACTAAACTCACTCATACAAATCAGACGCTTCAAAAACTTTTGGTTGGACACTTCCAATTCCGCTGTTATCGCAAAGAATTCGAGCCAAGGTTGTCTTTTTAATTTCAGCTTGTTGTTCTTCAGTGAATGCGGAGGGGCCAAAGTTATTTTCATACCAAAATCTATCACCTTTTTTAGTTTTTCGAAATTGCAAAGAGAGAATGCAAGAAAATGTTGGTCCAACTAATGCTCCGCGGACTGGTTTTTCAGCTAAACCAAGGATTAACAAATCCACATCTTCAACGGATGCAAAAGCACGTTGCAAAATTGGAAGCAACCATGTTGGATTTTGTATATCATCTTGAAGATCTTCAAACCGATTAACTTTAGATCCACCACATTTTTCTCTCCAAACTGTATAACTTGGAATTCCATGATCTCGACCAGTTTGTAAGAGCAATGCAGCTAAATCCAATCCAAAATTTCCATGATTTTTAAAGAGTTTCTCAAGAAGCTCTTCAGTCATTTGAAGACCCATTTTTGGTGGAGGTTCTCGAATGAGATATCGTAAGAGTGAGTTGAGTTTATCAGGAAAAGCTAAACTCGATGGGTCATTGAATAATTCGGAAAGTGGTCTATCTTGAACTCGAATGCCTTGAGAACTATATGAAGCAAGTTTGGATTCAAAAAGTGAAAAGAAAAATTGTCCAGCAGCAGCAGCAAAGCTATTGAGAACAGAGGCATCGGTTTTAAGGTTATAAAAATCTTCTTCGGTATAAGATTCTTTAGGGCTGAGACCATATTTCTTCCATGATTCTCTTCCAACTAATAGTGGCAAAAATTCATTATAAGTAATATGTTGAATTTGAGCAATAACTATTCTTCGAGCTTCTTGATATATTTGTTCATCAGTCCATTTTTTATTCATGGCCTAAAAATTTGTTTTAGTTTATGAAATTTTTTGGCATTAAACCAATTCTTACAAGAAGTTGATTAGCAATGTTATTATGCTGCCGAATCCAAATTGTGTGCAATGCTGTTGAAGTAGGAAGGAAGTTGACATGCTCGGAGCCACTAATGAAACAAGTATGTCCAGCTGAAGGAGCGCAAACACTTGAAAAGGTTGATTTTAAAGGATCAAGGGTTGGCGGGAAAATATCACCAAATGTCGATTTGGATGTTGTTAAAAGTTGACCTAAAATTAAAAAATTATAACATTGAAAAAATAAAAAACGATTTCAATTACCATCTCTAAGAGCTCTCAATTCTCGAGCTCTTAATCTTGTTGAACCATAAATAGCACTGCCATCAAGATAACTCGTAGCTGAGTTAGCTTGTTCTCTAGGCCCAAGTGGACATCCCTCTCTAGCAGCAGTTATCGTTCTTGGGTATGGCATGCAATCAACGAAATCGCCTAATTTATGATCAGTTTTTGGAACTTTAATTGAAGCACATTCAGGATGTCGAATTCCTTGTTTATTGCAACATGGAATCGGATATTGCTTTTCTCCATCTGTCAATTGTACCGAAGCAATATGAACCATATCATTAAAAATAAAATGAGCAAAATGTGGAACCAATGATGTGAGTTGTTCTTGCTTAGTAAAAGGTTCACGAAAAATTGTTGTCGATAAAAATCGAACATTAGGAAGATCTTGATGTGAATGTTTTGAGCTTCGTAAAGCTGAAACACCATCACCATAATCAGCATCAATAAATCTTTGCATTGGAGCATAAGTGGCGCCCCACACAGGATTTGCAATATTATTACATGCTCCATCATAACTTCTAAATTTTTTGTTTTCGCAGAGCTGCACAGTATCAAGAGGACAAATTTTTTCCAATTGTGGATGAAGTTCATTGGGAACAATATGCTTATCCCTAAAATAATTGTATGTATTTTTTGAAAATCGCCAGAATATTTACTTTGATATTTTTTTAGTCGCTAATAGTGCCACCAAAGCTGGAAATGATCTTTTCCTTGCTATTGGATTCGAAAGAGTGTGCGATGTCCAATAATTGCTGGGAGCTTGTCTCATTTTATCCAACTCTGACATATCCTCAAAAATTAGCCTTTCCGTGTGATTAAACAATTCTTCAATTTTTGTTTGAGCCCATGAAACTTCATTTTCAGTTGGTAAATTATTAAATCTTTGATGTGGGATTTGGAACGTTACTATAAGTTTGATAACCATTTTTTATTTGTAATTGAATGACTTATAAAACATACTTCTATTAACCACGGGCGCTGCTTCATCAATTGCTTCAGCAAAATTGGGTAAGTTATTAAAATTTTCAGCAGAAACATCGCAATCGCCAATAATTCTACAATCTTCAGCTGATCGCCTTAACGAATGAACGAGAGTGATTAGGAGTAATAAGTTTATCACCCAAAGATTTTGCATCCTTGGTAACCGCATGTTTGAGAAAACTAAAAACCACAAAATATAAGACAATATAAAAACAATAAAAAACACGCTTTAATCTAGCTTATATTTTTTAAGAAACTATCTGTCATTTATTTCATAAAATTCATTGACCAATACTTTCACGCGAAAAAAAGTTTCGAAAATAATGATCGTGTTGAGTGGTTTGTTTCTAAACTAACAAGGACGATTTTTATGAGTTTCTTAGATAATGGCAAATAAAAAAAAAGCAGAATAGTGGGTGTAGGAACATCTTAAAAAAAGCGGCAGATTCATTGCTTCAATGATGGACTTGCCTCATTAAAAATTTACAAAAAAATGACATCCAGATTTATTTTGTTTGTCATGAAAGAAAAAAGCGGAAGAGAAGCAAAAAATAATATGAAATAAACCACTTTTAATTTAGTTGGAAGATGAATGAACAAAGTTCGATTAACTCTATTCGATGGATGGATGGATTGTTCCGGAAATCTTCGTTATTACTACTTTCT